>CM062817.1:853160812-854471122 GCA_031772625.1 Pinus tabuliformis | reverse complement strand
AGTGGTGGGTGAGGCTTTGGCCTCTCAATTCGAATTGGAATTTACTCTCATTGCATGCATGGTGTCATCAATGATGGGTAGTGTATGGTACCTTGACAGTGGAGCTTCATTCCACATGACTGGTGACAAGGAGTTGTTCAGTGACCTGGAGGAGAAGGATCTCCAGATGCATATCGAGATGGGTGACGACGAGAGGTATAGTGCTACTAGATTGGGCACGGTTACTTTTAAGAGGAAGAAAGGTGCTCCTCTAACCTTGAGGGATGTTATGTATGTGCCCGGGTTGAAGAAGAACTTAGTATCGGTCGCCATGCTTGAGGATAGAGGCTATGATGTGATTTTCTCGAAAGGAAAGGCGTTCCTTCGACACATAGCCACGGGTCAAGTAAAGAAGATAGGGATTCGAGTTAAGAATCTCTATAAGTTGGAGGTAGAGGATTGTGCTGCTTTGAGCATGAAAGTAGAGAAGGTGTAGAGCCGAGACATTGGCGAGTTGTGGCACAGGTGATTGGGTCACTTGCATCATGGGGCTTTGAAAATCATGCAGCAGATCTCTATTGGTCTTCCCAAAGGTATGCTAGAGCAAGTTGATACATGCAAGGGGTGTACTTTGGGAAAATACACCAAGGCTTCCTTTCACGACAGAGACAGTCGAGTAGAGGCGATTCTAGAGCAAGTCCATTCATATGTGTGTGGACCATTCTCGACAGCATCCACGACCAAACACAGGTATTATGTTATATTTGTTGACGACTTTTCTCATAAATGTTGGATATTTTTCATGCAGAAGAAGGATCAAACTTTCACAAAGTTTTGTGAATTTAAAGCATTGGTCAAGAAAGAGTCTGGAAAGAAGGTTAAAGCTCTGAGGAGTGATAATGGTGGTGAGTATGTCTCAAATGAGTTTAAGAACTTTTGTGCAACAGAAGGGATTAAACGGGAGTTGACGACACCCCATAACCCACAACATAATGGGGTGGTCGAGAGGAAGAACAGAAGCATTGTAGGGGCAGCATGAGCGACGTTGCATGATCAGGGACTACCACTATACTTGTGGGTTGAGGCATGTAACACAACGGTTTATTTGCAGAACCATAGTTCGCATCAGATACTTGGGATGAAGACACCGAAGGAGGCTTATTCCGGTAAGAGACCAGATTGTTGTCACTTCAAGATTTTTGGGTCATCGGGATATTGCCATGTGACCAAAGATGCACAGAAGAAGCTTGAACCAACAACAAAGTTGGGGATATTTGTGGGGTACACTGATACACCTCACACAACTATCGGGTGTACTTTTCGACCAACAAGATGACAGAGGTTTGCAAGGATGTCAGATTCCATGAGGAGAAGGCTACAAGAGTTTCCCTTGAGAGGGAGCTTGAGCTACATGCGTTTGAGGAGCTTTTAGCTCCTAAGGTTGAGGAGCCTCAGATTGATGTGGAGCATCCACATGCAGAGGATTCGGGAGTGGAGACAACCACTCAGGCAGAGACTTCCAGAGATGGGATAAAACACACCAAAGACGCTGACAGGATATTGCATGATGCACGAGAGAATGTGGGAGCACCCACATCTCAGCGCAAGCAGAGGAGTTCACCTGAGAGGTACATTGGATACATGGCTCTTATGAGCGGATGTGTTGAGACAGAGCCATCTTCCTTTGAGGAGGCAGTGCAACAACCGGTTTGGGTTGATGCCATGGTGGAGGAGTATGACTCCATAGTTTGTAACAGTGTTTGGGATGTGGTCCCGAGACCAGAGGACAAGTTAGTGGTGAGCTCCCGATGGATTTATAAGGTAAAGAAAGCTACATATGGTAGTGTGGAGAAGCATAAGGCCAGGTTTGTGGGCCATGGCTTCTCACAAGGAGAGGGGATTGACTATGATGAGACCTTCGCTCCTGTTGCAAGGCACTCATCGATCAAAGCTATATTGGCACTATCAACGCAGATGGGTTGGAAGATACATCAGATGGATGTAAAGATAGCCTTCCTTAATGACATGATTGAGGAAGAGGTGTACATAGAGCAACCTGAAGGTTTTGAGACCTTCGACCATGAGTTGCATGTGTGCCAGCTCAAGAGGGCATTGTATGGGCTGAAGCAATCACTGCTAGTTTTTGGTAGCATTGGAAATGCTCTAGCCTTGAAAATTGGTGGAAAGGCCAAGGCATATGAGTTCTAAAGAACACCAAAACCGTTTGGTGAAATTCCACCCGGATTGTATTTTATTAAAATAATTAATATTTTTAATGGGGTTCCTAAGTCTAAACATAGGAAAATTAAAATATTAATGGGTATTAATCAAAATATGGGTAAGAATGATCTAGAAGGCATATCAAGTCATGTTTTAGTCTTCGTCGTTGATTAGAGACTTAATCTCGTCCGTTGAAGTCTCAACAGGAAAAGTATAAGGAGGCTTGGGGTTCATTTAGAAACACACAAAGAGATTGAGGAAATTGATTTTCTGAGGTGAGAAGTTCTCAGGAGGAAAATTGATTGGGGAGATCTTGCAGCAGAGGGGTGGTGATAGTTCGAGAGTACTAGCAGAGAGGCGGAGAGAAGCTACTGGAGGCAGCGCAGCAGCTAAGAGGATTGACGCTGGGCTGATCTGGGCGCACACAGGCCTAACGCAGAGCCAAAAGACCCAACGCAGAAGCAGAAAACTACCCTCCACACAAAAAGCCAGAACTACCAGAACAGTCGGGAAAGCTGACGCAGTGGGCAGAAGTGGCAGCGCATGGCTGACGCAGAGCCTGAAACGCTGACGTAGGGCCAACGGAGAAGTAGCCGGGGTTAGCCAGTCTTGCTGTCGGATCAACGGAATCTGCCGAGTGAAGTGAGGTAAAACTCACTCAGATTTTTCCACCATTGTATTTTCTCTGTCACTGGATTGCCGGGAGGGCATCCAGCATTTGTATTCAGAACTACTGCTTAATAATAGAAAACCCTCAGAGTTGCTGCACTGGTTTTCCCTCATTGGGTTTTTCTGAGGACTATTTTGTCCAAAAAGAACTGTATCCTATGTATTTTGTTCTTTGCTTAGTTTTCTGTTTTATGAAATCAAATATTTAAAATAGTGTAGGCTGCAGAAGTAATTTGCTTCAGTGTTCAAAAGAATAACTTGATGAATGTAATTAAAATCAAGTAGGTGAAGTAGATTCAGATTTTCTACAGTAGGGGTTCCTTAAGGATTAGGAATTTTCACATGGTATCAGAGGATTGATTTTGAAACAGGAAGAGAAGATCTAGCGCTGAGAAGAGAGGCCAATAGCTACATTTGGCAAATATTCGAATCCCCTTGAAGGGATTACGCAGTCCCTGCTGGGAAGCAGAGCTTCCGAGGAAATCTCTCTCTAAGAGAGTCGACAGAGGTACGATTTCCAGCTCGTGAGTTTGTAGAGGCGGAGGGAGTGACACAGAGCCTTAGCGCAGTGCTTGAAGGACACATTTTTTGTCGGGGCAGAAATCCGTCAGAAAAAGAGCGAAAACACATAGAAGGGGAATTTCTACTCAGAGAATTTTTCTCGCCAAAAGTCCGAATTTTTCACTTGCCGTGCAGCAGACCAGTGCTAAGCAATGACTAAAGGAGTCAATTCGAAGTTGGGTGAGATGGCATCGCATGGGCTTAGAGATCAGGACAGGTTGGAAGGAGCTTCCAACTATGTCATAAGGAAGACCAGAATCTTAGCTATTATGGAGGAGTACGATCTCGAAGCCTACGTCAAGAGTGTGTTGGCTGTTCCTGCTAACAATGATCAAAGGAAGAAGTACAAGGCCGAGCAGGGGAAGGCAAAGAGGCTTATTCTTGATGGAGTTCGAGATCATGTGATCTCACACTTGCAAGGAAAAGATACAGCCCGAGAGATGTGGGAAGCCTTGTCTTCTCTATATGAAGGCTCTTCCGAACAACGGAAGATATACCTAGAACAGAAGTTGCAGCGGACATTGATGCAGAACAGAGAAGAAGTCAACTCCTATCTTCAACGTCTTCAGGACACCAGAGACCAGCTTGCTGCAGTGGGCTCCACTCCTCAGTCTACAACGATGGTAAGGATAGCCTTGAATGGAGTCTCAAATGAATGGCAAGTCTTTGTCCAAAGTATATTGGGCAGGGAAAGACTACCTTCATGGGAAGAGATGTGGGCAACCCTTCAACAGGAGGAATTAAGGAGGGACCTAGTTAAAGTCAACCTCAATGGCAGCAGGGGGAGTGGCACGAGGACCAAGGAGGAGGAGGAGAACGCATCTCTAGCATCAAAGGGGTAGCAGAAGCAGAAGTGAAAGGACATTTCGAAGGTGAAATGTTTTAGATGTGGCGAGATGGGCCACTTTGCATTCCCAATGTCCTTTGAGGCAAAAGGATAAGGACGAGAAACATGATCCTAAGGCTGCTCCAACAAATATTGATGAAGAGGAGTTTGCCATGAGTGCCCATGCATCTCCAGGAGGGAAATGGGGCGATATTGAGTTGTATTCAGAAGGACTACATGTGGGCAGGATCCTTGAGGAGTCGACCTCTTGGATCAATTCCTTGCTACGGGAGCCCGAGATTCAGCAGTAACGAGATGGACTTGGTGTCATATGATGCAGTGGATCGTTTGGAGAGACAGATGCAATAGCTTGAGACTAGGAGCTGATCAGCGTAGAGCAAGGTTGGCAACAGTGCAAAAGTCAGCAGCAGTGCAGAAGATTTAGAGAGTCAGAGACTAGAGCAGTCAAATTCCAACATTCATGGTATTATGCTGAACACAGTGAAGTTCAGTTAATTTTGGATGTTTTTTAGTTGCTTCTCTCAACAACTGAGTTGTGTTGCAGTGTTAGCAGTGGCAGTGCTAGCAGTATAGCAGATGCAACATTTGAGAGGGAGCTGTAGTACATATGCAGCAGTGGAAGTGGTAGTGTCATGGGCAGTAGTACAGTAGCAACAGTAGCACAATGTTGGTGGCAACAACAGTGCAGAAAGGAGGTGCTTCAAAAGCAGAGCAGCATGCAGTTGGACATTGTTGCTAGAGCACTTTTCTCGCTAATAGGGAGTGTTAGTTTTTGGTAGCATCGGAGGTGCTCTAGCCTTGTAAATTGGTGGAGAGACTAAGGCACATGAGTTTTAAAGAACCCAGAAACCGTTTGGTGAAATTCCACCCGGATTGTATTTTATTAAAATAATTAATATTTTTAATGGGGTTCCTAAGTCTAAACTTAGGAAAATTAAAATATTAATGGGTATTAATCAAACTATGGGTGAGAATGATCTAAAAGGTGGATCAAGTCATGTTTTAATCTTAGCCGTTGATTAGAGACTTAATCTCGACCATTGAGGTCTCAACAGGAAAAATATAAGAAGGAGGCTTGGGGTTCATTTAGAAACACAAAGAGATTGAGGAAATCGATTTTCTGATGTGAGAAGTTCTCAAAAGGAAAATCAAATGGGGAGATCTTTCAGCAGAGGGGTAGGGATGGTTTGGGAGTACTGACAGAGAGGTGGAGAGAAGCTATTGGAGGCAGTGCAGCAACTAAGAGGACTGACGTTGGGCCAATCTGGGCCCACGCAGGCCTGACACAGAAGCAGAAAGCTGCCCTCCATGCAGAACGTCAAAACAACTGAGAAAGCTAACGCAGTGGGCAGAAGTGGTAGCGCAGGGTTGACGTAGAGCCTGAAAGGCTGACGCAGGGCCTATGCAAGGCCAGCGCAGAAGTAGCCGGGGTTAACCAGTCTTGCGGTCGAATCAGCTGGAATCTGCCAGGTGAAGTGAGGTAAAACTCACTCAGACTTTTACGCCATTGTATTTTCTCTGTCACTAGATTGTCAGGAGGGCATCCAACATTTGTATTCAGAACTACTGCTTAATAATAGAAAACCCTCAGAGCTTCTGCACCAGTTTTCCCGCATTGGGTTTTTTTGGGGACTATTTTGTCCAAAAATAACTGTGTCCTATGTATCTTGTTCTTTACTCAGTTTTCTATTTCATGAAATCAAATATTTAAAGTAGTGTAGGCTGCAGAAGTAATTTGCTTCAATATTCAGAAGAATAACTTGATGAATGTAATTAAAACCAAGTAGGTGAAGTAGACTCAGATTTGTTGCAGTAGGGACTCCTTGAGGATTAGGAATTTTCACAAGCACCTCGTGCTTGGTACACCAGGATCGATAGCTACTTCACCGGGTTGGGCTTCACCAAGAGTGAAGCGGATGCGAACCTGTACCACATAGTGGTGGAAGGTAAATTGTTGATCATTGTGTTATATGTCGACGATTTGATTTTGACAGGTGATGATCAGCTGATCAAGTCTTGCAAGGAGGACCTTGCAAGAGAGTTTGAGATGAAGGACATGGGGCTCATGCATTACTTTCTGGGCATGGAAGTATGGCAGGGTGATGGGGAACTGTTTGTGTCTCAGGGAAAGTATGCCAACGAGATACTCAAGAGGTTTCACATGGAGAGCAGAAAACCCATGGAGACTCCTCTAGCAGGTAACTGGAGGAAAGAGGATGCTACTTTGAGGGAAGTAGTGGAAGCTACTGTTTACAGGCAGCTTGTGGGTTCACTCATGTATTTGGTGAACACACGACCGGATATGTGCTATGCAATTAACTAGCTTAGTCAAGCGATGGTTAGGCCTACCAAGTTGTATTGGAAGGTGGCAAAGCATGTGTTGAGATACCTCAAGGGCACTGCCCAGTATAGATTGTGGTGCAGACGGACAGAGGGAGTGAAGCTCCAAGGCTTCATCAATGTAGATTGGGCAGGGAGTCCATTCGACAGGAAGAGCACATCTTGAGGGATCTTTAGTATTGGGTCAGCAACAGTTTCTTGGTACAGCAGGAAACAGAGATTGGTTGCACTCAGTTCGGCAAAGGCAGACTACATGGCTGCAAGTCAAGTAGCATGTGAGGCCATCTGGATGAGGAAGATTCTGGTTGGTTTGTTTGGTCAACAAATGGATCCAACTATGATTTATTGCAATAATCAGAGTTGTATCAAACGCTCTGAAAATCCAGTTTTTCATGATCGGTCCAAGCATATTGATATCCGATATCATCATCTTCGCGAATGTGTATTGAGGCGGATTATGTTGTTGGAGTACATTCCCACATGTTGATTTCTGGTAGCATCGGATGTACTCTATGTCTCAAATTTTGCAGGGAGGCTTAGAAACATGCATTCTCCAATACCCATAAATCATTTTGGGAAATTCCACCTGGAGACAATTTTATTAAAATAATTAATTATTTTTAATAGGACCCTAAGTCTAAACTTAGGAACTTAAAAAAATTAATGGGTATTAATCTAAACTGTGGGTGAAACTTTTAGAAGAAGGCGGAGATCAAGTCAATATGATCCTCGCCATTGATTAGGATTTAATCTAGGTTGTTAAGTGATCAACGAGGGGATTATAAGAGGAGGCTTGATGGGCACTTGGAGAATACACCAGAGGCAGATACTCAGTTGCCCAAGTAAGATTGATTTTCTCACTGGTCGAAGTTCGGCAAGAGAAAATCGAATCAGAGGGAGAGTTGCAGGTGGAAAAGAGAGTGAGGGTAATCAACATCAGTCGGGAGTGCAAGGGAAGGAGATGCAGAGAAGAAGGGAGAGACAGCGCAGGAGCAACTTGACGCTGGGACTGCGTGGGGCAGTTTTGACGTTGGGACAACGTGGGAAAGTTGATGCTGGGACACAGTGAGACGCAAAGGGAAGAGGAGCACTTCTCTTGGATCAGAAACTTGTCAGGAAACGTCTGTAAATTTTCTCACAGAGAATCCTATTCTATTCTACTGGTTGTAACTTGTACATGAGATTTTTGCTGAAGAATAATAAAGAAACCCTCATCTGCTGCACTGATTTTCCCACATTGGGTTTTTCCAGGGACGATTGTCCAAAAACAACCGTGTCATTGTGATTGTATTTGTGCCAGTATTTTTCTTTGCATTTACTTTCCGCAGTATTTTAATTGTGAAGGCTGCAGTAGAATTTATTTCGATATTTGTCATAAGAACACTGTGAATAACTTATTTCTAAGTTAATAAGTAGAAGAAATAATATTAATCACTGCATTTGGATTTCTCTTTAGAAATTATCACACCACGGAGGAGCAAGATGTTGACATTTTGACAAAGGCATTGTCAAGATGTAAATTCGAGTTTCACAGAGACAGAATCGGTGTAGCTAATAACCTTTTCTTGTTGAGAGGGAGTGTTGAGAAATGGGAACAATAAATTCCAGTTTAATTTTTCCTTAAATTAAACTGTGAATTAAAATTGAATTCTATTCTCATAGCAACTTGTAAATACTTAATTAAGTTTAATTGATTTAATTAACTTAGGAATTTCGAGTTGGAAGTCTTTCTGTAGTTATGTATATGTTCTCCTTAAATTTTCAGGGTCCATGATGAGTTTATTTGAGTTGTAATTAGATAACTCAGTTTGACTGAGTTAAATTAGTGCTAACTATTTGTGGAACTAGTAGAGGTCTAGTAGTGAGTTGGTGCACTGGTGCACCCTCAGTGCTACTCCAGCTAACTGGAAATTCACTCAAGAGAAACTCATGCATGTCAGTTCAAAGGAAGACCTAGTTGAGATTAGAGTGCAGGGACAGTGTACTATCAGTTGTATAACTTTTCAAGTTGTACAAATGGTGCATGCAATCAGTTGAGGGCCTAAGATTGGAGTGCGCAATTATGGAAGAAGGATTTCCTAATTAAATAGAGGCTAATTCCTCTAGGAATTGTGCAAGGAAGTAGGGGCTTGGAGAGCAGTTTAATAGGCTAAGTGTTGGCCTGAGCTAGCTTGTGAGCAATGAGATAGATCATACTTGTGCAAGAATTGTTCTTGTGAGAACAAGCTTTGTATTATCACTCAGATTTCTGATTAATGCAATAGATAGTCGTGGTTTTGAGTAGTGGCTTTCCCCATAGAAACAATTGTGTTATGTGTCTTTGATTATCTTCCTCTTGTCGATTATTGTTTTCATTGATCTATTAGTTTCTGTAATATCCCATTTCAAAGATATTCTCCAAACCCCAGTAAACTCCAACCAAATACGTACAATGATATAATAACCAAGAAACTCAAAATGATAAAAATGACAGTGATGCAATATATAATAATATAAACGTGCAATATAAGTAGATACTCAAGAAATGCAGAGAGAAATGCTAAGCCATTTTAATATATTGAGCAATAGAATGAGTACAGGAGGTGATAAAAAATATGGCACCTCAACTTGCACAAGGCAAGTGAAGAAATACACTCAGAATAGCAAAGGAATGGCCTCTCTCAGAACTGCGTGGAAGCTGCTGGAGAACTGCCGTGCTGCTGCTGTTGCTGGAAATCAAATGAGGATTTGGGTTGTTCCCCTCCTCGGAAAATGCTAAAACTCTAGAATCAGACTCTACTCAAGAAACCCAGAAAAACCCAGAAAGCTTTCCTGGAATAGCTGACCCCCGAAAATCACCCCCTTGGGGTTCTGCGCAGTCCCTCAATGCTCTGCACTGCCACTGAATGAAACCCTCCAGAAATCTACCTGAAACCTCTGCCAAAACTCTCCAATATGCAAGGGCTGATCCCCTGCTCAATCTCCCAGCACAAATCCTACTGCAAACCCTCAATCCAAAACTCCTGCCAGAAAGAACTACATCATCCCTCTCAGTGTTGTGCAATCCTCCAAGGTGCTCAATCCTCTTGCCAAAATGCCGATGAAACTACTGCTGAAATGCTAATGGAAATACCTTGCCCGAGCAGGCACTCGAAGTCCCCCAAGGCTAAGGGTGAGATCTCCAAACGGAGACACTCAATGCACTAAACAGTGCTGCAGACTAGCTAAACAGCCAACGTGCTCTACGTCAAAGTGACTATCTCAAATGCTCATAACTGAATGCCAAAATGAGGAAGATCTTCTTTCCTTTATAGCCTTTGCCTCTCTCAATCCCAAGGCCCACCTTCTCCAACGTAATTCTTCTCTTGCCACGTGTTTCTTCCCTTCTGCGCAGTCCCTCCAAGTGTCTGCGTGGGCTCTATCTCTGCGTCCCCCTTTGGCCCCCTTGGCTCCCCTTTAGATCATAACGTTGTGCTACTAGGAAGTGACTTTTATTCTAAAGGTGAGTCATGTCCCCTTTTCCTCACCTTTTTATTCATAATAAACTATAGAAGGCAAAATAAGCAAAATCGAATATTCCAATTAGCCATGGCTAATTAGGAATATTACAGTTTCCATTGTTTAAAGAATAGAGTAGATTCTTGTCTTGTGTTTTAGTACATTACATGAGTTGTGTATCTACAGGAAAATCTATAGAGCAATCAACGGCCACGATGTAATCTCAATCGATGATTAAGATCATCTTGACCCCATCAAATGACTTTTCTAGAAGTCACTAGAGGAAATTCAATTTACCTCAATTAATCCTTATTAAATAAGTCATTTTCCAAAGTTAGGCTTAAGAAAATTAATAAATTAGCTAATTAATTCTAATTAAGGTAATTTTCCTTGGAAACTTTTTCTAGGTATTGGAAAAAATCAAACCACTGTGTTCCTTAGCCTCATAGACACCATCTGAGACTAGAACACCTGTCTGAGCTACATAAACTAACAATTGGGGACTGATTTTTTGAGCTAATTGGTGCACAAATCGCTGGGTTAAAAGAGGCCGAATCAGAAGCTGAATTGTTTCTTCTGGGCAAGCCAAAATTCTAGGTCATATTTCCTGGTTGAGTTCTCAATGGAAGGGCCGAGTTGGTTCCATATTTGGGCAAAAAAATTTCTGAAGTACAATGCCAGTTTTATCTCAAAATTTTAGGTAAATTCCTCCAAAGAATTTCTTCAATAAAATAGGGTTGTACTTGCAACATTTTTATTTCTGGGTTTGCATATTTTATTACATTGCTGGTATTTTCCATTTGTGAAATTTGTATGATTGTATGGAGTTTTGGGATAAAATTTTCATGCCACGAACTTTTGAATTAAAAACTCTTGATATTTTAGCAAAATAATAATAAGGGATATTACATTCTTGCCAATGTTCACTCATTTAAAAAAAAATTGTCATATTGCTTATCTTTCTTAAGTATTGACATCTCAAAGGCTGCTAAATAATAATTGTCATAGAAGCATTTAAAGATCAAACAAAGGCCTTGGATAACTAGGTCACAAACCAACTTTCTGGGAGTAGATCTGAGAAAATAATTTTATTATACGTAAACCAAAGTTGAAAAGCTTATGGAGAAATCAGCATATTTTTTCCAAGTTATCCTCGCAGCCAAGAAATTGGCCAAACAAAAAACCCAAATTTTTTTGAACATGTGAGAGGGTGCCAAAAGGGCATTAGAAAGAAATGAAAAAGAAAATGTCTTTGTTAGTGTTTGCCAGGTTTTTGTCAATTTTCTGCAGTGTTCAGTTTTTAAACCCCAACAAAGTTCCCTGACTGATTTTTTCAACATTGGTTTGTACATTTATGAAAACTACCCAGGATAACTATGTATCTAACTGCTTGCAATAAGAATATAAGTGTATTTCACATTGAGGTCTAGTGCTCACCCTGTAAACATCTAACTACACCAGAATGGTGCTACAGCTAGCTAGAGTAATTTAACTATAGACTTTTCCCTTTGAACGTAGAGTAAACGACTTACCCATAGACTTTTCTCTTTGGAAGTAGAGTCGAAAGATCAGTTCATCTTCCAATGTCCAATCTATTATAGACTTGATTGGTAGCCCAGCGATATCATTTATCATCCAAGGATTTGGACAGGTCTCTTAGTATTATCTTTAAATGTAAAAATCAAGTGTTTTTAACCCCATTTATAAGCGCCATTTGTCTTGAGATAAGCACAATTCCTCTACCTCTTTGTTTACAACTTGCTTCTTCTGGCTTATTACCTCTGCAGTAGGTCAAAAGAGAGACTCAAGTCCAGCTCAAAATTGTGGAGTGACTAGAGATTGTCTCGTATTTGGCCTAAGTTGAGAGCATAATCATATTTGTGGAACTCGTCGCTGGCCTTATAGGTCTATACCAAACAGATTAGGTGTCCTCCACAATGACAGATGACTTGTTTCATTGGACCTGATAGTAATATTTGGGAACTTAGTACAATTTCCATGCCAGGGACTACTCGATTTCCTCTGACACTGCATCAAATGCTCGTATGACTATAGCCACTTCTTTAAGTTATGGTATTCAATGAAGATGGATGGTTTATGTAGTTGTCTCTTGATAGGATCTCTAGAAGTGCAGTTCTATGGAGCTTTCTCGATATATTTTCACTTGCATTTTTATGTCTTTCTTAGCATGGGGATGCCTTAGGCATTCCGTTGGGATATTGTACATGTATTTGTGAGTCTCATGGACTTCTTTTTGGTCTGTACACAAGATGATTATTGAGAATTCTAAAAGAAAACTTCATGTCACACGTCAAGCAAGTATATTAGGATTGAACATGAAAGGCTGCTTGGCCCTCTGCATGGATGTGTGAGAGAAAGAGACAGACCATGAAATGAAATTAAGTGAAACTTATTATCGTCCTTGGAAGACCTGAACAGGATCTATTGGACATCATCAAATACGGAGTACAAGATTTATATAGCTCCATATAGATTTATAAGATATGCCATATGTGAATGCAAAATATATCTCTTAAATTACATTGTAAATGAATAAATTGAATTACCTATTACTTACATATCGATGAATTAATAACTGATTATGTCTGCAGGGCTGTGACATCTGCCGGTTCCTCAGAACTTATAGCAGTGTCTTCACTTTGTACTTATGACGTCTACCGTACCTATATCAATCCCAGTGCCAATGGAAAGCAAATTCTGAAAGTTTCTCGGGCAATGGTCCTCGTCTTTGGATGTTTTATGGGAGTCCTAGCAGTGGCACTGAACAAGGCTGGCATTTCGCTTGGATGGATGTATTTAGCCACGGGAGTGCTGATTGGTTCCGCGGTAATGCCCGTAGCTTTTCTGCTTCTGTGGAAGAAAGCGAATGCAGTAGGAGCCATAGCGGGGACAATTGTTGGATGTGTGGTAGGAATAATCACATGGCTCTCTGTGACAAAAGCGGAATATGGGCGGGTTAACCTTGACACGACAGGAAAGAATGCACCCATGCTTGCAGGAAACCTCGTATCAATACTAGCAGGGGGACTAATTCATGCTGCCTGTAGTCTTGTATGGCCCCAAAATTACGACTGGGAGACAACCAAGTCCATTGCCATGGTTGAGAAGGACAAAATAGACCTACCGACAGAGGAATTCAATGAGGAAAAGCTGAACAGAGCCAAAACATGGATCATCAAGTGGGGTATTGGAATTACCATTGTCATTGTCATTCTCTGGCCAGTGCTTTCACTTCCAGCAAGGGTGTTCAGCAGTGGATATTTCACATTTTGGGCAGTCATCTCCATTGCTTGGGGCACTATTGGATCATTGATTATCATAATCCTACCATTAATTGAAAGCAGGGAAACCATTCAGCGCGTTATTGTGGGCATGTTTACAAATGACAGTGTGGCAGAAAGGCTTGAAGAAATCAATTCCAGGCTGCGTGCAATAATGTCGACAATGCCAGAAGCTGAACGTCTGTATTTGCTAGAAAAGGAAAGAGCCAAGAAAGAAGAAGCGGTCCATGTAAACGATGTGTGAAGATTGGTGGTTGTACCATACACAATAAGCTACATTTGGCCTTATATATGCATATTTACAATAGCTAGATCGAGCTTGTATGTCGTGTCTTCCTTTGAATTTGTGATTAAAACCCAATCCTTTTCAGCTACAGATTTCAAAAGCTCAAAACAATTCGAGACATGCCATGGCCAGAGCATTAGGGGGTCATATCCAGCTGGACAAATACAATTTGGTTCTTTGTGGGTACAACAGATTAGACAGCAATTGGGGATCCAGAACAACAGAACAACATTAAACCAATGAGACCACCCATATATTCATCAGACCTACATTGTTTATGTACGACGCAGTAGTTTGTTTCGTTTCACTACCGATGGAACTCTTTGTTAGTTTGGGTAGGGTTTAGTCTGAGCCAGCGCGTACAGGTTTAAACTTTATGGAAGTACAGGGTTAAATTTCATGGAGAGGGATTGAGTATGGTTTAATGGAGAGGGGTTGGGTATCGAAGTCACTTAGTTTTAACTTTCAAATTTAAAATTTTATAGAGGTTCAATATGAAAGTTATTTTGGAGAATTAAAATTTCCAAAAGGCATCTACTTCACACAATCTGTTCTTATATCCAATAAATGGGCTAGCCCCGGCTTAAGCTCAGCCTGATGGTTAAAGCCTCGTCGTTACAAAATATTATCTATATCTGATTACAAAACCTACTTTCTTGAATGCTATATAGTACAAAACATTATCTATATCTGATTACAAAACCTGCGTTCTTGAATGCTATCTTATGGAAAATTGATTTAATATTGTTTTTATAAATAGTCTACCAAATAGTTTTGTAGATATGTTCAAATTGATTTTTAAAATGAATAAATAAAATAAAATATATATTCTTGATTTAATATTGTTTTTATAAATAGTCTACCAAATAGTTTTGTAGATATGTTCAAATTGATTTTTAAAATGAATAAATAAAATAAAATATATATTGATCCGAATGCACTTGATTATGTGAGATGAATAATTAATTCAACACATTATCTTTCACTTATGCACACCCATAATATTAAGTTTCATAGTACATTACATAGACATTGTTTGGATTCAATGGATTCTTAGATGGATACAGCCTTCATATATATGCTAGGGGAATTGGTCTTTAAGGAATAGACCTACCTCTAAATAAGAATGAAGAAAGTGACAAAGTTGACATCTAAGTGGGATTTGATCTTAATTTCTTTGCTTTCACAACAAAGTCAACAAGATATTTGTTATAGGTTGATAACCTCTAAAAAGAAGAGTGATGCTAGAACTTTATGATTTCCTCACTTTCAATGAAAGCTACATGGTTTGGGTTCAAGTTTGAGTTTGATAATGATGATGTGTGTGTCGGGGGAGGAGAGAGAGAGAGCACATTTTCCATATATTTTATAGAAAGATGCATAGGATATATAGAGAGAGAGAAAGATTGCAATGCAAAAGTCAATTTCTTTCAAATGATGCACTTTTCTTGCAAGAAGGATTCTTGCTACTCCAAGAATTCAAGCGAGATGACCTCTTGATTGTCTCCCACTTTTCACCTTTTTTTTTTTAATAAATTTTCAAACTTGCCTAGATGGAAAGGTCCATCTGAAAACACAACTTTGTGTCCTAGTTTTATGTAACGATACAAAAAGCTCCTTGTTGATCTCGTTGAAGATCTAAGATTGTTTTTGGAAGATTGTAATATCTAGAAGTTCTACTAGGGAAAACACTATTGTTTCTTCTTCACATACACACACACACACATAGAAAAAGAGAGAGATTTCTATCTATTTAGAATGTTTAATATACAATCACAACATAGTTATATATAAGTTAGTGCCTTATCTCATTTGAATATGTAGTGACTCATAACCTTTGCTTGGATATTGAATACAAAACAATTTCTCATCAACCATTTCTCCACATAGCAAGAGATAATTGTCATGGCTTGACACTCCATGGATCATAGCAAATCCCAACACCCAAACAATGGCCTATCATGACTCATAGAAGCAACATTGTGTAGGTTCTAGTAATAATGGGTAAGTGTGTAACTAATAAGTGAAGGCAACACTATGGAGGAGTGCATAGCAAGAGTTTCCATTAGATAGGTCACACTACATAGGAGTAGTAGGATGATAGGAGCAATGAGAGACAAACAACGAGAGGTACCTAAATAAATTTGAAAATTTCCTTGAAATTTGTCCTTTTTCAAACCTCAACCTTGAAGTCTAGTGAACTCTATGACTTAGGCTCTAGTGGTTTCACTTGCTACTTGCTTTTCAAATATATATAGTAAATATAACAACATTCTTTTCTTTCAAAATATATGTGTGTGTGAAAGAGAGAGAGAAAAAAAATAGTATGTGTGTGTGAAAGAGAGAGAAAAAAATAGTATGTTTGTGTGTGTGTGAGAGAAAACATTGTACAACTTGGAAGAACTATTGCTTTCATGAACTCTCCTTCATCTAGATGTACTTCCATGGAATTATATCAAGAATGGATATTCCTCTGTTGTTGTATTATGTTATATAAGAATTCCTATTCTATGTTGGTACCTTTCCCTACCTCTTTCCTCTGTGTGCAAAGTCTATACATAGCATTTGCATGATTATTCCTTGCATATCTTTAATATGGCACGCAGACAACATTATAAGGGATTTACAATGCAACTAGATTAATCATTACATTTCATGCAACCAATTATGCCCTTATCCACTCCATGATAAGCTAATTGCATGGCCTCACTTAAATTATTTCTTACTTTCTAGCCAAATTCTCGTTCTCTATATATGTTCTTTTCTACCCACCTTATCACATAATCACAACCTTCCAAATACAATACACACTAATATGACTAATATTTTTTACGGGACAATCACCCACATCAAGAACTTCCAAGCCTAACACACCCAAGAATAACACCTATAACCACCCACCCTTATTTAACAAAAGGTTCCATCCATTAAATCATTCACTAGAGATTGCATTGACAATAACTAGGTAGCATTATTTCACATCACCTTACTACTAAGTCTATGCTAGTGTTGAAACAAACATTATCATAATAATTAGGCACAATAATGTCATGTTAGAACATATAGATTTGTTTATACCAACGCTGAAGAGAATTCATAATTGATGCTCACCTTTTCCTTGTGCACATTATTACCATGGGGTTGCTTCCCCTCCCATGTCATCCATTGTCCTTGCCTTTTAGAAGTTTATAAGAAGCAAATTAGACATATACTATGAATTTTAGCAAAACAAAATAGAATTGAAGAACCCTTGTGCCTATGCCACTACAACTCTATTTGCTCATATATTGTAGCCACCCATGCACTGTCTGGACTAAATGAACTAAATAACCTACATGCTACTTGCTCGAAGGAACTTGTTTGTCAGTTCCTTTGTTCTAGGAGCATGCAATAATTGTGGTAGCTAGAAAATAATACTCTTAAATTGGTACTTGCATGTACACAATGTTCATAAAGGACTTGTAACTTTGTGACCTTGCATGTGTCTCTTCCATGCTTACAATAATCTTCCTTGTAATAAGAAGATGTATAACATTTGTTAACATGCACTATGTTAACCATTTTTATTGACACCAAGATATGAACAAAATATGTTACTTTGTTCACAAATAGAATAAATCAATGTGATAAGTAGTGTCTAGTAGTTGAAGTGAAAAAAAAAGGGCTATGAAGCTTGGGGATGATATTGGGAAGCTAATGTCAAACTTTACTTGTTTTAGAGTAAATGTGGCTTATATTTTATGAATTTTTAGTTACATAGTTTAATGTAGAGTCTAGACTCTTGTGAAATGGAATATGTTAGGCAAATTTGACTCAATTTCCAAGCTTGGTGGTTTAATAAATAGTTTGTGTTAAATTTAGGAGAAAGATTGGTTGAATATTAACTCGTAAAAGATGAGTGTTTTTCTCAAACCATTGTAGTTATGATTTGCTTCATCTTGACCATATCTAATATCTTCGAACATACAAGCCATTTTCTTCTCCAAATCATTGCTCCAAATATCACCCAAGTTAAGTTTAAAAGTTATAAAAAACAAGAAGAAGAAACATACATAGCTAAATTCTTTTCATGTATGTGGAAATATGGCCTACTGTTGGGATATGGTCCCTAGGGCCAATTTTGGGTTAGTTTAATCAATTTTTGAGTAGAATTTTGTAAAGAATGTAAAGTCTCCGCAAAATGTGGAAGCGGAGTGCGCAGCTAAGTAGGAGTCAAAGGGGCTTTAACCCCTTGTATGGGTAAGTGATAGGATGGTTTTGAGACTCACCCATAGGCCGCGAGCCATGGTATTGTAATAGAAAAGCTATAAATATTTGATTCATAACGAGTCTAGATATCGAACTTTTGGTAAAGAACAAGTGTAAGGGCAAGTGCTAAGGCAGGAAAGCTCTGTTTCCTGTACTTAGGCGAAAGGGGAAGGCTCCTGCAACTGAGTGCGTGGAGACCTTGGCAAGTCCGCAGCTGAGTGCGTGGGCCCCTACCACTGGGTGCACACGGTGGAGATATTGTAATTTGAACATTGAATCTAATAAAGACTAATTTTGGACCAAATCTATTGCATTTGTGCCTTGTTCTTATTTCTGTTTAAGTTTATGCATTATCGCTTAATGATATGTTTATGTGAAATAAAGTGTATTTTTTGCGCGAATCTATTGAATCTTTAATATTCATGCATGAAGAATGTAATGAACTGTTTTCGCAAAGGTAGTAACTAAATCTGTTATGATAACTGTTCGAATCGGGTAGATCTGTGTGAAGGCAGATCTAGGGTTATTATTTACTAAGTGAAAGTTGTGAGTTTGCTTCTTTTAGGTCTGAAAAACCTAAACGTAGACCTTTGCAAAGTCTGAGAGCCGTTTTGATAGAGTTGTATTAGTGGACCATATGAATATAGATCTGCACGAAGGCAGATCTGAGCCATAAGGACTTTAGGAAACACATTACACGGTCTCTAGATGCAGAAACCTAGTTCAAACGTCCCCCAATATTGCTTCGGGTGAGATTGCAACATGCGCTATGTAGGTTGTTTCCAAAAGGGCCAACAGTTAGGGTTTTGTTGGTTGGCGCGAATAACTTTGAACCTGGGTCAGGCCCCCTTAAGCCAAAAAATGGTTCTGTTGCCGGGACCGAGATCTATCTAAGAGATGTGTGATAAATGGTTTCCTACAAAGAAAGAGATCGAGAAGTGTTTTGAACAAAACGTACATGTGTTTATGGCTCAAGGGAATAGAAGCCCTAAATTGTCCAAAGAGCAGTGTTTGCAGAGATATTTGTACACAGACAAGACCAACACATTCTTATGTTTCTTCCCTGACTAACTACACGAGTGGTTGTCTAAATTGGCCAATAGTCAAGGGACGTGGAGGCTTGAAGACCCTATATTGTGGACTCCAAAACTGGTGCGACATTTGGAAGCATCATGAAGCAATATCACACAGGTCATAGATCATTGGATTGATCGCACACTAGGAAGTTTTGTGACTGAGTTTGCAATCGATAGAAATATCATCTATAGCGAAGCGGAACATAGGCTCTTTAAGGGACCGCGAGGTAAGTATTTCAAATCATTAAAGACTTGAATTAAAATGTTGTTATGTGAAAAGAGGGTTATGCCGTTACCTTGATGTTTGGGGCTACACGAAGTGGGAAATTATTTAGAAGAAATGGAGGATCAAACTCAGAGTACAATCCGCTCATTGAACCCCCTTCAAGTGACAACAAAGGGACGATGCTAACCACACTGCGAAGTGCAGTTCAGTTAATAGGGTATCCCAAGGATACCCCATCTATCCACTCCACCTGCACCTCCACCTCCACCCCATACACCTACAACTTCACCTCCACCTCCACCTCCACTTCCACCATTCAACATGGCGAACGCGATGAAGGTGTCGATTTTTAAAGGAGTAGGAAGCGAAGACCCCAAACTGTTCTGGTTTGTTGCAGGAGTTGTATGGACGACACAACATATTACGGACGATAACATCAATAAGGCATAACTAGTCACATCCTTACAAGATCGAGCACTGACATGGTACATCAAGTATTGCACTGATAACCCCAACGCAACGTTGGCAGAGACCCAACAAGCTCTGAACAAGGAGTATAGGAAGCCTAAGTCAGAGGCGCAGTCGGTGACTAAGTTTAAAGAAATTCGACAAAAAATAGATGAGACATCAAAGGTTGAAATGCCTGATTGGGCAAGCCAATATGGTGATTACAAATTCCCAGCATCGCGACTAGTATATAGCGTCGATTTTGGCACACTTAAGAGTGTTGTTGTAACAACAAAAGATAGCAACGCAAGTAGAAGCCTTATAAATCGCGATGAAGCTGGATGCCTCGCCCATATAGGATAGAAACTTTGGAGTGCAACAGATTCACTCACAGCTGGAAAGGTTGCACCTGGAGTTGCAGAGCCTGAAGAAAGGAAAGGAAGCCCAGTCGGAGGTGCGTGTTGAAGTCTGGTGCTTGAAATGCAAGGGCCATGGGCACGATAAGGACCTTTGCCCAGTTTATAAGAACTATCTTATTGGGGGAGGGTCTGTTCCCCTAAACCAGTGAATAATGTTGGGCTGAGCGCGGGAGCTACGCCATGGTGCATTATCTGTCAGGTTACAGGACAACATGCGACAAATAATTGCCATTTACTGCAGAAGTTTGTACAAAGCCCCCAACAGTTGTTTTGCAATTTTTGTAAGTATGTAGGTCATGATGAACGTCATTGTAGGAGTTATGAGCTAATGATGGATAGAACCCCTACCTACCGAATGCAGGCATAAAACCGGCCTCAGGATTAGGGCGCAGGAGCAGCACGCGAAGGATTCTAAGGTTGAGGACGGGGAAGAGGGGGAGGAGTTGGCCGAGGACATGGGCAAATAATTTGCTATAATTGTGGCGAAGCAGGACACTTCGCGTGAGCACAAACCCCACACATTTGTCATGTCAGTATTGTAGATAGTTTGACCATGTGATAGAGGAATTTCTGATCCTTATGACAAAGATGCAAGAAAAGAAGACGCAGCCCCAACATCCTACACAAAACATCCAGATGATGAGGGTGGAGCCCCGCGAAGAAGATCATAGCATAAATCTAGTAAGAAGAAGTGCTATGGCCACTGGTGCAGATAAGGGCAAGAAGCCTGAGCCTGATGGGGGGGGTGCGCAAGGTTGTTGAGAAGGAAATAGACTTTGACCTTAATCACGCTAAAGAGACCTTCATGGAAGCAAAGAAGAACTTCGTTGAGGCCTCCACCTTAGGAAGCCAGGAGAAAATGCTAGAAACTAGTATGATGCAAGAGGTAGATCCTTTGGTATTAGATACTTTTATAAAGACCTATATGAAGTTACTGTGTGATAAGAAAGTAGTAGAAGGGCTGTAGGAGTTAATTGAAAAGTGCACAAATAAAGAAAAGACCCCTGTTGAATAGTGCACTGTGAGAAAAATTGGTAAGCATAAGAAGTGAACGGGGCACGAGATGAGGTTGACCACGCAAATAGGAGAATATGAAATGGACCAGGTAATCTTGGATCTGGGATCGGATGCAAATGTCCTGCCTAAGTAGACATGTAAAAGGATTGGGAGACCTGTGCTGCAGTGGTCTCCTATTCAACGGCGCATTGAAAATCAATAGAAGATTATTCTGATGGGGGGCTTATATGGTGTAACGGTAGATATTGAGGGCACTAACGCACCAGATGACTTTGAGATCACTGAAATAGTGGATGATAGTAACCCGTACCCCACACTATTAGGAATTGATTAGGCTATCGATATGGATGCGGTAGTCAACTTGAAGAAGCGGAAGATGACATTTGAAAGGAATTCGCTCAAGGTGGTAGTACCACTAGACCCTGTTAAAGGAGCGTGTTATATTGAACATGTTCGCGACTTTGTGGAAGAAGATGATGACCTGGATCAGATATACAAGATCACAACGCGAAATGAATATTAGATCAATCCTACATTCGATGGACGAATTGTGTGGGACAGGGATAGCTCCTGCACCTCAGACTCAGATGAAGAGCTTGAACACTGGCAAAATCAGTGGCATGAAGTACCTACGCTCCGTTGCAATATGATGACCAAATCACTACGGTGTGTCTCAACTAAGGTAAAGAAGCTTCCACATTATGATGGTTTGACTGATGTGGATCTGCTTTTAGACGAATTTGAAATACTGGAAGAACACCGCTTCCAAGCCCTACAATTGGCATTGCGCGCTACGCCTGCCCATTGGTGGGGTACGCACAAGGATAGCTTCGTTGGATGGAAGGAATACATAAGAATGATGAGATTAAGGTTTCGATATGCTAATACCTGGATGACAGAAAAGTACAGTGGGAAGGATGATCCACGCGATCATCTGGCATGATGGGCTAAGGTCTGGGGAACATAGCCACAGCCATAATGGGTGCACATTTTTTGTCATACCTTAGATACAATCCCGCTGAGTTGGTATTTGGAAACGAAGCTTCATCATGGGACAATTGAATGGGATATCTTAAGAGAGAGTTTCTTAATGACTTTCAACTTTGAGGATGGGTTTGGATGCATTGATGAAGTGCTCCAAGAGATAAAAGCAGCTATATTCAGAATGCCTAAGGTCGAATGGGCTCAGCCAGATTGGAGTACACAGCTGCCTCATGCAATGGAATGTTACAATGTGATTGCTGAAGAGGAAGAAGAAGATCCATGAAATATTAACATTCTGTTTAAATTTATGCATTATCGCTTAATGATATGTTTATGTGAAATAAAGTGTATTTTTTGCGCGAATCTATGGAATCTTTAATATTCATGCATGAAGAATGTAATGAATTGTTTTCGCAAAGGTAGTAACTAAATCTGTTATGATAACTGTTCGAATCGGGTAGATCTGTGTGAAGGCAGATCTAGGGTTATTATTTACTAAGTGAAAGTTGTGAGTTTGCTTCTTTTAGGTCTGAAAAACCTAAACGTAGACCTTCGCAAAGTCTGAGAGCCGTTTTGATAGAGTTATATTAGTGGACCATATGAATATAGATCTGCACGAAGGCAGATCTGAGCCATAAGGACTTTAGGAAACACATCACACGGTCTCTAGATGCAAAAACCTAGTTCAAGCGTCCCCCAATATTGCTTCGGGTGAGATTGCAACATGCGCTATGTAGGTTGTTTCCGAAAGGGCCAATAGTTAGGGTTTTGTTGGTTGGCGCGAATAACTTTGAACCTGGGTCAGGCCCCCTTAAGCCAAAAAATGGTTCCGTTGCCGGGACCGAGATCTATCTAAGAGATGTGTGATAAATGGTTTCCTACAAAGAAAGAGATCGAGAAGTGTTTTGAACAAAATGTACATGTGTTTACGGCTCAAGGGAATAGAAGCCCTAAATTGTCCAAAGAGCAGTGTTTGCAGAGATATTTGTACACAGACAAGACCAACATGTTCTTATGTTTCTTCCCTGACTAACTACACGAGTGGTTGTCTAAATTGGCCAATAGTCAAGGGACGTGGAGGCTTGAAGACCCTATATTGTGGACTCCAAAACTGGTGCAACATTTGGAAGCATCATGAACCAATATCACGCAGGTCATAGATCATTGGATTGATCGCACACTAGGAAGTTTTGTGACTGAGTTCGCAATCGATAGAAATATCATCTATAGCGAAGCGGAACATAGGGTCTTTAAGGGACCGCGAGGTAAGTATTTTGAATCATTAAAGACTTGAATTAAAATGTTGTTATGTGAAAAGAGGGTTATGGCGTTACCTTGATGTTTGGGGCTACGCGAAGTGGGAAATTATTTAGAAGAAATGGAGGATCAAACTCAGAGTACAATCCGCTCATTGAACCCCCTTCAAGTGACAACAAAGGGACGATGCTAACTACACTGCGAAGTGCAGTTCAGTTAATAGGGTATCCCAAGGATACCCCATCTATCCACTCCACCTGCACCTCCACCTCCACCTCATACACCTACACCTTCACCTCCACCTCCACCTCCACTTCCACCATTCAACATGGCGAACGCGATGAAGATGTTGATTTTTAAAGGAGTAGGAAGCGAAGACCTCGAACTGTTCTGGTTTGTTGCAGGAGTTGTATGGACGACACAACATATTAAGGACGATAACATCAATAAGGCATAACTAGTCACAACCTTACAAGATCGAGCACTGACATGGTACATCAAGTATTGCACTGATAACCCCAACGCAACGTTGGCAGAGACCCAACAAGCTCTGAACAAGGAGTTTAGGAAGCCTAAGTCAGAGGCGCAATCGGTGACTGAGTTTAAAGAAATTCGACAAAAGATAGATGAGACACCCTGGGATTTCAATCAAAGGTTGAAATGCCTGATCAGGCAGGCCAATATGGTGATTACAAATTCCCAGCATCGCGACTAGTATATAGCGTCGCTCTTGCCACACTTAAGAGTGTCGTTGTCACAACAAAAGATAGCAATGCAAGCAGAAGCCTTAGAAATCGCGATGAGGCTGGATGCCTCGCCCATATAGGATACAAACCTTGGAGTGAAACAGATTCACTCACAGCTGGAAAGCTTGCACTTGGAGTTGCAGAGCCTGAAGAAAGGAAAGGAAGCCCAGCCGGAGGTGCGTGTTGAAGTCTGGTGCTTGAAATGCAAGGGCCATGGGCACGATAAGGACCATTGCCCGGTTTATAATAACTATCTTATTGGGGGAGGGTCTGTTCCCCTAAAACCAGAGAATAATGTTGGGCTGAGCGCAGGAGCTACGCCATGGTGCATTATCTGTCAGGTTACAGGACAACATGCGACAAATAACTGCCATTTACTATAGAAGTTTGTACAGAGCCCCCAAAAGTTGTTTTGCAATTTTTGTAAGTATGTAGGTCATGATGAACGTCATTGTAGGAGTTATGAGCTAATGATGGATAGAACCCCTACCTATCGAATGCAGGCATAAAATCGGCCTCAGGATTAGGGCGCAGGAGCAGCACGCGAAGGATTCTAAGGTCGAGGACGGGGAAGAGGGGGAGGAGTTGGCCGAGGACGTGGGCAAATAATTTGCTATAATTGTGGCGAAGCAGGACACTTCGCGTGAGATTGCACAAACCCCACACATTTGTCATGTCAGTATTGTTGATAGTTTAACCATGTGATAGAGGAATGTCTGATCCTTATGGCAAAGATGTAAGAAAAGAAGACGCAGCCCCAACAACCTACACAAAACATCCAGATGATGAGGGTGGAGCCCCGCGAAGAAGATCATAGCATAAATATAGTAACAAGAAGTGGTATGGCCACTGGTGCAGATAAGGGCAAGAAGCCTGAGACTGATGGGTGGGTGTGCAAGGTTGTTGAGAAGGAAATAGACTTTGACCTTAATCACGCTAAAGAGACCTTCATGGAAGCAAAGAAGAACTTCGTTGAGGTCTCCACCTTAGGAAGCCAGGAGAAAATGCTAAAAACTAGTATGATGCAAGAGGTAGATCCTTCGGTATTAGATACTTTTATAAAGACCTATATGAAGTTACTGTGCGAAAAGAAAGTAGTAGAAGGGCTACAGGAGTTAATTGAAAATTGCACAAATAAAGAAAAGACCCCTGTTGAACAGTGCACTGTGAGAAAAATTGGTAAGCACAAGAAGCGAACGGGGCATGAGATGAGGTTGACCACGCAAATAGGAGAATATGAAATGGACCAAGTAATCTTGGATCTAGGATCGGATGCAAATGTCTCGCCTAAGCAGACATGTAAAAGGATTGGGAGACCTGTGCAGCAGTGGTCTCCTATTCAGCAGCGCATTGCAAATCAATAGAAGATTATTCTTATGGGGGGCTTATATGGTGTAACGGTAGATATTGAGGGCACTAACGCGCCCGATGACTTTGAGATCACTGAAATAGTGGATGATAGCAACCTGTACCTCACGCTATTAGGAATTGATTGGGCTATCGATATGGATGCGGTAGTCAACTTGAAGAAGCGGAAGATGACATTTGAAAGGGATTCGCTCAGGGTGGTAGTACCACTAGACCCTGTTAAAGGAGCGCGTTATATTGAACATGTTCGCGACTTTGTGGAAGAAGATGATGACCTAGATCAGATATACAAGATCACAACGCGAAATGAAGATTAGATCAATCCTACATTCGATGGACGAATTGCGTGGGATAGGGATAGCTCCTGCACCTCAGACTCAAATGAAGAGCTTGAACACTAGCAAAATCAGTTGCATGAAGTATCTACGCTCCGTTGCAATATGGTGACCAAATCACTACGGTGTGTCTTAACTAAGGTAAAGAAGCTTCCACATTATGATGGTTTG
The DNA here is from genome assembly GCA_031772625.1 of Pinus tabuliformis. Lineage (NCBI taxonomy): Eukaryota > Viridiplantae > Streptophyta > Pinopsida > Pinales > Pinaceae > Pinus > Pinus tabuliformis. Next base: position 854,445,147 of record CM062817.1, on the reverse strand, counting down.
ATTGATGTGGATCTGCTTTTAGACGAATTTGAAATATAAGTACCGGAAGAACACCGCTTCCAAGCCCTACAGTTGGCATTGCGCGCTACGCCTGCCCATTGGTGGGGTACGCACAAGGATATCTTCGTTGGATGGAAGGAATATAGAAGAATGATGAGATTAAGGTTTGGATATGCTAATACCTGGATGACAGAAAAGTACAGTGGGAAGGATGATCCACGCGATCATCTGGCACAATGGGTTAAGTTCTGGGGAACACAGCCACAACCATAATGGGTGCACATTTTTTGTCATACCTTAGATACAATCCCGCTGAATTGGTATTTGGAAATGAAGCTTCATCATGGGACAATTGAATGGGATATCTTAAGAGAGAGTTTCTTATTTACTTTCAACTTTGAGGATGGGTTTGAATGCATTGATGAAGCGCTCCAAGAGATAAAAGTAGCTATATTCAGAACGCCTAAGGTCGAATGGGCTCAGCCAGATTGGAGTACACAGCTGCGCCATGCACTGGAATGTTACAATGTGACTGCTGAAGAGGAAGAAGAAGACCCATGAAATATTAACATTCTAGAGATAGAAGGACAATGCGAAGTCGAAGGACCGAAAGCTGAAAACCCAAATATATTAGAAACTTTGAAAACTAGACAAGTAAATATTGGATCTGAAGCAGAGCCTAAGTTCGCAAAGATAGGAGACTATTGGGACGAAGATATAGTTGATAAGGTGGCTGAACTGTTGCGCGAATACCAAGACCTATTTCCCACAAAGTTTGTGGATCTGAAGGGGATTGTTGGAGATTTGGGTGTTATGAAGATTACGTTGAAACCAAATGCGAAGCCCGTTAAGCAGAGACCTTATCAGCTAAATTCGAAGTATAAAGGAAAGGTGTGCCTAGAGCTTGATAAGATGTTGGATGCCGATTTATCAAATCAGTAGAGGAATCTGATTGGGTAAGCCCAATGGTTTTCCAAGAGAAGAAATAGAAAGGCGAAATCAAGATATGCGTAGATCTAAGAAAGTTGAACGATGCATGCGTGCACGATCCGTTTCCAACACCATTTACAGATGAAGTATTAGAAAATGTTGGAGGACAAGAGACTTATTCATTTACAATTGGCATTTCGGGATACCATCAAATAAATATCTTGCCGGAAGATCGAAGCAAGGCAACCTTTGTTGGCGCCCATTTTTGTCCCCAAATTTTCTGTTTCTCACCCCTATTTTCACTATCTTTTATCTGAAAAACTACTCCTTCCACCTACATCACTGCCTAAACGCTACTAATATATGATTAGAGGTAAATGCATCTAACTGGCATTGTTTTGCTATTTATGATTAATTTTAAGTGGATTTTGAATCATATTCTTAACATGTTAACTATAGCTATGAAAATTAGTGGCAGGGTTGGCAGGTCAACATAGGATGGAAAGGATGCCTTGTCATCAACATCATTCTCATTTTCATACTCAACAACCGGTCCTCGACCCGTACTCAAGACGGTAGTGGCCAAGTGGACTCCTTCCACATTTCTTATTGACTTCTTGAGGATCGATGTACACAACTCGAGGAGATTTTGTTATGCCAAGCTCGATGCTTTCAAAGTCGAAGATCCTTCAAATTGGAATAGAAGTAGGTTACTCTAATGTTAGCAATTAGTTATCTCGAAGGAAAGCAATTTTTTCCAAGCAAGGCAAAGCCGATTTGAAGCAAATCGAACATGCTCAAATTAGTTCTAGTTTGCTGAAGATTGCCATAGTTAGATACGTTGTTAGTTTTACATTTAATCAATTGCCTTTAAAGGCCGATGTAATAGAGTACAGTGGTAGTCATTAGCAAGACATACAGTGATCTATGTAATTTGGTTTTCAAGACTCTGTTCTGAAGTTATATATATATATATATATATATATATATATATATATATATATATATATATATATATATATATATATATATATATATATATATATATATATATATATATATATATATATGGCTATTTCCAAGTTGTGAACTAGAGCATTTGCCAGCGTGGTTGATTGTGAGTCATGTTTTTAATGCTTTAAATCTCTCTTTTATTGCAGTAAGTTAGCTTACTCTAGGTGTGGGAGGGCCCACCACCTCTGGAAATAAGCTTGATTAATAGGTAGGATAATTAGGTGTGTGTGATTTCATAGTATAAGCTTTCGTTGAGTTACAGTTGCAAACATTAATGTTTCTTGTGTGATTTCATAGTATGTGTGGTTCGATTTTCAAGCATTTAGTTATTGTTGCATTACAAATTGAATGATTGAAGGATCATTTTCCTGAGTTTGCATATTTCCAATTCATTACATAGTCCATGCTCATGTTTTAATACAGAGTCATACTCTGTTCCTTTTATTAAATCCAAGTATATTCACATTTGTAATTGGAGCATTCACGATATAGGAACATAAATGATTTCTGAGTTTATATGGAATGATTTATGTATGCTTATGTATATAAACTATGATGTATGGCATGGGTTTGAATATGGATTTCCTCCTGTGTGTTCGAGTGACTGATTTATGATTTGGAGATTAGTTGAGTGAATGATTTATGGTTTGAAGGGTATTGACTACAGTTGCAAATGAATTTGTGCCTGGTAACAATAGGTATTGTGTTCTTCGTTTTCGCAATTTGAATTGTGTGATTTAATTCCAACAGTGTGATTTCATTCAAGCATTCCTAGTGTGATTTAATTCAAGCTGTGAGATTTATTTCAAAGCATTGGGATTTAATTCAAGTTGTGTGATTTATTTCAAGCAGTGTTATTTAGTTCAAGTAGTGATTGTTTAGTTCAAGCTGTGTGATTGATTTCAAGCATTGTGATTTAATTCAAGCAGTGTGATTTAATTCAAAGAATTTCTAGTATGATTTGATTCAAGTTATAAAATAACATCGATTTGAGTCATTTAGATACCACAGGATAATTCAGTTTTATTCCAGGATGATAGGATAAGTTCAATTTCAATTCCAAGAACAGTGACATAGGGATTGCTTTCATAGCAGTATGACAACAATTCAATTTCATTTATAAACTCAGATAATTTCGTTGAGATTTTGTTTTCCTTTAAGCATCAATAGATCGATTTAAGTTGATTTCAAAATCAGTCTTTGTAGCAGCTTAAGTGTGGTTTGAATGCATTTTATTTCTGAGAAAGAATAGCCTAGTTAGAACAGAATGAGGATGACAATTTAGGATTTGATTTTAGTTTTCTTTTCAAGTTGTAGTATTGCATTTCTATTTCTCAAGGATTAGATTTTTCTAAAGATAGATGATTGCTTGAATCTGCCTCTTGAACAATTAGAGTTTGAATTTCCTGCTTTGAAAAGTGAAGAGGTTTAATTCTTGCTTTAAGAGTTGTGCTTAGATTGAATTTCATTGAGTCTTTTGTTTCAGTAGGTTTGTCTTTTCGTTGCCAATTTGATTGCAAGAATTTAGAATAGGAAACAGAGTGTTATAAGGTCTAATGTACTAAGTTAAATTGATTCCCTTTGAATTGCTTTTGTTAAAGTAAAGAATTCTTTTTATGTGAGTGAGATGAGTGCTAGTTTACTCAATTGATAGAAGAGTGTTTTTATCATTCTGTACTTAATGATCATTATAAAGGAAAATTGCATACTGTGAACTTAACCTTGAGCTAAAAACACAGTACAACTTGTGTTTACGAGTCCTGGTTGACAATTAAATATTAGGAGGTTCAATTGCTAATTAAAACTCTCAACATTTTTGGTGCCATTGCTAGGGGAGTTGTATTATGGTTCAGGTAAGATTATTATTAAGAGTTTCAAGGGTCTTGCAGGGAATTCAGAGGGCGAAGAGAGTAGGGTAAGACGTGAGTGAAGAGCCACACATCCACTATAGTGGGGTTGAGCCAAAGTCTGATAATTTTTGCTTATCTTTGAACTTTTATTTCCTTTCCTTTATGCGTAGAAGTAGAAGTAGGCCTAGAGATAGTAAAGACAGATTTATTTCTAGTTCAAAATTTCCTGCAACTTTTGGTCCAACAACCACACCATTCACCAACCCTATCAACTTGTATGCAGGAATAAAGCAAGAAGAATGAAGCGTTTACAACAAAGTGGCTTCGGAGAGGGAAGTTCTGAATCAAGAAGAGGAAACAGTTAAAGACATTATTTTTGGGAGTACGGAAGGAATTGCATTGGAAGAACTAGTTGAGCTATAAGACAACACATATCTAGAATCAAATAACTTCAAGGACCACCCTTCAATACCTATTTTTGACTGGGTGATCATCAACATACCTCTTTAAGAACCTGTAGTAGACATGGCCAACCAGGGAGGAGAGAACAGAAACAATGGGGAATGTCATGGGGAAGGAGAAGGCCCATGTCGTAACATATTCAGAGGGAACCATGATGGACCGAGGGGAAGACTAGAGGAAGAAGAAGAAGAAGAAGAAGAAGAAATCACCTTCGGATTTCTTATTCTTGATGTGACCAGGAATATCAAGATGAAAAACATATGAATGGCATCTCTTCCGCTCTTCTACGATAAGTCCTCCGAGGACCCAGATGCCTTCTTGTTTGAATTTGACATTTTATATAGGAGTCACAATTATTATGATGACTCACATAAGATTAAGTTATTCCTAGTCACCCTGAAAGATGCAGCCCTTAGATGGTTTATGAGCCTAGGTGAACACACCATTTACTCCGGGGATGATATGAAGTCCATCTTCCTTAATAAATACCAAGACTTCTGCAAAAGTAGGGATGTGAACGATATTCTTAGGATGCAACAATTGGAAGACGAGAACTTAGAATAATTTATTGAACGTTTCCTTTATAATTTTCATAAATCCCGAAGGGAAAATCTAGATGAGAAAAATGTCAAAACTGTCTTTTTAAAGGGGCTGACGGATTGTTGACACCTAATCATTAGGATTGGGTGAATAACTGAAATTGATGTAAATAAATAATAGAGAATATGAATAGTCACCGGGAGATGAAATGAACAGTCTCTCCCTATTGTATATAATAAAGACCAACCTAAATGAATATCAATGAATTGTTTTTGAGGAGTTACTGCCTGGTCTGACATGGTATCAGAGCCAACACCATTTTTGGCTTCCCTCTGCTTTGTAACTCCCTATTCTGCCTATGTTCTGCCTTGCATACAAAACACTGCTCTCTGTCTTTTATTCATATTCATATTCACCTGCATATAAAAGCGCTGCTCCTCTGCTCTGCTCTGACATATAATACATTGCTCATTTCCCATATAATACACTGCCCATGGTAAACGTTGTGGTATGCTGCTGATGGTGTTAGTTGCCTGAAGCCTGCTCCATGCACAGTATACGTTTTATTCTTGCAGTGAATAGTTCGCCCTCCAAACCGTTTTGTTGGGTGTCAGTATACATTTTATTCTTGCAGTGAATAGTCCGCCCTCCAAACCATTTGGTATAGTCCGCCCTCCAAACTGTTCTATTGGGTGAATATCACTGGACGAGCACAGTTACAGTGTCTACCTTTTCATAGACCTTTTTTTTCCATATTTCTTAGTGCCACATTGCATCCATGTCTTCAACACTTTAGGGTTGTATCATGGGGTAAGGGTTCCATTGTGATTCGATGGCCATGGTCCAGGCATGTTCTTGTCTTGAAATTTTTTCTTGCTAGCTCCTGTATTGCACGAGTCTGTTTGTAATAGATGCTATCTGATGCATTATAGTGCATTGCATTGGTAGTAATAAAAAAGACATCCTTCTCAAACTGTTCAAAAGACACATATGCTCCTTTTGAAAGCTTCTTCTGTATTGTACCAAAATCCATTGGGTTTTGTATGATTTCATGGTAATCTGGGAGCTCGTTGGGATCCACAGGCTTAGCAAATACACCATAAGTATCTCTTTTTTTTTGAGCTTATCAAGGACAAATTCAAGCAATCCATTCTCTGGCATAGGTGTTTCGGTGTTGCATCTGCAATAGTTTCTGTTACTTCGGGATTTTGATTTTTCCTTTCTACCTTAATACTGCACCTTCTGAGAGCAGATCCCGTGGGAACAACGTGAAACGAGTCCATTGCGAGAGACTGTCGTGATAATAGAGCATGATCAATGCACTTAACTATAACTGTGTGCGGTGAAGAGTGTGATAATATATATTACCCGAGATGGTGCTAGTGGCGACGGCAACGGTGGTGGAGGCAGCTGTATTAGTGCGATGTCAAGGTGTAAATGGTATCAAAGCGTAAAGCATAGGATTTGAGCTTTCATGCATCTGACCACTCACTTATGAGAAAAGCATCCGTCCAAGTTTTTTTTGGCAAATTCCGATTTACATCAGAATTCAAGTTATGATAGGTGTTCTTTCACTTTTGAGCAGTTGATATTGTTTCTCTTGAATTGCAACCATATTGTAATACAAAAAAAAATGGTGATATTCTATATGCATAGAATATAGTTTTGATCTTTGTATATTAAATCAAGAAGGAAGAATAAGGCTGCATTATTTTTTAAGCACATTTTTGCCAGCAGAAGTTTTTTTTTTTCACAGTATGCATTCAATCATATCTATTGTGGGAATAGTTCTTACTGGCAAGGAGAACTATCCCGAGTGGTCCCGGAAGATAAAACACACTCTCATTTTCAATGAGTTGTGGAAAGGAGTGTGTATTGGAGACGGAGACAAAGAGCCAGAACAGCCTACCTCGGACAAAGAGCTCACCATTTGGGAAAATAAGAACAGCAAAGCCTATGCATTAATTGCAGCATGTGTAAGTGAAGAGGTGAGTCACCATATTTCACCATTTTCAACTGCTTTTGAAGCCTTACAAAAGCTGAAAGAACTCTATGACTCACATTCTGCACTTGAAGTTGTTCAACTCATGATTAAACTCTTCACTCTTGAATTACAAAATAATGATCCTCTTACTCTATAATGCATGATATCAAAGCCACTAAGGTTGAATTGGATATTCCTCTTATCACTTTTCTCGAGGAACTTTATCCTACTTACTCCAATTATCTTGAGTCATTGCAAGCAAATGGAAACCTCAAAGATATTACCTTTGACTCTCTTGTGAAAAAAATTGCTGAAAGAGAGAAAGATTTTTGAAAGAAGACAGCCCTTGAATCTTCTGAAGACGCTGTGTGCCTTGCTCATAAAGAAAAGAATCCTGCTCAAGATTCTTCAAGAGGAAGAGGTGGTCGAAGAGGAAGAGGAAGATATTTTAGTGGTAGGGGGGCAGACACTCTCAAGGAGAAAAGTTAGATTTGCACTGCATACACTGCAAAAGAAATGGATCACATGATGCCTCTACATGCAAGTTACCTTGGGACAAAATTGAGCAGCAAAGAAATCGACCCAAAGGTAAAGCTAATGATACAAACAAAGGTAAAGCACCTGAATCCGCTCATTATGTTGTGGCACAATGTAATATCGGAGCAAATGAAGATTTATTTAATGCTTCACTTGCTTCTTGGAAATATGATTGGTTGCTTGACTTAGGAGAAACTTGCCACATGACTCATAGAAAAGATTTTTTTGAAGAATTTACTAACAATGTTGATGGAGTAGTATACTTTGCAGACCAATAAAAAATCAAGCCATCAGGGCTTGGCACAATCAGGCTCAAATTGCCTGGTCTTCCAGACTTTCTTCTGCATCATGTTCTATATCTCCCACAACTGAAGAGAAACTTGTTGTCCTTGGTCCACATCTGTCAGCAAGGTCACTTCATTCATATGTTTGATGGCAAGCTTGAGGTGAGAAAAGCATCTGACCACTCACTTGTCATGAGGGGAATAGAAGAAGAAAGGCTTCTAAAGCTACAAGGTACCTCTACTCGTGCACAACATTTCTCATACAATTCTCATTATGAAGAAGGTACACTTCCATCAAGTTTATTATGGCATGCTAGATTTGGACATTTGAACTATGACAGCCTCCGCTTGTTGAAGAAAAATGGTATTGCTGGTTTGCCTACAATTCCTAGGAAACTTAAGCAATGTGATGCTTGCATTCTAGGAAAGCATAGCAAACAGTCTTTTCATGATTCACATTCAAAGCACATAGAAAACTTGAACTCATTCATTCAGATTTATGTGGTCCAATGCCTATTCCTTCTGCAAATGGAAATAAATATATGATGACATTTATTGATGAGTACACTAGAATGTGTTGGGTTTATTTATTGAAGAACAAATCTGATGCTTTTCAAACATTCAAGAACTTTCATACATGGATTGAAAATGATGCACAATCTCATATTGGATCTATTCGCACTGAAAATGGAAAAGAATACACTTCAAATGAATTTGAAAACTATCTTCACCAACATGGGATCAAACATCAAACAATTGTGCTTTATAATCCCCAACAGAACGGTGTAGCTGAAAGAATGAATAGGAAAATCTTAAATATGGTGCGCTCCATGATGTTTTTAAAAAATTTAAAGTTGATGTTTTGGGCTGATGCAGTTCTATGTGCTGTATATATAAAGAATATATGTCCATCTAATGCTATTAGAAACAAGACTCCATATGAAATGTGGCATGGGCACATTCCTTCGGTAAAGCATCTCAGGGTCTTTGGTTCCACCTGTTATGCCCTGATACCAAAGGTACATAGAAACAAACTTGGTGCAAGAAGTTGTAAGTGTATCTTCCTGGGGTATTCAAGCACCTCCAAAGCATACCGTCTCTATGATGAAGGCAATAAAAAGTTTGTTGTATCTAGAGATGTAATCTTTCTTGAATCATCCAAAAATGACAATGTTGTTGAGCGGCAACTTGATCGCTTGGATAGATTCGCAAATGCAAAATCATTTCAAGAATTTGATAATCAGATTCCACATCTTGAAGGGTGGATTCCTATACTAGATCAACATGTGGAATCTTCTTCTGAAGAACTCTCTCCCCCACATGAAACTCCAACAACAGATGATACTTTAAGTGATGTGATTGATAGAATTGGGAGACTCAATCTTGATTCAGTCCCAACTCAATCAACAGAGTAGCCTGGACCATCTGAGAAAGGTCCCCCAAAGTGGCTGACAAAGACACTTGAAAGTGTTCATCCTGATGAGGTTGGAAAGACAGGAACTAGAAATTCAAATTGGCAAAATGGAGGTGATGTAGATGACTCTAATTCACCTATTGATATGGATGTTTCTTATGATTGTGAATTGAATTTGTCTACATATTTCGAACCAACTTCCTTCAAAGAAGATGCTTCTCATGATGAATGGAAAGAAGTGATGCAAAAGGAGTATGATGCCCTGATAAAGAATGGCACTTGGAAGCCGGTTGATCCTCCATTAGGAACCAAACCAATTGGCTGCAAGTGGGTCTACAAGAACAAGTATAAAGCAGATGGCTCACTTGACAAGAACAAAGGCAGGCTTGTGGCAAAAGGTTTTGCACAGAAGGAAGGGGTTGATTATGAGGAAACTTTTGGCCACACAACAAAATGGGCTACTATCCGGACACTCTTTGCCCTAGCAGCTCAGAATGGTTGGAAAGTCCATCAAATGGATGTAAAAACTACTTTCTTGAATGGAGATCTAAAAGAGAATGTCTTTATGTCCCAGCTTGAAGGATTTGCTGTGAAAGGACATGAACATAAAGTATGCAAACTTGTGAAATCCTTGTATGGCCTCAAACAAGCACCACGAGCCTGGTATGAAAAACTAACTGAGCATCTTCTGAAACTCAATTTTAAGCATTATGATTTTGATGATGCAACTTTATTTGTCAAGAAAGTTGGAAAAATAGTTGTATATCTTGTGGTTTATGTAGATGATCTTTTGATGACAGGGAACAATGAAAGCTACATTGCATCCATAAAGAAGGAATTGGGGAAAGGTTTTGAAATCACTGATTTGGGCTATGTTCATTACTATCTTGGTATTGAAGTAACTCAACATCCGAAGTCCATATTTCTTTCTCAAAAGAAGTACATTGGAGATCTGTTGAACAGGTTTGGCATGACAGAATGCAATCCTCTTACTACTCCAATGGAACAAAACTTAAAGCTCACATCCATTGAAGGAAAAGAATTTGAGGATGCAACAAAGTATAGACAGCTTGTAGGAAGTCTCAACTACCTAACTACTACTAGACCAAACATTTCATTTGCTGTTGGAATCCTCTCCAGGTTTATGCAAAAGCCTTGTGAGGGACATTGGTTTGCTGCAAAAAGAGTTCTAAGGTACTTGAAGGGAACTCAAGACTTTGGAATCAAGTATACACAGGTGGACGACTTTAGCTTTATTGGATACTCTGATTCAAACTTTGATGGAGACAAAGAAACTAGGGTATCTACTTCAGGTTATGCTATGAGTCTTGGATCAAGAAAATTCTTGAAGATTTGCAAGTAAAACAAGTACAATCGACTCCACTCATGATTGAAAATACTTCAGCAATAAAGTTGGCCAAGAACCCAAAGTTCCATGATTGAATGAAGCACATCAATACTAAATATCATCTGATTCGACATCATGTTGAGGCCAAAACAATCCATCTTCACCATTGTTCCACTATTGAGCAAATTGCAAACATCTTCACCAAAGCACTTGGAAGAGAAAATCTTGAAAGATTCAGAACGATGCTTGGACTCACCAACATCCCTTCAAATTAAGGGGGGGAATGTTGACACCTAATCATCAGGATTGGGTGAATAACTAAAATTGATGTAAATAAATAACAGAGAATATGAATAATCACCGGGAGATGAAATGAACAGTCTCTCCCTATTGTATATAATAAAGACCGACCTAAATGAATATCAACGAATTTTTTTTGAGGAGTTACTACCTGGTCTGACAGGGATGAATGTATCGAAACATTAAACCTTTTAAGTGGTGGGGATGTTTATAAAAATCCTTTTTTTGAAGTAGCCGAACTACGTCACACTTACTCATGAAGTCAGGCTAAAGTAGGCAAGAAGATTTGTGACAATTCCTGAGATTATATGCCAAGAAATCAGAAATCTGTACCCAACGTTGTCACTAGAGTTGAATTAGGAAACTTATTGGAAAACTTCAAAACAAATATCCTAAACACCATTAGTGGCCATCTTGACACAATAAAACTCAAAAAGAAACAAGAAGATGAAAGGGCTGCCATGGCAATCTTTTGTCCTAAATGTAGATGTAAGCACATTGAGAGGGAGTGTCCATTAATGTTATTGAGGTTTGCGGGATTTGTGCTTTAGAACATGCAACCGAGAAGTGTCCATCTCTTCCCGGTTTACAAGCTATCTATAAGGGAAATGTTGAAACAAATGACTTTTCGCAAGCAAACAAGAAACCCTTTTGGAAAATCCCAAATCAAAACATGTTTCAAGATCCTAGTTCTCAAGGCTATGGTCAAAATAAACCTTGGAATTTCTAGCCATCTTACCCTCCTTGGGTTAATCCTCAATCACAAAACACTCCTTGGAATCAGTATTGGAGGGGAAATCCCTATGGAAACACCTTTCAACCCCAAAACCAATCCTATCCTCCATACTCAAACATGCCTAGTACGTCCTACAATCCGAACATTCAACCTTATCAGTAGGGGTACAACCCAAATCATTATCAACAATCCTCGCTGCCTCCTCCTCCTTTACACCAGCTTTTACCTGCACCGTCCAACCCATCATCCTCGCAGGCACCACCATCATTTAACCCACCTTGTCCTACTTTGTTTCCTGCACAACCCATAGCTAATCCCAACCATAATAAACAGCCTCATCCTGTACAAAATGTGGAAGTACAACCTTTTCCCACCTATATGATCACCGTTGTCCCAATAAATGAGATTCAACTATGATCTGGGAAAATAGTCAATAAGGAAAAATCAGCTGTCATTATTCAGGAAGAGGCCCCTCAAGAACAAACTGAAAATCACCATCAACAAGAAAAACAAAAACAAAAAGAAGAACCAAATGAACCTCCTTACCCGGAAAGATTACTTGTTAAGAAGGAGGAGATCCCAATCGAATATGATTTAGAATCAGAATTAAGGAATGTTTGTGTTAAAATTCCACTATTACAAGCCATTAGGGACATTCCTATCTATACTAAAATCATTAAATATCTATGTATTAATAAACCGGGTAGAAAAGGACATAAGAACCAAAACGTGAAAATCATGAGTGAAATGTCCAAGATGATCTCAGATTTACCATTAAAATATAATGACCCAGGGAATCCCATAGTGACCATCAAAATCAATGGAGTACTCTTGCCAAACACCCTTGTAGACTTAGGAGCAACAATTAACGCTATGACTTTTGAAACCATGACATCTTTACAATTGCAAGGGATCAAACCTACACCTATTATTTTGGAGTTGGTAAATAAATCCATTGTTAAACCCATGGAACTCTAGAAGACATAGTGGTCACCATTGCTTCTTGGAAGTATCCCATTGATTTCATTGTCATTTCTCCTAAAAAACCAAGACACCCTGTAGTCCTAGGACGCCCTTGGTTAGCTACTACGGATGCTGTGATAGGGTGCCGAAATGGAGAAATGGTCATTTCCAATGGTTCATATAATCAAACCTTGTCAATTTCCCCCCCTGCTCAAACTGCTGTTGAAGTACCCTTATGGTTAGAGAGTCCTTATGGAGATGAAGATTGTATGTTTCCTTTATTATCATTAGAAAAATCTAGAGGACTCTAGGAACAATCAGAAGATCATATTTTGCAACAATTTTTATTTGATAGTTCTTGTATTGATTACCCTATTTCTTTTAATGGTTATCAACATGTTTTTAGTAATGAGTTTCAGGAAGCTTGTCATCCAGCTATATTTGCCTCATTCATAGCACTAGAGGACAATAATGAACCCACTACTGAACCGGTTGAAATCAGTGAAGGAAAATTTTTGTATATTGGTACTGAACTAAATGAAGAACATAAGAAACAATTGTTGAGCATGGTTTGAGAACAATCCAGAGCTTTTTCCTGGGACTATTTGGACATGAAAGGCATACACCCAGATACATGCATCCACCACATCTACACCAATGAGGACATGATACCTATCTAACAGCCGCAGAGACGCATGAACCCAACCTTGAATAAATTGTCAAAGATGAATTACAAAATTTATTGGCTGCAAACTTTATCTATCCTATTTCAGACAACATATGGGTGTCACCTTTGGTGGTGGTTCCGAAGAAGAATGGTAACTGGCACATATGTGTTGATTACAGGGAGTTAAACAAAGCCACCTTACGATATTACTTTCCGCTACCATTTATTGATCAGGTACTTGACACACTCTCTGGTAAGAAGTATTTATCTTTTCTAGATGGGTATAGTGGGTATAAACATATTCAAATAGCTAAGGAAGACCAAGAGAAGACCAATTTCACTTGCCCTTGGGGTACCTATGCCTATCGAGTTCTTCCTTTTGGCCTCTGCAATGCCCCAACTAATTTTCAACGAGCTATCCTGGCCATGTTTTATGACTAGATCCATGAATGTGTAGAATTCTACACGGACAACTTCACAGTATATGGAGATGATTTTTCCCAAGCTCTAGAAAATCTAGAAAAAGTGTTGATCCGATGTCAAGAAGCCCACCTAGCCCTTAGTAGTAGCAAATGTAAAATGATGCAAACTAAGGGGATAGTATTAGGCAATCATGTTTCATTTGAAGGAATAAAATTCGATCCAACCAATATTGAGGTAATCTCTCGTATTCCAATTCTTAGTACACAAAAAGAGGTATTTGTTGGGACAGGGTCCCCTAGGGTCAATTTTGGGGCAAAAGCCTAAGTTTTGGGGAAGAAAGCCCAAGTTTTTGTATGTAAAGTGTAAAGTCTCTGCAAGTTGTGGTCGTGGAGCGCGTAGATGGTAAAGTGTCATAAAGGGTTTTACCCTTCATTTATGTAAATTGTGTCGGATTTAGTAGATCTACCCATGGTCCGTGGACCATGGGATTATATAAAAAGGAAAGTCTTAGAGAGTCTAAGGCAGTCTTAGTAGTTCACGATGATGAAGATGAATGTAATGGGTCAGTACAAGTGACGAGTGGAGAGTCTTAGAGTAGAAGAGAGGCTTTGCAACTGAGTACGTAGAGGCCTAGAGTAGAGTCTGCAGCTGAGTGTGCGGACCCTTGCAGCTAAGTGCGCAGGGTAATGTTGAGTTTGTAAGAAGAACTGAAGTATCAATAAAGAGATTATTATGGAAATATCTGTGTTTTATCTATTTTACTTCTGTTATGAATGAATGCAATTATGTTATGATGAATAATGGGTTATGATTTAATATGGTATTGATGTGTGATTATGCATGGTTTACTTTGTTATATGAACGCAAGTAATAATATCTGCTTACACGCAGAATATCTTAATGCATGTTAAAATAATCAGAGACTTAAGCCGATTTGGGTAAATATAGAACTAGGAGTAATTACAGGGGCACGTAAGTAGTTGATTCACTTGTTTTGGGTCCACGAAAGATAGTTGTAGACCTTCGCGAAGGTCTAAGAGGTCGATCAATAGAAGTAGATAGATAAGCCCTAAAAGGCTTATCAATCTGCGCGAAGGAAGAGTTAGGGCATAAAACAACATTACACTAATCTCGGGGTGCAAAAACTTGGTTCTAGCATCCCCCCATACTTCTTCGGGTGAGACTTCAGTCCGTGCTTCGTGGATTGATGCTGAAAAGGCCAGTAATGTAGGGATTTGTTTGGCTAAACTTAACTCTGAACCTGGGTCAGGACCCACTAAGCCAACAAATGGTTCCGTTGCCGGGACCAGGATCTGCATAAAGGATGTGTGATGTCGCATCACTGGAATCCAACTAAGAAGGAAATTAAGGATTGGTTGGATAGAAAGATCCATGAATTTGCGGTGCAAGAAAACAAAAACCCGCGATTGATGAAAGAATAATGGTTGGACATGTATCGATACACACAGATACACGAAATTTTCTTCTGTTCCTTCCTAATCGAATAATACGAGTGGATCGCTAAATTGGCAGACAACCAAGGAAGGTGGAGGCTGGATGATCCGATAGTGTGGGCCCTAGAGTTAGTGTGGAGATTGGAAGCCTCTGAAGATAAGATCGCACACGCTATTGATCACTGGCTTGATCGCATCATAGGAGGATTTGTGATAGAATTTACAGTCGATACCTCAGTCAGCTACAGTGAAGCAGAGTGACACTTCTTCAAAGGACCGCGAGGTAAGTATTTAAGGTCTTTGAATACTTGGATTAAGATGCTCTTGTGTGAAAAGAGGGTTATGCAATTACCTTGATGTTTGGAGCTATGTGAAGTGGAAATATCTTTAGGGACAGAGGAAAAACAACCCCTGAATATAGCCCGCTAATTGAACCTCCTCTGAGTGACAACGAAGAAGTAGCACAGGCTTCACCACAGAGCATTGTCCAATTAATAAGGCAAGGCTTCCTGCGAATACCCCATCCACCCACACCACCTCCATCTTCACCTCCATAGCATACACCTTCACCCACACTGCCACCACCTCCACCACCATTCAATATGGCAAATACAATGAAGTTTCTCGTTTTCAAGGGCTTGGGAAATGAGGACCCAGACCAATTTTGGTTCATTGCGAAGGCCGTGTGGCAAGCCCAAAATATTACAGATGATCAAATGAAGAAAGTGGCATTGGTTACTACTTTACATGATCGCGTGCTAACATGGTAGATTAAGTACTATACTGATAACCTAACGGCTGTGTTGGCAGACATTAAGATAACGTTGAATAAGGAATTCAGTAGGCCCAAGTCTGAGGCACAATCAGTGTTGGATTCAAGGAAATTATGATGAGGCCTGATGAAACACCCTGGGAGCTGGATCAGAGATTGAAATTCCAATTCCACGAAGCTAATATGAATCTTACGGATCGGCAGCACCACAAATGGTTTGTGGCTTTGCTCTTGCCTCATCTAAGGGTTGCGTTATCATAGCAAAATATTGGGACCCAGGGGGAAGCCCTAGAGATTGCAATGATATTGCATGAGACTCCAATTCAAGATGTTGCTTTGGGTGTTTCGCAGATTCACATGAAGTTGCAGAATCTTTTCCTAGAGTTCCAGAGTCTGAAAAAGGATAGAGTGGCTCGGCTAGAAGTGCGCGAAGAAGTTTGGTGTCTGAAATGAAAGAGTCAGGGGCATGACAAAGATCACTGCCCAGTCTTCGCGAATTATGTTGTAGGAGGAGGGCCAATGCCTTTAAGGCCAAAAGCTCAATTGGGGCCAAGTATAGGGCTCGCACTGTGGTGCGCTATCTGTCAGGTAGCTGGAAAACATGTGACAAACAATTTCCATTTACTGTAAAAATTTGTACAGACATCACAATAGCTCTTCTGTAACTTCTGTAAATCGATGGTTCATGATGAGCATAAATGTCGTAGCTATGAGCTAATGATGGACGGAATGCTCACATATCAAGTGCAAGCAGAAAGTCGGCCTCCAGATCAAGGTGCTAGGCGGGTGGGAGGAGGATATTAAGGATGCAGACGAGGCCGATGTGGAGAAGGACCTGGTAGAGGTCGGGGACAGGTTATTTGCTACAATTGTGGAGTGCTAGGACATTATGCGCGAGAATGTACAAACCCGAGACGACTATCGTGCAAATACTATACACAGTTTGATCATGCGACTGAAGACTACTCGATATTAATAGCTAAGATGCGGGAAAAGGGGACACAACCTCAATAGCCTACCCAAAACCTGCAGATGATGAGGGCTGAACCCCGTGAAGAAGATCCTAATGTGAATATTGTGCTGTGAAGTGGAATGACGACTGACGAAGATAAAGGAAAGCAGCCTGAAGAAAGTGAGTGGGTCTGCAAAGCTCCAGAAAAGGAGGTTGGGTTTGATCTAGAGCACGCAAGGGAAACGTTCATGGAAGGGAAGAAAATATTTTCTTAAGATTCTACCTCAAGAAGTTAGGATAAGCTATTCGAAGAAATGGGCCCCTCTATGCTTACTACTTTCTTGGAGACTTGTATGAAGCTGTTGTGTGATAGCAAGGTTGTGAAAGGATTACAGGAGCTGATAAATAAATGTGCCAAAAAAGAAAATTCTCCTGAGGGACCGCGCATAGTCAGGAAAATTGGTAAGCATAAGGCAAGAACAGGGTGTGAGATGAGGCTCACTGCGTAGATAGGAGAGTATGAGATGGATCAAGTTATTCTGGATCTGGGGTCAGATGCGAATGTTTTTCCTAAACAAACGTGGGAGAGAATGGGGAGACCTGCGCTACAGTGGTCTCCAATTCAATTAAGGATGGAAAATCAATAGAAGATTATCCCCATGGGAAGATTGCAGGGGTAACAGTGGATATTTAAGGCGCGAGCGCATTGGCCGATTTTGATGTGATAGAGATCGTGGATGACAACAATCCCTACCCTGCGCTCCTTGTGATCGATTGGGCCATTTCCATGAATGGGGTGATCAATTTGAAGAAGTGGATGATGTCATTTGAATGGAAATCACTACATGTAATAGTACCTTTAGACCCTGTTGAAGGACCACACTTTACTGAATTGGTCCGCGATTATGAAAGTGACGATGATTTGGACCATATTTATAAGATAACAGTACGAGATCAAGACTGGGTGAATCCAACAGCTGATGGACATATTTCATGGGACCGTGAAAGTTCCTGCACATCAGATTCATATGAGGAGTTGGAACATTGGAAAAATCGATTGCACGAAGTGTCTACACAGTGCTATAATATAATGACTAAATTGTTGCACTGTGTATCATCGGAGGTAGTAAGTCTTCCTTATTACGATGGTCTAATTGATGTTGATAAATTTTTGGATGCATCTGAAAGGGAAGTGCCAGAGAAGCATAGCTTCCAGGCCTTAGATTTGGCACTATGCACTACACCTGCAAGATGGTGGGGTACGCATAAAGACAGTTTTCATGATTGGCGCGTGTATAGAAATATGATGAGATTGCGGTTTGATCGCCCGAAAGTTCGATTAACTGAAGAATATGATGGAAGGAATGATCGGCGACCATTTGGAAAAATGGACTGAGGTTTATGGAGCAGAGCCACAACCTGAGTGGGTGCGTTTGTTCTGTCATACTTTGGATGTAATACCAATGAATTGGTACTTGGAGACAAAGCTCCGCCATGAAACTGAAGAGTGGGACGTTTTGCGACAAGGATTCTTGATGACATTCAACTTTGAGGATGGATTTGAATGTATTAATGAGGCATTACAGGAGGTCAAGGCAGCAATCTTCAGAATTACGCAAGATCCTTTGGCTTTGATTCAACCAGATTGGACTACCTAGCTACGCCATGCACTGAAGTGCTATAATGTGACCACTGATGAAGAAGATGAGGATACAAGGAAAATTAATATCCTAGAGATAGAAGGTCACCGAGAAGTTGAGGGACCACAAATAGAGAATCTAGATATCATTGCACCACTGAAAACTAGACAAGTAAACATTGGCACAGATGCAGAGCCGAAATTTGCGAAGATTGGGGACTATTGGGACGATGCCATAGTAGATAAGGTCACTAAGTTTCTCTGCAAGTATCAGGACTTGTTCCCTACGGATTTTTCAGACTTAAAAGGGATAATAGGGGACTTGGGAGTCATGAAGATTACTTTGAAGTTGGATGCGAAGCCGATTAAGTAAAGGCCCTATCGTCTTAATCCAAAGTATAAAGAAAAGGTCCGCTTAGAGTTGGATAAAATGCTTGCATTAGGTATTATTGAACTGGTAGAGGAATCTGATTAGGTGAGCCCAATGGTAGTTCAGGAAAATAAGCAGAAGGACGAAATAAGGATATGCATAAATCTCAAAAACCTGAATGATGCTTGTGTTCATGATCTGTTTCCAACTCTGTTCACCGATGAAGTGCTGGATAATGTTGGCGGGCAGGAGGCCTACTCATTAACTGATGGGTTCTCTGGGTACCATCAGATCAAGATCGCATCTGAAGATAGAAGTAAGACAACTTTCGTGACCAATTGGGGATGTTTTCATTATAATGTCATGCATTTTGGACTGAAGAACGCGCTGACGATCTTTTCGCGTGTAGTCATTGTGGCGTTAAAGGAGTTCATTCACAAGTTTTTGGAGGTATACTTTGATGATTGGACGTTGTTTGGGTTGGTAAAGCACCATGTGGCTAGTATACGCTTGATGTTGGATACATGCTGGAGGTATCAGATTGCGCTAAATTTGAAGAAATGTTTGTTCTGTGTTCCTTTCGGAATCTTGTTGGGTCATGTGGTATGCAGACAAGGATTAATGGTGGACCCTGCTAAGATCATGGTTATAATCAATTTGGAGGCGCCACGGAGTGTTAAACAGCTACGCACAACGCTGGGTCATATTGGATACTATAGGAAATTCATCAAGAGTTTTTCCCAGATTACTGTGCCGATGGAAAACCTACTAAAGAAGGATGCTACATTTTGTTGGGATGAATAATGTTAGTGGAGTCTAGATGCTTTAAAGGAGAAAATAGTCACCGCACCGATCCTAGTCTTCCCGGATTGGAAGAAGGAATTTCATGTGCATGTGGATGCGTCATACATTGCATTGGGAGCAGTGCTGACACAGGCCAGTGAGGGAGAGCTGGATCACCCTATAGTGTTTGCAAGTAGGAAGCTATCTAAGGCTGAAAAGAACTATTCGATGACAGAGCACGAAGGTTTGGCTATGGTGTACGCGCTCTAGAAGTTCATACATTACTTGCTAGGTGGTAACTTTAAGATGTATATAGACCATTCTGCATTAAATTACCTGGTCAACAAGCCTCTGTTGGGGGGGAAGATATGCAGATGGTTGTTGTTGTTTCAAGAGTATGATTTTGAAGTAATTGTGAAGCTCTGATGATTGAATGCCAGGCCAGACCATCTGTCGTGCATTGAAATAGGAGAGGATCCTACCAATTTAGAGGAGGGATTGCCTGACGCGTAGCTCTTCACGGTGTGTGTCGCGGATAATCACTTTGCAGACATTATACACTTCCTAACACAAGAACGGCTCCAGAAGGGTACACTAATCAACAAAAGAAGGAATTAGTGTTGCGCATGGAAAACCTTTATTCATTGCAAGACATTTGTATAAAATGGGATCAGATGAAATCATGTGACATTATGTGCCTGAGTTTGAACGAAATAGTGTCCTCACTGAAGCTCATGGAGGAGCTGTGAGAGGCCACTATGCAGGAAAAGCAACAACGCAGAAGATTTTATGTGCTGGGTTGTGGTGGCCAACACTGCATAAGGATTCCAAAATATATTGTAGGGCTTGCGATGCATGTCAAAGAAACGGCAGGCCATCGTGGAGGGATGAGCTGCCTCTGAATCCGTTGATGACATTGCAACCATTCGAGAAATGGGCGTTTGATTTTGTAGGACCAATTCAGCCTCCAGGAAAGAAGATAGGTGTGCGGTATATCATCACCACAACCAAGTATATGACCAGATGGGTAGAGGCACAACCCGTAAAATACTATATAGGGGAAACAACAGCTAAGTTCCTATTTGAATATGTGCTGACTAGGTTCGGTTGCCCGAAGATTTGATGAGTGATCGCAGTACATATTTCCTTAATGAAACGATCAACGCATTGAAAAAGGAATTCCAAGTTTATCATCAGAATAGTATGCCATATTAACCTCAGGCTAATGGGATGGTTGAAGCGTTTAATAATATATTAGAGAAAGCACTAATGAAGGTTTGCAATGCGCAGAGAAATGATTGGGATGTACGCGTACCAGTGGTGCTATGGGCTTACATAACTACTTGTAAAAATCTAACTGGACAGACACCTTTCAGGCTGATCTATGGCATAGAGGATGTGATGCCCATGGAATACAGTGTGCCCAGTCTATGCATCATGGCGTTCACAAGAATGGTGGACCATGGAGCCCTGGAAGAGTGGCTCGAGCAGCTAACAGAGCTCGAGGAAGATAGATTTTTGGCTGGATTCCATCAGCAAGTTCAGAAGGAGCGCGAAAAGGCATGGCACGATCGGCACATCAAACTGCACACCTTCAAGGTAAACGATTTAGTTTTATTATATGATAGAAAGTTTGATAAATTTCCAGGAAAATTTCGGATGCATTGGCTGGGGCCATATGTCATCAAAGAGATTACCGATGGTGGAGCAGTTCAGCTGGTGAAATTGAACGGAGATCCATTTCTGGGAAAGGTAAATGGAAGTCGATTGAAGCCATACACTAGGGATCTGGCCATATCACTATATGATGGGAGCACATTCTTAGCGCTCCAGGCAGCTGCATGGAGGCGCAGGACTATCAACTACACTGCTTGGGTTGTATATTTGCGCGGAACGGAAGAGTGTCACAATATTGGCAGAAGCGCGAAGGGAGCTGTGCTATAGAAGAATAAACTGCACAACATAGCCAAAAAGTGTCCATTACTGTCACTGTTCATGATTTGACAGTGAGAAAATGGATAATAGGAGCAGGGGGGAGGCATTTAAGGCTGAATTTAAGAGTGATATCTTTGGAAATCTGCTGCCAATATAGCATTTATGAGCAGATTTTGGGGGGAGCGATCGAATTTGAATTCGAATTTGCCTATAAATTATAGATGGTCATCCAACGAGAAACACTTTGCCTTCTGAGAATTTCTAAGTTGTGTTGTCTGTTGTGCATGAACTGAGTATTCTTTGAGGAGTTGCTTGACAACTCCGTGTTCGATCAGTATCTTAAGTCCGACCACAAACTTATCCGTGAAATCATATTAGGACTAGGTCCCGTAGAAACTGCAAGTGCTGGAGGGTCTATTTCCTTTGAGGGAGCTGTCCTTGAGGTCGTGAGTATGGAGGTTCCCACAGCAGTGCCTAAGTCACCGAGGTCACCTAGGATGAAGCCTACGCCGACAAGAGAGGTCCCCAAGTTAAAGAAAGATAAATAGAAGAAGATTTTGTCAATGCGCGAGTCACCAAGGAAACATCCAACTACACAGGCCCAAAGAAAAGAAAATCCAACCGCGTAGGAGAAGGGAAAAGTGGTAGACCTGGAGGCCGAGGAGGGCATGAAAGACATTGATATTGAGGGGGTATACCCCATTTCCAAGCTGCCAGAGTACATCCCTCCATGCCAGGGAAAGGTGAAGGTCCCAAAGGATCCAGATGAGGGACAGTTTCTCCTTAACGCACCCCTGCTGCCAGAAACCATCACTTTTGAGGGTCCACGCTTGGTGCGTGTCCCATATCTAAAGCTTGAATATTGGGACCTGGGGGACATTGAGTGATTTCCCCACCTGGCTACCGATACTTTTATGAAAAGGGTGTTCTACAAGGAATCTGGTGTCACCGCAGTGGAGCCAGTGGAATGGATTCGTGGGGTGAATAAGGCAGGATTGTTGAATCTGGTATGGGTGTCGCATTACCACCGCGCCTCGATAAATTTGATAGTCATTAAACAACTGTTGTGTCTTGTGCATGATGGGTGTTTATGGTTGAGTGAGCCGATACCAATCACTGATATGCTGATCCATCAGATCACATTGTTACCTCATTCTGGGTTGAATCCAGCCAAGGCATTTGGCGAAAAGACGGGCAAGTGTGACCTTGCCGAGAAGATGAAGGACAAGTTAAAACGTGTCAAGAAGTTGTATGGGTACTCAATTTCTAGTATTACTGACCCCGCGGTGAAGGTGTCCACCCAAATTTTGGCTGGCAAGGTGATGCGAAAGTGTTGCGCAGACGAGGTGCTGATACCAATGGTTTCACTAGTGGCTCAGTGCGTGAAGGGTGTACAGTTCAACTGGGTGCGCTACCTATGCAGCGAGTTCCTCGCGAACTGTAGGGAGGCATAGGACCACAGCAAGATGTTTCATTACTCATGGATCTTACTTTCAACTGTGCTGGTCGCATGGGAGTTTCCGAAGGACAACCAATTTCCTCTGATTGAGACAAATTTGATAGAAGTGGAAAAATTTGCATCTTTATGGGTTACCAAGGACATTGAGCAGGTCCAAGAAAGTAAATTATTTTGGATGCTAATGGAGGTAAGCATCCATGCAACCGTCAATAGAAAGCCACATTTTTCACCAACCATCTTTGACCAACTATCTAAGTACGCAGATTTCAAGGTGGACTTCCACCGTGTCTACATCCATGCATGAAAGGATTCAGACCAGAAGTGGTATGATTTACCATACCTAGCTACGGATGACATCATTGCAGAAGTCCACAAGCGATGGCTAGCAGACTGACACACAACATCAGATTTGGCCGCCGGGACTAGAAAGTCCGTGGAGAAATAGAAAAAGGCAGCAGACTGACTAAAGGTTTAGCAGTTGGCTGAAAAGAGAAAGAAGGAGACTGAGGAGAAGGCCCGAGTAGAAGTGGGGCATGCCGCAAAAGAACAAGCAGAGCAGGAAGAGCATGACTCTGATAGGAGCCAGAAATCCCCTTCACCCCAAATGGATGAAGAGGAGTGGTCAAAATAAGGTAGGGGAGATCAGGAAAGCACTCCCTTCCAGGTGAAGCAGTATAGGGAGTAGGAAAAGGAAGGACCGCGCAAAAAGAACAAGGCCTCCAAGTTGTTGCTAGATCCTATCACCTTGACGAAGGGCGACTTGGATGACATTGGTGACAAGGTAAGGGATACAACTGCAGAACTGCTGCAGCAGTTTGAGCAGCAGAAAAAGCAGGCACTAAGTGCCATATATAAGGGTCTGTGTGAGTTGCAGATCCAAAAAACTAGACTCCAAGTAGGTGCAGTGTAGAGCAGTGTGACCTCAACTACTTCGGCACTGGGGACCACTCAAGCAGCAAAGTTGGTTTGATCCTTGGATCTTTGGGCAGTCGCGCTACCTGATGGAGCCTTAAGCGCGGAGGCAGATGCTGACAAGGCCATTGTCAGTGCTTTGAGGAACATTGGCTTGAACTTGGTCGTGCTCCCTAGCAAATTCCTTCATATACTGCAAGCAGGCGTGATTGCAGAGATCAGGGCCCTAGAGCAGCATGTGCTGAGCTTGATCAGCGAGCAAAAAGTCAACAACAAACAGATGTTCATGAAAAAAACAACGATGATAGCAACATGGAAAAAGGTTCATGAGCAAAACAAGTGCACTGCAGCCGTGGTAGCCGAAGCGTACATAACAGTTCCAGAACTGTACATCCCAGAAGAAGCGTCATTGGAGGCCAAGATTCAGAAGTTGGCTGCAGGTGTGCGCAATCCGAAAAAAAATGGCCAAGGTTCAACTTGAGCTGAACCTCAAGATCACAGAGCTTGAGTTGAAGTCACAAACTTTAGCTCCACCAGAGGTCAGAGAACAGTGTGAAGTCGTTGTGAGGGATGGAGTCTCTGCAATAGATACTGCGGTGGTGGAATGCACTGCTCTCTTTGAGCAGTCTATGGAGGTACTTACGATTCTGCAATAAGATCCTAAACTGCAAAGATTGAACACAGAGGCTCGGGAATTGCAGTAGCAATATGACGAAGCGAGGGCAACAACACGCACCATCGCTATAACACGAAGGTTGGCAAATCTGCAGTAGGAAAAACAACTACTTGAACAGGTGGAAGCAATGCAATGGAAAGAGGCAGTCCTCAAGGCCAGATTGGGGCCTTGGATGGATGAGGCCTATGTGATCTCCACCACCATTGGGGAGAAGTTGGCCACCCTGTAGAAAACACAGTAGAAGATCTAGGAAGATAGTGTAGGACTAGCAAAATAGCAGCTGGTGGAGCAGATCAATTTGGTAGCCACGTAGAGAACAACTGAAGTAGCGGTGGTGCAAGTGGAGTTGGGAGGTCTTCACATTAAGATCTCCACGCCATCAAAGTGACTCAGGGGCGAGTCACGATATTTGTGTTGGGGGTCTGTTGGGACAGGGTCCCCTAGGGTCAATTTTGGGGAGAAATCCCAAGTTTTTGGGTAGAAAACCCAAGCTTTTGTATGTAAAGTGTAAAGTCTCCGCAAGTTGTGGTCACGGAGCACGTAGATGGTAAAGTCTCATAAAGGGTTTTACCCTTCGTTTATGTAAATTGTGTTGGCTTTAGTAGATCTACCCATGGTCCATAACCCATGGGATTGTATACAAAGGAACGTCTTAGAGAGTCTAAGACAGTCTTAGTATTTCACGACGATGAAGACGAATGTAATGGGTTAGTAGAAGTGATGAGCGAAGAGTCTTAGAGTAGAAGAGAGGCTTTGCAGCTAAGTGTGCAAAGGCCTAAAGTAGAGTCAACAACTGAGTGCGCGGACCCCTGCAGCTGAGTGTGCAGGGTAGTGTTGAGTCTGTAAGAAGAACTGAAGTATCAATAAAGAGATTATTCTAGAAATATCTATGTTTTATCTATTTTACTTATGTTATGAATGAATGCAATTATGTTATGATGAGTAATGGGTTATGATTTAATATGGTGTTGATGTGTAATTCTGCATGGTTTACTTTGTTATATGAATGCAAGTAATTATAGTTTCTTACGCGAAGAATATCTTAATGCATGTTAAAATAATCAGAGACTTAAGCTGATCTGGGTAAATACAGAAGTAGGAGTAATTACAGGGGCGTGTAAGTAGTTGATTCACTTGTCTTGGGTCTGTGAAAGATAGTTGTCGACCTTTGCGAAGGTCTAGAGATCGATCAAGAGAATTATATCGATAAGCCCTAAAAGGCTTATCGATTTACGCGAAGGCAGAGTTAGGTCATAAAATGAAATTACACTAATCTCGGGGTGCAGAAACTTGGTTCCAACATCCCCCCATACTGATTAAGGTAAGACTTCAGTCCATGCTCCGCGGATTGATGTCGAAAGGGCCAGTAGTGTAGGGATTTGTTTGGTTAAACTTAACTCTGAACCTGGGTCAGGACCCATTAAGCCAATAGTATTAAAGGACAAATTGTCCACTACTCCAGTATTGAGGGGACCAAATTGGTCCTTACCATTCCACATTTGCACGGATGCTTCAGATACCACACTTGGAGCAGTCTTAGGACAAAGGGAAGATCACTATCCTTATGCTATTTATTTTGTTAGCAAGAATCTTTCCCCTACTGAACTGAACTATACAGTTACTAAAAATGAATTGTTAGCAGTTATTCATGCCATTAGTAAATTTAGAGATTACATAACTGGTTATGAGACTTTTGTCCATACCGATCATTCTGCCATTAGATTTTTGATGAACAAACCTATCACTAATGGTAGGATTACTAGATGGTTGCTGCTTTTGCAAGAATTTAATATAATTGTGATTGATAGGCCTGGGTGAGATAATTTGGTAGTTGACTTCTTGTCTCGAATAAATGATGTGCAGGGAAATGTATCGACACCAGTACCAAATGATTTCCCAGATGAATAATTGTTTTCTATATCTACAATTACTCCCTGGTTTGCAGATGTTGCCAACTACCTGGTGTCAGGGAAGTTGCCTCAAAATCTGTCTACCAGGGAAAAACATAACATTGTATAATGTAGTGCCAACTATTCCTTGATTGATGGAGACTTGTTCTACACCAGACTTGACTTGATCACGAGGAGATGTGTGCAAGAAGATGAGATGTTTGATGTGTTGAAGGCCTGCCATAGTGGGCCTTGTGGGGGGCACTTTGCAAACAAAAGTACCGCATAAAAAGTCCTCTATACCGGGTATTATTGGCCCTTGCTCTTCAAAGATGCCAAAAAGTTTGTATCTAGTTGTGACACTTGTAAGAGGATGGGGAGGCCAGTTCCTTCTGATGAGATTCCCCTTCAGACATAGATATAGATAGAACCTTTTGAGAAGTGGGCATTAGATTTTGTGGGACCTATCTCCCCCATGTCCAAGAAGAAAAAGTAAATTTTAGTTTGCATTGACTATGTTACAAAGTGGGTGGAAGCTAAGGCTTTGTATGCTGCAACTGAAAAGGCAGTAGTGGAATTCCTTTTTGAAGACATTTTCACTAGATTTGGAGTACCCCAAGATTGTTACTAACTAGGGCACATAGTTCGCATCAAAATTGGTCAAGGCTCTTACTGAACAGTATCAAATCAAACATCGGAAATCTACTCCTTACCACCCCTAAGCCAATGGGCAGGTGGAATCCACAAACAAATTGTTAGAGTCCATCTTAACCAAGATCATTTAGTTACATCATAAGGATTGGGCTGACAAGTTTTTGGAGGCATTATGGGCTTACTGCATAACTTGGAGGAATGTGATAGGGCACACCCCGTATGAGATAGTTTATGGTAAATAGGTGATGCTGCTTATGGAATTCCAAGTGAAGGCATTTCAGACTGCCACTCAACTCAGGATGAATCTTAATGAATCCCAAGAAAAAAGGTTAATGCAGTTGAATGAGCTTAATGAGATTAGACAGGATGCATTCCATCGAACCATGTTGTTGTAGGATCAGAGAGCTCATTTTCATGATAAGTTTATAAAAAAGAAGATATTCCATCCAAGAGATTGGGCCTTGCTTTATGACAGTAAGTTCAAACACTTCAAAGGTAAATTCTCAACTAGATGGTTAGGTCCCTATGAGGTGGATGAATTTTTTGAAAATGGCTCAGTCTGCATTAAAACTATTGATGATAGTCATACCTCTTTTGTACTAAATGGTCACCAACTCAAGATCTATTACCAACCACTCTCTCAACAAAAATTTCTGCAGGAAGTAAGAAGAGATCCAGGGATGGAGCTGGTCCATGAAAATGACCAGCCTCTTGCTGGTTCATCTGGTTGATTTCTTTCTTATATATATATATATATATATATATATATATATATATATATATATATATATATATATATATATATATATATATATATATATATATAGAATAATCAGTGGGCTATCATTTTTCATATTTTTAGGTGTTTCTCCCCACAACCCATGTAGAATAAAGGAGAAATCTGTCTTGGGTAGGTTTATTCCTTTAGCCAGACTTGACAGATTAATTATGGAAAAAGAGCCTTTTGGAGTCTTCTTTGGATGTTTTCTCAAAAATCGAAACTCTCGAGCAGTGATTGATCTAGGCTCGTAAAAACTACATGGAACAGTGGTAGCCTAGGGATTCCTTGAGTACAGATTTATTCTTTTTCGGGCTCAAGGAAATACTTATGGAAAAGAAGCCCCTTGGAGTCTTCTTTGGGTGGTTCAAACTCTCTAAATATGAATACCTCGAGAAGTGGCTACTTTAAGCTTGTTAAAACTATAGAGTAGTAGTAGTTAGGGATCTGCTGAGCATAAAATTATTCCTTTCTAGGATCAGCAAAATAAGTACGGAAAAGAAACCCCCCCTAGAGCTTTCTTTCTGGCCATTTCAAGCTCTCTAAATGTGAAATGCCTCAGGCAGTTATCATCCTTGACCTGGTTAAAATCCATGGGATGGTGAGCAGTTTTACTTATGATTTGGAGGCAACATTCAGCAAATTACATGACATTATGCAAAGAGAAATTCCCAGATTCTGTACTCTAAATTTTCTGTACCTAACAACTTTCTGTACTTTACTGTGTAAAATCAAATTATGTCATTAAAAGTGTGTTTTAAGAACAACATTTGCAGAGCATACTTGGTGTATAAGCTTCATTCCTACAAGAATTATTTTATGATCAGTATCCTGCTGCTACTATCAGACAGAGCTGGATAATCTTTAAAGTTCAACACCCTATATCATTATAAGTTAGTAAAGGTATGTGCTTATGATTTACTTAGATTTGATTATGAATGGTTAAAATATATGCCAAGTGACATGCACCTTCTGTGTTTCCACAACTATTTCTTCCTTTTGATTCATAACCTTAGTCCTTATACTCCTCTTCCTATAATTATTACTCCCTCCCTATTAGCATTTCCTAAAGACCCCTGTTAATCCTATTGCCTCGTGTGAACCTTCCCCTTTGTCCTAAATAATTATCAAGTTCTCCACTCAAATCACACCTAAATCATGGCCATCATCGCACCTTAAGCTTTGTACTTCCCCGTCACTGTGATGATCATTCTTCTAAAGGCACAATTTGGGCCAAATAATTGAAATGTTGGGGCAATTCTCATAGGGATCAGGGTGACCATTTTTTCTTATCAATTGTAGGGAAGTCATACTCTTACTCCATTACTGCAAGCCAAGAGTTTAATTTTCAGTTGAATTTAAGGATTGTGGGTTCATACAGACAAGGGGGCCGACCGCCATGAACCTATATTTGGCCAATTCTCCCGCAGTCCTGAATATCAACAATGTAAGGGAATTTTGGAAGAACGAGGATGGTTGTCATTCTTACAAAAATTCCAAGGATACAATGACAAAGTGGCCCTGGTATTCACATAGAATTTTGATGGAGAACATGTCAAGATAGGAAATTTGAGTTTTAAAGTCACAGAAGAGTTGCTTAGCCAGGCTATAGGGTTACCCTCCTTGGGTGAACCATTTTTCAAGGGAGGACAATTGAGCATTCCAAACTATGCCACATTTCTCAGGCCGGCTTATCAATCGATCAATTGGGCGAAAGGAGTTCTGTGGAGCTGTGTAGAGAAGAAGTGGCATCCTTTGATTACTATGTTTTAGCGGTTTATTACTTGCGAAGGAAGGTATGCTGTGGTGTTTCTCTATCACATTCGCTTGCTATCGTATTTTGCTGAGGATAGTAAAGTTAATATTCCGCATTTTTTGAGATTAATTTTGCATAAGATGTCTAGAGGGGTGCAGTCAGAAAGAAAAAATCTTGAAACAACCCTATATCACCATAGCCTCATTAAGATGATGGTCATCGCTGAGCTTAGGAAGCGTTAGAAGTCTTGGGAAGACTTCCTGGTCGAGAACTTTCCTGGAGAAGAAACCCAATTTAAGGGTCAACAATGCTTGGTGGGCTGGTCACTCAAACATAAGAAGGAGACCTTGTCACAAAATTCCCAGATGAATCCTACTCCTATAGTCAACCCTACCTCTCCTATCCCCGAAACCCCACAAGAATTGGTGCCTTGTTCTAACGTTGTGGAAGAAAGGATGTGTTTGAAGACTTGGAAAGCAAAGAAGCAAAAGAACAAGCAGAGCGGGGATGATGAAGACCAACGTGAACCAGGTGACACTGTGTAGACAAAAGGTGAAGAGCATGCATCTAAAACCCCTGAAGCTCATGCCAGGGCATAATCAAAGCTTAAGCGAAAGAAAGCCCTCTTTCCAGCCCAAGTACCATCAATTCCTATGGCAAAGACATCGTCCCAAGGTCGTTGTAGAACTCGAAGTATGAAAAATCATAAGCATCCTAAAACTAAAGTTGTGAATTATGTGCACATTGACATTCTTTCTTCTCCTAATTTAGATGAAAAAAACTTACATTCACCCCCTAAAGAAATACATGTACCAACATCTGCAGCAGAGGTTCCTTTTGATATTTCACAAGACGTAGAGACACTATCACCTGTTCAGCCCTTGCCAAGCAAGGATCCTAGTAGAAATTTCAGTAGAGAGGTCCAACAATCTTCCTCTCAGAGGAAAGGTAATAGCAAAGCACCAGGGGGAAGTGCCTCTCAACAGTCCACGACACCCATGAAAACCCCAACTCTTGATGAAGAAGCAAATCTGAAGATTCGATTAGTAAATTTGAAGAAAACGATTGCTAAGCTCCATGAGCAAGCAAATAAATATAAAGTCTTATTTCATTATGTCAGGGAAGTCAACAATCAAATCGGGGATACTAATCTTCGGTTGTTTTCTCAAAATGATGAGTTGAAGTGAAGGAATAAGTAATTGATGCGCTGGAAAGCCTCCAGGCTTAAACCCATCAAGAAGTTAAGTGTTCAAGGACTTGCTTTATAGTTCAAAAAGTGTTCCATTCCAATCAAACATGGGTTAGAGTTCTTGGTTAAGGCTGCTAGTCTTTGACCAGGATTCCTTTTTCTATAGCATCATCACTATTTTGGGATACTATGCCAATATGCATGAGGACATGCATTCGAATTGGCATGGGGAGATGTTGGCGCCCATTTTTGTCCCCAAATTTTCTGCTTCTCACCCCTATTTTCACTATCTTTTGCCTAAAAAAGTACTCCTTCCACCTACCCTACCACCTACATCACTACCTAACCCCTGCTAATATATGACCAAAGGTAAATGCATCTAAATGGCGTTGTTTTGCTATTTATGATTAAGTTTAAGTGGATTTTGAGTCATATTCTTAACATGATAACTATATATTTATGGGTTTAGCTGTGAAGATTAGTGGCAGGGTTGGCACATCAGCACATGGATGGAAAGGATGCCTTGTCATCAACATCATTCTCATTTTCGTACTCAACAGTCGGTCCTTGAACCGTACTCAAGACAGTAGTGGCCAGGTGGACTCTTTGCACATTCCTTTTTGACTTCTTGAGGATCAATGTACACATCTCAAGGATATTTTGTTATGCCGAGCCCGATGCTTTCAAAGTTGAAGATCCTTCAGATTGGAATAGAAGCAGGTTACTCTAATGTGAGCAGTTGGTTATCTCGAAGGGAAGCAGTTTGTTCCAAGAAAGGCAAAGCCGATTTGAATAAAATCGAACATGCTCAGATTAGTTATAGTTTGTTGAAGATTGCCATAGTTAGATACGTTGTTAGTTTTACATTTAATCAATTTCCTTTAAAGGCTGATGTAATAGAGTATACTGGTAGTCATTAGAAAGACATAAAATGATCTATGTAATTTGGTTTTCAAGGCTTTGTTATGAAGTTATATATATATGTCTATTTCCAAGTTGTGAACCAGAGCATTTGCTAGTGTGGTTGATTGCGAGTCATGTTTTTAATGCTTTAATTCTCTCTTTTACTACAGTAAGTTAGCTTACTCCAGGTGTGGGTGGGCCTACCACCTCTGGAAATAAGCTTGATTAATAGGGAGGATAATTAGGTGTGTGCGATTTCATAGTATAAGATTTCGTTGAATTATAGTTGCAAGCATTAATGTTTCTTGTGTGATTTCATAGTATGTGTGGTTCGATTTTCAAGCATTTAGTTATCATTGCATTACAAATCGAATGATTCAAGGATCACTTCCCTAAATTTGCAGATTTCCAATTCATTACATAGTATGTGCTCATGTTTTAATACAGAGTCATACTATGTTCCTTTTATTAAAGCCGAGTATATTCAAATTTGTAATTGGAGCATTCACGATATAGGAACATAAACGATTTTTGAGTTTATATGGAACAATTTCTATACACTTATGTATATAAACTATTATGTATGGTACGAGTTTGAAGATGGGTTTCCTCCTATGTGTTAGAGTGACTGATTAATGATTTGGAGATTAGTTGAGTGAATGATTTATGGTTTGAAGGGTATTGACTGAGTTGCAAACAAATTTGTGCCTGGCAACAATAAGCATTGTGTTCTTCTTTTTCGCAATTTGAATTGTGTGATTTAATTCCAATAGTGTGATTTCATTCAAGCATTCCTAGTGTGATTTAATTCAAGCTGCGAGATTTATTTCAAAGCATTGGGATTTAATTCAAGTTATGTGATTTATTTCAGGCTGTGTTATTTAGTTCAAGATGTGATTGTTTAGTTCAAGCTATGTGATTGATTTTAAGCATTGGGATTTAATTCAAGCTGTGTGATTTAATTCAAAGAATTTCCAGTATGATTTGATTCAAGTTATAAAATAACATCAATTTGAGTCATTTAGATACCACAGGATAATTTAGTTTTATTCCAGGATGATAGGATAAGTTAAATTTCCATTCCAAGTACAGTAGCATAGGGATTGATTTCATAGCAGTGTGACAACAATTCAATTTCGTTTATAAACTCATATAATTTCATTGATATTTCATTTTCCTTTAAGCATCAATAGATCGATATAAATTGATTTCAAAATTAGTCTTTGTAGCAGCCCAAGTATGGTTTGAATTCATTTTATTTCTGAGCAAGAATAGCCTAGTTATAATAGAATGAGGATGACAGTTTAGGATTTGATTTTTGTTTTCTTTTCAAGTTGTAGTATTGCATTTCTATTTTTCAGGGATTAGATTTTGCTAAATTTAGATGATTACTTGACTCTGCCTCTTGAATAGTTAGAGTTTAAATTTCCCGCTTTGAAAAGTGAAGAGGTTTAATTCTTGCTTTAAGAGTTGTGCTTAGATTTAATTTCATTGAGTCTTTTATTTTAGCAGGTTTGTCTTTTCGTTGCCAATTTGACAGCAAGAATTTAGAATAGGAAATAGAGTGTTATAAGGTTTGATGTATTGAGTTAAATTGATTCCTTTGGATTGCTTCTGTTAAAGTGGAGAATTCTTTTTATGTGAGCGAGATGAGTGCTAGTTTACTCAATTGATAGAAGATTGTTTTTATCATTCTGTACTTAACAATCATTATTAAGGAAAATTGCATATTGTGAACTTAACCATGAGCCAAAAACACAATGCAACTCGTGTTTACGAGTCCTAGTTGACAATGAAATATTAGGAGGTTTAATTGCTAATTAAAACTCTCAACAACCTTCGCAATGGAGTGGGGTTGTTTTTAGTATACAATAATTCCATTTGGATTAAAGAATGCGCCTGCAATCTTCTCCCGAGTTGTCATCGCGATGTTCAAAGAATTTATCCATAAATTTTTGGAGGTTTATTTTGACGATTGGACTGTATTTGGGTTGGTAAAGCGCCATGTTGCAAGTCTGTGCCTTATGATGGATACATGTCAAAGGTATCAGATCGTGCTGAATTTGAAGAAATGCATATTCTGTGTGCCCTTTGGAATTTTTCTTGGTCATGTATTATGTAGGTAGGGATTGATGGTGGACCCTGCGAAGATCGCTGTGATTGTAAATTTGGAAGCTCCTGGGAATGTAAAACAGCTGCGCGTGACCTTGGGGTACACTGGGTATTATAGAAAGTTTATCAAGGCGTATGCTTAGATAACCGCACTGATGGAAAAATTATTGAAGAAAGATGCGATGTTTTGTTGGGATGAAGAATGTCAGCATAGTCTGGATGTGCTAAAGGAAAAGATGGTAATTGTGCCTATTTTGGTGTTTCCATACTGGAAGAAAGAATTCCATGTGCACGTAGATGCCTCTTGAATTGCGCTCGGTGCGGTATTAACACATGCAGGAGAAGGAGAAATTGATCATCTGATAGCCTTCATGAGCAGAAAGTTATAAAAGGCTAAGAAGAATCTGTCAATGGCTATTGTTGTTTCAAGAATATGACTTTGAAGTGATTGTAAAGCTTGGAAGGCTGAATGTAGGACCAGACCACCTGTCAAGGATTGAAATAGGTGAAGAACCAAATAGTTTGGAGGAAAGATTGCCAGATTCACAACTTTTTGTTGTGCGTGTTGCGGATGACCATTTTTATGATATCATTCAATTTTTAACCATGGGTACAACTTTGAAAGGATATTCCACTAAGCAGAAGAAGGAATTAGTAGTCCGCTTTGCAAATTTTTCAATGATTGTGGGTCACTTGTATAAGATGGGAACATATGAAATACTACAAAGGTATGTTCCAAAGTTTGAATGTGCAAGTATCCTCACCGAAGCACATGGAGGAGAGGCATGAGGAAACTACGCAAGAAAAGAAGCTATGTAGCAGATTTTGCGCATTGGGTTATGGTGGTCGACATTACATAAGGCTTCTAAGGTGTACTGCAAGGCGTGCAATACTTGCCAAAGGATAGGAAAGCCTTCGTGAAGAGATGAATTTTCTTTAAATCCTTAGGTTTTGTTGTAGGTATTTGATAAATGGGCTATTGATTTCATAGGCCCAATCCAACCACCAGGGAAGAAGACGAGCGCGCAGTATATTATTACTGCAACAAAGTATTTAACCAGATGGGTGGAAGCACAACCAGTGAAGGATTACAATTGCCACGACTACGAAGTTTTTGTTTGAATATGTATTAACACGGTTTGGATGCCCTAAGGCATTGATGAGTGATAGGGGTACACATTTCTTGAATGAAACGATCAGTGCGATGCTTGAAGAATTCCAGGTATACCACCAAAAGAGCACGCCCTATCACCCATAGGCAAATGGAACGGTGGAAGCATTTAACAAAATCTTGGAGAATGCACTGACAGAGGTTTGTAATGCATAGAGGAATGATTGGGATATGCACACACCAGTAGTACTATGGGCATATAGGACAACTTGCAAGAAGTTAATAGGCCAAACACTGTTTAGGTTGGTCTATGGGATTGAAGCAGCAATGCTTATGGAATATATTGTCCCAAGTCTACGTATTGCAGCTTTGACCGAGATGGCGGATCCCGATACCTTGGAAGAACGGCTTGCATAGCTGATGGAGTTGGAAGAGGACCACTTTCTTGCAGGATTTCACTAGCAAGTGAAAAAGGGACGCGAGAAAGCATGGCATGATAGGCATATTAAACTGCGTACTTTCAAGGTGGATGATTAAGTGCTGCTATATGACAACAAATTCACGAAGTTTCTGGGGAAATTTCAAATGAACTAGTTAGGGCCCTATGTTATTAAGGAAATCACGGATGGCGGCGTAGTTCAGCTCGCGACGCTGAATGGGGAGCCATTCCCAGGAAGAGTGAATGGAAGCAGGTTGAAGTTGTATATAGGGGATCTGCCCCTGTGCAATGGCTGCATGGTAGCATGATAGTCTTAGTAATCCTGACAGCTACAAGGGATTTTGGGACCATAAAATATGTTGCCCGAAGAAGAGAAAAATATAGTAAGGAGGTTGTGCAATGGAAGCAAGGAGTGTGCCAGGAAGAGCTACACGCGGAGGGCTATGCCATGAAGGATGGTGTCGCAAAGTTAGGTCCAAAAGTAACCGTTGAAGTCACTGTTCATGATTGGATAGCAAAAATCTCGTTAGGAGGAGTGGGTAGGCGACATTTATGGCAAAAATATTTGGAGATCTTCCACCAAAGATGCATTTATGATCAGAAAATGGAGGGAACGGTCAGATTTGAATTCAAAACCATCTATAAATCAGGCATGTTGGTTTGCCAAAGAACACTTTGCATTCTGATGATTGTGTATGAGCCCTCTTGTTCCTGCTATATGAGTTGGTAGTTTTGGGAGGATTTAGCTTCCAACCAATATTTGCAACCTTACCTGAGTGGAACTAGAAGATCGTCCTTGAAAAAATGTCTGTGCCAGTCAGTTCTGAAGCCACTATTTCTCAAGCGGAAGGCCCTGAAGTCGTTTCTACGGAAGTTGTACCCCCTATAACTGCTAGGGAGAAACAAAAGAAACATGTACCATTGAGGCACTCACCAAGGAAGAACCCGGAGGTTTGGCAGAAGGAGAAGAAGGATAAGGCAAAGCAGTCGGAGAAAATCGTGGACTTGGAGGTAGAAAAACTTCGCGATGGCATGGAGGAATTAGATGTTGAGGAGGGCGAGCCTATCACTAGGCTCCCAGAGTATATCCATTCGCAGAAAGGGAAAATGAAAGTAACCAAAGACTCGGATTTAAGAAAATTTATGGTCTCTACGCCACTGTTACCAGAATAGGTCATTTTTGAAGGCGTGGTCTTAGCGTGCATCCCGGTGTTGAAGATGGAGGATTGGGATCTCACTAACCACGATAAATTCCCTCACTTAGCTACTAATAATTACATGACAAAGATCTACTATGAAGAAACTGGGGTTACATGGTTGGAACCCATGAAATGGGTCAGAGGCGTTGAGTAGGCTGGTTTATTGCACATGCTTTGCGTACCACACTTCCACTGGTCAATTATCAACACTGTGTGTGTGCACCAGATTTTCACACTAGTGCATGATGGGTTATTATATCTTGGTGAACCCATCCCTATAATTGATATGCTCATTCACAAGATTACAAAGCTGCCCTATAAAGGGGTGGACCCAACCAAGGAATTTGGAGGAAAAAGTGGAGAAAAGGAGATGGCGGATAATATGAAGATGAAGTTTGGGCTGATCAAAAAGTTGCACGGATATTCTATCCGCTCAATTCAAGACCAGGCGGTGCAGTTTTTTTCCCAGATTCTAGCAGGGACGAAGTTCCGGCGCCAGTAGTATCGTTGGCTGCCTAGTGCGTGAAGGATGTACAGTACAACTAGGCACAATATTTATGTAAATAATTCCTCGCGAACTACCGCGAAGCATAGGAGGAGGGAAAGGCATTTCATTATGCCTGACTCCTATTGCTAATTTTAATAGTAGCATGGTGCCTATTGAAGGATGGTTAGTTTCCTCCGCAGGACGAAGATTTACCAGAGGCAGCGAGGTTCGCTTCGCTGTGGGTGACGAAGGATTCAGAGAGGATCAAGGAATCCAATATTTTTTGGATTTTGGTTGAAATGGACCTCTGCATAGTAATCAGTTAGTGGCCAAGGTTGTCTCCAACCTTGTTCGAGTAGTTGAGGGCCTTCGCGGAGTTTAAGGCCAACTTCCATAATGTCTCTATCAGGGTGAGGCAGGATCCTAAGCATATATGGCACAAGTTTCCATACTTAGTTTTAGAAATAGATGTGTAGGAAATTGTGGGGAGTTGGCTAGTGGAGTGGTGACAACCCACAAATGTTGGTGCAGGTACCAGTCAAGGCAAAGAAAGCTCTGCTGCCCAAACGACAGCTGCCCATAAATGAAGAGAAGCAGCATAAGCAGCAATGCGAGCATTGTACGAGTAGAGAAAGAAATAGGTTGCCGCTAAAGCAACTGTTGAAAAAGAGTGCATTGCGAAAGATCATGCTGAGACAGAGTGCACTGAGATAGAGGAAGTCGAAGCAACGAATTCTCAGCATACTAAGGAGCAAGAACTGTTAGAGCAAGGCGAGATAGAGGGGAGGAACAAAGTACTCTCTTCACATTGAAGAAGTGAGTAAGCAGACAACTGTCGGGCCAAGGAAGAAGCACAAACCAGATAAACAAGTGGGCATTGACCCAATGGTCCTCATAGAAGGGGAACTTAATGAAATTTGGGACAAAGTCAGAGACACCATAACGTAGCTGTGGAAAAAATTTGAGAAACAATATATGTAGATGCTAGGAAATGTCCAAAAGGATCTGCGCCAGCTACAAATCCAAACAGACAGGATTCAAGCAATCATTGGGCAAGCGAGCAGGGTGCAAGAGAGCCTAGCGCAAGGAAACGAGAGAGTATTTCGGATTGAAAGGACCCTGGACCACAGAGTCATCTCCTTACCAGAAGGATTAGTCCGCACAAAAACAAAGGAAGACTATGCTTTGCTGGGAACAATCAAGGACATGGGGGTAAACTTAGTTGCGTTGCCACTTCAAACTCTCCATGCGTTGCATCATGGGGTCTCGGATGAGCTTCGAATTAGAGAGAAGCACGTACTTGCAGTAATCAATGAAGTTAAGGTAAACAATGACCATATATTCGTTGAGAAGGCTCAAGATCTGAAAGGAAAGGAAGAGCTAGAAGCACGAAGTCAGAGCTTGGAAACAACAATTACACAGGCGTGCAATTTTGTCCCAAAATTACATATTCTGAAAGATGTTGCAGCTACAATGAAGATCAGGAAATTGGCTACTGCGGTCCGCGAATCAAAAGATGAGACAGGCAGAGTCACATTTGACTTCTATATGAAGATATCAGAACTACAGCTGAAGCTATAGCTGACTACTCCACCAGAGGTCAGGGAGCAGCACGATGCAACCAATAAGGAAGATATGAATACTCTGGAGACTGTAGTTGAAGGATGTGATTTTCTTTTAATGGAATTATGGGACACTTTGCAGGAGGACCCAAACCTGCAGAGGTTGAGTACAGAAATCAAAGAGGCCCAACAGAAATATGATGAGATCAGGGCGATTGCGCACACATTGGCGTCAATCAAGCACTTCGCGCACCTGCAGGTAGGGAAGATGATATAGGCACAAGTACAAGAATTGCAGCAAAAGGAGTCCGTATTAAAGGCTAGGCTTCAACCTTGGATAGAAGAGGACAGCCAAATTTTTCAAATCATTCAGGAGAAGCTAAAATATTTGTAGCAGACTGATAGGACCATGCAACTAGTGGTAGAGGGACCGACTACAGAAAAGTTGGTCGAAGAGGTGAAGAAGATTGTAGTACAAAGTATCGTGGAGATGAATGCATTGGAGCAATAGTTCAGTGAGCTCTGCCACAAAGTCGAGAATCCAGCTAAGTGACCTGAGGGCAAGTCATCATATTTGTGTTGGGGGCCTATTGGGATAGGGTCCCTAGTGTCAATTTTGGGTTAGTTTAATCAATTTTTGAGTAGAATTTTGTAAAGAATGTAAAGTCTCCGTGAAATTTGGAAGTGGAGCGCGCAACTAAGTAGTAGTCAAAGGGGCTTTAGCCCCTTGTATGGGTAAGTGATAGGATGGTTTTGAGACTCACACATAGGCCGCGGGCCATGGTATTGTAATATAAAAGATATAAATATTTGAGTCATAGCGAGTCTAGATATAGAACTTTTGGTAAATAACAAGTGTAAGGGCAAGTTCTAAGGCATGAAAACTATGTTTCCTATACTTAGGCGAAAGGGAAAGGCTCTTACAGCTGAGTGTGTGAGTCCCTGTAGCTGGGTGCACAGGGTGGAAGAGTCTGTAATTTGAACATTGAATCTAATAAACACTGATTTTGGACCAAATCTATTACATCTGTGCCTTTTTCTTATTTCTGTTTAAGTTTATGCATTATTGCTTAATGATCTGTTTTCTGTGAAATAAAGTGTATTTTCTGCGTGAATTTGTTGAATCTTTAATATTCATGCATGAATAATGTAATGAACTATTTTCGCGAAGGTAGTAGCTAAATATGTTATGGTAATTGTTTGAATCAGGTAGATCTACTGGAAGGCAGATCTAGGGTTATTATTTACTAAGCGAAAGTTGTGATTTTTCTTCTTTTAGGTATGAAAATCCTGATCGTAGACCTTCGCAAAGGTTTGAGAGCCATTTTGATAGAGTTGCATTAGTGGACCATAGGAAGATAAAGATATGCGCGAAGGAATATCTGAGCCATAAGGACTTTAGGAAACACATCACACGGTCTTTGGATGCAGAAACCTAGTTCTATAATCCCCCAATACTACTTCGGGTGAGACTGCAACCTGCGTTATGCAGGTTGTTTTCGAAAGGGCTAGCAGTTAGGTTTTTTTTGGTTGGCACAAATAACTCTGAACCGGGGTTAGGCCCCCTTAAGCCAACAACTAATATCACAACTATGATCAAGGAAAGGAAGCAAATAACAGTTACAATTGAAAGAGTTTTGAATGCATCCATCCTAGGTCTCCCGCATAAATACACATAATCGAGAGCATTATTCTTGTGGTTGATTTTATTCTCTCCATATATTTATTTTCTTAAGTGAAATAATGTTATTCATATTTTCCTTTTGAGATTCAATAATGTGTTTAAATTGGCAATGGTATATATGCATTGTATTGTGTAGTATTTCACAAATTATTTGTATAGTTTCTCATCATCAAACATTTTAACGAGTATTTTGCGTGCTTACAATTATAATTCTTGCAATAGAGTATTTATCTTGTGACTTAGAAATAATGATTCAAATAAAAAACACCAATTAAAACCATTGATTGGAGATTTCTCAAACTTTTCCTAAATGAGTTTTATTTTGTTAATTAATTCTTGAAATTTTCAATTAGTTTCCACATCAAATGCACTCTCCATAATTAAATAAAC
The DNA here is from genome assembly GCA_031772625.1 of Pinus tabuliformis. Classification (NCBI taxonomy): domain Eukaryota; kingdom Viridiplantae; phylum Streptophyta; class Pinopsida; order Pinales; family Pinaceae; genus Pinus; species Pinus tabuliformis. Next base: position 854,404,590 of record CM062817.1, on the reverse strand, counting down.
AAACCCTTACCTTAATTGAATGCTAAGAATTGTGTTTGAGATGTATGAATAAGTTTTAAGGTAGGAAATACCCAATGTTGTGGGGAAGTAGTTACAATGGTTTACCACATGCCATTCTCCAAACTATATTGAGAAGTTTGTCCCTAGTCCTATGTACCAACCCACTATTCCTATGCAGAGTCCTCTTAATAATAAAACTAATGTTTGGCATGCTAATTTGTTCCAATTTTTTATGGTAATAGATAGACTTGGAACTAGCTTCTACTCTTTCACTAAGCATTAATTTCGTAGGATAAACATGGAGAGACCTACCCTCATGGAAGTGGAGCCTTGTCGAAAGGATTAGCACAAGGAAGTGTTGGCCTAGAGATGTGATTATTATGGGGTAATTGAATTGAGAAGGTTAGTTGAATTAGACGTATAAACAAACACACAACATTTGTTTTTTTCTTAGACTATTAGTTTTTTAGTAGCTTGGACAAGTGTTCTAGTCTCTATTGGTGACTATGAGGCTAAGGAGCACAAGAGAATAATTATCTCCAAGACCCAGAAAACGTTTCTAAGGAAAATGCCTTAATTATATCGATTAGCCAATTATTAAATATTTTCCTATGTCTAACTTAGGAAAATTGGTTAATTAAATCAAATTAACTGAGGTAAATCTATTTTTCTCTAGTGACTTCTAGAAAAGTCATTTGATGGGGTCAAAATGATCTTAGCCATAGATTGTGATTAGATCATGGCCATTGATTTGTCAACAAGAGATTATAAGAGCAAATCAATTGGGCTTTTGGAGACACACAAGGGAGTTCGAATTACCTAGTTACAATGAGATCTGTTGAAATTCAATTGCAATGTTGAATTTCTAATCATGATAATTACTTGTGACATATATATATGTTTTGTTAGCATTCACTTCATTCAGTTATGTCATCAAGCAATTATACATTCAATTATGCAAGTATAAAGAAAGTAGATATCACAATACACAAAGTGACAACACAAGTTTACCCTGGGAAAATCCACAATGGGGAAAAATTTAGCAATCCTTTCCTTATATAATCATTGTCAACAAGAGAGATATCCAAGTTATATACAAACTGAGTAGAATAATAGCATGACAACGTAAGTGCCACGTCATCCCTCCATAGGTTTATCCACAATAATGTCCATAGGATTGTTCATAAGATGCCACATGCTTTTCTTTAGATGCCACATGCCACAGATATAAGGTGCCTCAGGAACTTAGATAACAAAGGAGAGAATTCACATGAATAGAGAGAAAATAACTTTGTATAGCCACAAAAAGCTTCCCTAGAACTTCGCTTTAGAGCCCCAGATCTAGAACTTTGAATTTTATTTTGGAGGAATGTGAGTAATGTTTATTTTTGAGTAGCTTGGGAAGTACTCCAAACCTAGGGTTTGGGGTTTGGAGGGTGAAGTGCCACAAAAGTAATTTGTGGGCTTGAAACCCAAGGTTGGGATTTTTCACCCATTAATGTTTGGGCCAAAACCATGGAGAATTTTGGACATGTGATAGATGGATATGATAGAGGATGGTGAGGAGAATCCAATGCTTCAAGAATCATCAGAATCTGAGATGTCCTTGATGAGATATGAATTTTTGAAGGTTAATGATGGGTTTTTGGCACATAAGTCCTAACCAAACTTTCAAAATTCCAATTACGGAAATCCTAATCTGTATCTTCTCAAAGAAACTCATAACATAAGTGAAGGACTCGATTAGAAAAATCCTCAATAGGTTCATTAGGGTACATTCTTAGTTGATTAATCCTTTTAAGAACATCTTGGTAATCATACCTATCAAAAGCTTGATGAAGCTCCTTAAGAAATTGATCGAAGCAGATGGTAAGGTATAACACCATCAATTAAATTGACCTTCAAGGTTGAGGGTGAATAGTACACATACAACATATTCCTCATTGATTTCATGAGATTTACAAAAACCAAGAAAATTAGATATGTGTTTAGCTATGATTGTAACTCCCTCACCATCATACTTGAATTGAGGCAAGTCATAAAAGTTTCCTCGGAGATGAAAATTTTACCAGGGGATAGGTTAGAAAAACACTCCAAGATTATGATTTGGGATAGAGCCATTAAATATAAGATATTCAAAATAGACTCAATGTTCACAACTTGTCATTTGGCCCTTCTTCTAGAGCTAGAATGTTGACAGTGCTCGATACCGCCAACATGCAGGGGGTCTCCTCTATGTGAAGTCCCAATTAGACCTCACATTGTTTGGAGTAGGAGCCCCATCTGGAGAATTGGCTTGACCACCATAACACAAAGGTTTTCCTGGGTTTCAATGAATAACATAAGAAATGTTATACATAACCCTTGAACAAGCAAGTAAGTTGAAATTGTGTAGCACCAATTGCAATGTGTAAAAGGAGACCTTCATGAGAGGGAGACAAGAGTGAGACTCTGTTGGAAATACTGAGAGCAGGGGGGTGAATCAATATTACTTTCAATTAGTATTATTATTAATCTTTCAGAGCATTAGTTAATCTTCAATTACTATCAGTGTTTGTCCAATGATAGTAGTAAACGAAAGGAACACAAATGCACACAGTTTTTAAGGTGGAAACCCCCTCCGGGACAAAAACCACCTGAACGCTTTTCTAATAATTCTTTAACCTTCAACCCCAATTGAAAAGAAATCTCCAACTTCCTAGAATCTAGAAAAACATTCTTCTCCAACTCCCATTGGATGGACGCTCCAATGCCCGAGACTATTTATTAGTCAATTGAAAGGATGCCCCAACACCCAATGAGCTACAATTCACCCTAGCACCACCCTACCACCCTAAAGTTTTCATAGACTTGAACTTTTTGGTGACTTCATGCAATAGCCTAGCACCACCCTACCACCCTATAGAAGAATAAAAGAAGAATGGACTCCCGTACTAGGGAAAATGGTCCACTTTACAATGATATAGAATGATGTAGAAGAAGAAGACACACTAGACCATAACCCCAACTATGAAAAAACCACCTAATGATGATCCTAAACGTACCAACACTTCCTCTTCAACTCTTGGCAGATAGACACTGGTACAAATTTTACAATGATGCTTTTATAATGACTTTGTACAATGCTACTTTTACAATGACTGTATGCAGTGCTGCCCACTTGAAGACTTCATGTGGTGAACTTCTTACTGTTGTTTTGTACCTTGATTTCTGCTCTTGTCATGCTACCTTTTCTCACTCTTTAGAACATTAGATTATGCATTGGTTCTTCTCTTGATGAAAATATAATACCTGCAAAAAGTCTTCAAGGAAATACCCATGACATGATAATAGTAAAACTTACCTGACATCCTGCAAAGCATATGTTAGTGCTAAACAAAAACAACAAATTAGAATACAAATAACCTAATGCAATTAAGAGATGAACATGCATATACAAAAAGATACTTACCTGGAGCTTACCTCTGCTGAATGATTTTGCTGCACCTTGCTCTTTGCTGCCCTAGAAAGTCTGGTCCTTTGCACCCATTTACAACACTTGATCTAGTTTTTTTTCTTGCCTTCTAGGAGCACAATATTGAATCTGATGTATCTCTGTGATTTCAGATCCCCAATATGTGATCTTCGAACTTGTAGTAGCCCTCTAAGTATTCTTTCCAATGCCACAGGTCTAACCCAATTTGGATTCTTCAAGACAAAGTTATGCCCAATCTCTCAAAATGACATAATTATGGACTAGTTCAGTAGAGTGAAATTGTATGGTGTGCCATGTGTCACTGTTTCCTCCTTCGGCTCTGAAATTGATACACAAAAAACTACATTCTGTGCAATATCCATTACTTTTTATAGAATTCCAATCCGCTTCTCAGAGAGAGAGTTATGATGATTTCCCAAGGTCACTTCTTTGAGATGAAATTCGGGAGCCTGCAAAAACCCTAACTTCCACAGACCATATCTCCGAAAATATAGTGAACCAATATTTGAAATGCTGTCACTACGTTCATCAGGATTTCGGCTCAAATGGGTTTTACTTACAACATCTAAGACTTCGCAGAAATAAATTTATAGCGAAAATTCCACGATCACTACTTTTGGAGGATATATGAGATTTCTTTTTATAGAGTTAAGAGGGGCTTCTATAGAGAATGTTGGAGGGATTTTAGGAGCTTAAAAATTTATTAATTATTGAATATTAAATGACCAAAATAAATGATAAATTCCATGCTAAAACCCCATGGGTTTTAGCCCGCTAATTGGGGTTACTAACTTCAATCTTGAATAACTTACAAATCGCGAGGAATTATGAGGAGAGATATATACCGATAGAAAGCTATTTTTGAGTAGAGTATTCCTATAATGGTTATGAGATGAGAAACCATGAATGATGATGCCCAATGTGCCATGGAAGTTTAGGGTCATACTTGGTGCTACTTGGATTGACATCAATGACAAACTCAGATCATCTTTAGATCAACAGTCTCTAGAAGGAAGTAATAGTATTAAGCTAAGAGAAACACATGAGAGCAAAGAAAGAGTCATTAGTTATCTAGAAAAATAGTTCACATAGACAAAACGATCATTAAAACAAATATAGCACACATTCAACACGATAAGTACCAAATCCAAAGAAGTAGTTCAATTTCCTTAGTACATATGAACATAAAATATACCACAAACATCCAAGGGATAGTCCTACAATATTCACAATACATGCATGAAAATGTGTTGGCTCATTGAGCTTCTATTAGGTGAAAGATACAAGTACATAGTTACAATGATGAGGCACCAGTTCTAATAGTGGAACATTAAGTCACTTCTTGCTTCTCCAAGAATAGTATTCTCTTCAATGCCAAGTTGAAGAAGCCAAAACAAGCTCTCCAAAGCATAAGCCTCCAAAATCCCTTTGCTCAAGTTATGAGGTTTATTTTATAACAAGAGGAATGACATTTCATCTCTTATTGAATCTTGAATTACCCTCATGACTCTTGGACTTCTAAACAACTCTTGAAATTCTAAATGACTTTTGGAATTCTCTAAATGACCTTTGGACTTCTCCTAAATACGATTTTGTCCATATATGGCTAAGTGGATTTTCATATAACACATATGACTCTTGGACTTCCACACATTACATTTTGTCCTTTTCCTTAGAAATACATCATTGCATTCCACATGATGATGTGGAAAGACACATGGACAAATTTGACAGAGATAATACTTGTACAAATTGGTAAATGATGTCATGGACTTCATGATGAGATGGCAATGCTAAGTTGTTCTCGTCGATGTTATGATTTTAATCTTGATGGAAGATCTGATCAATACTTCATTTATATGGAAGATATGATTTGTTCTTCATCTTCCCCCTCCGAAGGATCTTGAGTCAGTATTGGAATCCTCTAAGCCATCATGCAATTTATTCTTTCCATCTTGGTCTATGATCTACTTCATGTTTTCATGATGGTTCTCCTATGTGCTTCTTCTTTGCAAGTGATTCTTTGTGCTTTCTCCTTGCTATCTTTTTTGAGAATTACCTTGTCATGCTAGGAAGGTACTCCTTCCAATGAAAAGTATCCATGACAAAGCAAAAGAAATCTTAAAGTCATCTATTTTTTCACTACCTATCTTAGGGAATGAACTTCTTATGATAGGCCTATGGAAAGGTTGAAAGGAGGAGGCTTGATTAAGAGGGCACAATCAAAATCATTAGTGGATCAGGAAGGCTCCATTGTTCAATTTTATTGTGCCATGCACTATGAAGAAGAGATTTTCTTGGTCCAGCGCAGTGGGGAAGCTGAAGGGACAAGGTGGTGATCTTGTTGCTTAAGACTACACCATGCACTAAGAAGGAAAGAGAGGAAGACTTGGAAGGTGAAGTTTGAGTAGTCAAAGGCTAAGAGAGGGTCTCCTTTAGCCTTGCTACTGAGCCATGCACTGAAGAAGAGAGGATTAGGCAAGTTTTCAATGAAAAGTGCAAGGGGAAGAGAGAAGGATGAAGGCTTGAGGCTTAAGACCATGTTATGCGCTGGGAGGAAGAGGAATCTCTTAAGGAAAACACAATTTTTCTCATCAAGGGTCCACTGTCTCTTAAGATTGTGCCATGCGCTAAAGGAAGGCTTGACAGGACAAGGCTTGAGCATATAACATATTGGGAATTGGGAAGGGGAATCAATGGTGCCTATTGATGCGCCATGTGCTCAAATGGGAAAGTCTAAGTCATAAGGAGGGTGCATGGTGTAGTGTGAATACTGAAGGTGGGTCCATGTTCACTGTTGATGCGCCATGTACTCAACTAAGGGCTTGGTGAGGACACAGGGTGCATCTCGAAGAGGGAAGGAAGGCTTGACTATTGATTGATGATGAACCATGCGCTTTTAAAGAGGCAGAGGATCCTAGTTTTTGCAAAGTGTGCCTTATTGTTCCGAAATGCACTTTTGAAGGGACAAAAGGCCCTTGTTCTTTCGAAGTGCGCTCAAATGGTCCTTGTTATTCTTAAGTGTGCGTTTTCACTATGTGTTTGAAGTGCGCTCACTGTTATTTTTGAGTGTTCTCACTACAAGTTTTAAGTGCGCTCAAGCTTGGAAGGGCACAATTCTCTCCAGCAGTGGCTTCTTGTTCATCTAGAATGCACTTTTCACTGAGGGAGGCAACAAAAGGCTAGGCCACTTATGCTAGAAAATACTAATGCACTATGAGAGGGAGGAGAAATTAGAAAATACTTAATGCACAGGTATGGGAGGAAGAGATACATCAATGAGGCTCATGAATAAGTTGCGCTCATCACCTAGTAAGAGGGTTAATGCCTTTACAACTCACACTAAGTAGGAGGACTAAGAAAATCTCCCAAAAATGGATAAGTGGTGGACCAATAGAGTAGGAGAAAGAAATGCATCCTAACATGACTCAAACATGGAACACAAATAGATGCCATAAATATAATCCAACATAATGCATAAGACTCATGAACATCAATCACACCTTGAAACAACAACAATGAGACACTCATTTCTAAGTGCGATAGTTGAAACACCACAATGAGACACTTGGAATACAAGTTGCGACAAATGTGTTGATTGTGACCCAAAAATGTGTTAGATTGTAGGAATGTGTTTAGCGCATATTATAATTATATGTAGGACCATGTAACATAGATGGGTGTGCTAAAAATAACTCTAGTGATGCATAAAGGTGTGACACATGCAAGAGTGAAAACAACAAAAGGTGACAGTTGCGATAGTAAGAAAACATGAAAATGATACTTGAAAATGTGAATAAACTTGAAAGTGACACATTTAAAAGCGAAGATAACATGAAAAAGAAACTTACTAAGTGAAATAAATCAAAAGCGATAGCCACAAATGTGAAAGCAACACTTGTGAAAGAAAAGGTGCACAAAGGCGAAATTGAGAAAACTCACTGAAATAAAAGTGCAAATGCAACCAAAGTGACAGAGACTATCAACGAAAGTGCACATAGACTATCGATATGAGTTGAAAATCATATAGGCATTGTCTTGATGGACAATTCTATGCTTGTTTAAGCTTGCATAAGGAAAGTGCACTCATAAGTTTATTAAGGACTGAGCATGTGTGAGCAAGTGGATTTAATAGTTAGAACTCGAGAAGGATACTTAAATGACAGATCATAAGATCCTTAATAGGATCCAAAATTTAAGTTTAAATTTTTTTTTGGAGGGTGTTGATCGCAGCTTTAACACGCCCCTTGTTGATTTTCCATGTAAATAAAATAAGACCAAGGTCATGGGGCATGTATTCCAAGATGAATGTTGGGAAAATAATTATAGTGGGAATCACTTGTGGTTTATTATTGGCTATGGAAATTGGCATTGGCATTGGCAAAGGAAAAGAGGCAATAAATTACATTTAATTATGAAAATAAAGGAAAATAGGATTAAAGGAAGGTGAAGAGAGACAAATTTGCATGCAAGGGAATTTAGAAGAAAAATGAAGGAAAATGAGAAAAATAGAGGCATCAACGATAAAAAGGCATCAAAGAATCAGTTGCTAGATTTTTGATAGTTTTGTGGTGGAGATCTAGTTCATTCTCTCATTCTCTCATACTCTTACACACTTAGAGAATTCTTGGAGCATGCCTAGAGCACTCTAGCATTCATTTGGATTTGGAGGAAGCAAGAAGGGAAAGCAAGGAAGCGTGAAGAGATAGTTCGATCAACAACTACAACAAGATTACTTTGTAGGTAACAACTTGCATGTGTCATCTCCTCGCTAATTTTTGGATGCATGGTATATGTAAGTGGTTCCTTGGTTATGTGTTGTCATTAACATGAGATTTGCCTAGATTGACAGTGGTTTCAGCCTTCCCTTGCCATTTCCTGGATATCCATGGTGTTGTGGGTTTCCCACTTGTTTTTTTGATTAGTTATCAGGTTCCCTATGGTTGTGGGTTGGAAAAAATTCTCTGGAAGCCCTAGAACATCTTGGGTTGAGTTACTAGTTCCCAGAATCTGCAGGTTGGGACAAACACTTTGGAGCCTTGTGGGTTAAGTTACTAGTCCCTGGAGCTGCCGGTGGAACAAAAGTTCTGGAGCCCTAGAATAGGTTGTGGGTTGAGTTACTAGTTCCTGGAGCCCTGGACAACTTGGGTAGGTATCGATCTAGTTGATGTTAGTGATTTATGGACCGTATAGGTGAGATCACTATGTGTGAGGGTTGAGGTGGTTTGGCCTCTGGAAGCCTGGTTGGTTTTTCTTTGGTTTAACCCTTATGATTCCACATTCATGATTAGAATATGGCATGGGGGTGATTGGATGAAAGAGAGATTTGGTATTATCCAATCTATGGTTGGGGGGTACATGGAAGTCCTTGACTTGGTTGGATTTTTCATATGTTAATGTGAGATATTTCCTATTGTGATTTATGAGCATTTGTTGTGATTATGCTAGTGATTTTATGGTTGATTTTCCATGGTTTCCATTTTCTTTATATGTTGGTCATATGATGTATTATATCTATGGATCTTGACATGTTTTGATAAGTAATTGAATGGTTGATGAATGCATCATTTAACAAGAGTTATTGCAGTTAGATAGAGAGGGTTTGGAGCCTTCTTGGTGATTCTTAGATGAAATTCAAAATTTTATGTTCAGATATGCGTTCATGACCTGTATCTTTCATGTTTACCATATTTTTGACGTAATTTCTATCATGAATTAGACATGTCTAGGTCAAGTTCCTACTTGAGTTTTGATTCGTTAGCTTTGTCATCATCTTGTTTATGATTCTAGAAAGTTCTAGGTAGTTTTGGGAAGTGGTCTAGAGGATTTCCTGAAAAGGTGGTATATATCTCGTGACTATAGGCTCTAAACTAGGGAAGTTGGATAACAGCATGCAGGAAAGCTAGTGAGTGTGGTTATAGCCTCCCAACCACATGCATGCAACCTTGTGGGTACGGTTGAAGGGTAAGTTGTGTGAAAAGGAGCTCCAACTCAGAGATTGAACACTTGGGGTGGTTTTTAAGATCTTGGATGTTCTGTAGTTCCTAAGGAATGTTAGTTTTTTATTGGTCTGTCATCCCCAACTCCATAAATGGAACTTGGAGGCCGGGTCATGTCATAGTAAAACTCATCTCATGTTTACTTTGGGAAGCTTGTGAATTTGGGTAAATGTGGGGTGGCTCGGTTATAGGGTGGTATAAAAGTTTCTAGGTTCAAATACTTGGATTGGATGGGTCTTATGTGATTTTTATGCATGCAAGTTAGTTGTCAATGTGTTTGTTGTGCATGCATTGTGATTTTTATGGTTATCTTACATAGTAGGTCATGCATGCATCATGGTGGTGATTGTTGCAGTCTTGTGTCATGATGATGATGTTGATACATTATATATATATATATATATATCGTGCTAATATGGATTGATTGTGCAGATGAGATAGCCTCCCCTGAACTTCATAGAGGTATGATTTTGATTATGTCTATATTTGGTTTATCTAACATGACATGTTTGCAGGAGATAAAAGATTATAGATGACAAGAAGAATGGTGGATTACAGTTCACGTGACTCTCCTTACAAATCAATTGAGCAACAAGGAGATGAGTATTCTCCTAATATAGAAGATACATTGAGAAGTTTGAAGGCAAATATTAGAAGTTGCAAGGCAAACAATAACAAGATAATTGAATCACAAGAAAGACTTGCCCGAGCTGAGGAAAAGAAAGAAAAGGTTAATCTAGTGATCCTTCAAAGTCTTTCATATTTGTAGAAATGGGGAAAACTAAATATCAGTCATGGATAGAAGGAAATGAACAATGGTGCATATGGTAGCAGGTCTCGATTAGGATATAGGTTGGACAAGGATGATACAACCAGAGGTGGAAAATGGTTGGATACACCTGATAGGAGAGGTAATGTTCATGGATTATATTCTAGTTCTGGTTTTGAGAGACATCATTGTCACTACTTCCAGCATCCTTATAGGAGGAGTGAAAAGTAGCACTTTCCAGAGGAGTTCAAGACATACGAGCCTCCTACATTTGATGGGGATGTCAAGAAACCAAAAGATGTAGAATCATCGCCACTTAGGATGAAGAAGTTCTTTGAATTGCATGATTATTCATATAATATGAAAGCTAGGATATCGATCTTTAGTCTCAGGGGGAAAACAAATATCTAGTGGGAAGATGTGAAGCGTGTCATAGGAATCAAGGTACAATAATTGATTTGGCATGAGTTTAAAAGACTCTTCAGGGAGAATTACTTGTATGAGAGATATTATAATAGAAAGGCTAAGAAATTCTATGAGTTGAATATGGGTTCCATGACAGATGAAGAGTACATGACCAAGTTTCCAAAGTTGTTGAGGTATGTTCCCTATCGCAAGGATGAGAATACAAAGGTCCAAAGATTCATCAATGGATTTCCTTTAGCATTTAAAGATCAAATTGAGTATGATGAGCCTCGGTAATTGGAGGAAGTCATCAGGAAGTTGAAGCATTGTTACAAGTAATCTAAGCACAACTTTGAGCCTAAGCGGGATTCGAAAGGTAATTATAAGACTAAAGGAAAGTGGGCTAAGAAGAAAGGAAGACCTCAGGATGCAAGTGATAAGGAGAATGTGGCCTCTTATAATAAGTTCAATGCAATTGATAGAGGACATGGGCCTCAACTTGAGGAGAAAAACAAAGGCAATGGTAATAAGCCTTTGCAGTGTTGGACTTGTGGTGGAGAGATTCACATGAGATATTGTCCATTGCACCTGGGTGGCAAACCTCAAATTTACAATGCTTAGGAGGCATAGACAATTGGAGATGTTGTTCAAAGTATTCCTCGAATTTATGTAGAAGTGGATAATAGGCAGGTTTATCATCATGCATCCATTATTGAGATGGAACGTAAGCTTTGAGATCAAGTTATTTTCATTTTGATTGACCTCGGATCTAACTATAGTTATATCAGTCCTTGCCTGGTGGATATTTTGGATTGAGTAAAGATGTGCATGCAAAGTTTTGGTTGGTGCAGTTGGCTACAAGGGCCAAGAAAAGAGTTCATCATTGGGTGAGATCTTGTGCATTTGAGTTGAATGGTATGCCTACATCAACACATCTAAATGTGCTTCCTTTGGATTCCTATGATATGATTTTGGGTATGGATTGGTTGTTTACTCTTAGGACCAAGGTAGAGTCCTATGACAAGGATATTGGTTGCCTGGATGATGATGGAAAAATGATATTTTTGTAGGGAAAGAAGAAGCCTACATCAGTGAGAATGGTTACAACTATGCAGTTGAAGCGTAGTTACAAAAAGGGATGTGTATTGTTTGCAGTGCATATTTCTAGTGACAAAGACAACAATGTTGAGGATGATGAAGTCCTAAACAGGTATCTTGTTTTGCAGAAATTTTTGGATGTGTTTCCTGCAGAGATTTCAAAGTTGCCTCCTCATAGAGAGGTGGACTTTTCTATTGAGTTGATGTCGGGAGCAACACCAACATCTAAGGCACCTTATAGGATGAGTACACCAAAGTTGGTGGAATTGAATAAGATATTAAGGAGAACCTTAATAAAGGATACGTATGGCTAAGTGTATTGCCTTTAGGTGCACCAATATTGTTTGTTAAAAAGAAGGATGGTACTCTCAGATTGTGCATTGATTATAGACATCTGAATAAGGTGACGATCAAGAACATGTATCCATTATCGAGGATTGATGACTTGTTTGATCAGTTGAAGGGACCAACAATATTCTCAAATATTGATTTGAGATCAAGATATCATTAGGTGTCATCAAATAAAAATATATTTACAAGAAAAAATAATGTACCAGGTATGGGAATTATGAGTTTGTGGTGGTTTTTTTGGTCTTACTAATGTTCCAGCCACTTTTATGTGATTGATGAACAATGTGTTGTGTCCTTATCTAGACAAGTTTTTGATAGTGTTCATTGATGATATATTGATATACTCATAGATTGGCTCTATTATTACATATTTACAAAGGAAATGGAAGAAGTTTGAATGGATTGAGGAGTGTGCAACTAGTTTTTAGAAGTTGAAGCATTTACTTACAAATGCTCCAATTTTGAAAATTGCAGATACTGATAAGGAGTTTGTAGTATGTACAAATGCTTGCAAAGAAGGACTTGGTGGAGTCCCAATGCATGAAGGGCATGCGATATGACATGAGTTAAGGTAGTTGAATGAGAATGAGTGGAACTATGTGACACATGATCTTGGCAGGTGGTTTGTTCTGATGAGTGATCACAGTGGGCTGAGGTACACATTTGACCAATCCAATATGAATGTCAGGCAAGCTAGATGGTTGGCTACCCTCAGTGAGTTTGACTTTGAGATCAAGTACATCAAGGGAAAGGAGAACAAAGTTGCATATGATCTTAGTAGCAGAGTGCAGGTGAATCACATTTCCGCTATGAGTTCATATGGGGCAGATTTACAGGAGCATATCTTGCATGTAGGGTAGCATGATGACAGGTACCAATAGCTGAAGCAGAGACTACAACAGTAGGGTGAAGGTGATAGGGATGAGGAGTATCATCTCATGACAAATGGCTTAGTTAGATTCAAGAACAAGATTTATGTGCTAGATAGCAGTGAGATTAATAAGCTTATATTGAGGGAGTTTCATGTCAAGCCATATTCAGGTCACCCGGAATATCAGAAGACTTTGACATCAGTAAAGAAGTTATACTATTGGCTAAATTTGAAGAAATAGGTGGCTAAGTTTGTTGCAAGATGTTCGGATTTCCAGGAGGTGAAGGTAGAGTGTAAGCATCCAACTAGTTTATTGCAACCCATTCTGATTCTAGAATGGAAATGAGAGGCCATTTCCATGGACTTCATTATAGGTTTTCTGATGACATCGAAGCAACATGATTCAATCATGGTTATGCTTGATAGGTTGAGCATGGTAGCTCACTTCATTGCAGTGAAGTATATAAATTCATCTAGTGAGGTAGCTCAGATATTCATCAGAGAGATAATGAGATTGCATGGTGTTCCCAAGAAGATTATTTTAGACAGAGATTCCAAGTTCACTTCCAGGTTTTGGAAGGAGTTGTTTGTAGGCTTGGGGACAAAGTTAGATTTTAGTACAACTTATCATCTGTAGAGATATGGATAGACAAAGAGGATCAACAGGATTTCCAAGGACATGTTGAGGATGTATGCCATGCATTAGCAGAGGAAATGGGAGGAGTAACTTCTAGTAGTGGAGTTTGCATACAATAATGGGTATTAGGAATCCTTGAGGATGATTCCATTTGAGGCTCTTTATGGGTAGAGTTGCAATACTCCTATCAGTTGGAGTGATCTAGTGAGTAGGGTACTAATTGCACTGGATATGTTGGCTGAGATGGAGCAAGAGATGCAGGTTATTAAGAGGAATTTGAAGGCAACACAAGATAGGAAGAAGAGTTATGCAGATCAACATAGAGAATTCAAGGAGTTTCAAGTTGGGGAGCATGTGTACTTGTGCATCAAGCCCAAGAGGAGATCCTTGAGGATTGGATCATGTGCCAAGCTGACACCTCGATATTGTGGGCCTTTTGAGATCCTTGAGAGGATTGGACCAATGGCCTACCGACTTACACTGATTCCAACAATGAAAGTCCATGATGTTTTTCATGTTTCATTGCTTAAGAGATATGTCCAGGATGTTGATCATGTGATTGATTGGTCTGTATTGCAGGTGGAACCAGAGGGAGATTTCCATCCAATGCATTTTGTAGCAGAAAAAACTCATGTTCCAGAACCAAGCAATAGAGCAGGTTAAAGTGCAATGGAAGCACTTTGGGACCGATGAAGCTACATGGGATATGGTTGATCAAATGTCGGCTTTGTATCCTTCTTTATTTTCTGGTTGAGAATATGTGTTTAGTTTATGTGTTTTGGTTTATATTTATATATGCATGTGTATTGTATATACTATAATGAGATGTGTTATAAAGCTCTAATAAGTAGTATGTTGTAAATATTGCATCGAGTTGTGTTATAAAGCTCCAATAAGCAGTATGATGTTTATGGTTTCAAAAATTTAGTATGATGTAAATGTTGCATAGATATGTGTTATAAAGCTACGTGGGAAGCATGTTTTGTTAGTTATAAGCATCATTGAACATCGAGGATGGTGTTCCCCCAAGGGGGAGGGGTTTGTAATAGCCCTTGGTTGATTTTCCATGTAAATAAAACAAGGCCAAGGTCATGGAACACATATTCCAAGTTGAATGTTGGGAAAAAAATTATAGTGGGCATCGCTTGTGGTTTATTATTGACAATGGAAATTGGCATTAGCATTGGAAAAGGAAAAGAGGCAATAAATTGAATTTAATTATGAAAATAAAAGAAAATAGGAGAAAAGGAAGGTGAAGAGACACAAATTTTTAAGCAAGGGAAATTAGAAGAAAAAAGAATGAACATGAAGAAAATAGAGGTATCAATGATATAAAGGCATCAAAGAATCAGTTTCTAGTTTTTTGACAGTTCTGTGGTGGAGCTCTAGTTCATTCTCTCATTCTCTTATACTCTTGCACACTTAGAGCATTTTTGGAGCATGCTTGGAGAACTCTAGCGTTCACTTGGATTTGGAGGAGGCAAGCAAGGAAAGCAAGGAAGTGCAAGGAAAAAGTTGGATCAACAACTACAATGGGATTATGTTGTAGGTAATAGGTTGCATGTGTGATCTCGTCCCTGATTTTTGGATGCATGGTATACGCATGTGGTTCCTTGGTTATGTGTTGTCATTGGCATGGATATTTTCCTAGATTGACCATGGTTTCATCCTTGCCTTTCCATTTCTTGGATATCCATGGTTTTTTGGGTTTCCCACTTATTTTTTTGATTATTTCTTAGGTTCCCTATGGTTGTGGGTTGGAAAAAATGCTTTGGAAGCCCTGGAACAACTTGTGTTGATTTACTAGTTCCTGGAATCCGCAGGTTGGGACAAATTCTCTGGAGCCTTGTGGGTTGAGTTAGTAGTCCCTAGAGCCGCGGGTGGAACAAACACTCTAGAGCCCTGGAATAGGTCGTGGGTTGAGTTACTAGTCCTTGAAGCCATGGACAATGTTAGTGTCGGTATCTTCATCCCTCAATCAATGATCAAAATTCTCTTTTTGCATGCATATTAGGTGTCTCACCCGATCAGCTGCACTCCTTTAGGTCATGGATCATCTGGTGGTAGCGGTTCTTTATCAATTTCCCTCATGCTTTTCATCTGCTGGCCTATTTCCATATGTACAAGTCATCTGCTGTCATTTTTATTTCATTTTAGTTGCAGAAGTCATTTTAGGGTTTTTAAGTCTGATTAGGTCCAGGGTTTGTCACCATAGTCATGAAAAAGCTCAATAATGGTCAGCAGGCACATGAGGAGGTCTAATAAATTCTCAGCATCAAAATTTCAATAATGATATACTTAGTAATTGATTTTTTCCTCAAAACCCTGTTTTGAGGAAAAACAAAGTTTTTTTTGTTCTATGTATAAATTTTTTATGTAATTTTAATTTTCCTACATGCATTAAGCATCATCTGCAGCCCTAGGTCACCTTGCCAAATTCTTGCACTACAGCTCCTGCAAAAGAGACAAGAAAATCCAAGCATTAGTCCATCAAATGACAAAAAGAGAGCCAAACTGCAAAACAGGGTTTTTAAAGCAAAGTGAAAAGGAACTTTAGGAAAATGGGTTTTTCAAATGAAAAATTAAAAGCCAAGGTGGATATAAAGTTATCTTTGGTATTTGAAAACTTCATTTGCACAAGTGAGAGAGAGAGCAAGAGGCAAAATCGCGTTTTGAGGCAAATAGAGGAAAATTGCAGCAGAGTTTAGAGCTTTCTCTTGGCGCGGCACACCTGGGCATAGGCGCGGCACATCGAGCGCAGAAATTACACTGAACATTGAATGAGCGCGACACACCTGAGTGTTGGCGTAGCGCACCAGTCTACCAAAGCCACAAACTCATCCAATCGACCTTCTAAAGCTCCAAAATCTCCAAATACTATTCCTCCAAGTAAGTAAACCCTCCAAATTTGCCATAAAAAGAGATTTGGTCATCATTGATAGTGTTTTGATAGGTGAAAAATCAAACCCTAATTTGCTGCATAGTTGCATTGCAAAACTGGCTAGGGTTTTGTGATTTTGTCATACTTGTTGTTTTACTGACATTTTCTTCCCCTTTCCCTCTCTCATTGACACTTATCCTACCCTCTATCCCCAAACCCTAAAACCCTAACACTTAATTCCCACTATTCCCCAAACCCTAATCCTCATTCCCAAAACCTTATCACTCCCTAATAACCCTACAAGTCAGCATCAAAACCTTCCACTCATCAGTACCATTCATCAAATCCCAAAGAAGAAAACAGCAGTCACCTATTCTTGAAACAAAATATCTTCATACTCATCATTTTGCATCATACAATGGCAATTATGGAAACAGATTCAGCTTATGAAGGGATGAGGAAACCGTGAGTGATTCCTCCCAAGAGATTCATGCACCAAGAAAAGCACATAAGGGAGGAAAACACATCTGGGAAGAGCCCACCACACTCACAGAGTTATTGGCTTGTCCCCTTGCAATGACATGTTTCAAACATCAGTCCTGCTACCATTTTTGTGAGATGGTGGAGAGGGTGAAATACCACCATGAACTTGCTAGACTATTTGTCCTTCATCTTCACAATGCTCAGGTGAACTTAGCAGGTGTTTCCTTCACTTTAACACCTGAAACTATAGCTGAAGCAACAAGTATTCCAAATGTGGGTGAACAGTGGAACAAAGGACAACATGTGGGTAAAGAGCATTATGAGCCTTATATCAAGGCTAGTTATCAAAAGCAAATCAGTAGGGTCTTTCCTTTCAGATACCTATAGGACACTTATGCTCCACTCATGAAGCTCATTATCAAATACTTTAGCTTTGAAGGGATATTTTCTCGTTTGTACACCTATCATATTAGATTATTGATGCATTTCACTAGAGTGAGGATGATGAACCTCCCCTATTTCATATGCAGAAACATTGAGAAAATGGCTACATTGGTGCAAAGAAAACCTCTTCATCAACAGTTCAACAACATTTATCATTTTTCATTGATCAAGATTGTTGTTTTGCATCAGCTGAGTTTGTTGAATGTTTCATGGGATACTTCCATTTCACATGAGGTTTTCAAAAGCCCTCAAGAGACCCCAGCAGTTTTTCAAGAGGAAGGAGGGCCGTCAAATCAACTAGAGATTCATGAGACTCAAACTACAAGTGTGCTAGTATTTGCCACTTATGAAAAGGGGACAAGGAGGCTATTTGCAGCTACTAAATGAGTACTATCTCCACCCAGGGTGGAAGGGGTCTCATTTCCTTCACTAGACAACAAGCAAATGCTATCTTCACCGGGGTGAAAGGGGCTTTGCCTTATTCTTCAGCAGAGCAGGTATAGGATAAAGGGAAGCAACCATTGCATGAGGAAGGGCTTTCTGAAGATCAGGAGAGAGATTTCATTTTGATTAAGGATGAGGATACTGATTTGGGCTCCCAAAGCTCAAGACTCAAGGAGATCATCAAAGAAAAAGAAGCTGACATCCATGAATTATCTCTTAACCTTGAAAGGGCTAAGTGGATTATTAATTACCTTGAGCAACGAAATAAGCAGTTGGAGGATAAGTAGACAATCACGGAGCTGCAAACCATAAGGGAAAACAAGCAAGCAACAAAAAGAAAGAAAGTCAAATTGACACCTCTTGAGAAAGAGATTGATGCTGACCGGGAATCATGGCTAGAGAGGGAAAATATGCACTTGGAGAAGTTGCTTGAGAAGGCCAATAAGGAGAAAAATATGTTGCGGCACATGGCTTATCACTATTTGGCACGAAACAAAATTTGCAAAACTAGGATAAGGTGCCTAAAAGCCAAGTTGAAGAAGACTTTGAGGAGCAAGAAAGAGCAAGATAAGCTCAAGATATTTGCTGAAGCTTCCTTGGACCAACATAGTACTTAATGCAGATCACTCATGCCAAATTTCAAGAAATTTGACAAACTTTTTGACAATTTTGAATTTTTTAAGGAAAAAACAGGTTTTCCTGGCAGGTGCGTAGCGCCACCTGGCGCTCGCTTTCGATAGGGACCTCCTTTGGAGGAGAACTTTGCATTTTTGGATTCCTCATGAAAAATTATGCATGCCTATAAATTACTAGGAAATTTGGACAAGTTTTGGGTCACCAAAAGGATAAAAAACACCTGAAAAATGCCCTCTCTGCCACTTTTTGGCCACACAGGAAGCAGTGTTGGGAGAACTGATTTTGGAGGGGAAAATTGGAACCAAATTCAAAAATTCCACTTGTCCTAGAAAGTAGACAAATAGACCTTTCTAACAAGCCAACTTGGACCAAATTTGGTGAAGGGGAAGGCCTCCAAATGTAGTTGGAAAAAAGCGCTACGCACCGAAAAAGTGGCGCTATGCACAAGATGAAAAAGTGCCAATTTTGCTCAAAAACTCTGTTTTTCGCCTAGTTTTCTTGTAGTTTGACTTTTTCTCTCTTATGGTCAAATTAGTGAGCTTAAATGATGTAAATTGATGTTCTATGATGTAAAAATGATAAAAATTGACTTGATGAGGTAGATACATCAGTTGTAGGTGGTTTGAAGTTGAATGAATCGGTTTGCTAGATTTTAGAGGCAAGCTGTTCCACTGCCTATTTTTGTGTTCCTAGTTTAGATATGTTTGAAACCACCCCTCTTCTCATGGATTCGACCCCTGATGGATAGCACAAGTGGTTTGGAGGTCTATATCATGTGTTTTTTCAGTCATTTGTCAAGGTTGGACTCTTGTGAAAGCTTTAAGCATCATTGTACATTCATCTCTGCAGTTTGGCAAGGAAATAGACCAGGGTTTGCAGCATTTTGTGGGATTCTCGTGGCAAGGTGATTTAGTATTGTTTCTCCTTCTTTAATTCAAGTTATCAGGTGTTTATGTGTGCCATTATCTCTCTCTTTTCATCTTAACTAAATGAATCAAGTATAAAGGTAGAAATCATTGATGTTGCAGTGCTCTACCTTAGGGTTTGTCTAGATTTATATGTTTTCTACTATTTGAAGAGGATTCCTGATAATTTCATGCCCTCTCCAACTCCTCACTAGTCTTAAGACTTTCCATTTCACTTATTTCATAGTACTAAAGCATTTTCCTACCTCGCCCCACAGAAACCTCTCCAAGACTAAGTCCATTCCCCAGATCCAAAACTGCCTTTCACTTTGATCCAGCAAAACCAACATAAATTTAATCAAACTCCTCTGAGCATATACCTAGCCTAAAATTAGTATTTACATTAGTCATCTCAAGTCCCATTGGCTATATTTTCCTGAGATTGACAAGGAGAGAGCCCTCTCTCGACCTGGTAGGGCTAGCTACTAGGTTAAGCGTGGTTTGATGTTACCCTAGACCTGCCTTTCTCAGCCTGAGGTAGATTTAGGTCCTAATAGACAACATGGGTAGAGACCAATATGGTTGATGTTAGTGATTTCTAGACCGTATAGGTGAGATATTGTGTGTGAGGGTTGAGGTAGTTTGGCCTCTAGAATCCTTGGTTGGTTTTGTTTTGGTTTAACCCTTATGGTCCCACATTCATGCTTGGAATATGGCATGGGGGTGATTAGCTAAAAGAGAGATTTGGTTCAACCCAATCTATGGTCGGGTGGTACATGGAAGTCCTTGACTTGGTTGAAATTTTCATATGTTAATATGAGATATTTCCTATTGTTATTTATGAGCATTTGTAGTGATTATGCTTGTGATTTTATGGTTGATTTTCCATGGTTTCCATTTTATCTATATGTTGGTTATATGATGTATTCTATATATGTCTCTTGACATTTTTTGATAAGTTATTGAATGGTTGATGAATGCATGGTCTAACAAGTGTTATTGCAACTAGCTAGAGAGGGCTTGGAGCCTTCTTGGTGTTTCTTAGATGAAATTTAGAAGTTTATGATCAAATATGAATTCATGACCTGTATCTTTCATGTTTACCATATGTTTGATGAAATGTCTATCATAAATTAGGAATGTCTAGGTCAAGTTCTTTCTTGGGTTTTGATTGGTTGGCTTTTTCATCATCTTGTTTATGATTCTGGAAAGTTTCATGTAGTTTCGTGCAGTGTTTTGGAGGCTTTCTTGAAAAAGTTGCACAGATCTTGTGACCATAGGATTTGAACTAGGGAAATTGGGTCATAACCGCATGCAAGGAATCTTGTGAGTGTGGTTATAGCCTCCCAACCACATGCATGTAGCCTTGTGGATGCGTTGGAGGGTAAGTTGTGTGAAAAAGAGCTCCAACTTAGGGATTGAACATCTAGAGTGGTATGTGATGAGCCTCATCATTGGGTAATTATATGGGCCTTAATTCACCTCCTAGCTTAGTCAAACCAACTTTTCTCACAACTTATTACATGTTTTTTATTATATTTTGTTTATGAGATGAGTTAGAGTTGGATATGATGCCTAGTGGACTAATATGCATTGAATGCAGGATTGAAGGAGAAAATCAAGGAATTTTGGCAAATACTAAGGTTAAAACTTGAATGGGACAAGGGAGAGGGATTTTAGGAGGTAAATCATCCTCATTTACTTCTCCCCCATTCAAATATTCCTCCATCCATCACACTAGCTTGGAGTGCAAGCAGCCAAGCCATGAGGATTAGAAGGCAGCTGAGAAAGTGAGAGACAAAGAGCTAGTTTATCTCGAGTTCGAGAGCTGAGCCTCCCTAATTTTAAGGAAGTCATTGGGGACTTTAGTTGTATAATTAGAGAGGCCTAGAGCCTCATTAGGATTCGAATTTTTGTTCTAAAACTCTAAGCTATTTTTGAGCTCCATAGTTGTGAAAGTTTTATTGATGTAATTTTTTGTTTTGGTAATAAGAATGAGTTTTGTTTTGAGCTAGCATTGAGTTAACTTAGAGGGCTGCAGCTCTTGGGTTAGGGCCCAAACCTATCAGCTAAGGCTCCTCTTTCTTGTATTTGTATGTTTAGATTAGTCTCATAGCTTCATTGTTAATTTGCTTTTAGATGTGTTTTCATTACAAGTAGTGTAGATTGGATTGGTTGTTTATTAGTTTGCTTCAATTGTGCCTTACTTCAGTAGCAGGTTAGCAGGGATAAAATGAGTACCACAAGGTTTTCAGTGGATGTCATGGTCTCATTTCCTCCCTTTGGGTCATGATTTGAGGAAGGGACCCTTGTGCAGCCCTAAAAACACAGATTTCTATTTCTTGCATAAGCTTTAGATTTTACTGTATTTAAGTTAGCATCTGATCAGTTTTGCAAAGTCAGATTTCATTTCCATATCTTCTATATTCACTCTTGCAGTAGATATCATCCATGCTTTCATTCCCTTCAGCAACTTTCCTCATGCATCATGTAGGTAGTTAGTTCATTAATTTTGCTTTTCTAGCTTATGAGAATGCTTCTTATTTACATAGCTTTTTGGGAATTATACATGTTTTATGTAGAGCAGGTGTTCAGGAGGAGACATAGAATTCATAGCCAGAAACCACCTTCCATTCCATCCACCATAGTCATTCCTTGTTTTCATCATTGCCTTCACTAGTTTTCATCATTTTTCATAGAAATTCTTCCAAGCACATTGAGCGAATCCAACCATCCTCTATCTTTGATGTTGAATTTTGAGTGATCCTAGACCTTTCCTCACTTCATTCCAGCCATATACCACCTTCCCTAATCCTTCAATCACCTCTAACACCTTCCATTTTTCTCTTGGCTGTATCCTATAGGTTTACAAGGAATCTTGTAGGTTTCTAGTACATCTTGTAGGTTTTCCTAAAATGGCCTGTTTTGAGGCCAAATTGAGGGAAAACCTCTAGGAAGTCACCAAAACCCTCCCAAGAGTCTCCCACACCATCCAACCATCTCCTAACCCTTCCAGCCATCCTCCAACATCCTTAATTCACCTGCCACATCACCAAAAGAAATTAGTTTGCATACTTGATTTTGCATGAAAAGACAAAAATACAAAAACAGATTTATTTCAGTCCCTTTACTTGCACATTAGTGATGTTTGATGCTTCTTACTTCCATGCTTATATAGTAGCATTTGGTTCATGTTAATTTAGAATTATTGCAAAGCATAGTTTCTTGGCAGTTAATTAGGAAATGGTGTGATTTAGCATTGAATTTCGGTCTTTTCCATTATTGCAGTAGAGCAGCTCTCCCTTAGAGCAGATTTCCCTTTCTTCCATCAAGAAACCTTCTGACTCCATAGAAGTCTGGCTTGAAAACCCCAGTGGTCTCTCGCCAGTTGAATCATGACAAAAGGCAGAACCATCACTTTTACTTGTGTATACAGCAGTGTCACCTCCAAGTTTGTACGAACCCCGAGTTGACAAAGTAAAGCTGGTAGCCCAGGAGTTGCAACATTCTTACTGCAATACTGGCGCTCATCACTTTTTGGTGCCATTGCTGAGGAGATGTCTGAGTAATATGTGAATGCTACTTCTTTCTTCTATTTCTTGTCTATAATATTCTGCCATTAGTTTATTTATGCAAAAGTAATTTAGTTGCTTCCTTTTTCATTCTACATTTTCTGCTTTCCTTTCCATTTTGCAAGAAAGATTTCAATTCAGCAAGTAGTTTTTCATCCAATCAGTGGTTTTCATTTAATTAGAAATTTCAATTCTGCAAAGTACTTTCCAATTTTGAAAAAAAACACAAAACCAACCCAAAAATATTTCCTTTCATGCCTCGTAGAAAGAGGGATAACTTAGGGAAATTTTTGCCAAATACCCCCACTGCATCAAACAACCAACCTTCCCTCTTCTTTGGTGGTTGTGAACTGGAGGAACCCTTAGGTGAGCAACCTGACATATTTGAAGAACCTATAGAGGAAGAAGAAAAATAAGAACCCATTCCTATTGAACCAAAGGCTAAAAACAGAAATGACAAAGGGAATAGAGAGAGAGTTGAGGGTGCCTTTACCATTAGGGAAACCAATGGGGACACTATAATGAAAAATATAAGCCCCTCTGCCCTAACTCATTTCCATGGATTGACCACAGAAGACCCCGACACTTTCCTATTTGAGTTTTTTGTTATATGCCGAACCTATGACTATACAAATGATGAGCAGAAGTTAAAACTATTTCCATCTACCCTCAAGGATGCAACATTGTGCTAGTTCATGGGTTTACCTAGGGATATCATCACAACTTGGGCTCAGATGCAGCAAGCCTTTAACAACAAGTATCGAGACTACTGTTGGTCAAAGGATACTAAAGAGGAAATTTTTAGGATGACCATAAGCAATGATGAATCCCTAGAGGATTACAAAGAAAGATTCTAGCTTAGTTACAAAAGAGCTAGGTGCACACTTGACCCTGAGTCACTAAAGCTGGTCCTGCTTAGGGGAGTAAGGGAAGATCTTTTGGATACCCTACACTTGTTAGTAGGAGGAGATATCTACCAGTTACCCTATGAGGATATCAAGACTATCTTTAGAAACCATTCTAGGGAAGCTAGGAAAAAGGGTAGGGGTAGTCAACCTATGGTCAGTACATCCTCTTCCAACTCATCCATCAAGGGTGAAATTGGAAACATGCTGGAAGATTTCAAAAGTGAGATGTCGCAAACCCTTGCCTTGCAAATGGACACTATGCACATTAAGAGAAAGCAAGAGGAAGCAGAGAGGGCCTTGGCCATTTTTTGTCCTAGATGCACCAGGAGGCACCCTAGGAATGAATGTCCATTGAATTCTATTGAAATTTTCTCAGTCTGTGAAGAAAACCACTCCACGGACAAGTGCCCTTCTTTGCCTGGACTCAAAGCTGTATATCAAGGAGCTAAAGGGGTCGCTGAGCAGCTCTACTACATAAACGAAAGGAGAACTCATGGGTCTAGACCATACCAACAGGGCATGCAAGGGTCATCCCATGCATATTACAACCCCAAACAAACCACAACCAAACCTTCTTGGGGACCCTGTGGTCATACTTCCTGGTCTACACCCCCTACTTGGTCCTTTGCATCTCAGTATCACTCCCAACCAACCAACCAATCATTTCAACCATATGCTCTACCACAACCTCAGTGGAATGCATCGCCCCAGGGGTGGAGGAACCAATACAACAATTCTCTAGATTTATTGCCTCCACCACCTGTCCAACCACAACTGTTACACTTTGCTCCACCCAAGCAACCCTAGATGCCTGCCCAGCCAAATCCGAACCCGAACAACAAACAAGATCAGCAAGTATACAGTGGAGAGACATCATATCCAGCTTATGTTGTGGAAATCCAGGAGATTAACCTGAGATCTGGGAGAGTTCTCCTAGATAACCAACCTCCACCTCCACCTAGGGAGGTTGAGGAAGAAAGAGAGGAAAGCATTCTTAAAGTGAATCCACCCTTTCCTGAGAGATTAACCCAACCACTCTAGCCTACCCCAGAAGAGACTGAACTTCTGGGAGAATTGAAAAATCTGTGTAAAGATTCCACTTCTCCAAGCAATAAAATATGTTCCTATTTACAATAAGTTGATTAAGGAGAAATGCTTCAAGCATCCAGGGAGGCGAAGAAAGGATGCCTGTACCATTAATGTCATTGGACAGCTGTCCGACTTAATGCTGGGGTAGGTAATCTATCCAAAGTATTTGGACCCTGGAAGCCCTGTAGTAGATGTGCACATCAATGGCACCATTGTCCCACACACTTTGATCGATCTTGGGGCTGCCATTAATGTGATGACCAAGGACACCATGCTCAAGCTCAACCTCCAAGGTTCATTGAGGAAGATCACAATAGTTCTGGAACTTGCAGACTGTTCCATAGTGACCCCTGAGGGGACTGTGGAGGACGTGATGGTCTTCGTTGACTCTTGGGAGTATCCTGTAGATTTCCTAGTTCTCCAACCTAAGGCTAAGCTTACTAGTTACCCTCTCATCCTTGGGAGACCCTGGTTGGCCACTGTCGATGCTTACATTAGCTGTAGAGCTGGGAATATGACCATCAAGAATGGGCATATGTCCAAGAATTTAGTCCTATACCCTCCTGCTTAGCCATCTCTAGAGCATGATTTACCTTTATGGTTAGAGGAGGAGAAAGAATATGAAGTTTATTCTGCCAAACTTTATACTTTAGAAACAACCATGGGAGGAGGACAATAGGATGAAGATGTTTTGATTGAACACCTACTCCAAAGTCAACCTCCCAGTACATTGCCCTTAGAAGATGTAGTAAAGGAAACACAGAACAATCATCTAATTGACCTATTCTTGGCCGATTCCAACCCCCTTCATTTCAAAACCATATAATTCAGCCTTAAGAGAACCTTGAAAATCAATCCATCTCTTTCTTCTCTCCAAGAAGAGAAGTTATGCAACATGCTAAAGGAACACCTAGATGCCTTCGCTTGGAGTTACAAAGAAATGAAGGGAGTACACCCCTCAGTGTGTACTCACCACATATACATCAAAGAAGGTTACAAGCCAATCTGATAGCCCCAAAGGAGGATGAATCCAACTCTTAAAGATATAGTCAAAGAAGAACTGCAAAAACTGCTAGATGCAGGATTCATTTACCCTATCTCCGATAGTGAGTGGGTCTCTCCTTTGGTGTTAGTTCCAAAGAAAAATGGTAAGTGGAGGATTTGTGTTGATTACAGGGATTTGAACAAAGCCACAAAGAAGGACCATTTCCCTCTACCCTTCATTGACCAAGTGCTAGATGGCCTGGCAGGGAAAAAGTTTTTCTCTTTCCTAGATGGATTCAACGGGTACAACCAAATCCAGATCAGCCTGAAAGACCAAGATAAAACCACCTTCACGGATACATTTGCCTATAGGGTCCTTCCTTTTGGCCTATGCAATGCTCCTGCCACTTTCCAGAGGGCAGTCCTAATTATTTTCGCCGAGTTAGTCCATGACGCAGTGGAAATTTATATGGATGATTTTACACCTTATGGCTGTGATTTTCAAGAGACTCTGTCCAACCTAGGCAAAGTACTACAAAAATTCATTGAAATGAACTTGTCTCTCAGTCCCGAAAAATGTGAATTCTTGATGATTGTAGGGACTATGCTAGGTCATTCACTATCTCAACAAGGACTGTAGGTGGACCCAAACAAAATAACTATCATCCAAAGGGTCCCACCTCCTCTAAAGTAGAGAGATGTTAGAACTTTTCTAGGTTTAGATGGATACTACCGAAGCTTCATAAAGGACTTTAGCAAGTTGGCCTCTCCTTTATTTGGTTTATTGGCCAAGGACTCTAAGTTTATATGGTAAAAGGGCTGTCAACAGGCCTTAGACACCCTAAAGAACAAGTTAACCACTGCACCGATTCTCCGAGGCCCAAATTGGGCCCTTCCTCTTCATATTCATGCTGATGCCTCACACAAAGCCATAGGAGCAACCCTAGGTCAAATAGATGAAAAATTGCCTTATGCTATCTAATTTATCAGTAAGAATCTGTCAAAGGCTGAACTAAACTACACAGTGACCAAAAAGGAACTCTTGGCTATTATGCATTCATTGAACAAATTTAGGCATTATATTACATGCTATCAAACATTTGTGCATACTGACCATGTTGCAATCAAATATTTAATGAATAAACCATATGTGAATGCTCGGATTATAAGATGGTTACTTTTATTATAGCAGTTTGATCTAACTATTGTTGATAAGGCAGGTAAGGAAAATGTTGTTGCAGAATTTTTGTCCAGATTTAATTTGCCTGTAGGTGAAGAAGGAATGGTTGATGACGAGTTAATGGATGAGAACTTATTTGTTATTTCAATTCTCTCTCCATGGTTTGCTAATATAGAAAACTATTTGGTATCTGCACAGTTCCCACCGAACTTGTCCTCCAAAGAGAAAATCAAGATAGTAAGGAAGAGCACCCCTTTCACTTGGATTGGGGGCAACCTCTTCAAACTTGGCCTAGATCAAATCTTGAGAAGGTGTGTTAGGGAGGAGGGAGTCTTTGACATCCTTTTGACTTGTCATGATGGGCCTTGTGGAGGTCACTTTACAGCAAAGAGGACAATATTCAAAGTGTTACAAGTAGGATATTATTTGCCCACTCTTCATCAGGATGTGAAAAGGTATACTAGTCAGTATGATTGGTGCCAAAGGATGGGAAGGCCTACTCGAAGAGATGAAATGCCCCTGCAGCCTCAAGTGACTTTCGAGCCATTTGACAAGTGGGGCATGGACTTCATTGGACCTATTTACCCTCCTTCCAAACAAAAGTAGTACATCATTGTGTGCACCGACTATCTGACTAAGTGCGCTGAAACCAAGGCAATTAAGGCAACAACAAAAGAGAAGGTAGTTGAGTTCCTCACAGAGAATGTATTTTACAAATTTGGGTAGCCTAGAGAGCTGGTCACAGACCAAGGTAGCCAGTTTACCTCCAACATGATTGAAGACTTTCTCAGCCAACACAAGATCAAGCATAGAACCTCCACTATCTATCATCCACAAGCTAATGGACAAGTAGAGGTGACTAATAGAGTGCTGGAGGGCATCTTGACCAAAGTGGTAAGAAACAGTAGGAAGGATTGGGCAGATAGACTAGTTGAGGCCACTTGGGCCTATAATATCACCTAAAAGACCACCACTGGATTCACACCCTATGAGATGGTCTATGGGAAAAAGGCCTTGCTGTCCATTGAATTTGAGTATAACACATTAAGGATGGTAGCCCAACTAGATCTAGATCTCAGCAGTGCACAAAAAGAGAGATTTCTCCAGTTGAATGGTTTGGATGAGTTCAGAATGCAGGCCCTCCTACATACAGAGGTAATTCAACTTCAGAGGAAGATCTAGCATGATAAGAACATCAAGGAAAAGCAATTTCAAGAAGGTGATTGGGATTTGTTATATGATTCTAGGTATAAAGACTTCAAGGGCAAGTTAAGGACAAGATGGCTAGGACCTTATGTTGTAGAAAGATGCCATGATAATGGTTCAGTGTAGATCAGAACCATAGATGAAGAGGCCATTCCTTTACTTGTTAATGGACACCGACTAAATATTTACAAGAGACCATTGTTAAAACAAGAATTCATTGATGATATCGATAAAACAGTGATGGTAGTGGAGCAAATTTCAGCTCCTACCTCATCAAATCACTGAGAGAAAAAAAGAAAAAGAATAAGGACTCGGTTGAAAACCTCCATGAGGCGCTTGAGTCCCACTATCGGGTTGAAAACCTCATGGGGCGGCCCAATGGTGTCAATATGAAAAAAAAGAGAAAAAATGATAATAAAGAGATCCCTAGGTGAAAACCTCTCTTGAGGCGCCGAGGGCAAACATCTAGGATGAAAACCTCTCAGAGGCAGCCTAATTGTTTTAAAAAAAAGAAAAAGAAAAAAAAGAGAAAGATCATGAAAATTTCTATTTTGCAGGTTAGCAAGAAGGACGTTTAGGGAGCAAAGGAGGATCACCAAGAGACTTGTTTCACTCACGTTTTATTTTTCCACTCATTTTCATTCATCACTCTACCATTTCTCTCATTTTTCCACTCCCTTCCTTCAGTTTACAAGGGGACTGTGTTTTCTACAAGATCCCCTGTAAACCTACAGGATCCCCTGAAAACCTACAGGATGATCCTATAGGAATCACAGTGACCCAGAAATCCTACAGGAAGCGACCCTAAAGGAAAAAATGACCTGCTATGTCAATAAAATAGCACCCCTACATCATCATTCCATGACCATACCTATGTCCACCTTCAACACCCCTGCATTCACCCTTAAAAAAAAATATCAGTTTAAAAAAAAAAATAAAAAATTCACAGTCTTCGAAAAAGAAGGAAATAGAGAGAAATAGGGAGCATCACCTGAGTATTCCTCATCCTCCACACTCCTAGTCTCCCTCTCCATCCATGTCACCATCCTCAAACTCCCAACAGAAGGTATGATTAAGAGTTCTAAGGGAGAAGCAACTACAAGACATCCTGTAGGAAATCCTGTAGCAACCTATCCCACATAATACAAATCATAAGAATAGCAAGCTTCTAGCATGATGATCCAAGAGCAGAAGGGACTCCAAAGCAGCAGCAACACCATCATCTTCAACACTAGGTACCTACACCACAAAAAAAAATCATCAGAGAACAACAGAAAAGGGAAGAAGAATAGCATGCAGCCAATACACACAGCAAGCACCTCCGGTCTTCAACCATTGCAACAAGGTATTAAGCACCACAAGTAAGTATCCCGCTCACTATCTCATGTGCATAATGTAGTCAAAATATGTAAAGGTTACAAGTAAGTTGGTTTATAAGCGAAAGGTGGCCAATTAACTTGGCCACCTTCAATCAATCAACAAAGACAAAACAATTTGTCCTCTCACACGTGGCAACAGTCAACTCAAAAACAGAAAGGAGAAGGACAAAAGCAGTTAAGGCTATGGAAGCATGAAGTGGGAGTTGATTACAAGGAAGTGGGGAATGATGAGGTGGTAGTGGGGACCAATGGTCCAAAAATGGAAACCATACCTTGGCTTCCAGCACACCACCTCAACCCAAATGACCATAAGAGGAAATAATCGTCATCCCCATGCATTCATGCATTCACTTCCTCGAGGCTCGCTCTCACAAGTCACTCTCATACCCAGGCAACCTACAGCAAGGAAGACACCATCGTTTTTCTACACAGGAATTCCTACAGGATTGCACACAGGATTCCTACAGGATACACAGAGACAGTCTACAGGATAGGCCGAGAGGAATTTCATAGGGGAAAACTTGGGGGTTGACCACAAAAAACATTATGAAGAGGTAGGCTCTGTAATTACGTTCCTCTTTCCAAGTAAATTCAACAAAAAAATCCTCTAGTTTGAGTGAATTTGACAGCTGTGCAAGAGAATTGTCCACACAGTCATCTTAGTTTTTTACTTCTGCATTTGAAAATTGTACCAACCATCTAAACTCCTCAAAACTTCACCAACGAAGATGACATTAGGGTTTAATAAGAGGGAGACCACTAACACTGTGAGAATCCAACAACACCCTCAGGTACTAGAAATCTTCACAAGGCATAATTGGATGAGGTTTTCCGAAAAATTAAGGGGGTATGATGATGAGGTGGCCTGCGATTTTTCTCTCTCCCTCATTCCACTCACCAGATTCCATGCTACTATTTTGGTAAGAGACCTCTCCACAGAACTCACCCCTGAACTCATCAGCAGAGTTACCACACTTCCCCTAGGAGTACCATGGAGGAAGGAAGACAAAGGAGATAGCCAGGTTGCCAAAAGGAAATTCTTTTTAGAAGGTGAGGAACCCACTGAGGACAAAAATGAAGTAAGGAGAGCAAGTCTTCCATATCCCTAGAATGAGGTAAGATACCAACTTATCAAATACATTTCATGTGAGGGTAGGTATAGTGTGGTCTATGGCTATCATTTTAGGCTTCTTGAAGAATTGAGATTTGGAGCAGAAACACCCCCTCACCATAGGCTCAACATACCATACTTCCTACTGAAATCATTGATAGACTCAAGCATCAAAGTGCAAGAGGAAAATTCCCAACAATTAGCTCACCATGGGTTAATTAGAATCCTTATAAAAGATGCCCTCCAAAACCTTAGAATTCCTATACAATGGTCAGTTTTCAAAGACATGTAGGTAGAGGAAGACATCAAGGCTCTCACATATGATGTTAGTCCTACTGTCAGTGAAGAGGAAGAGGAAGAGACTGAAGTAGAGGAAGAAGAAGTAGAGTAGGAAGAAGAAGAAACAGAAGGAGATGAAGATGAGATGGAGGAAGAAGAAGATGAAATAGAAGAAAATGAGGAAGATGAAGAAGAAGAGGAGAAAGAGAAGGAGGATGATGAAGAAATAGAGGAGGATGTTAAGGAGGGAACTGATAAAGATGATGAGGATCTACAAGAGGAAGAAGAAAGGAAAGACATAGGTGAAGAAAGCAATGGGAAGGAGGGGGTAGAAGACAAGGAGGAGTCACCTAGGGTGTCTCCAGAACCCACTGAGAGAGAGGCAGTAGCTTCCCTCATTGCTCTTAGCACCCCCATCAAGAAAAAAGGAAAAAGACAGAGGCAAACCCCCTTATATTTTAGGACAAGGAAAAGCACAAGAATAAGGCAGGGGAAACCCCAAACACCAACCAGAATTCCCATTGCAATTGAAGACTCACCTAAACAAAAGGAGAAAATTCCTTCCCCTAATTCTCTTATCACCTATGTGAGAAGGCCTATGAGTAGATCAACCTCCTCCAAGGGAAAAGCAATCCTATAGGATACACAATAGAATCTACAGGAAGTAGAAGAAGTCCTACAAGATACTCTACTGAACCTACAGGAGACAAAAAAATTAGAAAAGGAGGTAGGCTAATAGCAAGGAACTAAAGAAGAGGACCCAGAGTCAAAAGAACCTAGCCCCCAACCTAACCTTGACTCCTACTATAGGTTTATTGAAGGAGGTAGGATCATACCTCAAAAATTTGCTATTCCATTGTTCTTCGAGCTTGAGAAGGAGAGAGCCAGAACTCACCGATGGATGCAGATCGCCAAATCCAAGGGGGTGGAAGACATTGGGCACATGGAGGAGAAGCTCAAGGAGATGGGTAGAGAGATAAGTAGCTTGAGAGACAGAGAGGCCATAATGAAAAATCAACTAGAAACAGAAAATGCATGGTTGAGAGGACAACTGCAAGAAAGAGAGAATCAATTGGCATGTATGGCTAGTCTCTCTTTGGAAGCAATCCAGTGTAGGATTCCAGCTAAATCTTATGCCCTATACCTCAAGGAACAGTGGCTGTAGTTCCAGATCAATACCCTAGCACAGAGAGGCACCATTCCATTTCAGGACTACAGGCAGTTCATTGATCTTTGTGATCAGAGAACACTAGAAGATAGGGCCAATATGTCTGAGTTTTATTTGCACAACATGGCCTTAACATACATGAATGTATGGGACCCTAATGCCAAGCTAGGAGATTTACAGTTGATGGCTTTGGCATCATGGATGAACCATGAGGAATCAAGGGCTACAGAGATGAAGAAGATATTGGCAAGAGAGCAAACTGAACCTCTTATGATCAGAGCTAAACAGTCAGATCCCATGGCCCTCATCAGTACCCATAATTTGATTGCCAATGATCCTCAGATTGCACCTAGATATCTTGCTGCCCAAGAGCAAGAAATTTCACATTTTGAGGACATGTTTAGACTATTAGGGGATGATAGCATACATGCTTTCTTGAGGAGATGGAACACATTGCCATAGAACTTAAAGATAAGAGAGTACCACTCTCCTCAAAGATTGAGAGAAGCACTAGACAGGACACCCATGTACAATCAATCTATGCAAAGGCTGAAAGTCAATTGGATTGGCTTGAAACTCAGTTCACCACTACTCTTAGGAATGCTAGAAGGAAGGAATGAAGGAAGAAGAAGAAAAGAAGTAATTGGGGGAGGTAGAAAGGAAAGTAGGCTTCTGTGAACAAGAAGCGGAAACCATAGCAGAGGCATGGGATGTTAGGGAGGCCACTAGAGCTATGAAGGATATGGATATTGATTGAGTTTCTCAGAGGATGAGCAACACTTTCAGTAGGGGGGTGATGATGAGCCTCATCATTGGGTAATTATATGGGCCTTAATTCACCTCCTAGCTTAGTCAAAAAAACTTTTCTCACAACTTATTACATGTTTTTTATTATATTTTGTTTATGAGATGAGTTAGAGTTGGATATGATACCTAGTGGACTAATATGCATTGAATGCAGGATTGAAGGAGAAAATCAAGGAATTTTGGAAAATACTAAGGTTAAAACTCGAATGAGACAAGGGAGAGGGATTGTAGGAGGTAAATCCTCCTCATTTACTTCTCCCCCATTAGAATATTCCTCCATCCATCACATTAGCTAGGAGTGCAAGCAACCAAGCCATGAGGGTTAGAAGGAAGCCGAGCAAGTGAGAGACAAAGAGCTATTTTATCTTGAGTTTGGGAGCCGAGCCTCCCTAATTTTAAGGAATTCATTGTTGACTTCATTTGTATAAGTAGAGAGGCCTAGATCCTCATTAGGATTCGAATTTTTGTTGTAAAACTCTAAGCTATTTTCGAGCTCTAGACTTGTGAAAGTCTTATTTGTAATTTTCTGTTTTGGTAACAAGAATGAGTTTTGTTTTGAGCCAGCACTGAGTTAAATCAGAGGGTTGAATCTCTTGGGTTAGGGCCCAACCCTAGCAACCAAGTATCCTCTTCCTTGTATCTGTATGTTTAGATTAGTCTCATAGCTTCATTGTTAATTTTCTTTTAGATGTGTTTTCATTGCAAGTAGTGTAGATTGGATTGGTTGTTTACTAGTTTGCTTCCATTTTTGCCTTACTTCAGTAGTAGTTTAGCAGGGATAAAAGAAGTACCACAAGATTGTCAGTGAGTGTCTTGGCCTCATTTCCTCCCTTCCGGATCATGATTTGAGGAAGCGACCATTATGCAGCCCCAAAACCACATATTTCTATTTCTTGCATAAGCTTTAGAGTTTACTATATTTAAGTTAGCATCTGACCAGTTTTCCAAAGTAGGATTTCATTTCCATCTCTTCTATCTTCACTATTGCAGTAGATCTCATCCATGCTTTCATTCCCTTTAGCAACTTTCCTCATGCATCATGTAGGTAGTTAGTTTAATTATGCTTTTCTAGCTTATGAGAATGCTTCTTGTTTACATAGCTTTTTGGGAATTATACATGTTTTATGCAGAGCGGGTACCTTAGGAGGAGACATAGACTTCATAGCCATCAACCACCTCCCACTCCATCCACCATAGTCATTCCTTGTTTTCACCATTGCCTTCACTAGTTTTCATCATTTTTCATAGAAATTCTTCCAAGCACATTGAGCAAATCCAACCATCCTCTATCTTTGTTGTTGACTTCTGAGTGATCCTAGACCTTTCCTCACTTCATTCCACCCATATACCATCTTCCCTAAGTCTTCAATCACCTGCAACACCTTCCATTTTTCTCTCGGCTGTATCCTGTAGGTTTATAGTACATCTTGTACGTTTTCTTGAAATGGCCTGTTTTGAGGCCGAATTGAGGGAAAACCTCTAGGAAGTCACCAAAATCATCCCAAGGGTCTCCCACACCATCCAACCATCTCATAACCCTTCCAGACATCCTCCAACATCCTTAATTCACCTGCCACATCACCCAAAAAAATTAGTTTGCATACTTGATTTTGCATGAAAAGGCAAAAAGACAAAAACATATTTATTTCAGTCCCTTTACTTGCATATTAGTGATGTTTGATGCTTATTACTTCCATGCTTAGATAGTGTCATTTGGTTCATGTTAATTTAACATTATTACAAAGCATAGTTTCTTGGCAGTTAATTAGGAAATGGTGTGATTTAGCATTGAATTTCGGTCTTTTCCATTATTGCAGTAGAGTAGCTCTCCCTTAGAGTAGATTTCCCTTCCTTCCATCAAGAAACCAAGCTTCTTCTAACTCCATAGAAGTCTGGCTTGAAAACCCCAGTGGTCTCTCTCTAGTTGAATCATGAAAAAAGGCATAACCATCACTTTTACTTGTGTATACAACACTGTCACCTCCAAGTTTGTATGAACCCCGGGTTGACAAAGTAGTGCTGGTAGCCCAGGAGTTACAACATTCTTGCTGCAATATTGGCACTCATCACTTTGAAAGCTCCTCGATGGTCTGCAGTTCCTGAGGAATGTCACTTTGTTGTTGGTTTGTCATCCCCACTTTCATAACTGGAAATTGGATTTTGGGCAATGTCATAGTAGCACTCATCTCATGTTTACCCTAGTGAGTTTGTGAACGTGGGTAAATGTGGGGTGGCTTTGTTTACACCAGCCTTGCTCTAGGACCCTAGGAATTGGAGGGGACAAGGGAAAAATTCAATTAACCACTGATAATCAAGGTGTTAGACATGATAAAGGATTCATTAAAGAGCCTATCCCAGAACTCCTTTTGATTTAGAGATGGCCCATAGATGTTTATCAATGTAATAGGGGTAGCAAGATTCGGAGAGAGGGCCTCAATACCTAGACAAAAATATGTGCTCCAAATATTTAATATTTGTATGATCTTGGTTTTCCAACCCACAACTATCCCACCAAATTTTCCATAAGTATCAGAGGTTGTGAACTTCTAGGAAACTAGGAGAGCTTCAAGGAACTTGACTATCGAGTAACCTTCTCTTAGGGTTTCTTGAAGAAATATTATATCCATACCACTAAATTCAACCAACTGTGTAACTAGATCACAAAAGAAAAGAAAAGATAGACCAACAAATTGAAATAAGCCTCTTCAAGGGGGGAACCTCCTTCTACATCACATAAATGAAGAATTATTGGATGATACAAATGACAAGACCTCCTTGGTATATATAGGAGTCTAAATGGTCACAATATAATAAGGGCCTACATAACAATAATAATATAAGGGCACAACAATAACAATAGTGGGATTCTATGGGGAACAACAATAATAACATGGGGACTACATAGGGCACAACAATAACAATATGGGGGCTATATTAGTATTATAGGGACCTAACATGCCCCTCTCCTTCAAAAAAGTGTTGTCCCAAACACTTAAGTAGTTATGGATACTTTTGTATAAAATACTCATCCTTCCATGTGGAATCTTTACCAGGTAAGATATTCCACTTAATGAGATACTATGAAATTGATCGATTATGTAGTTGTTGGGTTCTTGTTTCCATGACTGCTTCAGGCTCCAATATGATTATTTATTCCTCATTAAGTTCTAGAAATATTGTTTGAACTAGAAGCTTGTCAACTATAACCTTCTTTAAGCATTAAACATTGAAAACTAGGTGTTCTTGGGAAGATGCAAGAAACTCCAATTTGTATGCCATACTACCAATCTTTTGCAACACCTTGTAAGGACCATAGTACTTGGGTGATAATTTATTATCCTTCTTAGCTTGCTTGAGGGACATTTTATTGTATGGTTGTAGCCATAAATATACCCAATCACCTATGTCAAAACTTCTTTCATTGTGATGTTTATCTGCCTGTTATTTCATTCGATTTTGTACCAGATTTAGGTTATCCTTTAAGAATTGGAGAACTTGTTGTTGATGCTTGATGTGATCTTCCACTGCTTGAACCTTAGAATTTTCTCTTAAAGGCAATGTGATGGATGGTGGATGATATCCATAAAGTGCGATAAATGGGTTCATTTTTCTGCAGTATGGAAGGAAGCGTTATACCACCATTCTTCAAAAAGTAACCGCTTGACCCATTGTGTTTGTGTAGGTTTTAACCCCGTACAGAAATTACTTGCATACGAATTCTAAAACACAGAAAATAAACAATGCGAGAGCATAACACATAAAACACATATACACAGATATTTTCCCCTGGATCCCAAAACCAAGACTACCAACTTGATTTTTCATTATATTCCTTTCAATGTTACAATGCATATTTATACATGTCAAAGCATCCAATACCATGGACCGAAAACCATCACGTCCAAAACCATGGACTGAAAACCATCACGTCCAAAACCATGTGCAAAAAACATGCACAAAACCATAGGTAGGTCCGCCCAACCTAATATAGGGTCAAAAACCAAAATTTTACAGGGCACTACCACGGACCCCATAGAGTGCGGTTACCTGCACCCCTCAAACCCCCTGCGACTCCCCCCCGTTACACAATTGGTGCAATGAATGGGGGCCTTCGCCCCACTTCTAACCCCCCAGTTAACTACATGGGCTAGTTGTGGAAAGAATATAACACAACACAACATTCTCCCACTTCTTGTTTTCTTTCCACAGGGGGCCACAAGAGAGCTTAGTCATTTATCTAGCCCTGCAACACCCATTGTTTCTCTACACCAAGATAACTTCTAAGAGCTCACTGATTTTGTCAATGCATCTATAGTATTCTTCAAAGTGTCTACCTTTACCAGCAACACCTTTTTGTCTTATATCATATCCCTCACAAAGTGATACTGAACATCAATGTGCTTTGTCTTTGAATGATATGCAGGGTTCTTTGCCAATAAAATTGCACTTTGGCTGTCACCGTCTATCATTATAGCTCCTTGTACTAAACCCATACTTGAACACAATCTTTGCAACCAAACTGCTTCCTTGCTTGCATGAGTGGCTACCATGTATTCTGCCTTTGTAGTTGATAGTGCCACTATAGTTTGTTTCTTACTCATCCAACTGACTGCACCTCCAAATAGGTTAAACACATACCCACTTGTAGATCTTCCCTGATCCAGATCTCCAGCCCAGTCTACATCAACAAAGCCACGAATATCCAACACTCTGTCCAATCCTAGTCTTCCTTGGTAGCACAAACCATAATCACTAGTGCCACGCAAATACCTGAAAACCCGCTTCATTGCTGTCCAGTGCTCCTTCCTTGGTTTTGACATAAGCCTGCTCAGTACTCCCACTGCATGTGCAATGTTTGGTTTGGTATAGACCATCACATACATTAGGCTGCTGACTGCACTTGCATATGGAACATGGGACATGTCCTCTTCCTCTTCTTGTGTCTTGGGACATTGTTCAGCAGATAACTTTACACCTACAGGAATAGGAACCTTCACTGGTTTACTATCCTACATATTAAACCTCTGCAATATTGGCTCGACATACTTCCTCTAGCTTAACCTGTTAGATACCTATAGTAATAGGTTTCATATTTCATGATTGATTATTGAAAATCCAAATATGCTCTGCTTTGCTACTACAAAGATCCCATATTTCCAGAAAATCAGAGGTGTGTGAACTATTTCAAATATTGAGGACCTTATTACAATTTTTTGGGTGATTCAACAGTTCAAACTGGATCATGCCATGTTTCAATTTTTAGTTGTAGAATAGAGAAAGAAGTCTGTCCAAACAGCTTAATCTTGGCAGACAAATAGTTCAGGTAGAGAAACAAAGGTTCCCAAAAGTCTAATCTGGGACCTTGAAAGAGATAAGGGTAGAAGTAGATAGAAAAAGCAAAAGAAAAAGCCAAGGAAAAGAAAAGGAAAGTAAGGGTCTGCAAGTCCAAAAGCACCCTCCAAGAAGAAATAAAATGCTAGGCAAGTAGCTGGGTAGGTAGCAGGGGTTGCAGAAAGGTATCCCTATCATTGCAAGGTTGGTGATGGTGGGCAGCAAGGCAAAAGATTACAGCTGGAAGCATGACTAATTTCCCTCACTCCCCTCCAATTTCATTTCTAACATTCCCTCACTAGCCTGAGATTCATGGAAAAGACTAAGTTTTCATGGTGGTTCTTGATCTTTAAAAGCCACATTTCTTATCTAAAGTTCTTTTCATTTTGATCTACTCTTGAAACCAAGCTTGTTTCATATAAACTCAATGATTTCCACATCCACTTACCCCCTCCTCCACAACTAACACTAACCCTATTGTACAAATCCCTTATATCGCCTTTCTCCCTAATATTACTAACACCAAGGTGTATAAATCCCAGCATTATCTACATATTCTCCTTTTGGCATTATAGCCAAGTAAATGGTCCAAGGAGACTTCAGTCCACCTGGGACTGTGGTCAACCTTGTCTTGGATGTGCTCTGACCCCTGGTTATGAGCAGAAATCCTGTCCCTCAAGCCCTTACCGTCTCTCTGCTGAAAGCGCACAGAAAACCCCCTTTTCCTATGAAAACCCCTGAAAAGGCCCAAAAAACCCAAAACTGCGAAAAAACCCACTTGCCTATAGTCCTCCGCCCAAAAATTAAACTGAATATTTTATTGCGCTGGCGGGACCCCTCCCCAACATGCTCGACCAGTCGGAAGGCCCGCCAGCCGTCAGATCTCCAGCGCCCAGATCTAAGGGTGGGCGGTCAATTTCAGATCTCGATGTGCCGACATTTAGCGTCCGGGGAAAGCGGTTTTACCTATCCCGTACAATGGACGCGTGGCGGGCGGTAAGGTTGTTCGGAGCCCTCCTTCCACTTACCGCCTTTGCCCAAAGGTGGTGCGGGGAACCCACTTACCGCCACCCCGTATACCGCTACCCCACACGTCATGCCTACACGTCATGTCCACGCCGCTCTGACGTCACCCCGCCGGTGCCCGCCCCATCGTCCCTTGGTCCTCCACGCGGGCCCGCCTTTGCGCCCGCCCGCCACCGTGTCCTGCCGACCTGGCTAACACCTCAGCATCCACGTCACCCCTCACCTGGGCCCCGCCATGACGTCATGCTGACGTCATCGGCGGAAAAGCGCCAAATTCATACTTTTGCCAAATTTACCGTTTTAAACGGCTAAACGCATATTTTTCGCTTATTTTGCATGCGAAGCTGAACTAGCCGTTGTCAAGCCTGCTGCCGCGAAATCTTGCATTCAGCCATCAAATTCGACAAGTAAACCGTTCAAAGTTCGAGGCTTGACTGCATTAAGCCTTTGCAACCCAGCCCGCAAGCTTCCAGGTCGATTTGCCAGGTATTTTGCCGTCTTCTCCCATTCTGCCCGTGAATTCCAATTTTCTGCAAAATCACCATTAAAGTCTGCTAAAAACTCTAAATTTAGCTCTACCTAAGCACCCAAATCAGACATAAGCAACCTGTGCCATCCATTAGCCCCAATTTAGCTCTGTACAAACCAGCTCGCGGGTTAAAACTGCAGAAATCGCCCTGAAGTACCCGGCATTGTTCCTTTTTGCCAAGTACTGGTTGCCTACACTCTTCCTGTACAAATACTAATACCTCAGTAAGCATTCCCTTAGACAATCCACATTCCTGAAAATCATCAGTACTTTGCTAGCTTCAGAACAACTTCACACCAGAAGAAGACATCACACCAATTGCACCTACCTGCTGCTCAAAGTCTTCAAGAGATTCATCAAAGCTCTGCATCCTACTGCACACTTTCAGACTGTATCATGGCAGCATCTGCATCCTCCTCCCTCAGTGTCACTCCACTGAGTCAAACCAATAAGGAACTGGAAGCTATGCCATTAGTTGACAAAGACTGTCTCATAAATGATTTTGAGGGAAACAGAAACTTTTTGAAGACCTTCACCACATTAAGGGAAGACTATAAGGCAGGACTTGGTACAGATGGGATATGGGAGTCAAACCTGCCCTATTACTGCCTCCCAGCTGTGAATGTTTTCCCTGAAATCATTCACTTATGTGCTCAAAATTATGATCAGGAGCACAGAGCTGTCAACACTCAACTAGGGAGGATTTTGTTCTATATAAACGCTGACACCATCAACAAAATGCTGCACTTTGAACAGACAGAGTTATTAGTCCCTTTCTCCATGAGATCTTTAATGGAAGCAGGTGAGAAGATGACCAGTGAAGAGCTGCAGAAGGTCACCAGGAACTACATGTGGCCTGAGAACCAGCCTACAGGGCCACCTCCTTATCCACATGAGCACTTCAATGACTCAGGCAGGCTGCTCCTGGGCATGATAGCCTATGTGCTAGGCTACCAGAACAGCAAGCATGTGGATCTAGCCATGCTCGTAATGCTATCTGCCTACAGCCCACGACAACCCCCTGCCCGAAAGTACAACTTTGCCAAGTTCATAGCCAATAGGATCCATGATCAATTGTGCAAATTGGACAGACAAGGAGTCTTTAGATATTCAGCATACATCTACCACCTGTTCATGTATCATCACTCTGAAGCTTTCCCATGCTACATCAGAAGGCTGGACAACAAAGGGGAGAAAAGATCAGTCATATTCTGGACCTCAGTCTATCATGAAATCACAAATTCACCCTACAGCTATTGTGAATTTGTAGATCAGTTTGTATACCCAGTCTCCAGCATACTTATGAAATCCCCTCCACCTAGAATATCAAATGAGATCAAGAAAGCTTTACAGCTTTCTAAGAAGTACAAAATAGGTGATTGGTACCTATATGAACACCACACTGTGTTCAGAGTGTATGGGTGTGAGCTCTGTCCATACAGACTACCCAAGTATGTTCCCATGAGATTATTTGCCTTGGAATATTACAGGCAATTAATCCAGTCAGACCTCACTCACTTCCACAGCTCAAAGAAAAAAGCACACCTTAACTACAAAAATGAGCTGGGCCCTTTTATCATGAATAAGAAGGAAGGATGGGAGGCTGCAGATTTGATCCTAAAAGACAAATATAAGTTGTCTTACAGTTTCCGGTGGGTCCCATATGACCCTCAAGGTTTCATCACTGCCAGGAGAACAAAGTACAGACTCCTAGCCATCAAACACTGCCACTATCCACATCTAGAACAGTATGCAAACTTACAAGAGTGGCAGTTGGATACCCTTGTTGAGAGCTTGTCTGAAGAGGAAAAAATAGCTAAAAATATGAAAGAACTTGAAAAAACTATTGACCTGGACTATGTGATCCAGGTACCTTTCAGGCTGCCTCAAACATCAGGAGGAGGAACCTCAGTTACCAGGACAGCGCCGCCAACAACAGCACCAGGCTTGGATAAGGGAAAGGGAAAAATGGACGCTGAAGATGAAGCAAAAAAGCAGCAGTCAGAGCAGGGAAAGCAACAACCAGAGCAAGAAACAGGGCAGCAAGAAGAACAAACCGGTCTGCCACAAACTGGGCTGCCAGAAACCACCTTATTGCAGACACCACCCCCTCAAGTGGAGCCCCTAACCACTTCAATTTTACAGACCCCGGCACATGAAGAAAGGGGGACCAAAAGACAAAGAGAAGAGTCCACTCCCCTCAGTGGATCCTCCCAACAACCAGAAGCTAAAAGGCAGAGGGCAGACTCCCCAGAAGTAGAAGACATTACTGAAGATGTCTTCAATGATACAGCCAAGGATAGGGAGGGCAGCCAACACACAGGGACTAGCTCCTTTCAGCAGGAGCAGAATTTACAACTTGGCTTGGAGGTATCATCTTCTTCTCAACAAAGCCAGAAGCTCAAAGGTGCTAAGGCCACCTTCAAAGAAATCAAGGCAGCAAATGAACTATTGAGGGCTGAGGTTTACAAGCAATTTATAGATGCCACTCCAGCCCAACAAGAAAGATTGATGTCGGTCTACGACTTCAAAGAGGAGAAGATGATATTCAGCCATTTCAAACCTAAGGGGCCCAACCCAATGTCCACTGCTGATTTCATCAAAACAAGGGTGGAGGTCTTGGCCAAAGACATACATCCTATGGACCAAATTGAGCTCCATAAGCAGACTGGAGAAATGGTCTATGCCACCTTGGTAGATAAGGCCACACTAGCTCATGAGCTGAAAGAATCCTTGAAGCACACAAATACTCAACTGGATTTTGAGAGATTGTCTTCCAGGGCCAAGGATAACAGGATAAAATCTCTTGAAGAGATTATTGTTGATCTAGGGCATAACCCTAGTGACCCAACCGGGGTAAAAGCCCTCCTGAAGAAAAAAGAGGATGATCTCAATGCCATGAAGAGGAGATTGAAGCTGTCACCTACAGAACATCCTCAGACAGCTGAACTGCAAAAAGAAAAACAAGTTGATCAACAACTTGATCTACTATTGCAGCAGGATCAAAGGATCCAAGAGCTAGAGAAGGAGCTGGAGAAGTCATTACAGGACAAACAGGGAGAATCCACACTACCAACTCCCCCAACAGATTCTACAGCAGCAACAGGCTCTGGGGCAGCAGTGGCCCCTACAACAGCAAATACAGTTGACCAGCCCAGCATAGAAGAACTAACTAAGGCTGTTAAGCAAATGGAGCTACAAGCAGATGAGATAAGGAAGGCAAAAGAAAAACTGGCAGAGATAGATGCCAAGTATGACCAGTCTAAAATGACAGTGGCAGAACAGGGCAGACAGATCAAGACCCAAAAGGACAGAATCAAAGCCCTGGAGAAAGAGCTTGATCTCAAAAACACCATGGCTGAGATCAAGAGGATCTTATGGAATAAAATCACCCAAAGCATGATTAAACAGTGGAAATCACTCAAAACAATCCATGAACATATGGATTTAATTGTGCAAGCTCAGATAGATATCCAGAGGGCTAAGACAGCACTAGGAAATAGACCTGAACAAGCTAGCCAACTGATAGACTTTCTGAACAGGCAAGACAAAGATGAGCTGGCAGCAGTTGGAATCACCAACAGAACGGAGGCCATCCTTATGACCAAAAAGGTGCTAACACTCAGAGGATATGTGCAGACAGCAGAAAGGAGGAGCTATGAGATACAGACTGAAGTTGAAGACTTCAAGCTCAGAATGGGGATGCTACAGGCAAGAGGAATGCCTAGCCTATTGAGCGGTACAGGGAAATTGATCAACAGAGATCAATTTACAAATAGGATGGCCGCGTACATAGAAAATCAAATCACTGCATCCAGCAGTGCTTCTGAAGAAACTGTTCCTCCTACAGGACAGAGTTTGTACACTCAGCTTGAAGGGTCATTTTTTATTGAAAATGAAGTTAATCATCTATTTGAAACTCCTCCCAGTTTTTTCAAATACACAGAGCTTGATGAGACATTGATTAAAATGCGAAGGCATCAAATGCCCAAGGAGGACTGGTGGCAAGCCATGCTCCAGATTC
This sequence comes from Pinus tabuliformis, assembly GCA_031772625.1. Lineage (NCBI taxonomy): Eukaryota > Viridiplantae > Streptophyta > Pinopsida > Pinales > Pinaceae > Pinus > Pinus tabuliformis. The sequence goes on along the minus strand of CM062817.1, from coordinate 854,360,599 downwards.
TGCCACGGTAGTTTCAAAACTCCAGGTCAAAAGCCAGCTCAGGTCACCGCAAGACAAGTATAAAGTGGTCAGTGACTGGAAAATATCTAAAAAGTGATTCATCACTAACAGTGACAGCTAGCCACATTTTGAAACACACGCCTTCAGCCGACTACAACTGCTACAAATTCAACAGCATCTGACAGATTTTGACAGCTAAAGGACTAAGAGCTATTACTGCATTTACTTCTTCATTTACTTCTTTGGCTACTGCTCACTAGCAGTTGGCAGCATATTTATGAGGCATTTACTCTTCTTTCAGATATTTTTCCAAATGTAAATCCGTATATATACCCCCCTTAGTAACGCATAAGGGGTTGCTGGAATTTTCTCTTGGATAACTTCCATCTGCTGTAATATTTTCAGAGAATTAATACAAAGGAGGAATGGAACTTCCAGAAGTTTGGTGTATTTGATGTCTGGTGGTGAAGGATGCATGTTACAGGATTCCATGGGTGTTGCATAAAACTATAAGTATTCTCAAATCTTCTGTTATGTGTTTTTTTGAGTCTTTTGTTCTCTTTGGTTGTTTAAATGTCTTACACTTGATAGTAAGGTGAAAGAATAGTTTCAGGATTTAATCAAGCATTACCCTGAACTCAAACCTGAACTGTCATCTATGTTTTCTTCAGAAACAGTAATAGAAATTGCAATTCTTAACTGCTGCACTTCAATCTGTCTCTTTGCTGTAACAGACTATTCCCAGGGATTCAAATTATTGCCCCTGTGACCTCTGTTTTCTGCTCCAAATTCTGTCACGTGGAAATATGTAAACAATAAGTGGAAATTCTTAAATGCTTTCACTTCGTGCTGCCTGTTTCCTGTCACTTAGCCAAAATATGTTTTAACAAAGCACTCAAAAGGCCCTGTAAGTTCCATCTTTCATCTCACAGATTCAAACACATTAAGCCACAGACTCCATTGCCCAATGATATTCAACATATCTGAAAGCTACATCACTGAAGTCTAAGGGAATTTCATCAACCGAAACACAAACATAACCTGTACTCAATACCTAGCCTAAAACACCATCACTGTAGATATAAATCATAAAGAGAGAGCCCTCTCTGATCACTGTTTGGCTAGAAACAGTGATTAAAAGATTGGTTAGTGGTTACCCCGGCCGTATTCCCTTGGGAGTCATAGGGAACAACCTGGGTGTTAACATAATTGGCGACTCCACTGGGGACTAAGACTATTCAATTACTATCTATCTTCCAAAGCTTTCATCAAGCCTGAAACTAGCCAAGACATCTTAGGACTGTTTCTCTAATACAGGGGCAGTCTTAGGGAAGAGCTAACTAGGGAAACTTATCCTAGCCTTGAAACATATATAGTCATTCCAGAGTTCTTATTTTGCCCTTGTAAATACAAAACTTCTGTATAAAGTTCTGAAAGAACACTTAGAAGCTGGCTCCTAAAAGAAACCCAAGGCATACTAGGGCACACCCTGACCCTGATCAACCCATCATTGTTGATAACCCAAATATCATCCCAAAGAACATAAGGAAACAGCACAAGCAGGATAAACCTGCTGATTCAGATATAAGGTCAGACCAACCCATCCTCATTCCCACTCCTTGCAAAGTCCTTTTTCGTTCCACACCCAATTCCCCTAGTTCATCTTCAACCCCTCAAAGTCCTACCTTTCCATCTTCACCATCTGCACATACTCGCTCAACCAGTTCTCCACTTGTTACCCATCCTATTAACCCCAGTACACCCGTAATCCCAGTTGTCCCATTTGTTCCTATCAACCCTATTAACCCTATAAACATGGCTAACAGATATGCACCATTGCAGATTCCAGCCAATGCTCCAGCCCTACCCCAAGATTATCAAACCAGACTCTCATTTTTTGATTCCCATGGCCCTTTGACGGCCATCCAGCATGCTAAAAAGATGCAAGACCACTTTGAGACCTATGAAATTGATGATGATAGTGTCAGGATGAGAATCTTTGTTCAAAGCTTAACTGGGGATGTCAGGACTTGGTTTAGGTCCTTAAATGCAAATTCAATTGCAACCCCTGAAGTTTTATACCAGGAATTTACTAACAGATGGGAGAAAAAGAGAGATCCCCACCACATACTTGGTGAATATAACACTATTAAAAGAGGTCCCCAAGAGACAGTGTTAGAGTATTGTGCCAGGTTTAACAACATATACAATGCTATCCCTCAGAACTTAAGACCCCCTCCTGATTTGGCCCTTTATAATTTCCCTGATGGTTTTGATTCTGATATGGCCTATCAGTTGAGAGAAAGAGACCCTCCAACCCTTGCAGAAGCTCAAAGGGTTGCAGTCACTGTAGAGGCCAACCTAATTGCCAAAAGAAACAGGGCAAAGCTGGAAAAGAAAACTGGCTTCAAAGAAGAACCTCGGGTTTTGACCAAAAGCTAGATGCAATTCTAAATAGCATGAAGAGGTTGGGGGAGAGAGTGGAATCAGTAGAAAGAAAATCATCATGGGAGGCACCACAAAACAATCCTCCTAGAAACCCAAATTTCAGGAGAGTCCAGAACCCCAATATAGGAAAGACTAATGCTGACCAAGATATCAGACCCCCTTTTCAAGAAAACTATGCAGAAACTTCTTCTGCAAATCAGCTAAATGAAGACCCCGAAATCAATCTAATAGGTCTGGATGGCAAAAGTCATGTATTCTTAACCCAAGAAGACCATGAGGAGGATGAAAGCAATACATTCCAAACTAAGTCAGGGGAATCCTTTGATTTCAAACAAGGATATGACACTGCTGTCTATGAAGTCCACAAACAATACAAACTAAGGAGTAGGACTGTAAATGTAAATCAACCCGAAAAGATAAAAGAAAAACAGCAAACCAAAGAAAGCTCAGTCACTGAACCTGATCATGTGCCAAACTTGCCTACAAAGGAAGTAGTGGTTGAAGAGGTTACTGAACCACTGTCACCATCAAAACAACCCATGGCAACCTTATCCTCTGAGCCTAACCCAAATATTGCCCCTCAAGATATCAATATTAGGGGCAGGTTCCAAAATCAAGATGAAATCCCACCAGAAGATGTAACAAACAAAGAAAGAACTGCAACCCGTGACCCCAAAATGCAAATTGACAAACCCTTTGACTTAGGAGTAGAGATTGGCAAGTTAAAGGTAGCAATTCCCCTCTCAGAGCTAGCAAAGCATGACATGTACAAACAACAGATTAAAAAATCCCTTCAACTCACCAATAGCAAAGATGATGTAAATGTGTTAGATGACACTCCAGAGTTACTATTTGGTCCAGAGGTAGATGGAAAAACAGTAGTCACAGGGGTTTTACCGTTTTATGTCAGCTTACATGTACATGACAAAATTCTGCACAATGCAATGTTTGACTCAGGAGCCTCTCATAATCTGATGCCAAAAGCAGTCATGGAAAGATTAAACTTAGATATCACAAGACCATACAAAGACTTGTTTTCTTTTGATTCTAGTCAAGTCAAGTGCCTGGGTCTAATTAAGGATTTGTGTGTGTCCCTGGTCCAATTCCCCAACAAGACCATTTTGATGGATGTTGTTGTTGCTGATATCCCACCCAAGTATGGGATGCTATTATCAAGATCATGGGGAGCAAAGCTTCAAGGCTCCCTGCAGTTAGACATGTCATATGCAACCATCTCTGTCTTTGGACAACCAAAAAGACTTTATAGGGAAACACTCATGAAGTATATGGTTAGCAGTGAAGAAAAACCCCAAAATTTCCCAATATATGCTGTTCATTCGGACATAGACTCTTACATCCTCTTTAATGACAGCATTGGCTTCTCCGACAGTCACATTAGCACAGAGACATTTAAACCAGAACAAAACATCATTCTAACAAGTAGCACCTGTCAAACATCAATCAGTACAACAAAACACTTTAGCTCTCCCCTAGGGGTCAAAGATGGTCAGGCAAATGATGAAGCTATCCTAGAAAACAAATGGGAGAAGAAACCCCAACTCATGCTCACACTACCACCCCATGAACAGAACCTCAAACCTCCTGACCAGCAAGGCATCTTGTGGGTCTTAGAATTTGATGGCTCGGTTAACAAGTTAGGAGCAGGAGCGGGAGTATGGATACATAACAAAGAGAAAGGCTGTGCAACAGGCAAGGCCTACAGATTGAATTTCAGATGCACCAACAACATGGCAGAATATGAAGCTCTATTACTAGGCCTCAAGATTGCAAAATCATTACAAGCACCTAGCCTCTCTATCAGGGGAGACTCTGATCTGGTCATTCAACAAGTAAAAGGCAATTTTGTCACTAATGACAAGAGGCTGAGATCCTACAGGGCTGCTGTAATCGAAATATTAGAGACCTTTCATGAGTTTGCTATCACAAAAATTCCAAGGGGCCATAACCTCCATGCACATAGCTTGGCAACATTTGCCAGCACTTTCAAATTCCCACTGGAACCTAATAATTGTTTCACAGCTGAGGTCAGGTACAGACCCTCTATTCCAAACAATGTCAGAGAATGGCAAGTATTTGAGGATGACATGCAAATAAACAATTTTTTAACCCTGCAACAGGAGTTCACAGGATTAAATATTGATCTTGAGACAGCAAGTCAATCACAAATGCTTGAGACAGCAAGTCAATCACAAATATTTAATGAAGCATGTCAATCACAAATACAGTTTCAACAATCTGCTCACCCAATGTCACCTAGGACAGCAAAACAACTACTCAGCCCAACCATTTTCAACAATGAAAACATTCAACAAATTAAACAAATGGACTGTGAAGAGATGAGTAACATTGAAACTGAAATCATACAACTCAAAGACAACTTCCTCCCAGTGGGCCTTACCCCATTAGAGGATATTTTCGACTCAAATGACATCCCTAGGAAGCCAAAGATGCAGCCATTAGATGCAAGAATTGAAGAATGCAATATTGGCACTATGGAAAAGCCTAAGATAATAAAGCTATCTGCCTCTTTGCCCCCTGATCAAAAGCCCAAGTACATTGATCTCTTTAAAGAGTTTCAAGATGTCTTTGCCTGGGGATATGAAGATCTCAAGTCCTATGACACATCTGTCATCCAGCATACCATCCCTCTCAAGCCTAATCAAAAACCATTCAAACAGAAATTGAGAAGGATCAATCCTGTGCTCCTTCCTTCCATTGAACAAGAGTTGCATAAAATGTTCAAGGCTGGTATTATAGCACCAATCAGATTCTCTGAATGGATTTCAAATTTAGTCCCTACCAGAAAGAAAACTGGTGAAATCAGACTTTGCGTAGACTTAAGGAATCTGAATCAAGTTTCACTCAAAGATAACTACCCTTTACCAAAAATGGATCACATCCTCCAAAGAGTAGTAGGAGCCTCAAGGATATCACTGCTTGATGGATTCTCAGGCTTCAATCAAATTTTAGTGCACCCTGATGATCAAGACAAAACTGCATTTACTACCCCATGGGGAACTTTCAAGTATGTGAAAATGCCCTTTGGATTGAAGAATGCAGGGGCAACATTTCAAAGAGCAATGGACATTGCTTTTGCAAAAGAAATTCATGATTTCTTGGTCATTTACTTAGATGATCTTACACCCTTCTCAAAATCTGACCAAGAACATTTGAAACATTTAAGACAGATTTTCATAACATGCAGAAAATATGGCATTTCCTTAAACCCCAAGAAGTCTTTATTTGGTTTGGAAGAAGGGAAACTTTTAGGACACATCATTTCAAAAGATGGCATAAGAATTGATCCAGATAGGATACAAGCGATCCTACAAATGCCTCACCCTAGGAATGTCAAAGAGTTGCAAGGATTCTTAGGAAAACTCAATTTTTTAAGAAGGTTCATCCCAAATTTAGCAGAATTGATCAGACTACTAAACAATATGCTAAAGAAAGATTCAAAGGTTAAGTGGACTGTGGAAGCAAAGCAAGCCTTTGAAAGCATAAAACTGGCTTTAACCCAAACCCCGGTATTAACTAATCCTCAGTTTGACAGAGACTTTATTATTTTTTCTTTTGCCTCCCAGCATACTATTGCTGCTGTTTTATTGCAGAAAGATGATCAAGGGAATGAAAAGCCCATTGCCTTCTTCAGCAGAGCTCTTAGAGATGCTCCTTTGAAGTACCAAATAATGGAAAAACAAGCCTATGCATTAATCAAAGCTATCAAAGATTTTAGGATCTATATCCTTTACTCTCATGTTGTGGCTTATGTACCAAGTCCTATTGTCAAAGACATTCTCACCCAAGAAAACTTAGAGGGTAGAAGAGGAAAATGGATTGCAAACATACTTGAATTTGACATTGAAATAAAACCTACAAAGCTGATTAAAGGGCAAGGTTTGGCCAAGTTAATGACAGAAGCAAATTTCCAAGCCTTAGATATCAACCAACTGGACAGTGAAACAGAGATGGCGACTCCAAAGATCAATGTAGCCTTTGAACAATCTCCTTGGTACTCTGATGTCTGTTATGTGTTACAAAACCTGTGTGCTCCCCCAGGACTGTCCAGAACTAAGTCTAGGTTTCTGAAAATGAAAACATCTAAGTTTTGTGTGATGGATGAGAATCTACTCTGGAAAAACCATGAAGGTATTTTGCTGCACTGTCTTATTGAGAGTGAAACTGACAACATCATGCAAGAATTCCATGCTGGAGACTGTGGTGGACATCTATACTGGAAGTCCACTGTAGACAAAATATTAAGGGCTGGTTATTACTGGCCCACTATGTTCTCTGATGTGAAGAAATTCACAACATCATGCCACAAGTGCCAACTGTTTGAAGGCAGAAGACAGTTGCTGCCACTTCCTTTGAGGCCCATTTCAACAGAAAGACCTTTTCAACAATGGGGTTTGGATTTCATTGGGGAGATTCATCCCTCATCTTCAGGACAACACAGATGGATTTTGACTGCAACAGACTACTTCACCAAGTGGATTGAAGCTGCCCCATGCAGACAAGCAAATGATTCAGTGATCATTCAATTTTTGGAGAATAATATACTGGCTAGATTTGGCTGCCCAGATAAGATAATAACAGACAATGCTGCTGCCTTCAAATCCAAGAAAATGGTAAACTTTTGCCATAAATTTCACATTACTTTGGGCCATTCTACAGCTTACTATCCTCAGGGAAATGGTCTTGCTGAATCATCAAACAAAAGCTTGATAAACATCATAAAGAAAGTGCTGGAAGAGAACAAAAAGAACTGGCACAAGAAACTAGTAAATGCTTTATGGGCAGACAGATTAACCACCAAAAGATCAATTGGGACCAGCCCATATGAGTTGGTCTATGGATTAGAGGCCAGATTTCCTTCATCACTAGGGGTGCCAGTTATGAAACTTCTACAAGAAAGTCAAGCAGAGCCAAATGATATGCAAAGAAGGATCAACCAGATAATCTGTTTACAGCAGACCAGAGAACAAGTTTTCAGCAGAGTGCAAATATTACAAGAAAAACTGAAAAAGGCCTTTGACAGAAGAACCAAAGCAGAAGATTTCAATATGGGAGACAAAGTTCTAAAGTGGGATGCAAGAAGAGAAGAGAAAGGGAAACATGGGAAATTTGATTCTTTGTGGAAAGGACCATTTGCTGTCCAAGCAGTACAAGGTAATAACACTTATTTCCTTAAAAGTTTGACTGTAACTGAACTGGATGAAGGTCCTGTCAATGGCAGGATGTTGAAGCACTATTATGATGGTTCACTATGATAGGGATCCAAAGGTTCATTGTATATATATAGGCCCACATATGTTTTTTTTTGTTTGTAAAAAGATGTTTTCAAGTGCTGCACCTAGCAGCAATAGGCAGATAGAATCAAAGGTTCCCCAAGGAAAAGCACACAATTTTGACAGGTTGCATGCATCAAATTCCAAAGATTAAGATGGACAGTTAAGGAACAAGGCAATCTGACATGCTGTTCTTGGTCTTTCAAAAGAAAAACCATCCCCATGTGGAGCCACTGTTAGATACCTATAGTAATAGGTTTCATATTTCATGATTGATTATTGAAAATCCAAATATGCTCTGCTTTGCTACTACAAAGATCCCATATTTCCAGAAAATCAGAGGTGTGTGAACTATTTCAAATATTGAGGACCTTATTACAATTTTTTGGGTGATTCAACAGTTCAAACTGGATCATGCCATGTTTCAATTTTGAGTTGTAGAATAGAGAAAGAAGTCTGTCCAAACAGCTTAATCTTGGCAGACAAATAGTTCAGGTAGAGAAACAAAGGTTCCCAAAAGTCTAATCTGGGACCTTGAAAGAGATAAGGGTAGAAGTAGATAGAAAAAGCAAAAGAAAAAGCCAAGGAAAAGAAAAGGCAAGTAAGGGTCTGCAAGTCCAAATGCACCCTCCAAGAAGAAATAAAATGCTAGGCAAGTAGCTGGGTAGGTAGCAGGGGTTGCAGAAAGGTATCCCTATCATTGCAAGGTTGGTGATGGTGGGCAGCAAGGCAAAAGATTACAGCTGGAAGCATGACTAATTTCCCTCACTCCCCTCCAATTTCATTTCTAACATTCCCTCACTAGCCTGAGATTCATGGAAAAGACTAAGTTTTCATGGTGGTTCTTGATCTTTAAAAGCCACATTTCTTATCTAAAGTTCTTTTCATTTTGATCTACTCTTGAAACCAAGCTTGTTTCATATAAACTCAATGATTTCCACATCCACTTACCCCCTCCTCCACAACTAACACTAACCCTATTGTACAAATCCCTTATATCGCCTTTCTCCCTAATATTACTAACACCAAGGTGTATAAATCCCAGCATTATCTACATATTCTCCTTTTGGCATTATAGCCAAGTAAATGGTCCAAGGAGACTTCAGTCCACCTGGGACTGTGGTCAACCTTGTCTTGGATGTGCTCTGACCCCTGGTTATGAGCAGAAATCCTGTCCCTCAAGCCCTTACCGTCTCTCTGCTGAAAGCGCACAGAAAACCCCCTTTTCCTATGAAAACCCCTGAAAAGGCCCAAAAAACCCAAAACTGCGAAAAAACCCACTTGCCTATAGTCCTCCGCCCAAAAATTAAACTGAATATTTTATTGCGCTGGCGGGACCCCTCCCCAACATGCTCGACCAGTCGGAAGGCCCGCCAGCCGTCAGATCTCCAGCGCCCAGATCTAAGGGTGGGCGGTCAATTTCAGATCTCGATGTGCCGACATTTAGCGTCCGGGGAAAGCGGTTTTACCTATCCCGTACAATGGACGCGTGGCGGGCGGTAAGGTTGTTCGGAGCCCTCCTTCCACTTACCGCCTTTGCCCAAAGGTGGTGCGGGGAACCCACTTACCGCCACCCCGTATACCGCTACCCCACACGTCATGCCTACACGTCATGTCCACGCCGCTCTGACGTCACCCCGCCGGTGCCCGCCCCATCGTCCCTTGGTCCTCCACGCGGGCCCGCCTTTGCGCCCGCCCGCCACCGTGTCCTGCCGACCTGGCTAACACCTCAGCATCCACGTCACCCCTCACCTGGGCCCCGCCATGACGTCATGCTGACGTCATCGGCGGAAAAGCGCCAAATTCATACTTTTGCCAAATTTACCGTTTTAAACGGCTAAACGCATATTTTTCGCTTATTTTGCATGCGAAGCTGAACTAGCCGTTGTCAAGCCTGCTGCCGCGAAATCTTGCATTCAGCCATCAAATTCGACAAGTAAACCGTTCAAAGTTCGAGGCTTGACTGCATTAAGCCTTTGCAACCCAGCCCGCAAGCTTCCAGGTCGATTTGCCAGGTATTTTGCCGTCTTCTCCCATTCTGCCCGTGAATTCCAATTTTCTGCAAAATCACCATTAAAGTCTGCTAAAAACTCTAAATTTAGCTCTACCTAAGCACCCAAATCAGACATAAGCAACCTGTGCCATCCATTAGCCCCAATTTAGCTCTGTACAAACCAGCTCGCGGGTTAAAACTGCAGAAATCGCCCTGAAGTACCCGGCATTGTTCCTTTTTGCCAAGTACTGGTTACCTACACTCTTCCTGTACAAATACTAATACCTCAGTAAGCATTCCCTTAGACAATCCACATTCCTGAAAATCATCAGTACTTTGCTAGCTTCAGAACAACTTCACACCAGAAGAAGACATCACACCAATTGCACCTACCTGCTGCTCAAAGTCTTCAAGAGATTCATCAAAGCTCTGCATCCTACTGCACACTTTCAGACTGTATCATGGCAGCATCTGCATCCTCCTCCCTCAGTGTCACTCCACTGAGTCAAACCAATAAGGAACTGGAAGCTATGCCATTAGTTGACAAAGACTGTCTCATAAATGATTTTGAGGGAAACAGAAACTTTTTGAAGACCTTCACCACATTAAGGGAAGACTATAAGGCAGGACTTGGTACAGATGGGATATGGGAGTCAAACCTGCCCTATTACTGCCTCCCAGCTGTGAATGTTTTCCCTGAAATCATTCACTTATGTGCTCAAAATTATGATCAGGAGCACAGAGCTGTCAACACTCAACTAGGGAGGATTTTGTTCTATATAAACGCTGACACCATCAACAAAATGCTGCACTTTGAACAGACAGAGTTATTAGTCCCTTTCTCCATGAGATCTTTAATGGAAGCAGGTGAGAAGATGACCAGTGAAGAGCTGCAGAAGGTCACCAGGAACTACATGTGGCCTGAGAACCAGCCTACAGGGCCACCTCCTTATCCACATGAGCACTTCAATGACTCAGGCAGGCTGCTCCTGGGCATGATAGCCTATGTGCTAGGCTACCAGAACAGCAAGCATGTGGATCTAGCCATGCTCGTAATGCTATCTGCCTACAGCCCACGACAACCCCCTGCCCGAAAGTACAACTTTGCCAAGTTCATAGCCAATAGGATCCATGATCAATTGTGCAAATTGGACAGACAAGGAGTCTTTAGATATTCAGCATACATCTACCACCTGTTCATGTATCATCACTCTGAAGCTTTCCCATGCTACATCAGAAGGCTGGACAACAAAGGGGAGAAAAGATCAGTCATATTCTGGACCTCAGTCTATCATGAAATCACAAATTCACCCTACAGCTATTGTGAATTTGTAGATCAGTTTGTATACCCAGTCTCCAGCATACTTATGAAATCCCCTCCACCTAGAATATCAAATGAGATCAAGAAAGCTTTACAGCTTTCTAAGAAGTACAAAATAGGTGATTGGTACCTATATGAACACCACACTGTGTTCAGAGTGTATGGGTGTGAGCTCTGTCCATACAGACTACCCAAGTATGTTCCCATGAGATTATTTGCCTTGGAATATTACAGGCAATTAATCCAGTCAGACCTCACTCACTTCCACAGCTCAAAGAAAAAAGCACACCTTAACTACAAAAATGAGCTGGGCCCTTTTATCATGAATAAGAAGGAAGGATGGGAGGCTGCAGATTTGATCCTAAAAGACAAATATAAGTTGTCTTACAGTTTCCGGTGGGTCCCATATGACCCTCAAGGTTTCATCACTGCCAGGAGAACAAAGTACAGACTCCTAGCCATCAAACACTGCCACTATCCACATCTAGAACAGTATGCAAACTTACAAGAGTGGCAGTTGGATACCCTTGTTGAGAGCTTGTCTGAAGAGGAAAAAATAGCTAAAAATATGAAAGAACTTGAAAAAACTATTGACCTGGACTATGTGATCCAGGTACCTTTCAGGCTGCCTCAAACATCAGGAGGAGGAACCTCAGTTACCAGGACAGCGCCGCCAACAATAGCACCAGGCTTGGATAAGGGAAAGGGAAAAATGGACGCTGAAGATGAAGCAAAAAAGCAGCAGTCAGAGCAGGGAAAGCAACAACCAGAGCAAGAAACAGGGCAGCAAGAAGAACAAACCGGTCTGCCACAAACTGGGCTGCCAGAAACCACCTTATTGCAGACACCACCCCCTCAAGTGGAGCCCCTAACCACTTCAATTTTACAGACCCCGGCACATGAAGAAAGGGGGACCAAAAGACAAAGAGAAGAGTCCACTCCCCTCAGTGGATCCTCCCAACAACCAGAAGCTAAAAGGCAGAGGGCAGACTCCCCAGAAGTAGAAGACATTACTGAAGATGTCTTCAATGATACAGCCAAGGATAGGGAGGGCAGCCAACACACAGGGACTAGCTCCTTTCAGCAGGAGCAGAATTTACAACTTGGCTTGGAGGTATCATCTTCTTCTCAACAAAGCCAGAAGCTCAAAGGTGCTAAGGCCACCTTCAAAGAAATCAAGGCAGCAAATGAACTATTGAGGGCTGAGGTTTACAAGCAATTTATAGATGCCACTCCAGCCCAACAAGAAAGATTGATGTCGGTCTACGACTTCAAAGAGGAGAAGATGATATTCAGCCATTTCAAACCTAAGGGGCCCAACCCAATGTCCACTGCTGATTTCATCAAAACAAGGGTGGAGGTCTTGGCCAAAGACATACATCCTATGGACCAAATTGAGCTCCATAAGCAGACTGGAGAAATGGTCTATGCCACCTTGGTAGATAAGGCCACACTAGCTCATGAGCTGAAAGAATCCTTGAAGCACACAAATACTCAACTGGATTTTGAGAGATTGTCTTCCAGGGCCAAGGATAACAGGATAAAATCTCTTGAAGAGATTATTGTTGATCTAGGGCATAACCCTAGTGACCCAACCGGGTAAAAGCCCTCCTGAAGAAAAAAGAGGATGATCTCAATGCCATGAAGAGGAGATTGAAGCTGTCACCTACAGAACATCCTCAGACAGCTGAACTGCAAAAAGAAAAACAAGTTGATCAACAACTTGATCTACTATTGCAGCAGGATCAAAGGATCCAAGAGCTAGAGAAGGAGCTGGAGAAGTCATTACAGGACAAACAGGGAGAATCCACACTACCAACTCCCCCAACAGATTCTACAGCAGCAACAGGCTCTGGGGCAGCAGTGGCCCCTACAACAGCAAATACAGTTGACCAGCCCAGCATAGAAGAACTAACTAAGGCTGTTAAGCAAATGGAGCTACAAGCAGATGAGATAAGGAAGGCAAAAGAAAAACTGGCAGAGATAGATGCCAAGTATGACCAGTCTAAAATGACAGTGGCAGAACAGGGCAGACAGATCAAGACCCAAAAGGACAGAATCAAAGCCCTGGAGAAAGAGCTTGATCTCAAAAACACCATGGCTGAGATCAAGAGGATCTTATGGAATAAAATCACCCAAAGCATGATTAAACAGTGGAAATCACTCAAAACAATCCATGAACATATGGATTTAATTGTGCAAGCTCAGATAGATATCCAGAGGGCTAAGACAGCACTAGGAAATAGACCTGAACAAGCTAGCCAACTGATAGACTTTCTGAACAGGCAAGACAAAGATGAGCTGGCAGCAGTTGGAATCACCAACAGAACGGAGGCCATCCTTATGACCAAAAAGGTGCTAACACTCAGAGGATATGTGCAGACAGCAGAAAGGAGGAGCTATGAGATACAGACTGAAGTTGAAGACTTCAAGCTCAGAATGGGGATGCTACAGGCAAGAGGAATGCCTAGCCTATTGAGCGGTACAGGGAAATTGATCAACAGAGATCAATTTACAAATAGGATGGCCGCGTACATAGAAAATCAAATCACTGCATCCAGCAGTGCTTCTGAAGAAACTGTTCCTCCTACAGGACAGAGTTTGTACACTCAGCTTGAAGGGTCATTTTTTATTGAAAATGAAGTTAATCATCTATTTGAAACTCCTCCCAGTTTTTTCAAATACACAGAGCTTGATGAGACATTGATTAAAATGCGAAGGCATCAAATGCCCAAGGAGGACTGGTGGCAAGCCATGCTCCAGATTCTGCCACGGTAGTTTCAAGACTCCAGGTCAAAAGCCAGCTCAGGTCACCGCAAGACAAGTATAAAGTGGTCAGTGACTGGAAAATATCTAAAAAGTGATTCATCACTAACAGTGACAGCTAGCCACATTTTGAAACACACGCCTTCAGCCGACTACAACTGCTACAAATTCAACAGCATCTGACAGATTTTGACAGCTAAAGGACTAAGAGCTATTACTGCATTTACTTCTTCATTTACTTCTTTGGCTACTGCTCACTAGCAGTTGGCAGCATATTTATGAGGCATTTACTCTTCTTTCAGATATTTTTCCAAATGTAAATCCGTATATATACCCCCCTTAGTAACGCATAAGGGGTTGCTGGAATTTTCTCTTGGATAACTTCCATCTGCTGTAATATTTTCAGAGAATTAATAAAAAGGAGGAATGGAACTTCCAGAAGTTTGGTGTATTTGATGTCTGGTGGTGAAGGATGCATGTTACAGGATTCCATGGGTGTTGCATAAAACTATAAGTATTCTCTAATCTTCTGTTATGTGTTTTTTTGAGTCTTTTGTTCTCTTTGGTTGTTTAAATGTCTTACACTTGATAGTAAGGTGAAAGAATAGTTTCAGGATTTAATCAAGCATTACCCTGAACTCAAACCTGAACTGTCATCTATGTTTTCTTCAGAAACAGTAATAGAAATTGCAATTCTTAACTGCTGCACTTCAATCTGTCTCTTTGCTGTAACAGACTATTCCCAGGGACTCAAATTATTGCCCCTGTGACCTCTGTTTTCTGCTCCAAATTCTGTCACGTGGAAATATGTAAACAATAAGTGGAAATTCTTAAACGCTTTCACTTCGTGCTGCCTGTTTCCTGTCACTTAGCCAAAATATGTTTTAACAAAGCACTCAAAAGGCCCTGTAAGTTCCATCTTTCATCTCATAGATTCAAACACATTAAGCCACAGACTCCATTGCCCAATGATATTCAACCTATCTGAAAGCTACATCACTGAAGTCTAAGGGAATTTCATCAACCGAAATACAAACATAACCTGTACTCAATACCTAGCCTAAAACACCATCACTGTAGATATAAATCATAAAGAGAGAGCCCTCTCTGATCACTGTTTGGCTAGAAACAGTGATTAAAAGATTGGTTAGTGGTTACCCCGGCCGTATTCCCTTGGGAGTCATAGGGAACAACCTGGGTGTTAACATAACCAAAGCTTCCTCTTTTTCCGATCTCTTTTAATTTCCATGCCCAAAATATAGTTTGCAGCACCAAGATATTTCATGTTGAATTTGGAGGACAAATGGGTCTTCAAATCCTGGATAATTTCTTTGTCATTTCCAACCAGCAACATATCATCCACATACAAGACCAGATAAATAACACGGTCACCAATTAATTTAAAATACACATAGTGATCTGCTTTGCTTTTGGTGAAGCCAAGTTCCTGTATAAATGTATCAAATTTCTGATACCACATCCTTAGTGATTGTTTTAACCCATACAGAGACTTCTTTAACTTGCATACCAATTATTTCTTACCCTTCACCGCAAAACCTTCAGGTTGATTCATGTAGATCTCCTCTTCCAGATCCTCGTGAAGAAATTTTGTCTTCACATCCATCTGTTCTACCTCAAAATCAAAAGCAACAACAACAGATAAAAGTAATCTAATAGAAGTTACCTTGGCAACAGGAGAAAAAATATCACCAAAATCAATTTCCAGCACCTCGGAATAACCTTTTGCTACCAACCGAGCTTTGTATTTCTCCACCTTTCCTTCTGCATTTTTCATCTTCTTGAACACCCACTTGCTGCCAATGGGTTTCCTTCCAGCCGGCAACTCCACCAGATCCCAAGACTCATTTTTGTGCAGAGATGCCATTTCATCAACCATGGCCTCTTTCTGGAGTTTTCCATCCTCTGAATCTACTTCTTCCTTCAAATTTCTGGGATCATCATCAGTAATAGATAAAGCAAAATTTGAACAAAAAGTAGATGAACTATACCTTTCTGGCTGCCTTCTTTCTCGAACTGATCTTCTCACACCCGGAGTTTGTGGCTCTTCATCTTCTAATTCCTCCTTTGCTGTAGAGTCTGATTCTTCCTCCTTTAGCTCAAACTCTATCTTCTCAAGTTCCTTTGGTTGGACTTCATGTTTAATAACATCTTTCACCTCTCTGAACACCACATCTTGGCTGTACACAACCTTCCTTGTTACTGGCTTCCAAAGCTTATAACCCTTTAAACCATCCTTATACCCAATAAACATGCACTTTTCAGATTTACTATCCAACTTGGTTTGTTTCTCCTTTGGAACATGTACATATGCATCACATCCAAATACCCTAAGATGTGAAAGAGAGGGTTTCTTACCAGTCCATATCTCTTGTGGAGTCTTATCCTCCAACGCTGATGAAGCTGATCTATTGACCAAGTAACATGTTGTCTCCACTGCCTCTGACCATAATTCCTGTCCTAATCCGCACCACTGAGCATGCTTCTTTCCCTTTCCATCAACGTCTTGTTCATTCTTTCTGCAACTTCATTTTGCCGAGGTGTATATGGAGTAGTATTTCACCGTGCTATACCACACTTCTTACAGAATTCTTCAAATTCCTTACTGCAAAACTCTCCACCGTTATCTGTCCTCAGCACCTTTATCTTCTTCTCTGTCTGGTTTTCCACCAGAGCATTAAATTCTTTAAACTTGTCAAAGACTTCAGATTTCTTCTTAAGGAAATATATCCATGTATTCCTTGAAAATTCATCTATAAATGATACATAGTACATAGACTTACCCAGTGATGGAGCCTTCATAGGTCCAAACACATCACTTTTCACAAGCTCTAATATCCATTTCTCCCTCTTACCACCAGAGGGAAAACTCACCCGATTCTGCTTCCCATATACACAATTTTCACAGAAATCAAAATCCAGAGAGCTATTACTCATACCTTCTACCATAGCTTTACCATGAAGTATTCAAAGGCCCTTCTCTCCAATATGTCCAAGCCTTTGATGCCACAACATGGTCTTTTCTCCAGAGACCACTAGATTTTCTGCTCCACTTTTAGGAACCACAGAACTGTTGCACCCATCAACAAAAGTGCTACCTTGCAGCTTGTACGAAGTTCCAATCTGAATTCTCCGTATCAATACCAGTGCTCCTCGAACCATCTTGTAGGTATCCTTCTCAAACACTGTTATTACACCTGCATCATGCAGTTTTCTTACAGAAATCAGATTTCTAGCCAATGTTGAAATATGTAGAACACTCGGAAGTGTTCTAACCCTTCCACCTTGCAACTTCAACTTTTCTTTTCTGTGACCAACAATTCTAGCCTTTCTATCATCCCCTAAGAAGACATCACCACCATCATATTTCTCATAGTCGTAGAACCACTCTCTATGGGGAGTGAAGTGAAAGGATGCACCTGAGTCAATCAACCATGCCTCATGATCTACATGTGTACTTGAAGAAGCCAACTACACACCCCCACCTTCATCTCAGGTGGTTTTTGTCTCTATAGAAGGAGCATCATCAGATCCCTTTCCTTTGTCAGGAGCTTTAGATTTACAGTCCCTTTTGTAGTTCCTTCCTTTCCACATTTCCAGCACACCACCTTTACAGGTTTTCCTGGAGATTTAGATCTCCCTCTAGATTTAGATCTCCCACTCGATGACTTATTTTTGTTTTTATTCTGGGACCGTCCTCGTACAGACAAGGCATCACCACTCTAGCTCTCCATATTTTTCTGTCTCATCTCCTCTGTCAGCAAGGATGAGACTGTTTCATCAAACTGTAAGGCAGTTGCATTGCTACCTATTGCAATAACCAGACTATCACATGAATTTGGTTGAGAACACAACAAACTGATGCACTTGTCTTCATTTGAAATTTTAATATCAACAGATGATAACTGACTTACCATAGTATTAAATGCGTTCAGATGCTCTATCACTGAGTCTCCATCTTTCATCCTCGGGTTATACAGCTTTTTCTGTAGGAATAGTTTATTCACCAGAGACTTAGATTGGTATAAAGTCCCTAACTTGTCCCACAAAGCCTTCACCGTAGCTTCCCCTGATACATTCAACATTATTGAATCTGAGACACACAATTGTATTGTGCTCTTTGCCTTCCGATCCAACTTCTTCCATTCTTCATTGGACACTCCCGTTGGTTTAGTACCTAGATCTATCGCGATCCACTAATCTTTATCCACCAACAGATCCTCCATCTTGAGTTTCCATAACTCAAAACTCTGACCATTAAATTTCTCGATCTCTATCTTTCACTACCAGAATCGATCCCGTAGATCTCCCACTGAACAGGGTCTACCACAGGCCCGAGCAAAACCCCTCAGCAGCAGAGGCATCCCCTTGAAGCCAAAACAACTTTGAAACCAAATGTAGGTTTTAACCTCGTATAGAAATTACCTGCATACGAATTCTAAAAAACAGAAAATAAACAATGCAAGAGCATAACACTTAAAACACATATACACAGATATTTTCCCCTGATCCAAAAACCGGGACTACCAACTTGATTTTTCATTATATTCCTTTCAATGTTACAATACATATTTATACATGCCGAAGCATTCAATACCATGGACCAAAAACCATAGCTTCCAAAACCATGGACTGAAAACCATCGCGTCCAAAACCATGTGCGAAAAACATGCACAAAACCATAGGTAGGTCTGCCCAACCTAATATAGGGTCCAAAACCAAAATTTTCCGGGGCGCTACCCCAGACCCCATAGAGTGGGGTTACCTGCACCCCTCAAACCCCCTATGACTCCCCCCCCCGTTACGCAATCGACACAACGAATGGGGGGCTCCACACCCCTTCTAACCCCCTGGTTAACTACGTGGGCTAGTCGTGGAAAGAATATAACACAACCCAACAGTTTGTTAATCAGATAAAAAGCAACACATATATCCTTCCAAACATTTTTTCACTATCTGAGTTTTCTTGTCAGATTGAGGATGATAAGATGAGTTATGGGATAATTGAGTACCAAGACAAGAAAATAATTTCTTCCAAAAATTTCTAGTGAAAATGGGACCTATATCACTTACAATAATCTTTGGGTTTCCATGTAGATTTTGAATTGTTTCCATAAATACAGTAGTGAATGTACTGGCTTTGAAAGGATCAGACAGTGTACAAAAGTGTGCATACTTGGTAAGTATATCAATTACCACCATGATGACACTATTTCATTTGGAATTGGGTAAACCTGTTATAAAATCCATTGATACCTCCTCCCAATGCTGACTTGGAATGGATAAAGGTTGTAACAAACTTGGGGTTTTAATTGTATCAACTTATTTTGTTATTAAACCAAGCATTTTCCCACAAACTTCTGAATATCATATTTAAGGCCATCCAAAAATAAATTCCTTCTTGACCCTGTGGTAAGTTTTTAAAAATCCTAAGTGCCCTCCTAAAGGAGAGGTGTGCAATTCTAAAAGAATCCTATGTTTGAGTTGGGAGTTATTACATAGATATAAGTGATCTTTGTACCATAATGAATAATTTTTCTAGATAAATGTTTCAGATGTACTAGGATCTTGCTACAACTCTTGAATGTGTGTCTACACCTCTTTGTCATTCTTCCATTCATCTCTTGCTTTAGTTATACAATCAGGTTGAATGATAGAAATGGCACAAAGAAATGCTTCCACATCCTCATCCCTTCTTGAGAGTGCATCTGCAACAGGTCATTCCTCCTCTATCTAAAACCATCCTCACCTGTATGGATTCCCTATTTAACAACATTTTGATTCCATTTTTTGTAGATGATTTCAAAGTCATAACCTAACATCTTTGTGACCCATTTTTTTTTCTCTTCTAAAGATAATATTTGTTCCAAAAAGTATTTAAGACTATCATGATCTATTTTTTACTTTGAAGTGTCTTCCCATTTGGTAAGGGTTTCATTGCTTCAGGGCATGTAGTACTTCCAACATTTCCTTCCCATAAATAGGTTTGTACAAATACTTTCCCTTGATTGGACGACTTTCAAAAGCAATGGGTCTTCCTTCTTGCATTAAAACAACACCAATTCCATTTCCCAAGGCATCACATTCCATAATAAATATTTTTGTGAAGTCTGGTGTAGCTAAGACTGGAGATTGGCACATTGCCTCTTTAATATGTTCAAAGGCATTAGTTTCTTATAGAGTCCAAAAAAATGCATCTTTATTTAGTAATGTTGTGATAGATGCTTCTATTTTCCCATAATTCTTAAGAAACTTGCAATAATACCCTGTCAACCCAAGAAATCCTCGAGGATGCATTAGGGTTGTGGGGATTTTCCATTCCTTTATGGCTTTAATTTTGTTAGGGCTTTAATTCCATCATGAGATACAATATGACCCAAATATTCCTCCTCCTATACCCCAAAAAAACATTTAGAGGGTTTCACATACAATTGTTTCTCCTCCAATAGTTTAAGCACTCTGTCAACAGGTTGAACATGATCTTTCCAATACTTGCTATATATTAGTATATCATAAAAAAATACTGACACAAATTTTCTAAGAAAGGGTTTGAAAGGGGAATTTATCAAACCTTGAAACGTGGAAGGTGCATTAATAAAGCCGAAAGGCATGAACAAAAATTCATAATGATCTTCATGAGTTCTGATTGTTATTTTTGGAATGTCTTATGTCTTCATTCTAATTTAAGGATATCCAGAACAAAGATCCATCTTGGTGAAGTAAATTTCTCCATGTAATTCATCCAACAATTCATCAATGACAAGAATGGGAAATTTTTCTTTAATAGTGAGTTTATTTAGCTGTCTATAATCTGGACACATACGCCATGATCCATCCTTCTTGCGAACAAATACTACTAGAGCAGAGAAATAACTTTGGCTAGGTTGAATTATGCATGCCTCTAGCATTTCTACAACCATGCATTCAATTTCACTCTTTTGGGCATAGGGATATATATAAGTTTTGATGTTTGGAGGAACAATTCTTGGAATCAAGTGAATAGCTTGATCATGATAAAAAATAGGTGGGAGACCTTTGGGAGTCTCAAATACCTTGGAATGATCGTCAAGGACCCTTTGGAGACCTGGAGAAATGGATGATTTCAATGTTTGAACATCTAGTGAGAATAATTGTGCAATTATGCCTCATTGTCCTTTCTTCAAAAGCTTTGTCATGTCATTAGAGTTGATTATATTCCCTAGTTTCCCTACGATACCCCTTATTTGAATTTCCTTTCCTTCCCAGATAAATTTCAAGAAAATTTCTTGAAAATGAAAAGCTATCATCCCAAAAGATTGTAACCATTGGACTCCTAATACAATATTTGCACCACCCATTGGAATGGAAATAATTGGACTATTCAATATATATTTCCCTATGGTTAGCTTGATATTATGGCAACTCCCTAAGAAATTTATAGTTTCTCCATTTTGCAACCATCACTTGAAACTCTACTGCTAGATATAGAAAGAAATTCAATTCCTTGGCTATCTTACAATGATTAAAGTTATGGGTACTACCCGAATTAATCAATACTATTACCTTTTTCTTCTTGATATATCTTTCTATCTTGAGAGTTGAGGAGTTGTGATTCCTACCAATGCATTACAATCTATTGTCGGATTCATTTATTATTTTTTGAGGGTTGGTTCTTTGTGTATATCCTCTTCTTCCGACGTTTCTTGTTCCTTTTCTTCCTCTTCTTCACAATCTATGTAAAATAATTTCTTCTCAACACACTTATGACCTTAAGTGTATTTTCTATCACAACTATAACAAATCTCTTTTGTTTTTTTTCCTCCAATTGTTGTGGTTTCAACCATGTAGGTTTTGGAAGGCTAGGAGAAACAACACTTCCATATTTATAGCTATGAGTGGTATACCTCCTTGTTGCCCTAATTTTACTTTCAAATTTTCTTGCCACCCTAAGTACATTTTCTAATGAATTAGGTTCCCAAAGGTGAACCTCATGTTGGATGTTATCTGTTAAGAGATCAATTATATGCCCCTCTAGAATATTAATTACCTTGATATTCAATCTTTGGAAGTCCTCAATGTGCTCCGCCATTAAGCCCTTTTGTTTGAGATTTATCAACTGGCTAAAGAAGGTATTGCTCTTTGTATCCTCATAATGTGTTACCAATTCATCGATTAAAAAATTTCCCAAGTGTCAATTTATTTACGAGAACAAAGCCATCAATAACACACAAACTGATTGGGTTCCAAATATAAATATGCAATGCATACCTTTTTTGTGTGTGGCACATCATGTAGATCAAATAATTTATCCATTTGTAGTATCCATAATACTGGATCCTTGCCTTCAAAATTCCTCGTATCGATCTTTGGAACGTGGTGGTTCCTCAACCCAAAGTTAGGGTCTCTAAAATCATGATTCACATTCATTTTGTTCTGATCATGATTTTCATGGACTACCTTTTCACCATTAGGAAGTGTTTCTTGTAGAAACCTTGTCAAACCTTCGTTCAAACTTTCCATGTATGCTTTTAAACCATCCTTCAAGCCTTCCATGTATTCTTTTATTTTTTCTTCTAAACCATCCATCTTAACATTCATAATTGCTTCCAATTCATTTTTGTTTTCTCTATGTGAGAGAAAAAATTGTTGCACTTGTTGCTTCAATTTTGATATAACATGTTGCATTTCTTCTTCTTCATGTGTCATAGTAGAGCTTTCTCAGGGCTTAATGGGTGTATAATTTTTTTTTTTTTGGGATGCATTTTGGAATCAATTAATAATATTTATGCTTCACTATTCCCTTTGAATAACTTCAAACTGATTTTTTAAACAAATGTTATGCAAGTTTAAAAATACACTCCTTTTAAGAGATGGATTTTGAGCTCGATGACAAGGGTGATCTTGAAACTATTGTATCTCTGTGATTTCAGCTCTTCAAAGTATGAAATTTTTTTCTGTGGTTTCTCTTTACTTCTTTCCAACCCCACCAATTAGACAAATTTTGAATTCTTCAAGATAAATTTATGTTAATTCTCTCAAGATGGCCTAACTATGGATTGGTTCAGTAAAGTGAACTTATACGGGATGCCACATGTCACTGTTTTAACATTCGGCACTGAAAATGAAACATGAGAAACTATAGTTTGTGATATTTTAGTCAATTTTTATTAATTTCAAATCCGATGCATGAAGAAAAATTTATGACTATTTTCCTTGGAACACCCGTTTGAGGCAAAATTCTATAGCATGCAAAAACTCTAACCTCTTTGGATCATATATAGGAAAATATAGCAAACCAAGCTTTGAAATTTTTACAATATGTTCAAAAATATTTCGTCTCCATGTAGTAAAAATTTCAGCTTCTAAAGCCTTGCAAAAAAAAGTTATAGAAAAAATTCCAAGATGACCTGTTTGAAGAAGCGAAACCTTAAGATCCAGAGCTTTGATACCAAATGTTATGTAACCTTATCACAAAATATAATAAAAGATAGATCAATGACTTGAAAATATGCCTCTTTGAGGGTGAAACCTCCTTTTACATCACGTAAATGAAGGATTATTTTATGATACAAATGATAAGACCTCTTTTGTATATATAGGAGTCTAAAGGGTCACAATATAATCAGGGCCTACATAACAGTAATAATGTG
Source organism: Pinus tabuliformis (assembly GCA_031772625.1). NCBI lineage: Eukaryota > Viridiplantae > Streptophyta > Pinopsida > Pinales > Pinaceae > Pinus > Pinus tabuliformis. The sequence continues at coordinate 854,337,112 of CM062817.1, read as the reverse complement.
AGGGAAGAATGATAAAAAAAGTTGGCTTCGATGGGGCACAATGATAATAATATGGGGGATACATGGGCCACACCAATAACAATATGGGGGATACACTAGTATTATAGGGACCTAACACCTTTAATTTTTAGAAATATTGGGGATTGGTATGATCCCCCCTAGAATCTATCCACCAATTCCTCAGAAAGAAGGAACTAATCAATTCTCTTAGCCACCATATCATACCATGTCCGATGATTCCACCAAGTGGAAGCCACTTTGGCTGGTTCCACATCTACCAGCTTACTCTATTCTAACATACACTTGAAATAGTCAACAAGAGGTTCTGGCCTTGCCCTAGGACCCAAAGAATTAGAGGAGAGAAGGGAAAATTTAAGTCACTACCGATAATCAAGGTGTTGGACATGATAAAGGATTTGTTAAAGAGATTGCCACAAAAATCCTTTCGATTTAGAGATGGACCATAGATGTTTATCAATGTAATAGGGGTAGCAAGATTCATAGAGAAGGCCTCAATACCCAGAACAAAATATGTGCTCCAAATATTAAGAATTGTACGATCCTAGGTTTCCAACCCATGGCTATCCCACTAGATTGTCCATAAGCATATGAAGCCGTGAATCTCCAACCAACTATGAGAGCTTCAAGGAACTTGACTATAAAATAACCTTCTCTTAGTATTTCTTAAAGAAATATTATATCCAGACCACTAACTTTGACCAATTGTTTAAGCACACATTTTTATGGGGACATGCAATATCCTACTAGTTGAATGAGGGAAACTTCATTTAGGGGCCCCTTTTGGGGTTGATAATGATCTAAGGGGCCCTTTAATGGATAATTGATTTCCTATGGCTAAGTATTCATGAGCTTTTTCTTTTTATTTAGTCAAGTGAGACTTCTTACTCCATCCTCTAAATTTTACAAAGGAGAAGGAGAGCTTGCCCAGTCCCTAGACAGTGACCTCATTTTGGGGCACCATCAACTATGAACGAAGGTTATATAAAACAACACTAGCATTAGAATTCTTAAGGAGTGTTAGAGAGTCAGAGAATGCAGATGAGGAATGATCACTCTGGACGATTGGGAATGGGTAGATGGCTTACGTGGGAGAAGGTTTTATAGGAAAGGACTGACAAGGAGGGAGACATACTTCAAATTCTATTAGAACCTTGGAACATCTTTCAACATTCATTGTGTGGTTTATGTTGGATTCATTTAAAACATGTGAAATAACAGAAGCGGAAGGAACTGAGAGAGTACCTTCATTGATCTTGGTTTCTCTTCTTGGCATCAAGGCTTCAACTGTGTTTCCCTCTTTTACCTTTGGGGAAAATTTTCCAGCAGGTTCTTGGATTCCTGACAATGTTTGAGAAATTGGATCCTCCATGGATAGAGATGGGTCCTTTCTCTTGAAACTAACATCTTGTTCCTTATAAGGGGCTCTAATCACATTTTTGTGTAGAGGAAGCTCATATTTTTTAACCAAGTTTCCATATTTATGACACTGCCTACACCGAAATGGGATGCCTTCGTAGTCTAGGAGTTGGATTCTTTCCTCCCCTTATTTTATGTCAATGTCTTTCACCAAACCTTCACGTATATTAATGTTGAATAATACACGAGCTAGGGACATATTTCCTATTATCAAATAAGAGGAATGATTCTCTAGATATGTGCCTAATTAGTTCCCGATGTCTTGGAAAATTATTTCGTCCCAGAAATGTGAGGAAAGACCTAGGAGTCTCACCCAAATCATAACTATATCCAATCACTCCTACTTGGCATCAAAGAGGGGCATCCAAAATTTGAAAACTAGTGGAGTGGAATCAATCTTCTAAATTCTAAATTCTGGGGTAGGCCTTTTGTGCATCAAGCTCCCCATTAAATTTCAAATGAATCCATCCTCTAGCTATCAATGCAACCTCCGGGGGACTCTTGACTGTCGGGACGATTTCTTTTTGACCTATACTTTTAGGAAGGGTATTCCAAGTTTTCTTCCCCGCACTCAGCTAACCAAATATTTACCTACCATTTATTTGACCTTCTACATTGCATCATCCACCCCAGTGCTAGGGATAACATGGCTCTACTACCCCACTTGGCACAATAACTCTTTTTCCATTTTCGTGCCGACTCCCTCTCTACTTTTTGGTTCAAATTTTCCCTAATGGATGAGAGTGGATACTTTCATGAGAAACTTTCCTCAATTCCTCCTTTGTTCCATCTCTCTCCTTCCTACAACACAAGGAAACTGCTTGAGTTTGGCTAAGCTATGAGTGTTTATGGTGGAAGAGTGGTTAGAATCACCTTAGAGAGGATAAAACCCTCACTAAAACTAAAACCCTCATATGAAATATGGTTCGTTGATAGAAGTAGGGGGTTAGACCCAAAAACCAAGTTTATTGGAGGTGAAATCAACAACACGGGAGGGGATGATTCCATGGAATCCCATGAGAGTCTTGAGAAACTCTAACTGCATCCTCTATTTTGAGGCTTGACATCCATTATGTTACTATGTCCTATGGGAACAAATATGTTGGGAAGTATTATGAACCACTAGGTGGAAACCCATCCCTTTCCAAGATTGCATCAACTAGTAGAGGGGTAGGCTTGGGTTCCATAGCCATATTGATTGCCTCACTCTCATCTATCTTCTCATGGATGACGTCTGAAGAAAAAAACCATATTCGTTGGTTCTCATTTTCTTCTGGTTCGTAGCCAACCAATTCTTCATCCACCATTAGGATTACTTGTTGGTAAAATGGAAATTCATCCAATGATTTGTCCAATAAGAACCGACCTCACCCCAATTACCATCAAACTATAGTAGAAGTCAACAATATTCCTTGAGACAAGACAAGCATAAACCTACTAACCAAAAAAAGGGCTTAATTGCAAAAAACGACTTCCTGTAGCCGGAAAGATGGATGTTGTGTTAGTTTGTTGATTCCTACAACATACATTTTGGAAACCCTAGCTACCATAATTACTCAGTTTCTGTGATGAACAAAGCATTTAACCATGAAAACCATCTAGCATTAGGGTGTATGATAAGAATTTTCCTTCAAGTCTAGACATCATTTCATTATAATATTAATTTATGCCACTTTTCCTTTCATGTAATATTATAATTATTATTCATTTAAACTTAAGTTTAAATTTTAGTCATGAAAAATATTTTCATGATTTTTTCAAGGGTTTTTTATTAGGATTTTTGGTGCACTGGAAACTTTCTACAGTGGGATGCCCCTAATTTGTCTTTCCCTTCTACTATAGTGTGCTCCTACCATAGTAGGCTCCTTCAATTCTTTTCCATAGGGTGATATGGACACTAATGGAGAAGGGTATGCCTCTTCCTTCACACCTCCCAATGTTCTCTCCTTCAATTCTCTCATTGCTAACAGTCATCAGGGCCCTTGTACTTGCCCTTCAAATTTTTTTATGAAACTAGATACATCCCTTGGATTAATGTGAACATGATCCTTTTCGAGGCTATGGCCTTGCAACTGGTTGAGTGAGGGCTAATAGTACAATTTTTTGGGCTCTGTCCCTCTCGTTGCTCAATCTATACTTGCGTGGAATAAATTGGAACCCCGTGACCAAAGGGAACATATCTTACTCATTCTATAGTAAAGTGGTTCTTTCTTTCTTGTTTTAAGAAAAATAATATATAGATTTTATCTTATGAAATGACCCATATTTTATGGGATCTCAGGGGTTGTATCTCAATATATGGAATTCAATTTTTAACTATGAGAATGACATTCCATCAATAGTTCCCATTTAGGTAAAAGTTCCCTTCTTTCCTCTCCATTACTAGAATGAATCCATTCTTCAAAGAATAGGTAATGTGTTGGGAAATTTGATTGATTGGGCTAAACCATGTGAGGGTTTATAAGGCCATTCCAGAATATGCATCAAGGGGGATCTGGAAAAGGGTCTTCTAGAAACAATGCAACTTAATCTTAACTCTTGGTCCTTTTTACAGAAAGTAGACTATGAATAACTCTCATTTAGGTGTAAAATGTACCATGAATATGGCCATTATTTTATAAATTTCTCGCAAATGGAAACCCAAAAGAAACAAGGAGAAGAAGAAGAGTAATGGTAGTATCCAAAATTAGAAAGAGGGACAAATTGGCAAGCAACTAGACAAAATACCAATTTGGGAAAGGGAATTTAGGAAAGGCTCCATCTTCCCCAATAGCCAAATGATAAACCTCCAATTGTTCAAAAAAAATTGGAGGATCAAGAAGGCAATAGTTTCTCTACATTGGAGCATCTAGAAGAGGAGGAAGAAGACCAACAAATTGGTGCCCAAGAAGACAATATTTTCTCCAAACAAGAGAAATTTCTAAAGAAATCTAGGAGGTAATGTCCTCTTTGGAATATGTCCTGATGATCAAGGGAAAGGATTCTGAAGACAAGGAATTATTTCTCTCCGTGGAAATCCCTAGATCTTTAGGCCCTTCCTTTATTTATTCAACAAATGAAATATTTGATGGGGAGGTGATTAAGGTGCCAGGGGTGGTTATATTTGTGAAAAAGGTAGGTATAAATTCTAATAAGGATATCCATAGTGCTAAAGATGAACAAGGGAAGGAATTGGGAACACAAAGACCTATAACAGTCCCCTCCCAAGGTCAACCATTGATTAGTAGGAATGGTAGTGGTTCTGACCCCATTCATGGGGGATCTCAAAAAATAATTAATAAATAATGAGAACAGTATCCTAGAATTACAAAGGTTTATAGAGAAATAAATAAATAATAGAGGTAAAAAATATAGTAAAGAAATAAAAGGCCCTAATTCTTCTTCTCCGGGAAACTAAATTGGGGGAAAATTAATCCATTCAAAAAAGAAAAATAATTTGAAATTATAGCATAGCAGCAGTAATGGGATCATGGGGTGCATCAAGAGGACTATACACCTCTAGGAAGCTACAACTTTCAATATCCTTTTAGAGAATCGAGATAAATATTGGTTGGAAACACATGTTGTTCATATCCCTTGTAATGAGGTATGTGTAGTAGTTAGTTTTTATGTCCCCATGGCTTGCAAAAAAAAATATAGTGTTGGAACTCTTTAATTAGAATTGACAATTTTGACTTCAAGAATAAGTGTATAATTGGGGGTACTTCAATATCACCATCTACACTTGTGAGAAAAAGGGGGCAGCTAGGTTCACGATCCTTTGAGCCAACACTTTGAAGACCTTTTATCAACCCATGAATTGCTTAATGTTCATATAGTTCATGTAAAATTCACCTATACCAATCAACAAACTGGCCCCGAGCATATACTTCCTAGATTTGATAGGTTTCTAACCTTCTTCAAAAATTCCCCTTCTCTTAAGAAATTCTAGCTTGGGTGGGGGAGGGGTTTGATCATAGGCCAACCAAGTTCTCTTTAAATACTCATGAAGATTATGACACACTCCCGTTCAATTATATCCCATAATGGATAAAGTATTTTGGGTTCTATGAGGTGGTTTCCTAGACATGGAGCCTTTTGATCATAGGCTCCCTAGCCCTAATCTAGGAGTAGAATATTAAAAAATCTAAATATGCACTAAAAAATTGGGTTACGAACATATGACAGGATTTTAGAGAGAAGTTTGGCTCTCATCAAGGGAATTTATAATACCTACACTCCTGTATGGATAATGAGTAGGTTATATGGGAAGAACATTTAGTGGAAAAATATCAGGTGTTTAATTAGCTTCACAAAGAAATGAGGGAGGAAGACGAATTTTGACATCTAAAATCTAGAAGTCTAGCTAAAGGTAGGGGAATGCAAACCAAGTTCTTCCATTACTAGGATAGAATGTGTCAATGGAGGAACAATATTAGGACTATTTTGGTACAGGGGAGGTTTTTATATTTCTATGTCAAAATAAATGAAGCATCCCATGATCATTTTACTAAGCTATATAAGGATACCTTCCATGTAAATCAGTCATCTCAAGAGGAAATGTTGGCTCACATTCCTTCATTACCCTCAAGGGAGGACAAAGAATATTTGTTGAGACCAATAATAGAGGAATAATTATGGAAGGTAGTGAGTTCTATGAATTGGATAAAGCCTTGGACCTTGATGGATTCTCAACTAGTTTTTATCAATCTTGTTGGACCATTATAAAATATGACCTATGTAGAATGGTGGACTTTGTTTTCAGGAATCATAAGACAAGAGAGGGAATTAATTCCTCCTTATTATCTCTTATCCCAAAAGAGGTATATCCTTCCTCCTTATCTTGATTTCATCCCATATCTCTGTGGAAGGTGTCTTATAAAGTTATATCTAAAAATATTTATTGCCACCTCAAACCCTTCTCACTAAGACCATCTCATAAAATCAAGGGGTCTTGGTATGAAATTGTCAAATCATAAATAATATTATTTAAGTCTTGGAGGCCATCCATTTTTTTAAATCAATGAAAGGAAAAGGGATGATTATTAATTTGGATGTGGCCAATGCCTTTGACTGGGTCAACTATTAGTTCCTTTTTGTAGTGGTGAGAAGTAATCATTTATCAATTAGATTATAACCTACATTTCAGGTCCTTAGATTTCGCCTTTATTTAATGGCTTCCCAACGAGGTTTTATAAAGCCTCCAGGGGACTCAAATAAATATGCGCCCTCTCTCCTTATCTATTTCTTCTGGTAGCCAAATCTCTGAGTATGAAACTCAAACATACACACAATATTGGAGCATTATTAGGTATTCACTACTTTGAAGAGGTTAAAAGCATAAACCACTCTCAATTTTCTAAATACACCTTGCTATTGGGAGGAGCTTCAACTATTAGTGCAAGGTGATTCAAAATTATTTTGGATCTATATGTAGCATCATCTAGAGGATTAATTAGCCCATGTAAAAGTTACTTATATACTTGAAATGTAAGCCAAAGAACCCATATCCAAATTCTTAGAATCCTAGTCTTTTCAATTGTATATAAGTGGCTAGAATTCAGGAATATAGGCATGCCCATTTCTCTCAAGCCTCTTCCTCACCCATGTTGGGAGATGGTGCTCTACAAATTTATGAAATGGGGAATGATTTGGCTCAACCTAGCTGGAAGGGTCATTCTCATAAAGGAAATTCTTTTAGCTCTTCTTCTATATGAGTTTTTGGGCCTTCTTTCCCCTATTATGGTGAGATCCAAAATGGCCTAGGAGATTCACAAGTTTTTATGGAAAGGTGAGAAGACGAACATAAAGAAAATCTATCTAGTTAATTGGGCAATGGTAAAATCCTCAAAAATCCACGGAGGCCTTGGAATTAGGGATCTCATCATGGTGAATATATTAATAGGTATAAAGTTACTTTAGAGATTAATATTTGGAAATGAACATTAGTTGAAATAGGTCATTTGCATAAAATATTTTGGGGGGGTAGGAAAGTTTGTCTAGACCAATTTGTCGTTATCAAAGGAGGTTCACTTATATTTAGGCTACTCTTCTCATCCCTCTCCCTTATAATATATTCTCTTACATGGAATCCAGGTAATGGTTCTTGCATTAATATTTTGGAGGAAAATATTATGGTACATCCTCTTGTCTCCCTTCTCACTTCCTGTTTCCATTAAGGGAATGGTTGGTGGGAAGGAAAAAATTTAATCTCTTTGGTGTCTCAATTTAGAAGAGTGATGGTGTCTAGAAAGCTTGGAATTTTGGAATGCTTCCCCTCCACTTGTAGGCCTTATTTAAGCAATTGAATATTCTTCTCTTTGGGTGTGCCCCCAAGTAGTGATCAGAAGAAGATTTTTGTGGGTATGGAACTACAAACTACTTTATTTTAAAGGCTTATTTATGCCTCATCTTCCCTAAAGGTCCTCCTCCGAGAAGTGACATGTGGAAAAACATTTGGAACATGGATAACCATTTGAAAATCAATATATTTTGTTGGATGATAGCTTATCAACAAATTTTAACAATGTCGAATCTTCAAAAAATGTGGAGAAGAAATCCTTCTCAATGTTCTCTCTACCTCTCTCAATCTAATTCTATTCCCCATTTATTTTTTGAATGCACATTTACTTGCCAAGTGTGGGAGTCTACCTTATCATATATATTTCTTAGAATTGTTTTGCCTACTTACCTCTCTCTCTTCTTTAATTCTTTAGATAACCATTATTTAGGGAATTTATTTTTATACCCACCTTAAAAATGTTTAGGATGCCCTCCCCAAGTACATATGTTAGAAAGTGTGGTTGGCAAGAAATCGAGAAATATTTCAGAGCTTTCAAACTGCCCCTCAAGTAATTGTAGTTCAATATATCTCTCTTACATTAGGATATTTTATCTCTTTGAAATTGTCTCTTACTCTTCCTCATGAATTAGACCCCCTAGAAGGCCTATAGTGGAAGAATTTGGGTATTGTTGATATTTCTAGGGCATAAGCTAAAATAATATTTATTCCATAGATAACTACTTCCAATGATTAGTTAGAATTAATTCAAAATACAATTCATTCAATATAATTAAGTATTTATACATAAGAAAATATCAACCAATAAACAAAAAAGAGCAATGGAAAATAACCATGAGACAATGAGACAAGAAACACAGAAATTAGGCCTTAGTCCAGAGCAAAAACCATAAGGGGAAACCCTAACATATTTCCTTATGAGAGAGAGAGTTCATAGTTCATAAATATATCTAGAAACAAGACAAAATATAACAACTGACCAGTATAATACATTTCCATAAAATCTGAGCCTCTCCTCCTTCTGAAAATTGGCCTCCTCCTCTTCCTTCCTTCGCTAGAATAAAGATGAACAAATGGATCATTGTTGTGTCAAATGAAGAGAAGTGATCAAATATTTATAGTCTTCCAAAGGGGGTTGAATGAGTGCCTCTTAGGTTCCCAACCGACTTGAACAAAAGGATGCCAACTTGAATTATTTTTAAGAGGAAAAATTTAAATTCATTTTTTCTATTTCTCTACATGATGAAAATAATGACCATTGCTATCATATTTCCAACACTGCCTCTTAGATAGGGAGGTAATTTTCATTCTATATATCAAGATCAATCTACCCTGCCAAACTATAGGCATCTTAGGAAACACCTAAGGAAGAGATCATATGTACAACTCTCTCTCTCTATTAAGATAAATCTCCTTGATCGGTCTCCTTGATCAATCCATAGGTCTCTTGGAATACAACCTAAGGGAGAGATCACCAGTCTCATCATAAGTAAAGATACATAGCATCCACCACAACTTGTGGGATTAATAAATGAGGCCAAACCAATAATATGCATAGGGTACATATCCCTGACCATAAACAAGGTCCCTTAGCCCACAGCCTAAGTGACGAAACCCTATCTCAATTACCGACCAAAAACAAGGCCTCTTGGCTCACAACCTAAGGGAGAGAACTCGAGATGAATCTCCACAAACAATCCATAGGTCTCTCGACACACACCTTAAGGGAGAGATCACAAACTCAATACCTCAAAACCAAGCTCTCAGACCAAAGTCACTAGCCTCTCTGTCAATTGTCCTAAGGGAGAGAACTCGAGATCAATATCCCCGACCAAACCATAGGTCTCTCAACACACACCCTAAGGGAGAGATCACAAACTCAATACCTCAGAACCAAGCTCCCCGAAAAAACTCACTAGCATCTTTGTCAACTGGCCTAAGGGAGTGACAATCTTCCCGATAAATCCATAGGTCTCTCAGAACACAACCTAATGAATATTCTTGATGATCTCAATGAATTCTCCCTTTCCAAAGGGATTCTCAACCATTCCAGGCTTCTCACATAAACATCAGTAACCAGCTCAACAACAAAAAATTATCCATGGTGGATTTCAACACTTGATCAAACATTCCAACAAACAACAACATTCAATTATTAATTCAGCTTTAGTCAAGGCTTCTCATAGAAGCAAACATCAAAAATCTGTTCAACAACAGAAAAAATATGCCATGGTCAAATCCAACAGATAAAAACAAATGGATATTCATTCAAATTCAACCAGGATTTCTCACAAAAGAAAACATAAACAACCTACTCATTAGCATATATGTATACCATGATTGATTCTAGCACAAGATCAAATAGATTAGAAAATAAGTTCTAAAGTGAAGACTACTTCATAAATCAACTTCCAGCTCCAATCATGCTAAATGTAATAGAAACATCCATTTCATTTAGACCAACACAACACTTAGAAGTTTTCCTTATTTCTTTAATACATCTAGTCTAGATAGATTCAACAATTCCATGCATTAGGTAGTTCAACAAGTAAAGCAGAGGGATTCATCAAATCAAAAGTAAAGTCTTGCAACTACTTAAATTTTTTCTCAAGCAAATGTCCATGGTTTCATATTTCATTATGCCGCAACATCATTAAGGATTCAAGCTATACTTTTAACTTGAAATTATTCAATCAACTCCCTCTTACACTTGACGAAGAGAACCTCAGTCCTTGTTAGAAATTATTGATGATGTTGGAAATTCATCAACCAAGGGGGTCTCCCTGATGTGAAGCCCCAATTAGACCTCACACTATTTGGAGTAGGAGTCCCATTTGGAATACGACCTAACTTCCATTTTCATAAAGATATGCCTTGGCTTTTGCTGTTAGCATGAGAGAGAAGCACACATGTGCTTTTGACTGAGCTAGTGAGTGTGCCTTGTGAATGTTCGATTGCATATGTATCAAGGTTCTTTTACAACAAAGGGGGGGGGAGGAGGAGGGGAAATAAAGTGAGCCTATAAGAGAGAAGTAATACTAGTAATACCCTAAAGGAGACACACATGAAAGATAAATAATCGTCTAACATCAAGTGAAATAGTTCACAAGGATGCGAAAATCATTATAAACATAACAACACATTTCCAACAAGAAGCATCAAAGTCACCGAAATAGTTCAATTACTCTAGTACTGATGAAAGAAAACATGAATGTCATAAATATTCAAAGTATAGTCTTATAAATATTCACAATCCATGTGTGAAAACATGTTGGCCAGGAAGGCTTCAATATTAGGAAAAAATTCCAAGATACATAAATACAATGAACACCACTAAATCTAACAGTGGAGCGCTAGAGCCACTACTTGCTCCCCAAAAGTACTAACTTTGTTTCTCTATTGCCTTGTGGGAAAAGCCAAGGTTAAAAGTTCTTTACGTGAGAAATGAATATCTATTTATATCTTGAGGCTTGACCTTTCACATCTTCATGAATCTTGAATTTCCAACTTCTAGTGACCTTTGGACTTCTACAACCTTTGGAATTCCAAATCACTTTAGGAATTATGTATGAATTTTGGTATTACATGTCCTTTGGACTTCCATGACTCTTGATCTTCTACTTATTTTTCTTTACAATAATTACAAAAATACATCATGACTTCCACATCATTGTGTGATGAGAATGTGGCATGTCATTATATTTGATGACTAGGACTAATAGTGACTAATGACATGGACTTTTTCTAGTGGTGACATGGCTACCACTTATATCTTCATTCTTGAAGAAACTCCGATTGTTGATGTTTCTAACCTCCAAAGGGTATTTGATCAAATGGAGTCTTCGGGGTGCTTTGGTCATAAAGATTCAAGTGTGTTCTTTCTTTTTTCCACGCATCTATTTTTTTTCTCTTTTCCCGATCTTCCTTGTGCTTTCTTGCCATGCTATTTTTGGAACACCTATATCTATAATCACTCATGACAAGCAACTATCAGCTTGAAAATGACCTATTCTACCATGTTTAATGTAGATTTTATGTTCATGCATTTTCAGTGTGCTTAAAATGGGAAAAAGGAGATTTTGGGTGCATAGGCATACTTTGAAAGGCTGAAGGGCTGAGAGGAGGAGGCTTGAGGGCTTCAGCATGCACTCAAAGGAGGGAGGAAATTAAGGCATGGTTCATGGAACAAGTCTGAAGGAAGAAGGGGAAGTATTTGGGCTTCCTAAGTGCACTATGCACTCAAGGGAGAGACAGAGGGCATAGCACGCACTCCTGAAGGCTAAAGGATGAGGCTTCGTGCCTTCAAAGTGTGCTCATGTGCTTAAGAAACCAAGGGGGTGCATGTGTCAGGTCCCTATAATACTAGTGTATTCCCCTTATTGTTATTAGTGTAACCCCCTATTGTTATTGATGTGCCCATGTATCCCCTATGTTGTTATTGGTGTGCCTCATAGAAGCCCACTATTGTTATTATTGTGCCCTTACATTATTATTGTTATGTAGGCTTTGATTATATTGTGAACCCTTAGACTCCTATATATACCAAGGAGGTCTTATAATTTGAATCATCCAAGAATTGTTCATTTATATAATGTAAAGGAGGTTTCCCCCTCGAAGAGGATATTTTTTAAGTCGTTGATCTATCTTTTCTATGAGCTAGTTGCATAACATTTGTTATTAGAGCTTTGGATTCTAAGGTTTCACTTCTTCAAACAGGTCATCTTGGAATTTTCGCTATAAATTTTTTTCTACGAGGCTTCAGAAGTTGAAATTTTGACCAAGTAGATACAAAATATTAGTGAACTTCGTGTAAATATTTTAGAGTTTTTTTGCTATTTTTTCAGGGATATGATCTGAGGAATTTAGGTTTTTTGTAGGCTCCAAAATTCAATCTCAAATAGGTGACCTAGGGAAAATTGCCATAAATTTCTCTCTGAGAATCAGATTTGAATTTCATAAAAAGTGACTAAAATTACACGGATTCTAGTTTCTGGTATATCATTTTCAGGGCTGAATATTGAAACAACGACATGTGCACTTCATATAAGTTTGCTCTACTAAACCAGAATATAATCAGGCTGTCATGGGAGATCTAGCATCACTCTATATTGAAGAATCCAATATTGTTCTAACTTGTGGCATTGGAAATAATATTAATAGGGCTACCACAGAACCAAATTTTAGATGTTGAATATCATAAATTACAGAGTTACAATTGTTTCAAGCTCAAGCTCCTAAAAATAAGAAAAATGTGTGTATTTATTTTTTTAATTGCATAACTTTTGTTTGAAAAATCAGTTTGAAGTGATTCCAAGGGCATATTGAAGCATAGATATCAGTATTGGGTTCTAAAATTCCTCCCAAACAAAATAATTATACACCCATTAAGCCCTCAGAAATCTATAGTATGACGCCCGAAGAGGAAGATTAGAGCATGATATATCAAAATTATGGGACCAAGTGCAACAAATTTCTCTCTCACAAAGAGAAACCAAAGATGAAATGGATGGTTTAAAAGGTGACATGGATGGTTTAAAAGGTGACATGAATGGTTTGAAAGTAGACATGGAAGGTTTGAAGGAAGGTTTGAAAAATTTGTTGCAAGAAAGGCTTCTTGGTGGTGACAAGGTAATCCATGAAAATCACGATGAGGAAAAAATGAATATAAATTATGATTTTAGAGACTCCAATGTGGGGTTTAAGAACCACCACATTCCCAAGAAAGGTATGAGGAAGCTCAATGGCAAGGATCCAGTAACATAGATACTATAGATGGAGCAATATTTTGATCTAAATGATTCACAACACACAAATAAGGTACACATTGCATATTTATATTTAGAACCCAATAAATTTGTATGGTATCGATAAAAAATTTCTCGTAAACCACTTGCAGCTTGGTCAATGTTTTCGGAGGAAATGATAGCACATTATGAGGATACAAAGAGAAACACCTTCTTTAGCCAATTGATAAATCTCAAACAAAAGGGTTCAATGACGAAGCACATTGATGACTTCCAAAAATTGAATATTAGGGTAACTGATATTCCAAAGGAACATAAGATTGATGTATTCATAGGGACTTTCAAGGATAACATCTAACATGAGGTTCACCTTTGGGAACCTAATTTATTAGAGAAGGAATTTAGGGTGGCAAGAAAAGTTGAAAGAAAAATTATGGAAACAAGGAAGTCTACCACTCAAAACTATAAAGATGGAAGTGTTGTTGCTACTAGCCTTCCAAAACCTACAAGGTTGACACCACAACAATTGGAAGAAAAAAGAGCAAAAGGGCTTTGTTATAGTTGTGATAGCAAATACACTAAAGGTCATAAGTGTGATGAGAATAAATTATTCTACATAGATTGTGAAGAGGAGGAAGAAAAGGAACAAGAAACATCAAAAGAGGAGGATATACACCAGGAACTAACCCCAAATAAAGATGAAATGAATCCGACCATATATTGCAATGCATTGGCAGGAATTACCACTCCTCAAAGTCTCAAGATATAATGATATATCAAGAAGAAAAAGGTAATAATGTTGATTGATTTAGGTAGTACTCATTATTTTATTCATTGTAAGTTAGCCAAAGAATTGAATTGCTTCCTATATCCAGCACCCGAGTGTCAAGTAATGGTTGCAAATGGAGGAACTATAAATTTCTCTAGAAAGTTCCATAATATCAGGCTAACCATGGGGGAATATGTAGAATAGTCCAATGCTTTACATATAAATGGGTGGTGCTACTGTTGTACTAGGATTCCAATGGTTACAATATTTGGGGACAATAGCTTTTAATTTTCAAGAACTTTTCTTGAATATTTTTTGGGAAGGAAAGGAAGTTGAATTAAGGGGTATCACAAGGAAACTAGGAAAGATAATCAAATCTAATGGAATGAATACACTTTTGAAGAAAGAACAACAAGGCATAATTGCACAAATATTCTCACTAGAGGTTCAAACATCAAAACAAAATAGCATGTCACATTCCCAAAGGCTAGAGGGTGAGGCTTCATACCTTCAGAGTGTGGTCATGCACTCAAGAGGCCAAGTAAGGCGCATGGCGCATGTCTGAAGGCTGAAGGAGGAAGCTTTGTGCCTTCAAAGTGCACTCATGTGCTCAAATAGGGTGCCTTTATTCAGGTTGAAGGAGTGCGCTCAAGGAGGGAGCATTACTTCAGGTCAAAGGAGAGCGCTCAAGGAGGGCACATTCCTTCAAGTCGAAGGAGTGCGGTCAAAGGAAGGCTTGGTTTTTGAAGGGTGCAATTCGGAACAATGAAGGGGAAATATGGATTAAGGAGTGCACTTTTTACTCTTATAGGGTGCATGACACACTTTTGAAAAACAAAAGATCCTTGATTAAGGCTTCAGAGTGCACTCAAGTGCTCTTGTCCTCAATGGGTTTGCTTTGAAACCAAAGATTTGTCTAAGTTTGGATATAGGAAAAGGGGTGAACATGATGAGTTTTAGACATAAAAACATGTGAGACACATACGAAATCATCGATAAAAATTAGACAAGATTGAAAAATGATATTTATATATCAAAAAACCACTTTGGCCACATTCCCCAAGAAAAACGAGTGAAGTGTGTGCAAATGTGATCCAAAAGTGTTGTTTTACAACCAAAAAGGTGTACGAACATGAAATACACTTAAATATGTTATAATCAATGTGAAGAAAATTGAGACCACTTAAGAACACTTGAAACAAATAGAATAGTGATAAGCCTCAGTATTGCAACAAGAATGCTACAACTCCCAAGGCTACCAACTTAAATTATGAACCTTGGGTTCGTACAAACTTAAGAGGTGTTGACACTATATGTGCAACATACAATGTGTCATTATTTCGTTGATATGATGTAATGGAGTGAATGTCATGAAATCAAATCCTAAAATAATTGCAGAAATGGAAATGTTACTTTGAAAAGAAATTAATCCTAGGCAAGAACAACAATTTGTAATTGAAATCCTAAGAGCATGAATTCAAATAAATAGGCCTAATCTACTTTGTAAAAATGCATGTCCTAATTGGTGTTTATTCTTCCTCAATCATGGATTTATAGCCTAAGGGTCATTATTCAAGCCTAAGAGACAAAAACCAAGCTTTTGGAGAAAATCTGGTCAAGTTTACATGTGCTACAAGAGTGCTACAGGAGGTTGCTATAGGCGAAACAAAATTTCTATAGGAGGAGATAATTCACCGAATGACCAAGTAAATAAAATGAAAATGGGGCAGGACAATTTTTATATTAATTAGGATGTCTTAGGACTCCATTCCAAGTGGAATCACTCCAAAATACCCCTATTAACACGTGCTAAAAATAACAAAAAATTACTACTCTAAAAACTAGAAATTCAAGAACTAGTGAGCTAGTTAACCTATCAAATTCCTAACCTAATCAAGTGAAAATGCATTGGGGTAAATTTTGTTATTAACTTGAATGTTTTTATGACATAATCCAAGTGGAATCAACTCAATTTAAGCTCATTAACATGTTCTAAAAAATAGCAGAAAATTACTACTTTTTGCTACAAGGGACTTCTAGAAATTCTAGATTTGTGAACTAGTAAACCAATCCAAGTAGCTCAATGATGAATATGAATTTTAAAAGATATTATAAGGATGAATCATGCTTGTGACTTTGTAAATAACCTACAAAAAAATCACTTCAATCATTTAACCCAATCCTACAACAAAAGAAACATCAATACTAAATGCAGAAATAGGAAAAACAAGAATAAGAGATGCATGTGAATAAGAAGTGAAAAGAAGAAAGAAAAATTGTACGAATGACTTCCAGTCTCTTGGGATGGCAAAGCCTAAGGATAATCAGAGTCCTGTGAAGGAGACCAAACTTTAGAAGCTAAAATGGCACTAAACTTCATTATTTGAATCAATCCAAGTACATCCCTGCAAGAAATGAAAGTGGAGCTGCGAAAATACAAGTTTTGTCCAAAATAAGACTAAGAAATACATCCCCCTTAGATGAAAATTCGAATTGGTACTTATACAAAATGATGAGGATGTAACACCCTCCTCCCATATCTACCCAAGTAACCAACCAACTGGGGTAAACATGTGATGAGAGGCTACTATGATATGATTCAACCTCCTAGCCATCCTTAAGGAAGTGGATTGACAAAATCCCATCAAACATACCTTCCATCAGCAACAAAAATCCTAGGAGACATCCCAACCACACAGGTATCATACCCCTGTTGGAAATAATACTGAGAGGGGGGGGTGAATCAGTATTATCAGATCAATCAAACTTTTCAATTTCATACTCAGAAACATATACGCTACTTCAATTAAGTGAACCCGCGTGTACACGCTACTGTGTCTAATGAAACTCGCGTATATCCAGAGATCTTATAATTCAGTTAGCTTAATCTTCAGTAAATGCATCAGATCATTATTAAGCATATTAACAGTAAACAGGTGCAGAATAACAGAACAGAACATCACACAAGAGCCACACACATGAACACAAAGATATAAGGTGGAAACCCAATGTGGGTGAAAACCACCTGCTGCAAGTCATCTCAATCTTCTTCTTAATAAGAAAATCCTTTTACAATATTTGTACTGGTGCAGTCTTATACCAGTACGAGAGCTACAACCCCCTTTTCTCTTGTACTAGCCGATCCATTTACTAGTACGCAGGCTGCTACCTGCTACAATGCTCCAAAGATCTCCTTTAGCTTTTGTACTAGCTTAGATACTAATACGTAGGTGCTTGCCTACAATCTTCTCACCTCCAGGTACCACGTTTCATCAATTTTCAGACTGGATACACTGAAGCACACCACATAATCTGTAAGGCCACTTTTCATCCAATTTTCATACTGGACCCATAACTATCATTGAAGCTCAAAACAATCATCAAACTCTGAATCACTGAAACCCTGTTAACAACAGTCACCAGAATACAGAGCAGACACAAAACTCTGTAATAACCATCAGATCCATCTGCAACTTCAAATATTAAGATTCACAATGTATACGCTACTTCGATGAATCAAACCCGCGTGTATACGCTCTTTTGCCAAAGACAACCCGCGTACAGATCTAAAAATAATTTCTCTTAACTTGCAGCTGTACCAGACATCAGTCATACTCATAACACTTATAGAACAATACATGCGTCAGTATGTAGATCTAGAATAAGCATCATAAAGATAGTTCATTTCAAACCATTTGATCCCGATCTCTCCTTAGATCTTGTTCTCCATCAACCGGTGAGACCTCTCCTTAGCTCAGATCAAGCAATGCATCATCAACCCATAACCCTGCATACTGGATCTAATGCTTCATCATATATTCAAGACATTTCAGATACACTTGCCTAATGATTTCCTTTTCCTTATATAGCCTTAGGCCTTGTTCAATACCAAGAGCCAAAACCATAGAAATCCAATACCATCAACTTCAAAACTAGGGATCAACACGTCCGCCGAGACGCCAAGGTCCAAAACCATAGGCACAACTTCCAAGGAATAACCGCCATGGACCAAAGGTACTTTTCCACATACACGCGCTTTTGCTGAAGCCAACCTGCGTGTACACGCGACTTGGGCTTAACGAACCTGCGTGTATGAACTTTCTCTTCTTCTTATAGTCTGATCATCAATTCCTTGCTGCTGTCCTTCTGCACTATGATTTCTCATCAGTGTGGTTTGCCATCAAGGACAACACTTGTCTCATAATGCCAACAATCTCCCCCTTTGGACTTGATGGCAAAGCTAACTTGTCACACTTAGAACTATCATCTGATTCCTTTGAGCCATCCTCCATCAGTCACATCTGATATCTCTTCTGAAGATTCATCCAGTTATACATAAGTGAGATATTCTTCTATGAGAGGGTTGCCATCAAGTACAACACATGCATCATAATGCCAACAATCTCCCCCTTTGGACTTGATGGCAACAACACCAAATCACTCTCCCCCTTTGACATCAAGGGCAAAGGGTGGACCAAGATATTCTCTTCCTTTGCTGAATCATTCCACTGTCCATACTCCCCCTGAGTACCTGCTGAAATCTCTGAATAGTCTCCCCCTTTGTATATGCCAAGGTGTACCAATCTGTCCATGCTCCCTCTGAGTACATGCTGAATCTCTGTTCTTGCTGAAGTGTGCTGATCATGCTCTCCCTGACTGTAAGCAAGGTCTACAAAAGATGTTCTTCAAGAAGAACATGACTTTATATATCATAAAAGACCTTCCTATCACTTAGGACTCATACATACATCCATCTCTCAACTAAGTGAGGATATACAAAAATTGACTCATCCACCCAACCAAGTGGGGATACATCAAAAGTTTACATATGACAACCAATCATATTGCATCAATCATCCCAGGCATAGTGGGGAAACCAAAATAGGCCGTTACATGACCTTGACACCATAAAAGAGATATCACAAGAGAGATATATGACATAGAGACAATAGATCTAGACCAAGACTTATGAAAGTCACCAGCAGCATCTGATAATCACCATTCAGATCAGCAACCAAGAGATCCTTCTGTTCTCCTTTCGCCTTTGTTCCTCCTGAAATCAACACCAAA
Organism: Pinus tabuliformis; assembly: GCA_031772625.1. NCBI lineage: Eukaryota > Viridiplantae > Streptophyta > Pinopsida > Pinales > Pinaceae > Pinus > Pinus tabuliformis. Next base: position 854,317,812 of record CM062817.1, on the reverse strand, counting down.
TGTGAACTAGAACCAAAAGCTTTAAGATAATGCCAACAATGCATCATTGGAAGATTATCTGCTCCCCCTGAACCTGTGCCAGATGATCTCTGTCAGACCTATATCAGACTTTCTGCAACCAACATCTGTCCCTGCTGATTTCCTTCAAATCTCCATATACGCGTCTGTATACACATAAACAGGCGTATATACGCATATATCCCTTACGCAACACGCGTACACAATATACGCGACTATCCCCTTGTAAACCGGCGTATGCACGCGGATATCCTTTAAACAACACGCGTACACAAATTTCCATATCAGCAACCTGTAAATGTCCTGTAGAGAATAGGTCATCAACCTATAACAAGGTATGTCTGCATCAATTCATTCCTTTGAACATAATTCAGAGTCATTCACATTGTATCATGTGTGAAACCACCATAGCCATTTCATCAAGCTCTACATGATCCAAGTATCATTACTTGGGAACATCTGCATCAATCAACATATGTAAGGATCAACCTATCATCATATAGATAAGAACTCATCACCATGTCTTCAATAAAGCAAATTTGAGTAGTCATCCATGTATCAGCACTATGTATCTTGAGCTCAAATTCTTTTGACAAAGATTCTTGATATCATCATCAACAACAATCCTTATCCGCATGAGTGCCTGCATCATAACTGTATGATATTTATGCATATGACAACAGCAGTATATAAGTGACTCATCATCAAGTGAGGAAGATGTGTATTCAAGCTTTGTACGTCTCCTTGTCCTTATGAAGATCACCATGTAAGCACCATATATGCATCATCAAAGAATCAACCATAAATCTGATCTGAACATCTTCTATGTAACTTCAAGAATCATATGAGAGTTTATCATAGACAACTCACAACCACATCATAGCAAGATATATCATTTAGCCATATAAGAATCATCACCAAGGATTATTAACCATAATGCCAACAACGAATTACTAAAGGCATATGCTCCCCCTCAACCAGTGCCATCTGTTAGATCTGATCATGCATATATCAGCAATAAGCATCAAAACATCATCATCCTCAAGTTAGGATCAAAGACACTTCTAGACATCATACAAGTAACAAAACATTTCCACACATCCTCAGCAGACTGTAACCAATAGAGCAAATAACAGACTGAATCATATCAGATCCTTTTTCTGATCCTGTTCCCACTGCTTTTCCTCAGACTGACATATACGCGACTTTGCAGTGTCTAACTCGCGTATATACGCGACTTCCCTTCAAGGAACTTGCGTATGAGATTCAGAACGCTGAAGTTTTACACTTTCAGCTCCCCCTGAGTCTGATATGTCTGTGCTGTGCTGTGTCTCAGTACATTGTGCTGACTGTACTTCCTTCTTCCTCCATATCTTCAAGTGTGATGAGGTTTTCTCCTTTTGGTGTGATGTCCATCCTTTGTTCCTGCATTCCTTTGCTATATGTCCAAGTGTGTTACATGCATAACATCTTACATATTTCATATTCCTCCTGTAGCAATCAGCAGCTTTGTGACCAAACATATTGCAAGCAAAGCAATATCCATTAAAGTACCTTGAATGTGATGATCTTTCTACATGATGGTCTTGAACCCTTCTTCTTCCACATCTAGCTGCAACATGTCCAAGATTATGACATACATAACATTCAACATTATTCATAGGAGGAGTAAAAGATTTTCTTTGAAGACTTTCTTTCCTTGGTTGACCTTTCATCTCCTTGTTGATCATTTTGGATTTCTCTTTAGAGTTCCTTGCCTCACCTTGTGAACTAGATTCACCTTCAACAGATTCATGAAAACCAAGACCAGTCTTGATAGCAGGAGACCTTTGACTACTAAGAATATCATCCAAGACTTTAGAACTATCTTGAAATCGTAAAAGCTTATCCTTTTCTTCTATTTTACCTTTCAAGATATATACCTCAACTTGAAGTTGTTCCTCCTTTTCTAGACATTGCTTCTTCATGTCTTCTCCATCTTTCCTTCCTTCTTCCAACTGATGCCTTAGTTTGAGAATCTCCTTTTCTTGTTCTTCATTCAGATCCTGCTGCATTTGATGAACTCGGAAGGCACATTCTAGTTGAGATTTTAAGCTGGTGACTTCGTTTTCTTGTTTTGCAATAGCTTGGAGTAGATCTGTATTCTGCTTCTTTGATTCTTCAAGATCTCCTTTTAGTGAGGGGATTGTAGCTTCAAGATTTTCATAGTAGCTGGATCTATCTTTGAGTTTCTTGATGGCTGTGCTTCTTTCGTTGATTTCTTTTCTTAATGATGTCACTTCATGCTGCAATTTTTGACATTGGTCTTCCTTGTCCTTGAGTAGCTTTCTTACCTTGTTTCCTTCTTCTATTTGGGCCTTTAGTTTGGTAACTTCTTCTTTGAAAGCACATTCCCTTTTGTTCAATAGATCTTGTTGATCTTTAACTTTGTCTGCAAGCCTTCTAAACACTGCCTCTATTTGACACTTTTCTTGCTCACCCATAAAAGCATGTTCAGTAGTTTCACTATCACTTCCATCACTTTCACAAGGAAATATAGCAGGAACATCAGAGGATAACACATTCATACCTGATAATGATTCTGAATCTGATTCTGAATCTGAAGAGCTTCTTATACCTAATCCCCAATCGACTCTCCCACTGTCATAGTCCTTCTGAGATGTCTTCTTCTTCTTATGAGCTTTCTTCTTAAGCTTCTTTCCCATTGTTCCACGGATCTCCTTCAAGCGATCAAGCTTCTATCAAAGGACCTGCTCTGATACCAATTGTTGGAAATAATACTGAGAGGGGGGGGTGAATCAGTATTATCAGATCAATCAAACTTTTCAATTTCATACTCAGAAACATATACGCTACTTCAATTAAGTGAACCCGCGTGTACACGCTACTGTGTCTAATGAAACTCGCGTATATCCAGAGATCTTATAATTCAGTTAGCTTAATCTTCAGTAAATGCATCAGATCATTATTAAGCATATTAACAGTAAACAGGTGCAGAATAACAGAACAGAACATCACACAAGAGCCACACACATGAACACAAAGATATAAGGTGGAAACCCAATGTGGGTGAAAACCACCTGCTGCAAGTCATCTCAATCTTCTTCTTAATAAGAAAATCCTTTTACAATATTTGTACTGGTGCAGTCTTATACCAGTACGGGAGCTACAACCCCCTTTTCTCTTGTACTAGCCGATCCATTTACTAGTACGCAGGCTGCTACCTGCTACAATGCTCCAAAGATCTCCTTTAGCTTTTGTACTAGCTTAGATACTAATACGTAGGTGCTTGCCTACAATCTTCTCACCTCCAGGTACCACGTTTCATCAATTTTCAGACTGGATACACTGAAGCACACTACATAATCTGTAAGGCCACTTTTCATCCAATTTTCATACTGGACCCATAACTATCATTGAAGCTCAAAACAATCATCAAACTCTAAATCACTGAAACCCTGTTAACAACAGTCACCAGAATACAGAGCAGACACAGAACTCTGTAATAACCATCAGATCCATCTGCAACTTCAAATATTAAGATTCACAATGTATACGCTACTTCGATGAATCAAACCCGCGTGTATATGCTCTTTTGCCAAAGACAACCCGCGTACAGATCTAAAAATAATTTCTCTTAACTTGCAGCTGTACCAGACATCAGTCATACTCATAACACTTATAGAACAATACATGCGTCAGTATGTAGATCTAGAATAAGCATCATAAAGATAGTTCATTTCAAACCATTTGATCCCGATCTCTCCTTAGATCTTGTTCTCCATCAACCGGTGAGACCTCTCCTTAGCTCAGATCAAGCAATGCATCATCAACCCATAACCCTGCATACTGGATCTAATGCTTCATCAGATATTCAAGACATTTCAGATACACTTTCCTAATGATTTCCTTTTCCTTATATAGCCTTAGGCCTTGTTCAATACCAAGAGCCAAAACCATAGAAATCCAATACCATCAACTTCAAAACTAGGGATCAACACGTCCGCCGAGACGCCAAGGTCCAAAACCATAGGCACAACTTCCAAGGAATAACCGCCATGGACCAAAGGTACTTTTCCACATACACGCGCTTTTGCTGAAGCCAACCTGCGTGTACACACGACTTGGGCTTAACGAACCTGCGTGTATGAACTTTCTCTTCTTTTTATAGTCTGATCATCAATTCCTTGCTGCTGTCCTTCTGCACTATGATTTCTCATTAGTGTGGTTTGCCATCAAGGACAACACTTGTCTCATAATGCCAACAATCTCCCCCTTTGGACTTGATGGCAAAGCTAACTTGTCACACTTAGAACTATCATCTGATTCCTTTGAGCCATCCTCCATCAGTCACATCTGATATCTCTTCTGAAGATTCATCCAGTTATACATAAGTGAGATATTCTTCTATGAGAGGGTTGCCATCAAGTACAACACATGCATCATAATGCCAACAACCCCTAGGTCCCACTGAGTTTTTAAGCTGTTAAACCTTTGGGCGCTCCCATGATATGGGCATGCCAACATCTAGAGAGCTCTGGACACTCCCATAAGCTTGCATGCTTGCGTCCAGGGACTATTTCTAGCAGACTTGTGCCAAAGTCCATGCAATTTCAGGAATTTCTCAAGCCTGGAATTCCGGCCATTTCACAGAACTTGTTTTAACTTATGGAATCCATTAAACACATGATGAAAAGACTAATAAATCCAAATCTAACTCCAGGACTAGGCCTAACCATCCCCAACCGGGACTGACATTTTGTCAAACACTTGGCATCAATACAATCTACAAGTCTAGGATACAAGACAAAGCATGAATGACTGAAAACTCTTATGAGACATGACAAGAAGGATCACCACCTTCTCCCTTGAACTGTTATGACATCAATTAGGTCTTACATCCATCATTTTAACAATTACAAGTAAATACATGAAATAACCATGACATGAACCAGTCAATTAACCATGCTTATAACCAACATAAAACCATGAAAATAATAGTGAGATAATAGCCATTAAATCCACATATAAATAAGTACAAAATCAAGAGAAATTAGCCTTTATTAAACATAGGAAAATCTGACTAGGTTCAGAACTTCCACGTATCACCCGACCGTAGACATGTCTGAACCAAATCTTTCTTTCAGCCAGTCACCCCCGTGCCATATTCCAAGCATGAATGTGGGATCTCATGGAAAAACCAATCCAAAACAACCAAGGGAATCCAAAGGTTAAACCACCTCCACCCTCACCAAACCGCGATCACACCAAAACTGGTGCTTTGATCACAAAACCGAACCGAACATGGAATTTCATCCAAAATCTATGACTACCCTTGAGGAATTTTCCATCTCCTTGTCTCTCAAGTTTTATTGCAATCTATTCCCCAATCAATAGGCCCTAAATTGAGACACCTCCCTCAGGCTTTACGTCTATCCCGCCAAAACCAGTCAAGAGATTCCTAGTCCTTTAGGAATGAACCTTGAAACCACCTCCACCCCAGATTCTGAAATCCATCCAGCAATTCCAATTCTCAAAACCTATATCAACATCCCAACACACCATGGCATCCGGAAAAATACAAGGCTAAGCTAAAAACCACTATCATAACCTGACAAATCCATGCCACTGACAACAAGAGAACCATACACCAACATGAAAAGTCATGAATGTCAAAACCAACTAGGAAATTGCACATGCAATATGTTATGTTCAAGTATTCCTGTTGAAGATGCTTAATCTAGCTCTTCCTTGATTTATCCTTGCTTTCCTTCTTTTTTGTTGCTTTCTTTTCCTTCCTTGCTCCAAAGCTAGAGTGCTTCAAGAAAACTCCAAGTGTCCAAGAGTGAGAAAGAGAGAGAGAATAATGAGAGAGCTCCAAACTGAACTGAAAAATGGTCACACTAACCAAGCCTACCAACTGATCCTCAAAAGCCTTTTTATCAATGAGGCCTCTATTTTCTTCAATTTCCATTATTTTCCTTCAATTTCCTCCTCAGATGCAACTTGTGAACTTTCACCTCCCTTTTCTCCTATTTTTCTTTATTTTCATAAATAAGTGTGCCAAAAATGCCTTGTTGCCTTTTTAATGCCACTTTTCCTTTTCCAATTTCCTTTAGCCATAAACACATCCTCTAATACCCACTAGGATATTGTTGCCCAACATTCAACTTGGAATAAGTGTCACTTACCCGTGGTATTTTTTTGCCTTTATTAACTTTTATTACATGGAGTTTTCCCCACGGTTGTTACAGAACCATCCCCCTTGGGGAACACCATCCTCGGTGTTAAACCACACCTATATCTCAACAAAACCATTGAAAAGAAAACATACTTCCCATGGAGATTTATAACTTAGCTTGTTGCAATATTTACAATGAATGACCTACTCAAAACATGACAAACATACAGTGTACTGGAGCTTTATAACGCAACTCATTACAGTAATTATAATAATAACCACATATACACATATGCACATTTTCTAAGCCAAAAAATAAAAGGATAAGATGCCCATATCAATCAACTAGGGAATACAGAGGCTCACATCTCCACCCTCAAAGTAATACCAGGATTCACCTCCTTCCCATGAAGTCTAGAGTTCTCTACCACAGTAAAACTACATCCAATGTCCAACGCTATAATCCTACACCACTTGTCATCTCAATGAACAGTTTTCGACTAATTGTTCCAGGGCGCACTCCCAATGTGCCTTTGATTCCATCTGGCAATGCTAATGACCAAAACAAATATATCCCCGACCTTCCCTTCTCTGCTACACAGTCCCTCGGGAAATCCAGTCACCCCTTCTATTTAGCCACACACCTTCCAAGTTACCTGACATCCCCTATCCTGCGTGAGCCATCCCTTGGCAAGGCTTCCTCACATCAGAAAGTCAAACAACCAAGGAATATACCTGCCTCAAACCATCATACCAGTCATAACAAGCTCATGGAAATCAGTGGAAACTATTGGGTACCAGTTTCCCATAATGACCTTGCTCCTAAAGTGCTTTACCAACATACTGCTGCATGTTCCAATTCCTTTTGTCATTGCTGCTAATGCTTGCAGTTGATTTCAACCACCCAATGGGCGTTTCCATGCTTCCTATACCAAGCACATAACTTCCATTAGATTAAAATAAATTAAAATAACTTCAAATCATACCTCACTGGTAGCTCATCAATAAGGTACACTTGCAATACTATTTCCTTTCTGTCACAACAAGTTAAACTAGCATCTTTGACCAAATCATCATGTATAAATATATCACATCAGGTTAGCTCAAAATACAACCATCATAGATAAAAATCATAAATCACATGTAACCATCATAAACCAGAATCATAGATCACATGTAATCATCATATACCAGAATCATAAATCACATGCATAATAAAACTGAAATAAAATACTAATACTTATCCTTTAATCAATCCTTAGCTTCTACCTTTGTCCTTATTCCATACACACACTGGATCAGTTTCCACACCTAACAAACACCCAGTGCCTTCTCCTCAACCATGTGCACATACACATAGTGTGCATCACACACATACAACCACACACAACATACAACGCCATGCAATACATGCACCTATACTTGACATACAATGCATACACCTACACCCAATGTACAACACAACACAATACATACACCTACATCCGATGTACAACACAATACATATACGTACATAGAGTAAAACACAATGAGTACACATGTCATGATACCATGACTACACCATGCACATACATAATACCGCATGTACACAACACAACATGTATGACATGCACATAATATCACATGTACACTAGTACCACATGTACAACATGTACATAGTACCACCTATACACAACACCACCTGCATAACATGTACACAACATCACATGTACACGACACCACCTGTACAACATGTACACAATGCCACATGTACATTGTACCGCATGTACACAATGCTAGACGTACACAACACCACATGCACGACATGTACACGACACCACATGTACACATTACCATATGCACGACATGTACACAACACCACCTGCACACAACACCATATGTACAACATGTACACAACACCACATGCTCACAACACCACTTGTACAATCATGCACACAACACCATATGTACATAGCACCACATGTACAACATGCACACAACACCACATGTACAACATGCACAAAACACCACATGTACATAGCACTACATATCCAACATGTACATAGCATCATCTATACACAACACCATATGCACACAACGTCACATATCCAACATGTACATAGCACCATCTATGCCCAACACTGCATATGCAATATTCACACAACACTATCTGTACCACCTTGTACATAACATTGCATAACAACATGTACACACACTATATATACACAACACCACATGCGCACAACATCACAGATGAAACATGTAAAACATATATAATATATGCACAACAATAGTACCACACATCCAAAACCACACTATCGCTTCCAAGAAACCTTGCTTCCAATGCCTCTCTTCCATCCATGCTGTTCCTAGCATGCCGCACATCCCACTACTTTCATTTCGCTGATGTATCTCTTAGCATTAGGTTTTCCTTAATATAAACATAGACATAGTACAATCACATAATATTAATTCATATCCACATGATACTGACCTCAGAGATTTGTCAGGCTACTCTTCCCACTTGATTCCTCATGAACCAAGAATCTCTTCATGCCATTCACCTGCATAAGCAATCATTCCTCCACAAGAATGATTCCTGATGACCCTATCAAATAGTGACATAGATACATACATACATACATATATATAAAATTAGCACAAAACAATCATGATCTCGTCAGAAAATGACATACCTACATACATACATGTATACATATATATACATCGACACAATCATGATCACAACATAATTACCAGATATCATAAGGTCAAGGTTAAGATAACTTCCTTTATCTATGCAACACATGTACAACATCGAGAACAACAATTCCCAACATAGCTAAGGCATCTGATGCCTCAAATCTATTTAGTTTAACTTTCTTGATTACTTTTCTCATGACTATCTTGCCATCGTCCATTTACACCAATGGACCCAACCAATCCAACTAGTTGTTATACGCTTGCCTTCAGTTTCCCTTATACATGCACTGAGCTTCATCCAGGCCTTACATCACCTATTGGGTTTCATTCATCTCTCCCCGAGCTCCACTAACTTTCCTCTTTTCCCAACCAATTCCCAAGACTCTCAAAACATAAAAGGCAATACCAAGAATCAAGCAAGATAAAACCATGGAAAACAAACAACAATACGACACCACAATCAAAGTGGCATGGCCATGCACAAGACGCAAACAAAACCGCAATCAAGCACAACAAACTGGAAAATACCAAAAACACAAGACTAGCAACAAACACCATGACTCAATCCCCATGGTTCCCAATACTTCCAAAGGAAAGCTCAACCCAAGCCTTCTTCAAGATTTCACAACAATCTCTTTTGCCATGCAATCCCTTGCATCATACTGCCATCAACACATAACTGTCAGTGCTTAAATAAACATAACAATACACTAGTTACCGTAACTTGTTGTGCAAAGCACGTTGCTTGCAACTGAGCACATCCATGCCATATCTCAAGGGACTCTAATTCCCTTGACAGATCTAGCTATAACTAGACACCAACTATTATACCTGTCAAATACATGTCCATGAATATAACACATATCCACATAAGGTCAAACCAAATCAAGGTTAAGAAAACTTCCTGTATGCAAATAACTCATTCGTTTGGAATCAGGGTTTCCAAACATAGCGAAAGGAATTCTTGCCCAATTCCTTTCTTTTAATTTTTCCTTGCTGCAATGGAGTCTTACTATGCATAGTGACATCACCTAACTGTTAGTTATATAATCACATCACTATTACCTTGTCAAGCTAATACGAGGCAAGTTTCCCTGCAACTGCTCTCACATATCAAACACATTCCAAATATCAAGACAATCATATCTATCAATTTAAAATCAACCTTTACCAATACTAACAATCATGTCATAATCCATAGCCAACTCATAGTCATTAGGCATAATGCTACAACTGTCACCTACTACACTCAAGTACATATCAACTGTCTCAACGCATATGTATTAGTACAACCATCTTAAAACAAGATCATTTCGGCAAGAAATCTTATAGACACATACTCATATCATTCAAGTAATCAAACATTTAGACAACATATAGATGACATAATAGACACCAAACACTCAAACACCAAATAAACAACATAGTCAAATATTCAAACACCAAATAGATGACATAAGAAAACTCATACCTTAATGTATCTCAGGGGAGGCTATCTTTTTTGCACAATCAATCTAGTTGGAACGATATATATTCACAACACATCAACTCAAACACAAATAAGATCATGTTATCCATACCAGTGACTAACTAACATGTTCACCTCATAAACTCATAACAATTATCATTCATACATAATAATCACATATGAACCGTTAGTCTATATTAGTATGACATAATATCACAACTCATACCTAAGTGTCATAACCCTAACCATTAGCATAGACCAATCCAAATTAGTATGGTACACATAACATCAAGATCTTAATGTAATAACTCTAATCATCAAGTTACTAGTATATACCAACAACAAGTTATATATCATTCTCATCAACAACATATAACCTAATCATCAAGCTAACTATCATATAACAACAACAAATTAACCTATAACATACTCCTCAATAACATGTAACATAATCATCAAATCATCTAACATAAAACAACAATAGTAATGCATACAACCAAAAGTTACTATCATTCATGACTATTCGACACATGAGCATATGAATACACTAATCAACTAGCATCTATTATGTATGTAACTGTAACATCAATAGAATGGAAGGCATACACATAACCATAATGCATATAACAATCCTTAACCTACATACATGCTTGCTCAACATACAAACCCGTATGATGACATTTTCCTTCCTCTAGGTCCAATGCTGCAACTTCACTTTAATGATATGCATCTCTTGCCTTATCTCAACCAACTCATTAGCATCATAACATACCAATAACATCATGATGACCTAATTGCATACAATGAATTCATGCCCAACAACCTTCACCATGATAATGCATGCATAACAACATATAAACATCGACATGCATAACAAATGCATATACAACCATACACTCATAACGACACATTCCACAACCACACCATCAACCTTCACTTGGTGACATCACTACAACCATGATCAACACCATGCAAATGCAACAAGCACATGGAATACAAGCATAAGGAACATATATGCAATCGACATGAATGCATGACCAACACACCACCAATCTAGTCTGAGGAGTGAACCATGCTCTGATACCACTTTGCAGTATCATATATGACCCAAAGAGAGCGTAACTTGCTTTGATACCACTCTGTAACACCCTCCTCCCATATCTACCCAAGTAACCAGCCAACCAAGGTAAACATGTGACAAGAGGCTATTTTGATATGATTCAACCTCCTAGGTATCCTTAAGGAAGTAGAATCAACGAAACCCATCAAACATACTTTCCACATCAGCAACAACACTCCCAAGATCAATCCCAACCACACAGGTATCATGCCCCTGGGTCTCACTGAGTTTTTAAACTATTAAACCTCTGGACTCTCCCATGCTATGGGCATGCTAGAGTCCAGAGAGCTCTAGACACTCCCACAATCTTGCATTCCTGCGTCCAGGGACTATTTCCCGCAGACCTGTGCCCAAATCCATAGGATTTAAGGCACTTTTCAAGCCCAGAATTCCAGCCACTTCCTAGAACTTGCTATAAATTTTGGAATCCATTAAACACATGATGACAAGACTAATAAACCAAAAAACAACTCTAGGACTAGGCCTGACCATCCCCAACCGGGACTGACATTCTGTCAAAGACTTGGCATCAATACAATCTACAGGTCTAGGATACAAGGAAAAGCATGAATGACTGAAAACTCTTATGAGACATGACAAGGAGGATCACCACCTTCTCCCTTGAAATGTTATGACATCTATTAGGTCTTGCATCCATCATTTTAACAATTAGAAGTAAATACATGAAATAACCATGACATGAAACAATCAATTAACCATGCTTATAACTAGCATAAAACCATGAAAATAACAGTGAGACAACAATAATTAAATCCACATATGCATAAGTACAAAAGCAAGAGAACTTAGCTTTTATTAAACATAGACAAATCGGATGAGGTTCAGGACTTCCACGTACCACCTGACCGTAGACATGGCTGAACTAAATATTTCTTTTAGAAAGTCACCCTCGTGCCATATTCCAAGCATAAATGTGGGATCTCATGGAAAAACCAATCCAAAGACAACTAAGGGAATCCAAAGGTTAAACCACCTCCACCCTCACCAAATCGCGATCACACCAAAACCGATGCTCCGATCACAAAACCGAATTGAACTTGGAATTCCATCCAGAATCCATCACTATCCTTGAGGAATTTTCTGTCTCCTTGTCTCTGAGGATTTACCCCAATCCAATCCCATATCACTAGGCTCTAAATCGAGACATCGCTCTTAGGATTTACCGTGTATCCCGCCAAAACTGGTCAAGGGATTCCTAGGCCTTTGGGAATGAACCTTGAGACCACCTCCGCTTTGGATTCCAAAATCCCTTTGACAATTGCAAAGCTCAAAACTGAGATCAACATACCAACACACCATGGCATCTAGAAAAAATCAAGGCTAGGCTAAAAAACATTGTCATAACCTGACAAAACCATGCCACCAACAACAAGAGAACCATACACCAACATGCAAAACCATGCATGTCAAAACCAGTTAGGAAATCACGCATGCAATATGTTACCTGCAATTATTCCTGCTAAAGCTGCTTGATCCTACTCTTCCTTGCTTGATCCTTTCTTTCCTTCCTTTCCTTGCTCCAAAGCTAGAGTGCTCCAAGAAAACTCTAAGTGTCCAAGAGTGAGAGAGAGAGAATAATGAGAGAGCTCCAAACTAAACTAACAAAAGGTTACACTTACCAAGCCTGCCAATTGATCCTCAGTAACTTTTTTATCAATGAGGCCTATATTTTCTTCAATTTCCATTATTTTCCTTCAATTTCCTCTTCACATGCAATTTGTGACCTTTCACCTCCCTTTTCTCCCATTTTCCTTTATTTTCATAAATAAGTGTGCCTAAAATTCCTTTTTTTCTTTTTAATTCCTTTGGATTTTCCTTTCCCAATTTCATTTAGCCATAAACACATCCTATGATGCCCACTAGGATATATTTTCCCAATATTCAACTTGGAATAAGTTTCCCTTACCCGTGGTCTTATTTTTCCTTTACTAACTTTTATTACATGAAATTTTCACTTGGGCTGTTATAGAGGAAGAATTCTCCTTCAAAGGAGTAATCTTTCCCCTCCAAAATACCTCAAATAGTCGATCTAGTTCCCAACACTAAGAATATGCATTAAATGAGAGGGGACACATTCCTATATTTTCTCAATCACTGGAGCTCCAGAATTTGTGCAATAATTTCATAATATCCTACTGATTTATTATCCAATATTGATCCATCCTATAGTAGGGATCAAGTCCCTAGATTATCTCATCCTCTAAATCTTCATAATCTTCCCAATATTCTCACAATATTCTACAAAAATAAATAATGTTAGGTACAAATATGCAATTATCTATAAACCTTCATAATGAGCATATTAAAGCTAAAAAAATTTATTAAGTGTAGAAGTAGAGGTTTAACCTTCAAGTGCCTAAGAAAGGTTAGATGAGCCTTAATTTATGTCTAATTTAGAGGCCCATCAAATAGCATGAGACGAAATTTAATGATCAAGGTGACATATTAGATACAATGATGATAGTGGGCTCCAAAATTCAATTGTAGTGAAATTTTTGGAGGGTGTTGTAGCAGTGAAAACACTTGGTGACACATTGGGTGAACTTTATCTTCTTTGTTTGGGAATAGATTTTGGCTAAGGGTCAGACCTTCAGGAATTATTGATTGCCTCGATTTCCCCTTTTCGACCCGCTTTTATACATAGCATCTCACTTCCCTCTACTTGGTTGAACACACACAAAATGATACATCATATCACAAACGTTTCAATCCAAGAAAGGGTAATGTGCACGATGAGTTTATGATATTTAATGTATTAGTTTTCATCTCTAGTGTTGCTCTGCCGCTAGCAGGCCTGGACGGTACCCCGATGGAGTCACTTGAGGAGCACAAAAGTTGCTTCGTTGCGAGCGAGCCTAGTCAATACCCCGATGAAGTCGCTTGCTCCACGTCCCTGTGCAGGAAGCATTTTTCTTATTTCACCCTTTATTTATTTATTTAATAGAACTGTTCGTTGGCACTTATTATTTTCAATGGTTGGAAGAGGGATCCCAAATTATTGATAGAAGGGGAGGTTTCCCCTTCAGAGAAGTATTTTAGGACCTATGATATTGGTTTGCTCGCTTTACATTTCCCCTTATCTCCTCTCTACTATATTGGACAAGCAGTAACACACAAGTAGATTTATACCAAGTTGAGTAGCTTAGATACTAGCATAAGCGCAGATTTAATAGGTTCCCTCAAGGTTTTCCTATTGGACAAATCATATTTTCCATTTGGACTTAGGCCAACCTATGAAATTTTCCCAAGCAAAGAAGGAGAACAATAGAAAGCCAAGCATTGTGGTTGTCACACTTCTCTTTTATTACACCACAAAGTATTTTGGGTGATGCAATCTTTCACACAAGGTCTTATTAAGAAAATAGGTAAGAAAAGACATACAAAACCAAAAGCAGAAACAAGAGAAAAAGAAAATGGAGATTAAAGCCAAAAACATCATGCAAAAAGAAAATAGAGGTTGAGTGGAGAATAGGAAAGAAGGTGGATGCAATGCAAGAGGAACTAAATGAAACTAAGCCTACTCCTAACCTAACCAGCTAAAAGGTCAAGGCTAAGTGTAATGATATTTCTAGTGAAGCTAGCGTAATTTCTCCTGACCTGCAATCACAAAGATACAAGCAATGAAAATTGACATAATAAAATGTGCCACAGAAAAGATAACAACTTTAATATCTTTCACAAAAGATAAATGGTCTTTGCTAGATGTAGAGAGATGTGTCATGTCACCTGACTTTACCCAACTTTCCACCTTACCTTTTCAATGAAAAACATAAGAAAACAAACCCTGATGGCTCCTTGGGAATGTACCTGCATTTGTATTTTCTTCCTTAGCAAACATCAAGAGAGATCATAATTTTCTTTTAACAAATGGGCTTGATAAGTAAGATTCTTTCAGTTGATGATAGATTGGGTCATGAGATTCAAAACATTACTTTTAATGATCTTGAGATTTTTGTAAAGATAAATTTTCAACTAATGTCATAGAATCAAGATGGGAGTCTCATAAGGGAAAATGAATATGATCAGGTTCATAAAGCTTGTCAAGATAGTGAGGGCCTGGCATAACCATCAATGGCGGCTGAAGTGCCTCAAATGATTGAGAAGCATCTAAAAATTGAGAAGATAAACCATAAGGATCACTCGATGTAAAACAACTATCATGAGATATACTAGTGGGAAAATGATCAATTGGATGTCAGTTGTTAGAACAAGAGCCATGATCAGATGCACTGATTAAAACACAAGACTCTTGGTCAATAAACAACAAGGATAAATTAATTTGAACAACTTGGTGAATGATTCGAACAAAAGAATGATATTCCTCATATGTTGAATGTGGAAAACCTTTTTCTTCTAACTGGTGACAAATTAGATTGACATGACAATCATTGAAAGAATAAAAAGGAATGCTAGTATGGAAAACATATGAAACCAATCAATATGCAATGGGTGAAAAAGAGGAACTTGATTCAGAAAATAACATAAGCATTCACTAACACTCAAGAGGAGATCTAGTAGCATTATAACATTCACAAGAAGGACTAGGAGCTGATTATTTTCAAAAGTATCTGATAGGTATGGATCTTTCGGTCGATGATAATATTTAAAATGATCATCTTCATGGCTTTGTATATTCATGGAAGGTATACACTCCAAACCCAATTTAGATTCAAGAGATTTGCATGAAGATAAGTTTACTGAAACAAAATTTTCAATCTGATAAAAAACTGAATCTTGAAAGTTAGAAGAGTTATGTCTAGAATACCATAATTCTTTCAAGAAGGAATTTACATCCAATGAAACCATGCAAATGAAATAATTTTGTGAGGATATCCAAATTTGATTTAGTTCGGGGGCCTTACCAGAGTCGTGAGAACCTAATATAACCATCAACTGAAGTTGAAGTGCCTCAACTCTCGAATGAGTCCCGAAACTTTCAAGAATTGTAGAATTACATTTTGAAGATTAAGTTCGATCATGCATGGTATGTGGACAACTACCATCAATAATTGAAAAAATAATTCCAGTATCAAGTTGACATCCATATATATTATTGATTCGATAAGAATTTACATCTTTAACAAATAGATTACCCAAGTTATACAGTTCTTCTGATTTCACCTCTGAGGATGGATAGATTGAACAAATTTCATGAGTAACATGTACTAAGGAATTATCCTCATGCAAGACTGCAAATGATAAGGAATGGAATGAATACTTGATGATTTCAATACTTTCCTCTTAATCATTAATGATCTCACCACCATGTGTCAATTCAAAATCAAACTCAATATATGAAGTATCCCCATCACAATTTAATGCCTTACAAAAGGTGGAACACAAGGAATAGTGAGGTGAATAGGAATTTTCAATAAAAATACCTTCATTAACCAAATTAGATTCAAGATATAAATCTTTTGAAACAAAGTTCTCTTAAGAAAATGAAAGATAAATAGGTGCACTTGGGAAACCATCATTACATACAATAATTGAGTCAAAATTAACATAATGAAGGTTGTCAAAGACTTCAGATTGATTAAGCAAGTTAACTTTATTTAATCCATCATTGAGATTCTTATATTCACAATTAACCAAGGATGGAAGAAAATTATCTTGAATTGTAGAATTTTGAAAAAGAAAATAAAGGTAAAGAGAATCCTCACCTTCCTTCTCCTCTAACTATGAAGAATGACTACCTTGCACCTGATCATTGTTTATATTTGGAAGAGATTGATCAAGTGGATCAAGGGGCAAGGGATCATGAGAAAGAGGTGATAGAGGATGACAAGAATCAAAATCAGATTCAAGACTAGAGTTATGAGTATTAATACCATCTGGTGGAATGGAGGGATTAATATTCACCATAGGCTTCATGAACCATTCCAAATTATCCTCAGTCAAATCAAGATCATGGGAAATGGATGATGGTTGAGAAGATGGATTAGGAATTTGATTTGCAGATTTCCCATCTTCAACATTATCACAAGGGGGCACCAAATCGGTACTAGAAAAGAAGGAGGACAAGGAACAAAAGGAACAATAGGCTCCTCCTTTGAGATTGGGGGTGTCTCACAATTTCCAAAAGTTGGGAGAACAAGAACATCTGGAGGTTTATATTCAAACTGATTCAAAGAAATTTGAACCAAATGTTCAAAATTTTTCTTAAAGAAATCCCAATCCATATCTTCTTCAGGAAACTCATAACATAGGTGAAGGAATATGTTAGAAAAATCCTCAATTGATTCATTAGGATCCATTCTAAGTTGATTGATTCTTTTATAAACATCTCAGTAATGATAATAATCAAATGTTTGATGAAGCTCCTTAAGAAATTGACGAAAAAAATGAATGGAAGTGGATGGTAAGGTAGGACACCATTGATTAACACGAAATTCAAGAGTCAAGGTGAACAAAATAAACATAACATCTTCATCATCGACTTGAAGAGATTCACAAAACCAAATAAACTCATTTATGTTGTTGGATAGAAATGTACCACCCAGACCATCAAACTTGAATTGAGACAAGGAATGAATGAGTTCCGCGAAGATTGAAAGTTTACCAAGAGGTAGGTTATAAGAACACTCGAGGATTATGATTTGGGAAAGAGGCATTTAAGATAAGAGATTCAAATAGACTCAATGGGAAAAGCTCGTCATCTGGCCCTCCTTCTAGCGCCAATTGTTGACGGTGCTGGTAACCCGTCAACCAAGGGTTCTCTTCGATGTGAAGTCCCAATTAGACCTCACACCATTTGGAGAAGGAGCCCCATCTGGAATACATCTCGACTACCATTTTCTTAAAGATATGCCTTTGGATTTAGCTATTAGCATGAGAGAGAATCAAACATGTGCTTTTGAATGAGCCAACGAGTATGCCTTGTGAATGTTCGATTGCAGATGTATCAAAGGTCCTTTTAATGCAAAGGGGTGGGGGATAAAGTGAGAATCTAAGAGAGAATTAATAGTACTACCCTAATTTAGACACATGAAAAAGAGAAAGGCTTGTCTAACATCAAGCTAAATAGTTCACAAGGATGCGACGATCATTATAAATATAACAACACATTTCCAATAAGAAGCACCGAAGTCACTAAAATAGTTAAATTACTCCAATACTGATGAAATAAAAAATGAACCATAAACATTCTAAGAATAGACTTACAAACATTCACAATCCATGTGTGAAAGCGTGATGTATTGGAAGGCTTCAATATTAAGAAAAAGTCCCAAGATACATAAATAAATTAACACCACTAGCTCCAATAATGGAGCATTAGAGCCACTACTTGCTCCCCAAAAGTACTAACTCTATCTCTCTAATTCCTTATGGGATAAGACAAGGTTAAAATTCCTTTACATGAGAAATGAGGATCTATTTATAACTTGAGGCATGACCCTTCACATCCTCATGAATCTTGACTTTCCAACTTCTAGTGACCTTTGGAATTCTACAACCTTTGGAATTCCAAATGACTTTGGAATTGCATATGACTTTTGGTATTACATGTCCTTTGGAATTATATCTTGGTATTATACTTATTTGTCTTTACGATGATTATAATGATACATCATGAATTCCACATCATCGTGTGATGAGAACATGGCATGTCACTATCTTTGATGACAAGGACTAATAGTGAATAATGACATGGACCTTTTCTAGTGGTGACATGGATGGCACTTATATTTTAGTTCTTTCAGCAACTTCGATTGTTGATGTATCTACCCTCCAAAGGTTCTTTGATAAAATGGAGTCTTTGGGGTGCCTTGATCATCAATATTCAAGTGTGTTCTTCATTCTTTCCATGCTTCCTTTGTTTGTTGTCTTTTCCCGATCTTCCTCATGCATGCTTACCATGTTGTTTCTGCAAATACCTGCATCTGCAATCACTCATGATAAGCAACTATTAGCCTAAAAATATCCTATTATACCTCATTTTAATGAATATTTTATGTTCATTCCTTTTCAGTGCGCTCAAAAGGGGCAAAAGGAGCTTCTAGGCGCATAGGCACACTTTGAAAGGCTGAAGGGCTGAGAAGAGGAGGCTTCAGGGCTTCAACATGCGCTCATGTACTCAAGGGAGGGAGGAAATAAAGGTAGGGTTCATGATATGAGTTTGAAGTATGAAGGGGAAGGATTCAGGCTTCCCAAGTGCTCTATGCGCTCAAGGGAGAGATGGAGGGTGCAGGGCGCACTCCTGAAGGTTGAAGGATGAGGATTCATGCCTTCGAAGTGTGCTCATGCACTCAAGAAACCAAGGGAGGTGAATGGAACACTCCCTAAGGCTGAAGGTCGAGGCTTTTTTCCTTCGAAGTGTGCTCATGCGCCCAAGAGGCCAAGGAGGGTGCATGGCACAAGTTCGAAGGTCGAAGGAGGAAGCTTCATGCCTTCAAATTGCACTCATGTACTCAAGGAGGGTGCATTCCTTCAGATTGAAGGAGTGATCTCAAGGAGGGTTCATGCCTTTAGGTTGAAGTAGTGTTCTCAAGGAGGGAGCAATCCTCCAGGTCGAAGGAGTGTGCTCAAGGAGGGCGCATTCCTTTAGGTCGAAGGAGTGTGCTCAAAGGAAGGCTTAGTTTTTGAAGGGCGTAATTCAAAACAAGGAAGGGGAAAGATGGATTAAGGAGTGTCATTTGTGCCCTTGGATGGTGCATGGTTCACTTATGAATAATAAAGGATCTCAAATCAAGGCTTCAGAGTGTTCCCATGCACTCTTGGCCCCAATGGGTCTGCTTTGAAACCAAATATTTTTCTAATTCTGGGATATAGCAAAAGGGGAAAACATGATGATTTTTATACATAAAACCATGTGCGCACATAATAACTCATCGCGAAAATTTATACAAGCTTGAATAATGATAATTATACATCAAAACGCCACTTTGCCTACATTCCCTGAGTACAACGAGTTACGACCAACAAAGATGTTATGACCATGAAGTTCACCAAAATATGTTCTAATCAATGCCACGACACTTGAGACCACTCAAGAACACTTGAAACACATAGAATAGTACGAGATTCCATTTGATGATTAAGGAAACACATTAGATATGACAATGATAGTGGGCTCCAAAATTCGAAAGTAGTGAAATGTTTGGAGGGTGTTGTAGAAGTGACAACACTTGGTGACACACTAGGTGCAATTCAATGTCTCTATCCAGGAATATCAATTGGCTAAGGGTCATACCTTCAGAAAGTAATGATTGCCTCGATTTCCCATTTTTGACCCAGTTTATACATAAAATATCAATTTCCTCTACTTGGTTGAAGAAATAGAAAAAGGTACACCATATCACAAATGTTTCAATCTAGGAAAGGGTAATGTGCATGACAAGTTTATGATATTCAGAGTATGAGTTTTCATCTCTGGTGTTGGTTTGCTGCCAGCAGGCCTAGATAGTACCCGATGGAGTCACTTATGAGCACAAACATTGCCTCATTGCCAGTAAGCCTAGTCAGTACCCCGACAAATTCGCTTGCTTCACCTCCCTGCGTAGGAAGCCTTTATCTTATTTCACCCTTTATTTATTTATTTAATAGAATTGTGCATCAACACTTATTATTTTCAACAGGTGGAAGAGGGATCCCAAGTTATTGAGAGCAGAGGAGGTTTCCCCTTCAGAGAAGTATTTTAAGACCTCTGATATTGGTTTGCTCGCTTTAGATTTTCCCCTTATCCCCTCTCTACTAGATTGGATAAGAATTAACACACAATTAGATTTATACCAAGTTGAGTAGCTTAGATACTAGCATAGACACATATTTAATAGGTTCCCTCAAGGTTCTCTTATTGGACGAATTGTATTTTCCATCCGGACTTAGCTCAACCCTATGGCATTTTCCCAAGCAAAGAAGGAGAACAACAGAAAGCCAAGCGCTATGGTTTTCACACTTCTCTTTTATTAGGCTACAAAGTATCTCAGATGATTCACTCTTTAACACAAGGTCTTATTAAGCAAATGGGCAATAAAATACATAAAAAACCAAAAGCAGAAACAAGAGACAAAGAAAATGGAGATTGAAGCCAAAAACATCATGCAAAAACAAAACAAAGGTTGAGACTAGATAGAGAGTATGAAAGAAGGTGGATGCAATGTAAGATGAACAAAATGCAACTAAGCCTATTCCTAACCTAACCAACTAAAAGGTTAGGGATAAGTGTAATGATATTTCAAGTGAAGCCAACGTAATTTCTCCCAAACTGCAATCACAAATATACGAGCAATGAAAACCGATGTAATAAAATGTGAAATAGAAAAGATAAGAAATTTAATATCTCGCACAAAAGATAAAAGGTCTTTGTTAGATGTAGAGAGATGTGTCATGTCACCTGACTTTACCCAACCTGCCACCCTAACTTTTCGATGGAAAATATAAGCAAACAAACCTTCATGGTTCTTTGTGAATGTACCTGCACTTGTATTGCATTCCTTAGAAAACATCAAGAGAGATCAAATTTTCCTTTTAGAAAATGGGCTTGCTAAGTAAGATGCTTCCAGTTGATGATAGATTGGATGATGAGATTCAAAATAATACTTTTTATGATCTTGATAATTTTGTAAAGATAATTTTTCAACTAATGTCATAGAACCAAGATGGGAGTCTTGTAAGGGAAAATGAATCCAGCTAGGTTCAGAAAGCTTGTCAAGATAGTGAAGGCATAACATAACCATAAACAGAGGGTGAAGTGCCTCAAATGCTTGACTAACATATGAAAATGTAGAAGATAGAACATAATGATCACTTGATGTAAAACAATTGTCATGAGATATACTAGTGGGAAAATTATTAATTAGATGACAATTGTTAGAACAAGAACCATGATCAGATGGACTGATTAAAGGGAAAGACTCTTGGTTAATGAACAACAAGGATAAATCAATTTGAACAACTTGGTGAATGATTCAAACAAAATAATCATCTTCCTCATATGTTGAATGTGGCAAACTGTTTTCTTCTAACTGGTGACAAACTAGACTAGCATCATAATCATTGAAAGAATAAAAAAGGAATGCCAGTATGGAAAACACTTGAAACTAGTCAAGATGCAATGGGTGAAAAATAGGAACTTGATTCAACAAATAACATAAGCATTCACTAACACTCAAGAGGATATCTAGTAGAATTATAACATTCACAAGAAGGACTAGGAGCTGATTATTTTCAAAAGTATCTAATAGGTATGGATCTTTCAGTCGATGATAATATTTAAAATGATCAACTTCATGGCTTTGTATATTCATGGAAGGTATACACTCCAAACCCAAGTTAGATTCAAGATATTTGCATGAAGATAAGTTGACTGAAACAAAATTTTTAATCTTATCAGAAACTGAATCTTGAAAGTTAGAAGAGTTATGTCCATAATACCATAATTCCTTCAAGAAGGAATTTGATCTGAATGAAAATTGGCATCCACCCATGATATTCATCGACCCATGGTATTTATCCACTCATGGAATATACCCATGGTATTATAAGTGGCATCCACCCATGGTATTCATCCACCCAAGGTATTTATCCACCCATGGTATTGTAAGTGGCATCCACCCGTGGTATTCATTCACCCATGGTATTGTAAGTGAGATACACCCATGGTATTCATCCACCCAAGGTATTTATCCACCCATGGTATTGTAAGTGGAATCAACCCATGGTATTTTAAGTGAGATCCACCCATGGTATTCAATCACCCATGGTATATACCCACCCATGGAATTTACCTGTGGTATTATAACTAAAAAAATACTATAAGTAACAAGTTGCATTTTGTAAAAGGACATATTGTCCACCACAATGTAGTTTTTACAGTTATTCTCTATTTTAATAAAAATTTTCTTGGTGGTTTTCTTTAATGTGTGTTCTCCTATTTTCTTCTGGCATTTCAAATTTTTAGATCATGGGGGCCTTCCCCCCATCCCCAAGATCCGTTTCAATTTTTTAGATCTTGGGGGCCTCCCCCCAAGATCTGGATCAGTGGTATCATATTCAGGTTACGACTACATGGGAATGAGGATTTGATGCAAATTTTAGTTTCAAAGTTTTGCAACAATATTCAATGAAATTCATGCACGTGCTATGACCTCCACATAGCACTTTCTTGGGAAAAGCGGGAAGAATTTTAATTTTTGTTTTCATTTTTTTGCAGGAATTTTTTGGGTGGTGAGATTGCAAATCGGATCTGAAAATTTTGGTGCAAAATTAAAAAAAACAAATAACAGATCTGGAATCCTTGCGAAGAAATACCCAAATTCAAAAAAAAAAAATAGCCGAATCAGAGTCTCGATGAGGAAGATATCGTTGATTTAAAAGCAACTATGTTGCATAAATTTTTCTAACGACAATTCACGGACAACGACTCTCCTATCATTTTTGTAGTTTTTGTGCAGAATTTTAGAAAAATGATTGCATATCTGAGATCCTCTTGAAAAATCACACAATTTAAAAAATAATAGTGGTCGAATTAGAGTTCGGATGAGGGAGATATCTTTGATTTAAAATCAACTATTTTTTCAGAAACTTTTATGACGATAGGTTAGTTGCAGCATGAGTTTGAGTTTTCAGAGTGTCCAGATAGGAATTTTAATTAAGTGGGAAGATGAAGAATGGTCATTCTATTTCCAAAAATAGGCTATAATAAATATTATGAATTATAATGACTGAGTTATGCCCATTTTAAATTAGTTTTTATATCTGGAGCAACATTCAGAGGCGGTTCCCTTTGGAGATGTGCCCTCCCACCCCACTTTAGTAGGCACCTGCTTCACATTCATTAGTTTTAGCATAACAACATCCGACTTGGGTTTTTTGGAGATGTACCTTCCCACCCTAGGCTATGTAAGCACTTGTTACTTCATCAATAGTCAAGATCACAGTTACGGGTCAACCACACAAAATCCTTATCAGTGAAGTCCATTTTCTAGGCCACACACTGTTAGTATCAAAATTGGTCACAAGAATTATAGGGTATCTCTATCCTCAAATCTTTGTTTGTCATGGTTATGGGTCATTCATAAACCCACACTTCATCGAAGTCCATTTTTTGGGTTGCACACTGTCAGTATCACAGTTGGTCACAAGCATTACAAAGTATTTCTATCCTTAGATCTTCATTCATCACGGTTATGGGTTAACCACACAAAACCCTTCTCTTCGGTGACTCTTCATATTCAACAAAGAATTATTAGGAGGGAACTTCACGCAATGGGAACCATTGCTTCTTAAGGAGGGAGGAATGATCGGATTGGAAATTGGCATCCACCCATGGTAGTCATCGACCCATGGTATTTATCTACTCATTGAATATACCCATGGTATTGTGAGTGGCATCCACCCATGGTATTCATCCACCCAAGGTATTTATCCACCCATGGAATTTACCCATGGTATCATAAATGGCATCCACCGATGGTATTTACCCATGGTGTTGTAAGTGAGATCCACCCATGGTATTCAATCACCCATGGTATCTACCCACCCATGGAATTTACCTGTGGTAATATAACTAAAAAAATATTATAAGTAACAAGTCGCATTTTGTAAAAGGACATATTGTCCACCACAATGTAGCTTTTAAAATTATTCTCTATCTTAATAAAAAGTTTCTTGGTGGTTTTGTTTAATGTGTGTTCTCCTATTTTCTTCTGTCATTTCAATATTTCAGATCATGCACCCCCCCCACAAAGATCCATTTCTATTTTTTAGATCTTGGGGGCTTCCCCCTAAGATCTGGATCGATGGTATTAGATTCATGTTCGGCTCCATGGGAATGAGGGTTTGACACACATTTCTGTTTCAAAGTTTTGTAACAATATCCAACAAACTTCATGCATGTGCTACAACCTCCACAGAGCACTTTCTTGGGAAAAGAGAGAAGATTTTTTTTGTCATTTTTTCGTAGGATTTTTTTGGGCAGTGAGTTTGCAAATCAGATCTGAAAATTTTGGTGAAAATTTTACAAAATCAAATAACATATCTGGATTCCTTGCGAAAAAATACCCAAATCCAAAAAAATAATCAGCCAAATCGGAGTCCGGATGAGGGAGATATCGCTGGTTTAAAATCAGCTATATTGTAGAAATTTTTTTGATGACAATTTGTGGACAACAACTCTGCTATTATTTTTTGCAGTTTTTGTGCAGAATTTTAGAAACATTATTGCATATTTGACCTCCTCTTTAAAAATCACCCAATTTAAAAAAAAAATTGGTCGAATCAGAGTTTGGATGAGAGAGATATCACTGCTTTAAAATTAACTATTTTTTTCAGAAACTTTTTGTGATGGGATGACAGTTGCAATGCGAATCTGAGTTTCCAGAGTGTCTGGATAGGGATTTTAATCAAATAGGAAGATGCAAAATGATCATTCTATTTCCAAAAATATGTTATAATAAATATTATGAATTATATTAACCGAGTTATGCCCATTTTAAATTAGTTTTTATATCTGGAGCAACATTTAGAGTGGGTTCCCTTTGGAGATGTGCCATCCCACCCCACTTTAGTAGGCACCTGCTTCATATTCATTAGTTTCAGCATAGCAGCATCTGACATGGGTTCTTTGGAGATGTACCCTCCCACCCTAGGCTATGTAGGCACCTACTACTTCATCAATAGTGAGCATCACGTTTATGGGTCAACCACACAAAATCCTTATCATTGGCATCCATTTGCTAGGCCACACACTATTAGTATCACAGTTGTTCACAAGCATTACAAGGTATCTCTATCCTTAGATCTTTGTTTGACATGGTTATGTGTCATCCACAAACCCACACTTCATCAAAGTCCATTTTCTAAGTCACACTATCAATATCAAAGTTGGTCACAAGCATTATAGGGTATCTCTATCATCGGATCGTCGTTCATCACGGTTATGGGTTAACCACACAAAACCCTTCTCTTTAGTGACACTTCATATTCAATAAAGAATTCTTAGGAGGAAACTTCACGTAATGGGGACCATTGCTTCTTAAGGAGGGAGGAATGATCAGAATGGAAATTGGCATCCACCCATGGTATTCATCGACCCATGGTATTTATACACTCATGGAATATACCCATGGTATTGTAAGTGGTATCCACCCATGGAATTTACTCATGGTATTGTAAGTGGCATCCACCCATGGTATTTACCCATGGTATTGTAAGTGAGATCCACCCATGGTATTCAATCACCCATGGTATATAACCACCCATGGAATTTACCTATGATATTATAACTAAAAAAAACTGTAAGTAACAAGTCGCATTTTGTAAAAGGACATATTGTCCACCACAATGTAGCTTTTACAATTATTTTCTATTTTAATAAAAAGTTTCTTGGTGGTTTTGTTTAATGTGTGTTCTCCTATTTTTTCTGGCATTTCAATTTTTCAGATCTTGGGGGCCTCCCCCCCAAGATCCATTTCAATTTTTAGATCTTGGGGGCCTCCTCCCAAGATCCATATCAAAATTTACATCCGATGAAACCATGCAAAGGAAATAATTTTGCAAGGATATCCAAATTTGATTTAGTTCGAGGGCCTTACCAGAGTCGTGAGAACTTGACATAACCATCAACTAAAGTTGAAGTGCCTCAACTCCCTGATGAGTCCCAAAACTTTCAAGAATTGTAGAATTACGTTTTGAAGATTGAGTTAGATCATGCATGGTATGTGGACAACTACCATCAATAATTGCAACAAGATCACTAGTATCAAGTTGCAAGCCATCTACATTATTGATTTGATCATAATTTACATCTTTAACAAATAGATTACTCAAGTTATAAAGTTCTTCTGATTGCACCTTTGAGGATGAATAGATTGAATGAATTTCATGAGTAACCTGTACTAAGGAATTCTCCTCATGCAATTCCTAGAAATGGTAAGGAATGGAATGAATATTGATGATTTAAGTACTTTCCTCTTCATCATGAATGATCTCACCACCATGTGTCAATTCAAAATCCAACTCATTAGATGAAATATCCCCATCACAAGTTAATGCCTTACAAAGGGTGGAACGTGAGGGATAGTGAGGTGAAGAGGTAG
Source organism: Pinus tabuliformis (assembly GCA_031772625.1). Lineage (NCBI taxonomy): Eukaryota > Viridiplantae > Streptophyta > Pinopsida > Pinales > Pinaceae > Pinus > Pinus tabuliformis. Next base: position 854,290,282 of record CM062817.1, on the reverse strand, counting down.
TTTCAATAAAAACATCTTCATTGACCGAATTAGATTCAAGATATAAATATTTCAAAACAATTTTTTCTTGAGAAAACTTAAGATCATTAGGTGTGCTTGGGAAACGATCATTACATACAATAATGGATTCAAAATCAGTAGAATGAAGGTTATCCAAGACTTCAGGCTGATTAAGAAATTTAACTTTATTTAATCCATCATAGAGATTCTTAGATTCATATCCAATGAAGGATGGAAGAAAATTATATTGACATGGAGGATTTTGAAAAAGAAAAGAATGGTCAAGTGAATCCTCACCTTCTTGCTCATCTAACTATGAAGAATGACTACCTTGCACATGATCATCCTTTAGTTTTGGAAGATATTGATAAAGTGGATCAAGGGGAAAGGGATCATGAGAAAGAGGTGATAGAGGATGAAAAGAATCAAAATAAAATTCAAGACTAGAGTTATGAGTGTTAATACCATCTGGTGGAATGGAGGGATTTATATTCATCATATTCTTCATGAACCATTCCATATTATCCTCAGTCAGATCGAGATCATGGGAAATGAATGATGGTTAAGAAAATGGATTAGGAATTTGATTTGCATATTTCCCATCTTCAACATTATCACAAGGGGGCACCCAAATCGATACTGGAAAAGGAGGAGGACAAGGAACAAAAGGAATAATAGGCTCCTCCTCTAAGATTGGGGGTGTCTCACAATTTCCAAAAGTTGGGAGAACAAGAAAATCTGGAGGTTTATATTGAAACCGATCCAAAGAAGTTTGAGGAAAATGTTCAAACTTTTGCTTAAAGAAATCCCAATCCATATCTTCTTCAAGAAACTCATAACATAGGTGAAGGAATCTGTTAGCAAAATCCTCAATTGATTCATCAAGATCCATTCTAAGTTGATTGATTCTTTTATAAACATCTCAGTAATTATACCAATCAAATGCTTGATGAAGCACCTTAAGGAATTGATGAAAAAATTGAATGGAAGTGGATGGTAAGGTATGGCACCATTGATTAACATGACCTTGAAGAGTGAGGGTGAACAAAATAAACATAACATCTTCATCATCGACTTCAAGAGACAAAACCGAAGAAAATCATTTATGTGTGTGGATAGATATGAACCACCCTCACCATCAAACTAGAATTGAGAAAAGGAATGAACGAGTTTTGCGGAGATTGAAAGTTTATCAAGAGGCCAAAGAGGGTGCATGGCGCAAATTTGAAGGTTGAAGGAGGAAGCTTTGCACCTTCAAAGTGTGTTCATGTGCTCAAGGAGGGAGAATTCCTTTGGGTTGAAGGAGTTCTCTCAAGGAGGGCACATTCCATTAGGTCAAAGGAGTGCGCTCAAGGAGGGCATATTCCTTCAAGTCAAAGGAGTGCACTCAAGGAGGGGGCATTCCTTCAGGTCAAAGAAGTGCGCTCAAAGGAAGGCTTGGTTTTTGAAGGGTGCAAATCAGAACAAGGAAGGGGAAAGATGGATTCATTAGGGGATTTTTGAAGTCTAAAATGGGCTTCCTAAGGAAATCATAAAATAATAGTGGAAATAATAAAATAAGATTAGATTACATCTTATAATTTTAGAGGGAAAAATTAAAAAACTATTTTTTCAACTCATATTTTCAACTTATCTCCCTAATGGTTTACTCAAATTTTGAGCAGAAACACTTATTGGATGTAGAATTTGATTCCTCATCCAAGGAGTACCCATGTTTCATACTTTCAATGAACCCTGCTACATGAAAAATGAGAAATACATGAAAAATGTGATTGCAATCACGTTTTTTCATGTATTTCTCATTTTTCATGTGGCAGGGTCCATTGAAAGTATGCAACATGGGTACTCCCTGGATAAATAATCAAATTTTACATCCAACAAGAACTCCTATTCGAAATTTGAGTAAAACCTTAGGGAGATAAGTTGAAAATACGAGTTGAGAAAGTAGTTTTATTATTTTATTATTTTTTAAACTTTTTACTTTTTTACTCCAAAAATGGTGAATCATCCCCCATGGTTGACATCATCATCTTGAATCCTATTGGTTCTTATAAAGTTTATTTTGGCTGTACATTTTTCTTAGGAGGGCCATTTTAGACCTCAAAATTCCCCTAATGAAGGAGAGCACTTTTTCCTCTTGGAGGGTGCATGCCGCACTTCTGAACAATGAAGGATCCCCTATCAAGGCTTTAGAGTGCGCTCATGCACTCTTGGCATCAATGGGTTTGCTTTCAAAGCAAAGATTTGTCTAAGTCTGGGATATATGAAAAGGGGTGAACATGATGAGTTTTAGACATAAAACCATGTGTGACACATACCAAATCTTAGAGAAAACTTAGAAAATCTTGAACAATGATAATTGAACATCAAAACACTACTTTTCATACATTCCTCAAGTATAATGAGTGAAGTGTCTGTGACTGTGACCCAAAAGTGTTGTTTTACAACAAGGAGGATGTTACGACCATGGAATGCACCTAAAGATGTTCTAATCAATGCGATGACACTTGAGACCACTAAAGTATAGTTGAAACACATAGAATAGCATGAGATGACATTTGATGATCAAGGTGACACATTATCTACGATAGTGATAGTGGGCTCCAAAATTCGAATGTAGTGAAATTTTTGGATGGTGTTGTGGAAGCGACGATAGAAACATATCATCAATACATAGAAAAATCATGTGCTCATTTCCAACAAATTTGGATCAACAACATTCTTCAAGTCATCTATCCAACTTCATCTTGGAAGCCACAACTGACTTCTTTTCATCATAGATCAACACATGCTTCAATTTAAGCTAATCTTGTTTGGCCCCTTTGAGTCCAAATCCCATCCAATCATGAGTCTTCTTGTCACATAGTTCTTCCATCCTTTTCAATGATAGCCACAACTTGGTAGTCTTTGTTATGTGTCTAAAATCCTCACTAGGAGGCCATGGAAGAACAAATACAACCAAGAAAGATATACAAAGACAAGAGACTCATAATGAAAAAACAAACAAGAAAGTACTTATCTCTTGAGAAAGTTTTAACTCCCTCTTGATCTTAGCTTTCTCAAATCCATTCAACCTCATCCACATCATCAAGGAGTTAACCTCATTCACATCATCAAGGAGTCCATATAATTATCAAGGAGTTGACCTAGTCCACATCATCATCAAGGATCCCACATCATTAAGGATTCCATATCATTGTCAAGGAGTTGACCTCATCCACACCATCATCAAGGATTCCATATCATCGTCAAGTAGTTGACCTCATCCATAACATCAAGGAGTTGACCTCATCCACGTCATCACTAAGGAGTTCATGTCATCAGTAACGATTAAAAAAATAAAAGAAAATAAGATACTTATCTCAACACCCTCTTAATCTTTAGCCTTCTTGCATCCAACCTACAAATCAACCTCATCATCAAGATGTCAAATCCTCTAGGAGCTAGGGTTTCTTCTTCTTTTAAGTGGAAATAGTTAATTCATAAGCCCTAGGCTTTCTTCTCCAACTCTTTTAAAGTTATTAATTTGTTAGCTAGAGATTTAGCTCCAAACCCAAAAGATTCTTCAAGTTTAGTCAAGGGTTTACAAACCCTAGATGAGTAAAACTTATCTTCATCATGTTCACCATCGTAAATCCTAGGGAATAAAAAACACTAGGGATTTCTTATTCAAACTCTTGCTATGGTTTTCAAACCCTTCTAAATGTTAGATTGAACAAACCCATCAATATTTCATATTTCAACAATATTCTGACCAAACTTCAGGGTCATGATATGTCAACCTTTCTCAGCAGATGGCGAGACCTTGACATTCCTGTAATTATTTCCAACATTCAAGGCTACCACAATATCAATGTAACAACTATGTGCCTTTGCAATAGATTTCATCATTTAGGTAAAATATTCATGCCAAAACTTATCAAGAGAGACATTGGTATTTAAGATATGTGTCATCTTTAAATTTAACAAACCTTCAAAAAAAATTTCCAACCTTGATTCAAAAACCAATTATTTGCAACTTTTTTGTTCATTAATGAGATACCCAACCATCCATCATTGTTTGATTGATCAAAGGAAGATCATTGGACATTTTTAGCGCCTTTAAAAATTTCACATATTCTGGATTTACAATTTCCATTCTTTTTATAACAAAAAGTATATATCAAATTAGTCAATTAGGCTTTAATGAATTTTGACTATAGGTTTTTTGTGTATAGAAAGAATTTCAACAACTAAAAAAAATCAATCTCGGATCATGCTTCAAAGATGAAAATCATAGTAACCACAATAATATTAGGCTTTTGGTCTACCATAGGGATTATTCTCATGTTCCAATACTTGATCTTATTATACTCATCAAATATATGCCATCAATATCACTTCAAACTTCAGACCCTTCACTTTAGGAGAACAACATTTTTGAATGATAATTCTTTACAAAGGTAAAAAAATGTAGCAAGATTGGACTACATATTTCTTTCCTCTAAGGAGTAATGTTAGCTTCTTACAATGTGTTTTGTTAAGCATATAAAAACCTACCTTTTATGTATAGAAACATTCTCACTATCATAGAGATGAGCTTGGATTAACAATACCATTTTAGATGGCACTTGGATACAAATATGAGGCTCAATATAGACTTCAGACAAACTTCATAGATCAAACATTTGAAAGTAGCCATGGACTTGTAGGTTCAATATAAAAGATAATGAGCTTGGGCTTTGTTAGATCTTGGATGCCTATCATAGAGAAAGTGTAAAGCTCAGATCTCCTCTGCATAGCTTAGACTACTAGACATGTAGAGATGGGCTATGAATTCTTAACCTTCGGATATCACCATATACTTATGCACAAAAAAAGGCAAGCCTCTTGTTATAAAACTAGGCCTCAATATCATCCTTTAGATTGGATAATTGTCAAATACCCATAGATACAACAATACCATAGTGAATTTGAGTTCATAGAAGATAAATGGATGTTTTAACTAAAATTTTACAAAGGGTAGAGTACCCAAATTGTTCTTTAAATTTTTGGATCATTGGACTTTCCACAGAGGCTTGGATTCCCATGCTATGGCATATTTCCATAATTTATTTCATAAAAAAACTACCATAGAAGGTTCGAATCACTTACCTTAGAATGCTCGGATGCCTCCTCATACTTCACATAATTCCACAGTGATAAAATACCTCAGGTCTACAAGGTTTCCATAGAAATATAGGTGCCTTAAGTTCGAAATTTTCCCACATAAACTAGGTGTTCCAAGATTTCAACAAGATAGATGATTTCACCTTCTATTTGGCCTTGATCATAGACATTAACATAGAGATTGGATTGAGATAGATTGATGGGTTCACAAAAAATATTCTCAACCTCATTTCCAATCCATCTTGAGTGAGGGAAAAACAAGATACATGATCCCAAAGAATTCCAATACTATAGATGATAGTCCACAAAAAAGCTTGCATATCATAAAGACTATATTGTCCTTTGAAACAAATGTTAACCACAAGATTGGATGTTTTTTATAGATAACATATGTAGTTTCAGATCTTAGCACTCTTCCACAGAGATAATTCAAATGTCTTATGTCAAAGAGTTTCAACACAAATATGGATTAGAGGACTTGATTTATAGTAGTCTTTTAAATGAGGACTACTTTAACCATTGCAATCTTCCTTGTAGGCCGTCACATAAGAGGATCCACAAAGATTGCATAAAGGATATGTTACATAGCTCACATGAAGGAGCCATAGAGCTCACATAACACATATTTTTGATCCTCAGTAAGTCATATATCCATAATGTGTGTCAAGAGATTCAACCAAAATACTAGGCCATAGGAATTCGAGCCAAAGATTTCACATAAGCTTCATGAAAGAGTCTTATAAAACTTCGTATAGGATAGATATAACTTCACATAAGATTATGATTTCTCTCATCCAAAACTAATCTTCAACCTCGCTCTTATACCATGTTGATACTTCTAGGGCACAAGCTAGAACCATTTTTTATTCAACAAATAACTACTTCTAATGATTGGTTAACATTAGTTCCACAGATCATTCATTCAATATCATTAAGCAATTATACAGAAGAAAATATTATCTAGTAAACATAAAAGAGAAGTAGAAAATGAGACAATTAGACAAAAGACACATAAATTAGGCCTGAGGTCAGTGCAAAACCCAAAAGGGGAAAACCCATAAATATTTCCTTATGAAATAGATCTCATAGTTCATCTATATATATATATATATATATATATATATATATATATATATATATATATATATATATATATATATATATATATATATATATATATATATATATATATATAGATATATATAAGACATAAAATATAACCACTAATTAATACAAGAGCTTTTCATAAATTCCAAGCCTCTACTCCTTATGAAATCCAACCTCTTCCTCTTCCTTCATTCGCTAGAATGAAGATTAATGAATAGATCACCATTGTGTCAAACGAGAAGGAGGGATCACATATTTATAGTCTTCCAAAGGAGGTCAACTGGTTGCCAAGTTAGGTTCCCAACCAACTTGAATAAAAGGAGGCCAACGTGAATTATTTTTAGGAGGCAAAATTTAAATTGAATTCTTCTATTTCTTTACATGATGATAATACCGACCATGGCTACCATATTTATAATAGGTATTTCATCCTCCTCCCCTAAACCAAAGACTCATAAGGAAATTTGAGCCCTGCAACTATCTTAGGAGGAGTTAAAAGAATGGGTTGTTTCATAGCACACCCATATCCTTTGTTTTGATGGTGCCTCCAAGTGGAATTTAGGGGTGTCAGGTCTAGGGGGGTGATTTATTAATCCCTAGAGCAAAAATTGAAATAGGATTCACTTGGAGTCTACAGATGGACACTAAAAAGCAAGCAAAAGTATGTGGATTATTTCAAGCTCTTTCTTTGAAATAGGGAAGAAATATTGGAAATATTTTAATCATAGAGGACTCTAAACTTATAATTGTCCATATTCAAAATGGATCAATCCTAAGGATCCCCTTCTTGGTTCAGTCCTTGGCAGGATAAGAAATACTTAATTACCTAAATTTCAATGTTACCATGTCTTAAGGACTAACAATATCAAAGCTAACGCAATGGAAAATTAAGCAGCTAAGCTATTGAGGGCATCATTACTAGCTAACAATCAATTACCATTTTCTCCTACCCCATGAATTTTATATTGTTACCTAAGGTTCAAGGTGGGGGTGGGTATGCCCAACCCCATTCATCAAAAGAGAAATTATAGATTTTCTGGAAGAGGCCATTTCAGGTGGATAGAAAGGGACCTAACACGAGGGCACGCCCCTCCTCCACATGCTCTTCATGCATGATTAATTCCTCATGGCAGCTATAGGATGACATATTTACGTGAGTAAGGTGATGAGTTTTATTGATATGAATGGGAAGGAGAGTGGGGTTAATGGGCTATTTATTCTATGAACATGGGTTATTGGGTTCCCTCGATAGATGATGGGGCTATAGTGTGCCACCATCCTTTGGCAAAAAATGGACCTACAACAAATGAGCTCCATAATGGTGGAACATCAAGAAATGGAAATTGAACGTCATGGGTGGGGAGACTTATGGAATAATTGCATCCATGATCAATTAAATGTATAAATTTGATAGAAATTGCAACTGCTAAAGAATTCAAACTGAAAACAAGAGACACAAATTATACTCTACTAATATGCGGAATGAAAATCACAATTTAGAACAACATGCATAGACATGCAACAAGAAAAAACACAAGTACAAAATGATTTCTAGGGGAACCCAACTGGGAAAAACCCCTCAATCCTCTTTGTATTAATAAGTTGAATAGATAAACTATTACAATTTCATGCTCTAGCTCTAAGCACAACCTACAAAAGAAAAACTGTTCTCTCTGCTGAATGAGAGCCTCTAGCCAACACTTAGCCAATTTATGCCTCCTCTAGCCTCCTATTTCCTTGCACAAATCTGAGCAAATTTGAGCTCCTAAACAATAGGGAAGTCCCTATTTCCTTGCACAATTCCCAAGGAATTGATCTCCTGACTGCATGCAACAACTGTACACTCAACTAGTATACACTTACTATTACACTAGCCTTTGTATCCTCCACTTCAGCTGAGAAATTCGAATTCCATGCATGACTGGGCTAGTTTGGGCTGATTGATTAGTTCACTGATAGATCTATGAGTTAGACTGCTGTATCACTACACAAATAACCTTCAACTGACTCTATCAATAGTTAGAGGTAATGAACTATATTGCTAAAATTTAGCAATCAACACATGCATGACTAAACTCCAAGCCCACTAACTCAAATTTACTGAGCTAACTGACTGTAAAGAGCCATGTCACACTAGTTTGTTATTTTTTTCAACTACGGTCAAATTCCACCATGGATAGCTCAAATTACTAAGTTTATGATTGCATTATATTTCACTTTTCGAGAGGACCAAAATCGACCTAAATATCACCCAATTTGGTCAAGCGGAAGTTGAGTTTTGAATTATTTTATTCATACATGTATTAGGGAATGGATCGGACCTAACCACATGTGTAATTGCTTCGGTCGGCCTCAATGCCAATTAGACCCTCATGAAAGCCTATAAATAGAAGATACCTCAAGCTCATTTGGACACATTGAACAAGCCATCTTCTCTTCTCTTATTGTCTTGGTTCGCATAGGTTTGTTGGAGGAAAGTTCACACAAGGGTCCGAAATCTCAGGGTCGAAGCTTGCACTGATCTAGGGTTTTATAGATCTCAGACGCTGGCACAAAAATGGACATTTTAGTCCCTAGATGCTGGCACAATGTGTTATGGGAGCGTCTAGGGAGCCTTGGACGCTGACACAGTGGGTTATGAGAGCGTCCAGGGCTTTAGAGATAGATCAGGTTATATTAGTCCCCAGACACTCACACAAAGTGGTCCTAAGAGCGTCCAAGCTACCATAGACGCTCACACAAAAACCTTATGAGAGCATCTAGGGCTTGAAGCAGGTTTGGGTATGTTTGACCCCAGACACCCTCATCCAGTTCACTTGAGAGCGTCTAGATCTGTTCTAGATGCAGTCATCCAGTTATGCAAAGAGCGTCCAAATCTGCTATAGACGCTTACACAACTCCTCCTCCCTGCCTCCGGGAATCATGGATGAGATTTTTGTGTTCCAAAGATTCTTATCAGTGACAACAATGTTCAACAGTATCCAGCAGTTGTCTATAGTCAGTGAAAACACACTTTAGTCCTTAGAATCAGGGTTTTGATTATAAGCATGATTATATTTGTTTCATGGATATCATAGTTGTTTTGTTGCATAGATAAAGTTATGGATGATTGTACTCTCTCTTTTTTTCTGAATTATTTGATGACAATTTAAGAAGAAGAAGATTTGCAAGGTTTTTCCCCATATTGGGTTTTGCCCTGGTCTCGAACCAATCCTGGTGTCTTTATGTGTGTGCATGCATTTCTTCTATTGTTCCATTATGTTCTGTTGCATTGACGGTGACGATGATGTTGTTATTTCTATATAATTGCATATGCTGATGAATAAAGGTGTATACATGAATAATTTTATGATGATATGGGGTGAACTTAATGTAGTAATGAAGAAATTCAATTATCAAAGCAAAGAACAATGTAGCCCTATGAAAAATTAACATGGAATCAGAGATGGGCTAAAGAAAAGCCATGGAGATCACCCTGAGGATGACACCTTTTATGGATGCAAGAAGAGGATGGTGGAGACATAAAATAATTCTAGGGTTTGAAGAAAACCCTTGGCAACTTTATTATTAGGGTTTGATGGATTCTAGGAAGGTTAGGGTTGGAAAGAAAACTACGGTTTTTGGAAACAATAATAGATATGGAACCTAGCTGGTCAATGTCAAGATGGTCAAGCACTTGTGGGAGATTTGATGAAGCCCTAGATGGGATAATCCCTAGCAGGTCTGGTTGGATAATTGAAGGAAACATTAGTATATGGACCATGGACATTGATGGCTCTTGAATATTGGTTCAAGAGGGAGAGGATCACCTCTCATTGAAGATAAGTATTTCTTGACGTATGATGCCTTTTACTTTTGTTTAGACCTATGGATTTGATGATTGTGTTTTTGCTAATAATTCCTGCATATGAATTTGAGTATATGGATGCTTCTAACCTCCTTGAAGAGATGTGATGAGTGATTCCTTCTTGAGGATCATTTGAAATGCAGGAAGGATGGCTAGTGCTGGAAAAGGTAAAGCAACATTATATGAACAAGTTACAAAAGATGCCTATGTCTAATGAGAAGGTGCATAGGTATTTGAATACCACAAGGTATGCATGGTATGTTGTGTTTTAGCTATTGGCTCGATAAGTCCTAAGACATGATTAGAGTTTCTTTTTCTTTGATGGCTCATAAATGCATATGAAAGTAACTTGGATCTATGTTTCCTACGATGAAATGATGCACACCTAGTGTTGAACATTTTATCTTCTTAAATTCTATGAGGCTATCTAATGTTGATACATTGATACACTTGATGATTGGCTAACGTCCATCTATTGAACATCATGATCCTATAAGGAAGGCTAGCACCTTGACTCTAGTAAATGATACTCTTGATACTTGTCATGATGGATTTCATATAGAAGGATATCTCATTGGCTCTTATACATGATACTACTGGTAATGCTTGTGATAAGCATGATGAAAGCATATGGAAAGATAGATTGACACTCTTGTTGTTTTATTGAATGACCTTACTTTATCTTATTGATAATGAAGAGCATGGTAACCTTGATGTTAGAAGTATAAGTGTAAGATTGATATCTAGATCTCTTACTAACTGTGGACATGTCTTGATGAGATGGGTAACTATGGCTGCCCTAACTTGATAGAGTGACATGATAGAAAGTGTTCATAATCTCTAAGATATGATGTTGCATATATATGCTGCTGGGACTCTAACCTTTGATGAAAAGACTGATGTCATGATGCTAATATCCATAATAGATATATGTTTATTATCTAACAGATCTGGTGTTGCATGACTCTAGCAGAGACAAGATGACGACATGAATGAAGATGAATGAAGTAGATCCCCAGTTAGAGGGAGAATCTCTTCTCAGACCACTATTTTCATTATGTACTGTTGAAATATGATTTATGTGCATATGAAATTATTGATCTGCAGCAGAGTCTCATATCTTAAGCCCATACAAAAATTAGGGTTTCTGCTTCGAACACAGTCACAGATCTGGGAGATCTCATCCCTGGACACTCGCATGCTAAGGCCCAGATAACATCCATGAAGCTAAAGATGCTCCCATGCTAACTTGAAGGGAGAATCCATAGGTTTGACTACAATTGACCATCATCTGAATATTTCTAAAGCTGTCAAAATTTTGAATCAAGATGTTTCTGACATATCCTGCCACTGTAATCTGATTTCTAAAGCTGTTTGGGTTAAATTGCTGATAACATAAAAATGAAGTATTGTGCAAGAAATTGGATGGTCACCTAGAAGATGCCAATTCCACATATGTGTTACATATAGCAATATCTGCAAGCAGGAAAAGCTTGTATGTCTGCCATAACATGAACATGCATACTGAACTTGTATTTGCCGGTGACCGAGACATATATATAGATATGTAGTTATCTTTATGCTAGAAGAGGTTGGCATGATTAGGATGATTGATATAGTTGAACAATGTTTTGTCATGATGCTTGAAAATAACTTTTAATTGATGATTGAGATATTTTTGACTATAGATCTCTCTACGGTAGCGAATTTGGACTTGACCTGATAATTTGATTTGACGATTTTTTATTTGCCCTGATGTCTATTCTATGTGGGCACAATGACATGTGGGTATTCAAAAATTGGCCTCCTTGTACTAGAACAATGTTTGAGGTAATGATCGTTGTGATTCAGATGGAACTTGCGTGACTCATACTTGATGTATGCATTTTCATCTAGTGACAGGATGATTTGTATTATGATTATGAAAATGGCTTGATAAAGCTTGGATTGATATTTCATGGTTAATGGCAGCTTGTTTTCATGATAATAGATGAAGACAAGACTTGATATGTGATCTACTTGTCACCTGGTTGATATTATTGATACTATGATAATAATGACTTTGATAATGGTCGTGATCTGACTTCTAAACTTTGATGAGATGGATTTGTTGTTGTGATGGAACAACATTGATTTATGTAAGGCTGATTATTCTAGCTTAGCAAGGCAGTATGCTTAGAATATTGCATGAAGTAAACTCTCCGATCTAGGTATGTCTATATTTTACAGTTATCTAATGAAGTCAGGATGATGAATTCGAAGGTATGGCTTTAATATGGATTATGGTTTTTATTTTGGTTTTGGTTTTGGTTTTACATACTAATGGTCTACTCTTGACAGGTGATGATCCTCTGATGATCTAAATCAGAGGGAGATAGCTTATTAAGCTTGAAATCATGTATTATAGCATGCTGAATTGATTTTTGGAATTTGGGAAAGAAATTCCATATTTCAAAGCTATTGGAAAATGTTTTTGAATAATGAAAATGAAAATACTTGGATACTCCAATTTGAAGTTCAAGATGTTGTTAAACTTGGCATGGCACCCAACAGTTGATTGAAGCATTGATGTTCCATTTCAAACATCCATCTGTATATATATGATGTGCATAGAACCTGAATGAATTCATGATTGAACTTCTTCATTCACATAGAGTTTCCACTGAGCATGCTTTGAAATATCTGCATGAGATATTATACTTTTGAAGATGATACATTTCTCCTATGATATATATCTTGATAGAGATTATTCTTAAGCACATTTAAATGTTTCTTTAGTATGAGATCTGCCATGATATCTTGGATGAGAGGTCCATAGTACGATTGAGGATGAATACGATGGTAGGATGAAGACTCTCCTTAGAGAGTTGTCTGAGCGTGATCTAGATATGATATGGATATATTGTGATGACATAGAGTGAGATCTGATTGGTATTAAATCCCAAATTTATAGATGGGACAGAGATACTCTCATACATTGAGACAATGTAGTTGTTCGAAACAAGCTCAGGCTTGTGGTTGGAACCTCCTTGAGAGGGAGGATTATTATGGTATCATTTTGTGATTTATATGAATATATATGACCACACATGATATTTGATCTGATGCCCTGTATGAACAGGAAAAAACTCCTATTGAGACAACAAGATACCATATTTGAGTATGATGAGAGCAGTGCTGATCGAGGACACTTAGCCAAATCTTCCTCCCTGTCTGAGCTCCTAGGGTGAGTTATTGAGATGGGGGGCTCCTGGGGTTGAGGGAACTCTGGACAATAGGGCGTTACCCCTATCTATTACCCATATCTTTGGAGAATGCTTCTCCCCTATCTTCATAGGGTCTGAGAATGATGCTCCCCTATTTGGTCTTTGCCGAGTATACCCCAATTGGCATCATACCCATAAACAGGTTGACTTGTCAGGAATACCACTCCTCATTTAGCTAACGAGTTGAGAGTGTACTTGGGGTGTACAACCCAAGTCGATTATGATGCAGGTGTTCTACCACATGACTATTCAAGGTCATCGATGGGAAGATCAATAGGAAATAGGAAGGGTTGAGATAACCATATCTGATTCTAGGTTGAGATTGAGCTCCCTGAAGTGATCCCATCATCGAGATGTGCTCCCATGTGTGTTTGGATATCCTATTGCTAGATATGGGGTTGTAGATGTATATATCCCCCATGAGATTCTGGGTCGATATGTGTTCCCCGATGTGGTTCTAGGTTGAGATGTGCTCCTTAATGATATGCTCTCTGATGACGATTAATGATGATATTATGGGTAGTAGTCCACTAGCAGAGATTCTAGGTAGCAGCTTGATGGATAGAGGGTGTTAGCTTAAACTCCCCTCTCGTAACAAATTCTTCTTCTTCTAGATTTGAGAACATTCAGAATATGAGCAAGAACAATCAAGAGATAAGCATGAATAAGCAAAAGATAGATCGAGATGTAAAATGATGATTTGTGATGACGAGAAACTTGAGATGGAAATGGCATGATGAATACATGACAGATATGATCCGTGATTATACGTGATGACACTTGAAGATTCTAGAATGGCATATTGATCGATGGACATATATTGGCAGGTGGAATTATCCCTAGTTGAGAGGGAGTGCTAATTTTTGCAACTGTGGTAAAAATACACCTTGGATAGCTCAAATGACTGAGATGATGATTGCATTAGATTCCTCTTTTTGAGAGGACTAAAATTGATCTAAAGATCACCCAATTTGGTCAAGAGGAAGTTGAGTTTTGAATTATTTTATTCATAGATGTATTATGGAATGGCTTAGCCCTAACCACATGTGTAACTACTTAGGTCGGCCTCAAGCCCAAGTGAACCCTCATGAAAGCCTATAAATATAAGATACCTCAATCTCATTTTGACACATTGAATAAGCCATCTTCTCTTCTCTTATTTTCTTGGTTCATACAGGTCTGTCGGAGGAAAGTTCGCACAAGGGTCTAAAATCTCATGGTCAAAGCTCGCGCTGATCTAGGGTTTTCTAGATCTCAGATGTTGGCAAAGAACTGGATATTTTAGTCACTAGACACTAGCACAGTGTGTTATGGAAGTGTCCAGAGAGCCTTAGACGTTGGCATAGTGGGTTATGAGAGTGTCCAGGGTTTAGATCAAGTTGTATTAGTATTCAGACACTCATACAAAGCGGCCCTGAGAGTGTCCAGGCTACCATAGATGCTCACACAACAACCTTATGAGAGCTTCTAGGACTTGAATCAGGAATGGGTATGTTTGGCCCTAGATGCCCTCATCTATTTCACCTGAGAGTGTCCAGATCTGTTCCAGATGCAGTCATCCAGTTATGCAGAGAGCGTCCAGATTTGCTATAGACACTTGCATAGCTCCTCCTCCCAACGTCCGAGACTCATGGATGGGATTTTTATATTTCAAAGATTCCGCTCAGTGATAGTAGTGTTCAAGAGTATCCAGCGGTTGTCTACAGTTAGTGACAACACACTTCAGTCCTCAGAATCAAGGTTTTGATTATAAGCATGATTAGATATGTTTCATGGATATCATAGTTGTTTTGTTGCATAGATAAAGTTATGGATCATTGTACTCTCTTTTGCTTAATTATTTGATGACGATTTAAGAAGAAGAATATTTGCAAGGGTTTTCCCCATAGTGGGTTTTTCCCTAGTTTTAGACTAATCTCAGTGTCTCTATGTGTGTGCATGATTTTCTTCTGTTGTTCCTTTATGTTTCGTTGCATTGATGATGATGATGATGTTGTTCTTTCTATATAATTTCATATTTTGATGAATAATGGTGTAGATTTTAATAATGTTATGATGATATGGGGTGAACTTAATGTAGTAATAGAGAAATGCAATTATCAAAGCAAATAACAGTGTAGCCCTGTGAAAATTTAACATAGTTAACTACCTCAAAGGTTTCCCGCTGATGTGGAAATTTGATTTACTCAATTTGAGTGAGGTTAAAGTCAAATTAAACCTTTCTTGCTACACTTTCTAACACTCCCTCTTAGCAAGAAAGGGATTTTTCACCACCCTTATCCCGCACCTGTGGAATTCAAATTGACCTCTTGACAATGCCTTTGTCAAGGTGTCAACATCTTGCTCCTCAATTGGAATGTACTTTAGCAACATAATTCTCCTCTGCACATAGTCCCACAAATGATGATACCAAATATTAATGTTCTTGGACCTATCATGAAATACCAAATTCTCAGAAAGCTTAATGCAACTTTGATTATCACAATATATCACTGTCAGATCCATATCCTGATTAAAAATACCCACAAGTATTTTCCACATCCATATGGCCTCACATGTTGCTTGACTTGTAGCCATGTATTCACTTAACTGAGTTCCACAAACCCCTGCTTCATGTTGTACCAAGAAATAGCTGTGGATCCAATACTGAAGATATCACCTGAAGTACTTTTCCCGTTTGATGGACTCCCTGCCCAATCTGTGTTGGTGAAGCCTTGGAGCTTCACTCCCTTTGTCCTTATGCACCATAATACATACTCAATAGTGCCTCTAGGGTACGGCGACACATGCTTTTTTTCCTTTGAATACATCTTGGTAGGCCTCACCATAGCTTGACTAAGTTGGTTTATTGCATAGCACAAGTTGAGTAAATACATCAAAGACCCCACAATATGTCTGTAAATGGTAGCATAAACCTATTCACCTGAAGTGGAATTCTCCTTCCTCTAGTTTGTAGCTAGAGTTGTGTCCATGGGCTTACAATTCTCCATGTGAAATCTCTGAAGTATTTCAGAGGCATACTTCCCCTGAGACACAAACAATTCACCATCACCTTGCCATACTTCCAACCTGAGGAAGTAATGAATTAAGCCCATGTCTTTCATCTCAAATTCGCTTGCAAGATCCTCTTTGCAAGAGTGAATTAGTTGCTCATCCCCTGTTAATATTAAATCATCAAAATACAAAACAAGAATAAGCAACTTACCATCTACTACAATGTGATAGAGGTTCACATCTGCTTCACTTTTGGTGAAGCCCTATCCACTGAAATAATTGTTGATCCAAGTGTACCATGATCGGGGCACCTATTTGAGACCATATAATGCTCTCCTGAGTTTGTACAGATGTGACTCCTGATTATATATCTCAAATCCTTTTGGATTCTCTATGTAAATTTCCTCCTCGACAACACCATTGGGAAAGGCAGCCTTCACATCCATCTAGTGGATATTCCAACCCACCCGCAAAACTAATACAATAATTGATCTAATGGAGGAATACCTTGCCATAGGGGAAAATGTTTCCTCATAGTCAAATCCATGTACCTGAGAAAATCCTTTTTCAAAAAATCTAGCCTTGTACTTCTCAATGCTCTCATCTGCTGCATGCTTCACTTTGTAGATCCATTTGGAACCAACTGATTTCCCTTCTGGTCTTGACACCACTTCCCATACACTATTCTTCATGATGGATTCATATTCTTCCACCATGGCATCAACCCAAACAGGTTGAGAAACTGCTTCCTCAAATGAAGAAGGTTCTGACTCAATGAGCTCTATCATGAGAGCCATGTAACCAGTGTACCTCTTAGGTGACCTCCTCTACCTGCACTGTGATGTAGGAGCTCCCACATGCTCCCGTGCATCATATATCAATCTATCATATTCTCTGGTTCTCTTTCTCCCTTCTTTGGATGTTTATGGTTGAGTTGGTGTTCTTTGCTCCTCTAATTGTAGTTGCTCCACAACTTCCTGAAGCTCATCATGAGGCTCCTCCTTTGGAGCTGGAAGCTCCTACTCCAGTGGGATATTCAACTCTCATTAGAGCATCTCATATCCTTTTCCTCATCAAACTTGACATATCTCCTCACCATTGTCATCCTCAGTGAAGGTAAATACACTCAATAATTGTGTGGAGTTTTAGTGTATCCTACAAAAACTCCCAACTCTGTTGTAGGATCAAGTTTCCTCCTCGAATCCTTGGAGACATGACAATAAACTGAAGCTCCAAAAATTATGAAATGAGACACATTAGGCTTTCTCCCAGAGAAAGATTCCTCCAGTGTGATCATACCAAGTATTCTATGAGGACTCTGGTTCTACAAGTAAACTGTTTTGTTACATGTTTTTGCCCATAGATGCAATGGAAACCCCTGATCATGTAGCATAGCTCTTGCAACTCCAACTATGCTCTTGTTCTTCCTCTTAGCTACCCCATTTTTCTGTGGGTTATGGGGTGCTATAAATTCTCTTCGAATACCTTCTTTGGAACAAAAATACTTTGAGGCATTATAAAAAAAATTCACCTCCATTTTCACTCTTGACAGACTTCACCTTCTTCCCAGTCTCCTTCTCAACTAATGCCTTAAATTCTATAAATTTGGAAAACACTTCATCCTTATTCCTCATGAAAAAAATCCAACATTTTCTAAAGAAATAATTAATAAAAATTACATAGTACTTATGTCTTGCTGTGGAGGTTATAGAAAAGGGCTCAAAAACATCATAGTGGACTCACTCCAATATTTCATCTGCGCTTCTATCTCGTCCGTGGAAGGTGGGTATGACATATTTCCCCAATGTATAACCCTTGGAGACATCCTGCTGGTCAAGGGATCCTTTAGGGAGACTAGTGGTAATTTGTTGCATGGTATTTAAGGCACCATGGTGTAGATGACCTAATCTCCTGTGCTCGAGTTCTCCAACATATCAATTCTACACTTTTCTGCCTTGCTGCTCAACGCAGCGCAATCTCCCACCTCAAGTTTGAATAGGTTCTTCACTCAAGCTCCAATTTTCTTCACTTTCCTGGTAGCTACATGTATTAGAAAGGCTTTCCCTTTACTGAAAAATAACATCATAGCCTCTATCCTCCAATACTGCTACAAAGATTAGGTTATTCTTCAGCCCAAGTACATATATAACATATTTGAGGTGAAGAGGGGAGGCTTTCTCCCTCTCAAAGGTGACGAAACCAATTCCTGTAGAAATGTGCCTCTGGTCACCCCCCAATTCAATATGCATATGGAGATCCTTCTCCTCCAGGTTACTGCAAAATTCCTTGCACCCTGTCATATGGAATGAGGCACCAGAATTAAGGTACCACACACTCCCCATAACAATGTTGGCCATACATGCTATTAGGATGAAGTCTAATTCGAATTGTGCAACAAGTTCCTCACCTCCTGATCCTCCTAAAGGCTTATTGTTATACTTCTTGTGCAAAAATTTTGTTGCATAGTGCCTGTATCCGTGGTAGTGGAAACATTTTATGTTACTGAAGTCTTTCTTCTTGCCACTATTTTAGCTTGATTTAGGTTGCTTTGGGTCTTATTTCCTTTTCCCTTATTCCACTTCCCAACCAAGGAAAAATTATCTTCATCCTCTACTCTAGATGATGTTCCATCTCTGGTATTTCTCCTGATCTCTTCTTGAACCAAATCGAACCACAACCTTTCCCAATTATTTGGAAAATTTTCTCTTCCATTCACAAAGTCCTAGTAGCCATGCCAAGATTTTGGAAGGTAGAGATGAGCTAGGCTCACCAAATCTTCTGCAACATTCACCCCAACCCCTCCAAGCCCATATCAAACTTGAGTGAATCTGGGGAGATATTGTGGGATGGTATCGTTTTTCTACATACTAATGTTTCGAAGTTTGTCTTTCAGGGCTAATTTTCTATGGTCACTGCTATTTTCAAATAGCTCAGGCAGTGTATTCCACATAGCATATGGTGTTTCTTTGCCATGGATATTTGAGACCACATGGTCTCTCACACCTTCTAGAAGAATTCTCCTAGCCTTTGCAACATCATTCTTCCATTGGGCTAATTATTGTGCATCAGATTGCTGGGGTTTCACAATGTCAATTTTAACATATTGTAACACACCATTATCATCAAGAACTGCTTCCATTCGGTCCTTCCATGCTATTAAATTTGAGCTACCCTCTAGGGAATAATCCACTCTTAGTCCGTTGAAAGACATACTCCCGAATCTGAAGAAAAACTGCTTCAGTGATGCCGCAAATTTGAAATTCCTCAAGGAAAAATTCAAAATATTGGTTCTAATGTGATTTCAGGGCTCTGATACCATGTATAAATTTGATATAAATTACAACTTCTCAATAATTAATACTAAAATCATAAGACACAAATTCTACTCTACTAATCTGCAGAATGAAAATCACAATTTAGAACAACATGCATAGAAATGCAGCAAGAAAAACCCCAAGTACACAATGATTTCTTTGGGAACCCAACTGAGAAAAGCCCCTCAAATCTCTTTGCATTCATCAATTGAATAGAGAAACTATTAAAATTGCATGCTCCAATTATGAGCACCAACTGCAAAAGTTTTTTTTTTTTCTTTGCTGAATTAGAGCCTCTAGCCAACACTTAGACAATTTCTTCCTCCTCCAACCTCCTATTTGCTTACACAAATATGAGCAAATTTGAGCTCCTAAACAATAGGGAAGTCCTTATTTCCTTGTGCAATTCCCAAGGGATTGGTCTCCCAACTGAATGCAACAATTGTAGACTCGAATAATATACACTTATTGTTACACTAGCCTTTGTCTCCTCCACTTCAGCTGAGCAATTCAAATTCCATGCATGTCTGGGCTATTTTGGGTTGATTGATCAATTAACTGACATCTGAGTTAGACTATTGTCTCACTGCACAACTGACCTTCAACTGACTCTATCAATAGTTAGAGGTTAGTTAACTGAATACAACTAAAAATAACTGAACTAGATTGCTAAAATTTAGCAATCAACACATGCATGACTGAACTCCAAGCCCACTAACTCGAATTTACTGAGCTAACTGAGTGACAAGAGCCATGTCACACTAGTTAACTACCTCCAAGTTGTCCTGCTGATGTGGAAATTCAATTTACTCAATTTGACTAAGGCTGAATTCAAATTGAGCCTTTCTTGCTATGCTTTCTAACATTAACCTCAACATTTGAGGCTGAACTATTGAGGTCCATCATTAGGAGAGATAGAAATATGTAAGGTGAAGAGAAATTTTAAGTGAAACACATTATAAATAAGATAAAGGGTGAAGAATAAGAGAAAAGGAAAAGGAGGTCATCCAAAAATAAAGAAATGATATATGTGTGTGTATGTGAGAGATAAAAGGAGTTGAGAGACAAAATAGACAAGGAAAAAATAATCAAATTCCAATGGGGAAATAATAAAATAAGGAAAAAATAGAAAACAAAAAGAGGGAGTGTGTGTGTGTGTGTATATAGGACAAATAATGTAGAGGATAGGATAAAATATACAAAATAGAGAAATGGAAGGAGGGAATGAAAAAGAAATAAGGGAGGGGGAACAAAAATATGAGAACACCCTAGGAAACATAAGATCATGGGAAAAGAGAAGAGTGGGGAATGGGGTAGTAATAAAGAGATTAGGGAGAACACATGATAAATAAGACAAAGGATTATTCTAGTTGCAAGGCAGTAGCAAATTGAAGAGTAGGACCACAATTTTTATTTATTTTCTAGCCATCTTAACAATTCAGGTTGTTGGGATGCTTCTCAATTTCAATGGATAGTCTTACTTTTTTTGTGGAATAATGGTTAATGTTGGCCAAAACTTTAGTATCTTCCAAATAGATGTGGTAGATAGATATTATTTGAGTGGTCAACAAGAGCTGAGGAATGAAACCTATTGTGTTTTAAGTTAGACTGTGTCCCTTGACTCTAATGTTTATAAAAGGACCAGTTTCACAAGTATAAGACATTCCACATGAACATTGGATCTTATAAACACCTTCACATTATTTGGGATCAATAGAGTCTTTTACAGATTTGAGGAATTCCTTAAAGTTGCCACTAATTTAAACAAAGTACGAATGTTTTTCTTCTTAAGGATTTTAGCAATTTTGTTAGTGGTCCCATTGACATAAGGACACATAGCTTTAGGGAGGATCTTAGATTGATCTTTGTTATGATGAATTTTGGATGCTTTACAAAAGGCCTTCACTATCCCGGGTTCCTTGTAACCTTTTGCTTTTGCAAACATTAAGGAGATGGAATTTTTCTTCTTCAAAATGTTCTTTATAAGATATTTTAAAAGCTATACCAATTTTTAGGAAAGGTGATGGTGGGAACAAACATGTAAGTATTGTTGTAGGGAAATTTTTAAAGATATAAATTTATCTTAAAGTTTAGAAAACTTGGTGAATATTACTAATCCCTAATATGCAATCTATAAAATGTTTGACACTATTTTTGTGAAAATATTCAAATCAGTAACATTATGTAGTCTCTATAATTTTTATTTTATTTTTAAGATAAAAAAAAATTTATATTATAAAATTTGGGCCAATAGTTTGTAAAAAAAAGAAATAAACAATTTTTGTTTTTAGAAAAAGCATGGAAAATGAGCCCCTATAATTTTACTTGCATTGTTCCATATGTGTTTTCTTTCTGAACATCTTGTGTATAAGTGATTGATCATGTTCATTTATTGTAAAAACAAGGAAAGGAAGATTACTATTCTCTTCTATCTCCATAGTAAACTTGATATGTTCTAATAGATTATTAAGGTGTTCAAGAAACTTCAATAGATTGTCACAATCATGAGCCTAGATGACAAATGTGTCATCCACAAATCTAAACCAAAATTTAGGTTTAAGGAGAAAGGAGTTGATAGTGTTCTTCTTAAATTCCTCCATGCACAAGTTTGCTACCATAGTAGACAAAGGAAACCCCATTGCAACACTGCACATTTGTTCATAAAATTGGCCTTCGAAACTGAAAAAGGTAGATTTGAGGAAAATCTCAACATGCTCAATAGTGCATTGATAACTAATCATTTTAACAACCTGAATAGCTTGGAATTTTTATGAAAAGAGAGACAATATCAAAAATCACCAAGAGATCACTTGGTTCCAACTTTACACATTTAAAGGTTGAATCTTTGATGGAGTCAATGTTACCAACATAAAGTCTGAATGTGTTGGTTAACTACTTGGCCAATTTGTTGGTAGCTACCCTAATTTTATTCACTATAGGTCACAAGGGCAAGGGAGCACCTTCCTTGTAAATTTTTGAAAGGCCATAAATCCTAGAGGTGATAGGGTGCTTAACAATCAATTTGTTCTTGATATTTTCATCCATATTGGATATGTTAATAGCAAAAGTCACTTCATTTAAGATTTTATTAAAGGACCTTGAGTTTAAGATCACTACAACTCTTCCTGTGTTAACCTTGGGAATCACAATATTGACATTTTTTTTTCTTAATCCATTGATTGCTGAATGTTCATTTATGGATATGTTGCCTTTAGGATTTTTTTGCATGCAATTTCCTTTTTAAAGTCATCCGTTCGAGTTATGCCATCGTTATTAATGTTAAAATCTAAAAGGTTAACGGCATGAATCTTCTTATTTGCTTGACCTACAAATCATAGGTGACCCTAGCTCTATGTTATCTATTTCGGACTATCCCTTCCCCTAGAGGGACAGGCACAAACAATAGAGATAGAGGTCTTTCACATTTCTGGGGACTCTAACGGTATCATTGACTAGATCAAGTGTCATTCTCAGTTTAGGCCTCCTATTCTGTCTAACTGGATGCATCACATCCTTAACTTGGAGAGGACGTTTTAGAAAATTACATATGATCATATTTACAGGGAGTAAAATTAGGTGGCGGATCTATGGTCAAAGAGAGGTATCACAAAGAAGCTGGGGAGGTTCTACTTTGCAGTTTTCGTTCATGATTCTATGATTAATGCTGTATAATTTTTGCGTAGAGTACATACATTTATCATATCTTTGGTACATTCTTTTTTGGTATATGTTTGTTTTCTTTTTGCAGGCGGAACTATGAATGAGTTGTTGGTGTGGGTGACCATTTTTCTGAGCAAAACTTTGTGGTGACAGGCATGATAGAAAGCTCATATAGATGGTTATGCATGCAACTTATCTTGATGTACGTAAAAACAAAGACTGTATTGTGATGGAAATATGAATATATACTCTCTTTTTATCTCTTTTTATTTTTAATGGAAAGAATTTTTATTTTTTTCCTTCCTTCTTGGAAAAAAAAAATAAAAAACTATATCCCTTCCCTCTCCTTTTTTTTTTTCTTTGGTTCTCCAATAAATTTGCTTCAACCGGTCTAGCTTCAACATCATCATTATAACCTTTTGTACTTTGATAAGAAAACCCAATCTTGAAATTTAAAGTAGGAATGGTTCAAAAGGAGTAAATGCACATTCCTTATTAGAGACTACAAGGTTGTTGTACTCTTCATCAGTCACTGATCCAGAATTTTATGGTAAAGCGTTAATGGAGGTATAAACCGAAGATTGGCGCTCAGGGTTGCCCCGTTGTGAATCGATTATGGGGAGTCATTATTCATCGTAGGAATGGTTGCACAGTTATTATGACTTGGTTCGTTAGCAAGAGAGGACGTTAAATCATCACGATTATTCATCTCAGCAATCTTGCTTACCTTCAATCCTTTGTTCCAAAGAGGGATGGTGGTGACATGTGTAGCCAGGGAATTAGAGCTAGTGGCATCGTTTCCTTCGAGGTCAATGGTACAACCATTAGCATCTGCTTGAAAACTAAATAGTAGGGGATCACTATAAGTATTAACATCATCTGTTCTTTAGGTGGTTTTCAGCAGGACTGCCACAAGCGAGTGAATCGCTGGAATCATTATCGAACACCCAGCGAGGACATAACGATAAACAATTACAACCTAAAAAACGTTAGCATTATTGACCCGATGATAAACGGTAATAGGGACGTGCCCCATTTTCACAGGAAAATTTACGTCCTTTTCCCGAAAAGAATTAGGGTTAGGGTTGAAAGAGGTGTTGCCGATGGATCCATTACCGTGGTTGACATCCTTCCAGCAGGAGCTGAGATCAAGGCAGTGCGGTTTTAAATTTCAATAATCTCGCCAGTGTGTTTTTTCTTGCGATTGTGATTTTCAATCTCGATAATATAAATAAAATTGAACATCATATCACACAAAGAGGGGAGGAATGCTCTACAATTCGAGAGATTATTTAGTTGCAACGTTCTATGTGTTATCTATCAAGTCAATATGTTAGAAGTTCTCTTCTTCCAGGTAAGATTACTCTGGCTTTTCAATTCCTACAGCTTTGATTCGGGTTTCTATTTGAGTTCAAGTCTGCAATTGGAATACACATCGCTTTTGTAGCTCTATGAGAGGAAGTCCCGGTGTCTATTGTTGTCTATTGTTGTATTTGAGTTTTTTTGAAAATATCTGAATGAATGAAATGACGAGATTAAAAATAGTTTATGGAATTATTAGTTTTTTGTTTTTGGTTTTTTGTAATTGAATTTTTTTTCTTCTGATGATGAACTAGGCCAATCTTCTAACAATCTCTTCTCTGAAAAAAACGTAATGTGCTCCAATGGCCTTTGACGGAAAAGCAAAAATTGAAGTCATCCCCTCGTGGATGTTTCTATGGAACTCCTTTTGTCTGCGCCTTTCAAGGAAACCCTTGCTATTATGATGTGGACAATTCTCTCTATGGATTTCGATTTTTCCCGTTTATTCTTCCTCCTCTTTTCTAGCTTCTCCCCATCCTATTCCCCGGTTCAGTGGTTCAATAAGGGTCATTATATATTGCCTTTGTGGGTAATCGCAATTGTAACCTCATAGGGAAATTTGAGAGCAGTTGTGGTAGCGTGGTGGCCTCCCGTGCCACTGGTGTTTGAGGTACATTTGGCTTTCTTTTGCATGTGGAAATGGACTGGGTAGAGAAGTAGGACATATTGTAACTCTAGTTACAACATAATGAAGTTGTTTTCTCTAACTTTTGTTATAAGATTATTGGTGGAACAAGGTTAAAATGTAGGGTATTGAGGATGAGTTGGTAGCTTTTAACTAGCAATTGTTGGATCTCTAACTTTTTTCAAGCCGGCTCTATCAAGATGGTTCCACTCTAGTGCAGTCTCTTTCTCCAGCTATGGGGTATTTCCTAAATTTAAATATTATTCATTTTGAAGTCTAATCAGGGCATTGTTGATGGCACTTCTCTTTCAGATAATTAGAATGCATTTTGAATGTATTAACTTTCTAGGGGTTTTGTGGAAACACTATATTTCTAATTTTACTGCTTTTGTCTAAGATGTAAATGGAGATTGTGGAAATGATTGAAAGTCTAGTTTTTCCTGGTAGAGCAGAACTCTGATTTTATAATTTTTGATATATGGTGGTGTCTCCAAACACAAATTTTCTCATTAATATAAATATATTTCTAATTACTAAATTTCTTAATATTCACATTCAAATTTCTCATCTTTCTACTTTCTAACTTCCCATTTATTTTTTAATTCAAATTCTAGTTAGGAAATTCTTATTTTTTTTTTCTATTAGAGAGATTTCATGTCTTTAATATTTTCTATTTAATAAATAAATTATTTATATGCACCTTTTTCTTACTATACACTTATGAGAAATGGTTTTATTTTTTTATTTGTTGTAAATATATTTTCTTTGAACTTAAGAAGGTGTTTAATATGATATTTATTATAAATTTATAATCTAATTAAGATTAATTGTTTTTAAAAAATTTTAATTTAAGTTTACTAAAGAAATATTTAAATTATTTTTCATGCATGGTTTCAAAACAAGTGTTCTTTTAAAGTTAAATTTACAAAGGTAGTGTTATCTTTTCATATATGGACCACATAAAGTTTTTCTTAGGAAAATTTGATTTTACCAATTAAGTTTTATTACTTTTTCCTTAATACAATGTTACAAAGGATTTCAAGCCAATCATGCCCTTTAGGAATTACTTCACATAATTATAAGGGTGCTACAAATTCTTTCCCTTCAAGTATTTTGATTTTGTTGATGGGAACAATGGTGCAACAATGGAGATAACATTTAGCTCACAAAGTTTCCCTCGTTCAGAGACTAATGGATATTGAGGAATAAGGATTTCACTTTAATGCGTGCACCATAGTTGGTCTTTGTGAGTGACTAAATTTTTGGTCTACTCTTACAACATTGTGCAACTTCGGGTAAAAGTGGCACACACTCTTCAACCCAAGCCACGGTTGGAGTGTTGACAAGTGGGAACAAGGACATTTCTCCACCTCTCCTTAACATCCAATAATCCTTCATACAACCCCATAGCCCATGTTCGAGTTGCTCGGCAACATTGAATCCTATTCTTGCATCCACTATTTCATTTCATCAATTCTTTCAATAAACATGGTAATCAATAAAGATTTCATATATGATCATTACCATTATCACCTCTAGGTGAACCCATACACACCCCATGCATGATCCATACAGTAAATGGTGGGATTTGAACTTTGAACCTCAAATTTCACAATGACTTCATATCATGACGATTGCCAATTGAGTTGCACCCTTGGGGGTGCAATATTTGAGTTTTAATATGCTTAAAAATCATTTAATTCATCCATGATATGTTATCTAACAACATAATTAATATTATTAATCATAAACATAAATCGTTAATCAACATTTATTCTACTCATCTATGTCATCACTATCAAATGTAATCAATAAATAATAAGATAACACCAAACACCAAGTCATTGATAACTAATGCCCTCAAACGCTAATACATTTTTTCATAATGTCTATCACAATGAAAAAAAAAAATAGGGCACTATATATGTGTTGAACAAATGGTATGTGACACAAAAACTATAAATAGAGAGTTTGTGCTATGATGCAAAGATTGTTTCCACCCTAATGATGTATGGATATTGTAATGCTAAAATTATTTTTCATTGGTTTTTGTTGAGGGTTTGATCTACTAAAGTTAGTTAAGAAATGATGATTCTTCTCAAGCTTGATAACTTCATTATTTAATCATTTTTTAGCGATGTAATTTTCCACATAGCTACATTGTGCCTTGAGGGTGTTTGGGGAAGGATATTACCCAGAGGATTTGGTAGGGAGGTAAACTATTAGATCATTGTAGAATCTTCAAAGTTGACAGAATGTTAGAAATTGGAGTATGCATTTCAAGTTCGGTAATCAAATTGACTAATGACAATAACTCTTATTTTATTGATTGTATAATTTTTATTGAGATTAATACAATTATTTAAAGTTTTATAGATAGAATTTTATAATATATTGATATCAATTATATTTAAAAAATAAATAAATACAAATATGCACTCTATTTCTTCTAATAAAATTGTCATATACTTTCATGTAGGAATATATATATATAGATATATATATAAGAAATACAAATATGCACTCTATTTGTATCCTTGAAAAACAAGTATTTGGAGATGAAATATTAGTATTTAATATAATATATTGATTATATGCACTGCAATGAAATTTTATTATTAGTCCCTGCCTCACTAGGGACTATAGCATTTGCATCGCAGTCAAAGTGCATTGAATCTGCATTATTTTGCTGAGTTTTTGCAATTTTAACCAAAGTTTTCAGAAAATGCTGAATATTTCTATTTTCCTGTAAATTCAAAAATAATTTTCTAATTTATGGAAATCTTATTTCTAATTTTCCATTGGCTCAACAAGCCTTGATGTGACATAATTCTCTTTGTGGAGGTCGGTCTATTTTTGGTATTTTCCAGTGCCTAACAAAAAAAAAAAAAAACTAATTTTGTGAGTGGTCATTCCATTGATGAGTGCTCTGACACTGACATTGACATAATGCTCTAAGTAGGTCCTTTATGTGAGCGGGGGGGTGAGGGTGTGCGATGGGGTGGAGGTGTTTCTTTGGTTAGTACTATGACACTGTTAATTTTAGATAACATGTTCTTTGCTTAGGACAATTACTTCAATGTTCCATATTAGCCTGATTATCGATCCATTTCATTTCCATTAGCAATCACATAAATCATTATCACTGAAGAAAGAACATAAATGAAAAATGCAGAAGACAAGCCAAGGCAAGAGGACACAAGAATATGGCTAAAGCTAGGGAAAAAACCAAGATGGGAAAAACCCTTAATCAATTCTTCTTATTATTATTATCAAACGATCAATAGAGAGAGAGAGAGAGAGTACAATAATGCAAAGTCAAGGTCAAATTGACTTGCCAATTTGATGATCAATATCACTGCCCAAGTGTCAACGAAACAACCCAGTCAATTTGGCAATACTTCTCACACGTCATCCAATCTAGGCTTGATCTGGAGTTATGAGAATGTTTCCTTTTGATTAGAAGCTTGGACTCAACCAACGATTGTAGCATTTGCCCACATTGTCATTAATGACTGAAGTCTGCTTGTTGCACATCTAAATTCTAGTTAAGGTTTCTTAATCCATGACATCAACTTCTTTTCTCACCTCCATACCTCCTTCAAGGGCTGTGACCTCCTTTTTAGTAATTCAGTTCATTCTTCTAGGCTGGTATGGGCTAATTCCAATCCTCAAACATGCCCAAAGACTCACCTGTTTCCACATGGTTAAGTCTGCATCCTACCTAGGATACTCCTTACTTTTCGGCCTGGTATCCAAGTTGATTTAGGCCTGCGGCCTACTTGAATTAATCTCCCAGTGTTGCTTCCCACCTACATAAGAGGAACCCTAAATAAAACCTCCCAAAACTTCTTCAAAACAACCCTCAAGCCTGCAACTGCCTTCCTGTAGGATCTCGGCCTTTAAAGGAGGAAAAACATTACCCTGGACAGTTCTAAAACTAGCCCAGACTATCTCCCAACAACCTTGGCCTCCTTCCTAATGATCACGAACCATCAAACATCCCAACAATGGTGACAAGATTTCCCTTCCTCCTTCGTTGGAGCCATCCCCCCTTCTGTTGTTTTTCCACGATCTTGGGTCAGGATATAATCTTAGAATCTATGACGATACCAAACCAATAATCACAACGATACTACTTTTCACAGTGAAATATAAACAATTGTAGATCTACTAGTGCATAAAATATGGACAACTTTTTACAAATTTTAACCCAACTTCATTATATTAAAAAACATATAATACAACAATTTAGGGCACTCGTACTAGGAATAATGGCCCTCATACATCTACTAGTACAAGATACAAAACTAGGGCTTGGTGTCAATCCATGGACAACCAATCTACCCTCAACAATATACTCTCACCATCTAGCTGATGTAGTCGACTCTCTCAAATCCTCTCAGTCATACCCTATACCTTCCTGGTCCTTTGACCCCTAATCTGCAACTCATGCTTCTATCAATGCTCCAAGTCCATCTGACCACTGAACCTCGATGATCAATCTGCTCACTAGTTGATCGTTCAACCATCAACGCATCAACACATTGAGAATCCTGTCGAGTTGTTCACAACTCCATTTGTGAACAACTCTCAATCTTCCCACTGTGGCTCCTCCACTACTCAGGGACTTTAACCCACTATGGTCTTCATGTGTTGCTCCAGTGAAGACCAACATAGGGCACGAAGAGCTCCCACCTATCATTGAAAGATATCCATCTCCCACATTGAACACGGGCTAGGAGGACTACCCATCATCTATTGTAGAAGTCCTTCTCCACACACAAGTCTAGGGCTACTCAACTGCTCCTCTGGTTCGTCAACCCTTAAGCTCAACAAATACCACTCTAGCAATGAATTTTGTCCATCAAAGTGTTGCACACCGAGCTCCAACTTGGGCACTATCACATTGTCCTCCAGCAAACCATAAATGCCCAATCCACGTCCACACTTGGTCCACTCTCACGCCGCCCTCCAATAGACCACGAGTCACCAAGTTTGATGTAGCATATTCTCCTAATTAGGGTATCCAAACATCTAGGAAACTCTTCCTCTTGGTTGCTAACAATATTCTCAATAGTCCTCTTCTCAGACACCATCCATCTGCCAATTATATCAACTTAAGAGGACATGAATTCCTGCTTTTGCTACTCCTCTTGACATGACACCCAAACAAATACTGATATAATTTTCTTCACGGATGTCCACAACTGTCCAACTCTAGGACTCCATCCCTAACATCAAAACAACCTCACAACATCAAATACATATCTCTTAAAGACTATTGTACACTATTGTCACCTTGGCTTCCTGGTTAGGGCTTCTTAACAATCCCTGTTAAGCCCTTCCAATCAACTTATAAGGCCTTCTACAACTATGACCTTACCTCCTAGGCTTGCTTCTCCAACTCGTTGTCCCTAGGGCTAATTCCTAGCCCCAAAACTTACCAACCAACCCTCTGTTTACACCAAAACAGGCCTCGGTCCCTTTGTTGTAGCAACTGCTGCCCTAAATCACAAGAAGACAACCCTAAACATGTCACAAACAACCCATAAATTCTCTCTACCACTGCGACATCCTCCTGCATTGAATTTAGACCTATCATGAGGGAAAATCATGCCCAAAACAACCCTCTTCCTCCACGCATTGTTCTTCTTTGCCTGTGACCAATTTCAGAGATGTAATTGATGTGTTTTGATGTGTCTAAATGCCTCACAATTGACCTATATTTATAGGCATCAAGTGGCTCCAATGAATTTTTCTTTGGGCACCACTTTGACCTCAACCTGACTTGCCCAACTAGGAAAATTAACCCATCATATCTTCAAAAATTAATATCTCTTCAACGATAACTCAGAACTGGACGATTATTGATGCATTGTATTCATCGTGTCATCTACTATCATCCTTATCCATCACATGTCGCAATATCATCACGGTTTTTTTCCAAACATCGATGGGTGAAAAATCCCAAGCTTGGGTTCCAAGCCCACAAGGCCACTTGTGGAGCTCCTTCCTCCAAACCCTCAATCCTCAAGGCTTGGAGTACTTCCCAAGCTACAAAAATCAACACTCCCTCTTAGCGAGGGAGGTACTTCCAAGACTAGGAAGTAACCATCATCATCCGATGACACTAGCCCATCTGGCATCCATCACTGCAACATACCCTATAGAATGAATCCGACAATCTTGGTAGTGCCTCTGTCTCATCACATATGAATTTGAAGATCCCAAACCTCCATGGGGCTGCTCCCTTTGAGGCTAGACTCCCTCTGATCCTACACGATCTCCACTGGCTCAGTCCTACAAGCACTCATCTTCTTGGATCAAATACCACTCGTGCAAATCCTTCCAATCTTGGATATGAAACATCACGATCCGATGAAGACTCTAGCCTGCCAATTTGTAGTCCATCACATGAAGCCATCTCAATCAACCTAATCTCGTCCAAGCCAAAGAAACCCTCGAGTTGTCCCAACCATCCATGAAAAATCAACAGAAGTCCATGATCAAAAATCTTCCCTACAACAAACTACTTTTCACCAAGCTCACCACCAATCCTCCAGAACTCCTAGCCAATCTCGCTGCCAAGCCAGTCAAGACCACATCTCCATGTCTTCAGCTGAACCCTCTGGTCCATGATTTAGACACCCACAAATCCCTCTAAGTTGCTTCACTGTGCATACTCTGATTCACTGTCCCTCAAAGTAGCTCAGATACACTTTGATACCATGTTTCTTTTCCACGATCTTGGGTCTAGGATAGAATCCAAGAATCTTTGACGCTACCAAACCAAGAATCAAAATGATACTACTTTGCATAGTGGAATATAAACAACAGTAAATCTACTAGTGCACAAAATATGGCCAAATTTTTACAATTTTTAACCCAACTTTGTTATATTAAACAACATATAATACAACAGTCTAGGGATCCCATACTAGGGATAATGGCCCTCATACATCCACTAGTACAAGATACAAAACTGGGGCTTGGTGTTTATCCATCGAAAACCAATCTACCCTTAACAAGATACCCTCACCATATGGCTAATGTAGTTGACTCTCTCAACTCCTCTTGTTCATACCTGTACCTACCTGGTTCTTTGGCCCTCGATCTGCAGCTCTTGCCTCTATCAATGCTCCAAGTCCATTTGACCACTGAACCTCAGCTATCAATTTGCTCACTTGTTGATCATTCATCCATCAACGCATCAACACATTGAGACTTTTAACGAGTTGTTCACAACTTTGTTTATGAACAACTCTCAATATGCCCACTGTTGCTCCTTAGTTACTCAGGGACTTCAACCCACTATGGTCTTCCTGCACTGCTCCAATGAAGACCAACAAAGGGTACAAAGGGCTTCCACCTGTCACTACAAGATGTCCATCTCCCACAATGAACATGGGCTAGGAGGACTGCCCATCATCTTCTTTAGAAGTCCTTCTCCACACACAAGTCTAGGGCTGCTCAACTGCTCCTCTAGTTTTTCAACCCTTGAGTTCAATAACTGCCACTCTAGAAACTATTTTTTTCCATCAAAGTGTTGCACACTGGGCTCCAACTTGGGCACTATCATGTTGTCCTCCATCAGACCATAAAAGCCCAATCCATGTCCACACTTGGTCCACTGTACCACTGCCCTCCAACAGACCACGAGTGACCAATTCTTGTTGTAGCATTTGGTCCTAGTTAGGGTATCCAAACATCTAGGAAACTCTTCCTCTTGGCTTCTAACAAACTTCTCAATAGTCCTCTTCTAAGACACCATCCATCTGCAAATAATATCAACTTAAGAGAACATGAATGCCTGCAACCTTTTGCTTCTCCTCTTGAAGTGACACCCAAACAACTGCTGATATAATTTGCTTCATGGATGTCCACAACCGTCCAACTCTAGGACTCCACCCCTAACATCAAAACAACCTCACAACATCAAATACATACCTCTTTTAGACTGTTGTACACTGTTGTCACCTTGGCTGCCTGGTTAGGGCTTCTTAACAGTCCCTGTTAAGCCCTTCCAATTAGCTCCTAAGGCCTTCTACAACTGCGACCTTCCCTCCTAGGCTTGTTGCTCCAACTCGCTATCCCTAGGGCTAATTCCTAGCCCCAAAACTTACCAACCAGCCCTCCTTTTACACTAGAACAGACCTCGGTCCCTTTGTTGTAGCATTTGATGCTCTAAATCACAAGAAGAAAGCCCTAAACATGTCACAAATAACCCAGAAATGCTCTCTACCACTGTGGCCTCCTCCTACAATGAATTCAGACATGTAATGAGGGAAAATCATGCCCAAAACAACCCTCTTCCTCCATGCATTGTCCTTCTCTGCTTGCGACCAATTTTAGAGATGTAATTGATGTGTTTTGATGTACTTGGATGTGTCTAAATGCCTCACACTTGAGCTATATTTATAGGCATCAAGTGGATCCAACGAATTTGTCTTTGGGCACCACTTTGACCTCAAACTGACTTGCCCAACTAGACAAATTAGCTCATCATATCTTCAAAAATTAATATCTATTCAACGACAACTCAGAATTAGACAATTCTCAATGCGTTGGATTCATTTCGTCATCTACTATCATCCTTATCCATCACATGTCACAATATCATCACAGTTTTTGTGTAAACATTGATGGGTGCAAAACCCCAAGCTTGGGTTCCAAGCCCACAAGGCCACTTGTGGAGTTCCTTCCTCCAAACCCTAAATCCTCAAGGCTTGGAGTACCTCCCAAGCTACAAAAATCAACACCTTTTGCAGCTATTTCAGAAAGAAAAATATGTGATGTAGATGTATCTAATGAGGTTGGAGGGAACCTCTATTGATATAAGATGTAGAGGGGTATCACATGACTAAATAACCCGAAGACGACCTTGACTAATTACATGAGAGTGGGCATGCCTTCAAAAATATATTTTTCCTAATTTAAATTTGGTGACCTTTAGGTCGATTGGTCCTCTCGAAAAGATAAATTTAATGCAATAATTATCTTATTCAAAGGATCTACCCAAAGTGGAATTTGGCCCTAATTTTCAATTTTAACACCCCCTCTCAACTAGGGATAATTCCACCTGCCAATCCAGGCCATTCTATTGTAAAGAACCATATCTGCATCCCATCTCAACTCTACTGAACACTGATATAGATAATGAAGAAGAATTGATCAAGAGTGAGTCATAATACCTTACCACTCTCTACTGACAAAAGTTAGTCCACGTAACCAGGTGTAAAACCATAATCAGACTTGTAACAATCATGGTTAAAAATCCATGTAAAAATATAAGACCATGGTCACGGGACACATATTCCAAGCTGAATGTTGGGAGAAACATCCTAGTGGGGTGTCACTTTGGTTTATTATGGCTAAGGAAATTGGAAAAGGCAATGGAAAAGGATTTGGAAATGCATGAGGCATTTACTAGCATTTTATTTATGAAAATAAAGGAAATTAGGAGAAAACGAAGGTGAAAGGTCACAGGTTGCATGTGAGGAGGAAATTGAATGAAAATAATGGAAATTGAAGAAAATAAAGGCCTCATTGATAAAACGGCTTCTGAGGATCAGTTGTCAAGCTTTTCTTGACATGTTTTGGTGGAGCTCTCTTCTATTCTCTCTATCTCTCTCTCTCATACTCTTGTACACTTAGATTTTTCTTGGAGCACTATTGGAGGAGTGTGGCATACTTGTAATTTGGATCAAGAAGGCAAAGGAAGTGTAGGAAAGCACAAGAGGAAATCGGGATCAACAAATACATTGGGTTTTTATTGCAGGTACCAAGTTGCATGTATGTTTTCCTTGCTAATTTTTGCATGTGTGGCACATGCATGTTGTTTCTTGGTCATGATCTATCATTGGCATGGAGGATTTCCTGGATTGACAGTGGATTTGCCTAGCTTTTCCATTTCCTAAATAGCCATGTTGTTGTAACTTGTGGGCTCATTCCTTTGTTTTCTGGCTGGTTCTCATGTTTCCTTTAGCTTGGGTTGAGTTACTAGTTCCTGGAGCCTTGGTTGGACAAATGTTCTGGAATCCCTATAACAACCTGGGTTGAGCTACAAGTCCTGGAAGCCCTAGTTGGACAAACACTTTGGAAGCCCTGTAACAACTTGGGTTGAATTACTAGTCTTGGAAGCCTTGGTTGGACAAACGATCTGGAAGCCCTTGGTGGGTTGAGTTACTAGTCCTTGAAACCTTGGTAGGACAAAGGCTCTGGAAGATTGACAACATTTATGGGTTGAGTTAGTATTCCTAGAAGCCTTGGTTAGACAAACACTTTAGAAGTCCAACGGCAACTATGGGTTGAGTTACTAGTTCTGGAAGCCCTAGTTGGAACAAATTCTCTAGAGCCTTGGAAGGCTTGGGTAGAGACCAATATGGTGATGGTTTGTGATGCTTGACCATGAGGTGGAATCAATGTTTGATGGGTTGAGGTGGTTTGGGCTTTGGAAGCCCTTGTTTGGTTTTGATGGATTGTTCCATGCGATCCCACATTCATGCTTGGAATATGGCACAAGGTGATTGACTAAAAGAGATATTTTGTCAGCCTAGTCTATGGTTAGGTGGTATGTGGAAGTCCTAGACCTAGTTGCATTTTGCATATGTTAATAAGAGATCTTTTCCTCTTGTAATTGATGGGTAAGTGTACTCGTTATTATGTGATATTGATGGTTGTTTTATCATTGTTATGTTGTTGCTTATGAGCATGTTTTATGATAATGATGATGTATATCTCTCATCATGTTTTGATTTGTAAATGAATGAACAATGTATATGGCCTAATAGATGAAATTGCAGCTAATGTGTTGAGCCATCAATGCTTTGTAGCGATTCTAAGATAAGTATGAGACTCCTATGCTCAGTTCTGTGGTTAAGACCTGTAGATTTCATATTTGTGATATGTTTGACGAAATGCATGTCATGGCTAGTAGGGGTCTAGTCTAGTCCTTGTTGATGTTTTTGCAAATTTATCTTTGTTCCACTATGAAATTTCATTCCTGAAGGTGTCATTGAGTTTTGGGCAGTGACCTAGGCTCTGGGCCTGAAAAAGTGGCACAAATATCGAAGACATAGGCACAAAACTGGGGAAAAAAGTCCCCAAAAGATCCCTTGCCCTTGTTGTGGGAGCATCCAAAGTCTCCTAGACGCACCCTTGTCCATATCAAGGGAGTGTCTAGGAGTTTGATGCACTAAGAATTTAGTTGGTCTCAGGGGATGGTTACCTGAGTGGTTGGGATGTCTCCTGGGAGTTCTGTTGCTGATGTGGAAGGTCTGTGTGATGTGTTTCGCTAGTTCCACTTCATTAACTGGCACATAGGGAGTGGAATCATATCATAGTAACTTCTCATCACATGTTTATGTCAGTTGGTCGATTACTTGGGTAGATGTGGGAGGAGGGTGTTACAGAGTGGTATCAGAGCATGGTTCACCCCTTGGACTAGATGGGTTGTGTGTTGGTCATGCATTCATGTCAATTGCATATGTTTTTATTGTGTTGTAACACCATGTGATTGTTGCATTTGCAGGGTGTTGATAATGGTTGTAGTGATGTCGCCATGTGAAGGTTGATGGTGTTGTTGTGGGATGTGTCATCATGAGTATATGGTTGTATATGCAACTTTTATGCATGTCAATGTCCATATGTTATTATGCATACATTGTCATGGCTATGGTTATGCATGTGTAGTAGGTCAAACATGCATTCCGAGGTCATTGTATGCATTTTAGGTCATCATGATGCTATTAGTTGTTATGATGATGATGTATTGGCTGAGATAGAGTAGGAGATGTAGACCACCAGAGCGAGATTGCAGCACTAGACTTCAGGGTAATAGAAAAGCGTCACATAGATTTGTATGGTGGGCATGCATGTATGTGGTTAATGGTTGTTATAAGAATTAGGGTCACTTATATACTTGTCATTTTATTGTTTTATATGGTTACATATATTATAAATGCTAGTTGATTAGTGTAGTCATATGCACATGTGTCAGATAGTCATGAATGATAGTAACCTGTGGTTGTATGCATTGCTATTGTTGTTTTATGATAGTTAGCTTCATGATTATGTTATATGTTAACTTCTTGTTGTTATATGTATCATACTAATTTGGATTGGTCTATGCAAATGGTTGGGGTTATGACATTTAGGTATGAGTTAATATGTTGTGATATTATGTCATACTAATCTAGACTGACTATGCAGATGTGATTATTATGTATGAATGATAATTGTTTATGAGTTTATATGTGGACATGTTAGCTAGTGACTATTATGAATATCATGAATTTATTTATGTTTGAGTTGATATGTAGTGAATTGATATCATGTTAATATGGATTGATTGTACATACAATATAACCTCCCATGAGTTACATTAACGTAGGAGTTTTCTTATGTCGTCTATTTTGTGTTGGAATGTTTGACTATGTCGTTTATTTGATGTTTGAGTGTTTGGTGTCTATTATGTCATCTATCTGTTGTCTGAATGTTTGATTACTTGAATGATATGAGTATGTGTCTATAAGATTTCTTTCCAAAATGATCTTGTTTTAAGATGGTTGTACTAATACATATGTGTTGAGACAACTGATATGTACTTGAGTGTAAGTAGGTGATAGTTGTAGCATTATGTATTATGACTAATGAATGTGAGTTGATTGTTGAGTATGACATGGTTTTTAGACTTGGTAAAGGTTGATTTCAAATTAATATACATGATGTCTTGATCTTTGGAACATGAGACTGACATGTGTGAGCAGTTGCAGGGAAACATGCTTGGTATTAGCTTGACAAGGTAATAGTTGATGTGTTTATATAACTAACAGTTGGGTGATGTGATAGTGCATAGTAAGACTCAATTGCAGCAAGGAAAAGGTAAAAGAAAGGAATTGGGTGAAAATTCCTTTAGCTATGTTTGGAAACCTTAATTCTAAACGAATGAGTGCTTTGCATATAGGAAGTATTCTTAACCCTAAATTGTCTAACATTATGAGGATATGTGTTATATTCATAAATATGTATTTGACAGGTATAACAGTTGGTTCTAGTTATGGCTAGATTCATCAAAGGATTGGAGTCCCTTGAGAGATGGTGTGGATGTGTTCAGTTGCAAGCAACGTGCTTGGCACAACAAGGTAAGGTAACTAGTGTATTGTTATGTTTATTTATGCACTGACAGTTATGTGTTTATGGCAATATGATGTAGGGGATTGCATGGGAAAGAGACTACCATGAAATTCTGAAGAAGGCTAGTTGAGATTTCCTTTAGAAGCTCTAAGAACCTTGGGGATTGAGTCATGGCATCTGTTGAGAGTCTTGTGACTTCGATTCTTGGTGCTTTGTTTGCGCTTGATTTGAAACATTGTTTATGTCTAGTTTATGGCCATACCAATTTATTCGTGGTGTTGTATTGTTATTGGTTTTCATGGTTTGCTTCTTGTTTGCCTTTTTTATTTCCTTTTATGTCTTGAGGGTCTTGGGAATTGGTTGGGAAAGAGGAAATTTAATGGAGCTAAATAAGAGACGAATGAAACCTAACAGGTGATGTAAGGCTTGGATGAATCTCAGTGTATGTATAAGGGAAACTAAAGGCAAGAGTATGACAATCAATTGGATTGGTTGGGTCCATTGGGGTAAATGGACAATGGAAGGACAATCATGAGAAAGGTAACATGAAAGGTGAAGTAAATGGATCTGAGGCGTCAGATGCCTTGGCTATGTTGGGAACAATTGTTCTCAATGTTGTGCATGGTGTGCACAGATAAAGGGAGTTCTCTTAACCTTGACCTTATGCTATCTGGTAATTATGTTATGATCATGATTATGTTGATGTTTATATATGTATACATGTATGTATGTATGTATGTATGTCATGTTTGACAGGGTCGTCATGGATCATGGTTATTTAATGCTAATGTTTATATGTATATATGTGTGTATGTATGTCGTCTGACAAGATCATGATTGTTTTATGTTAATGTTTATGTATATGTATCTATGTATCTATGTCAATGTCCGATAGGGTTGTTAGGGATCATTCTTGTGGAGGAATGATTACTTATGCAGGTGAATGACATCATGAGGTTCCTGGTCTTATGGGGAATCAAGTGGGGAGAGTAGTCATGACAAATACGAGGACAATATCATGTGGATATGAATCGATATTGTATGCTTGTATTATGCCTATGTTTATCTGATGACAGGTAACTCTGAGGGATACATCCGCTAAATGAAAGAAGTGAGATCCGCGAAATGCTAGGACAAGCATGGATGACATAGAGACACTAGAAGAAAGGGTGCCTGGTAGAGACAGTGTGGTTTTGGATGTGCAGTACTAATGTTGTGTATGTTGTATATTCAGTGACTGTACCTATGGTGATGTGTACATGTAATATATGTAGTATTATGTACATATGATGTTGTGTGCCTGTTGTATGTATGGTGTTGTGTGTACATTTCATATGTAGTGTTGGATATATGGAGCTATATACATGTTCGATATACAATGTTGTATACATATCGTACTGTGTGCATGTTGGATATGCGGTGTTGTGTGCATATGGTGCTATGTGAATGTTGGATATGCGGTGCTGTGTACATATGATGCTATGTACATGTTGTACATCAAGTGCTATGTAAATATGGTGTTGTGTGCATGTTGTACATATGGTGTTGTGTGCATGATTGTACATGTGGTGTTGTGTACATGTTGTACAAGTGGCACCGTGTACATGTCATGCATGTGGCGTTGTGTACATGTGGTGTCATGTACATGTCCTGCATATGGTTCTATGTACATGTGGTATTGTGTACATGTTGTATAGGTGGTGCGGTGTACATATGGAACTGCGTACACGTTGTCCAGGTGGTGTTGTGTACATATGATGCTATGCACATATTGTGCAGGTGGTGCGGTGTACTGGTGGT
This sequence comes from Pinus tabuliformis, assembly GCA_031772625.1. Lineage (NCBI taxonomy): Eukaryota > Viridiplantae > Streptophyta > Pinopsida > Pinales > Pinaceae > Pinus > Pinus tabuliformis. Next base: position 854,250,022 of record CM062817.1, on the reverse strand, counting down.
ACTGTTTATGTACATGTGGTATTGTGTACACGTTGTACAGGTGGTGGTGTACATATGGCACTGTGTACATGTTGTCTAGGTGGTGTCATGTACATATGATGTTGTGCACATATTGTGCAGGTGGTACGGTGTATAGGTGGTACTGTGTACATGTTGTACATATCATACTAGTGTACATGTGGTATTGTGTGCATGTCATACATGCTATGTTGCAGGCATGCAGTACTATGTATATGCATTGTGTAGTCGTGGTATCATGACATGTGTATTAGTTGTGTTGTACTCTGTGTACATATATGTATTGTGTTGTACATCGGGTGTAGGTGTATGTATTGTGTGGTGGTGTACACTAGATGTAGGCATATGTATTGTGTTGTGTTGTACACTAGGTGTAGGTGTATGTGTTGTATGTCAAGCGTAGGCGCATGTAGTGCATGGTGTTGTATGTCGTGTGTGGTTGTATGTGTGTGATTCACACTATGTGTATGTGCACATGGTTGAGGAGAAGGAACTAGGTGTTTGTTGGGTGTGACAACCGAGCCGGTGTGCATACGAAATAAGGATAAATGTAGAAGCTAAGGATTGATTAAAGGATAAGTATCAATATTTTATTTCAGTTTTATTATGCACATGATTTATGATTCTGGTCCATGTGGTTACATGTGATCTATGATTCTGGTTTATGATGGTTATATGTGATTTATGATTTTGATCTACGATGGTTGTGTTTTGAGCTAACCTGATGTGATATGTTTATACATGATGATTTGGCCAAAGATGCTAGTTTGACTTGTTGATGGGCCACCAATGAGGTATGAATTGAAGTTATTTCAATTTATTTTGAATCTAATGGAAATTATGTGCTTGGTACAGGAAAGCATGAAATTTTTTGCTTGGTACAGGAAAGCATGAAATTTTCTGGTTGGGTGGTCGAACTGACAACAAGAATTAGCAATGTCAGTGTAAGGAATTGGAACATGCAGCAGTATGTTGGTAAAACACTTCAGGAGCAAGGCCATTATGGGACACTGATACCCAATAGTGTCCATTGATTTCCATGAGCATGTTATGACTGGTATGATGGTTTTAAGGCAAGGATATGTCTTGGTTTTTGGATCTTACGATGCAAGGAAACCTTTCCGGGGGATGGACTTCCCAGGATGGGGGTGCCAGTGGAACTTGGAAGGTGTGTGACTACACAGAAGGGGGTGACCGAATTTCTCGACTGTGTAGCAGAGAAAGGAACGTCGGGGATATATTTGTTTTGGTCATTATCATTGACAAATAGAATAAAATGCACATTGGGAGTGTGCCCTGGAACAATGAGTTGGTAACTGTTCGCTGAAAGGATAAGTGGCACATGATTATAACGCTGGACATTAGATGTAGATTTGACCTTGCAGTGGATTTTGGACTTCCTGGGAAGGAGGCGAATCCTAGTATTACTTTGAGGGTGGAGGTGTGAGCCTCTAGATTCCCTTGTTGCAGATGTAGACATCGTATCCTTATATTTGCTGGTTGAGAAAATGTGCATATTGGTATATGTGTGTATTATTGTAAATATTGTATCGAGATGTATTTATAAAGATCCATAGACAGTATGATTATTTTTTGGGTGAAGAAAATGTGTATGTATGTATATGTAGTTATTATTGTAAATACCATAATGAGTTGTGTTATAAAGATCCAGTGAATGATATATTTTTCATGTTTCAATAGTGGTCACTGTAAATAATGCAACGAGCTGTGTTATAAAGCTCCATAGGTAGTATGTTTTGTTTTCAACAGTTTGCTGGTTTATAGGTATCATTGAACACCAAGGAAGGCGTTCCCCCAAGGGGGAGGGTTCTGTAACAACCTTGGTTAAAAATCCATGTAAAAATATAAGACCACAATAATGGGACACATATTTCAAACTTAATGGTGGGAAAAATATCCTAGTGGGGTGTCACTTCGGTTTATTATGGCTAAGGAAATTGGAAAAGGCAGTGAAAAAGACTTTGGAAAGGCATGAGGCATTTATTAGCATTTTATTAATGAAAATAAAGGAAATTAGGAGAAAAGGAAGGTGAAAGGTCACAGGTTGCATGTGAGGATGAAATTGAAGGAAAATAATGGAAATTGAAGAAAATTGAGGCCTCATTGATAAAAAGGTTTCTGAGGATCCGTTGGAAAGATTTTCTTGATAGTTTTTGGTGGAACTCTCTTCTATTCTCTCTCTCTCATACTCTTGGACACTTAGAGTTTTCTTCGAGCACTCTTGGAGGAGTGTGACATACTTGGAATTTGGAGCAAGAAGGAAAATGAAGAGTAGGAAAGCGCAAGAGGACATTGGGATCAAAAACTACAATGATTTTTTCTTGTAGGTACCAATTTGCATGTATGTTTTCCTTGCTAGTTTTGGCATGCATGGCACATGCATGAGGTTTCTTAGTCATGATCTGTCATTGGCATGGAGGATTGCCTATATTGACAGTGGATTTGCCTAGCCTTTCCATTTCATGGATAGCCATGGTGTTGTGGGTTCATTTCTTTATTTTCTGGTTGGTTCTCATGTTTCCTTTAGCTTGGGTTGAGTTACTAGTTCCAAGAGCCTTGGTTGGACAAAAGCTCTAGAAGCCCTGTAACAACTTGGGTTGAGTTACTAGTCCTCGAAGCTCTAGTTGGACAAACGCTTTGGAAGCCTTGTAACAACTTGGATTGAGTTACTAGTCCTGGAAGCCTTGGTTGGACAAATACTATGGAAGCCCTTGGTGGGTTGAGTTACTATTCTTGGAAACCTTGGTTGGACAAACGCTATAGTAGCCGGACGATAACTATGGGTTGAGTTAGTAGTCCTAGAAGCCTTGGTTGGAAAAACTCTCTGGAAGCCCGATGACAACTGTGGGTTGAGTTACTAGTCTTGGAAGCCTTGACTGGAACAAATGCTTTTGAACCCTAGAAGGCTTGGGTAAAGACCAATATGGTGATGGTTTGTGATGTCCGATCGTGAGGTGTAATCATTGTTTGATGGGTTGAGGTGGTTAGGCCTCTTGAAGCCCTGGTTCAGTTTTGATGGATTTTTCCATGACATCCCACATTCATGCTTAGATTATGGCATGGGGGTGACTAACTGAAAGAGAGATTTGGTTCAACCTAGGTTATGGTCGGGTGGTACGTGGAAGTCCTAGACTTGGTTGCCTTTTGCATATGTTAATATGATCTATTTTCCTCTTGTAATTGATGGGTAAGTGTATTTGTTATTATGTGATCTTGATGGTTGATTTATCATTGTTATGTTGTTGGTTATATGCTGATTATGAGCATGTTTTATGACAGTGATGATGCATGACTCTCATCATGTTTTGATTTGTAAATGATTGAACAATGTATCTATGGCCTAATAGATGAAATTTCCACTAATATGTTGTGGCATCAATGCTTCTTATTGATTCTCATATAAGTATGAGACCCCTATGCTCAATTATGTTTTTAAGACCTGTAGATTTCATATTTGTGATATGTTTGATGAAATGTCTATCATGGCTAGCAGGGGTCCAGTTTAGTCCTTGTTGATGTTTTTGCAAACGTATTTGTGTTCCACTGTGAAATTTCATTCCTAAATGTGTCATTGATTTCTGGGCAAGGACCTGGGCTCTAGGCCTGAAAAAGTGGCAAAAATCTCGGAGACGTAGGCATAACACTGGGGAAAAAAGTACCAGAAGCTCCCTTGCCCTTGTTGTGGGAGTGTTCAGAGCCTCCCATACGCACTCTTTTCCATATCAAGGGAGCGTCCGGGGGTTTGATGCACTAAAAATTCAGTTGGTCTCAAGGGTTGGTTACCTAAGTGGTTGGGATGGATCTTGGGAGTTTTGTTACTGATGTGGAAGGTCTGTGTGATGTGTGCCGCCAGTTCTACTTCCTTAATTGAAACAAAGGGAGTTGAATCATATCATAGTAACTTCTCGTCACATGATTACATTGATTGGCTAGTTACTTGGGTAGATGTGGGAGGAGGGTGTTACAAGACTTGATCTCAAGTGATCAAGTTTTTTGATCATTATGCATCCTAGACATAGGGAGTACGACAATACGTGATGCATCCATCGGTAGTGCTATGGTACCAAATCACTTTTCCCAACTCATTGGTCCGATGAGAGGTACTTCTCATGTGTCCCTGACTACATGGGCAGGATGATGCTCGGGAAACAACAGGGAAAGAATAAATCACATCCTACTCACAACCACACGTAGGGAAAGGATAAATGACATCCTATAATCACATGTGACAACCATCGTAGGGAAATGATAAACCACATCCTGCATGCATGAAAACCACCGAGAGTAGGGAAATGATAAACCACATCCTACATGCATGCCAACCAAAAATCGTAGGAAGGATCCTACACGTGGGGAAAGGAAGAACCACATCCCACCAACATGTCAACCATCGATCATAGGGAATGAGCATCCTACATATGAGGAAATGATGAACCATGTCCCACCGACATGTCCACATATGATAATCGACAAATGCCTATATGCATCTCTCACTGGGTTATCTACAAGAGAAGCTGAACCAATCATCCTACTTACATGCCATAGGAAAAGGTGACTCATTCATCCTATGCATATATCATCAGCTAAAGGGGAAGGTGAACCACTAACCCTATGCTCTCATATATCATCATGGAGTATCACAGGGGAAGGTGAACCACTCACCCTATACAAAGTGTACGTATAGGGGAAGGTGAAATACTCACGGTATGGTCAAACATAGCTCCAAGAAGTACCTCAGGACCCTAGGAGCTCCCAAAGCTAAATGTTCAACTAAGACCCTCCTAGTAGGGTCTATCCATGACTCCTAGCCTCTCTCTGAAGAAAGACAATCTTGACCTTACCATGCTAGGGATTCTATAGCTCCCTCTAAAGAATTATTTCAGTTGGTCATCTAAATTTCAACAATTTTCTAGATGACTACAACCAATTGCATCATACGACCATTCTTCATAAACATCACGTTTTACATATCAAAGTGCCCAATGAACCAATCAAGGTCCTCTTAGTTCCCTTCTTCCAATGATCATAGGGACTGTTGCAAGGGCTTGGTTCGAGATGCCATATACTTTCTTTCAAAAGGGGAAACTTCATATTCTTCCTACTTCTTTAAGAGTAAATACTTCAAATTCAAAGTTTGTTCATAAGGTACTATAATTTTTGTTGATCCTCTGTCATTTTCAAGACTTCCTTCGAATGAGTTGATGTAGTTTTCTTCTCTATGTTTTCCTTTAAGAAAGGAATGGTTGTTTCTTTTCTTTCTTTAAGAAATATTCTACTGCTCCTTTTATTGTTGACAACTTCAGGATACCCAGAGATATTTTTCCTTCAAAGAGACTATTTATTCTCACAACAGAAAGAGGATTAACTCTGTTATTAATGCTTCCACTGCTTGATGCCTGAAGCTTTCCTTCTTTCCAACGTGACCAAATATTTACTGATGTGAATACATATATCAGACTGTGAATATATATATATATATATATATATATATATATATATATATATATATATAAGAGTTTGATGGCCATGCCACTGTAGAAGGTACAAAGCATGGATCTCATATCATAGAAGCTCATACTATCTTCATAGGTTAGCAAATATTCTTATCACCATAGGTTGAATAGATGCTTCACTCCTTTTATGCTACTGTCCAAGTCTCAGAGTAGGGTAGAAATTCATCAACCTAGGTCTCCTCATGCATAGGATACTTGTCTCCTTTTCCTTTATGATAGGGGTTTGAATTAAGTTCTTTAAAAAAAATGAAATTGGGCTATGCTTGCTTCTCCACTATTCTTCAAGAATGAAAACTTCAAGTGTGCTGCAATTTCTACTACTATGGATAAACACTGCTACTTTTGTAATCAGTGAATGAAACATAGATTCTTTTCCTACTAGAACCCTATAGATTCTTCATTTTAGATAACCTTTCAAGGAGTGACATTCCTTCTTGCTTAGTGATGCTACTATAGGGATTCAAGATAAACATAATATTTCAAGGAGATTGACTCTTCTCAAAACTAAAAGAGGATAATTTAATTTCTTATCTCTATTACAAGAATATTGCTTGATGTTGTTGGAAATACTGAGAGGGGGGTGAATTAGTATTCCTTAGATATTAGCACTTTAAAATCTTTTCAGAGCATTAGTTAATATTCAATTATTATTAATGTTTATGCAGTAATAACAGAAAATAAAAGAACATAGTAGGCACAAGAATTTTAGGTGGAAAACCCCCTCCGGGTCAAAAACCACCAAACACTTTTCTAATAAATTCTTTAATCTTCAGCCCCAACTGAAATGAAAGCAATGACTTCCTAGAGTTCTAGAAAAACATTCTTCTCCAGCTCCCACTAGAAGGACGCCCCAACACCTTGGTTTCTTTAGTAATCAACTGAATGGATGCCCTAACACCCTAGTGAGCCACAACTTGACCTGGCACCATCTTACCACCCTGAAGTGTTCACAGGCCCCAACCTGTAGGCGACTTCATACACCTTCCTAGAACCTCCCTGCCACCCTATAATGACTGAATAAGACAATACTATGGATTCCCAAACTAGGGACAACAATCCGTGATAATTTAAGATGTACAATAATTTTCGTGTACTTGACCAAATACCCAATCACTCTATGGCCTGCAACTCAACCATGACATCATCCCAACAATGACTCCTATACCTCCTACCATTGCCTCTTCGACTCTAGGCAAAATGACTATTTTACAAGTGACTCTTTTACAATCTTTACAATGATGACTCTTTTACATATGACTCTTGGCCTTGATACTTTTTCACAATATACGGATGGTTGTCATGTCTTCAAAGGATGTCCCGCTACAATGCTTCCTTTGATTTGATACTTCTGCTCTTGAATTATTGCTTGAATTTGTACTTGAATCTTCTTCTACCTGGAAGAAAATTTGCCCGACGAAACCAATCCCAAAACAAACAAAAAATACCCTTCAACTTACCTCTACCTGCAGAACACATGTAAGTGCATAATAATGAATAAATACAAATTAAAATTACAATGTGTACCTAAAGTGTGCTTTTCACTTTTGTTGTTGACGTGTTGCAGTAGTAGACAAATACTCCCACTCTTGATATAGGCCTAGACTCTATGCAAGACTATATCCAAAACTAACATAAAAATATATACAATAAAAACAAATAAAAGACCCTAGACTTGTGATGGACCAAGTTCTATGTACAACAAGAGAGACCATTCTATCAAATATGACAAGACAAGTAACATGAAATTACAATATCATATAGATTTAGCAGACTTGGTGTAGCATTAAGAATGTGTAGCATCAAATGTGTAGTATCAAAATAGTACATCTTAAATGTGGTATCAAAACTAACTGTGACACATAGAGACATAGAGATATAACCGAGACCCCGTATATACTTACGTTTTCCTACAAAAACATATGTCCGAGATGATACTAATATTTCAAATGTAAACACTAATTTTACATATCTTGTTGTAGGAGACTTACCCTTGATTGTTGATGTGTGGTCCTTGCTGCAGTGATCCTTGAATGCATGCTTTTTCTTGCCTTCTAGGATCTCGATATTGAATCTGTTGTATCTATGTAATTTTGGATCTCCAAGGTCTAAAATTTTGTCCTATCGTAGCCCTCTGAGTCCTCTTTCCAACCCCATAGGTCTTATAAAGATTGGACTCTTCAAGAAATAGTTATGCCCAATCGCCCACGATGACCGGATTATATACTTGTTCAGTAGAGTGAACTTGTACGAAGTTCCACGTGTTACTTTTGCAAACTTCAGCCCTGAACATGCTACTCAACAAACTACAGCCCGTCCTCATTTTGTGACTATTTATGAAATTTGAATCCAATGCTCAGAGAGAAATTTATGATGATTTTCCCAACGTCACCTGCTTGACATGGAATTCGGGAGCCTGCAAAAACCCTAAGTTCCTCAGATCATATCTCCGAAAATATAGTGAACCAAGATATGACATTTCGTCAAGAGGTTCATCAAGATTTCGGCTCAAATGGGCTTTAATTTGAGCTTCTGAAGCTTCACGAAATTTTTTTATAGTGAAACTTCCACGATGACCTGTTTGAAGCCACAAAATCCCTACTAGAGGAGGATATGAGGGTCATTATTTATATGAATGTCTTGAGTTGAGAGGGTCCTCAACAAGTGCACGTTGGAGAGATTTTAGGAGAAAAAAAATATTATTAATTATTGACTATTCAATTACCACAACCGATTATGAGTGCCATGCCACAACCCTATAGGTTTTTAGCCCACTAACTGGGGTTACTAACTTCAAACATGAATATATCTCAAACCGTGAAGAATTACTTTACGTGCCATATATCAACAGAAAAATCTCGACAAGTAGAATACATATAGAATAAAATTGACTCAGAATAGAGTAAATTTTCAAGTCAAAATGACCATACAAGATCGGGGTAGCCCCTTGTGTTGCTTGGGTTGACATCAATGACAACCACTGATCAAAAATCTCCCCCTTTGGCATTGATGAAAACATAAGTACTCCCCTTGCGATCATGACACCTCTTCCTACTACCTTGTCTCCCCCTTTGTCATCAACGACAAAGGGTAACTCCCCCTGACAAATAGCCATCCTGTGGACCTATACACACCTCCACTCCCCCTTTGAGTAGATAAGAGAAAGAGTCTAATGAAAACTTGGGAGAATCCCAAGATTTTGGTGAAGATACTCAAATGCTTCACAAGGTAATGGTTTGGTAAAGATGTCAACAATTTGTTCCTTTGTGCCAACATATTCAAGATTGATATTATTTTAGGTGACTTGCTCTCTAACGAAATGATATTTGATCAGAATGTGCTTCGTTTTGGAATGCATCACATGATTCTTGGAGATACTAATGGCACTATTTCTATCATAAAAGATGGGAATAGGCTCATCAAACTTGACATGAAGATCTTGCAAAGTTTTCTTCATACAGAGAACTTGTGTACAACATGTTGCTGCCGTAATATATTCTGCTTCTGTTGTGGATAACGAGATTGAAGACTACTTTTTACTTAACCATGAAACAAGAAAACCACCTAGATAGAATGCTGCTCCACTGGTACTCTTACGTTCATCAACACTTCCTGCCCAATCTGCATCTGTATAAGCTTGGATAACCAGATCATTTCCTTTGGGATACCATAGACCATATTCTATCGTGCCGTTAAGATATCGAAGAATTCTTTTTATGGAAATAATATGAGATTATTTTGGTGCTGCTTGGAATCTTGCAACTTTTCCAACTTCTTGCATCACATCAGGCTGGGAGGCTGGCTGTCACATATAGGAGACTACCAATCATGGATCTATACAACCTTTGGTCCACATCTTTGACGAATTTTCTAAGCTTAACTTGCAACATGTTACCATGGGGGTAAGGATTGGCTTGTAATATTCCATCTAGAATTTCTTGAGCATTTCTTTGATGTACTTGGTTTGATATATGAATATTCCTTTATCTTGCAGAGAAATCTGAAGCCCTAAAAAGTATGTCAGTTCGCCAAGCATAGACATTTCAAAGTCACTTTGTATTTTTGTGGAAAATCCTTTACTTAATCTGTCGTCACTGCTTCCAAAGATTATATCATCCACATATTGTCCTTTGAGATAACCTAAGGTCAATTAGTTATGCCAGAGCATCTATAATGTTTTGTTATTTTAAATGATTGGATGACCAATGAACTGTTTATAAACAAGTTCTTTAAACTTAGATAGATTATTAATAAAATAAAAGGATGTTCTTTAACTACACATGGTTATTTTAATTTTAGTGGGATGGATAAGTAGAATCAAGAGAAGTATAATTGATTTAATATTCAAACTGAGTATTTAACCATTTATAAGAAGAAATTAAGAAAACAGTGTTTTCTTAATCAACAAAATATAAACAAACTATCACAGAGATCTAGTGCAATTTATGCTCAAAGAGGAATTTACAATAACAAATAGTTCTATAAATTTATCTCTTATTTAAATTACAACTTCACAGAGGATTCAAAATGAAACTGAAATTCAATTAAATTTTAAATTGGATAACTGCAAAAGACATGATTTATATGAAGAAGACATAATGAATAAACAAGATGAAATACAACTCACTGAGAGACAGACCATATGAGACAAATCCAGAATATTTTATTATCTCAAAAATGCTCCAGCTTAGTACAAATCTGCTTGATAACTTGTTCAAGGGTTCAACCCTTAATACTTCGACAGAGTGAATTATTTAAACAAAATTTACAAAAATATTACAATTAATGTCTGAGTGACACGACATTCTATTATTAAATTTGAACTAATAGAAAAATAAATAATGTGATCATGAGGAATGAATTTGGTGAAGTGATCTGGACATCCAGCCCTGCTTTGGAGGAGAACAGTTGCTGGTGGCCACTATTCATATGCTACACTGGTGAAGCTGACCTATTTTTTCTTAATTATGGAATTCAAATAATTTATCCCATCACTCTTCATCTGGAATAACAATATTTTTTACCTTACGGTAGATCTCATCTACCTCAGTATAATGAGCAAAAGTGGGTTTTACTGTAAAAATGTGTTTTATCTCATGTTGGATAAAACTTATGTTGTTGATAGCTTCGTAAAAATCTCTCCCTATCATAGAACCTTTGATGTTGTAAGACTTAGCTATATCCTTTGCAATGTCTTGAAGCTTCTTCTTGTAATCTTCCCTGGTCATCAATTTGTCATTGATCACAAATAGTGAAGGCAAAATTTTCTTGTTCAATTCATCTATCCTAGTGAAAAATCTGTTAACTGCTACCTCCAGAGTGTGACACTTCTCTGTCAGCTGTACAACTAAGTTCTTATTTGTTAGAACCTTCTTTACTTCTAGGATAGTTTATGTTCTGTCATCCACTCCTAGATCATCCAACTCATATTTGTTTCTGGAATTGATGAACTTTATGATGTTGTTGGCTATAGTAGGCATCTCTCCCAATTTAGCATTGATAGTGCCAATGGTCTGCTTAGCTTTCTCCATGAGTTCCTTCTGTCCGAATATAATCTGGATACAGGGCCATATTTCATCTATTTCTTTAATGATATTGTTCCATAGGATTTCTTTAACATGGGCCAGTGCGTAGCTGATAGAGGACTCAATTGCTGACTTCTTCCATGCCTCTATCTAATCATGAGCTCTTTGTAGCTCTACTCCATGAAAAGTCTCAGTCTTTATCTGATGTTCCTGAAGAAGTTTGACTTGTGCCTGCAACTTATTGATCTCTTCAGTCTAGAGAGACATGTTTTGTATAACATTTGCTAACTGATCTGCAGCATCCCTTGTATTTGTTGTAGAAAATATGGCTATAGGAATAACTATGAAGGGAGTGCTTCCAAAGGGGAAACAATCATTTTGGTAGTTTTCTTCTTTTCTTTAATCATCTTTTTCATCTATGTCTCCATTTGCTTCAACTGTGCACTCTGCTCCATGATGAGATTCATCATATCTACCTTTTGTGTCTTTGTTGCTTCAATATCCTTGGCTAGAGGATCTTCTGTAGCAGGCAATTTTAACTGCTTCCTTAATGTTGCTATCTATAAATTCTTTTTCTTTACAAGTTCTTCTACAACATTGATGTTTGTAGGGTCATAACCCACTTTGATCACCAAGTCCTCTAGAGTTTTGATCCTGGTGTCTTTGTCAAGTGTAGAGACCTTCTCCATCTTCAATTGTGATTGAACATTGGCCAATGTAACCTGCAATTTAGACAAACTCATAGAAGTGTTGGTGACAGTGGAAAATATCGTTTCCTCAGTTTGCTTATGCATCTCCATTTGGTCAATGAGATGTATATATTTTACATCAAACTCAAAGACAGTCTTATTGTAGTCTGATGCTGCCTTGGGCTAGGGAACCTATGCCTGGAGAAATTCCATTTGCATTTTCCCTTTCTCTGAATCAAAGGTTGAGAGCAGCTTGCTTCGAGAACCAGCAGTCTGCTTCCAGAAATAATTGTAGGTATTAATCTTTAGGGCCTCATTCCTTACTTTTATCTCCTTAAAAATGTCCATTATATTTTTCTCTATCTCCCCTGTAGTAGATGTGCTCGTCTGTATTTTCTACTGATCTTGTGAAGCCGTGGAGGTAGTGGGAGACAGTGTGGTTTGATCACCCACTAATGAGGAAACAAGTGTATCATTAGTGGTGATAATGTTTTCCTACTCTGAATCCTTGCTGAGGATTAGTTCGGAACTAAGCTTGGCCTTCTTTCTATACATAATCTTGAATCCTTCACTGAATATTTTAGTCCCTGAAGGGGATGATTCTTCTCTGGTTCTCTTGGTTATTTTCTCTTGCATGGTAGGACTTTGTACTGTGGAGGATGATACTAGCTGCTCCTCTGCCTCTTGTAGGGTGTTCTCAACCCATTCTAGCTGGTTTTTGTACTTCTCTATCTCTGGTCTGGCATTGTGAAAATAGGCAATAGATTTAGTTTCTACTCTTAATTTTGAAATGATCCCTAATGGATCATATGACCAGGTAAAGATAAGGCTGAACTGCATTTCCTTTAATAGCCTATATTCTTCTTCTCTTTTTTCCCTGCTGTTGCAAATGAAAGGCCCAATCTGTGTTTTAATTTTGAACTAGGACTTCCTTTTAGTGGCCACAAAGTGTATCTCATCCATATTGAGCATCTGCCTTATGTATTCCAGAGAAAAAATCCTCATTGGGAGGAATTTTGGCAGCTTGTAAGGTGCAAGCTCACACCCAAATATTCTCAATTATGTATAGTTTTGGTAGAGCTACCAATCTCCTGTCTAAACTTGGTCTAATAGTTGCAACACCTTTATAATTTCCTCACTGATCCTTGGTTTTGTTTTGCTTCCTAAGAGACTGATTGTTGGATGCACAAACATTTCTACGAACTGTTTGTATGTGTATTCCTTTTGTTCTTTCATCACTAGAGTAGTCCAAAAGATGGCTGACTATTGGTTTCCCTCTTCATCCAGTTTCTGTAACGGAAGCTTGATGTTGTCTCCCTGAAAATATAAGAACATATAGACAAGCACACAAGCATACTTGAACACCTCCTTGATTGCAAATTTGAAAAACTGCTCATGAATTGAATCTGCAAGAAATTGGTTAGAATCAGCAAAGAAAATGGACAAAAACCCCATGATGGCCTCATCTACCCACCGATCTGAGTGATAGCCAAGGAGGTATGAGACAACTGTGATGACTTGTTTGGCTCTCTCAAGGAAAATAGAGGAGGGATAGACAGGATTTTTCTTTGGCAATGAGGCATCTTCTGTTAAGAAAATCTCCAGGGTTTTGGCCCTCTTGGCAAAGTCTAATTTCTGGTATAATTCAATGAGCGCTTCATTGGAAAAGGAGGTGTCATTCTCTACCATGGGGGCTTGCATCATCTGGTCTATGGCTTGAGGAGTGATAGTGAACAATATTTCTCCAGTGGGGGAAATGATGGTTCTTTGGCTTGGTAGATAACATGCATGACACTTCCTAACAAATTCTGGGGTGCTGTGGATACGAGGAAAAATATAGTGGGGTAAATTTGACTCCCACAACTGAATGTCATCAGATTTGTCTATGTATTTGTCTTCGAGCCAGAAATACATCTCAAAGAGGTCAAATTCACAGAGAGTTTCAAGGATTTTATGCTCTCTGTTAGCCAAAGGGATGTGGTGAAAACCAATGGGAGGATAAATTAGAGGATTGACAGGTTCTTCTCGTCCTTTGTCCTTTGGAGGAATCTTGGGATAAGGCTAAGGACATTAGTAAAATTGGATTGGAGGTTTCAATACATAGAGAGGAATTAGGTTTTGGGGGCAAGAATAGAGGTAACAAGATGAAAACAAGTGAGCAGACAATTTCGCTGGTAGGTGAAAATGTCAGAGTTTAGTCCAACAAACCTGTAACAGAGAAATGAAAATGGCAATGTATGAATTCAGTAACCCGTTAATGAGTGAAAGAGAGGTTTATATAATCAATCTGGTTTGTCCGATGAGGGTGGCACGGGTCCGTTGGATTAACGACTAAACCAATTGATTGCTTAATGGCTTAAATTTGGAGGGAGCAGATGTAATTGGTGGAGTTAACAAGAAAATGACGTGGCAAAAGGTGAGTGGTGGGAGCGCAACGGGTAGATGACTGGTATCAGGAGGTGGAGAAACAACTTTCCAGGGGGGGGAGTGGTTAATGGTTTTTCCCAGGGGGGTCCGAAAATCTATGGTGTTGACACGTAGGGTCAGACGTGGTCTCGAATACATCCCCATTTTGGAGCCCCCCTCCCCCCCCGATAGTAAAGTTTGGATGGTGAGGGGGGGCCGAAATGTTATGCAGGTTGTCAGATCTTGGGAGATGGGCGGAGATGAGGTGAGAGGTGGCGGAGAGTTAGTGTGAGGTGACAGGTTGTTTGGTGGGGTCATGAAAATAATTTAATGAATGGTGGGGAATATTTACAATCTATGAGGGGGGTAATAACCTTAGGGATAGGTGGGTGGACCAAAGTATGAGTAGAGGGGCAACTTTTGGGTTTTAAAACTTAGGGATAGGGGATCAATAAACCAAAATTAATTGATATATAACTCTTTAGAGTAGAACCTTTACTCCTTTGCCTTTTCCTTCTACACATGAAGATAACAATTGACATTTCCCAATGTGGTGCATTTTGACTAGCAGCCTGTGCATTTATAAAAATATGAAATGAAGCCATTCTTTTCTCTTTGCTTCCCTAACATTTTATTCTTCTTTTTCCTTATGTGTTTAGGGAAGCTAATACCTATCATGTTATTGGTATGGATGCCTATAAAACATTAAATTGGCCTAACATTTTAACTTTTCTTTCTTTTGCATCCATATCCTAACTTAACATTTTAAAATTATTTTTGGCTAATATACTAACTTATCAAAACCAAATAATGTTACAACATCGGCTCCAACTGGGGATTGCTTCCCCCTATGGGATGCAGAGAACAAGCAGGTCCAAGTGCCTTCTCCTTGGGCTATGGAGTCTTTGTTGAAACAGATACTCACTTGCAAATTTTTCAAAAATGAAATGAACTCTCCGGATATTTACAGATGATGAATGAATGGATGAAAAATTAATACTGAATGTAATGTTTCAAGTATTTCCCATTGACTGGCAATGAGGAATACTCTCCTTCCAAATTCTGTAGGATGAATGTATTGTTCCCTTTGACTTCTGCAATGCTAAATGGACCAAACCAAAGGTTGTCAAATTTTGCATGCTTGCCTTTATCTTCTCTCCTTGTATCCCATCTAAGCACTAGGTCACCTTTCTTGAAATTTCTTTCTCTAGCCTTTCTGTCAAACAGTTCTTTCATCTTATTTTGGTATTTCCTTAGCTTGTACTGAATTTCATCCCTATCTTCATTCAACTCAATAATTTGATTAATCCTTCTTGAGAAATCATCTTTTTCTTCATAGGATTCGTGAAGGAATATCATGACAGGTAAAGCTAGATGAGTAGGAAAAACTGCTTCTTTGCCATAAACTATTTGGAAAGGAGACTTGCCTGTTGATCTCTTAGGGGAAACTCTGTTTGCCCAAATTGCATTGATTATATGGATGTCCCAACTCTTTTTATGGTCTCCAAGAGTCTTCTTAATGACCTTAACTAAGCTCTTGTTGCAAGACTCGTCTAGCCCATTACCCTGTGGATAGTATCGTGTAGAATGGTGTAATATGATTGAATACTTTTGACAGAACTCAATCATTTTAACACTACTGAAAGCTACTACATTATCTGTAACAATATGTTGAGGACATCCAAATCTTGATAGGATATTTTCTTCAAGAAATATAATCACAATAGTATCAGTTGCATTTTTAATAGGTATGGCTTCTACCCAATTGGTAAAATAGTCTGTTGCAATTAAAATCCATCTGTGTTGATTACTCGATTGTGGATGAATTTCCCCTATAAAGTCCAACCCCCATTGTAGAAAAGGAGCATGAACCAATATTGGAACCAAAGGAAGTGTTGTCAGTTTCTATTTTCCCGCAAATAATTGGCATGGTCTGCAACTTCTTACTCTTGCTCCAACTTCTTTAAAAATTGTAGGCTAGTAGAAACCTGCTCTTAAAATTTTGTAGCCTGTTTCTCTCTAGGCATATTGTCCACCACAAAACCCTACATGGAACTGATCTATAATTCCCTCTGTTTCATTTTCATTTAAAAAAAGAAGAAGGATATTAAGAGGGCCTTTCTAGTATATATTAGCATTAATAATGCAATATTTTACTACTTTAAGTTTCAGGACTTTGCACTGCTTCAAGTTAAGATCAGCTGGACATTGGAAATCCCTAAGAAATTGCACAATATTAGAGTACCAATCAAAGAGTAGACATTTCTGATCTATGTGAACTAGAATGGCTTGATCTGAAGAAAGAGGTTCTTGTGGATTCTCCCCTTCTATAAGAGGAGGAGGTTCTTGTGGATTCTCCTCAGATATTAAGGAAGGTTCTTGTGGATTCTCCCCTGATATTAAGGAAGGTTCTTGTGGATTCTTCCCAGATGAAAATTTGAGTACCAAATTTATCCCAAATAGTTTGCAGTTAGACTCAGCTAACAATTTGGCCAGGCTTGGCTTTTTACTAGCTTTTTGGTCTTAATTTCAAGGTCAAATTCAAGGATTTTAGCAATCCATCTCCCTCTTCTTCCATCAGTATCGAGCTGAGTCAAAATAGTTTTAACAACATGATTAGGGACATAAGCTGTAATGTGTGAGTGTAGAACATAGGTTCTAAAGGCTTTGAGGGCTTGAATTAAGGCATACGCTTGTTTTTCAATAATATCATACCTAAGTTCGACATCCCTCGTAACTTTGGAAAAGAAGGCTATAGACTGGTCATCAGCATTTGTGTTCTTCTGTAAAAGTACAACAGCTAAGGTTGTCTCGGATGAAAAATAAAATATGCTAAAAGGTGAAGAATAATTAGGGCTAGCTAATGTAGGGGCCTCATATATAGCCTTTTTTATCTGATCAAAAGAATATCTAGCAAAAACTATCCATTTCACTTCATTGTTTTTCTTTAGCATATCAGTTATATCCTTAACTATCTCTGCATAATTAGGGATGAACCTTCTGAGAAAATTAATCTTTCCAAGGAAGGTTTGTATCTCTTTCTTATTCCTTGGTAGAGATAGGGTCTGAATAGCTGAAACTCTCTTTGGGTCAATTATAACTCCCTCCTTGGAGATTATATGCCCTAGTAATTTCCCTTCCTTTACAACAAATAAAGATTTCTTCGGATTGATGGATATGCCAAATTTCCTGCACCTGTCAAAAACCTTGCTCAAGTGTTTTAAATGATTTTCATTAGAATCAGAGAAAACAGTTAAATCATCTAAATAAATGATAGTAAATTCAGATGTTTTACCTACAAATGCTAGATCCATGGCTCTCTAGAAAGTGGCTCCAGCATTGGTTAACCCAAATGGAATTCTAGCATACATAAATGTACCCCAAGGAGTGGTGAAAGCAGTTTTGTCTTGGTCATCTTGACTTACCATGATCTGGTTGTAACCAGAAAATCCATCTAGCATAGAAATCCTATTTGCACCTGAAACTTTTTGAAGTAGATGATCCATTTTGGGCAATGGATAATTATCCTTTAAAGATGATTTGTTTAGATTTCAGAAGTCTACACATAGCCTAATCTCACCATTTTTCTTTCTAACAGGAACTAGGTTGGCTACCCAATTAGAATACCTTAAAGGTACTATGATATGAGCATCAAGTAGCTTTTTAAGTTCTTTCTCAATGGTTGGAAGTAGTATGGGATTGATTCTTCTTAGTTTTTGCTGAAAGGGTTTTGCTTCTAGTTTCAAAGGAATCTTATGCTCAATCAAAGATGTATCATAAGTTTTTAACTCATTATAAGACCAGGCAAAAACATCTTTGTAATTTTTAAGAAGATTCAAGTATTTGATTTTTACATCCAAAGGTAAGGTTGATGACAATTTAACATTTCTCACATCATTCAAAGTCCCAATATTGCATTCTTCGATTTCTTCTTCAGGCGAGTTAAACAAGGGGTTTTTAGAGACATCATTATTATCAAATAGTTTTTCCAACGAAACTAATCCTTTAGGAATAAAATTATTAGATAATTGGATGATATCATGATCAAGAATTTTAGGACTGAATGAAGTTTCTGGATTTAGGTGATTTGATTCTTGAACATTGTTTTGATCTTCTTCAATTTGCATATTTGAGAATTCATCAATGACTTGAAGGAAAGATTTTAACTGTTCATCATCTTCAAAAATATGCCAATGTTTAAGGTTATCGGGAATTGATGGTCTATACTTGACTTGAATTTGGTATTCTAACAATACTAGCTCAGGGATTTTGAAAGAGCTTGCTAAGACAGCTAGTGAAACAACATACATATTTTCATCTCTGGGAATAGCAGTTATGTTAAATCCTTGGAAGAAATTTTCAATTGTGTCCCAAGCTTTGTTTCTATAGGACCTAAGCCTTGGGTGTTTTTTTTGACACCGATTTCTAACCTGCTTCACTATAAGCTCAAAATCAGAGAAGACACTCAAGTTTTGAACCTTTAGACTCTTAGCTAGCTCAAGGCCAAGAAGAAAAGCCTCATACTCAGCCACATTATTGGTGACCTCAAATTCATGTTTACATGGCTGAGTTTTGTTTTCTTTATTTGGTGAAATTAAAACAATTCCTGCTCCTGCTCCTTCCTTTGAGCAAGAGCCATCAAAATAAAGTTTCCAGATATCTAATTCTACAATTTTAGGTTTGGAAACTATATTTTCAATGGCGAGTTGAGTGTTTGATGAATTTTCTGAAGATAACTTAAAGAAACCAAAATCCTAATCTACTGCATAGATAGGGTGTTTTTTTGCTTGATCAGACCTATAAATAGTATGAAGGAATCTGACTTCCCTATATAACCTTAAATGTTCACCTCCATAGACTGGAATAGTAACAAAATACATGTCCATTTGAAGTGATCCTCTTCGTTTAGCACAACATGATCTAGATAGAAGCATTCCAAACTTGGTAGGAACATCAGTGACAACTATGTCTAAAACTATACTCTTGACAAGTATTTGAGCTAAGGTCACAACTAGGTCTTTGATCAATCCTAGGCATGGTACTTTCTTTGAATCAAAGGTGTAAAGATCATGATAAGAATGGGTAACTTGTAATTGAAGTTGGTCCATAATTACCTTTGGCATAAGGTTATGAGAAGCTCTAGAATCCAGTGTGCAGTTATACAAAAGAAAGTCATGAGCTTTTAAAGTTACATAAAATGGTGGAACAATTTCATCAATCATATCAGAACTAGGGCCAAATACTACTGAGGGCTTTTCATATTGCAAACTAATAACATCTCCCTCAACATCTACACTAGAGGATTGTATCCATTTAGACACTTGATTTTTATAACCAGGGTTTTTGACCCTTTCCAATTCCTTTTCAATATTAAAAGTTGTCAAAATGATCTTGTCAGATGAAAAGGTTTATGTGGATGACTCTGTAGTCTGAGGTGTTGGAGTTTGTGTTTGAATGGATTTTATTGCAAGTTCAATTATAGTGGTAGATTTTGAAGGTCTACCTAGATCTGATCTTGTTCTTAGATCATATCTCTTATTTAATTCTGCAGGCAGAAATTTAGAGAATGCTTCGTATTTTGAAAGTTGAGCATCTCCTTGTTCTTGTTCAAAAGATTGAGGTGAAGATGAAGGAATTATTGCCATTTGTACTATTGAAGAATCATATTATTGATATATTCAGTGAATAAAGGGTTTGTATCCTATGATTGTTGATCATCAATTAACAAAGGTGGTTGAATGTTTTGATCAGAACCTGGTCTCTGAAGAATCTGCATTTTAGGAGTTCTTCAGAATTGATTTTGAGCCTGAGGTCTGGCAGTAGTTTTTTGAGTAGTTCTAGGTTGTGTTTCAATTTTAGAAATCCTATTAGAAAGGTTTCTAATTAAACACGTAATTTCATCAATTTTTTGATCTTCAAGTTTAGATTTGGAAGATGATGAGTCATCAACCCTAGATTTTAGTTTTCTTTCTTCTTTTTCTGCTTTAGCTTTAAGCTTGCCAGAAGCTGATGTATTAGCTTCTACCTCTATAGCATTTTTTTGCATATCTTCTAATGTATTAGAAAACCTTTCCCTTAGTATGACTGCAAAGTCATCTTCAAATGCTTTGGAAAATCTAACCTTTGGAGCTGCTACTAGTGGTTTACAATCAACATGCATTTTATGACAAAGTTTGTTAAATCTTTTGATGAATTCAGCAACTGTTTCACCAGGGTTTCTCTTCAATTCTTCAAATTTAGTGAGAAAGTAAACAGGATTTTTCTTTACCTCCCATTGGTTTTTAAAGATAGTTATGAGCTCATTCCATGTCCTAATAGAGTCATCTCTAAGTTGTCTAAACCAGATCCTAATGTTTCCTTCTAAATATTTTACAAGTAATCTCATATAAACATCTTCATGTTCTATGTTCATATTGTCAACAAAATATAGGAAAGTTGATACATGATCCTCTGCTGAGGGACCTGTTTCTCCATTAAATCTTGGTAGATGTTTTATGTATCCATCAGGAAAATTTTCCAAGTTTGCAGGGAGAATTAGAGTAGCATACCTTGCTTGCACAATGGGTTGAACAGCCATAATAACAAGAGGAGTCTAGGGTGACTGAGTGGATGATGATGAGGAAGAGGAAGATGATGAAGATGAAGGGGATGAAGATGAATCGGGGGGGTATTAGTATGTGGAGGATAGAAAGAGGAAGGAGACATTTTTGAGGATTTCAAAGGGGTTTTAATAACCAACTTTTGAAATCCTGGTGGAAAGTCTTCCTTATTATCAAACAAAGGATTGGAATAGACAGAAAATGTCTCTCCAAGATAAGTAGAGGTTGACGGAATAGAATAAGGAGTTGGAGTAATGAAATATTGAGGCTTGAATTTAGGTAAATGTAAACCCAATTCTTCCTCAAATGAATGTGATTTGATAGGAATGGATGAGACTTGATATGACTCAAATGACTGTATTAAAAAGGCTGATGGAAGATCTGCTCCTCTAGAATGGAGTTCAGAAACCCTAGGAGGTAGTTCAGTCCAATCAGGATGAGATGGCACTAATGAAAAGGGATCTACAGATGAAATATCTTCAGGGTGTAAAACTGAAGAAGAAGAAGGGGTTCTAAGACTTCCCCTTGAAGAGGCTCCCATAATAAGTCTTTATGGATCTGGTAGAGGGTTAACAATCTCAGAATTATAACGTGATCTAGTGCGCCTAAAAGGAGCCAGCTTGGACCAGTGGAATCGTCAGGTCAACGATTTTGACCTATATTCTTATCGTTTATTCACCTTAAAGGAAAGGGAGAATTGTTTAGCCAGGGAAAATTTAGCTTTCAATCCTTCACTCCCCGACAACGTCGCCAATCTAACATTGTCCTTTGAGATAACCTAAGGTCAATTAGTTATGCCAAAGCATCTATAATGTTTTGTTGTTTTAAATGATTGGATGACCAATGATCTGTTTATAAACAGGTGCTCTAAACGTAGATAGATTCTTAATAAAATAAAAGGATGTTATTTAACTGCACATGGTTATTTTAATTTTAGTGGGATGAATAAGTAGAATCTGGAGAAGTATAATTGATTTAATATTCAAACTGAGTATTTAACCATTTATAAGCAGAAATAAAGAAAACAGTGTTTCCTTAATCAACAAAATATAAACAGACTATCACAGAGATCTAGTGCAATTTATGCTCAAAGAGGAATTTACAATAACAAATAGTTCTATAAATTTATCTCTTATTTAAATTACAACTTCATAGAGGATTCAAAATGAAACTGAAATTCAATTAAATTTTAAATCGGATAACTGCAAAAGACATGATTTATATGAAGAAGACATAATGAATAAACAAGATGAAATACAACTCACTAAGAGACAGACCATATGAGGCAAATCCAGAATCTTTTATTATCTAAAAAATGCTCCAGCTTAGTACAAATCTGCTTGATAACTTGTTCAAGGGTTCAACCCTTAATACTTCGACAAAATGAAGTATTTAAACAAAATTTACAAAAATATTACAATTAATGCCTGAGTGACACAACATTCTATTATTAACTTTGAACTAACAGAAAAAAAATAATGCGATCAAAAGGAATGAATCTGGTGAAGTGATCTGGACATCTGGCCCTGCTTTGGAGGAGAATAGTTGTTGAGTGGCCACTATTCGGGTGTTGTGCTGGTGAAGCTGACCTGTTTTTTCTTAATCCTGTAATATACACAATTTATCCCATCGAACTTCATCTGGAATAGCAATCTTTGTTAACTTATGGTAGATCTCATCTACCTCAATATACCGAGCAAAAGTGGGTTTTACTGTAAAAATGTGTTTTATCTCATGTTGGATAAAACTTATGTTGCTGATAGCTTCATAAAAAGCTATCCCTGTCATAGAACCTTAGATGTTGTAAGACTTAGCTGTATCCTTTGAAATGTCTTGAAGCTTCTTCTTGTAATCTTCCCTGGTCATCATTGATCAGTTTGTCATTGATCACAAATAGTGAAGGAAGACCTTTCTTGTTCAATGCATCTATCCTAGTGAAAACCCGGTTAACTGCTACCTCTAGAGTGTGACACTTCTCTGCCAGCTGTACAACTAAGTTCTTCTTTGTTAGAACCTCCTTTATTTCTAGGATAGTTTCTATTCTGTCATCCATTCCTAGATCATCCAACTCATATCTATTTTTGGAATTGTTGAACTTTATGATGCTGTTGGCTGTAGCAGGCATCTCTCCCAATTCAACATTGATAGTGGCAATGGTCAGCTTAGCTTTCTCCATGAGTTCCTTATGTTTGAATATAATCTGGATACAGGGCTAGATTTCATATATTTCTTCAATGATATTGTTCCATAGGATTTCTTTAACATGGACCAGTGTGTAGCCGATAGAGGACTCAACTACTGACTTCTTCCATGCCTCTATCTGATCTTGAGCTCTTTGTAGCTCTACTGCATGAAAAGTCTTAGTCTTTGTTTGATGTTCCTGAAGAAGTTTGACTTGAGCCTGCAACCTGTTGATCTATTCAGTCTGGAGAGACATGTTTTGTACAACATTTGCTAACTGATCTACAACATCCCCTATATTTGTTGTAGAAGATATGACTATAGGAATAGCTTTGAAGGGAGTGCTTCCAAAGGGGAAACAATCATTTTGGAAGTTTTCTCCTTTTCTTTAATCATCTTTTCCATCTTTGTCTCCATTTGCTTCAAATGTGCACTCTGCTCCATGATGAGCTTCATCATATCTGCCTTTTGTGTCTTTGTTTCTTCAATATCCTTGGCTAGAGGATCTTCTGTAGCAAGCAATTTTAAATGCTTCCTTAATGCTGCTATGTATGAATTCTTTTTCTTTACAAGTTCTTCTACAACAATGATGTTTGCAGGGTCATAACCCACTTTGATCACCAAGTCCTCTAGAGTTTTGATCCTGGTGTCTTTAGCAAGTGTAGAGACCTTCTCCATCTTCAGTTGTGATTGAAAATTGGCCAATGTAACCTGCAATTTAGACAAACTCATAGCAGTGCTTGTGATAGTGTAAAATATCATTTCCCTAGTCTTCTTATGCATCTCCATTTGGTCAATGAGATGTATATATTTTACATCAAACTCAAAGGCAATCTTCTTGTAGTCTGATGCTACCTTGGGTTGGGGAACCTATGCTTGGAGAAATTCCATTTTCATTTTCCCCTTCTCTGAATCAAAGGTTGAGAGCAACCTTCTTTGAGAACCATCAGTCTGCTTCCAGAACTAATTGAAGGTGTTAATATTTGGGGCCTCTTTCCTTACTCTTATCTCCTTAAAAATGTCCATTATACTTTTCTCAGTCTCCCCTGTAGTAGATGTGCTAGTCTATATTTGCTGCTGATCTTGTGAAGTCGTGGAGGTAGTGGGAGACAGTGTAGTCTGATCACCCACTAATGAGGAAATAAGTGGCTCATTAGTGGTGATAATGTTTTCCTGCTCTAAATCCTTGCTGAGGCTTAGTTTGGAACTAATATTGGCCTTCTTTCTATACATAATCTTGAATCCTTCACTGAATATTTCAGTCCCTGAAGGGGACTCTTCTTCTCTGGTTCTCTTGGTTGTTTTCTCCTGCATGGTAGGAGTTTTTACTGTGGAGGATGATACCATCTGCTCCTCTGCATCTTGTAGGGTGTTCTCAACCCATTCTACCTTGTTTTTGTACTTATCTATCTCTGGTCTGGCAGTGTGAAAATAGGCAGTAGATTTAGTTTCTACTCTTAATTTTGAAATTATCCCTAATGGATCATATGACCAGGTAAAGCTAAGGCTGAACTGCATTTCCTTTAATAGCCTATTTGCTTCTTCTCCTGCTACCCTGTTGTTGCAAATGAAAGGCCCAATCTGTGTTTTAATTTTGAGCTGGGACTTCTTTTTGGTAGCCACAAAGTGTATCTCATCCATATTGAGCATCTGCCTTATGTATTCCAGAGCAAAAATCCTCATTGTGAGGAATTTTGGCAGCTTGTAAGGTGCAAGATCACACCCAAATATTCTCAATTCTGTATAGTTTTGGTAGAGGTACCAATCTCCTGTATGAACTTGGTCGGATAACTGCAACACATTTCTAATTTCCTAATTGATCCCTGGTTTTGTTCTGTTGCCTAAGAGATTGATTGTTGGATGCACAAACATTTCTACGAACTCT
Source organism: Pinus tabuliformis (assembly GCA_031772625.1). Lineage (NCBI taxonomy): Eukaryota > Viridiplantae > Streptophyta > Pinopsida > Pinales > Pinaceae > Pinus > Pinus tabuliformis. The sequence continues at coordinate 854,225,188 of CM062817.1, read as the reverse complement.
TTGTATGTGTATTACTTTTGTTCTTTCATCATTAGAGTAGTCCAAAAGATGACTGACTGTTGGTTCCCCTCTTCATCCAGTTTCTGTAAAGGAAGCTTGATGTTGTCTCCCTGAAAATATAAGAACATATAGACAAGCACAAAAGCTTACTTGAACACCTCCTCGATTGTGAATTTGAAAAACTGCTCATGAATTGAATATGCAAGAAATTGGCTAAAATTAAACATGATGGAGGGCTTAGAATCAACAGAGAAAATAGACAAAAACCCCATGATGGCATCATCTATGCACTAATCTGAGTGATAGCCAAGGAGGTATGAGACAACTATGATGACTTGTTTGGCTCTCTCAGGGGAAATAGAGGAGGGATAGGGAGGATTTTTCTTTGGCAATGAGGCATCTTCTGTCAAGAAAAACTTCAAGGTTTTGGCCCTCTTGGCAAAGTCTAATTTTTGATATAATTCAATGAGTTCTTCATAGGAAAAGGGGGTGGAATTCTCTATTGTGCGGGCTTGCATCATCTGGTCTATGGCTTGACAAGTGACAGTGAACAATATTTCTCCAGTGGGGTCAATGATATCTCTTTGGATTGGAAGATAACAGGGATGACACTTCCTAACAAATTTTGGGGTGTTGTGGGTACGAGGAAAAATATAGTGGGGTAAATTTGACTCCCACAGCTGAATGTCATCATATTTGTCTATGTATTTGTCTTCAAGCCAACAATACATCTCAAAGAGGTCAAATTCATAGAGAGTTTCATGGATTGTATGGTCTCGGTCAGCCAATGTTATGAAACCAGCTCAAGAAAAGATAGAAAAGATAGATCAACGCCTTAGAATTCAGCCTTTTCGAGGGGGCAACCTCCTTTACATTACATAAATGAACAATTCTTGGATGATACAAATGACAAAACCTCCTTTCTATATATAGGAGTCTAAGGAGTCACAATATAATCTAGCCGACCTAACAATAATAATATAAAGCCACAAAAATAAAAATAGGGGATTCTATGGGGCACAGAAATAACAATATGGGGGTAATAGGGGCACAACAATATAAATAAGGGGTATAACTACAATAGTAATGGGGTAATCACTAGTATTATAGGGACCCAACATGCCCCTCTCCTTCAAAAAAGTGTTGTCCTCAACGCTTGAGTAGTTCTGGATACTTCTGCATAAAATTCTCATCCTCCCATGTGGAATCTTCAGCGGATAAGTTCTTCCACTTGATAAGATACTCTGAAATTGATCGATTTCGTAGCTGTCGAGTTCTTGTTTCTGTGACTGCTTCCGGTTCCAATATAATTTTTCCTTCCTCGTCAAGTTCTGGCAATATTGTTTGAATTGGGAGCTTGTCACCTATAACCTTCTTTAAACATGAAACATGGAAAACTGGGTGCAATCGAGAAGCTGCAGGAAGCTCCAATTTGTATGCCATAGTACCAATCTTTTGCAACACCTTGTACGGACCATAATACTTTGGTGATAATTTATTATCCTTCTTAGCTTGCTTTAGGGACATTTGCTTATATGGTTGTAGCCGTAGGAATACCCAATCACCTACATCAAAACTTCTTTCACTGCGATGTTGATCTGCCTGTTGTTTCATTCTATTTTGTGCCAACACGAGGTTATCCTTTAAGAGTTGGAGGACTTGTTGTTGATGTTCGATGTGATGTTCCACTGCCTGAACCTTAGAATTTTCTCTTAAATATGATGTGATGGATGGTGGTTGATACCCATAAAGTGCCATAAATGGGGTCATTTTTGTTGCTGTATGGAAGGAAGTGTTATACCACCATTCAGCCAGAGGCAACCATTTGACCCATTGTGTCTGTTTATCAGATACAAAGCAACGAAGATATCCTTCCAAACATTTGTTTACTATCTCAGTTTGCCCATCAGATTGAGGATGATAAGATGAGCTATGAGCTAACTGAGTACCAAGACAAGAAAATAATTCTGTCCAAAAATTTCCAGTGAAAATGGGATCTCTGTCACTTACAATAATCTTTGGGTTTCCATGTAGCTTTTGAACTGTTTCCATAAATGCAGTAGAAACTGTACTGGCTTTAAATGGATGTGATAATGCACAAAAGTGTGCATACTTGGTAAGTCTGTCAACTACCACCATGATGACACTCTTTCCCTCAGACTTGGGTAAACCTGTGATAAAATCCATTGAAACCTCCTCCCAACGTTGGCTTGGAATGGATAAAGGTTGTAATAGACCCGGTGTCTTAATTGTTTCAACTTTATTTTGTTGGCAAACCAAACATTCCGCCACAAACTTTTGAATATCTGATTTAAGGCCATCCCAAAAAAATTCCTTCTTAACCCTGTGGTAAGTTTTTAAAAATCCTGAGTGCCCTCCTAAGGGAGAAGTGTGCAATTCCATAAGAATCTTTTGTTTTAGCTGGGAATTCTTACAGAGGTATAAGCGATCTTTGTACCATAACGAATCATTTTGCCAGCTAAATGTATCAGAAGTACTGGAATCTTGTTGTAGCTTTCGAATAAGTGCCCACACTTCTTCGTCATTCTTCCATTCCTCCCTTGCTTCGTTTATCCAATCTGGTTGGATAATAGAAATGGCACACAACAATGCTTCCACATCCTCATCCTTTCTTGAGAGTGCATCTGCCACCACATTTTGCTTCCCTTTTTTGTAGATGATTTCAAAGTCATAACCCAACATCTTTGTGACCCACTTTTGTTGCTCTTCAGAGGATAATCTTTGTTCTAAAAAGTATTTAAGGCTATCATGATCCGTTTTTACCTTGAAGTGTCTTCCCATTAGGTAGGGTCGCCATTTCTTAAGTGCATGGAGTATTGCCAACATTTCCTTCTCATAAATAGCTTTGCTTAAAAACTTTCCCTTGATTGGACGACTTTCAAAAGCAATGGGTCTTTCATCTTGCATTAGAACAGCACCAATTCCATTTCCTGAAGCATCACATTCCACAATAAAGGTTTTTGTGAAGTCCGGTGTAGCTAAGACCGGTGCTTGGCACATTGCCTCTTTAAGATGTTCAAAGGCCTTTGTTGCTTCCGGAGTCCATGAAAATGAATCTTTCTTCAATAATGTTGTTAGAGGTGCTGCTATTCTCCCATAATTCTTAACAAACTTGCGATAATACCCTGTCAACCCAAGAAATCCTCGCAGATGCTTTATGGATGTGGGGATTTTCCATTCCTTAATGGCTTTAATTTTGCTAGGGTCTACCTTAACTCCTTCATGAGATACAATATGACCCAAATATTCCACCTCCTGGACTCCAAAGAAACATTTGGATCTTTTTGCATATAATTGTTTCTCCTCCAATAGTTGTAGCACCCTGTCAACATGTTCAACATGATCCTTCCAAGACTTGCTGTAGATTAGTATATCATCAAAAAATACTAACACAAATTTTCTAAGGAATGGTTTGAAAATTGAATTCATCAAACCTTGAAATGTTGAAGGTGCATTGGTAAGGCCAAAAGGCATGACCAAAAATTCATAATGACCCTCATGAGTTCTAAATGCCGTTTTTGGAATGTCTTCAATCTTCATTCTGATTTGATGATATCCCGAACGAAGATCCAACTTGGTGAAGTAAATTGATCCATGCAATTCATCCAGTAATTCATCAATGACAGGAATGGGGAACTTATCTTTAATAGTGAGCTTGTTGAGCTCCCTATAATCTGGACACATGCGCCATGATCCATCCTTCTTGTGCACCAATACTACTGGAGCTGAGAAAGAACTTTGACTCGGTTGAATTATACCAGCCTCTAGCATTTCTGCAACCATACGTTCAATTTCACTTTTTTGGACATAGGGATATCTGTACGGCCTGATGTTTGGAGGAACACTTCCTGGAATCAGATGAATAGCATGATCATGATCACGCATAGGTGGGAGACCTTTGGGAGTCTCAAATACCTTGGAATGATTGTCCAAGACTTTTTGGAGATCTGGAGAAATAGATGATTCCAATGTGGAAACATCTAGCGAACATAATTGTGCAATTACACCTCTTTGCTCCTTTTTTAGAAGCTTTGTCATACCATTAGAGCTGATTATCTTTCCTGGTTTCCCTGCAATACCCCTTAATTCAACTTCCTTTCCTTCCGAAGAAAATTTGATGAAAAGTTCTTGAAAATTAAAAGCTATTGTACCCAAGGATTGTAGCCATTGGACTCCTAGTACAACATCAGCACCTCCCATTGGAATGGAAAGCATTGGGCTAGTCAATACATATTCTCCCATGGATAGCTTGATATTATGGCACTTTCCAGAGCAATTTATTGTTCCTCCATTTGCAATCATCACTTGACACTCTGGTGCTGGATATAGGAAGCAATTCAATTCTTTTGCTACCCTACAATGAATAAAATTGTGGGTGCTTCCTGAATCAATCAACACTATTACCTTTTTCTTCTTGATTTGTCCTTCTATCTTGATGGTTTGAGGAGTGGTAATTCCCGCCAATGCATTACAAGATATGGTCGGATTTATTTGTTCTTCATCTAGGCTTTGTTCCTGGAATATATCCTCTTCTTTTGACCTTTCTTGCTCCTTTTCTTCTTCCTCTTCACAATCTATGTAGAATAATTTCTTCTCAGCACACTTATGACCTTTTGTGTATTTGCTATCACAATTGTAACAAAGCCCTTTTGCTCTTTTTTCTTCCAATTGTTGTGGTGTCAACCTTGTAGGTTGTGGAAGACTATGGGCAACAACACTTCCATCTTTATAGTTGTGAATGGTATGCTTCCTAGTTGCCATAATTTTGCTTTCCATTTTTCTTGCTAACCTGAATGCCTTCTCTAATGAATCAGGTTCCCAAAGGCGCACATCATGTTGGATATTATCCTTTAAAGACCCTATGAACACATCAATCCTATGCTCCTCTGGAATATCTTTTACCCTTATGTTCAATTTTTGGAACTCCTCAATGTGCTCCATTATTGAACCCTTTTGTTTGAGACTTATCAATTGGCTAAAAAAAGTGTTGCTTTTTGTATCCTCATAATGTGCTATCAATTCTTCCGTAAAAATTGCCCAAGTGATAAATTGTTTACGAGAACAAAGCCATTGATACCATACAAACTGATTTGGTTCCAAATATAAAGTTGCCATACGTACCTTTTGTGTGTTTTGCACATTATTGAGATCGAAGAATTGCTCCATCTGTAATATCCATGTGGCGGGATCCTTGCCATCAAACTTCCTCATATCGATTTTTGGAACATGGTGAGTCTTCGATCCAACATTAGAGTCTATGGAATCATGATTAACATTTCTTTTGTTCTCATCATGAGTTTCCTTTACTACCTTTTCACCATTAGTGACCCTTTCTTGTAGCAATTTCTTCAATTCTTCCATGTCTGTCTTCAAATCTATCTTCAAATTTACCATCGAATCATCCATCTTAGCTTCCATGCCCTTTATCTTAGATTCCACGCCATTTATCTTAGATTCCATGCCATTTATCTTAGCTTCTGTTAGTTTTTGTGAGCGTGACATTTGTTGCACTTGTTCTTGTAATTTTGATATATCATGTAGCATTTCTTCCTCTTCTTCATGAGTCATGCTAGAGCTTTCAGGTTCCTTACTAGGTGTTTGCATTTTCTTTCCTCGGGGCATCAGTTACCGATAATAATGCTTTACTATGCCCTTTGAATTCCGTTAAACCAAGCTTACATAAAAATTTAAAAAAAAACTACACACCTTTTTTCACTTTATAGAAGCCTGATATTGAATCTGATGTATCTCTGTAATTTCAGATCATCCAATTCTGAAATTGCTACCTGTAGTAGCCTTCTGTGTCCTCTTTCCAATGCCACAAGTCTGAGCCAAATTGGATTCTCCAAGGAAGAGTTATGTGAAATCTCCCACAGTGACTTTCTTTTAGACTGGTTCAGTAGAGCGAACTTGTACGACGTGCCACGAGTCACTGTTTCAACCTTTGAATCTGAAACACACACACAAGAAACTAAAATCCGTCCTCTTTCTGTACCTTTTTACGAAATTTCAATCCGATCCTCAGAGAGAGAGTTATGACGATTTTCCCCAGGTCACCTGTTTTGAATGTAATTCAGGAGTCTGCAAAAAGGCCCACTTCCTCAGATCATATATCCGAAAATATCACGATAAAAGCTATGAAATTCGGACCCAAGGTTCAGCACCAATTCTTCTCAAATGGGCTTTTTTTGCGACTTTTGAAACATCACAGAAAAAAAATTATAGCGAAAATGCCACGATGACCTGTTTGGAGCAGCGAAACCCTAGAATCCAAAGCTCTGATACCAAATGTTATGAAACCAGCTCAAGAAAAGATAGAAAAAATAGATCAACGCCTTAGAATTCAGCCTCTTCGAGGGGGAAACCTCCTTTACATTACATAAATGAACAATTCTTGGATGATACAAATGACAAAACCTCCTTTCTATATATAGGAGTCTAAGGAGTCACAATATAATCCAGCCGACCTAACAATAATAATATAAAGCCACACAAATAACAATAGGGGATTCTATGGGCAGAAATAACAATATGGGGGTAATAGGGGCACAACAATATAAATAAGGGGTATAACTACAATAGTAATGGGGTAATCACTAGTATTATAGGGACCCAACAGCCAAAGGGATGTGGTGAAAATAAATGGGAGGATAAATCAGAGGATTGACAGGTTCTTCTAGTCCTTTGTCCTTTGGAGGCATCTTGGGATAAGGCTAAGGACAATAGTAAAATTGGATTGGAGGTTTCAATACACAGAGAGGAGTCAGGTTTTGGGGGCAAGAACAGAGGTAACAAGCTGAAAACAAGTGAGCGGACAATGTCACTGGAGGGTGAAAATGTCGGAGTTTAGTCCAACAAACCTGTAATAGAGCAATAACAATGGCAGTGTATAAATTTAGTAACCAGTTAATGAGTGAAAGAGAGGTTTATATAATCAATGTAGTTTTTCTGTTGAGGGTGGTGTTGGTCCATTAGATTAACGGCTAAACCAATTGATTGCTTAACGAATTAAATTTGGAGGGAGCAGATGTAATTGGTGGAGTTAACGGGCAAATGACGTGGTGAAAGGTAAGCGACGGGAGTGCAATAGGTAGATGAGTGGTATTGGGAGGTTGAGAAACAAAATTTTGGAGGGGGGTGGGAAGTAGTTAACTGTTTTGCCTGAGGGGGGTCCGAAAATCTGTGGTGTTGACATGTAGGGTTGGGCGCGGTTTCGAATACTGCCCATTTCAAATCCCCCTGGTGGTAAAGTTCAGATGGTGAGGGGGGGCCGAAATGTTATGCGGGCCGTCGGATCTTGGGAGATGGGTGGAGATGAGGTGAGAGGTGGCAGAAAGTTAGTGTGAGGTGACGGGTTGTTCGGTGGGGTTGAGAAAATAATTTAATGAATGGCAAGGAATATTTGCAATGTATGAGGGGGGTAATAAACTTAGGAATAGGTGGGTGGACCAAAGTATGAGCGAAGGGGAAAATTTGGGGTTTTAAAACTTAGGGATAGGGGATCAATACACCAAAAGTAATTGATATATAACTCTTTAGAGTAGAACCTTTACTCCTTTGCCTTTTCCTTCTGCACATGAATATAACATTTGACATTTCCCAATGTGGCGCATTTTGACTAGCAACCTGTGCATTTATAAAAATATGAAATGAAGCCATTCTTTTCTTTTTGCTTCCCTAACATTTTATTTTTCTTTTGCCTTATGTGTTTAGGCTAGCTAACACCTATCTTTTTATTGATATGGATGCCTATAAAACATTTAATTGGCCTAACATTTTAACTTTTCTTTCTTTTGCATCCATATCCTAACTTAACATTTTAAAATTAGTTTTGGCTAGTATACTAACTTATCAAAACCAAATAATTTTACAACACCACATATACTTCGATAATTATTAGGTTATCTCGATCCACTTTCACATAAATATTGTTGTCATCACTTCCTTTCTTGAATCCCTGTTGATGTAGATATCCATCAAGACGAGCATAGCAAGCCCTAGGAGCTTGCTTGAGACCATATAGAGCCTTCTTTAATATGCAAACATAGTATTCTTTGTCAGAGAGCAGAAAACCTTTGGGTTGCTCAATGTAAACTTCTTCCTCCAATTCACCATTTAGAAAATCTGACTTAACATCCATTTGGTAGACCTTGATTTTTCTCGAGCAAGTATATGCAAGAAACATCCTGATAGCTTCCATTTTGGCAATGGGAGAATTTTTTCTTCAAAATCGATTCCTTCAACTTGTGCATATCATTTGCAGGCTAATATTGCCTTGTTCTTGGTAACCTATAATCCTTCAATTGTTTTTCTCCCCTGAACCTGTAATGAAACTGCCATCTTATTCAAACTACCTTCCTGTCAATCATAAACTTGTGTCACATACTGCTGCATAGATTCCTCCTCTACAAAAGTTAAGGAGTCAACAAGACAAATTGTTCAAAATAGTGAGTCACCTAATGGTCCATCTTGACTTGAGTCATTATTTGAAGCAACTGTTAATTCCTCATCACCTTTTTCTTTTACAAATCCTGAAAGCATAACTGTTGAAACCTTGTTATCTGTTTTATCTTCCTGTACCTGTTTCCTTTTCCAGACCTTCTTATTCCTGCAATCTCGAGCCATGTGCCCATAGTTATGACACTTGAAGCATTCAATGTTGTCCATAGGTGATTCCATCTAATATCTGCAACCGTGAGAGTTATAGCCATAGTTATGGAATTTGAAACATTCACTGTTTGGCCCATCTAACACGTATTCCCTTCTGACAAAATCATCTTGGAACATGTCTCGTGATCTTGCAAAATTTCTTCTAGGGTTTTGCAAATAATGATTGTACCTGTCAAAAACTTCACAATCCTTAGCCATATGTCCATAATTAGCACATGAAAAACAAGAACCATTAAATAAATGAACATACCTCGAAGATTTTTCATTCTTCTTTGGAGACAATGTTGTAGTTTTTTGTGGTCCTTTGTTCTCGATTTCTTTGGTCTTGTTCTTTGGAGTTGCAACATTCTTCTTTGGATTTTCACTTTGATCAACTTCATTCTTAGAATCATCATGAAAAGATGCAGAGCTCGTACCTTCATCAACTGGAGCTTTACCATCTTTAATTGCCTTCATTTTTACTTCTTCATCTGTCTTATCTTGTATGTGTTCTCTTGGTGATCCCTTGAGTTCGTTGATTTCACCACGGGTTGCATCAATTTCTTCTTTATTTTGAGAAAGATCTTATTGAAACCATATTTTCAAGATCTTCCTTCTTTTTTCTACTTCCTTAACCTGTAGCTTGAGAAGAGTGGTCTTCTCTACTTCTATATTGAGTACCTGTATCTGTTCCTTCTGCTTCTCATTTTCAATCCCAAGCCTACTTATTTATACTGAATATGTTTCTAATTCCTTTTACTTTTGGTCAACAATAGATATGTATGTTTGATCAGATTCCTTCCTTTTAATTTCTTCTTCCTGCATCTGTTGTGTGATCCTGCTAATCTCTGCAAACGTTGTGTCGAGTTATTGTTGCTTCTGTTGGACTTGTCTCTTGAGGTCTCGTGTCATTATATTCTTGATTTCTTCCAATTTAGTTCTAAGAATACTAATCATCTTCTCATACTCTTCATTTTATTTGATGAGTTCTTTTGCTGTCTTCAATTCTGCTTCCAAAACTCTTGGCTTTTCCTTTTGACTTTTGAGTTCCTTTATCACCTTCATCACTTGATTTTGAAACTCTGTTTTACTCATTTCTCCCATTTCTTCATCATAATCAGAAGGATCCAAATTTTCAATAACATCTTGACTTGATTTCTTTGTTGAATAGAGATTATGAAGCTTTTCCCAAAGAGCTTTAGCTATTGAACATTGACCAACTTTTGTTTTCATAGAATTTGGAAAAACATTCAAAATTACATTCGTGGCCTTTGAATTGTACCTTTTAGCTTCGTCAGTAGATGTGTCTCCAGAAATAATTGATTCCCATACTCCATGTGCCTACAAATGTACTTCCATCCTAGATTCCCATATCCAGTAATTATCTGCATCAAAATCAAGGGTTGGTACACAATACTCACTTTCTTCAGATTTTGTTGTACATGTACCTTCCTTTGAAATCCTTGTAACCTGCTTCTTTGACTTTCCCATCTCTATGATCTGAAAATTGACTTCCAGCAATGTTGAAGCCTTGAAATTTGCTGCGACAACACGGGAGATAACCACCTGGTCCGGACCTTGAAAGTAGATCCTTTTCTGTTTGGTGTGGTGGCTATGACTGGGGATAATGGGACCAATTTCCCAAAAAGAATTGATATGATAATGATTTTGGGGTGATATAAGATATAACGAAAAATGATCTAAATAAAAATCATCTATTTAAGTAGCGAACACATGCATCTATCTATTCTAACATTATCTTATTATATACCCGGGAATTATTCAAATCATGTGATCTACAAAGATGTATTAAAGCAAAAGATAATAAAGATCATTCAATTGCTATAACATAAGAAATCATTTAAAGATAATTATTTTGTCTAAATAGTTGGGAAAAATAATTATGGAAAATATATTACATATATCAACTGATCATGTGTTCAATAAGAAATTACAACTGAAGCATTTATACAAAAATGCTTTGATGTTTAAACTATAACTCAGGTTTCCTACATAACACAATATAAGAAAAGGTATTTTTAGTTCATAAATGAAACACGATAATAAGATAAAAGTACCATTTATGAAAGGTCTTACTCATGAGATCAACAATATTGATCCACTTCCTTCCAATCAAATATACCCTAAGAGTATAGAAATGCAATTTCAGTAGAGTATGCTTCAATATTCAAGAAAATTAGATCTTGTTCCAATTATTTCATCAAAACATTCACAAAAGTACAGAAGTGAAATCTCTTGCAAAGTGTTTTTCATAAAATCCTAGACCCCTCTCTAAATGCATGAGAGAGGTTTAAATACTATAATACATGTTTCAAAAATAGATTATTACAAAAAAATTTCAAACAACCTTCCTCAGAGTAAGCAAGATAAAAACTAAAAATAGAAAATAAACTAATGACAAGCTTCTTCAAATTGAATTGTCTTAGTTGGCCACTTGGTCCTTGAGATTGCATATATCCATCATTGGTTTCACCTGGGGCGGCTGGAAAATTGTAGATTTTAACTGTCCCGCGAATACGACATCTAAGAGAGTTGGCACTAGATTTTGTGCATAACTAGTTAAGCATTGTAGAGTCATCCATTGACTATGTAGTTTTACCAAATACTGACAGTATGTATCCCAGTTGAGTTTGGACAGCTGTTTGATTGCTTCCTCTTTGGTTTGGGCTGTTTCTTTCCACTGTTGTTCTAGCTGTCTGATGTCTGGGAGAGCCCCTGGTTTGCATTCTTTAACAAGGTTGGCACTGTGAAGATTTTCATTCATGACCTCAATTATGTTGTTTGTTGTACCTGTTGTTGTTGTCGTTTCCCTTTCTACCTGCTTTAACTGTGTATCCCAATCTGCAAATAGAATGTCTTTATGGGATTCTTCTATCTTTGGCAGATCAACTTTTCTTCCTTCATAAGATTCCTTCCAGTCAATAAACTCCAAAATATTTTTATAGATTTATTCATATTCAAATCTTAGATCAATCACTTGGTTAGTCATTGTATTACTTGTTTCACAGTAGGTATTGATCTGTGAGATCTTTTGGCAGAATGTCTCTTTTTGCTATGTCAATAGGGAATTTAGTTTGAGTGCCTCTTTAATGAACTCATCTGTCTGAGGGTTATCTTTGAATCTATCTACCATGGCCTACATTTGGAAAATCTGTGAGTCTTTATTGACATGCTTTCTTGGTGTTGTAGCCTCATTTTCTCAAAATACCCTTGAAGTTGCACTACCTACTGTTCTATTTGCCGATTGGTACTCTGTTTCTCTTGTTCCAATTGTTGTTCCAACAATTGTATTCTTTGTTCCTTTTCTTTAAGTAGAAGTAAAAATTCTACTACTTTATCAATGGTTGTGGTAGCATAGGCACCTACAAACCATGACAACTTTGTAAGGTTCTCAGATGGATCAATAGAAGTGTCTTTCCATAGAACTTCCATTGATTCATTCTCAAGAGGTGCAACTGTTGTTGTGTCTAACTTCCTCTTATTTCTTTGTCTTTTTACCACAACCTTGTGTGTAGGGCTATAAAATATGTCCAGTGGAGGTATTTCTTTGATTTTTAAGACAATTTCAGAAGTGGGGAAAGCTGTTACCTATTGAGTCTATTTTGATTGAATTGCTCCCATTACTTATCTATTTCAATAACTGGAATCTTATTTGTTTGAGTTGAGGTGGAGTCAACCTTTGTATGTTTCTTGGCCAAGGCCTTTTCAGCCATTTCCTAAGTATTTCATTCTTTATTCTTCTTAGAACCTTTATTGGGACTTTCTTCTCCATTCTGAGATTGATGCTCTAAATGTTCTGACCCCTGAGTTGATTTTCCTTGTGATTCTTCAATAGAATTCTCCGTAAACTTTCCTCCAGGCTCTCGCTATTAGGAGGTTCTCTTATTTGTTCAATTTGTAACAGGCCCAATGGGACCTTCAACGATCTTTTATTTTTGTATACATGAAAAGTGTTGATGTGATATGGGCTTAATTTTAGCAATGCTAAATGTAAGACTTGTGTAAATGATTTAGCTGTCTGGAAGAGGTAATCAAATGGATTCTCCTCATGAGTAAACTACCTGATTTTAACCATGGTAGTGAAGTCTTTGGAAACTTGGTTTGGGTCAAACTATCGACCTAGAATCATGGCTAGTTTTAGAGATGTAATATTCTCTATTTCTTTCATTGCATGCCCAAAATTATGCAGCTCGAAAGTGCCACACTGCAGTGGAAAGGTTGGCCAAATGGACTTTTTCATTTCATTTAGGGCTTTGTTTAAACCATCCCCTATTGTTTGGTAAGCTATCTCTCTTGCTAGTAGTTTGTATGGAACATAATATGGGAGAACATGTGGAGTTGCAATGCTCCAAAAAACTCTGATATAAGTAAATGTTTCTTCACCAAACCATCTTGCGACTGGCAAGATGTCTATCTTTGCCTTTTTGAAAAGCCTGGGGGATGTTTTATCAAAAATGGTTTTATAAATGGGTAACATAATACCATGGAAAATTCTGTAAAAATGAGAACTGAACTGGGATTCTCAAAATTTTTTATAATACACATGGATGGGGATAGGGTTCTGTATAGTCCACTTCCAACCCATGTTTGGAAATCATGAGCAAAAACATATGGCGTCCATTACATAAGCGCTCATGGATAAAGGGGGCATAGCTCGTGAGGAAATAATTCTCTTTTGCCTGTACTCCCTAATAGCCATAGCTAAATTATATGACAAAATATGACTCCAATTCATAATTATTGTGTTAACAACTGCATCAATCAATGGATCTCACTCTATAAAAAATTTGGTACTATCAACCTTCCCAAATAGTCTACACATCATCGCACATGCGAAATTATGTGGAGTCGAGAGGGATGAAATTGGGTACATACCGGATTTCTCCCATTTGAATTTGCTGAAGCCTAACCTCCAGTTTTGCATTACATTCATTGGTTCCTCATTTTCTTTGGAAAAATGTTCAAGAAAATATTCATCTTAGAGATTTTATGGCTCTGATAGATGGTACATCTGGTGGAAGTTGTCTGGCATGAAAGATCCCATAAATTCATGCCTTGAATTTATGAAAGTCCTATCTGAAATATTCACATTATCAATTATCCATATCACCATATCTATGTATGGTAATATCTTGGGCCTTGGATCTATTCTGATTAGAAATGAACATGTTGCCTCAAAGTAGGAAGCCTCAGATGATTTGTCGGCATCAGTTGTCGCCTTAGTTTCCAATGGTCTCGATTTTTCTCCCTCCAGTAAGTTATACATGGCTTCCCACGATGTGGTCCCTCCGTCTTTGTTGCAGGTGGTATCAGAGAAGAGTGGGGGCATGTCCGATTTCTCAGACGTAGTAGCTTTTCCTTTCTTCACCATATTTTCAAGTGTTGTTTCCTTCAGAGGTTCCCTGAAATTGAGCAATGGAGATTATCAGATAAACACACAAAGTGAAAATGACAGTGAAAATGCAATGACACAGTTAATTCTGAAAGATGACAAGGAAGAAGCTTTTATTTGAAAATACAGATGAAAGATATCAAATCTCATCGAGCCGTTTTAAACGTAAATGCCATTAAAACTCATTAACTATGCAATAATGTCTTTTCATTATTTTTTTATGATTCATTTAAACCATCGCATCACAAATTTGTAAGTGATAATTCAAGTTGATGCGTTAAAGGGTGCGATGTCGATGATACAATTATGATTAATATTAATTATCGCAATATCGCAAATCACAATATCGAAATGTCGGTTATGTATCACTTTGAAATCATTTAATATTTTGTGATATGTGATGTGAGCGACATACCTTTTACCCTTTTGAGCGCATTTTTCTTAAATGAATAATCATTCCATAAAGTAGTTGTTTACTATACGTCAGACCTAATCTAAGTTATAACAATTTTCATAATTCCATCGGGTTCGGATGACATCGCATTTCACAACTTTTTCATGGTTCACATGTTTGGCATTTGTGTAAAAGCCACGATGCGATGAGCATTTGACTTATCATATCGCAATAACGCAAATCACATATCATTAAGGTTTTGTTTGTCTTGCGCTTTTATGAATTCTGCTATGCGATTGTGAAAAGAAAAACTTTAAGCTTTAGTTTTAATGAAAAGTTCAATGATACCATAAGTCTACTACGGTGGTCCCTTTTATCGCAATTTGTGGATTCCTACTGTCAATTAACCCTGGTTATCTAAGGTCCAACGGTTTGCGATAAAGCAAGAATGCCTAGTCACAAAGGGATTTTGGCTTGATGTCTTAAGTTTATTTGAAATTTTATTTCTAATAGTTCAAAAGAAAGCTCTCATTTGCTAAGTTTTTGAAAATTTTTAAAGGGTCCCCATTTATTAATCGAATATTAACTATTAAATAAATAAATAGGGGGTTGTTAAACAGTACAAAAATTGGCGATTCACTGGAAGAACCAATTATCTTTGATAATTTTGAAACTTCTAAAACTTTCAAAATAAAGATAGTTCAAGAAATAGGAATTGCATGAAATTTAAGATAAGTAACATTTCTTTGAATAAGAAAACAAACTCACCTAATTACCATTCATTTGATATCCTCTTCAAAATGAAAATTTCTTTGTCTATATTAGTCTTTGCTTAGTTTAATATAAAGTAGGGGGCTCTTGCAGATTAGCTTTTAGATGTACTCATTTGTCATAGGTAAAGCCTCTAGTTTAAATATAAAGTAGGGGGCTCTTGCAGATTAGCTTTTAGATGTACTCATTTGTCATAGGTAGAGCCTCTCCTGCTAGCAAGTGTCCATAGCCTTGATAGGGTTACCTTTTAACCATCAATGATTTAATATCCCATCCAGATAAGAGTGCAATTTTTAGAGATAAATTCAGAATCATATACTTATTCTCTTCTTTTTCTTTTTTAAACAAATTATTTTTTCTAGGAACTTTTTCTTTTTTTATTACTTAAATGTCATTGTCTTGGTTTGATGGCCAAATAGTGACAATGACATTCACTGGTTGTAATTCAACTGATGGGCCGATTTGTTCTGCAATCTGAAATGGTCCAAGCCACATTGTTTGGAATTTGGTATGCTTACCTTTTTCCTCGTGTGATTTATCCCACTTCAATACTAGGTATCCAAGTTGAAAATATTTAGGACTTACAAAATTTGCATCAAAGGAATATTTAACTAACTGTTGATGATGGGCATGTATGATTTTGGATTTCTCTCTTTCTTCTTCGAGTTTGAGGATTTGTGATTGCCTTAATTGCAAAGAAGAGGAAGGAGTTTCTTCAATAAATTGAACTAGATCTAGAGAGGTTATAACTACATTTGTAGAAAGGACAACTTTTTTCCCATAGACCAGATTAAATGGAGAAGTGCCTATTGAGGCCTTCTGTGTTATCTGATCTGCCCATAGAGAAAATGTTAAATATTTATGCCAGTTTATTTGACTCTGATCAATAGTTCGTTTGATGATCCTTATGAGATTTTTATTTGTTGATTTAGCTAAACCATTTCCCTGAGGATAATAGTTAGCAGAATACTTAAGTTTAAAACCTCTTTTGAGAGAAAATTATGTCATAGTATTGCCTGTGAAATAAGATGCATTGTCAAACATGAGGACAGTTGGTAGACCAAATATGGTAATAATAAATTGATCAATGAATTCAATAATGTTTTCAAAATTGGCCACCTTTAGTGGAATTTCTTCCACCCACTTAGTGAAGTAATCGATTTCTATAAGGATGTATCTATGTTGCTTTGAAGAGTGAGGAACGATCTCACCTATTATGTCCAGTCCCCATTGCTCAAATGGTTGTTCAATGTTGACCGGCTGTAATGGTAATGCGGGTTTCCTTTGTCTTCCAGCAGCTGTTTGACAAGTTTTGCACTTCCTTACATATTCACATGCATCATGAATAAGGTTGGCCAATAATAACCAGCATGCAAGATTTTATGCATTGTTGTGTCTCCTCCAAAATTTCCACCAGCTAGTCCATCATGGAGTTCCTGCAGAACCTTTTCTGCCTTAGATTTTTCAAGGCACCTTAGTAAAACAAAATCATAATTCTTCTTAAAAAAAACACCATTGATGATTTCGTATTGCTTTTCTTTTAATCTCAAAGCCCTTTTTCTTTTGTAACTGAGATGCATAGGGACATATCCATTTTTCAAATAAAAGATGATATCAACATATTGAGATTCAGTATTGTTGAGGCTTACCTTAGATATTTGTATATCATCACCTGAATCTTTTGGTGCTGGTAAGTTGGATTCTCTGGCTAACATTCTTCAAAAACCTTGACCTCTAACAATTTTAGCTGGTTTAATTTCAATGTCATATTCTTGCAGTGTTGTCACCCAATTTGCTCTTTTCTTTCCTAATTCTCTTTACATTAGTAAATTTCTCACATATGAGAATAGAACTATTACTTTAGTGTGATTTTTAAGAAGAAAAAGTCTAAAATGTTTTATTGATTTGAAAACAGAAAAAACCTGCATTTCAACAACATCTGATTTATTCAATTCATCACCTTGAAAATTGGAGCTAAAGAAACAAATTGGTGGTTCAATTTTCTCATCATTGACTTGTGTCAAAATAGATGCATATGATGTTTCAGAGGCAAAAGTATATAAAATAAAATGATTGGAAAAATTCGGAGTTGCTAAAGAGGGAGCATTTATAATTTCTTGTTTGATAAGATTGAAAGCTTCTTGCTCAGTATGTCCCCATTTAAAAACAAAATTTTTCTTGATCATGGATTGCAAGGGTAAAAAAATTCGTGAAAAGTCAGGGACAAATATTTTAACAAAATTTATTTGACCTAGGAAGGATTGCATGGATTTTTTGTTGTGAGGTAAAGAGATTTCAGAAATTTCTTTTATCCTATCAGGATCTATGTGAATGCCATATTTAGATACAATAAATCCAAGAAGTTTACCTTCACTTAAAGCAAAGAAAGATTTCTTTGGGTTTAGAGAAATTCTGTACCTTTTACAACATTCAAATATTTGTCTTAAGTCCTTTAAATGATTACTACGCTTCTTTGAATATACAATTATATCATCTAAATAAATGACCACAGTTTTATTTACCAAACCTTTGAAATCTATATCCATGGCTCTCTGAAATGTCGCGCTAGCATTGATTAATCCAAATGGAATCTTTTGATAAGCGTATGTTCCCCATTTGGTTCTGAATGTGGTCTTTAGTCGATCATCTGGATGTACAAGAATTTGATTGTAACCTGAAAATCCATCCAGAAAAGACATTAACTCTGAGCCTGCAACTGACTACAGTATCTGTTCCATAGGAGGCAGTGGAAAGTTGTCCTTCTGACAAGCTTTGTTGAGATTGCGAAAGTCTATACAAATTCAAATATCACCATTCTTTTTCCTGACTGGAACTAGGTTAGAAACCCACCTTGAATGTCTGACAGGAAAAATTATTTTGGCTTTAAGAAGTTTATTTAATTCAGATTTGATTTGATTTTCCAAATTTGGATGAATCTTTCTCAACTTCTGTTGTACATGCTTTTCGTCAGATATCATAGGAATGGTATGTTGTATAATAGAAGTATCATATGTTTTAAGATCATCATAATTCCAAGCAAAAACATTTTTATATCTTCTCAACAAATGAATGAAGGATAATCTTTTGGTAGGTGCAAGACCAAGACCTAGATTAATATTTTGTGGTTTAAGATCAGTTCCAAGATTTACTTATTCAAACCTCAATATTCAACTTTGAAGCTTTGAGTTAGTTGGTTTCTTGAGTCTGTCTTTAAGATCATATAGATCTTCCAACTTAACTACATATTTAGGTATGAGATTTACACTTGTCTTTTGTTTGACATGGCTATCATGTTGGTCTTCATCTATTATCTAGTCATCATATGAGCCTTCAGATGTTAGAAAGTTTACGATATCCAGATCATCATTAAAAACTCACCAATTGGTGATATTATCAGGAATAGAAGGTCTAAAAATTAATTCTATAGAAAATCGGTTAGGACTATAATTTCCAGGTGGTATGAGTTTGGATGAAATGTTGTCCAAAATATCAGCACTTGCGTTCTAAAGTCTTGGAATTGGAGAAACGTTAAATGCTAAGAAATGTGAGGTGAGGTCCTGGACTAATGATTGATAATGCTTTAAATGTCCAGAAAGACAATGAATAGTATTCCTTACCTGTTTGATTACTATTTCCGAATATCCAAAGACTTGAAGGTATTTGATATCAAGGCCTATGGATTTATACAATCCTTGAACTAATGCCTCATACTCAACAGTGTTATTCGTGCATTCAAATTCAAGTCTGCATGCCAACATAGTTTTCTCTCCTTCAGGGCTAACTAATATGCAACCTGCCCCTGCTCCATCATTAGATTTAGATCCATCGAAAAATAATTTCCAAAATAAAGAATTAACTACAGGTTTATCTACAAAATTGATACATTTAGAAGAATCTATTTGCGAATAATTTTCAATCTGTGAGGTAACAAAGTTTTCCAAAAAAGGTGAAGTGTATGCATTAAAATTGCCCAAAAATGATTCAACTGAATAATTTCCAATGATATTATTATTGTATGAAATAGGCTCATTTTCTCCTTCCAATTCAGTCATGATATACTTTAAATGCTTCTCATGATCAACCCTTATTTGATTTGGCTTACCATTGTAAGGAAGCCACATATGAGACCAGTCTATTGCGAAATAGCCATGAAGCTTTTCAGACCAATCTCTACTGAGGATCAAGTCGTAAAATTCAGGAATATCAGCGACGAGAATGTCAATTACTTGACATACTCTTGGATTTGATGAGAGTCTGATGGTAATCGCATTAATTTATCCTATGAATTCGATTTGCATTCGATCTAACTATACAATGTGAAGAACAAATTTCTGGGGTAAAACATTCAATTTTGTACAAACTGTTTTTGGCATAATATTGGATGAAGCCCTAGAATCAACTAAACAATTGTGCAAATTCTTATTAAAGACTTCAAAAGTCAAAATAAAAGGAGGAGTATGGGAATTAGATCTAACACCAATTAAAGCAACATCAATTGATTTCATTTTATCTGAAGAAGTACTGGGAGGCTTACCCATTTCTTGAGCAGCCTGAGAAATTACAACAGCAGGAAGAGGAGAAGTGGGGACTGCTTTTAATTCTTTGAGAAATAGCTTCTGTTGATGTTTTAGATTGCTGAGCTCATATAGCATGATATTAGATTTGGTCTTTTTCATGTCTTCGACTATGCTGTATTCCATATCATCAGGAAAAGATAGATCAACGCCTTATAATTCAACCTCTTCGAGGGGACAACCTCCTTTACATTACACAAATGAACAATTTTTGGATGATACAAATGACTAAACCTCCCTTCTATATATAGGAGTCTAAGGGGTCACAATGTAATCAAGCTGACGTAACAATAATAACATAAGGGCAGAAAAATAACAATAGTGGGTTTCTATGGGGCATACTAATAACAATATGGGGATAATAGGGGCACAATAATAACAATAAGGGATACAATGACAATAGTAATGGGGGAATCACTAGTATTATAGGGGTCTAACATTCCCCTCTCATTCCGAAAAGAGTTATCCTCAACGCTTGAGTAGTTATGGATGCTTCTGTATAAAATTCTCATCCTCCCATGTAGAATCTTCAGCGGATAAGTTCTTCCACTTGATGAGATGCTCCGAAATTGATCGATTTTGTAGTTGTCGATTTATTGTTTCTGTGACTACTTCCGATTCCAATATGATTTTTCCTTCCTCATCAAGTTCTGGCAATATTGTCTGAACTGGGAGCTTGTCACCTATAACCTTCTTTAAACATGAAACATGGAAAACTGGGTGCACTCGGGAAGCTGTGGGAAGCTCCAATTTGTATGCCATAGTACCAATATTTTGCTACACCTTGTATGGACCATAATACTTTGGTGATAATTTATTATCCTTCTTAGCTTGCTTGAGGGACATTTGTTTATATGGTTGTAGCTGTAGGAATACCCAATCACCTACATCAAAACTTCTTTCGCTGCGATGTTGATCTGCCTGTTGTTTCATTCTATTTTGCGCCAACGTGAGGTTATCCTTTAAGAGTTGCAGAACTTGTTGTTGATGCTCGATGTTATGTTCCAATACTTGAACCTTAGAATTTTCTCCTAAATATGATGTGATGGATGGTGGATGATATCCATAAAGTGCCATAAATGGGGTCATTTTTTCTGCAGTATGGAGGAAGTGTTATACCACCATTCAGCTAGAGGCAACAATTTGACCCATTGTGTCTCTTTATCAGATAAAAAGCAATGAAGATATCCTTCCAAACATTTGTTTACTATCTCTGTTTTCCTATCAGATTGAGGATGATAAGATGAGCTATGAGCTAACTGAGTACCAAGACAAGAAAATGATTCTGTCCAAAAATTTCCAGTGAAAATTGGATCTCTGTCGCTTACAATAATCTTTGGGTTTCCATGTAGCTTTTGAATTGTTTCCATAAATGCAATAGAAATTGTACTGGCTTTAAATGGATGTGATAATGCACAAAAGTGTGCATACTTGGTAAGTCTGTCAACTACCACCATGATGACACTCTTTCCTTCAGACTTGGGTAAACATGTGATAAAATCCATTGAAACCTCCTCCCAACGTTGGCTTGGAATGGATAAAGGTTGTAATAGACTTAAGATCTTAATTGTTTCAACTTTATTTTGTTGGCAAACCAAACATTCCACCACAAACTTTTGAATATCCGATTTAAGTCCATCCCAACCTTGTGGTAAGTTTTTAAAAATTCTGAGTGCCCTCCTATAGCAGAAGTGTGCAATTCCATAAGAATCTTTTGTTTGAGTTGGGAATTCTTACATAGGTATAAGCGACCATTGTACCATAACGAATCATTTTTCCAGCTAAATGTATCAGATGTACTGCAATCTTGTTCTAACTTTTGAATGAGTGCCCACACTTCTTCATCATTCTTCCATTCCTCCCTTAATTCATTTATCCAATCTCGTTAGATAATAGAAATGGCATACAACAATGCTTCCACATCCTCATCCTTTCTTGAGAGTGCATCTACCACAACATTTTGCTTCCCTTTTTTGTAGATTATTTCAAAGTCATAACCCAACATCTTTGTGACACATTATTATTGCTCTTCAGAGGATAATCTTTGTTCTAAAAAGTATTTAAGACTATCATGATCCGTTTTTACCTTGAAGTGTCTTCCCATTAGGTAGGGTCGGCATTTCTTAAGTGCATGTAGTATTGCCAACATTTCCTTCTCATAAATAGCTTTGTGTAAATACTTTCCCTTGATTGGACAACTTTCGAAATGAATGGGTCTTTCATCTTGCATTAAAACAACACCAATTCCATTTCCTGAAGCATCACATTCCACAATAAAGGTTTTTGTGAAGTCCGGTGTAGCTAAGACTAGTGCTTGGCACATTGCCTCTTTAAGATGTTCGAAGGCCTTTGTTGTTTTTGGAGTCCATGAAAATGCATCGTTTCTTCAATAATGTTGTTATAGGTGCTGTTGTTCTCCCATAATTCTTAATGAACTTCCGATAATACCCTGCCAACCTGAGAAATTCTCGCAGATGCTTTATGGATGTGGGGATTTTCCATTCCTTAATGACTTTAATTTTTCTAGGGTCTACCTTAACACCTTCATGAGATACAATATGACCCAGATATTCCACGTCTTGTACTCCAAAGAACAATATGACCCAGATATTCCACCTCTTGTACTCCAAAGAAACATTTGGAGCTTTTTGCATATAATTGTTTCTCCTTCAATAGTTTGAGCACCCTATCAACGTGTTCAACATGATCCTTCCAAGACTTGTTGTAGATTAGTATATCATCAAAAAATACTAACACAAATTTTCTAAGGAAGGGTTTGAAAATGGAATTCATCAAACCTTGAAATGTAGAAGGTGCATTAGTAAGGCCAAAAGGCATGACCAAAAATTCATAATGAACCTCATGATTTCTAAATGTTGTTTTCAGAATGTCTTCAGTCTTCATTCTGATTTGATGATATCCTGAATGAAGATCCAACTTGGTGAAGTAAATTGATCCATGCAATTCATCCAATAATTCATCAATGATAGGAATGGGAAATTTATCTTTAATAGTGAGCTTGTTGAGCTCCCTATAATCCAGACACATGTGCCATGATCCATCCTTCTTGTGCACCAATACTATTGGAGTAGAGAAAGAACATTGACTAGGTTGAATTATACCAGCCTCTAGCATTTCTGCAACCATACGTTCAATTTCACTCTTTTGGGCATAGGTATATCTGTACGGCCTGATGTTTGGAGGAACACTTCCTGGAATCAAATGAATAGCATGATCATGATCACGAATAGGTGGGAGACCTTTGGGAGTCTCAAATACCTTAGAATGATTGTCCAAGACTTTTTGGATATCTGGAGAATTAGATGATTTCAATGTGGGAACCTCTATCAAACATAATTGTGCAATTACACCTCGTTGTTCCTTCTTTAGCAACTTTATCATACCGTTAGAGCTGATTATCTTTCTCGATTTTCCTGCAATACCCCTTAATTCAACTTCCTTTCCTTTCACAAAAATTTCATGAAAATTTCTTGAAAATTAAAAGCTATTGTACCCAAGGATTGTAGCCATTGGACTCCTAGTCCAACATCTGCACCACCCATTGGAATGGAAAGCATTGGGCTATTCAAAACATATTCTCCCATGGATAGTTTGATATTGTGGCACTTTTCAAAGAAATTTATGGTTCCTCCACTTGCAACCATCACTTGACACTCTGGTGCTGGATATAGGAAGAAATTCAATTCCTTCGCTATCTTACAATGAATAAAATTATGGTTATTTCCCAAATCAATCAACACTATTACCTTTTTCTTCTTGATATGTCCTTCTATGTTGATAGTTTGAGGAGTGGTAATTCCTGCCAATGCATTACAAGATATGGTCGGATTCATTTCTTCTTTATCTATGGCTTTTTCCTGGAGTATATCCTCTTCTTTTCACATTTCTTGTTCCTTTTCTTCCTCCTCTTCATAATCTATGTAGAATAATTTCTTCTCAGCACACTTATGACCTTTAGTGTATTTGCTATCACAATTGTAACAAAGCCCTTTTGCTCTTTTTTCGTCCAATTGTTGTGGTGTCAACCTTGTAGGTTGTGGAAGGCTAGGGGCAACAACACTTCCATCTTTATAGTTGTGAGTGGTAGGCTTCCTCGTTGCCATAATTTTGCTTTCCATTTTTCTTGCTAACCTGAATGCCTTCTCCAATGAATCAGATTCCCAAAGGCGAGCCTCATGTTGGATATTATCCTTTAAAGTCCCTATGAACACATCAATTCTATGCTCCTCTGGAATATCTTTTACCCTTATGTTCAACTTTTGGAAGTCCTCAATGTGCTCCATCATTGAACCCTTTTGTTTGAGATTTATCAATTGGGTAAAAAAAGTGTTGCTTTTTGTATCCTCATAATGTGTTATCATTTCTTCCATAAAAATTGCCCAAGTGACAATTTATTTACAAGAGAAAAGCCATCGATACCATACAAACTGATTTGGTTCTAAATATAAAGTTGCAATACGTACCTTTTGTGTGCTTTTCACATTATGGAGATCGAAAAATTGCTCCATCTATAGTGTCCATGTTCCGGGATCCTTGCCATCAAACTTCCTCATAACGATTTTTGGAACATGGTGGGTCTTCAATCCAACATTAGAGTCTATGAAATCATGATTAACATTTCTTTTGTTCTCTTCATGAGTTTCCTTTACTACCCTTTCACCATTAGTGACCATTTCTTGTAGCAACTTATTCAAATTTATCTTCAATTCTTCCATCTTATCATCCATGCCATTCATCTTAGCTTCTACGCTTTTCTTTAAACCATCCATCTTAGCTTCCACGCCATCCATCTTAACTTGCATGCCATTCATATTAGCTTCCACGCCATTTAGCTTGGCTTCATTTACCTTTAGTGAGAGTGAAATTTGTTGTACTTGGTCTTGTAATTTTGATATATCATGTTACATTTCTTCCTCTTCTTCACGAGTCATGCTAGAGCTTTCAGGTTGCTTACTAGGTGTTTCCATTTTCTTTCTTCGGGGCATTAACTAATGCTAATAATTCTTCACTATTCCCTTTGAATTCCTTCAAACTATTTTTTCAAACCAATCTTATGCAAAATTCAAAAAAACTACACACCTTTTTTTCTTTTACTTTGTAAGAGCTCGATATTGAATCTATTGTATCTCTGTAACTGCGGATATCAAATATCTAAAATCTCATCTTGCGGCAGTCCTTTGAGTCCTCTTTCTAACCCGCAAGTTTGATCAAGATTGGATTCTCCAAGGAAGAGTTATGTTAAATCTCCCACGGTGACCTGATTATAGACTAGCTCAATAGAGCGAACTTGTACAATGTTCCACGTGTTATAGTTTCGACCTTAGTACCTGAAACTGATACAAAAAAAACTACAGGCTGTCCTCTTTTTGAAACTTTTTACGAAATTTCAATCTGATGCTCAAAACAAAAGTTATGACGATTTTCCCCAAGTCACTTGTTTGGAATGTAATTCGGTAGTCTACAAAAATGCCAACTTGCTCAAATCATATCTCCGCCAATATAGCAAGACAAGATTTGAAATTAGGATGCGAAGTTCGGCCCAAATGGGTTTTTTTTAGCTTCTGAAACATCACAAAAAAAATGTTATAGCTAAAATTCCACGATGACTTATTTGGAGCAGCGAAATCCTAGAATCCAAAGCTATGATACCAAATGTTAGGAAACCAGCTCACAAGAAGATAGAAAAGATAGATCAACACCTTAGAATTCAGCCTCTTCGAGGGGGAAACCTCCTTTACATTACACAAATGAACAATTCTTGGATGATACAAATGACTAAACCTCCCTTCTATATATAGGAGTCTAA
This sequence comes from Pinus tabuliformis, assembly GCA_031772625.1. NCBI lineage: Eukaryota > Viridiplantae > Streptophyta > Pinopsida > Pinales > Pinaceae > Pinus > Pinus tabuliformis. The sequence continues at coordinate 854,199,539 of CM062817.1, read as the reverse complement.
GGGGTCACAATGTAATCAAGCCGACGTAACAATAATAACATAAGGGCACAAAAATAAAAATATTGGGTTTCTATGGGGCATACTAATAACAATATGAGGATAATAGGGGCACAATAATAACAATAAGGGATACAATGACAATAGTAATGGGGGAATCACTAGTGTTATAGGGCCTAACACTCTGCAATTTGGTTAATCTTCGAGAGGAAGGAAAATGTGAAGAAACACTGGCTTGAGATAATTTAGATTCTTCTTGAGACAGAGAAATCCCTTTTAATTTATGAATTAAAGACTGTACTTCAGGAGTTTTTGCAGAGGAAGGTTGATTTGATTTCTTTGGGGAAACACTAGTGGATTGTAAATATTTTTTCACAACTTCACGTTTAGGATTTGGAGACCTAGAATGTGCCCGAGAAGTTGCAGGTGATGGTGAGGGAGTTTTACTCTTAGAATGGCTTTCTGATTTAGATTTGATTTCCATTCACAACCCTGGCCCTCCTTCTAACGCCTAAATGTTGAAGCCTCAAAAATCACTGCAACAACAAGGGGGATAACCATCCGGTTCGGACCTTGAAAGAAACTCCTTTTCTATTTGGTGTGGTGGCTCTGACTGGGGATAATGGGACCAGTTTCCCAGAAAGAATTGATATGATAATGATGTTGGGGTGATATGAGATATAATGAAAAATGATCTATTTAAGTAGTGAACACATGCATCTATCTATTCTAACATTATCTTATTATATACCTGGGATTTATTCAAATCATGTGATCTACAAATATGTCTTATAACAAAAGATAATAAAGATCATTCAATTGCCATAAGATAAGGAATCATTTAAAGATAATTATTTTGACTAAATAGTTAGGAAAAATAATTATGGAAAATATATTGCATATATCAATTGATCATGTATTCAATAAGAAATTACAGCTAAAACATTTATACAAAAGTGCTTTGATGTTTAAACTATAACTCAGATTTCGTACATAACACAATATAAGAAAAAGTATTGCTAGTTCATAAATGAAACACGATCATAAGATAAAAGTACCATATATGAAAGGTCCTACTCATGAGATCAACAATATTGATCCACTTCCTTCCAATCAAATATACCCTAAGAGTACAAAAATGCAATTTCAATAGAGTATGCTTCAATATTCAAGAAAATTAGATCCCGTTCCAATTATTTCATCAAAACATTCACAAAAGTACAAAAGTGCAATCTCTTGCAAAGTGTTTTTGATAAAATCCTGGACCCCTCTCTAAATGCATGAGAGAGGTTTAAATATTATAATACATGTTTCAAAAATAGATTATTACAAAAAAAATTGAGGAGGTTTCAAACAACCTTCCTCAGAGTAAGCAAGATAAAAACTAAAAATAGAAAATAAATTGATGACAAGCTTCTTCAAATTGAATTGTCTTAGTCAGCCACTTGGTCCTTGAGATTGCAAATATCCATCATTGGTTTCACTTGGGGCAGTTGGCCAATTGAAGATTTTAACTGTCCCGCGAATACGACATCTGAGAGAGCTAGAACTATTTTTTGTGCAAAACTAGTTAAGCATCGTAGAGTCATCCATTGGCTATGTGGTTTTACCAAATACTGCCAGTATGTCTCCCAGTCGAGTTTGGATAGTTGTTTGATTGCTTCCTCTTTGGTTTGGACTATTTCTTTCCACTGTTGTTCTATCTCTATGATGTCTGGGAGAGCCCCTAGTTTGAATTCTTTAACAAGGTTGGCACTAAGTAGATTTTCATTCACGATCTCAATTATGATGTTTGTTGTACCTACTGTTGTTTTTGTTGCCCTTTCTGCCTGCTTTAATTGTGTATCCCAATATGCAAATAGAATGTCTTTATGGGATTCTTGTATCTTTGGCAGATCAAATTTTCTTCCTTCATCAGATTCCTGTCAAGCAATAAACTATGCAATAAACTCCAAAATCTTTTTATAGATTTCTTCATATTCAAATCTTAGATCAATCACTTGGTTAGTCAATGTATTACTTGTTTCACAGTAGGGATTGATCTATGAGATCTTTCAGTAGAACATCTCTTGTTGCTGTGTCAATAGGGAATTTAGCTTGAGTGCCTCTTTAATGAACTCATCTGTCTGAGGGTTATCTTTGAATTTGTCTACCATGGCCTGCATTTGGCAAATCTATGAGTCTTTCTCTGACATGCTTGCCTGGTGTTGTAACCTCATTTTCTCAAAATCCCCTTGAAGTTGTGCTACCTGCTGTTCTTCTTGCCGATTGGTACTTTGTTTCTCTTGTTCCAATTGTTGTTCCAACAATTGTATTCTTTGTTCTTTTTCTTTAAGCAGAAGTCAGACTTCTGCTACTTTATCAATGGTTGCGGTGGCATAGGTGCCTGCAAACTGTGACAACTTTGTAAGGTTCTCAGATGGATCAATAGGAGTGTCTTTCCATACAACTTCCATTGATTCATTCTCAAGAGTTGCAACTGCTGTTGTGTCTAACTTTCTCTTCTTTCTTTGTCTTTTTACCACAACCTTGTGTGTAGGGCTGTAAAATATGTCCAGCAGAGGTATTTCTTCGATTTTTAAGACAATTTCAGAAGTGGGGAAAGCTGGGATGACCTCAATATCTTGAGTGTTTGTGACTCCTTGCTTTGTTGTCTCTGGATTTGTTACCTGTTGAGTCTATTTTGAGGTCTGGAATCCAGATGTCCCCTCAAGATTTTCCCCTGTTTGGAGATTTTGATTGAATTGCTCCCATTCCTTGTCTAGATCAATAATTGGAATCTTATCTGTTTGAGCTAATGTGGAGTCAACCTCTGTATGTTTTTTTGCCAAGGCCTTTTTGATCGTCTCCTCAGTATTTCCTTCTTTATTCTTCTTAGAACCTTTATTGGGATTATCTTCTCCATTGTGAGATTGATGCTCTGAATGTTCTGACCTTGAGTTGATTTTTCTTGTGATTCTTCATCAGAATTCTCCTTAGAAATTTCCTCCAGGCTCACGCTAGGAGTAGGTTCTCTTATTTGTTCAATTTGTAACAGGTCCAATGGGACCTTCAACAATCTTTTATTTCTGTATACATGAAAAGTGTTGATGTCATATGGGCTTAATTTTAGCGATGCTAAATGCAAGACCTGTGTAAATGATTCGGCTGCCTAGAAGAGGTCATCAAATGGATCCTCCTCATGAGTAAACTGCCTGATTTTAACCATGGTAGTGAAGTCTTTGGCAACTTTGTTTGGGTCAAACTATCGACCTGGAATTGTGGCTAGTTTTAGAGATGTAATATTCTCTATTTCTTTCACTGCATGCCCAAAATCATGCAGTGCGAAAGTACCACATTGCAGTGGAAAGGTTGGCCAAATGGAATTTTTCATTTCCTTTAGGGCTTTGGTTAAACCATCCCCTGTTATCTGGTAAGCTATCTCTCTTGCTAGTAGTTTGTCTGGAACATAATATGGGAGGACATGTGGAGCTGCAATGCTCCCAAAAACTCTGATATAAGTAAATGTTTCTTCACCAAACCATCTTGTGACTGGAAAAATGTCTATCTTTGCCTCTTCGAAAAGCCTAGGGGTTGTTTTATCAAAAATGGTTTTATAAATGGGTAACATAATACCATGGAAAATTCTGTAAAAAAATAGAATTGAACTGGTATTCCCACAAAATTTTAGGATACACATGGATGGGGATAGGGTTATATATAGTCCACTTCCAATCCATGTTTAGAAATCATGAGCAAAAACATATGGCTTCCATTACATAAGCACTCATGTAAAAAGGGGAATAGTTCATGAGGAGATAATTCTCTTTTGCCTGTATTCCCTAATAGCCATAGCTAAATTATCTGACAAAATATGACTCCAATTCATAATCATTGCGTTAACAACTGCATCAATCAATGGAACCCACTCTATAGAAAATTTGGTACTATCAGCCTTCCCAAATAGTCTACACATCATCGCAGCTGCGAAATTATGTGGAGCCGAGAGGGATGAAATTGGGTACATACCGGATTTCTCCCGTTTGAATTTGTCGGAGCCTGACCTCCAGTTTTGCATAACGTCCATTGGTTCCTCATTTTCTTTGGAAAAATGTTCAAGAAAATATTTATCATAGAGCTTTTGTGGCTCTGGTAGATGGTACATCTGGTGCAAGTTGTTTGGTGTGAAAGATCCCATAACTTCATGTCTTGAATTTCTGAAAGTCCTATCTAAAATATTCACATTATCAATTATCCATTTCACCATATCTGTGTATGGTAATATCTTGGGCCTTGCAGCTATTCTGTGTAGAAATGAACATGTTGCCTCAAAGTAGGAAGCCTCAGATGATTCTTCGGCATTAGCTGTCACCTTAGTTTCTAGTGGTCTCGATTTTTCTCCCTCCAGTAAGTTATACATGGCTTCCCACGATGTGGTCCCTCCATCTTTGTTGCAGGTGGTATCAAAGAAGAGTGGGGGCATGTCCAATTTCTCAGACGTAGTAGCTTTTCCTTTCTTCACCATCTTTTCAAGCATTGTTTCCTTCGAAGGTTCCCTGAAATTGAGCAATGGAGATTATCGGATAAACACATAGAGTGGAAATGACAGTGAAAATGAAATGACACAGTTAATTCTGAAAGATGACAAGGAAGAAGCTTTTATTTGAAAATACAGATGAAAGATATCAAATCTCGTCGAGCCATTTTAAATGTAAATGCCATTAAAACTCATTAACTACGCACTAAGGTCTTTTCATTATTTCTTTTATGACTCATTTAAACCATCGCATCACAAATTTGTAAGTGATACTTCAAGTTGATGCATTAAAGGGTGCGATGCCGATGATGCAATTGCGATTAATATTAATTATCACAATATCGCAATATCGGTTATGTATCACTTTGAAGTCATTTAGTATTTTGTGATATGCAATGTGAGCGGCATTCCTTTTACCCTTTTGAGTGCATTTTTCTTAAATGAATAATTATTCCATAAATTATTTGTTTACTATACGTCAAACGTGATCTAAATTATAACAATTTTCATAATTCCATTGGGTCTAGATGACATCGTATTTCACAACTTTTTCATGGTTCACATGTTTGGAATTGGTGTAAATGGCATGATGTGATGAGAATTTGGCTTATCATATTGCAATAACACAAATCACATATCATTAAGGTTTTGTTTGTCTTACGCTTTTATGAATTCCTCTACGCAATTGCGATAAGAAAAGCTTTAAGCCTTAGTTTTAATGAAAAGTTCAATGATACCATAAGTCTACTACGGTGGTCCCTTTTATCGCAATTCGTGGATTCCGACTGTCAATTAACCTTTATTATCTAAGGTCCAATGATTTGCTATAAGGTGATAATGCCTAGTCACAAAGGGATTTTAGCTTGATATCTTAAGTTTATTCGAAATTTTATTTCTAATAGTTCAAAAAAAAGAAGCTCTCATTTGTTAAAGTTTTGAAAATTTTTAAAGGGTCCCCATTTATTAATTGAATATTAACTATTAAATAAATAAATGGGGGGTTGTTAAACAGTACAACAAGCGGTTAAGCTATTACTGAAGGAACCAAGCTCTGATACCAATTGTTGGAAATACTGGGGGGGTGGGTGAATCAATGTTCCTTAGCAATTAGCACTTTTAAATCTTTTCAGAGCATTAGTTAATCGTCAATTATTATTAATGTTTATGAAGTAATAACACTAAATAAAAGAACACAGTAGGCACAATAATTTTAGGTGGAAAACCCCCTCCGGTTTAAAAACCACCGAACACTTTTCTAATAAATTCTTTAATCTTCAGCCCCAACTGAAATAAAAGCAACAACTTCCTAGAATTATAGAAAAGCATTCTTTTCCAGCTCCAACTGGAAGGATGCTCCAATGCCCTGGTTTCTTTAGTAATCAACTGAATGGATGCCGCAACACCCTAGCGAGCCACAACCCGCCCCAACACCACCCTACCACCCTGAAGTGTTCACAGGCCCCAACTTGTAGGTGACTTCATATACCTGCCTAGCACCTCTCTGCCACCCTATAATGACTAAAATAAGACAAGACCATGGATTCCCAAACTAGGGACAACAATGCACGATACTTTAAGATGTACAATAATTTTTGTGTACTTGACCAAATAACCAATCACTATATGACCTACAAATCAACCATGACATCATCCCAACAATGACTCCTATACCTCCCAACACTGCCTCTTCGACTCTAGGTAAAATGACTCTTTTACAAATGACTTTTACAATCTTTACAATGATGACTCTTTTACAAATGACTTTTGGCCTTGATACTTCTTCAAAATATACGGATGGATGTCATGTCTTCAAAGGATGTCACGCCGCAATGCTTCCTTTGATTTGATACTTCTGCTCTTGAATTCTTGCTTGAAGTTGTACTTGAATCTTCTTCTACCTACATGCAAAATTTTCCCAGCGAAACCAATCCCAAAACAAAACAAAATACCCTTCAACTTACCTCTGCTTGCAAAACACATGTAAGTGCATAATAATGAATAAATACAAATTAAAATTACAATGCGTACCTAAAGTGTGCTTGTCACTTTTTTTGTTGACTTGTTGTAGCAGTAGACAAAGACTCCCACTCTTGATATAGATCTGGACTCTATGCAAGACTATATCCAAAACTGACCTAAAGATATATACAATAAAAACTGATGACATACCTTAGACTTGTGATGGACCAAGTTCTAAGTACAACAACAGAGACCATTTTATCAACTATGACAAGATAAGTAACATGAACTTACAATATCATATCGATTTAGCAGACTTTGTGTAGCATCAAGAATATGTAGCATCAAATGTGTAGTAGCAAGAATAGGACATCCGAAATGTGGTATCAAAACTAACTGTGACACATAGAGACATAAAGATATAACCGAGACTCTATATGTACTTATGTTGTCCTGCAAAAACATATGTCAGAGATGATAATCATATTTCAAATGTAAACACTAATCATACATACCTTGTTGTAGGAGACTTACCCTTGACTGTTGATGTGTGGTCCTTACTGCAGTGATCCTTGAATGCATGTTTTTTCTTGCCTTCTAGGAGCTCGATATTGAATCTATTGTATCTATGTAATTTCGGATCTCCAGGTTCTAAAATTTCATCTTGTGGTATCCCTCTGAGTCCTTTTTCCAACCCCACATGTTTGATCAAGATTGGATTTTGCACGAAAGAGTTATGCCTAATCTCCCACGATGACTTGATTATAGACTGGTTCAGTAGAGCGAATTTGTACGAAGTACCACGTGTCACTGTTTCGACCTTCAGCCCTAAAAAATATAATCAACAAACTACATTCCATCCTATTTTTGTGAATATTTATGAAATTTGAAATCCAATGCTCAGAGAGAAAGTTATGACGATTTTCCCAACGTCACCTGTTTTACATGGAATTTGGGATCCTGCAAAAACCCTAACTTCCTCATATTATATCTCTGAAAATATAGCGATCCAATATCTGAAATTCAATCATGAGGTTCAAGATTTCATTGGAAATGATTTTTAATTTCTACTTCTGAAGCTTTGCAAAAAAATGTTATAGCGAAAATTCCACAATGACCTGTTTGAAGCCACAAAATCCCTACTAGAGGAGGATATGAGGGTCATTATTTATATGAATGTCTTGAGTTGAGAGGATCATAAAAAAGTGAATGTTGGAGGGATTTTCGGAGAAAAAAATATATTATTAATTATTGACTATTCAATGACCACAACGAATTATGAGTGCCATGCCACAACCCCATAGGGTTTTAGCCCACTAACTAGGGTTACTAACTTCAAACATGAATATCTCTCAAACCATGAAGAATTTCTTGGCATTCCATATATCAACGAAAACATCTCGATGAGTAGAATCCATCTCGAAGATCCTTGACTCAGAATAGAGTAAGTTTTCAAGTCTAATGCCCATGCAAGGTCAGGGTAGCCCTTGGTGTTGCTTGGGTTGACATCAATGACAACCACTGATCAACAGATGTATGTAGATTTTCAAGTTTCCTTCCAAAATATGTAAGGCTACAAGATGTACCAGACCTTTTCAAAACACCAATAAGTATGCTTAGATTTCATAGTTCAGAAAACAACACTTAAATGCCAAATAGTAAGGATGGATGTTGTCTAGTATATGATCAGACTAAGAGTCACAAGGATGACTTGATCAACCTCGGATTACATGAAAAAAATGTATATCATTTTAGGACTAGAACATCCTTCTTCAAGGATTAAGACCTCTAATATATAAGAGTAATTTCCATAAGATGGTTTATAGTCTCACTGTTAAGTCTGCATGGAATAAATATAAACTTAAGAAATTCAAAATCATTAAATAGACCAAGTAATGTTGGAGTTTTAGGGATGAAAACTTCATAACTTGATGCTTGATTTGAGTAAACCATTTTTGCTACCTCTATAAGTGTAAATATAGGTTCACAGAGTTGTCCTTTAATTTACAGAGGTAAGAATTCCTTCATAATCAAGGGTAAAGATTTAGAGATCCTTAAATATTATGCTTTGGGCCAAGAGCTTAGAGAATAATCACAACATTAATTGTTGAATAGTTTCTTTCTATCCTAATCAAAAGGAAAACTTCAAAATATTTCACAAATGAAAATTTGGTCAATGCAGTGCTTCCAAAATTCAGGGCTCTGAGGAAACTCGGAGAATTTTATCCTCGTAAATTATGATTCCAGACCTCACATGCTAAACCCAAAACTTTGATTTCTTTGGAAAAAATAACTCACCTTTATGTGGCCTATTAGATTATTCCCCTGTGTTAATTTTTTCAAATGCGATCAACTTCCACCTTGGACAGATCAAATGACTGAGATGATTTTTGCATTAGATTCCTCTTTTCGAGAGGACCAAAATCGACCTAAATATCACCTTATTTGGACAAGCGAAAGTTGGTTTTTGAATTTATTTATTCACTCATGTATATTGGGTTAGGTTGGCCCTAAGCACATGTTAAATTGGATAGGTCGGCCTCAACCCCAAGTGGACCCTCATGAAAGCCTATAAATAGAAGAGACCTCAAGCTCATTTCGACACATTGATCAAGCCATCTTCTCTTCTCTTATTGTCTTGGTTCGCACAGGTCTATCGGAGGAAAGTTTTTGCAAGGGTTCGAAATCTCAGGGGTGAAGCTTGCACTGATCTAGGTTTGTTTTATTCTTCGACACTGGTACAGAACTAGGCATTTTAGTTCATGGACATTGACATAGAAGCCTATGGGAGCGTCTAGGGTTTCAAAAGAAGATATGGAGGTGTCGGTCCCCAGACACACACACAGAAACTGGAAGAGAGTCTCCAAGGGTTTGGAGCAGATCTGGTGAGTTGGTCCCTAGAAGCACGCATAGAATGGTCTAGGGAGCATCTAGGCTACCATAGACATTGGAATACAGTTCATAGAGAGCGTACAAGATTGTTATAGACGCTCGCACAACTCCTCCTCCCTACATCTAGGACTCAAAGATGAGATTTCAGTATTCCAAAGACTCCGCTCAGTGACAACAATGTTTAGCAGTATCCAATAGTTGACTACAGTTAGTGACAACACATTATAGCCATCAGAATGAGGACTTTGAGTATAAGCATGATTAGATATGTTTCATGGATATCATAGTTGTTTTGTTGCATAGATAAAGTTTTGGATCATTTAATCTCTTTTTCTGAATCATTTGATGACGATCTAAGAAGAAGAATATTTGCAAGGGTTTTCCCCATAGTGTGTTTTTCCCTAGTCTCAGACCAATCCTAGTGCCTCTATGTGTGTGCATTTTTTTCTTCTATTGTTCCTTTATGTTCCGCTGCATTAATAATGACAATGTTGTTCTTTCTATATAATTGCATATGCTGATGAATAATGGTGTAGATATGAATAATGTAATGATGATATGGGGTGAACTTAATGTATTCATGAAGAAATGCAATTATCAAAGAAAAGAACAATGTAGCCATATGGAAAATTAACATGGTATCAGAGCTCCACTAAAGAAAAGCCATGGAGATCACCCTGATGATGACACCTTTGATGGAAGAAAGAAGAGGATGGTGGAGACCTAAAAGAATTAAAGGGTTTGAAGAAAACCCTAGGCAACTTTATTATTAGGGTTTGATGGATTCTATGAGGTTAGGGTTGGAGATAAAGACCTATTTTATGGAAACAATATGAGATATGGAACCTAGATGGTTAATGTGAAGATGCTCAAGCAATTGACAAAGATTTGATGAAGCCCTAGATGGGATAATCCCTAGCAGACTTGGTTGGATAATTGAAGGCAACATTGGTATATGGTCCATGAACATTGATGGCTCTTTAAGATTGGTTCAAGAGGAAGAGGATCACTTCTCATTGAAGATAAGTATTTATTGACTTATGATGCCTATTACTTTTGTTTAGACATATGGGTCTAATGATTATGTTTATTGCTTATACCTCCTTTATGAGATGTGATGAGTAGATCCTTCTTGAGGATCATTTTGAGATGCAGGAAAGAGAAGATAGATTCGGAAAGAGGTAAAGAGGTACTTTATGAAAAGGCGACAAGTGCTTCAAGCTACCTATGAAAAGGTGCACAGGTATTTGAATACCACAAGGTATACATGATATGTTGTATTTTAGCTGTAACATTGGATGACTCGGTAAGCCCTAAGGTATGATGAGAATTCCTCTTTCTTTGATGACCATTACATGCATATGGAAGTGACTTTAATCTATGTTTCCTACAATGAAATGATGCACCTGGTGTTGAACATTTTGATCTTCTTGAAATTTATGAGGCTATCTAATGTTGATACATTGATACACTTGATGTTTGTCTAACATCCATCCATTGGACATCTTGATCCTATAAAGAAGGCTAGCACCTTGAATCTCATTAATGATACTCTTGATACTTGTCATGATGGATTTTATATGGAAGGATAGCTCATTGAATCCTATACATGAGTCTGTTGATAATGCTTGTGATAAGCATGATGAAAGCATATTGAAAGAGAGATTGACACTCTTGTTGTTTTGGTAAAGTTTTATTGAATGGCCTAACTTGATATCATTGATCATGATATGCATGGTAGCCTTGATGTTATATGTGTAAGCATTAGATTGATATTCGAGATCTCTTACTACTTGCGGTATTGTCTTCATAGCATATGGTTAAACTGAATGTCCTAACTTGATGAAGTGACTTGATAGAAAGTCCTCATAATCTTTGAGATATGATGTTGCATCTATATATTGTATTGAGTCTAACCTTTGATGCAATATTGATGTTAGAATTCTAATAGCCATGATAGATATATGTTTATGATCTAACAAATCGATTGTTTCTTGACTCTAGGAGAGATAGGTTGATGACATATATTCCCAGTCAGAGGGATAATCTCTTCTCAAGATTCTTACCCTTATTACTATTTGCATTATGTACTATTGAAGTATGATTTATGTGCATTTGACATTATTGATTTGCAGCAAAACCTCAGATCCGAAGCTTGTATATAATTAATGTTTCTACTTTGAATGCATGCATTGAACTGAGAAATATTGTCCCTAGATGCACACATGCTAAGGCCCAGGTAGCATCTAGGTAGCTAAAGACACTCTCATGCTAACCTGAAGGGAGCTTCTAGGGGCTTGACTATATTTGACCATCATCTAAAGCTTTCTGAACTCTTAATCAAGGTGTCTCTAACATATTCTGCCATTGTAATCTAATTTCTGAAGTTGTTGGGTTAAATTGCGGATCACATAAAAATGAGGTATTGTGCATAAAATCGGATGGTCACCTGGAAGATGTCAATTCCATAGATTTGTTGCAGATAACAATATCTGGAAGTAGGAAAAGCTTGAATTTTTAACATAACATGAACATGTAGACTAAACTTGTGTTTGCAAATGACCGAGACATACATATAGATATGTCACTATGTTTGTGCTACAAGACATTGGCATGATTTGGTTGATTGATATAGATGAACAATGTTTTGTCATGATGCTTGACAATAGCTTTGAATTGATGATTTAGATATTCTTTGACTATATATCTCTCTATGATAGAAAATTTGGATTTGACCTGATATCTAATGATCTGATTTGATGATTGTTGATTTCCCTGATATCAATGCTATGTGGGCATAATGATGTATGTGGGTATTCAGAAAAATGAATTTGTATTGGCCTCCTTGTTCCTAGAAAAATGGTTGAGGTAATGATAGTTGTGATTCATTATGAAAATGGAACCTGCATGACTCATCCTTGGTGTATGCATTTGCACCTAGTGACAAACATGACTTGTATTATGATTATGAGAATGACTTGATCAAGTTCAGATTGATAATGCATGGTTAATGACAACTTGTTGGCATAATAATAAATGAAGTCACGATTTGATATGAGCTCTCCCTATCTCCTAGTTAAAAGAATTGATATTGTGATATTGATGACTTTGATAATGGTTGTGATCTGACTTCTAAACTTTGATAAGCTGACTCTGTTAATGTGATGGTACAACATTGATTTATGTAAGGATGATTATTATGGATTAGCAAGGAATTATCCTTAGAGAATTGCATGGAGCAAGCTCCCCAATCCAAATATGTCTATATTTGACAGTTATTTGTTGAAGTTAGGATGATGAGTTCCAAGGTATGGCTTTGATTTTAATTATGGTTTTCGTTTTATATCCTGATGGTCTACCCTTGACAGGTGATGAGCCTCTGATGATCTAAATCAGAGGGAGATGGCTTCCGAAGCTCGAAATGATGAATCGATTTCTGGAATTTGGAAAATAAATCCTATATTGCAAAGCTATTAGAAAATGTTTTTGAATAATGAAAATGCAAATCCTTGGATACTCCGATTTGAAGTTCAAATATGTTGTTGAACTTGACATGGCATCCGACTGTTGATTGAAGCATTGATGTTCTGTTTTGAACATCTAATATATATATATATAGATATATATATAATGTGCATAGACCCTAAATAAATTCATGAGTGAGCCATTTCATTCACATAGAATTGCCGCCAAGCATCCTTTGAAATATCTGCATGAGATATTCTATTTTTTGAGCCGAGATACTTCTCCTATGATATGTGACCGCATGGATGTATTGTTGTTGATAGAGATTATTGTTAAGCACATTTGGATGCTTCTTTTGTATGATATCTCCCATGATATCTTGGATGAGATGTCCATAGTATGATTAAGGATGAGTACAATGTTGCTAGAATGGCTAGCTGTGAGGCAAGATGAAGAAGCTCCTTAGAGATTTGTCTAAGCATGATCTGGATATGACATGAATACATTGTGATGACATAGAGTGAGATCCGATTGTCAGAAATTCCCATATTTATAGTTGGTACCGAGATACTCTCACATATTTAGATAGTGCAGCTATTCAAAACAAACTAAGGCTTGTGGTTAGCACCTCCTTGAGAGGGAGGATTATTATGGTATCATTTTGTGAGTTATATGATTATTTATGTTTTGACATGATATTTGATTTGATTTCCTGTATGAATGGGAAACAACTTCTATTGAGACAATCTGATACCATATTTGAGTATGTTGAGAGAAACGTTGATCGAGGAAACTAAGCCAACTCTTCCTCCCTATTTGATCTCCTAGGGTGAGGAATTGAGATGGAAGTCTCCTAGGGTTGAGGGAACTATGGAAAATATGGTATGACCCCTATCTGTTACCCGTAGGGTTGAAGATGTTTCTCCCCTATATTGATAGGGTCAGAGAATGCTACTCCCCTATTTGGTCATTGCAGAGTATACCCCAGTTGGCATCATACCCACAAGCAGGGCTTGTTGGGAATACCACTCCTCATTTGCCAACGAGTTGAGAGTGTACTTGAGGTGTACAACTCAACTCGATTATGATGCAAGTGTTATACCACATGACTATTTAGGTCCATCATGGGAAGATCAGTAGGCAATAGGATGGGTTGAGATAACCCTATGCAATTCTAAGTTGAGATTGAGATCCCTAATGAGATCCCAAGGTCGATATGTGCTCCCCTGTGTGTTTGGATATCCTATTTCTCGATATGGGGTTGTATATGTATAGGTCCCCCATGAGATTCTGGGTCGAGATGTGCTCCTCGATGTGGTTACATGTTGAGAATTTCTCCTTGATGATATGCTCTTTGATGACGATTGATGATGATATTTTGAGTAGTAGCCCATTGGTAGAGATTCCAGGTAGTAGCCTAATGGATAGAGGGTGGTAGCTTAAGCTCCCCTCCAATAACAAATTCTTCTTCTTCTAGATTTGAGAATGTTCAACATACGAGTAGGAACAATCAAGAGATAAGAAGGAATAAGCAAGGGATAGATCGAGATGTACATTGATGATTTGTGATGATGATATACTTGAGGTGGTCATGGCATGATGACTACATGACAAAGATCATCAGTGATGATACGTGAAGATACCATAATGGAATATTGATCAATGGACATATATTAGTAGGTGGAATTCTCCCTAGTCGAGAGGGAGTGTTAATTTTTGCAACTATGATGAAATTCCACCTTGGACAACTCAAATGACCAATATGATGTTTGCATTAGATTCCTCTTTTTGAGAGGACCAAAATTGACCTAAATATCACCTTATTTGGACAAGTGAAAGTTGGTTTTTGAATTTATTTATTCGCTCATGTATATTGGGTTAGGTTAGCCCTAAGCACATGTTAAATTGGATAGGTCATCCTCAAACCCAAGTGGGCCCTCATGAAAACCTATAAATAGAAGGCACCTCAAGCTCATTTGGACACATTTATCAAGCCATATTCTCTTCTCTTAGTGTCTTGGTTCGCACAGGTCTGTTGGAGGAAAGTTCACGCAAGGGTCTGAAATCTTAGGGTTGAGCCTCACACTGATCTAGGGTTTTCTGATTCCTGGATGCTGGCACAGAACTAGGCATTGTAGTCCCTTGACACTAACACACAATGGTCAAGACAACGTCCAAAGAGTCCAAGATGCTAGCACAGAATCCTTTGGGAGCATCCATGGTTTCAGAGGAAGATCTGGAGGTGTCAGTCCCCAGACTCTTGCACAGAGTGGTCCTGAGAGCATCCAGGTTGTCCTAGATGCACACATAGTATTTGAAAGAGATCATCTAAGGGTTTGGAGCAGATATGGTGAGTTGGTCCTTGGACGCACACACAGAATGGTCTAGGGAGTGTCCAGGCTACCATAGAGACTAGCATAGAGTTCAAAGAGAGCATACATGATCATTATAGATGCTCTCACAACTCCTATTCCCTGTGTTCAGGACTCAAATATGAGATTTCAGTATTGTGAAGACTTCGATTAGTGACAACAGTGTTCAACAGTATCCAATAGTTGACTACAGTCAGTGACAACACATTACAACCATTAGAATGAGGGTTTTGAGTATAAGCATGATTATATTTGTTTCATGGATATCATAGTTGTTTTGTTGAATAGATAAAGTTATGGATCATTGTATTCTCTTTTGCTGAATCATTTGATGATGATCTTAGAAGAAGAAGAAGATTTGAAAGGGTTTTCCCCATAGTGGGCTTTCCCCTGGTCTCAGACAAATCCTAGTGTCTCTATATGTGTGCATGATTTTCTTCTATTGTTCCTTTATGTTCCGCTGCATTAATGATGATGATGTTGTTATTTCTATATAATTGCATACGCTGATGAATAATGGTCTTCTATTGTTCCTTTATGTTCCATTGCATTAATGATGATGATGTTGTTCTTTCTATATAATTGCATATTCTCATGAATAATGGTGTAGATCTGAATATTGAAATGATGATATGGGGTGAACTTAATGTATTCATGAATAAATGCACTTATCAAAGGAAAGAACAATGTATCCCTATGGAAAATTAACACCTTGGTCCTCCAAATTAGGGCTTATATGACTTCACTTTCCTTGGATAATATTTAGGCCTAATCACAGTGACTATACCCAGAATTCAGGTATGCATCTTGATGTAATGAAGCCTTGATCTTTAGATATCCTCCTTCCTTTCTAGGGCCTATAACAAGTGAAGCCTCATCGTTCAATACTTCATGTTGTCTGATCTTTGAAGATGAAGGAGGCTATAGAGACTTGTCAACAAACTTCTTAGTGATTTCTTTCTCTTGTGCTTGGGATTTTCCTCACCTGAGCTTTGATACAATGCAAATTTTAGATAACATGTTCTTTTCTTATGATAATTAATTCAATGTTCCATATTAGCCCGATTATCCATCCATTTAATTTCCATTAGAAATCACATAAATCATTATCAAATTGACAGTAAATTAAGAAAGAACATAAATGAAAAATGAAAAAGACAAGCTAAGACAAGAGGATAGAAGAATATGGCTCAAGCCAAGGAAAAACCCCAAGATGGGGAAAACCCTTGATCAATTATTCTTCTTATTATTATCAAATTATCAATAGAGAGAGAGAGAGAGAGAGAGAGAGAGAGAGAGAGAGAGAGAGAGAGAGAGAGAGAGAGAGAGAGAGAGAGAGAGAGAGAGAGAGAGAGAGAGTACAATAATGCAAATTCAAGGTCAAACTGACTTTCCAATTTGATGATCAATATCACTAACCAAGTGTAAATAGAACAACCTAGCCAATTTGACAATATTGCTCACATGTCATCTAATCTAGGCTTGATCTGGAGTTATGAGAATGTTTCCCTTTTATTACAAGCCTAGACTCAACCAACGACTGTAACATTTTCCCACTTGTGTCATCAATGATTGAAGTCTACTTGCTACACATCTAAATTTTGGTTAGGGATTCTTAGTTCACTACATCAACTTCTTTTCTCACCTCCATACCTCCTTCAAGCATTGTGACCTCCTTTTTAGTAATTCGATTCATTCTTCTAGGTTGGTCTGGGCTAATTCCAACCCTCAAACATGCCCAACGACTCACCTATTTCCACATCGTTAAGTCTGCATCCTACCTAGGATAATCACTTTTTTGGCCCTTTGTCCAAGCTAATTTAGTCCTATGACCTACTTGAATTAATCCCCAATGCTGTGACCCACCTACACAAAAGGAACCCTACACAAAACATCCCAAAAAATTCATCAAAAAAACCTTAAGCCTGCGACTATCTTCCTGTAGGATCTTGACCTGAAAAGGAGGGAAAAAGTTGCCTAGAATAGTTCTCAAGCTATCACATACTTGTCCCTAACATCCTTGGCCTCCTTCCTAATAATCTCATCCCAACAAACAACCCAACAATGGTGACAATATTTTCCTTCCTCCTTCATTGGAGCCATCCTTCCTTCTGCGACCATTTTAGAAATAAAAATACGTTATGTATATTTGTCTAATGAGGTTGGAGGGAACCTCTATTTATATAAGATGGATAGGGGCATCACACGATTAAATAACCCCAAGATGACTTTGACTAATTATATGAGTGGGCATGCCTTCAAAAATATATTTTTCCTAATTCAAATTTGGTGATCTTTATGTCAATTGTGGTCCTCTCACAAATAGAAATTTAATGCAATAATTATCTTCTTCAAAGGAGCTGGCCAAAGTGGAATTTGACCCTAGTTTCAAATTTTAACAGACACTAACAACAAGACAGGTATTTCTAGTGTGTTTATCTTTTATTATTTCATTTTAAGCTTTTCATTTAAAACTTTTACATATTTAGTTGTGCGGGAGAACAATTGCATAGAGCTGTGAATCTATGGAGAATGAAGGATATGTGGAGGATGGGGTATGTGTGGGAGAATGAGGGTGCAAAGGGAACTTTATTCCACAGACATGAAATTAATTTTAAACTCTTTTCCATTTAATTTTTTTATATATTTAATTGTGCGGGACAATAGTTTCATAGAGTTATGAATTTGTGCAGAATGAAGGATATGCAGAGGGTGGGGTACGTGCAAGAGAATGGGGGTGCAAATGGAACATTATTCCCTAGATGTGAAATTAATATAACTAGGAACAAAAACTTTATTCATAGTGTAATACGCATAACTATAAAGATTGGTTTGTAGACTATAAATAATGAGTTTGACTATTCAAGGTTTCATTTTGTGAGTGGCCATTCTGTCGATGAGTGCTCTAACACTGACATTGACAGAATGATTTGAGCAGGTCCTTTACATGAGTGGGGGGAGGAGGGGGGTCAGGGACGCGGGGGAGGGGGGAATTTCTTTAGTTAGTGCTCTGACACATATTGCATAGAGCTATGAATCTGTGAGGAATGAAGGATGTGCAGAGGACGGGTTATATGTAGGAGAACCGGGGTGCAGAGGGACCTTTATTCTGTAGACACAAAATTAATTTAACTAGGAACAAAAACTTTAATTCGTAATTTAATAGGTACAACTAGAAAGATCGATTTGTAAACTAAAAATAATGAATCTGGGTATTCAAGGTTTTTTAATAATATGTGTGTTTGTGATTTCACATTTATAGATTAAATACTTATTATTATTATGCAATATTAAATTAAGTGTGTTTTTAGTATCTATCTCATTATTTTTATTATTATTAGTTGCTACCTCGCCAGGGACCCTAACATTTTCTTGGGTTTCAAAGTGCATATAATCTATATTATTTTGTCGAGTTCTTGCAATTTTAACCATTTTTTCGGAAAATGTTGAATATTTCTATTTTTAGTGCCCGTGAGCAAGTAGTGTTGTTCAGAGGTATAGGCT
Source organism: Pinus tabuliformis (assembly GCA_031772625.1). Lineage (NCBI taxonomy): Eukaryota > Viridiplantae > Streptophyta > Pinopsida > Pinales > Pinaceae > Pinus > Pinus tabuliformis. The sequence goes on along the minus strand of CM062817.1, from coordinate 854,180,834 downwards.
TGCGAAGTAACAAACATAAGATTTAATTCGTAGTGTGATAGGAAATTTGATATGAAATGTTGTGGTGTTCCCTATAAATTTAGCATCAATAAGTTTCTTTTGCACACCCTTTGATACATTATGCAACCACCTTACTTCATCTGCACCTCGATACATTAGTATTATTAAACAAATAGTAACACAATTGCGTAAGTTCTAACATCATCGGGAGAGTGGTGAGGTGTTTTTTCGTTAGAGAACTGACACTATTAACAAGACAGGCATTGCTAGTGCATTTATCTCTTATTATTTCATTTTAAGCTCTTTTCCATTTAAAACTTTTATAGATTTAGCTATGCGAGAGAACAATTGCATAATGCTATGAATCTGTGTGGAAGGTGGGATGTCCAGAGGATGATGTATGTGTAGGAGAACATGGGTACAAAATAAACTTTATTTCAAAGACACAAAATGAATTTAACTAAGAACAAAACTTTAATTTGTAATTTAACATGAACTTGTTATAAGGATGACTAATTTGAGACTAGAAAGAGTGGTTTGTAAACTATAAATAACGAACCTTGGTATTCAAAATTTTTGAATACTATGTGCATTTGTAATTTTAGAATTATGGATTGAATGCTTGTTATTACCATGAAATATTAAATTAAGTGTATTTTTAATGCATGTGAACAAGTAGTGTTGTGCAGTAAAATGAGTGTGCGGAGTAAGGAACACAAACTTTAATTTGTAGTGCAACATAAACTTTCATCTGCAATGTTGTGGTCTTTCAGATAAATATTACGTCGATGAATTTCTTCCACATATTTGTTATGACTTCTTACATTTGTGAATTTAATACTAATTATCGAATATTCAATTAAGTGTCTTTTTAATGTGTGTGAGGAAGAGGAGTTGTACATGAGAAGTGTGCGGTGAAAGGATAGGAAATATTGATACATTGTGCAGCCTCTTAATTTCGTTTGCACTTCAATACATTACTATTATTAAAGTAATAACATTGAAATTGTGTATGTTTTGAAATCATTTGGGCAGAGCAACAACTATTTCTTAAGTTAGTACTCTAACATTGATAGAAAGACATGAATTTCTAGTGCATTTATCTTTTATTATTCCATTTTAAGCTCTTTTTCATTTAAAACTTTTACATATTTAGTTTTGCAGGAGAACAGTTTCATAGAGTTGTGAATCTGTGCAGAATGGAGGATGCGTGGAGGACGGGGTATGTGTGGGAGAATGGGGGTAAAAATGTAATTTTATTCCGCAAACACGAAATTAATTTAACTAGGAACAAAAACTTTTATTCGTAATGTAACAAGGACTCGTTTTAAGGATGGTTAGTTTGAGACTAGAAAAAAACGATTTGTAAACTAGAAATAACGAATCTTGATATTCAAGGTTTTCAAGTACTATGTGAATTTGTGATTTCACATTTGTGGATTAAATACTTGTTATTGTTATGCAATATTAGATTAAGTGTATTTTAATGTGTGAAAACAAGTAGTGTTGTGCAAGAGAAAGAATGTGCAAAACAAGGAGTGATATTTACCTACAGTGGTGTTTTCTATTAAATCAAAGGACAAACATTAGGATGATAAACAATCAGGATGGTAGTTTTATCTCTGATACCAATATTTTGTAACCTATTTTAGACACAAAATAGTACCAGGTCATGATTTCTAGGGAAACGAGTCAACAAGGATTTGAAATGGCTAGTATAGTGAGGAAAAATGCTATTTGTAGTGATAGAAATAATCCCTTCACATACCAATAGTGTCTTAGAGGAATGTGCAACATTTTCTCTTTGCAAAATATTTTCGAATACTATGGGCATTTTTGACTTCACATTTGTGGATTAAATACTTATTATTATTATGCAATATTAAATTAAGTGTCTTTTTAATGCCTATGAACATTTAGTTTTGTGCAAGAGAACGGGTGTGCGGAGAAAGGAAGAAAAACTTTAATTCGTAGTGTAACATAAACATTCATTTGCAATATTGCAGTCTTCCACATAAATTTCCCATCAAAAATTTTCTTTCGCATACCCATTTTGACTTCTTACGTTTATGAATTAAATACTAATTATCAAATATTCGTTTAAGTGTCTTTTAAATGCGTGAGGAACATTACTATTATTGAACCAATAGTAATGCAATTGGATAGGTTTTGGAATCATTGGGCAGATAAATAACATAATACTGATACATGTTGAGGATGACTGATATTTATTGGTAGCGATGTTTTCTATTAATCAGAGGACAAACATTAGGACGATAAAAAAAATTGGATGCTAGTTTTATCTCTGATACAAAGATTTCATGACATGTGTTAGACACAAAATAGTAATAGGTGGTGACTTCTAAGGAAACAAGTCAGCAAGCATTTGAAATCGCTAGTGGAGTAAGGAAATAATTTATTTACAGTGATACAAATAATTGATTTGCTCATATCGATAGGAACTTTCACTAATCGACTACATATTTTGAATAGCAAAGTGTGTAACATTTTCTCTTTGTAGATTACATTTAAAAGCTTAGAGTATTGTTTGAGCTTTTGTTTCCTTACATAAAATGTTATCTCTGAAGTTGAGGTCGCATAAAATCACATTCTCGGCTTCAATAGTGTCTGAATGGTGTCTCTAATTATCATATGAAAGGTACGAAATTCTGAACATAAGGTCATCAGGAGACAATATTAATTCAATATTAATGACAAATCAAGGTTTAGGAAGTGGCGTGTTATTACAAAGGCATAAGTCTATCTCAAAGCAATGTAGTGTGATGTTCCTTGTTATCGATAGCTAGTACAGGTTGGAGATGTCATTCAAGCTTAATTAAAAATTAGGAAGTGATTTTATACGATGCGAGCTCTAGCATAAAGAACTTGCTTGAAGGAGTTGATTTTTTATTTCCATTGTGTGCGATGTTAACATTTTTGTTAGTAAAATCAATTTCCTTGAATGCATTGAACATAAATCTATTGGCATAAACTACTAATTCATGGTTGGTAGCAGTAGTAAAAAAATACAAAAGCTCTAACAATACTCACAACTTTTAGATGGATTCAGCTTGCACAATTTTCTATTCACAATTATTATTGACAATCTCTTAGTTGATTTTCATGATCATAGGTAATTTGTATTTATTTTATATGGTAAATTTCTATTTCTTATGACACATATATCAATGATATTAAAATAGAAGCAAAGTGCAGAGTAAATGGACAGGATGGTTTTGGAATTTCAAGATTTATTTCCATTACTTTGCGTAAATGTTAGCTTTGGTATGTTCAATTGCTATTTATTGAGTGTGTCATGTGTAAATGTTCTCACACGGGTGATAGTAATAGCTACGGGAGAACAGGCGTGTGGAGCAAGGAAAATAAACTTTTTTGGCACAATGTTTCATATGTCTGTATGCATTAAATATTTTTGAATTTCACAGCAAGAGTATATTTATACAGGCTAAGATTCGAAGACTGGAAACATTAAATTTTTTAACAAATCCGTAAACGTAATATTGAGAGGATATTTTTCTTATACATAGTTTATAATGAAAGTTTTCATTATGTGGAGGAAGATTATCTCTATTTTAATTTGAAGAAGTTCATTGTACTAGGCTTATAATAAAAGCTTCCATTGTGCGAACGAAGAAAATAACAATAAAGATCTCATGCTAGATTTTGTATAACCATAATTTTAGGGTCCTATTTCAATCTGCGGAGATGTTCTTATGTGTAGTTTACAATGAAAGGTTTCATTGTGAGGAGGAAGCTTATCTTGGTTTTAATTTGAAGAAGTTGAGTGTATGAAGCTTTCATTGTGTAGAGCTTACAATGAAATATTTCATTGTGCGGATGAAGCTACCTACGCATGTGCATAGTCGATGAATTGAATGCTGAAAAGGCGGATATTTATCTGGAGCATTGTTTTCTATTAATCAGAGGACAAACATTAGGACGATAAAAGATCTGGATTTCATCTTTATGTGTGATACAAATATTTCATAAAAAATTTCAAACAAAAAATAGTAGCAAGTTGTGACTTCTACGGAAACGAGTTCCTATCTCGCCAAGGATTATACCATTAGCCTCGCAGTCAAAGTGAGTTGAATCTGTATTTTTTGTTGAGTTTTTGCAATTTTAACTAAATTTTTAGGAAAATTCTGAATATTTCTATTTTTCTATAAAACATGCCTGACAACATTAAAGAAGCCATCAGACAAGATTGTTCCATAATCCTGAGAAAAGCCAGACCTCCCAAGAGCAATATATCAAAGCAAGAATACCTAGCTCTCAAAACTTTAAACCAAAATCCCGACATAGTGGTCCTAAAGGCGGACAAAGGAGGTGCGACTGTTATAATGAACACCAAAGACTACAATGAAAAAATGTTAGACCATTTAAACAATAGTGGTTGCTACATCAAATTAAAGAAGAATCCCATAAAGAAGATTTCCAGGAATGTCAACAACTTGATTAAATTAAGCAATGAACACAATATTAAGAATCTCATTGAAACCAACCCTTACACCCCCAGGATATATGGAGCCCCTAAAATTCACAAAGAAGGCATACCTATTAGACCCATTGTCAATACTATTGGGGGCCCTACTTACCACCTGGCGAAGCACCTGGCTAAAAAACTTAAACCCTTGGTAGGAAATACCAGTTCTTTTGTCAAAGATTCCCACCATTTCGTTAATGAGATTAAGCACATAAATCTAGACAAAGATGACATCTTAGTGAGCTTTGATGTAAAAGCTTTATATACCAACATCCCTATAAATGAAGCCATGGAGGTTGTGCACAAAATCACAGACCCTAACACAGCAAAATTGGTTGAAATTTGTTTAAAATCCACCTTTTTCAGCTTCAAAGAGGAGATTTATGAACAAACGTGTGGTGTGGCCATGGGATCACCCCTGTCTCCCATCATTGCTAATTTGTTCATGGAACATTTTGAAATTAAAGCCATTGAGTCCTCTACCCTAAAGCCTAAATTATGGAAAAGATTTGTTGATGACACTTATGTCATCTGGCCTCATGGAAAAGAAAAACTAAACAAATTCCTTGAACACCTTAACAGCCAGTCAAATTCCATCAAGTTCACAATGGAAGTGGAAGAAAATGGTTGTCTTCCCTTTCTTGACATCCTTATCATAAGAAACCAGGATGGAACTATATCTCACCAAGTCTATCGCAAAAAGACTCACACCGAACACTATCTTCATGCCAACTCTCACCATCATCCGGCTCAGAAACTTGGAGTGCTAAACACTCTAGCAACAAGAGCGGTTCGTATTTCAGATCATGATAGTTTTGAACAAGAGAAAAACCACCTATTGAATGTTTTCAAAAAGAATGGATACAAGAGACACCAAGGGATTAAGGCCTTCAAGAAGGTTGAAAATCCCATGAACAAACATCATAGGGATGATTACGCTGGTACAGTACACCTTCCTTACATCCTAGGCACCACTGATAAAATCTCTCACGTCTTGAGAAAAAATAACATAAAAACCACATTCAGACCTTTGAAAACAATTAACAGATGCCTTAAATCTGTAAAAGATCCCATTGACCCTAAACACCACAAAGGGGTCTACGTGGTCCCATGTTCATGTGGAAAGACATACATTGGGGAAACAGGCCGATCCATATCAACCAGGATTCAGGAGCATGCAGCTGACATTAACCATAACCGCTCCAAAACCTCAGCCCTGGCTGAGCACTCTAGTAAAACTAATCACCACATTTGCATCGAAGACTCCTATGTTATGGCCAGAATTGAACATTACCACCATAGGAAATTCAGAGAAGCAATTGAAATAAGAAAACACCCCGATAACCTAAATCGTGACGACGGGTGGAAAATAAGTGATAACTGGATTCCCGTGATAACTGATAATTCAACCACTCCCCAGTCCTCCTGTCCTTCCCTTCCCCCCCCTTAATTCCATGTGTCAGATAACATTACCAAATTAAATTAAATCTGTATTAAAAATTATATCATAAACATTAAAACAAGCAAAAATAAATATACACATACATATATAAATAAATAAACTAATAATTCAAAATTATAACTAAAACATGATTAGGTTAAATAAAATTAAAATTCAAATAAAGACTAAATAAAAATTAATATAATAAAAAATTCTAAATTAAAATAAAAATAAATAAACCTTTTCTTAAACCTGAACCAGTCGGCTTTTCACTCTTCCCATCTCAACATGTATTTATTCATCCTCACCCTCCTCTGACTTCTTCACAAATTCTAATCCTGATGATGAGCCACAGGGGTTGGTTCGAAACGTCGATATACAAAATCAACAGATGCGATGAATCCGGAAAACACAATCACACAGAATACAAATCGCAGAAGTCTCAAATCCATGAATTCAAAAATAGTTTTATAATTTTTGGAAATATTATTTCTAATTTTCCATTGGCTAGGGGATCCTTGATGCAACATAATTCCCCTGGTGGAGGGCGATTTATTTTTGGTATTTATCAATGCTTGACAACTTATTCAAAAATTTTAAAAAGGCTAATTTTGTGAGTCGTTTTTCCGTCAGTGAGTGCTTTAACATTGGCATTGACAGAGTAATCTGAGTAGGTCCTTTACATGAGCGAGGGGAATTTATTTAGTTAGTTCTATTACATTGACAAGAATGTAGGTATTGCTAGTGCATTTATCTTTTATTATTTCATTTTAATCTCTTTTCCATTTTAAACCTTTATAGATTTTGCTATGCGAGAGAACAAGTACATAGAGTTGTGAATATGTGTGAAATAAAGGATGTGCGGAGGATGGGGTATGTGCGAGAGAATGAGGGTGCAAAGAGAACTTTATTCAGCAGACATGAAATTAATTTTAAATTCTTTTCCATTTAAAACTTTTGCAAATTTAGTTGTGCGAGAGAGAAGTTTCATAGAGCCATGAATTTGTATAGAATGAAGGATGTGTAGAGGGTGGGGTATGTGCAGGAGAACGAGGGTGCAAAGGTAAATTTATTCCCTAGAAGTGAAATTAATTTAACTAGGAACAATAACTTTAATTCGTAATGTAATAGGCACAACTAGAAGGAGCAGTTTTTAAACTAGAAATAATGAATATGAGTATTCAAGGTTTCATTTTGCGAATGGTCATTCCATTAGTGAGTGCTCTAACAATAAAATTGTCAAAATTGCTCTGAGAAAGTCCTTTACATGAGTGGGGATTGGGGTAGGGGGTGTTTCTTTGGTTAGTTCTTTGACATGTATTGCATAGAGCTATGAATCAATGCAGAGGATGGGGTATGTGCAGGAGAACAGGGGTGCATAGGGAACTTTATTATGTAAACATGAAATTAATTTAACTAGGAACAAAAACTTTAATTAGTAATGTAATAGGCTCAACTAGAAAGAGTGGTTTGTAAAGTAGAAATAATGAATCTAGGTATTCAATGTTTCTCAATACTATGTGTTTTTGTGATTTCACATTTGTGGATTAAATACTTATTATTATTATGTAATATTAAATTAAGTGTGGTTTTAATCCCTATCTATTTATTGTTATTACTATTAGTCCCTACCTCACTAAGGACTATAACATTTTCTTGGGCATCAAAGTGCATTGAATCTGTATTATTTTGCTGAGTTCTTGCAATTTTAACCAAAATTTCTAGAAAATGCTAATATTTATATTTTTAGTGCATTTGAGCAAGTAGTGTTGTGTGAAAGAATGGGTGTGCGGAGAAACGAATAGAAGCTTTATTTTGTAGCGTAACAAGAACTTTGATCTGCAATGTTGCAATATTCCGTATAAATTTAGCATCACCAAGTTTCTTTCGCACACCCTTTGATACATTGTGCAACCACTTTACTTCTTCTGCACCTCGGTACACTAGTATTAATAAATGAATAGTAATGCGATTGCTAAAGTTATGGAATCAATGAGAGAGCGGTGCAGAGTTTTTTCTGTTAGAGCCCTGACATTGTTAGAAAGACATGTATTTAAACAATTTTCCATTTAAAAATTTTACGGATTTAGCCATGCGGGAGAACAGTTGCATAAAGCTATGAATCTATGTAGAATTTAGAATGTCCAAAGGACGATGTATATGTGGGAGAATAAGGGTGCAGAGGAAACTTTACTTCAAAGACATGAAATTAATTTAGCTAGGAACATAACCTTTAATTCGTAATTTAACAGGTACTTGTTATAATGATGGCCAGTTTGAGACTAGAAAGAGAGGTTTGTAAACTACAAATAACAAATCTTAGTATTCAAGGTTTTCAAATACTATGTGCATTTGTGATTTTACTTTTGTGGATTAAATACTTATTATTAATATGAAATATTAAATTAAGTGCCCTTTTAATGCGTGTGAACAAGTAGTTTTGTGTGGGATAATGGGTGTGCGGAGCAAGGAACAAAAACTTTAATTCATAGTGTAACAAAAGCTTTCATTTGTAATGTTGTGGTATTTCAGATAAATTTTACATAAGTGAATTTCTTCCACATATTCGTTTTTAATTCTTACATTGGTGAATTAAATACTAATTATCGAATATTCAATTAAGTTTCTTTTTAATGTGTGTGAGAAAGAGGTGTTGTGCGGGAGAATAGGTATGTGGGGCAAGGACAAGAAACATTGATACATTGTGCAGCCTCATGATTTTGTTTGCACTTTTATATGTTACTATTATTAAACCAATAGTAATGAAATTACGTAAGTTTTGGCATTATTTGGGTTGGGAAGTGGGGTGTTTCTTTGGTTAGTACTCTGACATTGATAGAAAGACATGAAATGCTAGTGCATTTATATTTTATTATTTCATTTTAAGCTCTTTTCCATTTAAAAATTTTATAGATTTAATTTTGCAGGAGAACAATTACATAGAGCTAGGAATCTTTGTAGGATGAAGGATGTGAGCGAGAATGGGGGTGCATATGTAAATTTATTCCGCAAATATGAAATTAATTTAACTAGGAACAAAAACTTTAATTCATAATGTAACATGCAATCGTTATAAGGATGGTTAGTTTGAGACTAGCAAAGAGTGGTTTGTAAACTAGAAATAACAAATCTTAGTATTCAAGGTTTCTGGATACTATGTGCATTTGTGATTTCACTTTTGTGGATTAAATACTTATTATTATTATGCAATATTAGATTAATATTCTTTTTAATGCGTGTCAACAAACAATATTGTGCGGGAGAATGGATGTGTGGAACAAGGACAAGAAACATTAATACAATGTTCGACTCTCTCATTTCATCCGAGTGTCAATAAATTGAATGAGGACATGCGCACTTGCTTAGTCAGTGAATTGAATGAATAAGGATTGATATTTACCGGTGTCGGTGTTTTCTATTAATCAAAGGAAAAACATTGGGACGATAAAAAATATGGATATAATTTTTATCTTCAATACAAAGATTTCATAACATGTTTCAGACAAAAAATAGTACTTGGTTATGATTTTTAGGGAAACGAGTCAATGAGGATTTGAAATCGCTAGTATAGTGAGGAAAAACACTATTTACAGTGATACAAATAATCCCTTCACATACCAATATTGTCATAGCAGAATGTGTAACACTTCCTCTTTGCATAATATTTTAGAATACTATGTGCATTTGTGATTTCACATTTGTTGATTAAATACTTATTATTATTATGCACTATTAAATTAAGTGTCTTTTTAATTCCTGTGAGAAGTTAGTGTTGTGCGGGAGAATGAGTGTGCGAAGCACGGAACATAAAATATAGTTTATAGTGTAATGTAAACTTTCATCAATAATGTTACAGTCTTCCGCATAAATTTCATGTCGACAATTTTTTTCTGCATACCCGTTTTGAATTCTTACATTTGTGAATTAAATACTAATTATTGAATATTCAATTAAGTGTCTTTTTAATGTGTGTGAGGAACATTACTATTATTGAACCAATAATAATGAAATTGTGTAATTTTTGGCATCATTGGCAGAGCAATAACATAATACTAATATATGCTGAGGATGATTGATATTTATCGGTAGCGGTGTTTTCTACTGATTAGAGGAAAAATATTAAACCAGTAAAAAAATCATAATGCCAACTTTATCTCTGATACAAATATTTTGTGACATGTGTCAGATGCAAAATAGTAACAGGTGGTGACTTCTAGGGAAACGAGTCAACAAGCATTTGAAATTGTTAGTGGAGGAAGGAAAGAAGCTATTTGTAGTGATACAAATAACTGTTTTGCTCATATCAATAGGAACGTTCACTAATTGACTACTTATTTCGAATAACATAATGTGTAATGTTTTCTCTTTTCATATTGCACTTTAAAATATAGGAGTATTATCCGAGCTTTTGTCGCCTTACATAAATGATTATCTCTGAAGCTGAGGTCACATAAAATCACATTCTCGGCTTCAATGATGTATAAATTGTGTCTCTAATTATCATATGAAAGGCACAAATGTTTGAACATAAGGTCATCAGGAGATAGTATTAATTCAGTCTTTGATGACAAATCAGGGTTCAGGATATGGCGTGTTATTACAAAGCCATAAGTTTGTCTCAGAGAAATGTAGTGTGATGTTCCATGTTATCGATAGCTAGTACAAGTTGGAGATGTTGTTCAAGATTAATTGGAAACCAAGAAGTGATTTTATGTGATACAAGATATGGCATAAACAACTCGCTTGAAGGCATTAATTTTTTGTTTCCATTGTGCGCGATGTTAGCATTTTTGTTAGCAAAATAAACTAACTTGAATGCATTGAACATAAAGCTATTGGCATAAACTACTAATTCGTGGCTGGTGGTAGTAGTGCAAAAACAAAAAAAAACTCTGACAATACTCCCAACTTTTAGACAGATTCACCTTGCATAATTTTCTATTCATAATTATTATTGATAGTATCTAAGCTTATTATCATGATCACAAGTAATTCATATTTATTTTATATGGTAAATTATATTTCTTATGACACATATATCAATGATATTATAATAGAAGAAAAGTGTAGAGTAAATGGACAATATGGTTTTGGAATTTTGATATTTATTTCCGTTACTTTACATAAACGTTAGCTTTGGTATGTTCAATTGCTATTTATTGAGTGTGTCATGTGTAACAATTCTCGTACGAGTGATAGTAAAAACTGCAAGAGAACGAGTGTGCAGAGCAAGGAACATAAACTTTTCTGGCGCAATGTATCATATGTCTGTATGCATTCAATATTGTTGAATTTCATAGCAAGAGGATGTTATTACAAGTTAAGATTCGAAGACTAGAAACATTAGGTTTTTTTAACAAATATGAAAACATAATATTGATAGGATATTTTCCTTGTATGGAGAATATAATGAAAGCTTTCATTACGCAGAGGAAGCTTGTCTTTGTTTTAATTTGAATAAGTTCACTGTGCATGGCTTATAATAAAATCTTCAATTATGTGAAGGAAGAAAATAATAATTTAAAGAGATCATGCTAGATTTTGTATAACCATAATTTTAGGAGCCTGTTTTATTATGTGCATCTATTATTGTGTGAAAGTTACAATGAAAGGTTTCATTGTGTGGAGGAAGCTTATCTCTATTTTAATTTGAAGAAGTTGACTGTGCGAAGCTTAAATGAAATCTCTCATTGTACAAATGAAGCTATATTCTCACGAGTGTAGTCAGTGAATTGAATGCTGAAAAGATTGATATTTATTTAGAGCATTGTTTTCTATTAATCAGAGGACAAACATTGGGCCAATAAAATATATGGATGGCAACTTTATGTGAGATGCAAAGATTTTGTAACATGTTTCAGATGCAAAATAGTAGTAGCTGTTCACTTCTACGGAAACGAGTTAGCAAACATTTGAAATGGCTAGTAGAGTGAGGAAAAATGTTATTTGCAATGATACAAATGACTCATTTGCTCATAAGTATTTGAAATAGAAGAGTGTGAAACGTTTTCTCTTTGTAGAATGTGTTTAAAGGTTGGGAGTATTGTTGGAGCTTTTGTTGCTTTACATAAATTGTTATTTCCAAAACTGAGTAAATGGGAAAAATGCTTTTGGAATTTCGAAATTTATTTCCATTACTTTCTGTAAACGTTGGCTTTGGTACCTTTGATTTCTATTTATTGAGAGTGTCATGAGTAATAGTTTTCACATGAGTAATAGTAATAGCTGTTGATTGTGAAGCAGCTATTAAACCAAATAATTGTAAAGTTAAACTGAATTTGAAAATGTTATGCATTGACAAAGTGTTTTTTAGTGAAAAGTGAAAATGGGTAGAAGAGGAAGGAAAAAGACTATTTGTAGTTATATGTTAGATTTTAAGCTTCTGTGGTAGTTTTTTGCAGTGGCATGATCCGGATTATCCACAGTTTCGTGCTTATTCTGTCAACGTTTCAAACCCCAAAGGGGGTCCATCATCAAGACTAAATCAGAAAGAATATGAATGAAAGCTTATTGAGAGAAGAGTCTTCCGACCTGGGTATAAATAAACCTAGATCCCTAATTTTTATAAAGAAGCCGACATTTATATATATGATTTCTTATTTATTTTTATTTATTATTATTTTATTTTTATTTTTATATTTTTTATTATTTTATTTTTATAATAGTTTTATAAAAAAAATTAATTAATTATTTATTTATTCCCATTGTTTTACCTAGAACCTAAAAATATTTTAATTGATATGTTTGAATCATAAATAAGTTTAATTTATTTATTTTATAATTCCTTTTTATTGTTTTTATTTTTATTTAATTGTTTTTATTTTTATTTAATTAATTTAAATTAATTAAATAAAAACAATAAAAATAATTAATGGACAATGTCAAAATTTGACCATGAATGGATCATTGAGGATGACATTCCATTAGAATTTTTTTAATTGAATTGCCCAATAATTTCTTCTCCTTGGATTCATCTTTCAGAACTTAGAGTTCAAGTACATTGTTAGCCTTTCTTTTTGTGCACTCTTAAGTTTTACATTCTTAAGAATGTGATGATGTGAAAGTGATGCCCATTGGGTCTTATATTGAGTTACAAAGATATATGTATACTTCCTATTATGTAGGTGTATTTATGATTTGATGCTACTGATAATATGTTTGCATGCATGGCATACATTCTCTGGTCTTAAATTATTATCCTTTCTATACATGAATGAAATTTAATGTACATACCATATTTTATAATGCAATTTTAAGTTATGATTGTTTTAGACATCTACAACAAATTATAAGATTCATTCAAATGCAAAATGTACCATGTTTTGTAATTTGCAATTTTACTAGATTCATTTTAAATAAATTGACAAAACAACTTTAAACAAAACCTAAGAATCATCTACTAAAATTATAAGAATGATTGAATGAAAAATGTACCAACTAAATGCAAATTTTCTTTCATTGCTACATATTCATGAACTTAAATATGTAAAACCTTTAAAAGCATCAAACCATGCATCATGCAAATTGTAGGCCATGTTTTATAATGCAATTTTATCTAGTATGTTTGTGCACTCAAACAACTTTACATTAAAAGTTAACTATCAACCGACATCCATAGTAGCATTTCTATACATGAATGTAAAATGTACATACCATATTTTATAATGCAATTTCACCTTACAATTGTTTTAGACATCTACACCAAATTATAATATTCAATCAAATGCAAAATGTACCATGTTTTGTAATTTGCAATTTTACTAGATTCATTTTAAATAAATTGACAAAACAACTTTAAAAAAAACCTAAGAGTCATCTACTAACATTATAAGAATGATCATGCAAAATGTACCAACTAAATGCAAATTTTCTTTCATTGTTACATATTCATGAACTTAAATATGTAAAACATTTAAGCATCAAACCATGCATCATGCAAATTGTACCATGTTTTATAATGCAATATTATAGTGTGTTTGTGCATGAACAACTTTATATTAAAAGTTAACTATCAACCGACATCCATAGTAGCCTTTCTATACATGAATGAAAAATGTACATACCATATTTTATAATGCAATTTTTATGATTGTTTTAGACATCTACACCGAATTAAAAGATTCATTCAAATGAAAAATGTACCATGTTTTGTAATTTGCAATTTTAATAGATTCATTTTAAATAACTTGAAAAAAAAACTTTAAACAAAACCTAAGAATCATCTACTAACATTATAATAATGATTGAATGCAAAATGTACCAACTAAATGCAAATTTACTTTCATTGCTACATATTCATGAACTTAAATATGTAAAACCTTTAAAAGCATGAAATCATGCATCATGAAAATTGTGGGCCATGTTTTATAATGCAATTTTATCTAGTATGTTTGTTCATTCAAACAAATTTATATTAAAAGTTAACTATCAATTGACATCCATAGAAGCCTTTCTATACATGAATTCAAAATGTACATACCATATTTTATAATGCAATTTTAATTTATAATTATTTTAGAGATATACACCAAATTATAAGATTCATTCAAATGCAAAATGTACCATTTTTTGTAATTTCAATTTTACTATATTCATTTTAAATAAATTGACAAAAAAACTTTAAACAAAACCTAAGAATCATCTACTAACATTATAAGAATGATCATGCAAAATGTACGAACTAAATGCAAATTTACTTTCATTGCTACATATTCATGAACTTAAATATGTAAAACCTTTAAGCATCATGCAAATTGTACTGTGTTTTATAATGCAATATTATAATATGTTTGTGCATGAACATCTTGATATTAAAAGTTAATTATCAATCGACCTCCATAGTAGCCTTTCCATACATGAATGCAAAATGTACATACCATATTTTATAATGCAATTTTTATGATTATTTTAGACATCTACACCTAATTATAAGATTCATTCAAATGCAAAATGTACCATGTTTTGTAATTTTCAATTTTAATAGTTTCATTTTAAATAAGAAGTGACAAAACAACTTTAAACAAAACCTAAGAATCATCTACTAACATTATAACAATCATTATGCAAAATGTACCAACTAAATGCAAATTTACTTTCATTTCTACATATTCATGAACTTAAATATGTAAAACCTTTAAGCATCAAACCATGCATCATGCAAATTGTACCATGTTTTATAATGCAATATTATAGTATGTTTGTGCATGAACAACTTTATATTAAAAGTTAACTATCAACCGACATCTATAGTAACCTTTCTATACATGAATGAAAAATGTGCATACCATATTTTATAATGAAATTTTTATGATTATTTTAGACATCTACACCTAATTATAAGATTCATTCAAATGCAAAATGTACCATGTTTTGTAATTCTCCATTTTAATAGATTCATTTTAAATAACAAGTGACAAAACAACTTTAAACAAAACCTAAGTATCATCTACTAACATTATAACAATGATTATGCAAAATGTACCAACTAAATGAAAATTTACTTTCATTGCTACATATTCATGAACTTAAATATATAAAACCAAGTTTTAAGCATCAAACCATGAATCATGCAAATTGTACCATGCAAAATGTACATAAACTCCAAAATTAACATGTATTATATCGTAATAAAGAGTTCTAGATTTAAAATGTGTCCAAAATTTTATATATATATATATATATATATATATATATATATATATAAAGTTTTCAAATAAAAATATGCATCAATTGATAATAAAGAGTTTTACTTTAAATATGTCCAAAATTTATATCACGATAAAAGTAAATATAACTTAAAAAGGTTGTCAAATAAAAAGTTGCATCAATTTAGGGAATATTGTTGAAATATATGATCAATCAACCTCCTCGTGCTCTCATATGAATCATGGGTGCCCTGCACAACATGTGTAATTGCATATATACATAAGATTATGTACTTTAAAATTAAATGAGAATGTAATCATCAAAACAAAATTATAAAAAGTTTCAAATTCCATGCAATACCTCATGTTGTTCCCCCTCCATTGTTCCCTTGTGGTGTTCGCCATGCATTGTGCCCTCATGGATAAATTGTACAATACATGTGCATGTATATATATTAAAATTTTAAAATTGCACATGAAAATTCATAAACTAGATCAATATTAAAAAAATCAAGTATCAACTTTTTCAAATTGTCTAGACAATTCAGTCCCTATAACTGACTAAAGTTTCAAATTTCATGCAATACCTCATGATGTTCCCCTTGCATTTCTCCCAACTGGATGCCATGTACAATACATGTACATGTATATATTAAAAATTTAAAATTGCACATGAAAATGCATAAAATCGCAATATTAAAAAAAAATGTTACACAACTTTTTCAAATTGTTTAGATGATCCTATCCCCATTGTTGACTCCATCGCTAAAGTCCTTGGAGAATGTAAATCATCTCCACAAACCTAAAATTCAAATTTTTTACAACTGTAAGATAAATTTATCTCATTTTTTAATGAAACTTGCACTTCAATTTATAACAAAACATAAGTGAAATATTCAATACTTGTGACAATAAATTATTTGACACATCTCCTAGTAGAGAGGAAGACGGTGGTGCTATGTTGAAATCATTAAACGAAATCAAAATCTATTAACATTTAATTATATATACATAATTATTTCTTTTAAAAATATGTCCTCACAATACGATATAATAAAAGTACAATAATAATTGTATCAATATGAACTCTTCAAAAAAATCTAACATCTCTCAAAATATCTTGATTGGAACCTGAACCTGGGACTGTGATATTATCAAAATTTTTGTTCAACAAATGAGTTAACTGCAAATGGTGAACATATGATACATTTGTGTTAGATTATATCTGAAAAAATTAACAAAATGTATGTGAATTGACATTAACACATACATTACAAATTACATTAAAATATCCACCCTAACCATTAACACATACCAATCCCACACCCTCTTCCTCATGAATAATTAGGTCTTGCCAACCATTACGACAACCCTTTGCATATGCTTTAAGCTCCTCAATATTCATATTATCTATCTCCTCATTTGTTTTATATACAAAATTAGCACGTGCATTAGCTTGTGCTCTTTGTCGATTTAGACCGATATCAATTCCAATCAATGCACTCTAGATGTTGTCTATAATGGCATCCCTTCCTTCTCGACCAATTTGAGAAGTGGCATCCATCTCTGACCATAAAGTTACCAGACGAGGAGGTTGGCATACCAAATGTTGCAGAGGGTGAGGCAATTCAATATCACGTAATGCGCCCTTACGATCACATACCTCTCCGAGTGCCATAATATTGAAATGGAAGGTCATTATAATCGGGTTTCATACCCAAGAAGAATTTTGCATAAAGTAATTTTGTAAAATAAATTGGAACCTCGTCATTCCATGGCATCCTTCCATACGCTGCAAGGAACCTATCATACAAATGGCTGGCTATATCAGGGTACTTGAAATATTGCACCTTGAGCTTCTTTCTTTTCGGCCCTTCTTTGGAATTAAACATATATTTTGCATTTTCTTTTGCAACCCTTTTACTAACCTTAGCCAATTTATCGGGACCCATTACTACTTCCTTTCTACACCTCATCATTTCTATAAATCAATCTTGTGGTTGGACCAAGCTTCTCGTAAATATCAAGAAATGAGCTTAGAGAGTACAAATTTATATCTAAGATTTATCGACTCTCTGCAGGGAGCTCCAAACTCCCAAGACTTTTGCACCTTTGTAATGTACATTGTTGGAGGTTTGTTTCCCAATGAAGCTCATCAATAATATCATATGGATAAGTGGTAGTTGGTGTATGGCCGAATTTTCGGCTTCACTTACATCTACTTGGAGAAACATTTTTACCATCTACATCAATATATAAAATTACATAAATATAAAAACATGTGAAGAAATGTATTCATACACATGCAAGATAGTCATGTACACGCATATGTACATACAATTCATTTACATGTACAAATTTGTTTTAACATAAAATAATAATAATAATAATAATAATTTACCAAAATGATGAGGATCATGATGATCTGATTGAGATTGATTACCACCCAGAGAATGTTGACCACCCTCATGCGACAACATAGTGAGAGAAGCTTCTAAAAAAAACAGAAAATCAATTCAATATATATGTGTGTACATACATATGATTCTACCTATTTATCATTTAAGTAAATACACACAAACACACACACACATATATACCATACCACGATGGTGTGAACGATGGCCCTCCATTGATTGAGTAGATACTCTTTTCGACCTAGTTTGAGATGCTCCTAAAAAAATAAAATTTATTATAAATTAATTTAAAGCTAAATTGATAAAAAATAATCAATTCCATATGTATACATACATATGATTATATTCAAATATCATTTAAAAACTTTCACATGAACATATATATACCATGATCATGTGGAAACTGTTCATCCATGATATGGATATCTATAGATATATATAGATTAATGATATTTAAAAAGTTACCTCATCCATTTACAATTATTTTTAAAATTGTTATTTAAAAAAATCAAGAATTCAGAAAATTGTTGTAACCCTTGAAGTTACCTCATGCATTTAAAAATCTTGAAATTTCTATTTAAAAAGGTTAATAACTCAGAAAATTGATGTAACCCTTGAAGTTACCTCATGCATTTAATTGATGTAACCCTTGAAATTACATCACGCATTTTAAGATCTTAAAATTGCTATTTAAAAACATTGAAAGAATTCAGAAAATTAATGTAACAATCTGAAGCTCTTCATTTAAAATATACTCAAGGATAAAAACACAAATTTTGAAGCACGCATATTTTAAAAATTAAATGCAAAATTTTCTAAAACATGTCAAGTTCACCAATTTGTGCTTACATAGTGGGGGCACACTTGGTATAGAATTGAAAAAAACACATGGCCATTAAAAACAACACATTTATAACTAAAAACACACACACACACACATATCAAAGATATCTTACAATCTCCATCAATAAATTTTGATGCATCAATAAATTTTGATGGACAGCTTCTTAACACTAATTCATATTTCACACATAAATCTTGAATTAGAATTGCCCCATATAATAGATCACTGGACATCTTATTAACATTTGCACAATGTCTTATGCTAAATGATTGAAATTGACTAACAATTTTTTTTGCTTCTCCATGCAGGGGTTTTAACCTTTCCTTTTTAACTTGGTACATGCCTTTCATCTGGTTACTCACAAGTTTGGAATTGGTGAAGACTACAATTCCATTGGATCCATACTCTCTAGTTGTTCTTAAGCTTTCTATCAATGTAATATAATATGATTCATTATTTGTTTTTCTTCCAGGTACATTCCTTTTCCTTTGGAGGACTTTGTTCGTCACAATATTGCATAGTTCATAAGTAATCATTGCTTGTCTTGGACTGGGATAACAAGAAACTTCTATGCATAATTTCCATTTTTCAACCATGTTTAATGGGTTTTCTGATCCCTGTAAAAAACATATTCAATAAAATGAATTTAATATATTTATTTATTGCAAATGACTTAGTTTATGGGATAACGATAATAAATAAATACCTATTGTGATTGAATAATGGAATACTACAAGGATTTAGCCTAGTTTTTGGATCATCTTCTATGTTCTCCTTCAGAATTTATACAGGCGATTGATAGTTTCATCAAGCAATTATAAATTATGATGTTAGTGATTTATTGATTTTAGGAACTGGGTCTATATAAAATCATTGTTTAAATGCATATGTGACAGATTATTTACACCAAGGGTGCATGCAGACTTGTTATCACTGCTATTCTTCCCTTTGGTTACTCTGCATAAGTTGATGGGAAACACTTGCAATGACAAATATAATGATGTTTCTGCCTCTTTCAATTAGAAGATTGTATTCTTATTATGAAGGATGATTCCCACACTTGCTGACCTTATAATGAATTTATTGACATATATGAGAAGTTGTGTGTTTTTAGTAACCATTTCGGAGAGCTTGATTTGAAATAGAATGAGACTTCAAGAAAATATAATCTTAACTACAAATTTGTAGTCGCGTTTACTTATGCTTTGTCAAAACCCTGGAACTGAAATTTGACTTAAGACATGTGCTTTATTTTTTCATTTCAGGGAGCATAATCTGAACCAGAAAAGGAATTCAAGAAAAATGTTTGGGTGAAACTAAATGGCATTTCTGATCTTTAGGTATTTAGTGATATATTAAGGGTGGAAAGAAAAGGAAAGAACTAGAAATACGAAAAGGAAAAAAAATTGCCAATCCGCTCCTTTTTCTGCATTGTCTTCCTTTGAAATCCAATTTCATTACAGAAATATTAAAACATATAGATCTAAACTTGCAGTGCATTTGACGAATAAAAGAATAACTTTCAGTGGAGAAATAATTTTTTCTTTGATATAAAATACAAATTGAAATTGGTACAACATACAGACTGTCCAAATCCCATATCGATTCCCGTATCAAATCTTGAAAAGGAATTCAAGAAAAATGTTTGGATGAAACCATAACTACCAAATTCAACCGAAACGAGCTAGAAAATATGAAAATTCATTGATTCGGTTCGATACATTGATTAATAAACTAATTTTAATATGGTACGATACCGAATATTAAAGTTTAAACTAATTTCTTGGCTATTCAATATGGTTTTTTGAGAGGATAGAAATGGCCAAGCATTTTTTCGTTGTCAAACCATGAGCTCAAGTGGAGGATAGGATCCATTTTTGGTAGTTTACCATAACTAAGTTTAGTTTGCATACTCCTATATATATTATTATGAACCAAATTCCATATCATATAAGATATGAAATTCAGGTCCAGATTTCATATCATATAACCACGCACTGTCCAACCTTTTTTTTTTTTTTTCATTATATTAGAACTTTGATAGTCGTTGGAAAGAAAATGTTTTCATCCTTCATCCGAGGTTCAAAAATAAGAAAATCACGTCAAACAAAGATTTGGATAACAGAATATAATTATAATTAAAAATTGTTTTCCTACCAACAGTCCACTGTATAGATCATCCCACCAGATAAACAAGCACATGGATGGTAATTACAGTTATAAAGCAATACACATTACACGAAATGTCCTCAAAATCAGCTAGGACTGTTTGTAAGATCTATTTAACAAAATTTGAATAGGGTAGTTGAAGGGCCTCCAAATTATATATAAATAAAGGCCCATCTGACCATCCTTCAGCACATTAAACCTCTCTTTTTGCATTAGATAACGTATTTTTAACTTTAATATGTTCATTAGGAAGGTTTATGGATAATTGCATATTTGTTCATAATATTATTTATTTTTGTGGAATATTGTGAGAATATTGGGAAGATTATGAAGATTTGGTGGAGGAGATAATTTAGGGACTTTCTCCCTCCTACATGAGGATCAATATTGAATAATAAACAACAACATATCATGAAATCATGCACAAATTCTGGAGATCCAATGATTGAGAAAATTTAGGAATGTCTTTCTTGCCATTTAATGCAGATTCCTAGTGTTGGGAACCAGATCCACTATTTGAGGGATTTTGGAGGGGAAAGCTTCCTCCTTTCATGGGGAATGCTTCCTAATCATTTTTTATAAATACCAAGTCGAATTTGCCTCTAGGGGTTGATTTTTATTAGTCTTATTACGGGGCGAACTCGTATTTTTGCAGCTCCACTTTCATTTCTTGCAGGGATGTAATTGTATTGATCGAAATAATGAAGATTGGTGCTATGTTCAGCTTCTAAACCTTGGTATCTTTCATAGGACTCTGAGATTCCTTGGGCTTGTCCATCCCATGAGCCTCAAAGCCTTTTTGCACCATTTATTTTTCTTCCTTTCATTTCTTATTCACATGCAGCTCTTATTTTTGTCTTTTTCTATTTCTGCATTTAGTATTAATGATTTTTTGTTGTAGGATTGGGTTAAATGGTTGAATTAAGTTATTTTGCAGGATCACAAGCATCATTTCATACTTGGAATAGCTTTGGAAGGTCATATTAATCATTTACCTACTTGGATTAGTTTTTTTATTCCCAAATCTAAATTTATGGAAGTCCCTTGTGGAAAATAGTAGTAATATTATGATATTTTTTAGAACATGTTTATGAGATTCAATTGAGTTGATTCCACTTGCATTATATCATAAAAACATTTATTTTAATGACAAAATTTATCCAATTTCATTTTCACTTGATTAGGTTATCCAGTTGATATATTACTAGCTCACTAGTTCTCGAATTTCTAGATTTTAGACTAGTAATTTTCTGTTATTTTTTAGCATGTGCTAAGAGAGGTATTTTTAAGTGATTCCACTTGGAATGGATACCTAAGAAATCCTAGTCAATAAAAAAAAATTTCAATTTGGATTTTAATTTCTCGATCATTTTGGTGAATTATAATATCCTGTAGCAGCATGTAACTTCCTGTAGCAGCTTCTCGTAGCACTCTTCCAGCATGTATATACTTGCCCAGATTTGCTCAAAAAGATTGGTTTTTGTCCCTTAGGGTTGAATCATAACAATGGTTGAGGAGGAATAAACATCACTTAGTACTTTTCCTTTTACCCTTGCAAAACATCTCAACAATTTGGGTTAATGGACATATTTATGAATTGGATAATACAATAATGATTTTCTTGATTGCCACATCCAATGAACTATGTCAATGGATCTAAAATCTTTGAAATGTAATGATTTATATTTAGTTCATGATAGTTTATTTATGCAATTAGAATATGTTTGTTTTGATTCTATTTTCTTTCTTGCAATAGGTTAAGGTTTCCATTTCGAGCATTTCCATTTCTGCAATTAGTTTAGGATTTGATTACATTCACTCCATTACATCATGAAAGTGAAGAAAGCACACATTTTATGTTGCACATATAGTGTCGATACCTCTTAAGTTTGTACAAACCCCGATTTGATAATTAAATCTGGTAGCCTTGGGAGTTGTAGCATTCTTGTTGCAATACTGAGCCTCATCACTTTTTGGCGCCGTTGTTGGGGAGGTGTCAAAGTATGCATTGCTTTCTTCCCTACTTGATTCATTTCTTTTTACTTTCTGTGAAAAAAAAATAAAAAAAAATTGCATTCAACATCTTTAATTTCAATAACAGAAAATGGCATTGCATTAGCATTCTTATTAAAAAAAAAACTCCAACACCAACCCCCCCATTTGATCACGTGGTGCAGTAAGAGCCACATCACCATTCATTTTTGCAAGTAGAAGAAGAAAAGCTGATAGAGAAGGTAGGAGAAATGGATGAATATTATGACAATGAGGAAGATCCTCTTAGATTTCCCATTCAAGATACTGATGTTAATGTGCATATGAAGAACATCCCTCCATCTTTCCTTCCCAACTTCCATGGTATGAGGTCAGAGGATTCAAAAACCTTTCTCTTTGAATTTGAAATAGTTTGTAGATCTTATGGTTACTTATTAAACACTCAAAAATTGAGATTTTTTTTGGTGACATTGAAGGATAGAGCTCTTAAATGATTCATGAGTTTAGGGACTAATTCAATAAGATCATGGAATGATATGCAAAAGATATTGCTAGAAAATATAAAAATCATGATATTAAAGAATAAATCTTTAGAATGAATAAAAAAGAAGATGAGAGTCTTGAGGATCTAATAGATATGTTCATGTATAATGTTAGGAGGGAAAAATTACATCATTTAGGATCTGACACACTAAAAACCCTCTTACTTACAAAAATTAGGGATGATTGGATTGAACTCCTTGATCTCATGAGTAGAGGTGATATATACCAATTATCATTTGAAGAAATTCGTGAAACATGAAAGAACTTATCAAGAGGAAGGGCAAGAGTAAGTAAATCAACATCAAGATCGATAAGTCAAGCTAAACTTAGAAATTTATTTGATGACTTTAAAACGTAAATTCTTAGCAATCTAGGTGAACAAGTAGAAATGTTAAGAATACAAAATGAACAAAAGGAAGATGTTGATATTTGTGTTGTCCATGTAGAATCACATGGTGTTAAATATTTCCCCTCCTTATCAAGGTTGAAGGAAGTTTACCAAGAGGACAATGGAGAAAGTCAATTGCCAATGTAGTTATGCTATTTAGCTCTAAGAGGACCATGGCAACCTATTCAACCTAATATGATGCAAGAGCCTAATTCATAATTTCAATCTTATGCACATCCATCTCAAAGTAATTGGAACACACCCTTTCCTTGGCAAACTTAGCCATCTCAACCCTAAAACCAATCTTGGCAACAAGGTTGGCAAGGAACTTATGGGAGCCATACACAATATCTTAAATATTTTCCTCAATATCTTCCATACCCAACTCCATGCTCTTCCTACCATCCACCACCACCACAACCATAACCCCAACCTTATCCATCTCAAAGGTCCACTCCCACTCAGCTACCTCTACCACCATTTCCAAACCCACATAAGGATGTAGCTCAACCCACTTACAATGTTGAGGTATAACACTTCCTAACATCTCCTCTTGATCTAAATGTTATTCATCTTAGATCAGAAAAGGTATTCCAAAAAAGAGATTCTATTGGTATCATTGAAGGACAACATGTAGAAAAACAAGATTCAAATGAGAAGACCAAAGAATCACGGGCTGCACTTGATGAAGATAAAACACCAGAATTAGAGATTGAGAAAGTTACATGATGTTCACCATTATATCCTCTATGTGTTCAAGAGAATAATTAGCAAAAAGAAGAAGATCTTAATTTCATGGAAGAAGAAGACATCCAAGATGATCCAAATCAACAAGTGTACTAGGGACATCACAACTATATTGAATTACGGTTCCAGAAAATTGTTAATTTGCAGCAACACACTCTTCTTCAACAATTTTTTATCTCATCTCAGTCATAGCAGTTAGTATCTCACATTCAGGTACATGTCAAAGCATATGTTTTGAGCCTACACATGATTTCATCTGTCATCTTGTTATGCAAGTGGCACCATTGGAAGTATTCCTACACTTGAAAATGATTTTGTTTTTTCAAGTAGAGTAGGATAGGAAAAGAAATAAAAAATGAAAAATAAGAGAAAAAAATAAAATCTCAGGTGAAAACCTCCTTTGAGGCACCTGAGATTGGCTGATTGATTGAAAACCTCCATGATGCGCTCAATGGGTTGGAAAGAAAAAGAGAAAAAAAGAAAAGATCCTAGGTGAAATTCTCATCTGAGGCACCTAGGCGTCTACTACTTGAAAACCTCATTAAGGCGGATAGTAGGCCTAGAAGAAAAAAAATAAATTCTCCATGCATCTCTCTCTCATGAATGTAGGTACTCTCTAACCTCTGCAAGCAACAAAAACATGTTAGCTAACAAAAGAAAATTTGATCACAAGCCTAGTCAAAAGAAGTCAAATTTGGACTTTCTCCTCCTTTGCTCAGATGCTACAATAGGACCAAGGCCATGTCAATCCATCACCCTCATCTATTTCCACCATCCACCCATCATTCCCAAGATTTTCCCATTCATTTTCCTTGTTGTCCTAAAATGCTACAGGAAGGCTCTGTTTTGCTACAGGAAGCCAAAATACACAGAGCAAAAAATTATTTTTGTCATATCTTGAAAACCGTGCATCCATTTGTTGAGATGTTTCAGGGGGACATGAATATGGATGATGGTAACATACTCAAGAAATTTCAACAAATTCCAATGCACACTTTTCGAGAGATCGACCTCCATCACCTACAACCATTTTTATTTTTTCTCGAGATTCATGCATCCATTGGCAAATATTTTTTTATGGGGATGTGCATAAGTATGATGGAAACATGCTCAGAAAATTTCATGTCAATACAATATAATATTTGGGAGATATGGGAAAAACAAGTATGCTATAAGAAACTACTATGGGATGTCCTGAACAGCTACAAGAAGTTGGCTGAGAGGTTTTGGAGAAAAAGAATGGTGATATGAAGTGTTGGAAGGGTGCATGACATTTGTGAAAATTGTGGGGAAGGTTAACATCACCCATGGCCAATCCCAACGCTTCAAGAAGGCTAAATTTGACTAAGATAGCTTGCTCATGGTAACTGAAAGACAAAGGTTTAGAATATGGGCTAGCATCCATCAACTCCACTAGAAGCATATTGGGCATTGGAAAGAAACTTTCACACAACAACCTTATCAATCAAAGAATCATCAAGCTATGAAGACATGTGCAGAAGCAAACAAAGGAAATTATGACCTCCAGAGGACCATGGATCGATCATCAACTCGGCAGTAGCATTCATGCCTCTCCAACAACCATCAGGTAGGTACAGGTATGCAATATTCTTGACCTCTTCTCTATTGGGTTGTGTTATATTCTTTCCACGACTAGCCCACGTAGTTAACCGAAGGGTTAGAGGGGGGGCGGAGCCCCCCCTTCGTTGCGCCGATTGTGTAGCGGGGGGGTCACAGGGGGTTTGAGGGGTGCATGTAAACCCCCTCTATGGGGTCCGGGGCAGCGCCGTAGGAAATTTTGTTTTTGGACCTTATATTAGGTTGGGCGGACCTACCTATGGTTTTGTGCATGGTTTTTTGCACATGGTTTTGGACGCGATGGTTTTCGGTCCATGGTTTTGAACGTGATGGTTTTCGGTCCATGGTATTGGATACTTCGGCATGTATAAATATGTATTGTAACATTGAAAGGAACATAATGAAAAATCAAGCTAGAAGTCCCGGTTTTGGGATCCAAAGGAAAATCTCTGTGTATATGTTTTTATGTGTTATGCTCTCGCATTGTTTATTTTCTATGTTTTAGAATTCGTATGCAGGTAATTTCTGTACGGGGTTAAAACCTTCATTTGGTATCATAGTTGTTTTGGCTTCAAGCAGGTGCCTTTGTTGCTGAGGGTTTTCGCTCAGGCCTGTGGTAGACCCTGTCCAGTGGGAGATCTGCGGGATCGATTCTGGTGGTAAATGAAGATGGCGAGTAGTGGAAAGATAGAGATCGAGAAATTTAATGTTCAGAGTTTTGAGTTATGGAAACTCAAGATGGAGGATTTGTTGGTGGATAAAGATTAGTGGATCACAGTAGATCTAGGTACTAAACCAACGGGAGTGTCCGATGAATAATGGAAGAAGTTGGATCGGAAGGCAAAGAGCACAATACGATTGTGTGGCTCAGATTCAGTATTGTTGAATGTATCAGGGGAAGCTACAACGAAGGCTTTGTGGGACAAGTTAGGGACTTTGTACCAATCTAAGTCTCTCGTGAATAAATGGTTCCTACAGAAAAAGCTGTATAACTTGAGGATGAAAGATGGAGACTCGGTGACAGAACATCTAAACACATTTAATACTATGGTAAGTCAGTTATTATCTGTTGATATTAAAATTTATAAGAAGAGCTTCGGCGTAAATCACATATAGAAATACCTTTGTCGACGCGTTTCGAACCAGCAAGTGTGGCTCATCGTCAGGACAACTTGTCCTGACGATGAGCCACACTTGCTGGTTCGAAACGCGTCGACAAAGGTCTTTCTATATGTGATTTAAATCGAAGCTCTTCTTATAACTATTATGGATCACAGAAGTCTCAATTCAACAATATTACAATTCCAGATGAAGATAAGTGCATCAGTTTGTTGTGTTCTCTACCAAATTCGTGGGATAGTCTGGTTATTGCAATAGGTAGCAATGCAACTGCCTTGCAGTTTGATGAAATAGTCTCATCCTTGTTGACGGAGGAGATGAGACGGAAAAATATGGAGAGCCAGAATGGTGATGCCTTGTCTGTACAAGGACAGTCCCAGAACAGAAACAAAAATAAGTCATCGAGTGGGAGATCTAAATCTAGAGGGAGATCTAAATCTCCAGGAAAACCTGTAAAGGTGGTGTGCTGGAAATGCAGAAAGGAAGGGCACTACAAAAGGGATTTTAAATCTAAAGCTCCTGACAAAGGAAAGAGATCTGATGATGCTCCTTCTGCAGAGGCGAAAACCACCTCAGATGAAGGTGGGGATGTGTACTTGGCTTCTTCAAGTACACATGTAGATCATGAGGCATGGTTGATTGACTCAGGTGCATCCCTTCACTTCACTCCCCATAGAGAGTGGTTCTGCGAGTATGAGAAATATGATGGTGGTGATGTCTTCTTGGGGGATGACAGGAAGGCTAGAATCATTGGTCATGGAAAAGTAAAGTTGAAGTTGCCAGGTGGAAGGGTTAGAACACTTCCGGTTGTTCTGCATATTCTTGCATTGGCCATAAATCTAATTTCTGTAAGCAAGATGGATGATGCAGGTGTAAAAACAGTGTTCGAGAAGGATACCTGCAAAATGGTTTGGGGAGCACTGGTATTGATGCAGGGAGTTTGGATTGGAACACTGTACAAGCTGCAAGGTAGCACTGTTACTGATGGGTGCAACAGTTCTGTGGTTCCTGAAAGTGGAGCAGAAAATCTAGTGGTCTCTGGAGAGAAGACCATGTTGTTGCATCAAAGGCTTGGACATATTGGAGAGAAGGGCCTTTGAATACTTCATGGTAAAGGTATGGTAGAAGGTATGAGTAATAGCTCTCCAGATTTTGATTTCTATGAAAATTGTGTATATGGGAAGCAGAATCAGGTGAGTTTCCCCTCTAGTGGTAAGAGGGCGAAACAAATATTAGAGCTTGTGCACAATGATGTGTTTGGACCTGTGAAGGTTCCATCACTGGGTAAGTCTGTGTACTATGTATCATTTATAGATGACTTCTCAAGGAATACATGGATATATTTCCTTAAGAAGAAATCTGAAGTCTTTGATAGGTTTAAAGAATTTAAGGCTCTGGTGGAAAACCAGATAGAGAATAAGATAAAGGTGTTGAGGATAGATAACGGTGGAGAGTTTTACAGCAAGGAATTTGAAGAATTCTGTAAGAAGTATGGTATAGCACGGCAGAAGACTACTCCATACACACCTGAGAAAAATGGAGTTGTAGAAAGAATGAACAAGACGTTGATGGAAAGGGCAAGAAGCATGCTCAGTGGTGTCAGGTTACGACAAGAATTCTGGGCAGAGGTAGTGGAGACAACATGTTACCTAGCCAACAGATCACCTTCATCAGCGTTGGAGGATAAGACTCCACAAGAGGTATGGACTGGTGAGAAACCCTCTCTTTCACATCTGAAAATATTTGAATATGATGCATATGTACATGTTCCAAAGGAGAAAAGAACCAAGTTGGATAGTAAATCTGAAAAGTGCATCTTTATTGGGTATAAGGATGGTTTAAAGGGTTATAAGCTTTGGAACGCAGTAAAAAGGAAGGTTGTGTATAGCCGAGATGTGGTGTTCAGAGAGGTGAAAGATGTTATTAAACATGAAGTCTAACCAAAGGAACCTGAGAAGATAGAGTTTGAGCTTAATGAGGAATAATCAGACTCTATAGCAGAGGAGGAATCAGAAGATGAAGAGCCACAAACTCCGGGTGTGAGAAGATCAGTTTGAGAAAGAAGGCAGCCGGAAAGGTATAGTCCATCTTCTTTTTGTTCAAATTTTTCTTTATTTGTTATTGATGATGATCCGAGAACTGTGAAGGAAGAAGTAGATTCAGAGGATGGAAAACTCTAGAAAGAGGCCATGGTTGATGAAATGGCATCTTTGCACAAAAATGAGGCTTGGGATTTGGTGGAGTTTCCGGTTGGAAGGAAACCCATTGGCAGCAAATGGGTGTTCAAGAAGAAGAAGACAAATGCAGAAGGAAAGGTGGAGAAATACAAAGCTCGGTTGGTAGCAAAAGGTTAATCCTAGGTGCTAGGAATTGATTTTGGTGATATTTTTTCTCCTGTTGCCAAGGTAGCTTCTATTAGATTACTTTTATCTTTTTCTTCTACTTTTGATTTTGAGGTAGAACAGATGGATGTGAAGACAACATTTCTTCACGAGGATCTCGAAGAGGAGATCTACATGAAGGAACCTGAAGGTTTTGCAGTGAAGGGTAAGAAAGAAATCGTATGCAAGTTAAAGAAGTCTCTGTATGGGTTAAAACAATCACCAAGGATGTGGTATCAGAAATTTGATACATACGGGGACTTGGCTTCACCAGAAGCAAAGCAGTTCACTGTGTGTATTTTAAATTAATTGGTGACCATGTTATTTATCTGGTCTCGTATGTGGATGATATGTTGTTCGTTGGAAATGACAAAGGAACTATCCAAGATTTGAAGACCCAATTGTCCTCCAAGTTCGACATGAAAGATCTTGGTGCTGCAAACTATATTTTGGGCATGGAAATTAAAAGAGACTAGGAAAAGAGGAATCTATGGTTAAACTAGAGGAAGTATGTCGAGACAATACTGCAGAGGTTTAATATGTAGGATAGTAAATCGGTGGAGTTTCCTATTCCTGTAGGTGTGAGGTTATCTACTGAACAGTGTCCCAAGGCACAAGAAGAGGAAGAGGACATGTCCCGTGTTCCATATGCAAGTGTAGTCGGTAGCCTGATGTATGCAATGGTCTGTATTAGACCAGACATTGCACATGTAGTGGGAGTATTGAGCAAGTTTATGTCAAAACCAGGGAAGGAGCATTGGACAACAGTGATTATGCTTTGTGCTACCAAGGAAGACCATGATTGGATAGAGTGGTGGATATTCGTGACTTTGTTGATGCAGACTGGGCTGGAGATCTGGATCAGAGAAGATCTACAAGTGGGTATGTGTTTAACCTATTTGGAGGTGCAGTCAGTTAGATGAGTAAGAAACAATCTATAGTGGCACTATCAACTACAGAGGCAGAATACATGGCAGCCACTCATGCAAGCAAGGAAGAAGTTTGGTTGCAGTGATTGTGTTCATGTATGGGGTTAGTATAGGGAGCTATAAGGATAGACTGTGACATCCAAAGTGCAATTTTCTTGGCAAAGAACCTTGCATATCATTCAAAGACAAAGCACATTGATGTTTAGTATCACTTTGTGAGGGATATGATAGAAGGAAAAAAGGTGTTACTGGTAAAGGTGGACACTTTGAAGAATGCTGCAGATGCATTGACAAAATCTGTGAGCTTTGAGAAGTTCTCTTGGTGTAGAGAAAAAATGGGCGTTGCAGGGCTAGATAAATGACTAAGCTCTCTTGTGGCCCCCTGTGGAAAGAAAACAATAAGTGGCAGAATGTTGGGTTGTGTTATATTCTTTCCACACTAGCCCACGTAGTTAATTGGGGGGTTAGAGAGGGGGCGGAGCCCCCCCTTCATTGCGCCGATTGTGTAGCGGGGGGGTCACAAGGGGTTTGAGGGGTGCAGGTAACCCCCCTCTATGGGGTCTGGGGTAGCACCCCGGGAAATTTTGTTTTTGGACCCTATATTAGGTTGGGCAGACCTACCTATGGTTTTGTGCATGGTTTTTCGAACATGGTTTTGGACGCGATGGTTTTTGGTCCATGGTTTTGGACGTGATGGTTTTCGGTCCATGGTATTAGATGCTTCGGCATGTATAAATATGTATTGTAATATTGAAAGGAACATAATTAAAAATCAATCTGGTAGTCTCGGTTTTGGGATCCAAGGGAAAATCTTTGTGTATATTTGTTTTATGTGTTATGTTCTCTCATTGTTTATTTTCTGTGTTTTAGAATTCGTATGCGGGTAATTTCTGTACAGGGTTAAAACCTTCATTCTCTTGATCATATTATAGTTATAATTTTTTTGTCAATTCATGAGAGGTGAGGTTTTATAAGCTAAGGATGGGTCAGCAATCTAAGCCACCCTCAAACAGTTAATTGTAGCTAACTCCCTCACTCATGCAATGTGGTGATGATTATGAGGAATGGGGACAGTAGTTAAAAGAGGAAATTTGTGCAAAGGCAAAGTCATCAAAGCACTCCAAGCCCTCCATCCACTTCATATCCACTATCTATCCATCATCCATCCATCCCATTTCATAAGAAAAAATTAATATTTTTCAAGAACAAACCCTACACTTTGGTCCACCCTGAAAATTTCTTGAAAAAACACACAGAGCACATCCTCTCCACTTTCACAAACCTACACTACTCCCTCTGAGCCCTAGCATCATCCTCCAAACCCTCTACATCATTTATCATCACTCCCATATAGTTAGAAGACCCTAAAAGAGAAGGAAGGATTGCTACAGGAAGAAAACCTCCTCCTATAGCAGCCTGTGCAACCATTACAGCAAGCCATAATCCTATTTTTTTCCCTTTCCCATCAAGTAGAGGGGGTGATACCAGCTCATGAGGCACTCTACCACTCCAAGCATGAATCTCCACCAGCAGTAGTAGCACCTTGGGTAGCAACAAAGGACCTACACACATAGCAACAACAACAGTCAAATACCATGAAGGGCAGAGAAGAAATACACAGGAATAGGAAAAACAGAAAATCCTGAGAAGGAGCACTAGGAGAAATGGGTGCAAGATTTAATGGAAGGGAAGAAACTTTTGACACCTGTGAGGAGGCCAACCACTAGAGAAACCATAACTAAGAAGCTCAAGGCACAAACTTATTTTCTATAGGAGAAAATGGAGCTACTACAGGAAAAACATGGTTGCTACAGGAAAAACAGGGCTGCTATAGGAGATAGTCAGCTTGCTACAAGATTGTCCCAAAAGAAAAAATGGGCCCTATATTGAGGATTATTGGCCACAAAACCCTATAAATTTGAAGGAGTCTTCAAATAAGGGGTAAGTACTTGATCTATCGCCTCTTGCAAACAAAAATTCTGTGAAATTTTGCAAAACGCCTCCACTAAACATCTTGTAGCATAACCATAGAAAAATTGAATTGTGGAGTTTTCTTGAAAGGATGAGCATTATGATGGGAGAATAAACTTGTTTTGAGATTGACATACTATTATTCACCTCACTCATCAACAGGAATCACTCCTCCTCTTGCCATAAGCTAAAATGATGAGTGCTATGAAATTGACAATGGGCACCAAGGTTCCTTTGCACAAACCTTAAGAATACATGGACAAATGTTATTGACATGGATAGAGAATATTTTCTAGACTTAAAGATATAGTAGGGATGGATCTGTAGAAGAAGAAGAGTGTGACAAAGAAAAAAAATTGAAACATAAGATAAAGTGCCTAAAAAAAATCAGAACAAAGGATAAAAAGAGAATAAGAAGAAAACTGAAGACATAACCTCGCTCCAATCCAAAATAAAGGAGTCCCAAGCCTCTCAGACGAAGCCAAGCACCAGGGGAGTCATGATTGAACAACTAAAAGAAATTTTCTACAGGAAGGCAGAAATCTGCTACATGAAAGTGTTGAACAGCTATAGAACAAATCACGGAGGCCACCAGGGCCATGAATGAGGCACAATGAGGTCACTAAGTTGCTTAGAAGTTAGAGGATGAGCAACACTTTCAGCAGGGGGTATGATGCCCCTCCAAATTAGACAGAAATTAAGACCCATCTAACCATCCTTCAACACATTAAACCTCTCTTTTTGCATTAGATAACGTATTTTTAACTTTAATATGTTCATTATGAAGGTTTATGGATAATTGCATATTTGTTCCTAATATTACTTATTTTCTTAGAATATTGTGAGAATATTGGGTAGATTATGAAGATTTGGAGTAGGAGATAATTTAGGGACTTGCTCCCTACTATAGGATGATCAATATTGAATAATAAATCAACATGATATCATGAAATCATCCACAAATTCTGGAGCTCCAATGATTGAGAAAATCTAGGAATGTCTTCCCTATCATTTAATGCAGATTCCTACTGTAGGGAACTAGATCCACAATTTGAGGGATGTTGGAGGGGAAAGCTTTTTCCTTTCATGGGTAATTCTTCTTAATCATTTTGTATAAGTACCAAGTCAAATTTTCCTCTAGGGGTTGATTTTTATTAGTCTTCTTGTGGGGAGAACTCGTATTTTTGCAGCTCCACTTTCATTTCTTGCAGGGATGTAAGTGCATTGATGGAAATAATAAAGATTTGTTCCATGTTCATCTTATCTTGGTCTCCTTCATAGGACTCTGAGCTTCCTTGGGCTTGGCCATCCTAGGAGCATCAAAGCCCTTTTGTATCATTTATTTTTCTTCCTTTCACTTCTTATTCACATGCATCTCTTGTTCTTCTCTTTTTCTATTTTTACATTTAGTATTAATGATTTCTTCTTGTAGGATTGGGTTAAATGGTTGAAGTAAGTTATTTGCAGGATCAAAAAAATTATTTCCTCCTTGTAATAGCTTTGGAAGTTCATAGTAATCATTGAGCTATTTGGATAGTTTGCTTATTCCCAAATCTAAATTTCTGGAAGTCCCTTGTGGTAAATAGTAGTAATGTTCTACTATTTTTAGAACATTCTAATGAGCTTCTATTGAGTTGATTCCACTTGAATTATATCATAAAAACATTTAAGTTAATGAAAAAATTTATCCCATTTCATTTTCACTTGATTAGGTTAGGAATTTGATAGATTAACTAGCTCACTAGTTCTCGAATTTCTAGATTTTAGACTAGTATTTTTCTGTTATTTTTTAGCTTGTGTTAACAGGGGTATTTTTGAGGGATTCCACTTGTAATGGAGACCTAAGACATCCTAGTTAATAAAAAAAAAATTCCCATCCAATTTGGATTTGATTTTCTTGGTCATTTCGGTGAATTATAACATCTTGTAGCAGCCTCTAATTTCCTATAGCAGCTTCTTGTAGAACTCTTCCAACATGTATATACTTGCCCAAATTTGCTCAAAAATCTTGGTTTTTGTCCCTTACGGTTGATTCATAACCCTTAGGCTCTAATTCAATGGTTGAGGAGGAATAAACACCACTTAGGACTTGCCCTTTTACCCCTGTAAAACATCTCAACAATTTGGGTTAATGGACATATTTATGAATTGGATAATACAATAATGTTTTTTTTTATTGCCACATCCAATGAACTTTGTCAATGGATATAAACTCTTTGAAATGTAATGATTGATATTTAGTTCATGATCTTTTCTTTATGAAATTAGAATAGGTTTTCTTTCCTTTTATTTTCTTTTTTGCAATAGGTTAAGGTTTCCATTTTGAGTATTTCCATTTCTGCAATTAGTTTAGGATTTGATTACATTCACTCCATTACATTATGAAAGTGAAGGAAGGACACATCATATGTTTCACATATAGTTTCAATACCTTTTAAGTTTGTACAAATCCCAGGTTGATAATTAAAGTTGGTAGCATTAAGAGTTGCAGCATTCTTGTTTCAATACTGAGGCTCATCAATAGTATCACTTTCCTATTCTGGAATTAAGTGCTTCTATCAAAAGGTGAGAAGGGTGTTGGTTCTTCTCCCGGTTGTTGAACATGAGGAGTTTTTAACACATGACATGATATCAATGAAGTAAGTTGTTGTTTATAATGATGCTAAATGCTGACAAAATAAGCTAAACTTTTCACTTTCCTCCAGATTTTTGAGAGAAATGTGGATAAGAATGTATGTTGTTGCAGCCAAAAGGGGAGAGATATTCCTAGAAGAAAATGAGGGACCCTATCCCATAATTATTTTGGGCATAAAAAAGTAGTGTCATTCACCCCATAACAACACAAACTACAAGGAGAAAGGTATGAGAGTGATATTGTTTTCTTTGTGTGCATTCAAGATAAAGGAAAGTGTGAATTTAAAGGCTAAAAGTAGTGCAGAAAGAGGTTAATGATTAGCAGACGGATCACTGCTATTGTAAGGATAAAAATAAACAAGAGGAGCTCTCATTGTTTGTGAGTTTTCTTGCAAAGATATTTAGCAGTAGAGGAGTTATAGTGGCAACTGGTAGTTAGGTCACACCATTTATTTAAGGTAGTTACCAGCTCTTCATTGCCTATTTTTAGGTTTGAATTGCTTTTATGATGGCAGAAAGGTATTAAAAAATGATTTCCTCTCCTTATTGTATATGCTAGTTTTGTCATTTGAAGGGAGAAATTGGAAAAACCCATAATCCAAAAAAATCATTAATTCATAATAAAATCAAATTTGGATCTAGATTTATGGTCTTCGAAAACATCATAAATTAGAGAAAGAGTCAGATATGGATATCCTAAATCTACAAAATTGAAAAGTTAGAAAAAAATATCATTTAATATTTGTCCAAATCTAGATATTAGGTGGATACATATTTATTTGAAGGTCGGATCTGGAAATTTAGTATCCAAATATCCTTGATCTACTATATGTTGAAAGACTTTTAAAATAAATTCTCAGATCTAGATATCCGAAAATTTCTTCAAAAGGCAGCATAATTTTTTTCCATTATGTGGATACTGAGAATCCAAGTAAATATTATTGTATTCTAATGAAAATCCAAAATGCAGATAAAGGTTATTATAAAGCATTTTTAATAGGTTTTTAAGCAATTTTACAATTTAATTTTAAAGGGAAAAAATTGAGGTGCAATGTAAGAGGAAAATCAAATTTTCAATCAATCTATTCAATTTGATGCTAAAACTAGAAAATTCTTACAAAATTGAGAATTCAAAACATCAAAATAATTATTTCCTATATGAATATTATAAGTATTATTATGAACATAAAATTTAGATTCCATAATTATATGGTGACAATGGTTGTAAATGGTTGATGGTGTGTAATCCTAAAATTACCCCTAGAATCTAACAAATCAACATACCTGGTCCAGACGAGGAAGCTGAGGAAGCTGACATAATTCCTCCAAAGACGATGAGGTGAAACCAACCCTGGCACCAACCAACCAACCTTGCACAAAAATCTTGCAAAAATTCCTCTGGCGCCAACCAACCCTGCAAAAAAACCAACAAAAAATTAAAAAACTGTAAAAAACCATAAAAAAGTGGAAAAAAAACAATTCATGCACATACGTGATCGTTTGCTCCAATGAATCGACCAGCCATCCAAAATAGTAGTTCTCAACACAATAAAAATAACACACTAACGACGGAGAATATTCTACAATAACGTTAGGGCCCTCATATATATAAACATTTTTTTGGATGAAAAACTAGTTTGGCCGAATTATTTATTCGGCCGAACTATTTTTTTGTCGATTTTTCAACTCTAGCAAAAAATCTATTTAACAGTCGACATTAATCTAAATGGCCAATTATTCGACCTAATGTTAGTATAATAGTTTGGCTAAATAAATATAGAAAATTCAACCGAAGAAAATTTTGGTTCTGCCGAAAAATTGAGATAGTGAAATTTTCCGGGGAATTTCTCACAAAAGTGTAACCCAACTTCACGTTTTCACCCACCTGTACCTGTAATCTATTGTAACATGTGCTGGAGCTCCATGTACTTTTTATCCTGCTAACCTACCTGTAAGACTTGAGCCTGTAAATCTGTCTCATAAGAACTCAAAGTTGTTAAGTGGTTCACTTGTATCCGACTGCTAAGAGCATCTGCAACCTTGTTCTCTTTACCTTTAATGTACCTGATCTCAAAGTCAAACTTGTTGAACGTTTCTAATCATCTAGCTTTCCTAGAATTGAAATTTGGTTGGTCAAATAGATGCCTCAATACACTGATATTGCCCATCAGTACAAATCTCCTACCAAGAGGATAGTGCCTCCACATCTTCAATACATGGATGATCATTGCCAACTCAAGATCATGTGTCAGATAATTCTACTCGTGCTCATTTAGCTTTCGTGACTCATAGCATATTACATGTCCCTCATGCATAAGAACTCCACCAAGTCCTATATTGCAAGCATCCTTGCATACCACAAATTCGTTGTCTAGATCTACAATCCTTAGCACGAGAGAATGTGTGAACAATTGTTTCAATTGCTAAAAACTTGTTGCACATTCCTCTGTCCATTCAAAATTCTTACCTTTCCTTTGTAATGTCGTGATGGGATATGCAATCTATGAGAAGTTCCTGATGAACCTCCTGTAATAACTTGTTAACCCCATAAATGATCTTATCTCATCCATATTCCTAGGAGCGGCCCATCCCATGATATCCCTTATCTTTTCTGGATCTACTGTTATGCCTTCCTTGGAAACCACATATCCCAAGTAATGTACCTTTGTCTGAAAGAAACTAAATTTTCTAAACTTAGCATACAACTAATGCTCTCTTAATAATCTCAATACTGCTGCTAAATGTTTGGCATGCTCTTCTTCACTCTTAGAATATATCAAGATGTAATCAATGAACATAATAACAAACTTTTCCAGATAAGGACACAACACACTATTCATCAAGCACATAAAAGTAGTTGGAGCATTAGTCAAACCAAATGGAACTACATCAAACTCATAATGTCCATACTTGGTCCAGAGAGATGTCTTGTAAATGGCATCTTCCTTTATGTGTACCTGATGATAATCGGGTCTTAAATCAATATTCGAGAACACTACTGCTCCCTTCAACTGATTGAACAAATCATCAATCCTCGACAACATCTACTTGTTCTTAATGGTCACTTGTTCAACTTCTAGTAATAAATGCACAACCTTAGAGTATCATCCTTCTTCACAAAAATTACCAGTGCACCCCATGGTGAAACACCTGGTCTAATGTATCCCTTGTCAATCATTTCCTTCAACTACAACTTCGGCTCTACCAACTCTAGAGTGATCAACATGTATGGTGCTTTTGATGTTGGTGCTTCCCCTAGTACCAACTCAATAGAAAATTCTACTTCTTTGTGAGGCAGAAACTCTGAAATATCTGCGGGAAATACATCTTGAAATTGTTGTAAAACCGAGTACTTTCTCAAAACATCCACATCCTCAACTTCCTTACCTTTGTCACTAGAAATATGTACTGCAAATAAAACACACCCTTTTATGTGATTACGCTTTTCCTGGATAGTTGTCACCATCCTAACTAATGTTTCTTTCTTCTTACCCTGTAAGACTCCCTGTTCTCCATTATGATCCAAACACTCAATGGCTTTGTCATAACAGTCCACCTTGTTCCTATGGAGATACAACCAGTCCATGCCCAAAATCATACTATATGATCCCAACGGTAATACATTTAAATGTGCTGATGTAGGTATACCATTCAACTCAAATGAACAAGCTCTTACCCAATGATGAACTTGCTTCTTTGTACCTGTTGTACCTTAAGAAACCAATTTCCTGGCTGTATAGAAATTGTGCTTAAGACATTAATGATTATAATGATTGTCACTTGTTTGTCACTTAATTATATATTGTGTTCTCAAATGAAGGACCTGGGAAATCTGGTTCTTGATCCTCAATACTTAGGTGACAAGAAAACATCAGAATGCCATTTGATTGTTGAATA
This sequence comes from Pinus tabuliformis, assembly GCA_031772625.1. Taxonomy (NCBI): domain Eukaryota; kingdom Viridiplantae; phylum Streptophyta; class Pinopsida; order Pinales; family Pinaceae; genus Pinus; species Pinus tabuliformis. The sequence continues at coordinate 854,141,633 of CM062817.1, read as the reverse complement.
CAAATGATGAATGAAGAAAGATTGAATAAGTCATAGACAATATGTTGTTTAACACAGGATCTACTATCTGTGACACTGGGAGAAGTTATAGATAATATGTTGTTTTATACAGAAACTACTATCTGTAACTTAGAAGAATTGCAGAGATGGGAACTTCAAGTATAGGAGTGCTCTTTAAGGAATTTTAACTTTATTTACATATGCAAATAAAGACTTGCAGCTTCAATTAATATACTCAAAGGAAGAAAACATAAGATGACACATAATAGAGAAGACACAAAATCATACCCAACAACGTATGGAAAACTTCTGACTCTTCATTAATCAACATTTGTATTAGGAATTCAGTAGCTTAGTCTCCAGGTTCTCCAAAATTCCAACCCTTTCTCTCTAAATCTACCTCTTTTTATACATTATAAGACAGTTGGTAATCACCAAAACTGTCAAACTGCTTAACTATTTTCCTAACTGTCTAGAGTAAAAATTATTACAAAACATTACACAGAGGGTAAAAGACACCTCATTCTAAAAAACATAGAATAACTGGAAGTAACGGAAGTTAGAAAATGATGATGATTGTTGGCTTTTTCAGCTCTGTTGTTTGGCTGTTGAGTTCCTCTGTAGATGCTTTAATAATGATTAAATTGTTTTAATCATAATAAACTGTATTTGACTCAAACCCCATGCGTGGACTTGGGCTCACGTATGTATCGAGCGCATTTTGATTGGCCAAAACACAAGAAAACTCGACCAATCACCTTTCTTTGGAATTTTAGTCATCCACCGCTAATTTTGATTATCTCACTTAAACAACGGAATCAGCTATTTTACGCAAAACATTAGTTTACCACAGAATTGAAAAAACTTAACATTTTGATTCATAAACCCATTGGGTCAGCCTTAGCTTTGCGTGAGTCGTCTGATCATTCGTTCAATAAACGGTCTGATCCTTTGGAACTCACGAGATTTTAAACCCGTTTGAAATAAATCTTATCAGGTTCGCATGTTCAACGCTCTATTGACTCCCATACGAACCCAATGAGAAATATATACCACCAGTTAATAATCTATCGGTTCCGACTTTAGCGCTAAAACCTGATCATTTCTTCACCCGATCATTTCTTGGATCCCGTCTTTTTGGATGGACAGATGAGATTGGCCTGGACTTCAACAAGTTTAAACTATGTTTGATATACTGTCGTGTCTGATAAGTTACCGCCCGATTGCCGTTGGATATGTGGCCTATTGATTGGACAGCCCAGATCTTCTCGCTGGTTTTCATTCAAAGCCATCCCGTCAATCAAACAAAATACTTCATTTCTTTTAGACTTTGTGAGGGTAAAGAATATAAGGGAACTACATTGAGGTCGAACCCCCGCAATGATTCTAGGCCACACATTGTGGTCAACCATGCTCATGTCGCGGTCAACTGTGGGGGTTGAGCCTTAATTAACCTTCAGGCTTATTGTTTCCCCACAACACACCTCATCATACTCATCAAGTTGTTGCTTGATCACGCCTCTTAAACCTGCATGGCCTTTAAACAATGGTTTGATTTTTCATTTCTTTTGATTTTTATTTCTTTTTGTGATAAAACTGAAAATAAGACGAAAATAACAATGGAAGCTACAACATCTGGCTCCACCTAGGGATAGTGCTTTTGCCACAGAAGCACTAAGAACCGCAGATCAGTGCCTTCACCTCAGGCATGGAGTCATATATTGCAACCAATTCAAATTCTATGGCATTTGTACACTGAATGCACTCCGATATTTACAATGATAAGATGCTTATGCTTTAGAACTGGAAGTAATGCTTGAGGTACTACCCATTGATAGGCAGCTGTAGAGTTTCTCCATCAAGATTCTCAAGAAGGAAAGTGTTATTGGACCTTGCTTCAACAATTCTAAAAGGACCATACCAGAGAGGATCAAACTTCCCATGCTTACCTTTATCTTCTCTTCTGGTATCCCATCTTAATACTAGATCTGCAACTTTAAAATCAATCTCCTTGGATTTTTTTGTCAAAAATACTTTTCATCTTTGATTGATACATAATCAATTTGTCTCTTACCTTGTCCCTGTTCTCACTTAGCTCCACTACTTAATTCATTCTTCTTATCAAAGCATTGGGTTCTTCTTTCACCTCCTGAATCATTGCAATCACGGGCTTCACAAGTTGACTTGGAAATAGAGCCTAAGTTCCATATACTAATTCAAAAGGTGATTTGCCTGTAGATCTTCTTGTAGTCACTCTAGCAGCCCATAGAGAAAACTTTAACTTAGAATCCCAGTCTTTTTGGTTCTCTGCAATAGTTTTCTTAAGGATCTTCATCAAAGTTTTGTTAGTGGATTCAGCTAATCCATTTCCCTGTGGATGATAAGCTATTGAATGAGACAAAATAACATTATACTTTTGACAAAAAGCAATAAACTTACTTGAATTAAAGACTTGAGCATTATCTGTTATGATTTTGATGGGGCATCCAAATCTGCTGAAAATATTCTCCTCTAGGAACTTCATCACCACCTCATCATTTTCCCTCTTAGTAGGTATAGCTTCTACCCACTTGGTGAAGTAATCGGTTGCTGTGAGAACCCACTTGTGCTGTCCACTTGAAGGTGGGTTAGTCTCTCCAACAAAGTACAATCCCCATTGTCTGAATGGTTCCTCTATGAAGACTGGGATCAGAGGCAAGGGAGCTAACCTCTTCTTCTCAGTAAAAAGATGACACTTCTGACAGCTTCTGACAAACTTGAATGTATCACCAAATAAAGTAGGCCAATAAAATCTTGTTTGAAGGATTTTATGTGTAGTAACTTTCCAACTGTAATGTCCTCCACATAACCCTTCATGATGATATTTGATTTCCTCTGTAAACTCATCCTCTGTTAAACATAGCAACAACGTTCCTACAAGATCCTTCCAGTATAATTTACCTTCCACAATCACATATGGATGTGCTTTGATATTTAATGCTCTATAATTTGTTCTATCCAAGAATTGGGGACAGGAGAGATAACACAAATAATGAATTATATGCTTGTACCATTTTGAACATAAAACTTTATACCTGATCTTCATACCTAGATTTGGCTTTTCTTCATTTTTTTCAGTTGTTCCTTCATCCACGGGTGTCAGCAAGTTGATGCCCAATGCTTGAAAGTTAGATTCTGTCATCATTTTTTCCAATCCTTGCCCTTTCACCAACTTTGTGGGTTTTATGTCCAAGTCATACTCTTGGATCTTGGCTATCCATTTTCCTCTTTTTCCTTCTACATCTCCCTGTACTAGTACATCTTTTACTGCAACATTTGGCACATAGGCAATGATCTGTGGTTGCAGCTCGTAAGTTCTAAAGGATTTCAGGGCTTTTACCAAAGAATACACCTGCTTTTCAAGAATATTATACTTTAGCTCAGCATCCTGGAGAATCTTGCTAAATAATGCAACAGGTTGTTCCTTCTCTCCATCATTCTTCTGCAACATACAACAACTATTGAACTCGATGATGCAAATGAAAAAACTTGGAAAGGCTTTTGATAATCAAGGTTGATTAGGATTGGAGCTGCCTGCAATGCCTCTTTAATCCTAGAAAATGATTCTCTAGCTTCCCTGGTCCAATGCACTTCATTCTCCTTCTTCAGCATATTAGTAATTTCTTTTACAATTTCTGCATAATTGGACACAAATCTCCTTAAGAAGTTTATCTTTCCCAGAAAATTTTGAATATCCTTTTTACTCCTAGGCAGTGGTATTTTTTTCATAGCTTGTACTCTTGCTGGATCTATCTTCACTCCATCTCTAGAAACAATGTGCCCCAATATTTTTCCCTCTTCCAGAGAAAAAATGGATTTCTTGGGATTTAAGGAAAGCCCAAATCTTCTACATTTTTCAAAAGTCTTTTTCAGATGGTCCAGATGTTCTTCATCAGACTTTGAGAAAATAGTAATATCATCCAAATATATTACTACAAACTTATCTCCCACAAAAGCAATGTCCATAGCCCTCTGAAAAGTAGCACCTGCGTTCATCAACCCAAAAGGCATTCTGGCATACATAAAGGTCCCCCAGGGAGTTGTGAATGTTGTCTTCTTCTGATCTTCTCTATCCACAACCACCTGGTTATACCCAGAGAATCCATCCAACATTGACATTCTAAAAGATCCTGTTACCTTCTGCAACACATGATCCATCTTAGGCAACAGATAATTATCTTTCAAGGAAGCCTTGTTGAGATTTCTGAAGTCCACACATAACCTTATCTCTCCATTTTTATTTCTTACAGGCACTAAATTAGCCACCCAATCAGAGTACCTGAGTGGAACTATTATTTTGGCATCAAGCAATTTTTTGACCTCTTTTTCAATTTATGGTAGAATCAGAGGATTTATCTGTCTAAGATTCTGTTTAAAGGGCTTAATTCCCTCCTTCAAGGGGATCTTTTGTTGAATAATATTTACATCATATGTTTTGAGATCCTCATAGGACCATGCAAAGACATCAACATAGTCCTTGAAAAGTTTAATATATCTCTCCTGATAATTAGGTGAAACTCCACTGAATAATTTGACTAGCCTGGGTTTCTCCTGAGTTCCAATATTATGATCCTGAACGTGTTCATCTTGTGAAATTTTCCTTGAGTCAACAGCCACATCATTGGGGTTAAAAAGCCTTTCAAGAGGGACAAGCCCCTTTGGCAGAATATCATCTTTCAATTGAAAAACATTTTTATTAGCTACTGAATCTTTTAAACCACTAACTTCTACAACTTTTGTTGTTTCATCTTCATCCTGATCAATTTCTGTGCCTTGAAACTCCTCAACCATAGTAAAAAATTATTTAATTTTCTGATCATCTTCAAAAACTTGCCAATGTTTAACATTATCGAGAACAGAAGGTCTGTGCCTCATTTCTACTTCATATCTTAGTTTTGGATTAATAGGAGGCCTGAAAGTACTAGCAGCCACAGCCAATGAATCTGCTAATCTCTTCCCATCCCTTAGAATGAATTGAATATTAAAAGCTTCAAAAAAATTCTCAACCAAATCCCAGACTTCATTTCTATATGCCCTAATCCTAGGGTGTTTTGTCTGACAATGATTTTTTATTTGCTTGATAATCAGCTCCGAATCTCCAAAAGAAAAAATTGACTTAATTCCCATTTGTTTAGCTGTTTGCAAAGAAATAATCAAGGACTCGTATTCCGCCACATTGTTTGTTGCTTCGAACTCTAATTTAAATGAAAATGAGAACATATTACCTCCAAGTGCAATCAGAAGCAAACCAGCACCTGTTCCTTCCTTTGAATAGGCTCCACCAAAGAAGCATTTCCACATTCCTTCAGTTTGAAACTCTGTATTTACACAGGCTGAAGTAAGCTACCTCTGGTTATCTTCAACCAACTCTGTGTTATCATGCAGCGTGAAGCAAGCAAAGTCATCTTTCTCCTGGCTATATACAGGTGAATTACTTGCTCCATTTTTTGTAATTGTTTTACAAATCTAGTTTCTCTGTATAATCTCCTCTCATCCCCACCAAAAATCGGTATAATGGCATATGTAAAATCTAGTTTCAAGACACCACCCAACTTAGCCCCCCATGGCCTAGATAGCAGTATTCCAAATCTAGCAGGGATATCTGCTACTACTACATCCATGACCAAGCTTCTAGCTGGAATCTGAGCTAGTGACACTACCAGATGCTTAATGACCCCCAAACACTTGAACTTGTTGGAATCAAAAGAGTACAGGTCTTTATAGGGTTTGGTAACTTGTAGATTTAATTGCTTCATTACTGACAATGGCATAAGATTGTGTGGAGCTCCTGAATCAAACATACAATTATGCAGGAGGAAATCATGGATCAATAAGGAAATATAAAAAGGAGGTGTTGAAGAATCTACTTCCTCTACATGTGGACCAAAACCCACTACTGGTTTATCTTCCTGCAAATTTACAGTGTCATTTATATTCACATTTTCTTTTAAATTAATAAACTCAGCAATCTCGCTCTGATAAGCTGGTGTTTTTTCTAACTCTATAAGGGGAACTTGAATTATTACCTTCTCCAACTCTTTAGTAAGACTAAACAAATGACCCTGTTTAGCATTCTTTTCATTTTCATCTTCTCCTTTCTTCATGACTGAAATTACTTAGGGAATTGAAACAAGCTTCTCCAAAGGAATTTTTCCACTCTGGTCTTGAGAAGACTCACCTTGAAGTATTTGTGTCTTGCCATTTGCATTCTGTTGTTGCTTTCCTTTATTTACTTGTTTTGCAGGCTGAAATTCTTATGGAGTCGCCTTTGGTGAGGAAGCTAGAACTTGCTGCTCACTTTCATTTTCTTGACTTCTTGATCTTTTCCTTGATCTCAAGTCATATTTCTTATGTAGTTATGCCTGCATAAAATCAGAAAATTTCTTCCAATATTCATCAATTTTATTTTCATCATAAATAGCATCTGTTTCAGCATATTCATACTCTTCTCCTTCAATACCAAGTTCATCGTCATCTACTGCATATAACGTAGAAATTTGATCTTCATGGTCCCTAGGGTGCTCTAACACTTCACTAGGATCTGCCTCTATATACAATGGTGATTGAATCTGATCTTGAACCTTTCTCTCCTTTTGCAAGATTTGCAAAGGTTGTCTTCTGTATTGGGGATTAAAGTTCTTATTATATTGTGTTTGTCTCTGAGAATTCTTATTTTCCAACTCTAACTTATTCAACTTATCTGACAAAGTTTTAATTACATTACTCATATCCTCTAATGTTTGACTTTGAGAGGATTCTATCTTTGCCTTTCCCTTGTCTTGGATAGGTTATTGATCTGAAAATGAGATCTTAACAATTAATAAGGTATTACAGACTCATGTGCATGGATTTGCCTATGTTATTTTATGCAATGGATCGATAAGATTGCGAAATACATAGACAATGAAGCAGCAAAGAAGCATAATAGACAACACACATAAACACAACAAATTTAATAAGGAGTTCACCCAATACTCTTGGGCTACATCTCCTGGTCCAGCCTTCAGTGGTGACCTATCTATTATGTCTTCAAATAGAGTTTTACAACAGTATGAGCACAATTTGAAACTCAACACACAACAGATACAACAGCATGAGTTTGCTTGAACCTCTCAAGCCTTTCTGAGTACACAGACTCTCTCAATTACTCTCTGTCTCACCACTGCCTCCAATATTGCCTGCCTCTGTTTTCTCTCTGTCTGTGGCTTTAAAGCCAATTTGCATTATATCTCCTATCGAATCCACTTGTATATCGATATAGCATCTCCGCTGTTGATCTGGGAGATCCATCTCCAATGGTTGTGGTTCATTTCGGGTGGCTCTTTCATACGAGGGTTAACCGCCCGATGAGGGTGGTTTTCTCTCTCCTTAGCCTGGACACGTGGCAGCCATTGTATGGGATCGAGTGGAGCCTGGCCCAAACCACTTACCACCTTTGGCCCGCCCAAAATCCCGCTTATATCGTGATTCCCCTTTGTATTAAAAAAAAACATTAAAATCCTATAAAAATGGCTTTGGGCGGGTTTGAAATGTTATACATTTTCATTCCCAAACCCCTTCGGGTTCGGGTTTTCATCGCATCGACGCTTCCCTGTGTTATTAGTTTAATAAACGAAATACACTAAATACACAGAAATTCGTTGTTTGACGAATCTCAAATCATATTAAATAGCGTTTATATTTCCATTGGGTTCGGCTGATCGCATCGCGCATATATATATATAGTGTATTTAAAAAGGCTTTTGGACCACCAAAAGTTGGTTTTTAAGCATTAATCAAGTGAGGATACAGCTCCCTCACTTTCCCAATTTCCATCCATCGTGCGCTACTCGGTTTTGAACCTTTGATTCCAATTCTAAGGTACTCAACATCCCCTCTACGCGTAGTTCTCACCTTCATGTCCAGAACTGTATCTTCCTGCAACTCATTGAGATATTCAGGCAACAGATCATCAATAGAAGGCAACTAACTTTGCTCTTTGAGATCTTTAATTAATGAAGGTTCAAACAATCTTAAATTTTCTGCATTTACCACTGAATAGATGTGCTGGCAAATCAAGGTGGAAAGAGTTTTCACCAATTTTCTCAAGTATCTTGAAAGGCCCATACCTTATTGGCTTCAGCTTCTTTCCTTCGCCTTGCATCCTGTCCTTGTTGATATACAGCCAGACTTGATCACCAACTTGGAAGCTATGCTCCATCCAATGCTTGTCATGCCTTGCCTTGTACTTGGCTTGGCTCTTTTCCAACTATTCCTGCACTACCTGGTGAATTTCTTGGATTTGTTCAATGAACTTGGTTGCTTTGTCCACATCATTCTTTCCATCAACCACTATGTCTTTTTCAAAGACAAAATCCAAGGGATACCTTGGTGTAAAACCAAAACAAGTCGCAAAAGGAGATCTCTGTGTAGAAAAATACTTGGCACGGTTGTAAGCATGTTGCACATAACATAAATGTTCATCCCAAAGCTTGGGATGCTTGTTGCAATAACCCCTAAGCAACTGGATCACTGTCCTGTTGACCACCTCTATTTGGCCATCTGTTTGTGGATGAAAGGTTGTGCCTTCCTTCAGTCAGGTGTCCATCAATTCCCACAGACTTGACCAAAACTTCCCAACAAATCGGGAATCTCGATCAGATACTATGGAAGTGGGTAACCCAAAATGCACCCAAACATGCTGAAAGAACAACTTAGTTGTTTGTTTAGCTGTAATATGCTTGCTACAAGGTATTAAAATACACATTTTGCTGAACCTGTCCACAATAACATATAAATAGTCATGACCTTTCCTAGATTTTGGCAATCCCCCAACAAAGTCCATGGAAACACTTTCCCAAGGACGAGAAGGAATTGGTAGTGGAGTGTACAAGCCTAGTTTTCTATTGCTGGGCTTGCTTTTAGCACACATGGTACACCTTTTAATATATCTAGAAACTATTTCATGCATTCTTGGCCAATAGCAAAATCTTTGCAGTTGTGCAACTGTTTTACTTACACCAAAATGACCTGATATTAGAGAAGTGTGTGCTTCTTGGATTATATTAACTCTTTCAGTTTGAGGAATGCATAACTTTCCCAAATGATACAAGAGTTGGTCCTTAACATGATAATCCAATTCTTCTACTTGTTTTCCATGACTTAAAGTTGCATATACATCTTTAAAATCTACATCTTGAGCATATTGTTCAATGTAGCTTTCATGCAATACTGAGTTATGCTTAAGTATAGTAGATGCATTTATGATTGGTCTGGACAACATATCTACAGCTTTATTGTGTATTCCTTTCTTATCTGATGACTAGATGAAACTGCTATAAGAAACCCATCCACCTATAGTGTCTTGATTGCTGCAATTTAGTTTGTGAGTGCAAGTACTGAAGTGGTTGATGATCAGTATGTATAATTGTTTCTTTGTCCATTAAGTAATGTTTCCACTTTTTCACACTCTGTACTAATGCATAAAATTCTTTATCATATGTGGGATAATTAACTACTGCAGAATTAAATGTCTCAAAATGATAACATATAGGTTTACCATGTTGCACCAACACTGCTCCCATGGCATAGTCACTGGCATCTGTTTTGATCTCAAATGGTCTTTGAAGATCTGGCAATGCTAGTACTGGTGTTGTACTAATTTTTTTCTTTCAAGGTGTTGAAGGCTTTCTGCTGTTTGCCTCCCCACTGAAACACCTTGTTCAATCCTGTCAAAGCATGTAAGGGAGCTGCAATTAAGGAAAAGTTAGCAATAAACTTTCTCCAATATTGTGCTACTCCTAGGAAGCTTCTAATTTCTGTAGCAGATTTGGGTTTAGGCCAGTTTACAATGACTTCAACCTTAGAGGGATCTATCTTCAATTCACCACCCCCTACAATATGACTCAAATAATTCAAAGATGTTTTGCCAAATTCACACTTTGATAATTTAACATAGAGATTTTCTTTTTTCAAAACATCTAGAGTCTCCTTTACATGCTTCAAATGTTCTTCCCATGTTTTACTGAAAATGAGAATGTCATCTAATTACGAAATCATCAATAAAAGGTCGAAGTACATCATTCATAACTCTCATGAAAGTGGAAGGAGCATTAGTTAAGCCAAAAGGCATGACTAGCCATTCATACAGCGCTTACTTTGTCTTGAAAGCAGTCTTCCATGCATCTTGCTCTGCTACTCTGACCTGATGATAGCCACTACGCAAGTCCAACTTGGAAAAGTAAACAATTTCTTTCAGCTGATCCAAGAGATCATCAATGTGAGGAAGGGGATAACAATTCTTGATTGTTATTTTATTCAGTGCTTTGTAATCAATGCACATCCTCCATGAACCATATTTCTTCCTCACCAACACAACCAGAGATCCACATGGTGATGTGCTTGGTCTTATGAACCCTTTCTCGAGCAGCTCCTCTACCTGCTTCTTGATCTCTGCATTCTCTAAAGCAGATAACCTGTACATTCCGATGTTAGGTAATGGAGCATCTTGCTGCAAATCAATATCATGTACAATTTCCCTTTTGGGTGGCAGACCTTTAGGTTCTTGAAATAGGACATCATATTCTGAAACAACTTTTTCTAAATCAGCTTTCTGTTTAGCATCACAGCCCTCAAATACATTGGTTTTTTCGGGTTTCTCTTCCTTTACAACCATCAGTAAAAATTCCTTGCATGAATTTACAATTCTTTTCATCTGCCCTAAGTTTATGAGAGTATAATTATTCTTGAGTTTATGAGCTCTTACAATATATTCTATTCCATCTTTGCTGAGTTGATACTTCTTTTCAGCTCTATAGAAAATGGATTTTCTATCATACAAGTAAGGACTTCGTAAAACAATTCCACATATATCCAAGGGAACGATATCTAACTCAACCTCATCTACAAATGTTGACCCAAAATAAAACTTAAGTTTACATTGTCTAGTCACTTGTAGCTTTGCTTTATCACATACCCAACCTAATGGATATGGTTTCTTGTGAGGTGTGGTTAGTAATCCCAACTTCTTTGCAATTGCTTTAGAATTCAAGTTTACTTATGAGCCACTATCAAATAAAGTATCAATCTTTTGATGATTGGAAATAAGTCTAATATGAAAAAGCTCATGCCTTTTCCTCTCATTTTCTTCATTATCAATAGTTTGTGCAGAATTACTAGTAAATGCTTCAAAAATTTTACCTTTTATACCTGTAGCTGTGATTGTTGTTTCATCACCTAAGTCTGACCCCAAATATTTTTGTATAGCAGCAACAGTCTTCTTCTTCTTGCCATCTAACTTCTTTGGTTTTAGCTCCGGATGCAAAGACCAACAATGTTCATCATCATGTCCATCCTTCTTGCAGTGAGTGCATGAAGGTTTGGCCTTCTGTATAGCATTTGCCTTCCTCTCTTTCCATTTATGCTTCCTCTTTTCCTTGTTCTTGTTTGCAGTGGGTTTTGATGATCCCCCAATCTCTGGGTTCACATTCTTGCCTATAGCCTCTAGATGTGTAGCTTGAACAGATACCTCATGTATGCTAGTAGGGTTAAACATGAGAATGGTGTGCCTCAAATAACTATGCAGACCACCTATATACTTTAGCAAAGTTTCAGGTGAGTCTAAAGAAATGCCTAGAATTAAAGCTCTTTTTCTAAATTCCTGGTTATAGCTTTGTACACTTTTCCCTTTTAATTGGCGAAGAGTTTACCAACTCATCATAGCTTGTTGCATATAAGCTAGTGGATAGAACTGTTTTTTAATGGTAGAAACAAATTCACTCCAGGCAAAAAGAATTTTACCATGCTTCTTCAAATCAGCTTGTGTCCTGCCTTCCCACCACACTAGGGAAATTCTTCGAAGGCGTAGGCTGGCCAACTGAATTTTACTCCTGTCTGAATCAATGTTCTACACCCTACAATACACATCAATCTGTCTAATCTAGTTATCTAGCTTTTTTGCATTTAATTCTCCATCATATATTGGCAAATCAGATTTTACATCTAACTTAATCAAAGATGTTTTCTTCTTTTTATTTGCAGGGCTATCAGGAGATGTTGATGTAGAGGGAATTTCTCCTTTCCCTTTGCCTTCTGGGGCATCTAGAAGAGGTTCTTATGTTCCTTTGTCTTGTTTGGAGGTTGAAGTACTTTCACCTCGACCTTTCTTGAATTCTCGATACATCTCTTCTACCATGGCTCTCATGGTCATGAAACTGTCCATGGACTGAGAGTCTGATTCCAAGGGAATTTCTTTTATCATTTTCCTCCTAGGATAGACTCTGCCAATTTCTGGGTTAGCCTCGACCAGTTCTCCTTCTCCTAATTTGAGCTTTGACCTAGTTAGCATTCAACAATCTAGCACAAGCTTCTCTAACCTTAGCAACCTAAAGCTCTGATACCACTTGATCTGATAATGAGATCTTAACAATTAATAAGGTATTACAGACTCATGTGCATGGATTTGCCTATGTTATTTTATGCAATGGATCGATAAGATTTCGAAATACACAGACAATGAAGCAGTAAAGAAGCATAATAGACAACACACATAAACAAAACAAATTTAATAAGGATTTCACCCAATACTCCTGGGCTACATCACCTGGTCCAGCCTTCAGTGGTGACCTCTCTATTATGTCTTCAAACAGAGTTTTACAACAGTATGAGCTCAATTTGAGACTCTACACACAACATATACAACAACAAGATTTTGCTTGAACCTCTCAAGCCTCTATGAGTACACAGACTCTCTCAATCACTCTCTCTCTCTGTCTTTGCTCTGTCTCGGCACTCCCTCCAATACTGCCTGCCTTTGTTTGCTCTCTGTCTGTGGCTTTAAAGCCAATCTGCATTGTCTGTTCGTTTCACCTTCTCGGCTCTCTATCTCTCGGCCTCTGTCCACTCGAATTCCTCTTCTAAGAGTTAGTAATCATGGCATAATGCATTTCGGGGAGGTGGCCACCTGTTCTGCAACAGATGAGTGCGTCGAGCCTTTGAAATCCATGAAATGGCCATTCACTGTTTACACAGAGAAATGTCTTCAAATATAGGAAAACTCCGCCAAACGCTGTTTATCAGACTTCAAACTTTCTGAATTCACCTTATAACTCCTATCGAATCCGCCTGTATATCGATATAACATCTCCACCATTGATCTGGGAGATCCAAAGCCAACGATCGTGGTTCATTTCGGGTGGCTCTTTCATATGAGGGTTAACCACCCGATGAGGGTGGTTTTCTCTCTCCTCAACTTGGACACATGCCAGCCATTGTATGGGATCGGGCGGAGCCCGGCCAAAAACACTTAACTCCTTTGGCCCGCCCGAAATCCCGCTTATATCGTGATTCCCCTTTGTATTAAAAAAAACATTAAAATCCCATAAAAATGGCTTTGGGCAGATTTGAAATGTTATACATTTTCATTCCCAAACCCCCTTGGGTCTGGGTTTTCATCGCATTGGCGCTTCCCTTTGTATTTCGTTTAATAAACGAAATACACTAAATACACAGAAATCCACCGTTTGACGGAACTCAAATCATTTTAAATAGCATTTATATTTCCATCAGGTCTGGCTGATCGCATCGCGCATATATATATAGCGGGACTTATACATACATACATACATACATATATATATATATATATATATATATATATATATATATATATATATATATATATATATATATATAGATATATATATCTATGTATGTATGTATGTATAAGCCCCGCTCCATTGTGTTTGCCGATTGTAATATCGCGATCGCATATCGCTCATGCCTCGGGCCGTTGTAAGCGCTCCTTCGTATTTGCCGACTTCGATTCTGCGATGCAACGTGGGCCGTCGATCTGCGTGCTTGATTGACGGTCCTCATTGACTTAGCCGGTTTCCATCGCAAGTTTTATGTGGTGTGCTCCGATTTCCTCTGCCTGTCACTGCCGATTTGCGATTTGCCGATCAGATCTGGACCGTTGATCGGCCAGATTCGACAGCTCTTGTGCATTCATTGTTCAAGCTGTCAATAGCTCTATTTTCATTGCCTTCTTGTGTTTTGCACCTCTAGTGTTTTTTGATGTTTCTAAGGGTTCTTCCCATGCGAATATTTTGATCTTTTGAATGCTTTTTGAAGTCTTAGAGAGTTCTTGGATCCATTTTGGATCAGTTGTGTCTCTGGTGCTTTGCCTGCAGCCACCAGATTTGCTTCTATCTCTAATGCATCTATTTGGATCTAATCAAGGGTTGGAGATCTTCTTTCCCTTAATATGAATCCAAAATTTGACTCAAAAGCCCCTGCAAAAGTTATTTTTGCACCAGCAGGAGGGGGCTTAATCTCCACTGGAAGACTATTGTACAATTTGTTAAATCTTCTGACAAATTCGACTGCAGTTTCATCAGATTTCTTCTTTATAGCATTAAACTTTGTTAATGAATACCCATGGTCTCTTTTTTCTCCCCATCTCTAGGTGAATAGATGTTCCATCTCTTCCCAAGAAGGAATAAGTTATTAGGAAGCCCTTTAAACCATTTCCTTGCTTCTCCATCCAAGGATTAAACAAAAAGTCTTAGAACAACATCTAAATTTTCAACATTTAGGTTTTCTGCAAAATTACAAAATACTAATACATGATTATCTGTTGTTTTTTCATCTTCCCCTGTAAAACGAGGAAGAATCTTGAGGTATTATTGTGGCATTTGATTCAACAGTTGCGGTAGTTGACGAGGTGCATACCTATTCGTTAAGAATGCAGGAACTGCAATGTCCCAAATTTACTGAACCTTGATTACCAGAAGATGTGGAAACTAACTCAGGAGTAAATGGAGTGTGCAAAGGTGGTAATGTAGTTATAGGTTCAGGCTGAATAACTATAGCAGATACTAAAAAAAGAAACAGACTCTAAAGACTGGTCTTGACAGTTGGGCTCTTGAAATTAATTAGATGTAAAAGGTGACTCTTGGTCAATAAAAGATGAATCTGAAAGATGTGATGAACTACTGCCTGGTGCAGATAGTGTAGGACTTGGTGTAAGTGGAGTTTTAGGCCTTTTAATCCTCTTGGAAACTAACCTTTCAGGATCTGAAAGGGCTTTCACTTTATGTTGTGAGGTATCTAACCTTGTATGGGGTCTCCTTGGAGCCAGAGCTATTTCTTTTGCTCAAAATAGCCAAATATTTCCTCTTCACTGAACAACCAGAGGAAAATATTGAAAACCCAGGGAAAAGTGCTCTTGTCTTCTCTCCCTGGCAACGACGCCAATTAATATTGTACCTTAAGAAACCAATTTCCTAGCTGTATAGAAATTGTGCTTAAGACATTAATGATTATAGTGATTGTCACTTGATTATATATTGTGTTCTCAAATGAAGGACCTGGGAAATATGGTTCTTGATCCTCAATACTTAGGTGACAAGAAAACATTAGAATGCCATTTGATTGTTGAATACAAATGATGAATGAAGAAAGATTGAATAAGTCATAGACAATATGTTGTTTAACACAAGATCTACTATCTGTGACACTGGTAGAAGTTATAGATAATATGATGTATTATACAGATACTACTATCTGTAACTTAGAAGAATTGTAGAGATGGGAACTTCAAGTATAGAAGTGCTCTTTAAAGAATTTTAACTTTATTTGCATAGGCAAATAAAGACCTGTAGCTTCAATTACTATACTCAAAGGAAGAAAACATAAGATGACACATAACAGAGAAGACACAAAATCATACCCAACAACGTATGTAAAACTCTTGACTCTTCATTAATCAACAATTGTATCAGGAATTTAGTAGCTTAGTCTCCAGGTTCTCCCAAAATTCCAACCCTTTCTCTCTAAATTATCTCTTTTTATACATTATAAGACAGTTGGTAATCACCAAAAATATCAAACTACTTAACTATTTTCCTAACTGTCTAGAGTGAAAATTATTACAGAACATTACACAGAGGTAAAAAGACACCTCATTCTAAAAAACATAGAATAACTAGAAGTAACGGAAGTTAGAAAATGATGATGACTATTGGCTTTTTCAGCTCTGTTGTTTGGCTGCTGAGTTCCTCTATAGATGCTTTAATAATGATTAAATTGTTTTAATCATAATAAACTATATTTGACTCAAACCCCGTGCGTGGACCTATGCTCATGTATGTATCGGGCGCATTTTGATTGGCCAAAACACAAGAAAACTTGACCAATCACCTTTTCTTTGGAATTTTAGTCATCCATTGCTAATTTTGATTATCTCACTTAAACAACAGAATCAACTATTTTACACGAAACATAGTTTACCACGGAACTGAAAAAACTTAACATTTTGATTCATAAACCCGTCGGGTTCGCCTTAGCTATGCCTGAGCCGTCTGATCATTCGTTCAATCAACGGTCTGATCCTCCGGAACTCACGAGATTTTAAACCCGTTTGAAATAAATCTTATCGAGTCCGCCTGTTCAACGCTCCGCTGACTCCCATACAGACCTGATGAGAAATATATACCACCAGTTAATAATCTATTGGGTCTGAATTTAGTGCTAAAACTCGATCATTTCTTCACCCGATATCCATTAGATCTCGTCTTTTTGGATGGACAGCTGAGATTGGCTTGGACTTCAACAAGTTTAAACTATGTTTGATATACCGTAACATGTTAGGGTCCCACCCTAACCCCCTTATTTATGTCATGGGATCACGTCATAGTCAAGAGTCAATAAAGCCCATATTAATATTTGTAAGTGGTTAACCCACAATTAATGACGGGACCACAGTTAGTTGCAAATGGGCGGTAGTATTAGTTAGATGGTAAATGGGCGGTAGTATTAGATAGATGGTATTAATAAAATCCACGATATTGGCTCGTGGTATTGCATGTATGAGTCATATATAAAGGATAGAGACTCCCTGCGAGGAGCATTGTGTCTTGTTTTGTAATCGAGCTCTGCTCTATTGGAGGTTTCCCCCTCGAAGAGGCCTGTGAACATTTCTCTCTGGATAATAAAATCATTGCTATTTTGTGCTCTGGGTATATTTTCTTCGCATATTCTGTGTTCTCGGTATCTTTTCTTCGCAAATTCTATGTTTGGGTATCGTTTTGCAGGTTAAGAGCATAACAAGTGGTATCAGAGCACTTTCCAGGGCTCGGTGGGATCTCCAAATTTTAGCAAAATTTTTTTAGGCTAGAGACGTGTTCCGGCGTCTTTAAACCACGGGATCTGTCGTTAAGCGCATAAACCTGCGGATTTGGGGAGGCATGCACGCAGGAAATACAAGAGGTGGTCACGTTTGTTGGACCCCCTTGTAACCCCTGTGGGTACCCCTTCGAGTAGTAGCGCATTAGACAGAACCACGCACGGACTGTCTTCCACGTACCCTCTGGGTATATAGGAAGCCCCCTAGCTCCCTTGAAACCTCGCCATAGATAAAACTTCGGCCGTCTTGTGGTTACAGTACACTGAGAACAGCACTCGGAGAGATTACTCGCCCGTACGATAGGGTAGTCGGGTTGTACGGCTAAGGGTACGGTCGATCCTCCTTAGTTAGAGCCCTGAAACATTGGGCCGAGTACTACTGTCAGACCCTTATGTATATTGCGATCTGTAGCACCTGACACTCCCCAAGACCATAGTTCCCTTTCTATCGGGGGATCACACATCATCTATTCCAGATCAGCAGCAGCAGTTGTTCCACCATTCATATCTCTCAGATCCACCAGATCGGATATTCCAGTTCAGCAGCAGCAGTTGTCCACTGTTTAGATCTCTCAGATCCACCAGATCAGCAGCAGCAGTTGTTCCACCATTCAGATCTGTTAGATTCGCCAGATCGGAGTAGTTGGGAAGGGTTCCTATACCTGGATATAATTTTCGCAGGGCTTTTGGCGGCATTGACATTTTGAGGATATGGTGACTGCAGTGTTGATCAGGAAGGAGTAAAACTCCGTTAGGACCTAGCCCATCAGAATCAGGACGACGAGCTGAGCAAGGTGGTACCATTCAATTCTTAGTAAAAAAATTTAGGCGGTCCCAAATTTTCGTCAGACGGGTGTATGGTAGAAACTCGCGCTCAAGCGATGGCCAATGAAAGGATAGAAAAAATTGAAGAACATGTGCACTCCCTCCACTCTGCGGTGGAAAGGATCGAAAATCATCTTAAAGGATTAGATCTCCTACTACAGGACAAGGGCAAGGAGCCAGCCCACGAGGAGGCGTATAAGGGTCATGAATACCATGAGGGGGAGTCTAGCCACTCTCCTCACGTCTGGCACACCCATCCACCACCCAATCAGAGACCTCCCAAGTTGGATATGCATAAATTTGACGGTTCTCACACGTCCGCATGGCTAGCACAAATGGAGCAGTATTTTCAATTGAATCATATCATAGATGAGGGGACTAAGCTTATGGTGGGCACCATGTACTTGGACAGTGAACGATGGCAATGGAAGGAATGGTATCAACGTTGCAATGGACAATTTCAGAATTGGGGCCAATTTACCAAAGCTCTTCGAAATTGCTTTGAACAGGAAGACTCTTTTTTGGGGCGTCTCACTAAGCTCCGACAAACGGGTACAGTGGATGAATATATTACCGCTTTTGAAGCCTTATCCTTCCGCACTAAGGGTCTCACAGATGAATTCTACATGGAATGCTTTATCAGCGGTCTTAAAGAAGCCATCAAAGCTCAGGTTCTACTCCACCACCCCCCCACATGGAACGAGGCTTGCCAAGTAGCCCGTAAGGTGGAACGAGCATTAACAGCTCAATCCAGCCGCCCCAACTTTCCCGCTAAAGGTCGTCCCTCACAGGCTCCCAATATGACTCAAACACTTAAGATTCAAAAGGTGTCACCTGTAGAAATGGCCGAAAGAAGGAAGCAAGGACTATGTTACTACTGTGATGAAAAATATTCCCCGGGTCATAAATGCAAAGAGCACAAGATCACCAACATCCACCCTCAAAAGTCGCATTTTGGCAGAATTGCATTCCTCTCCCATTGCAGGACATTCGGGCTTTCAGAAGACATACGCTCGCACCAGAAGATCATTTTTTTGGACCGGCATGAAACAGGACATCCTTACTTTTGTAGCAGAATGTGACGTCTGTCAACGCCACAAGGGGGAAACCGTCAACACACCAGGCACATTACAACCTTTGCCCATTCCAGCGTCAATTTGGATGGAGGTCTCCATGGATTTCATTACAGGTCTTCCAAAGTCTGGGAACAAATCAGTCATCATGGTGGTTGTAGATCGACTATCGAAGTATGCTCATTTCTGCGCTCTACCCCAACCATTCACACCTACTTTGGTTGCTCAAACTTTCATGGATCAAATCTTCAAATTGCATGGCATGCCCACTTCTATTGTGTCCGACCGCGACCCAATCTTCACCAGTAATTTTTGGCAAGAGATCTTCAGAATACAAGGCACTCAACTCAAACTCAGTACTTCATATCATCCGCAAACAGATGGTCAAACTGAAGCCGTCAACAAATGTCTAGAAACCTACCTTAGGTGTTTCACTTCAGAAAAACAACACCTTTGGGTACAGTGGTTACCTCTGGCGGAATGGTGGTATAAGACCAACTATCATGCCACCACCAAAATGACTCCCTATGAAGTAGTTTATGGACAACTTCCGCCGTCCCCTACTTCTTATCTCAAGGGGTGCTCCAAAGTACAAGCAGTGGATCAACTCTTACAACACCGTGCAACCATGCTTGCCCACCTGCGCGAGAATCTTCATCAAGCTCAGAACCGTATGAAGCAACAGGCTGACCAACATCGCTCAGAGCGCCAATTTCAAGAAGGGGATCAGGTTTTTTTGAAGCTGCAACCATATAAGCAAACATCACTCAAAGACAAGGGATGTCAAAAGCTCTCTCCAAAATTCTACGGACCATATCAAGTACTTCAGCGCATTGGAGAAGTGGCTTACAAGCTGGCTTTGCCACCTACAGCAAAAATCCACCCCGTTTTCCATGTGTCGTGCCTCAAGAAAGTGATTGGGAACAATTGCCGAGTTCAAACCAGTCTACCTGAATTGGATGAAGAAGGATCAATCTGGCTTCAACCGGAACAGGTTCTAGACACACGAGACAAGCACCTGCGCGGCCGCATGATTAAGGAGGTCCTCGTCAAATGGAAAGACACCTCACCAAAAGATGCAACTTGGGAACCAGCCGCTATTCTTCAGCAGTTTCCGCAGCTTCAGCCTTGAGGACAAGGCTAGTCTTAAGGGGGAGGGCATGTTAGGGTCCCACCCTAACCCCCTTATTTATGTCATGGGATCACGTCATAGTCAAGAGTCAATAAAGCCCATATTAATATTTGTAAGTGGTTAACCCGAAATTAATGACGGGACCACAGTTAGTTGCAAATGGGCGGTAGTATTAGTTAGATGGTAAATGGGCGGTAGTATTAGTTAGATGGTAAATGGACGGTAGTATTAGATAGATGGTATTAATAAAATCCACGATATTGGCTCGTGGTATTGCATGTATGAGTCATATATAAAGGATAGAGACTCCCTGCGAGGAGCATTGTGTCTTGGTTTGTAATCGAGCTCTGCTCTATTGGAGGTTGCCCCCTCGAAGAGGCCTATGAAAATTTCTCTCTGGATAATAAAATCATTGTTATTCTGTGCTCTGGGTATATTTTCTTCGCATATTCTGTGTTCTCGGTATCTTTTCTTGGCAAATTCTATGTTTGGGTATCGTTTTGCAGGTTAAGAGCATAACATAACATCCGATAAGTTACCGCCCAATTGCCGTTGGATCTGTAGCCTGTTGATCAGACAGCCAAGATCTTTTCACTGGTTTTCAATCAAAGTCATCCCGTCAATCAAACAAAATACTTCATTTCTTTTAGACTTTGCGGGGCTAAATAATATAAGGGAAGTACATTGAGGTTGAACCCCCGCAATGGTTCTAGGCCACACGTTGTGGTCAACCATGCTCACGTCGCGGTCAATTGGGGGGGTTGAGCCTTAATTAACCTTCGGTCTTATTGTTTCCCCACAGCACACTTCATCATACTCATCAAGATGTCGCTTGATCACACCTCTTAAACCTGCATGGCCTTTAAACAATGGTTTGATTTTTCATTTCTTTTGATTTTTATTTCTTCTTGTGATAAAACTGAAAATAAGATGAAAATAACAATGGAAGCTATAATAGTACCTATAACCAACTGCACTAACCAAGACTTTTCATTTACTTCTCTATTCAAACCACACTTATCCACCAGGTCAGGATTAACATAACTATAATTATATCCAGGGTCAATCAAAATAGAAACATCTTGATCACAAAACTTACCATCCATCTCGATGATATACGCCTGGTGATCTTCTTACCTATTATCCAACGCAACATAGATCTGAGGAACACTCTGTCCAACATCCCCAATCTTTTTTGCCTCCTGGGCACTATAAATATGCGGTCTACCACCCTGATGTTTTGGACAATCTCTTTGATGATGATCTTTGCCACAAGTCCAACATCGTATGGGCTTCCTATCATCACCCTTGTTCTGCTCAGACCAAAATTCTTGTCCTCTATCAGATGCATTGAACTTCTTGTGTGGCGTTGCATTCTCTTTATTACTTGTTTCCTGAGGTCTTTCCTATTTCTTGTCCCATTTCCCTTTATTATTATTATTACCCTTCCATTTTGGCTTAGTCTCAGATCTACGCTTTGATTGTTGATAATAATGATTTAGCTTCTGTATGGCCTCCTCCAATGATCTAGGCTCATCAAACTCAATCATATCCTTAAATGTTATCGAAAACCCACTGATGAATCTCTAAATCTTGGCCTTCTCCTCCTTGAGGTAAGGCACATACCTCAATAACTCCAAAAATCTGCTAGTGTACTCCTCATCAATCATAGATCCCATCTTTAGCTCATAAAACTATTTTTCCCTATCATCATAGTACCTCTTCGATAGGTACTTCTTCCTTAATAGTCTCTCGAATTTACTCCAGGTCAACTCCTCCTCATAATTATCTCCGCCGTTCTTTACATCTTCCCACCAGATATCTTCTTTACCTTTAAGAATGAATGTAGCTATTACGGCCTTCATTTTCTCTGAGTAATCATGCATCCTGGACAAGTTATTCATTCCAAGCAACCATGCTTCTGCATCCTGTGATTTCTTCATTTCCCCATCAAAGGTAGGTGGCTTTGCTTTCTTGAACTCATCCAGAAAATATCCCCTTTCACTCCTCCTGTAAGGATGATAACAATGATGACCATGATACCTGTCAGAACTAGAACTATAATAGTACCTGTGTCCATCACCTCTCGTGTCTGGTGTATCCAAGAACCTATCATCCTTGATTGTGTCATCTTTGTATGACCTGTGCCCACTATGAGATCTCTTACTATATGACCCATTAGTCTTATCCTCCTGTCCATAGTTGATCTGAAGTAGTCCCTGCCACTCGAATTCTGACAGACTCTGAATAATTACTGCATTGACTTCTACTGCTTTCTCATGTGCCTGCATGCTTATGTCATTATCTACTTTACAACTCCTTATTTCTTCCTTGAAACTCCTCAATGTGCCTGCTAGGTTAGAAGAGTTCCCAACGGCACGCTACTCATCTGATTCGTAGGGAGAATCTCTGTAATCTACCATATTTCTAGTCATCTTTGATATCTTCTTCCTGCAAGGTATATTATGTCAACTAAACCAAATCATAAACAAACAAATGTACCTTAGTATAGTTCAGGGAGGATATCTCATTTACAAGACCAACCATATTAGTGCAATATATATATAAACTCAATCATATCAACATTTATTCATATATATATATATATATATATATATATATAGATATATATATAAACTCAATCATATCAACATTTATTCATCGTTTCAATCATTATCCAATCATCAATGCATGACCATACCAACCATATTCCATGACCTCATGCACGACAATTATCATCGTGCCTATGTATGCATAACTACATATGAACACCGACACACATAACCAATTCATGACCGACATACACTCACAACAAATACAGTCAACAACATCACCATCAAATTTCATATGTCGACACTAATGCAATCATGACCAACACCATGCATATGAAACAAGCACAAGGACCTATATGAACCGACATGCACATATGATAACACATTCATCCAAGGGGAATGGACACCAAACATCACCCAAGGAGAACGGAACCATGCTCCGGTACCACTCTGTAACACCCTCTTCCCACATCTACCCAAGTAAACAGGAAGCCAGGGTAAACATGTGACGAAGATTTACTATGATATGATTCAACTCCCTATGCAATGGTTACGGAAGTGAAACTGATAGAACACAAACAATCTGACCTTCTACACCTGCAAGAGAACCCCCAGGAGAACTCCAACCCATCCAGGTGACCAGCCCCTAAGACAAACTGACATTTTTATGCCTTAAAGACTCAGTTTCTCCCTTGACATGGGCATGCATGTGACTAGGACCCTCCAGTCGCTCCCACAGCAAGGCATGCGCACGATTGGGGACTTTTCCAAGTAGTTTTGTGCCAGCAACTCTGGATTCTATGCCAGTTTTTTAGGGCCAAGGCTCAGGCCACTACACAGAGCTCCATGAAACTTCCAGAAATGAAAGGTAACCTCAAAACAATGATACAAATGAAAATAATTGAACAAGGACTTGACTGGACCCCTACTAGCCATGACAAGCATTTCGTCAAGCATGTCACAAATATGCATTCTACAGGTTTAAACAATAGATCTGAACAAAGGGGTATCATACTTATCTGAGAATCACTAATAAGCATTGATGCCTCATCACAATAACTAAATTACCATCTACTAAGCCATATATTCATTGTACTTTCAGTGATTAACCAAAACATGATGAGAGCCATATATTATTATTGTCATAAAACTCATTCATAACTAGCATATAACCAACATAAATATAAAGGATATAACAACCATATAAGCCACATATAAACAATTATATTTACCCATAAAATACCAAGGAGAAAGAGATATCTTATTGATGAATGCAAAGGCCAACCAAGTTCTAGACTTCAATGTTCCACCCAACCATAGATTTGATGAACCAAGTCTCTCTTTAACCAATCACCCCCATTCCATATTCCAAGCACGAATGTGGATTCTAATAAAACAAATCCATTAAAATCAAACCAGGGCTTCCAGAGGCCAAACCACCTCAACCCTCAACCAGTGATTCCACCTCATTGTCAGACATCACTATCCATCACTAGATTGGTCTTTACCCAAGCTATCCAGGGATTCAAAGTGTTTGTTCCAACCAAGGCTCTAGGACTAGTAACTCAACCCACAATTGTTGTTAGGCTTTAGAGTGTTTATCCAACCAAGGCTCCAGGACTAGTAACTAAACCCACCAAGGGCTCGAGAGAATTTTTCCAACCAAGGCTCCAAGACTAATAACTCAACCCAAGTTATTACAAGGCTCCAAAGAATTTTTCCAACAACGGCTCCAAGACTAATAACTCAACCCAAGTTTTTACAGGGCTCCAAAGAATTTGTCCAACCAAGGTTCTAGGAACTAATAACTCAACCCACAACCAAAGGAACATGAGAACCAACCAGGAAGCAAAAGGGAAAGACTCCCAAAACACTATGTCTATCTAGGAAATTTCAAGACTAAGTAAAACCACCGTCAATCTAGGAAATCCTCCATGCCAATGACAAATCATGACCAAGAAACAACATGCATATGCCATGCATACCAAAACTAGTAAGGAAGTCATACATGCAACTCGGTACCTGCAAACAAAACCTGTTGTAGCTATTGATCACGATGTCCTCTTTCGCATTCCTACTTTTTATTTTCCTTCTTGCTCTAAATCCCAAGTATGACACACTCCTCCAAGAGTGCTCCAAGAAACTGTAAGTGCATAAGAGTATGACAGAGAGAGAATAGAATGAGAGCTCCAAAACTGAACTGATCAAAAGCCATGAAATGATTCTCGTAAGACTTTTTATTAATGAGGCCTCTATTTTCTTCATTTTCCATTATTTTCCTTCATTTTCCTCCTCACATACAACCTATGACCTTTCACCTTTATTTTCTCCTAATTTCCATTACTTTCTTAAATAAATGTCAATAAATGTCACTTAGCCTTTCCAAAGCCTTAGCCATTTCCTTTGCCAATTTCCATAGCCATAATAAACCAAATGAACACCCACACTAGGATAATTTTCCCCACATTCATCTTGGAATACGTGTCCCATTACCATGGTTATTATTTTTCCTATATTAACTTTTATTACATGTATTTTTATGAGGGTTCTTTCAGTGAACCATGGCAGTTTGATAGGAAAGTGATACATGATGGAGAGATAAATTGCTACAAGTTTGAAAATGATGGCATCAAACCTAATCTTGTACCATTTAAAGAAGAGAGTGCAACTAAAACAATCATCCCAAAAGCACTCTTGTTAAGTGGTAAAGAATTTCTACAACAAGTGGAGAAAGAGGAGTTCAGTTATGGCATAATCTACAAACCAAAGATAATACTTGTGCATGCTGAAATTGAAAATTTACCTATTGAAATTTAGGAAATGTTTAATGAATTTAATTTTATTGTAGTAGATGATTTTCCAAGAAATTTTCCACCCAAAAGAAGCATAAACCATCACATAGATTTGATATCAGGAGCAAGCCTTCCAAATAAGGTTGCATATCAAATGATACCCAAGGAAACTGAAGAAAAAGGGAAACACGTTCAATAGTTGTTATATAAAGGGTTGATAAGAGAGAGCTTGAGTCCATGTGTTGTGCCTACATTACTATGTCCAAAGAAGGATGGAGAGTGGAGGATGTGTACAAATTCCAGAGAAATGAACAAGATCATGATTAGATACAAGTTTCCATTGCCACTGATGGATTATATGATGGATTGTTTGAGTGGAGCAACTTACTTTTCAAATATTGATCTAAAAAGTGGTTACCATCAAATTATGATTAAAGAAAGGGACGAGTGGAAGACATCTTTCAAGACCAATGGCAGATTGTATGAATGGATAGTCATTCCATTTGGACTAAAAAATTCACCCAATACATTCATGTGGTTGATGAACGAAGTCTTGAAAGAGTTCATTGGTAAGTTTGTTATTGTTTACTTAGATGATATCTTTATTTTCAGTAAAACTAAAAAAGAACACCTTAGACATGTGAGATATGTTCGGGAGAGATTGCAACAAGAAAAGTTGCTAATTAACATGAAGAAATGTAATTTTATGAAACCTGAGTCAGTATACTTAGGTTTAGTCATTTCAAAATATGGACTAAAAATGGATGCTGAGAAAATAGAGGCAATTGTGTATTTGACTTCACCCAAGAGCATCTTTGAAGTTAGAAGTTGTCATGGCTTAGCCGACTTCTATCGGAAGTTTATCAAAAGCTTCAGTGGTATTTGTGCACCTAACATAGATACAATTAAGAAGGACAAACAACCATTTTGTTGGACAACAACAACAGAGGAAATTTTCCAGCTATTGAAGAAGAGGATCACCGAGAGACTAGTGTTGAAGCTTCCCAACTTTAATCAGCTTTTCCAAGTAAGAAGTGATGCCAGTGGGACAACTATTGGAGTTGTACTAAGCCAAGAAGATAAACCTATTGCATATTTCAGTGAGAAGTTAAGCAACTCAAAACATAAATACTCTTCTTATGACAAAGAATTCTATGTTGTGGTTCAAGCTTTGAAGCGTTGGAGGCACTATTTAATTCTCAAAAAGTTTGTTATGTTCTTTGATAATTTTGCATTACAGTATATAATGAATCATCACAAGTTGAATCAAAAGCATGCCAAGTGGGTTGAATTTATGCAGATTTTTTCCTTTTTTATGAAGCATATAAGTGGACGAGCAAACAAGGTAGTCAATGCTTTAAGTAGGAGAAGTTTGATAATGTAAGAGAGTCAAGTGAAAATTTTAGGTTTTTATTATTTGAAGGATTTGTATGAAGTTGATGTTGATTTTCAAGAATCTTTTGATGCATGCAAGAATCGTGTAAACAAAGATAGCAGCCCATGGAAAGAGATCATGTTGCAAGATGGTTTGTTATTAACGAATAATGGACTATGTATTCTCAATTGTTATATGAGAGAGAACTTGATACAAGAAAAGCATAATAGACGGTTGGTAGGTGTTGAAGCCTCGAAAATCGCTGCAACAACATTGGGGATAACCACCCGGTCCGGACCTTAGTACAGCTCCTTTTCCGTTTGGAATAGTGGCTCCGACTGGGGATAATGGGACCAGTTTCCCAGAAATAGATAAACGGGATGAATGGATGATTTATAAACTATGCTAGCGATGAGCGAATAACTAAAATTATTAACAAGAATATAATAACTATGATCTATACCGAGGACTTATTGAGCTTTTAAAGTGCAGCGCTTGATGATCCGTGTCTATAAACAGGCATATAGATGACTCCATTTGACAGACATGGACATTATTCTATTCATGGTTACTATGCTTAAGTAGTTAAGCAAAGTGATTAAAGCGATATTACCACACTTTATCATTTATATCATTGACATATACATGATTAAAAGAAAAGGCACATCATAAAGCATCCAATAGTGGAATGAATAAAGATCTGCTATTACAGTGCATGCATATAATCAACAATAGCAAGAATAATCACATAACAATTCATATGAAAGGAATGAATTTAGACATAGATAGAAATACCATATGAGCTGCTTGACACTCCCAATATCAATCGCTATTTTTAGTTCTTCCTTCAACGCAAAAACATCCTCAACAAAGACAATAGTGCACAATTGCATAAAGAAGCTTCCTTGTCAAATTAAGAACAACTGGTCCGGTTTCATAAAAGAATATTGACTGAAGCACAGTAGTGCAAACTTCAGCCTTTTAAGTCTGTTACAAAACTTTACGACCCATTCCAAAACAATGAAAGGGTCTATAAATACTAAACTAATTTAAATATCTAATAAACAGAAATCCTACTAAATTGGTATCAATAACTTTTGATCCTATTTTTGCTAGCGATCTGGCAGGCGGGAGCATGATTCATCAAGTCGGTTGCTTGCCTTTAAATCTGAGCTGACTTATTGCAAGCATTGGCTCTACTTCAGGAGGTTTGTTGAGGCGCGAACTGAGCTGGGCGGCATAGGTGGCATCCTGAATATCGGGAATTATATACCCGATTGCATCTGTTAGGCACTTAAGAGCGGCTCTCTTTGTATGCGGCTTAATTAGAAAGAGCCAATATGCTTCCAAGCTTAAACTATTAATCCCAGCGATTAATCTCCCCTTTTCCTCTAAATCAGGATAACATGATTGCTCCAATGTGTTTGTTGTTGTCAATTTTCCTGGTGTACATTGGGAAATCATATTTGATAAGTAGAGAGTATTGTTAACTAGTTCAACTACATTGCTGGAAGTTGCTTTACATCTTGAAGTTGCTCTCTCTGCTTTCATCATCTGAGAATGCCATTCGGTGAAGAGTATGTCTTTATGTGTTTCTGAGATCCTGGGCAAATTTGCTTCTTTCCCTTGCTCAGAATCTCGCCAGTCAAGAAATGCAGTTATGATCTCTTCGGCTTGATCCAATTCATTTTTGGCTTTCTCCACCTGCTGATTTATGGATGTTGTTAATTCACACAGTGGCTCTACTTGAGCGATTTGTTGACACAAAAGCTTAACTTGGGATATTAATGCACCGTTTATTCGTGATGCTTCCGTTCTGAATTCTGCCACTTGTGAAGAGCCCTTTACTTTTTCGAGCTGAGATGATAATTGAGCGATTTGCTCATCCTTTGTTTTCATCATTTGCTCGTTCGCTGCCCTTAATTGTGCCAATGCCTATGATAATTCCTTCTATTTCTGGATCGCGCTTTGGTCGATCCTTTGCTTTTCTGCCTGCAATTGCTGAGTTAATTGACTGTTCATTTGCTGTTGTGCCAACAATTGCTCCTCTGCTTGCTCTGCCTTCTGCTTTGTCTCAGCCAATTCTGCCTGTAATGCGAAAATTTCTTGGTCCTTGGTTTTCAATAGAAGACTTACCTCTGATGCCTTATCAATCGTTGCTGCCTAATAGGCTCCCGCATACTGTGACAGTTTTGTGAGGTCATCGGAGGGGTCCAATTCCTCCTTCCAAACTACATTACCCGTGACTGTTTGCTCTGGAAAGATGGAAGGTTGATCAGTCCTTCGTCTTTTCCTTTGTCGATTTACAACTGCTCTATGCCTCGGGCTGTAGAAAACATCCAGGGGAGGAATATCTTCTACCTGGAGAATGATTTGGTCGGAGGGGTCCTTTGGTATTATCTCAACATCCTTAGAAATGGGTGGGCCGCTGGTTCCACTTAGAACCTGAGGTGAAGTGATGTCCTAGGTGTCATTTATCTTGGAAGTGTTTGTATCCTTCGAACATTCCAAGCCACTGATGATGGAATGAAATTGCTGCCATTCCTGGAGCAATTTGGGGTCTATATTAGTATCCACATTGACATCAGTGGTGGTCTGTTTCTCCTTTTCGGCTTGGGACTCCTTCTGCTCTTTTTCCTGCTCTTTCTTCAGTTGCTCCTCTTGTTCTCTCTTTTTCTTTTCCTCATGTTCTTTCTTTTGTTGTTCCTCTTTCTCTTTCCTCTGTCTTTCCTCATTTTCTTTTCTCTGCCGTTCTTCTTGTTCTCTCCTCTGCTTTTCCTCTTGTTCCTTCTTATGATCCTTTGTTATAACCGGAGGTTCTTTTGACTGTTGCCGACCAGACTCGCTTGATGATGTCGTTGGGGTCATTGCTAGTAAATCTAGAGGTAGAGTTTGCAACCTCTGTTCTCTAAGTTTATTAAACTCAGTCAACCCTTCATCATTATATTTTATTCTAGCGAGTTCTCTAGCCTGACCTATTGATTCAGTTGAAACGAACAGGTCGTCAAACGTATCTTCTTTATGCTCAAATTTTGTCAATTTGGCCTGTTCTAGTGCAGTATAGGAAACTTTCTTTAGATCAAATGGCCTATTTAGGATAGTCGCCAGAGTTAAGGATTGAATCTTTGTGGCTTCCTTTTCTGCATGTTTGAGATCATGCAGAGTATAGACACCACACCTCAAGGGAAAAGAGGGCCAGCCCCTCTTCTTTTCTTTCTTGAGAGTCTGTGTAGTACTCTCAGCCGTAATCTGATAAGTGATTTCTCTTGCTAGCAGTTTATCTGGTATATACAAAGGGAGAACATGTGGGTTGGCTTGGCTGCCGAACACTCTTATGTAGGTGAATCTCTCTTCTCCGAACCAACTCCCTACCGCTGTTAAATCAAACGAAGCTTGATAGGAAATCTTGGGAATGGGTTTATCAAAAATAGAATAATAAATAGGCACCATAAAGCCATTGCAGATTTGATACAGATGGTGCTTGTAAGAGGTCTTCCATAATTTCTGATGGTAAATGTGGATAGCCGTGGGATCTTGTGGCGTCCACCTCCAGCCGAGGACGGGAAATTCAGAATTGAAACATAATGTATCTAAAATATATGCATTGTAATAGAATGGGGGAATTTTCCTTTCAGTGACGACAGTCTTATTTCTAAACTCAAGCACGGTTGTTGCTAATTTGTCAGAGAGGATAGTGGCCCAATCCATAATTATACAGTTCACTGCTGCTTCCATTAGAGGAACCATTTCTATGGTGAAATTAGAAGAGTCATGCAATCCCCATAGTCTACACATCATTATTCCGGCATAGCAATAAGGAGAAGCCAGAGAGTCAACCGAGTACTTACCGGAAGAATCGTGTTTATGCTTGGCCGGATTTTGTCTCCAATCCCGGATGGGTTCGGATTCAACTTCATTTTCATTTGCGAATTTCTCCAGGAACGCCTTATTGTATATCTTCTCAGGTTCAGGCAAATGATACATCTGCCTCAAGTTCTCAGCTTTGAACGACCCGAAAATTCTCCCATCCCTGGTGCTGAAGGTTCTGTCTGTGATTGGGATTTCTTCAATTGCCCAACGTACTACATCTGTGTATGGGAGAATTTGTTCCCTGGCTGCTATCCTGTGAAGGAAGGAGTCAGCCAAATCCTTAAGAGTGCACTCAGATTTCCGAGCGGGATCAGCAGTGGCTTCTACTATTGTCACCGTAGGTTCTTCAATTTCGATTAAGTTGTAGGTATCCTGCCAAGTAGTTTTGTCGAGACCTGAACATGTCGTATCTGAAATTAATCCTTTCTTCTTGTCAGTGAGAACCTGTCCTACAGCTGGCGTAGTGAAAGCGCCTGTGGTCTTCTTGGATTTCTTCCCCATTTTGCTTGAGCTTTCTCTTTTGGATGAATTCTGCACAGAGGCGCAAATATACGTAATACAGAGAAATAGCAATGAAAACTTGCAAGTGATGAGAAATATTAACAGATGCGTCATAAGGGTTTAGCTTTTAAAATGGGCGCAGACACAATCCATGGGAGGATTTTAGGACTTATGATCACATTAAATGGCCGTTTAAAACCTGCCAATCTTAAATGCCCATTATATCGTTAATCGGCCGAATGATTCATTTTAAGCGTGCTGTGGGCATTTTGGCGGTTGTGTGCAGGCGAATCATGGTTGGACGGATCAAACCTTTAATATGAAACAATCATGATATCCTTTCCTTTAACGGCTTTTTCGAAAACTGTGCTTTATCGTTATCGGTCATCGGGGCAACCTTAAACCTTTTGTATTGACACTATTCACAACCTCCGATCGCCGATAGCGATATCGCGTCGCGTCGGGAGAATGAGGATTATAATGTGCATAAATAGTGTATCGCCGATTGCCGATTGCGATATCGCATCGCATCGGGGGTATGACCTGGGCGCCTTATTATTGTGCATTGGATATTGCCGATTGCCAATTGCGATATCGCATCGGTGGAGATCAATGTGCTACTTATTTATATACCTTATGTCATTGCGATATGCGATCTTGCGATCACTTTATCGCAATGACAAAGATTTGTTTTATTTCATCAAATGGGTTTTTCAAAAGGGTTTTATATAATGATTTCATTTGATTATCGGACCTTTTTGAACAATAAAATATTGATACCAATTAAACTCTAAAGGGACCCATTTCATATGATAATATTTATAAATAAAAATGATATGAAATGGGGGGTTGTTGTAGAGCACAACAATTGGCGATTCGCTGGAAGAACCAGTTATCTCTGGAAATCATAGAAATACTTAAGCTTTTTCAAAATAGAGTTTCAATCAAAAGGGGAAAATTCTAATATAACTAGATATATATGCATTCCGAATAAAATGAAACTATTTTGCCAACTTCCTCCCTTTTTTAAGAAAATAAATACATTCTAAGTTTTAAATAGGCCTTTATTGGTTTATAA
Organism: Pinus tabuliformis; assembly: GCA_031772625.1. Taxonomy (NCBI): domain Eukaryota; kingdom Viridiplantae; phylum Streptophyta; class Pinopsida; order Pinales; family Pinaceae; genus Pinus; species Pinus tabuliformis. The sequence goes on along the minus strand of CM062817.1, from coordinate 854,109,233 downwards.
TGATAAAACAGAAAACCTTTCCAAGTCAGTTTTTATAGTAAACTCATCTGTCATAGGTAGAGCCTCTGCTGCCAGCAAACGTTTATAGTTTCGACAGGGATACCTTTTAACCATGTGATTGTCCATTGTCCCATCCAATTAAGAGTGTGATTAACAGAATGAATTCAAAACATGTTTTCATATTTTGTTCTTCTTCTTTTTTTTGCCATTGACAGGATAAAAAGCCATTGTCCTGGTTTGGTGGCCAGCTGTTGACAATTCCATTCACTGGTAGTAATCTAACTGAACAAGCTGGCTCGTGATGAGACCCCTTGTCTTGTAATTTCAAGCCATTACCCTGTTTTGGTATGCAGTATTGGTAATGTCAGTTAAACTATTTCCCTATGAACATGGTAAGCAGGCTTGTAATAAGACCTCTTATCTTTAATATCTTATATTTTAGAATTACACTCTGAATAATCATAAACTTTAGTGAATGGGATGAACAATCTTCTCCTTAAGAGTAAATGGATGACAGGGTAAGAGTTGAAGATGCTGAAATTGGATTGGCTTCTATCTTGATATTGATAACCTTTTGAGACCAATTTGAAAACAGAAAATGATTTACAATACTTCTATGCTTTGAGAGGAGTTCACAAAACTTGAACTGTGGTTTCAGAATACAATGATACCTAATTTCCTAGAAATTATCCCTTTTGGTTAAGAGTTCTATTATTTAAAAGCAAATATTCATACTACTTCTGTGGGACAACTTTTTAAACACAGCAAAAGGTCAATGGAAGATACCTCACAACCTTATTTCCTAAAAATCCTACAAACTACAAAATCCTACCAAAATGAAAGGAGAAGGGGTTACCTCAATTAAAGAATTTCTTCAAAATAAGGCCATTAACAGGGAGATAATCTCTCAAACCTGATAAATCTTGCAATATAAAGGTCGAATGGCCTATCTTCTCACAGATCTGAAATGGTCCAAGCCACAACTTCTGGAACTTGGTGTGTTTGCCCTTGTCCTCATGGGCTTTGTCCCATTTCAGAACTAAATCACCGACTTGGAATTGTTTTGAACCGGATGAGACTGAATCAAAAGCTGCTTTGATGATTTGCTGATGTTTGGCATGGATAACCTTGGCTTTTTCTCTTTCCTCTTCTAATTTTAGAATTTGGTCATGTCTAAGTTGAATAGAAGAGGAAGGACTTTCCTCAATAAACTGCACTAGGGCTAAAGAAGGAAGAACAAGATTTGTGGGTAGTATTGCTTCTTTTCCATACACAAGATTAAACGGAGAAGTTCCTATAGAAGCTTTCTGTGTTATCCTATCAGCCCATAATGCAAACACTAAGGATTTGTGCCAGTTTCTATGATTCTGTTCGATAGTTCGCTTAAAAATTTTGATCAGATTCTTATTGGTAGATTCTGCTAAACCATTACCCTGGGGATAGTAATTAGCAGAATACTTTAATTTAAATCCTCTTTTAATAGCGAAATCAAACATAGCATTGCCTGAGAAATAAGAAGCATTATAAAAAACAAGAGCATTTGGGACACCAAACCTGGTAATGATGAATTGATCTATGAATTCAATGATTGCTTCAGAATTTGTTGTCTTCAAAGGGATTGCCTCAACCCATTTAGTAAAAAAATCGGTAGCAGTAAGGATATACTTATGCTGCTTGGAAGAAGGTGGGTTAATTTCCCCAATGATATCCAATCCCCATTGCTCAAATGGTTGTTCAATGTTGACTGGTTGCAAAGGGAAAGCCGGTTTCCGTTGTCTTCCACTAGAAGTTTGGCAATTGAGGCATTTCCTTACATATTCGTGGGCATCTCTAAACAGAGTGGGCCAATAATATCCAGCATGAATAACCTTGTGAGCTGTTGTGTCAGCTCCAAAATGTCCTCCTGCTGGTCCATCATGTAGCTCCTGCAAAACCTTTTGGGCTTCAGGTTTCTCAAGGCATCTTAATAAAATAGAATCATAATTCTTCTTAAAAAGCACATCATCAATAATTGTAAAATTCTTCGCTTTTAACCTAATGGCCCTTTTGTTCTTGTAAGACAGATTTGGAGGTGCATAACCATTCTTTAAATAAAAGATTAAATCTTCATATTGAGATTCAGAATCAGTAACACTTATCTGATTGATTTCTTCAGCTTGATCTGTATCGCTTGATTCAAGAATGTTGGATGCTCCTGCCAATATCCTGCAAAAACCTTGGCCCCTAACAATCTTTGCTGGCCAAATTTCTAAGTCATACTCTTGAAGCGTTGTGACCCAATTTGCCCTTTTTTCACCCAGTTCTTTTTGGATTAATAGTTTCCTTACCGCTGGGAAAGGAACTATAACTTTTGTGTGGGTTTTCAGAAGGAAGGGTCTATAATGTTTGACTGCTTTAAATACAGCAAAGGCTTGTTTTTCTACTTCGGAGTAATTTAATTCAGCACCCTGAAGATTTGAACTAAAAAATGAAATGGGTGCTTCCAAATTGTGATCATTTAGTTGCGTGAGTACTGCAGCATACGACGAGTTGGATGCGATGGTATACAATGTAAAATGATTGGAAAAACTTGGAGTATTTAAGGATGGGGCATTGATTATTGATTGCTTGATTAGATCAAAAGCTTCTTTCTCTGCTGATCCCCACTTAAAGACTGAATTTTTCTTAATCATTATTTGAAGTGGCAAAATAATTTGAGAAAAATCTGGAACAAATCTTTTAACAAAATTGATCTGGCCTAAAAATGACTGCATCGATTTTTTATTGTGTGGGAAAGGGATTTTAGAGATTTCTTTGATCCGATCAGGATCAATATAAATGCCATCTTTGGACACAATAAAACCCAAGAGCTTCCCTTGATCAAGAGCAAAGAACGACTTTTTAGGGTTAAGAGAAATACCATATCTTTTGCAGCGTTGAAAGATTTGACTCAAGTCATGCAAATGATTAGACCTCTCTTTAGAGAATACAGTTATATCGTCTAGATAGACGACTACTGTTCTATTAATCAACCCTCTAAAAGCTGTATCCATAGCTCTTTGGAATGTCGCTCCAGCATTTATAAGTCCAAAAGGCATTTTCTGATATGCATATGTTCCCCATTTTGTTCTAAATGTAGTTTTAAGCTGATCATCAGGATGAACCAGGACTTGGTTGTATCCTGAGAAACCATCTAGAAAGGACATCAATTCAGAGCCTGCTACTGATTGAAGTATTTGCTCCATAGTAGGCAATGGGAAATTGTCTTTCAAGCTTGCTTTGTTCAAGTTTCTGAAATCAATACAAATTCGAATGTCGCCATTTTTCTTTCTGACTGGCACCATATTAGAGACCCAGTTTGAGTGTCGGACTGGAAAAATAATCTTGGCTTTCAGGAGTTTGTTAAGTTCCGACTTTATCTGGCTCTCTAAGTTTGGATGTATTTTTCTTAACTTCTGCTGAATCGGTTTCTGATCGGGAAGCATTGGAATGGTATGTTGGATAATAGATGTATCATAAGTCTTCAAATCATCGTATTTCCAAGCAAAAACCTGTTTATTTTTCCTTAACAGTTTAATGAATGCCTCTTTCTCTTCCAAGGAAAGTCCTAATCCTAAATTAACATTTTGAGGAGCTTGCTCAGTACCTAAATTTATCAATTCAAACCTTAGGGTAGAGCTTTGGAGCTTTGCATTAGTTACAGGTTTAAACCTGTCTTTAATATCATAAAGATCTTCTAGCTTTACCACAGGCTTAGGAATTGCATTTTCCTGAGGTGTTTCTTTTATTTGGGAGTCATGCTCATCTTCTTCAATGATTTGATTATCATAGGACTTTTTAGAAGTTAAGAATTGTAAAATATCCTCATCATGGTTGAATACTCTCCAATTAGTGACATTATCGGGAATTGAAGGCCTAAAAATCAATTCTACGGAAAATCTATCAGGGCTGTAGTCTTCAGAAGGTAGAAGCTTGGAAGCTACATTGGCTAGTAGGTCGGCTGCCGAATTTTGCGACCTAGGAATGGAGGAAATGTTGAATGCAGAAAAGTGTGAGGTAAGATCTTGCACTAGCGATTGATAATGCTTGAGGTGATTTGAAAGACAATGAATTGCATTTCTTACCTGTTTAACAATAATTTCAGAATCGCTGAATACTTTTAGATATTGCACTTTAAGGTCGATTGCTTTATATAATCCCTGGACTAAAGCTTCATATTCGGCTGTGTTGTTAGTGCATTCAAATTCTAACCTACAAGACAGCATTGTTTTTTCCCCATGTGGACTAACCAAAACACATCCCGCTCCTGAGCCTTCGCTAGACTTGGAGCCATCAAAATATAAAGACCAAAATAAAGGAGTATTAACAAACATATTTACAGTTTTCTCATCATCATTGAAACATCTAGACCTATCTGTTTGTGAAAAATTCTCAATCTGAGATGAAAAATGATTAACTGAGAAAGGGGAGGGTTGGGCAACAAAGTTGCCAAAGAATGACTCTGATGAATAATTTCCCAAAATGTTGTTGTTGAATGCTACGGGTTGGTTTTCTTGTTCAAATTCAGTAACTGTGTGGGTCATATGTTTTTCTCGATCGATCCTTATTTGATTTGGCTTACCCTTATAGGGAAGCCACATATGTGACCAATCAGTGGAAATATACCCATGCAATTTTTCGGACCAATCCCTACTCAAAATTAAACCGTAAAATTCAGGTATGTCAGCTATTAGGATGTCAATCCTTTGTACTACTCTGGGATGAGAAGACAACCTGATAGTTATGGAATTAATTTCCCCCACAACCTGGACTTTGGTCCTGTCCAACTGTACAATATGGATAGCAGACTTCTAGGGTTCAATGTTCAGTTTAGAACAAACTGAAGCTGGCATTATGTTAGATGATGCCCCTGAGTCAATTAAACAGTTGTGCAGGTTTCTGTTCTAGATCTCATAGGTTAGAAGGAAGGGTGGAGTATGAGAATTTGATCTATCCCCAATTAGAACTGAATCGGTAGCTTCAACCATACCTGGAGGAGGTTGGCCTAAATCATTAGCAGCTTTTGCACTGGGAAGTGGTGTAGAGGGAACAGCATTCAATTCTTTAAGAAGTAATTTTTGCTGATGTTTTAATTTACTAAGTTCAAACATAGTTATGTTTGCTTTAGTTTTCTTCATGTCATCAACAATGTTGTATTCCATTGAATCGGATACCACTAATGTTTTAGATGTTAAAGGAGAATTAGAAGTTGAAGGCTGGTTTTGGGGAACTACTGCAGGTGATTTCTTTGGAGGTACTTTTTCCTTTGTTGTGGCAGCACCTGCACTCCTTTTCTTTGAAGTTGCCTGGGCAGGTTCAGAAGTACTTTTACTTCTAGTAGTGACCGGGAAGGCTTCTTCTTCATTATCGGTATCAGAGTTGGGGAGTATAAAATCCCACATTCCGTGACATTCAGCTACTTCTTCTTCATCATCAGTTTGTGAGGTTGTTTCCTCTTCCTCTTCTTCTTGCTCTGAATCTGCGTTAGATATGACATTCGGTGGCTTTGGTTCAGTTTTCTTATAAGTCCTAAATGGTCTTTTGTTTGAGGTTTCGGCCACCTGTTTCTTTATTTCAACCATTTCATTAGACAAAGTTTTCAGGACCTTTTGCAAACCCTCCATGTCATATGGGTCTTTTGGGGTTTTCTTCTTGGAATCCTCTTTGAAAGAGACTTTTTTGGCTTTTCTGTCTTCCAGAACAGCGTTCTTCTCTAGAGCATTTATGTGCTTTTCCACAGAAAGTGCTTCTCTCATATTTTTGGCTAAGGTAGGTTTCCCAGCCCTGTCTACAAAAATGGCTATATTGGCAGGTAGGGCGGTGATATACCATTCGCTTCGAATTTGTTCACTTGGTCTGGAAGCTGTAGGGATTTTATTCAAGAGTTTATTGAAGCTAGCATTAAATTCCTTTATTGGTTCCCTATGCTCTATTCTCAGATTGGAGAGGTCGTTTATTAAAGTAGCCAAAGACCTATCATCTCCATATTTAGTAAGAAACTGCTCTTGGCAAGTGTTCCAACTGGTAATGGAACCAGAGGGTAAAGAGAAATACCAGGATCCTGCTGATCCTTGCAAGGTGTAAGGGAAAAGTCTAACAACAACATCTTGTTCTGTTACTCCTTTCAAGTTGACTGCTAACATGAAATTATTGATGTGTTCCTCAGCCTGGGTTCCATCATTTGGATTAACCTTGGGTAGCCATTTTTCAGGAGCATCTGGTAAAGGATGCAACGGTGCAGGAATGTTGACTGCACCTGGCCTGGTCCATGGGTCTGCCATTATAATAGCAGTAGTAGATGATACTACTGTTGGAATTCCAGATGTATGGGAAGGAAATAATGCTGAGGAGTGAGCAGGTTGGGATGTTGAGGCTTCTAATCCCTGGTGAACAACAATATGTAATGGGGGAGTGGATGGTTGACTTTGCAGATGGGAAGATGAGATGGAGGATGTGGATGAAAGCTCTCCACTATCAGATCCTTCAGTATATTTCTTCGCCTTTTCCCTTTTGGGTAAAGGGAACTCAGTGGGTTCAATACCGAGCTTTTCGCTTTGAAGTCTGGTGAGAGGATGAGATAAATTGAACTGCGAAGTCGCACTGCTTTGTGATACCTCAGATTTCTGTGGCGAAATCGAGAAGCTCTGAAGTTTGTGGATAAGAGACTGGACTTCAGGTGATTCAAGACTTAATTGTTTTGGAGTATGATGGGTTTGAGCAGTGGTACTTGATTCCTCTCCTTCTTGATTGTATACTGGAGAACCAGCATGCAATTGGGAAGTACGAGGAGATTTGGAGGGAGAATTACTCTTAGAATGGCTTGCAGATTTGGGTTTGCTTGCCATTCACAGTCAACCCTCCTTCTTGCGCCAAAAATGTTGAAGCCTCAAAAATCGCTACAACAACATTGGGGATAACCACCCGGTCCGGACCTTAGTACAGCTCCTTTTCCGTTTGGAATAGTGGCTCCGACTGGGGATAATGGGACCAGTTTCCCAGAAATAGATAAACGGGATGAATGGATGATTTATAAACTATGCTAGCGATGAGCGAATAACTAAAGTTATTAACAAGAATATAATAACTATGATCTATCCTGGGGACTTATTGAGCTTTTAAAGTGTAGCGCTTGATGATCCGTGTCTATAAACAGGCATATAGATGACTCCATTTGACAGACATGGACATTATTCTATTCATGATTACTATGTTTAAGTAGTTAAGCAAAGTGATTAAAGCGATATTACCACACTTTATCATTTATATCATTGACATATACATGATTAAAAGAAAAGGCACATCATAAAGCATCCAATAGTGGAATGAATAAAGATCTGCTGTTACAGCGCATGCATATAATCAACAATAGCAAGAATAATCACATAATAATTCATATGAAAGGAATGAATTCAGACATAGATAGAAATACCATATGAGCTGCTTGACACTCCCAATATCAATCGCTATTTGTAGTTCTTCCTTCAATGCAAAAACATCCTCAACAAAGACAATAGTGCACAATTGCATAAAGAAGCTTCCTTGTCAAATTAAGAACAACTGGTCCGGTTTCATAAAAGAATATTGACTGAAGCACAGTAGTGCAAACTTCAGTCTTTTAAGTCTGTTACAAAACTTTACGACCCTTTCCAAAACAATGAAAGGGTCTATAAATACTAAACTAATTTAAATATCTAATAAACGGAAATCCTACTAAATTGGTATCAATAACTTTTGATCCTATTTTTTCCAGCGATCTGGCAGGTGGGAGCATGATTCATCAAGTCGGTTGCTTGCCTTTAAATCTGAGCTAACTTATCACAAGCATTGGCTCTACTTCAGGAGGTTTGTTGAGGCACGAACTGAGCTGGGCGGCATAGGTGGCATCCTAAATATCGGGAATTATATACCCGATTGCATCTGTTAGGCACTTAAGGGCGGCTCTCTGTGTATGCGGCTTAATCAGAAAGAGCCAATATGCTTCCAAGCTTAAACTATTAATCCCAGCGATTAATCTCCCCTTTTCCTCTAAATCAGGATAACATGATTTCTCCAATGTGTTTGTTGTTTTCAATTTTCCTGGTGTACATTGGGAAATCATATTTGATAAGTAGAGAGTATTGTTAACTAGTTCAACTAGATTGCTGGAAGTTGCTTTACATCTTGAAGCTGCTCTCTCTGCTTTCATCATCTGAGAATGCCATTCGGTGAAGAGTATGTCTTTATGTGTTTCTGAGATCCTGGGCAAATTTGCTTCTTTCCCTTGCTCAGAATCTCTCCAGTCAATAAATGCAGTTATGATCTCTTCGGCTTGATCCAATTCATTTCTGGCTTTCTCCACCTGCTGATTTATGGATGTTGTTAATTCACACAGTGGCTCTGCTTGAGCGATTTGTTGACACAAGAGCTTAACTTGGGATATTAATGCATTGTTTATTAGTGATGCTTCCGTTCTGAATTCTGGCACTTGTGAAGAGCCCTTTACTTTTTCGAGCTGAGATGATAATTGAGCGATTTTCTCAGCCTTTGTTTTCATCATTTGCTCGTTCGCTGCCCTTAATTGTGCCAATGCCTATGATAATTCCTTCTGTTTCTGGATCGTGCTTTGGTCGATCCTTTGCTTTTCTGCCTGCAATTGCTGAGTTAATTGACTGTTCATTTGCTGTTGTGCCAACAATTGCTCCTCTGCTTGCTCTGCCTTCTGCTTTGTCTCAGCCAATTCTGCCTGTAATGCGAAAATTTCTTGGTCCTTGGTTTTCAATAGAAGACTTACCTCCGATGCCTTATCAATCGTTGCTGCCGAATAGGCTCCCGCATATTGTGACAGTTTTGTGAGGTCATCGGAGGGGTCCAATTCCTCCTTCCAAACTACATTACCCGTGACTGTCTGCTCTGGAAAGATGGAAGGTTGATCAGTCCTTCGTCTTTTCATTTGTCGCTTTACAACTGCTATATGCCTCGGGCTGTAGAAAACATCCAGGGCAGGAATATCTTCTACCTGGAGAATGATTTGGTCGGAGGGGTCCTTTGGTATTATCTCAACATCCTTAGAAATGGGTGGGCCGCTGGTTCCACTTAGAACCTGAGGTGAAGTGATGTCCTGGGTGTCATTTATCTTGGAAGTGACTGTATCCTTCGAACATTCCAAGCCACTGATGATGGAATGAAATTGCTGCCATTCCTGGAGCAATTTGGGGTCTATATTAGTATCCACATTGACATCAGTGGTGGTCTGTTTCTCCTTTTCGGCTTGGGACTCCTTCCGCTCTTTTTCCTGCTCTTTCTTCTGTTGCTCCTCTTGTTCTCTCTTTTGCTTTTCCTCATGTTCTTTCTTTTGCTATTCCTCTTTCTCTTTCCTTGTCTTTCCTCATTTTCTTTTCTTTGTCGTTCTTCTTGTTATCTCCTCTGCTTTTCCTCCTGTTCCTTCTTATGATCCTTTGTTATAACCGGAGGTTCTCTTGACTGTTGCCGACCAGACTCGCTTGATGATGTCGCTGGGGCCGTTGGTAGTAAATCTAGAGGCAGAGTTTGCAACCTCTGTTCTCTAAGTTTATTAAACTCGGTCAACCCTTCATCATTATATTTTATTCTAGCGAGTTCTCTAGCCTGACCTATTGATTCGGTTGAAACGAACAGGTCGTCAAACGTATCTTCTTTATGCTCAAATTTTGTCAATTTGGCTTGTTCTAGTGCAGTATAGGCAACTTTCTTTGGATCAAATGGCCTATTTGGGATAGTCGCCAGAGTTAAGGATTGAATCTTTGTGGCTTCCTTTTCTGCATGTTTGAGATCATGCAGAGTATAGACACCACACCTCAAGGGAAAAGAGGGCCAGCCCCTCTTCTTTTCTTTCTTGAGAGTCTGTGTAGTACTCTCAGCCGTAATCTGATAAGCGATTTCTCTTGCTAGTAGTTTATTTGGTATATACAAAGGGAGAACATGTGGGTTGGCTTGGCTGCCGAACACTCTTATGTAGGTGAATCTCTCTTCTCTGAACCAACTCCCTACCACTGTTAAATCAAACGAAGCTTGATAGGAAATCTTGGGAATGGGTTTATCAAAAATAGAATAATAAATAGGCACCATAAAGCCATTGCAGATTTGATACAGATGGTGCTTGTAAGAGGTCTTCCATAATTTCTGATGGTAAATGTGGATAGCCGTGGGATCTTGTGGCGTCCACCTCCAGCCGAGGACGGGAAATTCAGAATTGAAACATAATGTATCTAAAATATATGCACTGTAATAGAATGGGGGAATTTTCCTTTCAGTGACGACAGTCTTATTTCTAAACTCAAGCACAGCTGTTGCTAATTTGTCAGAGAGGATAGTGGCCCAATCCATAATTATACTGTTCACTGCTGCTTCCATTAGAGGAACCATTTCTATGGTGAAATTAGAAGAGTCATGCAATCCCCATAGTCTACACATCATTATTCCGGCATAGCAATAAGGAGAAGCCAGAGAGTCAACCGAGTACTTACCGGAAGATTCGTGTTTATGCTTGGCCGGATTTTGTCTCCAATCCCGGATGGGCTCGGATTCAACTTCATTTTCACTTGCGAATTTCTCCAGGAACGCCTTATTGTATATCTTCTCTGGTTCGGGCAAATGATACATCTGCCTCAAGTTCTCAGCTTTGAACGACCCGAAAATTCTCCCATCCCTGGTGCTGAAGGTTCTGTCTGTGATTGGGATTTCTTCAATTGCCCAACGTACTACATCTGTGTATGGGAGAATTTGTTCCCTGGCTGCTATCCTGTGAAGGAAGGAGTCAGCCAAATCCTTAAGAGTGCACTCAGATTTCCGAGCGGGATCAGCAGTGGCTTCTACTATTGTCACCGTAGGTTCTTCAATTTCGATTAAGTTGTAGGTATCCTGCCAAGTAGTTTTGTCGAGACCTGAACATGTCGTATCTGAAATTAATCCTTTCTTCTTGTCAGTGAGAACCTGTCCTGCAGCTGGCGTAGTGAAAGCGCTTGTGGTCTTCTTGGATTTCTTCCCCATTTTGCTTGAGCTTTCTCTTTTGGATGAATTCTGCACAGAGGCGCAAATATACGTAATACAGAGAAATAGCAATGAAAACTTGCAAGTGATGAGAAATATTAACAGATGCGTCATAAGGGTTTAGCTTTTAAAATGGGCGCAGACACAATCCATGGGAGGATTTTAGGACTTATGATCACATTAAATGGCCGTTTAAAACCTGCCAATCTTAAATGCCCATTATATCGTTAATCGGCCGAATGATTCATTTAAGCGTGTTGTGGGCATTTTGGCGGTTGATTGCAGGTGAATCATGGTTGAACGGATCAAACCTTTAATATGAAACAATCATGATATCCCTTCCTTTAACGGCGTTTTCGAAAACTGTGCTTTATCGTTATCGGTCATCGGGGCAACCTTAAACCTCTTGTATTGACACTATTCACAACCTCCGATCGCCGATAGCGATATCGCGTCGCGTCAGGAGAATGAGGATTATAATGTGCATAAATAGTGTATCGCCGATTGTCGATTGCGATATCGCATCGCATCGGGGGTATGACCTGGGTGCCTTATTATTGTGCATTGGATATTGCCGATTGCCGATAGCGATATCGCATCGCATCGGAGCGAATGGCATGTGGGTGCTTTAAAATCTGCATAGAGTATTGCCGATTGCCGATTGCGATATCGCATCGGCGGAGATCAATGTGCCACTTATTTATATACCTTATGTCATTGCGATATGCGATCTTGCGATCGCTTTATCGCAATGACAAAGATTTGTTTTATTTCATCAAATGGGTTTTTCAAAAGGGTTTTATATAATGATTTCATTTGATTATCGGACCTTTTTGAACAATAAAATATTGATACCAATTAAACTCTAAAGGGACCCATTTCATATGATAATATTTATAAATAAAAATGATATGAAAATGGGGGGGTGTTGTAGAGCACAACAGTAGGACATTTTGGTGTTGATAAGAAACTTGGGCAGCTGAACCATTTTTATTTCTAGCCAAATATGAGAGTGGATGTGTAGAAATATGTGAGTAGGTGTAGGGTGTGTTAGCATGCAAAAGGAAAGAGTCAAAATGTTGGACTATATACTCCTTCACATATTCCCTATAAACCACGGGACTCGGTGAGTATGGATTTTGTTTTGGTTTTCCCAAAGACTCAACGAGGTAATGACTCAATACTTGTAGTTGTGCACAAATTTATGAAAATGGCTTATTTTATTCCATGTTACAAAACTAGTGACGCTACACATGTGGCTAATTTGTTTTTCAATGAGATTGTTCGATTACATGGTTTGTTGAAGAGTATAATTTCTGACAGGGACACAAGGTTTATAGGGCATTTTTGGAGAACCTTATGGAAGAAACTTAGAACCAAGTTAAAATTCAACTCATATTATCATCCACAGTCTAATGGATAGACCGAAGTGGTGAATAGAAGTCTCGGGAACATATTGAGAATCCTTTTGGGTGGTCAACCAAAGCAATGGGATCGTTTATTAGCTCAAGTTGAGTTCACATTTAATGATTCACCAAATAGGAGCACAGGGAAATGTCTATTTCATATTTTGTATGGGATGCATCCTAAGGGAGTTTGTGAACTATGAGATTTAGGCATATTAGAACACACAAGTGTTGAAGGAGAATATTTTGAAGTAGCAATGAGTGAGTTGCATGACCAAGTTAAGTAGAGGTTACAAGTCAACAACTCCAAATAGAAGCAAAATGTATATTTAAAAAGAAGGGAAGTGAACTTTGAAGTAGGAGACATGGTCTTAGCTCACCTAAGAAAGGAGAGATTTCCAAGAAAGAAGTATAATAAAAATAAGATGAATAAAATAGGTCCTTGCAAGATACTTGGTTAGTTTACTACAAATGCTTAAGAACTACAGTTTCCTACATGTATAGGTATTGCACCTATTTTCAACGTAACTGATTTGTACCTTTATCTAGTTGGTGACAAACACTCATCTATAGTAAATGCAGACAGTGACGAAGTCAGTGAGCAACAATGGGTAAAACAAATGCCTATGGAAAAAACATTGGAGGCTGAAATGATTTCGGACACAAACTTGCAAAGCAAATAAGAGGAAAGGAATATTTGGAGTACTTGGTGAAGTGGAAAGGTCGTTCGGTTGAGGATTCAACTTGGATGAGTGCTGCATCTCTACAGAAAATAGGTTATTTTGTAGAAGAACTTATGATCAGGAGCTCATAAATATTTCTTTCCCGGGGAGCTTCATTTAGGTGCATTAGGCGAGCACAAAATTTGATGAAGTCTAGATAAGAGCCAACCAATGTGATGGGATGGTCACATGGTAATGTTGGGGGGGGGGGGGGGGGGGGGGGGATTTTTTGTAGGTTTTAACCCTGTACAGAAATTACCTGCAAACGAATTCTTAAAAATAGAAAATATACAATGGCGAGAAACACAAAACAAATACACAGATATTTTCCCCTAGATCCCAAAACGGGGTTACCAGACTGATTTTTCATTATATTCCTTTCAATGTTACAACACATATATATACTATGTCAAAGCATTCATAAACCCTAATCCATTAACCCTGGATTAGAACATAACCGTAGTTCTCTTGACCAGATCTACAAGATACCATGGGAAAAAAATCATCATGCCCAAAACCATGTGCAAAACCCATGCACAAAACCATAGGTAGGTCCTCCCACCTAATATAGGGTCCAAAAAAAAATATGGGGTGCTGCCCCAAACCTCATGCAGGGGGGCTACCACTCCCCCGCGCATGAGGCTAGTCGTGGAAAGAATATAACACGCACCCAACAGTCTCCCACTTGTTGTTTTCTTTCCACGAGATAGCTTAGTCATTGGTCCAGCCCTGGAACACCCATTGTTTCTCTACCCCAAAAAAACTTCTCAGTGCTCACAGACTTTGTCAATGCATCTGCAACATTCTTTGAATTGTCCACCTTTACCAAAAACACCTTTTTGTCCTCAACCATATCCCTCTCAAAGTGATACTAAACATCAATGTGCTTTGTCTTTGAATGATAAGTAGGGTTCTTTGCCAATAAAATTGCACTTTGGCTATCACAGTCTATCCTTATAGCTCACTATACCAACCGCATACTTGAACACAATCTCTACAACCAAACTGCTTCCTTGCTTGCATGAGTGACTGCCATGTATTCTTCCTCTGTAGTTGAAAGTGCCACTATAGACTGTCTCTTGCTTATCCAATTGACTGCACCTCCAAATAGGTTAAACACATACCCACTTGTAGATCTTCTTTGATCTAGATCTCCAACCCAGTCTACATCAACAAAGCCATGAATGTCTAAAACTTTGTCCAATCCTGGTCTTTCTTGGTAGCAAAAACCATAATCACTAGTGCCACGCAAATACCTAAAAATTGGCTTCACTGATGTCCAATGCTCCTTTCTTGGTTTTAACATAAACTTGCTCAATACTCCCATTGCATATGCAATGTATGGTCTATTACAGACCATTGTATACATCAGGGTACTGACTGTGCTTGCATATGGAACATGAGACATGTCCTCTTCCTCTTCTTGTGTCTTGGGACATTGTTCAGCAGATAGCTTCACAGCTACATGAATAGGAACATTCACTGGTTTGTTATCATGCATATTAAACCTCTGCAGTATTGTCTCGACATACTTCCTCTGGTTTAAGTAGAGCTTCCTCTTTGCCCGATCTCGTTTAATTTCCATGCCCAAAATATAGTTTGCAGAACTGAGATCCTTCATGTCGAATTTGGAGGATAATTGGGTCTTCAAATCCTAGATAATTTCTTTGTCATTTCCAATCAACAACATATCATCCACATACAAGACTATATAAACAACACGGTCACCAATTAATTTAAAATACACACAGGGATCCACTCTGCTTTTGGTGAAACCAAGTCTCTGTCTATATGTATCAACTTTTTTATACCACATCCTTGGTGACTGTTTTAAACCATATAGAGAATTTTTTAACCTGCATACCAATTCTTTCTTACCCTTCACCGCAAAAACTTCAGGTTGCTTCATGTAGATCTCTTCTTCAAGATCCCCGTGAAGAAATGATGTCTTCACATCCATCTGTTCTACCTCAAAATCAAAAGAAAAAACAACAAATAAAAGTAATCTAATAGAAGCTACCTTGGCAAGAGGAGAAAAAATATCACCAAAATCAATTCCTGACACCTGGGAATAACCTTTTGCTACCAATCGAGCTTTGTATTTCTCCACCTTTCCTTCTGCATTCATCTTCTTCTTAAACAACCATTTTCTTCCAATGTGTTTCCTTACAGTCGACAACTCCACCAAATCCCAAGCCTCATTTTTGTCCAAAGATTCCATTTCATCAACCATGGCATCTTTCCAAAATTTTCCATCCTCTGAATCTACTGCCTCCCTGACAATTTTGGGATCATCATCAGTAATAGATAAAGAAAATTTTGAACAAAAATAAGATGGACTATACCTTTTTGGTTGCCTTCTTTCTCGAACTAATCTTCTCACAGCTGGAGTTTGTGGCTTTTTATCTTCTGATTCTTATTCTGTTGTAGAGTCTGATTCTTCCTCCTTTAGCTCAAACTCTATCTTCTCAGGTTCCTTTGGTAGGAATTCATGTTTAATAACATATTTCACCTCTATAAACACCACATCTTGGTTGAACACAACCTTCCTTGTTTTTGGGTACCAAAGCTTATAACCTTTTAAACCATCCTTATACCCAATAAATATGCACCTTTCATATTTACTATCCAACTTAGTTCTTTTCTCCTTTGAAACTTGTACATATGAATCACATCCAAATACCCTCAGATGTGAAAGTGATGGTTTCTTACAATTCCATACCTCATGCGGAGAATTATCCTCCAATGCTGATGAAGGTGATATATTAACTAGGTAACATGCAGTATCCACTACCTCTGCCCAAAATTCTTGTCTTACCCTGACACCACTAAGCATGTTTCTTTCCTTTTCCATAAACGTCCTGTTCATTCTTTCTGCAACTTCATTTTGATGAAGTGTGTATGGAGTAGTCTTGTATCATGCTATACCACACTTCTTACATAACTCTTCAAATTCCTTCTTGTAGAAATCTCCACTATCATCCATCCTCAGCACCTTTACCTTCTTTTTTGTCTGTTTTTTCATTAGAGCCTTAAATTCTTTAAACCTATCAAGGACTTTAGATTAATTCCTTAGGAAATATATCCATGTATTCCTTGAGAATAAATCTATAAATGATACATAGTACACAGTCTTACCCAGTGATGGAACCTACACAGGTCCAAACACATCACTAGCACAAGCTTTAATATCCCTTTCGCCCTCTTAGCACTAGAGGGGAAACTCACACGATCCAGCGTCTCATATACACAATGTTCATAGAGATTGAAATCCAAAGAGAAATTAGACATACCTTCTACCATACCATTACCATGAAGTATTTGAATGCCCTTCTCTCCACTATGTCCAAGCCTTTGATGCCATAGCACGGTCTTTTCTCCAGAGACCACTAGATTTTCTACTCCACTTTCAGGAACCACAGAACTGTTGCTCCCATCAATAAAAATATACCCAGAAGCTTGTAAATAGTTCCAATGCGAACTCCCCACATCAATACCAGTGCTCCCCGAACCATCTTACAGGTATATTTCTTGAACACTATTTTTACACATGCATCATCCATCTTGATTACATAAATCAGATTTCTAGTCAATGTAGGAATATGCAGAACCCGAAAGTGTTCTAATCCTTCCACCTTGCAAACTCATCTTGACTTTTCTACGTCTAATGATTCTAGCCTTCCTATCATCTCCTAAGAAGACATCACCACCATCATATTTCTCAAACTCACAGAACCACTCCCTATGGGGAGTGAAGTGAAAGGATGCACATGAGTAAATAACCCATGCTTCATGATCTACATGTGTACTTGAAGAAGAAGCCAAGTACACATCCCCACCTTCATATGAGGTGGTTTTTGCCTCTACATAAGGAGCATCATCAAATCCCTTTCCTTTCTTAGGAGCTTTAAACCTACTGTCCTTTTGAAGCACCCTTCCTTTCCGCATTTCCAACACACCTTTACAGGTTTTCCTGGAGATTTAGATCTCCCACTCGAGGACTTATTTTTGTTTCTATTATGGGACCATCCTCATACAGTCAAGGCATATCCATTCTAGCCCTCTAGTTTTTTTCGTCTCATCTCCTCCGACAGCAAGGATGAGACTATTTCATCAAACTTCAAGGTAGTTGTATTGCTAGCTATTGCAACAACCATACTATCCCATGAATCTAGTAGAGAACACAACAAACTGATGCACTTATCTTCATCTGAAAATTTAATATCAACAAATAACAATTGAATTACCATAGTATTAAATGCGTTCAAATTATTTGTCACCGAGTCTCCATCCTTCATCCTCAGGTTATACAACTTTATCTGTAGGAATAGTTTGTTCACCAGAGACTTAGATTGGTACAAAGTCCCTACCTTGTCCCACAAAGCCTTCACCGTATCTTCCCCTAATACATTCAACAATATTGAATATGAGATACACAACCGCATTGTGCTCTTTACTTTCTGATCCAACTTTGATTATTTTTTATCTCACATTGTCATTGGTTTAGTACCCGGATCTACCGCGATCCACTGATATTTATCCACCAGTAGATCCTCCATCTTAAGTTTCCACAACTCAAAACTCTGACCATTAAATTTCTCGATCTCTATATTTCCACTGCTTGCCATCTTCTTTCACCGCAAGAATCGATCCTGTGAATCTCCCACTAAACAGGGTCTAACACAGGCCTGAGCAAAAACCCTCAATAGCAAAGGCATACCCTTGAAGCTAAAACAACTCTCATACCAAATGTAGGTTTTAACCCTGTACCGAAATTACCTGCAAACAAATTCTTAAAAACAGAAAATATACAATGGCGAGAAACACAAAACAAATACACAAAGATTTTACCCTGGATCCCAAAATTCGGACTACCAGATTGATTTTTCATTATATTCCTTTCACTGTTACAACACATATATATACATTCTGAAGCATTCAGAAACCCCAATCCATTAAGCCTGGATTAGAACATAACCATAGTTCCCTTGACCAGATCTACAAGATACCATGGACAGAAAACCATCATTCCCAAAACCATGTGCAAAACCCATGCACAAAACCATAGGTAGGTCCGCACGTGAGGTTAGTCATGGAAAGAATATAGCACACACCCAACATTTTTGTTAAGAAATTTTCAAAGTTTAATTTAGGAGTGAGTTTTTATCTTTTTTACAAATAAGTTGGAGAAGTTATTTTCTAACGTAAGTTTAGTTTTCAGTTCCCTTATATTGTGCAGAAGGGGAAATGATTCACATTCCATGACTCTTGTTTTTCATAGCTTTTTTCTTTTTGGGGAATAAAGAGAAGGAGTGTCTAGAAGCTCCCGAGGGAGAGGAATAGAGGAACTCATTGTTTCTCTGCTTAACTATAGTTCTGAAGTTGTAGACCTTTCCTTTCTTAGGAGCTTTAAACCTACTGTCCTTTTGAAGTACCCTTCCTTTCCACATTTCCAGCACACCTTTACAGGTTTTCCTGGAGATTTAGATCTCCCTCTAGATTTAGATCTCCTACTCGAGGACTTATTTTTGTTTCTATTAAGGGACCATCCTCATAAAATCAAGGCATCTCCATTCTGGCCCTCTAGTTTTTTTCGTCTCATCTCCTCCGACAGCAAGGATGAGACTATTTCATCAAACTTCAAGGTAGTTGTATTGCTAGCTATTGCAACAACCATATTATCCCATGAATCTAGTAGAGAACACAACAAACTGATGCACTTATCTTCATCTGAAATTTTAATATAAACAAATAAGAATTGACTTACCATAGTATTAAACGTGTTCAAATTCTTTGTCAACGAGTCTCCATCCTTCATCCTCAGGTTATACAACTTTATTCATAGGAACAGTTTGTTCACCAGAGACTTAGATTGGTACAAAGTCCCTACCTTGTCCCACAAATCCTTCACCGTATCTTCCCCTAATACATTCAACAATACTGAATCTGAGATACACAACTATATTGTGCTCTTTACTTTTTGATCCAACTTCGATGAGTTTTCATCTCACATGTTCATTGGTTTAGTACCCAGATCTACCACGATCCACTGATCTTTATCCACCAGTAGATCCTCCATCTTGAGTTTCCACAACTCAAAACTCTGACCATTAAATTTCTCGATCTCTATATTTCCACTCCTTGCCATCTTCTTTCACCGTAAGAATCGATCCTACAAATCTCCTACTAAACAGGGTCTAACATAGGCTCGAGCAAAAACCCTCAACAGCAAAGGCATACCCTTGAAGCTGAAACAACTCTCATACCAAATGCAGGTTTTAACCCTATACCGAAATTACCTGCAAACAAATTCTTAAAAACAGAAAATATAAAATGGCGAGAAACACAAAACAAATACACAGAGATTTTACCCTGGATCCCAAAATTGGGACTACCAGATTGATTTTTCATTATATTCCTTTCATTGTTACAACACATATATATACATTCTAAAGCATCCAGAAACCCAAATCCATTAAGCCTAGATTAGAACATAACCATAGTTCCCCTGACCAGATCCACAAGATACCATGGACAGAAAATCATCATTCCCAAAACCATGTGCAAAACCCATGCACAAAACCATAGGTAGGTCCGCACGTGAGGTTAGTCATGGAAAGAATATAGCACACGCCCAACATTTTTGTTAAGAAATTTTCAAAGTTTAATTTAGGAGTGAGTTTTTATTTTTTTTACAAATAAGTTGGAGAAGTTATTTTCTAACGTAAGTTTATTTTTCAGTTCCCTTATATTGTGGAGAAGGGGAAATGATTCACATTCCATGACTCTTGTTTGTCATAGTTTTTATCTTTTTGGGGAATAAAGAGAAGGAGCGTCTAGAAGCTCCCGAGGGAGAGGAATAGAGGAACTCGTTGTTTCTCTACGTAACTATAGTTCTAAAGTTGCAGAACTTTCCTTTCTTAGGAGCTTTAAACCTACTGTCCTTTCGAAGCACGCTTCCTTTCTGCATTTCCAGCACACCTTTACAAGTTTTCCTAGAGATTTAGATCTACCACTCGAGGACTTATTTTTGTTTCTATTCTGGGAGCATCCTCATACAATCAAGGCATCTCCATTCTGGCCCTCCAGTTTTTTCGTCTTATCTCCTCCGACTGCAAGGATGAGACTATTTCATCAAACTTCAAGGTAGTTGTATTGCTAGCTATTGCAACAACCATACTATCCCACGAATCTAGTAGAGAACACAACAAACTGATGCACTTATCTTCATCTGAAATTTTAATATCAATAAATAACAATTGACTTACCATAGTATTAAATGCGTTCAAATTCTTTGTCACTGAGTCTCCATCCCTCATCTTCAGGTTATACAACTTTATCTGTAGGAACAATTTGTTCACGAGAGACTTAGATTGGTACAAATTCCCTACCTTGTCCCACAAAGCCTTCACCATATCTTCACCTAATACATTCAACAATACTGAATCTGAGATAAACAACAGTATTGTGCTCTTTACTTTCTAATCCAACTTCGATGAGTTTTCATCTCACATTGTCATTAGTTTAGCACCCGGATCTACCGCGATCCATTGATCTTTTTCCACCAGTAGGTCCTCCCTCTTGAGTTTCCACAACTCAAAACTCTGACCATTAAATTTCTCGATCTCTATATTTCCACTGCTTGCCATCTTCTTTCACTGCAAGAATTGATCCTGCAAATCTCCCACTAAAGAGGGTCTAACACAGGCCCGAGCAAAAACCCTCAACAGCAAAGGCATACCCTTGAAGCTGAAACAACTCTCATACCAAATGTAGGTTTTAACCCTGTACTGAAATTACCTGCAAAAAAATTCTTAAAAATAGAAAATATACAATGGCGAGAAACACAAAACAAACACACAGAGATTTTATCCTGGATCCCAAAATTGGGACTACCAGATTGATTTTTCATTATATTCCTTTCACTATTACAACACATATATATACATTCTGAAGCATTCAGAAACCCCAATCCATTAAGCCTGGATTAGAACAAAACCATAGTTCCCTTGACTGGATCTACAAGATACCATGGACAGAAAACCATCATTCTCAAAACCATGTGCAAAACCCATGCACAAAACCATAGGTAGGTCCGCACGTGAGGTTAGTCATGGAAAGAATATAGCACACACCCAACATTTTTGTTAAGAAATTTTAAAGGTTTAATTTAGGAGTGAGTTTTTATTTTTTTTACAAATAAGTTGGAGAAGTTATTTTCTAACGTAAGTTTAGTTTTCAGTTCCCTTATATTGTGGAGAAGGGGAAATGATTCACATTCCATGACTCTTGTTTGTCATAGCTTTTTTCTTTTTGGGGAATAAAGAGGAGGAGTGTCTAGAAGCTCCCAAGGGACTGGAATAGAGGAACTCGTTGTTTCTCTGCGTAACTATATTTCTGAACTTGCAGACCTGCCTGTACTTACCAATCTGTGTGAATTAGAGGGTATTTTTGTGTGAATGGCATAAATGAACAAAAAATGGCACTGTGAATTTGTATGGTTTGAGATTGAATCGAAACCCTATGATTAAACCAAATATATTTCTTCTTATGAACCGATATTAATTGCATTTGTATTCCTGTGTGTTTGATCATTTTGAGAGACTGTAACTTGTTGAATCGATTTACATTAATAATTTGTACATTATGGCTTCAGTCGTTGTGTGATTTGTTCATTTATATTTTGTATTCTTGTCGTATCAGTTTCAAATATCGTGGAGGAATTCTCATTGCTTTTTGGAGTAGTGAGTGAGTGGATTTTTTCTAGCAAATTGAACGCTAGTAAACTAAAATCGAGTACCCTATTTTGAATATGGTCAAAATCTCGGTTAGATTGGTTTTTTTACTATCAAGTTTGAACTAATGTTGCAAACTTTGGTAAAGAAAGGAAAAGTAAATTGTTTACTTTGTTGAGTAGCAAGTCAAGGACGTTGAGAGTTGGATTAGAAAAGAGCTAAGTTGATTCATCTTCCCCAAAATCATTGTATATAAATTTGACAGCGCATTGGCAAATCATTTTGTAGCGAACAACATTACCAAATCATTATTTAGAGACTACACAGTTAATTAGAAAATGGACGCTACCAAATCTTTTCATAGTCATTGTGGAAAAGAAAAGAAAATTATTGGAGGATTGCATTTCGGATTGAAATCTCCTTTTAGCTTGCCCGTTGCACCAACAGGTGGTTGGCAGTTTATTGCTAGTGCGTTTGGTGCCAGGGGGTCATAGTTTCAAACCCCGTGTACCTAAATCGTTTGACATTTTTTAATTGAAAAAAAAACGGTTGTTTGGCCGATGCCACCTGTCCGCCAAGTTTGGAGTTTGGGGTTTTGCTGGCCCGCCAACCCATTACCACTTGCCTTTGCCAAACTTAACCGTGACCACCAACTTGTCTTTGAATCCACCAAAAATAGTCTAGACTGCCAACTTATCTCCTGCTAATCACCTCGCCATATTTGGCCAAGGTTGATCGACCAACCACATGGTGCCACGTGGCACCTTATGATTAGGCCATGTGACGCCCCGTGATTGGGCCACTTAATATGCCCAGTCATGCACATGTATCACGTCCTATTTGGCTCGAAAGATTTCATACTCGTTGACAGAGATTCCATGTGGTGGCTTGTGGGAGTGCTAGGTGGCAGTCTGTGGGGCCTACCTGCACAACAAATTTAGATGGTTATAACTTTCACATACGGTGTTGGATTGACATGTCGTGCACGCCATTGGAGTTAGAGTGATGAGATCTTTGATTTGAGCTAGGTTTCAGTGAGATTTGAGGACTTTGAAATTTTGGCCTTTTGGGATAGTCTTAGATCAGTTGACCTCATCCTTGCTTGGGGGTAGTATATGCAGTGGATGCCTACAATTGGGTGGAAAGTTTCTCTATCAACAATTGATTTCCTTAGACCAATTTGTTTTAAAGGTAAGTGTTCCATATCTTTAATGAAGTGTTATATAATTCTATTGATTAAGCTTGTATGTTGTTTATGTATGAAGTTGCATACATAATTTTTTCAAATGCTTTTTTAAATTTGGAATTCCCATATAATTTATTTCCTCGAGACATACGTTATGCATTTAAGGTTGGATTGTGATGGGCACATCTAATTCAATTCATTTATGCATATTCAATGGCTACATGTTAGATGCCAATATGAAGTAGGGTTTTTAAATAAACCATCAAACTTTTTGATTTTGAATGTTGTTCAAATCCTTTGACCAAATTTAAGTCCTTTTGTTGATGTTCAAAGTGTTCAAGGATCGTAAGCCCCCATATGCTGAAATTTGAAGTATTTACTTGGAATAAGGCTAGCGATCTTTGCTTGTTATGGGTTAATTTCGTTATTTAATCCAATTGGGTGATACTTTGAAATTGGTTGATGAGTTTTTTCGAAGTCGACTTGATGGCCTTGTTCTATTTTTCAAAGCAGCTTGACTTCACATCTTCAAAAGAGGCCTAATGAATACGGCCAAGCTTTTTAAAGGTGTTCAGTGGGAAATTTTTTGAAATGACTCAACATCCTATTTCCTTTTATTAGGTATATATTTTCAAAGCACCCACCAGTCAATCTTTTGAAATGGCCTAATGATCTATTTCTTCACATTGTGTGGATGTTTTGAAAGAACATAACAGATAATTTTTCAAAATGGCTCAATGGTATAATTCTTCACATTGAGAAAATATTTTGACAACACTCAATAATCAATCTTTTGAAATGGTTTGATGGCATATTTCCTTGCATTACACAGATCTTACAAATGCCCCTAATGGGATTTTAATAAATGGCCTAATGGTGTATTTCCTTACATTAGGTAGATAATTCAAAAACACCTATTAGGAAATCATTCAAAATTACACAATGACCTATTTTCTTACATCAAGGAAATGTTTTGGAGGCATTGAATGGGTGATCCTTCTGAATGACCCAATGGCCTATTTCCTTTGTATCATGTCAAACTTTTGAAAGGGCTAGTTGGGTCAATAATTCAAGAAAATGATTGATTGTTTTATGCTATTAAAGTGATTCCTTTAAATGGCCTTAATGGAAACATGAAAAGGGTGTTGTGCAAGGTCTTTTATCCAAACAAAGAGGATTAGTTCAAATGTGAATGAATTCACAACCTTCATTGGAAAAAAAAAAGCATTGTACGCCCCCTGAAGTGTGGTGATAGAGGGAGATAGTTACATGGAAACCTTGATGTATTCATTGTTATTATGGTGAAGAAAATACTAAACTAATTTTTAATTATGCAAATTTTTTAAATTTTATATAATCATTATGGAATATATTTAAAATGGTTATATACTAAGATTTATAATTTTAATAAAACTAATATAATTTATTTATTTTTGAAAGGTTGTTGGATCTACCTTAGATGGTTGAAATATAGTTTGTTATCCTCTCCATTGTAGTATAGATCTTACTTGAGGTGAAGGATGAGGTGAGAAATTAGATATGTTTAGTTTTTGTTTTTTAATAGAATTTAATTTTGTTAAATATTTTTTGGTAAATACTATATATTATATTAATTATATTTTACAAAATTGTTTATTTATATTTATCCATATAGATATTAGTGTAAAAGAGATCAAGGAGTAAATTTAATTAGTCATCATCAATATTGTTGTCTATTTGGTTAATTAGTTGTAAATGCTTGGTTTGCAAGCACAATAATCTACATAAATAAGAAATATCATTCATGAAAATCTTGTTCTTGCTCACTTAATATTTGATACCATTTATAAATATCACTATTATTTATAGGATGTCATCAATGTTATGATGCTATTATTAGATTTGAAAATTGTATATATTATTGATTCAATTAATTACTTACATATATATATATGAGTAAGCAACTCAAATATGTATTAAGGATTTTGAATATTTAAAATATAAAATAAGTTAAAAAAATAATAAACAAATATATAATAAATTAATATTAAAAATAATAATTAAAAAAATATGTATATTAAAATTGAAATTTATTAAAAAAATAAATCATTAAAATATGAATTAAAAGATTTAAAATTAGAAATTAAAAAATATATGAAAATTTAATTAAAAGTAATTATTATTTATTAGACAAATAATATTTAAATAACTAAAATATATGAAGCCCCAAGGGTTAGCTCAATCGGTCAAGCCGGGGCCTCGCCAATGGGAGGTCACAGGGTCGAAACCCGAAAGCTCTTGGGGTTAGGTCTGTGATGGCCGAGGGGTGTGACCCCCTTCGGGTGGGGTCCACCCTAGAGACTTCCGATCCTGGACGTAGCGGACCACTGACCATGGTTGACCATGGTATCCATGAACCAGAAGTGAAAAAAAAAAAAAAAAAACCAAAAACTAAAATATATGATCCAAAAATCTATATTAATTTATAAAATTTATATTAATTTAATAAATATATAAATTGAATAATAATAATAAAATTAAATTTATTAATGAAAATTATTTAAAAATCAAAATTTATATTGTGTTGTATTTAAGAAAAAATAAATATTAAAAAAAATCACCATAAACTCGAATAAACTCGAATGTTATGTGAACCATAAACTCAAATGTTATTATGGCTCAATATTATTACTACTCCACATGATGTAAAATATAGAACATTCTGTGAAGATTAATGACACAGCTCTCTCTCTTTGCGGGGTGTGGTGAGCACCGTGGCCATCTGATCACAATTGTAATTCATTTTGCCTTATGATTACATCTCTATGAAGATTAATGACACAGCTCTCTCTCTTTGCGGGGTGTGGTGAGCTCTCTCTGATCTTTATTCATTACTGTTTTCGCTGCCTTCTTCCCACCTTTATTCGATGAAGCCATTTCCCAGTCGATGGCGCAGGGACTCGATTACTCCAGCACCCCATTGCAGTTTGGAACAGTGAGCCACTTCAAGCGTCACCAGCGAGCTCAAATGCTGAACATTGGGCAGCGTCTGTAAATTGGGACACCCAGCCAAGTAAAGCCATTTGAGTCTCGTTAAGTTCCCAACTGACTCTGGGAGCCCCTGCAGGCTGCAGCACCCGTTCAAGTAGAGTCCCTGGAGGCCCGTCAGCTGCCCCACCGAGTCTGGGAGCCCCTGCAGGCTGGAGCACCAGCTCAAGTCGAGTGTCTGGAGGCCCGTCAGCTGCCCCACCGAGTCTGGGAGCCCCTGCAGGCTGGAGCACCTGGTCAAGTAGAGTTTCTCCAGGCCCGTCAGCTGCCCCCACCGAGTTTGGGAGCCCCTGAAGGCTGGAGCACCAGGTCAAGTCGAGTGTCTGGAGGCCCGTCAGCTGCCCCACCGAGTCTGGGAGCCCCTGCAGGCTGGTGCATTCTTTCAAGTGGAGTGTCTGGAGGCCCATCAGCTGCCCCACCGAGTCTGGGAGCCCCTGCAGGCTGGAGCACCCGGCCAAGTCGAATTTCCCCAGGCTCGTTAGCTGCCCCACCGAGTCTGGGAGCCCCTGCAGGCTGGAGCACTGGCCCAAGTCGAGTTTCCTCAGGCTCGTCAGCTGCCCCACCTAGTCTCGGAGCCCCTGCAGGCTGGAGCACCCGACCAAGCGGAGTTTCTCCAGGCCCGTCAGCTGCCCCACCGAGTCTGGGAGCCCCTGAAGGCTGGAGCACCCGACCAAGCGGAGTTTCTCCAAGCCCGTCAGCTGCCCCACCGAGTCTGGGAGCCCCTGAAGGCTGGAGCACCCGACCAAGCGGAGTTTCTCCAAGCCCGTCAGCTGCCCCACCGAGTCTGGGAGCCCCTGAAGGTCGAAGCACCAGCTCAAGTCGAGTGTCTGGAGGCCCGTCATCTGCCCCACCGAGTCTGGGAGCCCCTGCAGGCTGCAGCACCCCTTCAAGTAGAGTTTCTCCAAGCCCGTCAGCCACCCCACCGAGTCTGGGAGCCCCTGCAGGCTGGCGCACTTTTCCAAGTGGAGTGTTTGGAGGCCCGTCAGCTGCCCCACCGAGTCTGGGAGCCCCTGAAGGCTGGAGCACCAGCTCAAGTCGAGTGTCTGGAGGCCCGTCAGCTGCCCCACCGAGTCTGGGAGCCCCTGCATGCTGGAGCACCTGGTCAAGTAGAGTTTCTCCAGGCCCGTCAAGGTCCCAACTGAATCCGGCAGCAACATCATTTGTTCACAGTTTAACGCGATATGCTTCAATGAATGCATATCATAGAATTCGTTTGGTAAAGTTTTAAAAGAACCATTTTTGAGGACAATTTTTTCGAGCTGATTCAGTTTCCCAATAGACTGTGGAACCTCTGAAAGGGGAGCATCAATATACAATTCCCTCAACTGTCGTGGTGCCTGCAATGCGTACATAAAAACATTAAAGTTGATTTGCTTCTGTCAATGTCACCTATTTGACATTGTGATAAACAAAGACAATTCTTAAATGCAAGCAATTTTTATAATTTGAAGAGAAATGTAAATCGATGTGTGTCCAAATAAATTAGAATTTGTACTACCTCAGATTCATGTTGCCAGAGTGTGTTCAATTCTCGCCCCTGTATGTATAACACTCTTAAATTCCTTGTTGGAATTGTGAAAGATATTGAGGAAATCGGACAGTTCTCCCATTGGAGATATATCAGTTGTCGTAGCTCCCCTGCACTGAATACGCTTTCAACAAAAGAACCTTCACCCCTAAGCAGTTCCAACCTGCTTAGGTTGCAGTTACCCGCAACATTTTCGAAAAATTGTTCACTGCCATTTCCATAATCCATGCTAATTCCTCGCACCTGAATTGTTCACTCGGAGCTGTTAAAAACATTATTTTTTCTTGAAAAAACTCAAAACAAAAAGGCAATTTAGATATCACAATGCTAATTCGAAAATCCGTGGAGAGCTTCAACATACGTACAGGCGATAAGGGGGAAAGAGTACGAAGAAGATTGACATTTGGTCGCGAAAGCCGAAGCGGATGTTCCTTCTCTGCTACATCTCTGCCGAGATCGCGGAGGTGGTCGTGCATTCTTATACACTCTTCACTGTCGATCTCCACAAGGCATCTGTTCTCTAAGATACGGAGACCCAGCCATCCGTCCCAGCCAGATCCGTTCCATATAGCGATGGCGGTATCTCTGTTTTCTCCTATAAAAAAACAGGCGACGTCTAAAAAGATCCCCTGCTCCTCTTTATCGAGACCATCATAGCTAATTTTAAGCTTGCTATGAATATCCTCAGGAAGTATTCTTCTGATTTTGTTTAACTGGCTTTTCCAAAAGTCAGAATCTTTTCCACGAATAGCCGCTCCAATGACCTTAAGAGATAAGGGCAATCCATCACAGAAATCCAAAAACTCTTCTACCAGTTGTTCCAATCCCGTCACAGGACAACTCTGGTCAAAGGCATGCGAGCAGAATAGTGCTCTGGAGTGTTGTCGGTTAAGGCCTCTTTGCTGGTAAATAGAGTCCTCTATAATTCCCGAGCTTGTAAGTACATCCCTTTTGCGAGAAGTAACCAAGATTAAACTACTGGATTGAATGGTGTCTTTCACCGGTGAAAACAATGCGTCAAGTTGATCAATATGATCAACATCATCTAAGACTATCAGACATGGGGGACAGGATGAAAGATGCTTTTGGAGCTTCCCTATGCCTTCATGAATGTCTCTTATTTGCTCGTGCTGCAAATGAGCCAAGTCTTTAAGAAGTGCTGCCTGCAATGAAGTTAAAGAACTCTTGGCTGCTGTTTCTCTCACATCAGACAGAAAACAACATCGATCATAAGTTGATCTGTGTCTGTTGAAGAATTCTTTTGCAAGGGTCGTTTTGCCTACCCCCCAAGACCCACAATTCCCACAACCCTAGTCTTCTGGCTTTGCTGCTGCAAGTGCACAATTCTTTTCACATGTTCTATTTTCTCATCCAGGCCTGTAGGATATTTGGCCACATTAAGAGGTGTTTTACTAACCTTTCGCCACACTTCTTCTACGACCGCATCAACTAGCTGCCCTTCGTCACTGAACAATATGCACAGTAATATGATTATGGAGGAACGTCTTATGTTTAGTGAAATAACCAAGAAAAACAGGAGAGAGTATGGCCCTTACCCGTACTCCTTGGAGACAAAACCGCTTTTATTGGAGACAGCAGAGAGAGCATTCCTCCATTTTTGCAGAGTGCTCCAGTCATGTCGTGGATTCGTTTCGTTGGTATCAGGATCTAATGTTCTCTTCTTTTCTAGCCTGTGCAGGTCTCGAGCATACCTTCCCTTTTCGCCTTGTAGACTCGGGAAGATCCAGCGGAGGATACTCTGCGGCAAGATCCAGCGGAGGATACTCTGGACTCCAGCGAACTCTCCATCTCCACTCTGCGTCCACCGAAGTTCGGAAGGATCGACATCATGGAAGACTGGAATAATTGTCGACTTGGATTCCACCATTAGCGCGAGCTCCTTAAGGCACCAGGTTGATTGGGCATACGTTGGAGAAAATATTGCGACATGCACCGAGGCGGTTCGAATAGCCCCTTCGATTTGATGTTCAAAGTTCTCTCCCTTGCGCAGTTCTGGCTGGTCCAAAAATACATTTAAGCCACGTACAATAAGCCGACGGTAGATATGGCTGGCGAGGCCTTTCTTTGTGTCCGGACCGCGGTGGTTCAAGAAAACGTCATAAACCTGGCCAGTGTTGGTGGATGAAGACGAAGAAGAGGCGATGCATGTGATATCCGCCATCGGATACAGAAGAAGAAAGAAGCAAGCGAGATCCAAGACGTTTTACAGAGAAGAAAGAAGCAAGCGAGATGCAAGACGTTTTACAGAGATTGGGAATGAGCGGTACCTCAATATCGGTACCTCAATATTTTCGTCTGAATGATCTCACCCGTGCAAGACACTAATATCTGGTCAATTCAGAGGATCTGTTTTTCGCTGAACGAACCATGTCGATATATATTTCTATTTAGGATTCTTTTGTTTTATTATTAAATTGTGAAGTCATGAAAGTTGCTGCTAATTTCCTTCGTTCACTGCATTATTGAGGGTTGCCGCCGAGTCACCGACCATATACCTATTCCTGGATCGTTCAGAAGATATGCTGACCACAGATATGTGGGGCGCAATATTTATGCAAAAGCAACTGCATCCTCTAACCCGAGACATGATAAGTTAATTTATTAAGCAATACAGGTGGCATCCATCCACAGAAGAAGCAAGTGGGAGTCGACGTCCATCGCTGTAAATTAAAGCAGCAGCAAGTGGGAGTCGACGTCCATCACGGTAAATTAAAGCAGCAGCAAGTGGGACTCTAGCAGCAGCGAGTGGGACTCTGAGTGTCGACGTCTATAGTTGGCAATTTCATAGTACAATGAATGAAGGGCATAACTTAATAGGTAGTTTAGTGTCTACTGAATTCATTAACTAGCATTTGCATCAGATGTTGCAATGGAAACGCTGTAAGGCATCAATTCAATAAGAATCATGACATATAAAAAATAATTAAAGATAAAAATTAGTAAACAAAATGCCATTCAAACCTAGAAGATAAAGAGAAATCACTTATGCCAAATTTGACAAATTCTATAACATTTTCGAACACAGATTGCCTCTTAATCTTCAAAGATGGTATTTCAAGTTCCAATAGCAAATATTTCATAGATTTTGAAAAAATACTAGTAGATGAGATAAACTAAATAAAATCATATTAATTCATGAACAATATGATAAAGAATTAAACATGAATATCTGCATAGGGTGATGATGAGAGTTAGCATGGAGGTATTGGTTAGTGTGAGTTTTTATGTGATAAGCTTAAAAGGAAAGTGAACCATAGAGATGAGTAACGATGACATTTAGGAAGGGTAAGGATGAGTGCTCTTCCAATTCCCTTGTAAATTGGATATGCGAGAAAACATTGTTGAGGTGATGAAGAAAAGCTTGGAGGGATGGAAGCCCATGAGGCCACACTACGGAAGTGTCATCAATAAACTTGTACGAATGTTTGGGTTTCTTATGCCAAGAATTAAGGACCATAGAATCAAAATGCTCCATAAAGATATTTGCCACAAGCAAATAGGGAAGACCCCATTGTCATTATTTCTGTCTGTTCATAGAAAATACCATTGTCATAGAAAATACCATTGTAAGAGAAGAAGGTCGAGGATAGACAAATTTTAATAAGGTTAAGGGTTTCAAGGTCGACCAACTTGGATATTAATTTATAGAAAATACCATTGTAAGAGAAGAAGGTTGAGGATAGACAAGTTTTAATAAGGTTAAGAGTTTCAAGGTCAACCAACTTGAATGTTAATTCTAAAGCTTCAGGAACAAGGATTTTTGTAAAGAAGAAGACGACATCAAAGCTGACGAAGATGTCATTGAGGTCAAAATGAATGGATTAGCTGACGAAGATGTCATTGAGGATTTTGCCTTTTGGATGAAGTGGGGGGATATTTAATGAAAGAATAAGATGTGTAGCAATTAACTACCCACTGAGGACATTATGTATTGTACAAATCGAATCTGCGACATGGTGGAGACACCCAAAAAACAATTTATGCTAAACAAAATTAAGATTGTTAAACATGGGCTAACTCCGGAGCAAAAATGAAATTGAATTCACATTCATATTAGTGCAACTCTGATATTCAGTACAAACTAATTCGTCTTCCATCACATCAAGCCTCATCTGAATACAGTGTTTTCCTACCTTGGTTTCCATTGTGGATTGGATTTATTGATATGTCCATTTTTTCAAGTGGGTTGAGAGCCCGAGTTTTGGGTTTCAGCTTATAAATGTGACCAAACTAACTACTTGTAATTACTTCAGTAGTAGTCCCTACCCATAGAAATAACAAGCACGCACTTCATAGATGAAGAGAAATTATGCTTTTTAAAAATTTGTATTTAGAAATGTACAACCCAGGTCTTCTTCTTACATTGGCTTTTGGAGATTCTTGGCTGTTTTTCTTGCTGTCATCAAGCTTTGCAGAAAATCCACTACTCATCGTCCTCAGAATTAGCAATACCCTCATAGAAGTTGGTTCTGAAACCACTGTAGCCTGCAACAGTCAAGAGTACATGACGGTTGGTTCTGAAACCACTTTAGCCTGCAACAGTCAAGAGTACATGACGGTTATGCGCCAATGGCATCACAACAAAGCAATCCGCAACCGTACAAATTTCACATCAGCAACAAGATGTTGCAATAATTTAATAAGTTAATCAAAGCCTGCATTCTAGAGAACTCTGGATCTGAGCTGGATCATGGTAAATATTGTCTTTGAAATTGACATGGAAGTGTAGAAGAACAAAAGATTCTCCTGTAGAAAGATGCGAGGTCTCCAGATCTAGATCATGCTTTTCAAATTCCTCCAGAATCCTCCACATATATCTCGGCCTTCTTTGGGTGGTAAATATGATAATTGCTTCCCTTCCATAAATTTCCACGGCTACCTTTAGGTCTGTGTTCATGTCTGTTTTTTGTCCAGATTGGATTTCCAGCAGACGGTCTCTCTTTCTCTTCAGTTGATGGATATCCTCCTCGAGCTTTCTAATGTAATTAATGGCTTCCTCATACAATCCACATCTGTCAAGCTGTATGAAGAATTCAAATATATAATTTAGGCCTGCGATGTTACAGTTTGATATAGATACAGTATGAGTCGTGGAAGGCATCTAATGTTGTAATTACCTTGGGAGGAGTAGTAGGCAAGAGAGATGCCAATTGTGTACACAAGTATTTCATTTTTTCATACGTCACTGTTCTGCGACTATTTGGCTTTTTTTGGTCTTAACATTCGTCATTTGATCCACATCTCGCCATACTATTTAAACATGAAATAAAAACACCTTGGGAGGAGTAGTAGGCAAGAGAGATGCCAATTGTGTACACAAGTATTTCATTTCTTCATACGTCACTGTTCTGCGACTATTTGGCTTTTTTTGTTCTTAACATTCGACATTTGATCCACATCTCGCCATACTATTTAAACAGGAAATAAAAACATTCAGTCAAGGTTTGTGTGGCCACCAATTCGGGCTGCCCCAGTTGCCACGACCGATGCCTTCTCTGGAAATGCCACGACGGTAACACCATGCAGTCTTCCCAGCGCTTGTTCTCTGTGGAGACAGAAAAGAGCCATCATTTGGAGCTGCCTTGCCACAATGGGCAGACCATGCAGGCTACTCCAACGCTTATTCATGGACGTGGCTTATGATTGAGAGAGCTAGGCCACCATTTGGACCAGCCTTCAATTGCGGGGAATGATCACTTTTCTGGGTAATGCCACAATGGTCAGACCATGCAAGTTTTCCTGGCACTGCTTCTATTTATTTTCTTCTTAATAATTGATGAGCTAATGTGGTTGAACGTCTGTGTCCAAAATGGTGAAGAAAGCGAGACTTGTATGTTGCAAAATATCCAACAGCTTTACATGAGATGCTCAAACATTTTGAAGATACAGTGTTGTTGCAGCAAGCATGCTTTTTCATACAAAAGAGAGATACAACCATTAGAATATGGGATGGATCATGCTGGAAAGGAAGGCGGGGGTTTGAAAATCTAGAGGATAAGAGTTTTGTAGAAGTGGACAGTCTAAATAACATACATATGCATAACCAGCTTAGGGATATGGGGAGAGATCTTACTGAGGATTCAAGGTTGCCGCGTCGTCTTTGGCGTTGGACAGAGAAAGTAATCGACGATTTCTCGCCGCTATCATCTGTAAGTGCTCAATCATCCATTCCTATCCATTCCTTTTGTACGTTATTCAATAAAAATCTGGGTTTAGTTTCTAGTTAGTTAATAGCTATTGCATATCATTTTTTAGAATCGACAAATAAGAACCGCTTCCTCTACCGTTATTGCGTATACTGCATTAATATACAAAAACTACGGCTGCTTCTCCTGCCTTAGCCTCTGCTGGCTCTGCCCTAGCTGCTGGCTTTGCGAGGTGCGAGGAACGAGCCGCTCTATGTAATAGAGGTGCTCGGATTTGCATATTTGAAGCGTTCAGTGGGATGGGTAGGATTCGCTATACTGTGATTTGATGGATCAGTATCAGCATCAATAGGTGCTGGTCCTCTGCATGAACCTAGTTCAGGGTAAATTCCTCTATGTTATATGCTTCCTTTGTCCATGATGCTGCTACTGGCTGTGCTCCTGCCTTTCCCACGAGGGCACCCTTGCTTCTGTCTCTGCAGGTGCTTGTGCTCTCTTTGTTGCCCCTTTGCAGGGCTCGTCCCATTACCTGGTAATATGCCTTGCTGTGGACCATCAGTGGTCCCTTCCTCTTACGCAATTCACACATGACAAAATTGCCAGAAAAGATCTGCGATCTCGAGTAACTGAAGACCTTGGTATTAACTATCTGGAGCGTTTCTTGCAATGGATTATTAACTATCTAGAGCATTTCTTGCAACGGATTAACTATCTGGAGTGTTTCTTGCAACGGATTAACTATCTGGCTGGGAAAAATAAACACGTTGAGTCACAAGCCAGACTCGTTTGTGCGGTTGGGAAACCGAGTAGTAACTGTTCTCCAATATTCAAATTCAAATCAACGGACAATAATAACTCAATCGTCTAACAAAATTTCCAATGGCACAGATTATGACACGAAGGCAGCTAGGAAAGTTATTTTCAGAGGGGAACGCCTTACGGCGTAATTAAGGTCATTCATTTGCTTAAACATGTTACACTTTAACTCAGAAACTATTTTGATGATCTTGAATGAGAAAGTTCCTTTAAAATGTATTAATGATCTTGAATGAGAAAGTTCCTTTAAAATGTATTAGACATGTTTATGATGTAAACATTTAAGATCATAACTTGTTTCATGTTTGTTACTTCTTTTCTCTTGAATCTCATTACAATGGTTATGTTAAGTATTTATTATGTATTATATTTATTATATTTATGATGTATTTTGTTAATTTTTTGCAGGTTTATGGATTGATTTTTATCTTTTTCAATGTTGAGAAAAGTTCTTCGGCCTAAATCACATGATAGAATATTTGTAGACCTCTGTTGAAGAACCAGATTATGGCTGCATATTAAATAGGGAGCGGCTAGGTTTGACTAAAAACTGCTATATTAGGATAAACTTGATAAAAGCCTAAGATTGACCAAGAACAGTTAGTTTTGACTATTCAATATGTTTAATTAAATAATATTATTATCTTATGATAGTGGTATTAAACCTACTATCATTGTATTTTTTCCCATAAGGAAAAATCGTAATTTCATTAAAAAAGGAAATTACTATCACTGGTATTATACCTATTTATTATAATATAATATAATTATTTATTTTAGTAATTATTTAACTTATTAAAATTAAATAATTTTATTTAATTATATATTATATTATTTAATTATTAATTTAATAAGAAATTCATGTCTATAAATATATGAATATTATTAATAACAACTATATTAGTCTTTTTTAATTAAAACATACTCTTTATCTTTTAAATATATTTTACTATTTACATAACCATAATAATGTAATTATGGTTAATCAATAAATTACTTAAGTAATATTCTAAATTACAAATTATTAAACATTAATATTTTAATATTTTTAGTTAAGTATTTTATTAAGGGATGGGTAGCTACTCAACATAGATTTATTGGAAAGGCCGTCTAAATATGCTAATTAAATATCTTATGTTATATAATTTAACCCTATAAAAAGGAAGGAAAAGATAAAAAGAAATCAAGGAAGATTTCCAAAGAGGATCAAAGAACTATGGCTAAAGAAAGAAGGTTAAAGGATAACGAGGGGAAGTTCCAGGAACAAGTTATTAAAAGAGGGAGGGGAGGAAGGGCAGGAAATGACTAGGAGGCGATGGCCAGGACCCAACAACTATTGATCTTCCAACCGTCATCTCTATTGAGATTGCTTGGCCTTCTTTCAATCTCGATGGTTTCCCTAAATTTTTGATGGTGGAACTGCGAAACTCTAGCAATAACATTGGTCTCCTCAATACAAACATGATGTTTGGTCTTCTCTACATGCTCTGCTAGTGCGGAAGACTTAGTTCTCCTATGCTTAAGATCAGCGGTGTGTTCACTAATTCTTTGATTAATGGAGCGTCCAGTCTCACCAATATAGGGGGTCCCACAAGAATGTTATTAATGCTTTCTTATTTATTTACTAATTTATATGTACATTTTATAATTCAGTTATGAATTGATTTTTTCTAAGGCTTTTAATAACTAGTTATTTTCTTTTATAATTCTCTATTTGCTATCAATTAGGATATCACTAAGAGAGAACAAATTCAGAATGTTGCCTCCTATAATAGTCCAAGTCTTTTTTATTTTATTTTAGGGAAGCAACAATGAAATCAACTAATGCAATATGAATGTTTCTTTTAATGACCATTGTAGGTACTTAAGACTTGGAACCTTTTGGTAAGCATAAGACTCACAACATTCACTTAGAAATCCTCTACACATAAGCTATACACTTTGGAAAATGTGGTCATGCACATGCTCTAAAATGTGAACAAACTTAAAGACTTATACAACAATCTACCTTAGATGAACAACCACCCACCTCAACCACTAGCTTTCCCATCTCAACACCAAGCTCGATGAGACTGCTTGTGAGCTCTCTACCAACCTTTTACCATATTTTCAAAGGCAAAGGAATCTAGTAGGCTATGGGCATGCCACTAGAAGGGATGACTCTTCTAATGGAGTAGGACATTATTATGATAATCATCACATTATGTGATAAGAATTTTGCAAAATAAACATGAATAAGTTTGATGATTTTGATCTCAAATGGGAAATTATTTCTCTCTACACTTTCATACTAATAATTTATGAAACTTAGAGGGGGTGTTATACTTGGATGAAGAGTGCTGGAAATGGCATAAGAAATATCATGGAGGATACATTTCCTACATCCAGCTTTTGAAGACAACCTACCCTTGTTTTGGACGAGACAATCATTATCTGGGAAGTCTGAATATATTGTGCCAAACAAGCACAATTATAGAATTTATAGCAACCTTTGAGTGATTGGAAATTTACACATGGGGTATGTCTTATTCCTTTTTAAAATAATGTTTCATTAATGGTCTTGAGAAGGTAATTAGAGAGAAAATCATGATGCAATGCCCAACTGCTTTGTTGGAGGCTTGTGGAAGAGTTGGGGAAGTTGAGATGGGGATAAATGCATAGACCAAAAAAGCCTTTTATTTCCTTCCCCCACCATCTTTGGAATGTACTACCACCCCCTCCCCTATCAACCTTTGAGAATCCAAACAAATTCACCAAAATAAGTCACAAATTGCCAATGCCTTCAACTATGCTATAATTTTGATAAGTGGTGCTTCGAAGGGCATAAATGTAAAGAGCATAAATTATTCCATGTATATGTGTCTTCCCAACACCAATTGAAAAAAAATTAGTAGAAGAAGCTCTTGAAGTAGAATTTGCAGAGACCGCCCTTCCCCCTCAAGAAGAAACAACCTTAAAAGCCCTTGTTGAGCCCTGATTTTGTTCATTTTTTATAGCGTTTCTAAAGCTTACTTCCCCCTTTTGAACTCTTTTTGACCCCTCATAAATCTCTTTTTTCCATATTATATGTGTTTTGACCAAAAGGGGTTTGTGAGATTTAAGGTATGCAAATCATTTTGAAAAGTATCATTTCACTTTATTCTTGAGTATTTTTGAAGTTGAATGTTGGGCCTAATTGAATTATCTACAATTTCAAGAGTGTTGACCGAAACTTATGCAGACCAACTATCTTCTGAAGAGGTTCCACAATTTCCTACAGAAAATTCGTGATTTCTTGTAGAATCGTTGATTTCCTATAGAATCACTAATTTCCTATAGATACGTTGATTTCATGTAACCGTTCCTATTTCCTGTAGAAATCTTGATGGTTGAATATGTTTCGGTCACCCTCGATGAGAAAAAAAACATGGGTTGTGTTAATAAATTCGCTTACATGGATGTTGTCCTATTCATTGCCTCAAAACTGCCACCGAAACCACCCAGACCTTCAGACCTCTCATAGATGGTCGTATTGGGAAACAACTCCAACAACTCAATGAGATTAGTTTGTTCCATGCTTTCAGTAATGGATCAAACTCAACATGTTTATTTTTATTGTCTTTTCCAGTTATTATTAGCAAACAATTGTAGTATGTTAGTTTTCCTAATTCAAGCAAGTTTATGCCTCTGCATTTGTATGAATACTTTTATGTTTCATTTACAAAGGGATATACCAGACTTTTGTACCATTGTAATTTGTTCAGATTAATATAAAGTTCCATGTATAGTTGATCTCAATGTGTAAACTCCTTTAGTAGTTGAAGGGGTTGTGAGTAAGGGAGGGACCCCTTTACTCACAAGTCCAGTAGTTGCATATTTGTGTTCTTTTAATTATATTCATGAATTGATAGAATTATTACACAACCTTTGATTCTCTTTTCTAATTTGTAGCATCACATGTATAATGGTTAAATGGTGAAGCTTATTTGATAAATATGTTTGGAGTTGTTTGATCAAGCTTTAATTTACATTGTGAAATGTTGAATTGGTTTAATTGTTGTTTGATTGATCCATTATCTTTTTCTGATCAACATCAACAATTTTAGGTGCTGTAGAGGGATGATTAAATCGCTCCATAGCCTTTGTTGCTAAGTGTTGATGAGGAAAAGAGATATTGAAGTTGTGTGTGTGTGTGGTTTTGTTTAGAAAAACACTTAAAGTATTAGCCCACATATATTTTGCGCAGCATCTCATAAGGTTACCTACCCCTAGTTGATGATTTATGTCTGTCAAATTATAAGTCTATAATTTGCCCAAACATTTTGGCGCCGTTGTCAGGGAGGTGCGAAGGGATGATACTTAAAGTGTTTTAGTTTGATTCCTTTTTTCTGAGTTTTTTCAGGAGGGGAGGCAAAGTGGTAAGACGTAGGGTAAGGCCTATGCACCTGCAAAGATCAAAATTCACCAAAGCCATGTCCTGGTTGTTTGGTAAGTAGAAGTTTTGAATTTTTATAAATAGGGGTCAATATAAATTTCCAAGTATTTTTAGTGGTGGTGTGAGCACCACTTCGTTCACTAGTAAACTGGCAAGGAAAAAGAAGTTTGTAAAGAACAAGGCAAAGGAGTCAGGAGAATCTAAACCAAGGACTGATAGTTCTAAACAGGGATCGACAGTTGATCCTAAGCAAATCAATACCCCCACAACAGAGAATAATCCTTTTG
Organism: Pinus tabuliformis; assembly: GCA_031772625.1. Lineage (NCBI taxonomy): Eukaryota > Viridiplantae > Streptophyta > Pinopsida > Pinales > Pinaceae > Pinus > Pinus tabuliformis. The sequence goes on along the minus strand of CM062817.1, from coordinate 854,069,923 downwards.
ATAGAGAATCCTTTGTTGTTGCTCATCTAACATCTCCTCTTACTAGAGGGACATCATATTTGCTTTGTGGTCAGCCTGAAGATTAATTCCTATTCAATCCTATTCAAGAGCCAGAGTTCCAGACAGCTGACTTTGAAGGATCTGTAGCTTACTAGGGTCCCACTCCCTTTTGGTTCGATATGGCTCATTTATAGGGTACTGGTACTACAAATGGGGACTATCGTGAGAAGAAAGAGGGACCATTTACATTCAAATTTCCTATCAAATATTCTGTTGGGTTTAGTCAAATGAAAAACATTCCTCCCTCTGCTTTGCCTAATTTTCATGGTACCTCTATTGAAGATCCAAATGCCTTCTTATTCGAGTTTGATGTATTGTGCAGGATCTATGATTATTCTTCAAATGCTCAAAAGTTGAAGTTGTTTCCTTCCACATTAAAAGATGCAGTTCTCAGATGGTTCATGGGACTGACTGCAAATTCCATTTCGACATGGGATGACATGAAGAAGGTGTTCTTGAAAAAGTATCAAGATTATTGTAAAACCAGGGACATTAGAGAAGAAATATTTGGCATGATTCAGAAGGAGGAAGAAAGCCTGCAAGACTTCCTGGAAAGATTCCAGTATAATTTACAAAGATCCAAGATGAACCAGCTGAACAAGGAAACCCTGAGAACAATTTTGCTAAGGGCCATAAGACCAGAATCTCTCGAGGTTTTGAACTTAATGGGAGCAGTTGATGTATCAAAATTGAGTTATGATGATGTGTGCAAGTTATGTCGACGATATTCGAGGGGAAATTCTAAGGTTGGAAAAGGATCAAGAGATGCTTCTTCCAGATTCACTAAATTAGTTGTAGGGGCTGGGGTAACCAGAGCTGAAATGGGAAATTTATTTGAAAATTTTAAAACTGACATTCTTAGCACTTTGTCTTCATAGTTAGATGTTTTGTAGGCTAAGAAGAAGCAAGAGGAAGTGGAGAAAGCCTTGGCTGTGTTCTGCTCCAAGTGTAGAAAAAAACATCCCTTGAGGGAATGTCCTGCAGACAATATAGAGGTATGTCGAATTTGTGAGGCTGGTCATTCTATTGATCAGTGTCCTTCTCTTCCAAAGATTAAAGCAGCATATCTAGCAAATCAGGAAGCTGTTAATGTACTCTATGCAATGGCACCTCAAAAACCATTGCAACCACGTCCTACAGATATGTCACAGCAACATGTTCAATTTCCTTATGCCCAGAATCAGATGTGGAACATTACAATGCCCTAGTAGCCCTGGCTTCCACAACAACCTTGGCAGGGGATTTTTCCTTACCCTATTGCACCATATTATCCCCCTCAAAACTTTTATTCACCACAACCCATACCACAAAAAATGGTTCAGCCGCAGCAACAACAACTTCAGTTGCTTGCCCCACCAAATCAACCACATCCCACACAACTTCATGCCCAACCAATATCCAATCCTAATAATAAGTCCATCCAATCTACTCACGATATTAGAGTGGCCACTTATCCCACTTTTCCTACATATTGTGTTGCACCATAGCCTCTGTAGGAAATTTTTGTTCCTGTGCTGCAGGAATTTCTTGTGTCACTGTAGGAAATTAAACTCAGATCAAGAAAAGTGGTAACTCAGCCTGGAAAAATTGAAGAGATTATAGAGGAAGACACTCTGGACACACCTGAAGTAGAAAACACACAAGACAAGCAGAACAAACCATTCCAAAGTCACAAGAACCTTCCTTGTCCCATATTGTCCAGCCTCCTTTTCCAGAGAGGTTAGAGATGAAAATAAAACAGCCTGAGTTCGATCTTGTGTTTGAACTGAGAAATTTATGCATTAAGATCATGTTACTGTAATAAATTAAGGATATCCTGATTTATGCCAAAACAGTGAGGGAGCTATGTACCAAGAAACTAGGGAGACAAAATAAGGAACCTTCTACAATTCAAGTAGGTGGGAAACCTGCAAGTCTTATGTCCACCGGATTTGTTATTGAGAAATATGCAAACCCTGGAATCCCTGTGCTTACCACCTTTATCAATGGGTATCAAATTAGAAACACTCTAATCAATTTAGGTGCAGCCATCAATGTGATGGCATTGGAGACATTATCTCACATAGGATCCGTTGACTTACTTCATACTCCTACCATGTTAGAATTAGAAAACAGGTCTAAGGTAAATCGAAAGGGTGTATTAGAAGACATTGTCATTTCATTGGATTCCTGGGAGTACCCTACAATTTTTTATGTTCTTCAACCTAAGACCAACTTGGGAGGGCATCCTTTGATCTTGGCGAGACCTTGGTTAGATACGATGGATGCATACATAAGGTGTAGGTCTCAAAACATGACCATCACTCATGGAGCTGAAACTAAACATATCAACCTATACCTCCCTACCAAACCCCTCCTAAAATCAAAAAATAATTATTGGGATGATGAAGAACATAATCCAGAAATTATTCTCTTTGTGTTGACTATAGCCCAAGCCATGAGCCTTAAGGGAAATATGGAGGAAAATCTAATAAATTGTTATATTTCTAATCCTGATTTTTTACAACATTTAGAGGGGCAGTCTAGTCCTAATATAGATATCATTACTGACCTGTAGAACTCTTATAAATATAGTACAACAAATGAATTACATTCAGCCCTCTTATTTGCATTCCTTGTATATTCAATGATTGAATGTGGAGGTAAGGTAATTGAATTTTTTCTTGGAAAAACTCTAAATATCAATTCTGCCTTGACTCCTGAACATGAGAAACAATTAATTCAAACATTGAAAGACTTTTCGGATACATTTGCTTGGGAATACACAGACATGAGGGGCATTCACCCAGACACATGCATTCATCATATCTACATAGAGGGAGATTTCAAGCCTGTAAGACAACCACAAAGAAGAATGAACCTTGCTTTAAGAGAAATTGTAAAAAATGAACTGCAAAAATTGTTAAATGTAGGGTTCATTTATCCTATTTCAGACATCCAATGGGTAACCCCACTGGTTATCATAGTTAAAAAGAATGGTAAATTGCGAGTGTGTGTAGATTATAGGGAATTAAACAAAGCTACATTAAAAAATCAATTTCCCTTGCCTTTTATAGACCAACTGTTGGACACTTTAGCAGGGAAGAAGTATTTTTCCTTCCTAGATGGGTTCAATGGGTACAATCAAATTAAGACAGCTCCAGAGGACCAGGTGAAGACGACATTCACATGTCCCTAGGTTATCTATGCATATAAGGCATTACCATTTGGTTTATGCAACGCACCAATCACATTTCAAAGGGCGATACTTGGTATTTTCTCTGATGTTTTGCATGATTGCGTATAGGTTTACATGGACAATTTCATAGTCACGAGTGATACTTTACATAATCTTAGGAGAGTTTTGCGGAGATGTAGAGAAACAAATATTTCATTGAGTAATGAAAAATGTTTTATGATTATGAATAAGGGTATTGTTTTGGGTCATCATGTTTATGCTGCAAGAATTAAAGTTGATCCGGCGAAGATTGAAGTAATTGAAAATCTGCCCCCACCAATTAGTCAAAAGGAAGTTCGAATTTTCCTTGGAAATGCAGGCTACTACATAAGGTTTGTTGGGAATTTTACAAAGGTAGCCTCGCCATTGTTTGAATTATTGACTAAAGAATCTGAATTTCATTGGAGTGATAATTACCAAGCTGCATTTGATACACTTAAGGAAAATCTTTCTTCAACGCCTATCTTGAGAGGTCCAAAATGGAAATTTCCCTTTCATGTTTCCACGGATGCCTCTGATTCAGCTATAGGAGTAGTATTGGGCCAAAAGGGAAATCTTGTAACCCATGCTATCTATTTTGTTAGTAAAAATTTAACTCCTGCAGAACTGAATTACACCATAATTCAAAAAGAGTTCCTTCTTGTAATTTATTCTATTAATAAGTTTAGACATTACATCATTGGTTGCGAATTTTTTGTACATATTGATTATTCTACTATTCGATTCTCATGAACAAACCAATCACTAATGCAAGGATTACTAGGTGGCTTTTGCTGTTGTAGGAATTTGACATCACGGTATTGGATAGGTTGGGAAAAGAAAATTAGGTAGTTGATTTCCTATCTAGGATCAACCATGCAGGTGAGGATATTTCCTGTTAATGATAGCTTTCTTGATGAGAATTTGTTTGCTATTTCTTCCAAAACACCTTGGTTTGCAGAAATGGCCAATTACCTTGCTACAGGAAAGTTGCCACCCTACTTCTCATCTAGTCAAAAAAAGATAATTATTAGAAAAAGTGTTGATTACCCTTGAATAAAAGGAGACCTATTTTTCACTGGACCTAATTTGATTATTTGCAGGTGTGTTAGAGAGGATGAGATATGTGATATCTTGAGATTTTTTCATGATGAACCCTTGTGGAGGAAATTTTGTAGATATGCATACAACCTATAAGATCCTCTGCTCAGGTCACTACTGGCCAAGTCTTTTCAAAGATGCAAAGGAGTATGTTCGTAAATGTGATAGTTGCCAGAGAATAGGGCAACCTGTTCAAGCGGATGAAATGGCTTTGTAGCCAAAATTTCTCATACAACTATTCGAGAGGCGGGCTCTTGATTTTGTAGGTCCCATCAATCCTATGTTCAAACGTAAGAAGTATATTTTAGTTTGTACTAATTATGTTACGAAGTGGGTGGAAGTGAGAGAACTACCTAGAAGAATGGAGAAAGCATTGGTAGAATTTCTTTTTTCTGATATTTTTGTAAGATTTGGGGTACTAAGGGAAATTGTTACTGATTAGGGTACTCAGTTTGTGTCAAAGATTGTGCAGGGAATTGTACAGAAATATCAGATTACTCATCAAAAGTCCACCCCTTATCATCCACATGCCAATGGGCAGGTGGAATCAACAAATAAGGTGTTGGAGGCAATCTTGACTAAGATGGTGCAATTCCATAAGAAGGATTGGTCTGATCAACTTCCCGAGGCATTATGAGCATACATGATCACATGGAGAAACACCACCATATTTTCTTCATATGCATTGGTGTATGGAAAACAAGTTTTAATGCCAATTGAATTTTAGATAAAAACTTTTAAGATGGATTTAGATTTGGGCATAAACCTTAATGAAGTACAGCAGCAAAGAATCCTGCAGGTTAATGAGTTGGATGAGATTAGGTAGGATATTTTTCAACATACTGATCTAATCCAACAAAAACGGGCTAAATGGAAGGATAGATACATTAATAAAAAATAGTTTAAAGAGGGATATTAGGCATTGTTGTTTGATTCGAAATTTAAGAATTTCAAGGGGGAATTTAACACACATTGGCTTGGCTCCTATGAAATTGAGAAAGTTTTTGATAATGGATATGTTTTGGTTAAAAAAATTGATGATGGAAATGTTACCTACTTGGTGAATGGTCATAAACTCAAGCTTTATCATAAGCCCCAATCTAAGGAGGAATTTGTGGAAGAGATTGTGAAGAAGAAAGAGCTGGAAATGCTGGGAAAGGGAGTCATTCCTTTCACTACCTATTCTTGATATTCTTCCATAATAAAATGATCTTACGTTGTTCCTTCTCATGATCAATAAACCATGAGAGGAATGTCTATTAGGTATAGGTCTATTCCTCTTTCCGACCCCAATGGACTAATTACGGAAAAGGAGCCCCCTTGGAGTCTTCTTGTTTAGTATTTCAAACTCTCTAAAATTGAAATATGGTGAGCATGAATTGCCTTGGGCTTGTTAAAATCACAAGATAGTAGATCCTTCGAGATCCTCAAATAAATTTTGTCTTTTAGTTAATTTTTTGTTTTTCTCGTGTTGGACTGATGTTGGATCTGTTAAAGCCCTCCTTCCAACAATCTTGGCCCATCGACATCAACAAATTATCTAGGTTCAAGATTAGAGACTTTTGATACCTTGAAGCTTGTATACCCTAATGACAAAATATCTCATCAACAGTAATGGAGATTCATCATGGCTCCTTGATTGTTGGATCCCGCAGGGGGTTCAACAACAACTCATGCATTCACACCTTGATAGGATGCATCAAAGGTACCTTGTTCCTCACTCTCATTAATGGTGATGGACCTCACATTGGTTAACAATGAACCTTAATGGCTGGTAATCCAATTAGATTACTGCACATTCAATTTTAGCACCTATATTCATGTGCACTAAACTGTACAAGAAAAAAAGGGGAGAACATGGTTTCCTGCAGAGAAGTTCAGTAGTCGCATTTCTTGCAACAAATCACTTATTTCCCAAAGAATTAATTTCAAGAAGAACATTATTCTAAAGGATCTGGCAAATACTGATCATATTCATATTAGTATAGGCCATGTAATTACACGACCTTGCATATGATATGGTTTCGAAGTGGCTTATTATTCCAAAGGAAGTGCAGCCGTCACCCAAGGTACTCGACCATTGTAAGGTAAGATCAATTAGGTACATTTAGCGTCAGAAGACTTGAGATAAAAAGGTAACGATACAAAAATTTTAAATTTTCATGAGTACAAGTCATGGCTACCCTCGTGAAATAAGGTGGCTATGAGCCGTTCTGTCATTACACGAGTTCCCATTCCTGATTATTATTTTGATGTGTACGTCAGTTATCTTCCCAACACTTATCCCGTAGAACAGATCATGATGGAAATCATGATCACGTTCCGTGTCATTCAAAGTTTCCTTATTACCCTACACCCTTCTTAAATTAAACCATTATTGTTCTTATTAGGTTTTGAATTATCTCGCTTGATCTTAGAAGCATCTCAACGAACTAAGTCGAGCTCTGCTTTCTTCCACTTCTAGATACTATTAAAAATGCAGTCCACCATCAAGTTAAAACCTCAGGGTCCTGCATTACTTGATGCTTACCCACAGAGTAAGGCAAGGTTTGAGAAGGCAGGATGGTTGCCTCTATTCCTAAAGTTTAGTGGTCATAACTCAAAGATGACGAAGTCTTTTTCTCTAAACTTAAATGGCGACGGGGCGTAAGTGGGTAATGTTAAGTTCAGATTGATGGAGGAGCTAGTAGCGCAAGCTTGTGGAATTCCAAATGAAGGAGAGCATTGGTTTAAAAACCAGTGATTCAATGAGGACATTTGCACACCCTTCCTAAAAAAAGAGCATGCAAACCTGGACTAGAGCAAGGGGATTATGCAAGATTACCTTAGAAGTAAGTACCGACGTCTCTTGTTTCTCCTGTAGAAGTATATCAATTGTGAAAGTCATTTTAGGTTAGCTTTCCTGTTTCATATTTGTCTCTTTGACCATTTCTGAGACGAAACCCTTAAATTTACCATATTATCTTAGAATATCTTTGTTTAAGATGGCTACTTCTGCCAAGGAGAGGGCATCACATATAGAGGAGAACCACTATCATCATAGTCTTGTCAAAATTATCATGATGGAGGTTTTGAAGAAACAAAACAAAACATGGGAATAGTTTTTAGTAGAGAATTACTTTGTGGATTACGAGAAGGTGCCCAATTTACTGGAAAACAAAAGAGGTGGAGCCAGCAGAGAAGCTGAGAAAGAAATCCCAGACCTGTGATCAGTTAATAGAGGAGATTAAGAAAGATGAAGAGGTGGTGGTAGTCAGGGAAATTGTAGGGAAGAAGCCTATGCTGTCAAAGGGTACCTTTGCTCCTACTTAGCGTTTTACGAGAAGCTAAGTGACGAAGTTGGTGATAAAAGAAACTACAGAGGAGGGGATAAAACAAATTAAAACCGATAAGAAGGATAAGAAGCCCTGATACTTATCTAAAGGGAAGCAAGTGAAGATTGAGTCAGTTGTGTTCATTGACAAACAAGAGTTGGAGGCTGTGTCTTTCCAAGACCCACAACTACAGGAAAGTGGGGATAAAACAGTCAAAGGTTGCAAAGAGTGGGAGGAACCAAGTCTGCCTCAGTCCTCTCAAGGGAAGTATGGGGATGAGGAAACCTCTAAGAAGAAGCAGTCCCTAAAGGAGATGGAGGAAGCTATCACTAAGCTCACTGTGTCTGAACGGGTTCTTTGGAAGGAAAACAAAGCTCTAAAGGAGAACAGCCTACACCTATAGAAAGAAATGGATGAGTGGAAAGCGAAGCATCAGAAGGCATGTCGAGTCATGAAGAAAAACCAGGTTCATATCGAGCACCTGTAGAAGAAGAATGAAGAATATCGAAGTAAGGTTCATAAAGCTAAGTCTAGTAGGGCACAATTGGATCACGTGGCTACAATAGCTGCAACACAGGGCAAAGAATGAATTTTCCTTTGGATTTGCAACATTTTTTCTTGCATAGGGGACATGCAAGGAGCTAGGTGTGGGGGAGATGTTGAGCCCCGATTTTGTTCATTTTTTATAATATTTCTAAGGCCTTTCCTCCCCTTTTGAACTCTTTTTTACCCTTCATAACTCTCTTTTTGCCATATTATATGTGTTTTGACCAAAAGGGTGTTGTGAGATTTAAGGTATGAAAATCATTTTAAAAAGTATCATTTCACTTTATTCTTGAATATTTTTGAATTTGAATGTTACCTAATTGAATTATCTACAATTTCAAGAGTGCTAACTGAATCTTATGCAGACCAACTATCTTTCGAAGCGGTTCTGCGATTTCCTGCAGATAGCCCGCAATTTCCTATAGAATCGTTGATTTCTTGTAGAATCATAGATTTCCTGTAGATACGTTGATTTCCTGTAATCGTTCCTATTTCTCGCAACAATCTTGATGGTTGGGTATGTTCCATTCAGCCTCGAGGAGAAGAAGAACATGGGTTGTGTTAAGAAATTCGCTTACATGGATGTTGTCCTATTGGATTCCTCAAAACTGTCGCTAAAACCACCTAGACCTTTAGACCTCTCATAGATGGTCATATTGGGAAACAGCGCCATCAACTCAATGAGATTAGTTTGATCCATGCTTTTAGTCATGGATCAAACTCAACATGTTTATTTTTATTGTCTTTTCCATTTATTGTTAGCAAACAATTGCAGTATGTTAGTTTTCCTAATTCAGGCAAGTTTATGCCTCTGCATTTGTATAAATACTTTTATGTTTCATTTACAAAGGGATATACCAGACTTTTGTACTACTGTAATATTTGTTTAGATTAATATAAAGTTCCATGTCTTGCTAATCTCACTGTATAAACTCCTTTAGCAGTTGAAGGGTTGTGAGTAAGGGAGGGCCCCCTTTACTCACAACTCCAGTAGTTGCATATTTGTTTTCTTTTAATTATATTTATGAATTGATAGAATTATTACACAACCTTTGTTTATCTTTTCTAATTTGTAGCAGAACATGTATAATGGTTAAATGGTGAAGCTTATTTGATGAATCTGTTTGGAGTTGTTTGATCAAGCTTTAATTTACATTGCGAAATGTTGAATTGGTTTAATTGTTGTTTGATTGATCCATTATCCTTTTCTGATCAGCATCAACAATTTTAGGTGTTCTAGAGGGATGATTAATCCACTCCATAGCCTTTGCTGCTAAGTGTTGATGAGGAAAAGAGATATTGAAGTTGTGTGTGTGTGTGGTTTTGTTTAGAAAAACACTTAAAGTATTATCATGCATATATTTTGCACAACATATCATAAGGTTACCTACCCCTAGTTGATGATTTATGTTTTTCAAATTATAAGTCTATAATTTGCCCAAATAGTCCCTTGTGGGGAACCTTGAATTTCTCTCCTTTCTTTATCATGCATTTTTTACCCAAAACTCTAAAGATTTCCTTCATCAAGATCAACACAGTGATTGTTTTAATTAATAGTCATAGCACCCACAATTCTATCCATAAGAGAGTGGTTGAAGAAACCCATTGTTACGTCCATGCAATGTATAAATTTGAAATTATGATAGCTAATGGAGGTTTGATGAAACATGTTCACTAATGTGAAAATGTGAAACTTCAAATGGGATATTTTCAATTCAAATCTTGCACGTTTTCTATGGATATGGGTGGTTGTTATATAGTTCTTGGTGTAAAATGGTTTCACATTTTGAGTCCCGATACCATGGGTTTCAAGGAATTATACACTGGCTTTAATAAGCCTTGGGCATAAACATACACTGAATGGGGCTTAAGTTCAACTCCCTATAATTATTAGCTCTCACCATATGGAGAAGATATCGAAGAAAGGTCACTCCAACATTATTGTATAGTTCAATGCCATACAATTCAGAGACAACCCTTCACGGGAAATTCATCCTAATTTGTAGATGGTCATGACTAAACATCAATAGGTGTTTTAAATACCCTGTGGCATGATAATGAAATTCCCTTAGTCCTAACTAGTCAAACACCCAATATGCATCTTTATATGAACCCTTTTGCATAAAAAATTGAAATGGAAAAGATTGTCTAGGAACTCTTGGAAGTTGGAGTCATATGTCCTACTGCATGCCCTTACTCAACACCCATGGTTATGGTATTAAAAAAGAAGGTAGATGGTGCACATGTGTCAATATTTCAGGGTTCTCAATTAGTTGATCATCAAAGGTAAATTTCTCATTCCACTTATTTATGATCTCATGTATGAGCTTCATGGAGCCAAGTTCTTCACTAAATTGGACCTTCACTCAAGATACTACTAGATTGAAATGAAGTTCGTAAACATCTCAAAGATTTCCTTCTACATTCATGAAGATCCTTATGAGTACTTAGTGACGTCGTTTGGAGTTTGCAATGATCCATCCACCTTTAAGAGCCTTTTGATTTTTTTAACCCTTATTACACAAATTTATATTTTTATTTCTTGATGATATCTTGATATACAACAAAACTTGGGACTCACATGTGGAACATAATAATAGAATCTTGCAACTCTGAGACCACTACTTGTTCCTTAAACATTCCTAATGTGCTTTTGAGGCTTCATAGTTTGAATAAATGGACTGCATTAACCTATATTCCAGTTGATCCCATGAAAGTTGTGTCTATTAACAATGTAAACTTTGAAATGGGAACTCTGGCAAAAAACGATACTGGAATGACGATTTTTTTAGGGTCAATATTCAAGTTTTTTTAAAAATGCTAGTAAAACCGAATTTTTTTGTGCCAAACAAAGTTGTTTATGAGGAAAAACCACACTAATGTTTTTGGTAGAATAACATTTTTCTTTCCTAAGTATAAATTCAACATGTTCTCAACCATAACATGCTAGATACAAAAGAAATTGAAATTTTTTCAACCATAAAATTAAAAAACCATGACATTATGAACAAATTACAACACTAAATGAATTCAAAATTCATTATTTGTATATTGAATGAAACATACATTATATATCTAATTTAATGTTACATTGTATATATTCTAAACAATAAAAATTATCATAATTAAGACATATAATCCAACAACATAAAAATGACTCATAACTTCTTATTTAACACCATACAGAAATCAAAATTTTTATTTCAAGATACAATGCATACATTAGTTATATAAGCTTTCTTAAACAATTATTCAAAACCACTCATATTTTCTTGCACACCATCAGAACTCACATCTTCAGATGATTGACTGGATACTGACGAAGATGTTCCATATTCTTCTCTTTTTTCAACTAGTGCCCCATCTGAGTCCACATGCATGCCCACCATTTCAGGTTTCAAAATTCTTCTAGATCTACGACTGGTTTCAGCAGACTCCCATCTCAACACTGTTCCTTCTTGTAACAACCTTTTCAGAATCTCTATCGTCTTGAAGCGAAGAGTTCCTCTTTTTGTTAAATTGAAGTCATAAACAAGTATGTCAACATCCTCCAATTTTAATATGTTTGTGCGGCAGCGATTTATATTTGTACCTTTTCTTTTTCTCTTTCCACCATTTTTTTTGTCAACTACTATCTTTGGCTTATACACACCATTGAATGGGTGTGTATTTGTGGCATACCAATGTACTTCAACACCTGTAACATCCTCATTTTTTGTAAAGACCTTTATAACTTTAGCAACCCAGAATGGATAGCCATTGGGATCTCCATCTGCTAGCACTGCGATCATGCAACCCTCCTTAATATCCTGTACTGAACCCCTGTAAAGGTCTTCCATGGCTTCACATTGTGCACGAGATCTTCTGGAACCAATATACATCTCTCTTTCCTCTGCCTGTGAAGAATTAATAATACCTTGAGATTGTTGCTATTCAACAATGTTTATTTCCTCATGTTCATTTGACACATTTTGTGGCCAAATAAATGGATTTTTTAAAGGTATATCTTCATTTGTTGTTGTTGAAATGATATCACTTTGATTATTGAAAAATGACTCCCACCAAACTAAATCAGCAATGTCAAAGTACTCATATGTATATCTAATACATTTTTTAATTTCTTCTAGGCAATCAAAATAGTTTATATCTCTATTTTGTCTGCGTGCATTATGAACTTCACCAACTGATTGTAATAAAAATATTTTTTACGCAAATATTGGATGATCTAGAATGAACTTCAAAAATTGCAAACTTGATGACAGTGCCCATTCTGTAGTAGTTGAATAATTCTTGCCCCATATTAGTGTTTTCCCATCAATTTTTTTGATATGAAATTGATGTTGGAAGCTAATGTCATTAAGTTGTTGAATGCATTTCCCATCACCATATGATCCCAGAATAAACCTTCTCATGTCAACAGTTTCTTCCAACACATCAAAAGTAGGCTCTGGCATGTATGATTTCTTAATACATTCAATTAATGATGACAACCTCCCAACTTCCTTCCTCCTCAGTGTGATTGAAAAGCGACTGAACATCTGATCAATATGGTCATGAGTGTGCCCAAAAAGAAGGAAACCAACCTTTACCTTCTGAAAAATTCTCAATTCAACAAGCATGTTTAGATATCCAAAAGCAACCCGATTTTTTTTCACGGCAAGTGTTGTCCAATTGTAGATATACAACTTCAGGAAGATTATCAGAACAATGAGAAAGCACATCATGAATTATGGTTATGGTCAGATTTGCATCATTATGAATATTTGGAGCTATGAAGTACACCCTTGGTAAAATTTTCCCATTGAAGACCATACAACTGACCAAGTGATACTGGATAAAGTTTTCCTCTTGTAAATTTTTGGGTGTGCGAACAAAATGTGGTAAAAGTGTTTTCTTCTGGTCCATACCATCAGTTATAAAACCCAAATATTTATTTGGATTATCATAACACTTCTTTTGATGCTTGTACAACTTTTTCCTTTCATTTCTTTGTTGTTCGCGATGCTCCTGAAATTCTTTGACAATTGAATTTACACAACATAAAAGAAAGCCATTAAGAAATATGTTTTCAAAGTTGATGACTATACAATTTTAAAATTTAAAGTTATGAATGCTACCTCTTTCTGACCCTTCACATTTGTCCCTTTTTTATTTAAGAGAAGCACATGTACTGCAAATCCCCATCCTTTTCTTCTTAGGAATACAAATGTTGTTGAATTATTTCTTCCATACCTTCACAAAATATTGATATGTAATAAACCGGCCATGTCCCTCAACACCTTTTGCATATTATTTGTATAAGTTGTAGATTTCTTGTCTTGAAAAAATATCTGGAATATGTATTGTCTCTCTATTTGGCATACACTCCCCATGCTTTGAAAAGGAATCTTTCATCCATGACATTGCAGTGTTTGATAATGGCCCAAACTGTCTTTTATGACATACTTCTGAATAAAATGTGGGATCCTTTTCCAATTTTTTTTGAATTCTCAAGAGGTGAAAATTCCCAATTGAATGAAACATTTTGAAAGCTTTTCTACAGATAAATAAAGTCCTAATATGATAATCATAACCTGACAATGTAGATTGCATGCACCCAACTAAATATGAATTTTGCATGCTTTTATTCATTGACAAATATCTCTCCTTGCTCTCTAATGCAAATTTGAAATCCATATGTTTCAAGGAATCTTTTTGGCAACATTCACTTGAAATGAGAGTGCTGATAGAACTTATTCTCGTCAAATATTCTGCTCTACCCCTTGTATAACTAGAACATCTTGCTTTGATACGAAAGGGTCAGCTCGTACTCCTCGATACAATATTTCTTAGCAACATCTCCATCATTGGACCATCATTTGTATAAGGATTTTCATCATCATTAAGAGGAATGTTGTCCACACTATGATCAGTTGTGCTTTTCAAATACTGACTTGGAGGATATTCTTCATCTTCCCCTTCTTCAGTGCTACTGTCATAGTCCTTAGAATTCAGACTGAATGGAAAATTTGACTTGATGTTTATTGCATATTCTTCCTCATGTGCATTATCAGTGCTGCTCTCATAGTTCATAGAATTAGGACTACGTTGAAAATGTGATTGTTTACTTACTGAAAATGCTACATCTTATCCTTTGTCACTGCTACCTTTATAGTCATTAGAATTAGGACTAAGTGCATCATCCTATCTTTCATCACTGCTGCTCTCATAGTCCTTAGAATTAGGACTAAGAGGACACTATGACACTCCATTCTTTTGAAATTCATCATCACACTCTTCATCACTGTTGCTCTCATATTCCTTAGAATTAGGACTAAGTGGACATCGTGACACTCCATTCTTTTGAAATTCATCATCCCGCTCTTCATCACTGCTACTCTCATAGTCCTTAGAATTAGGACTAAGTGGACACCGTGACACTCCATACTTTTGAAATTCATCATCATGCTCTTCATTACTGCTACTCTCATAGTCCTTAGAATTAGGACTAAGTGGACACTTTGACACTCCATTCTTTTGAAATTCATTATCACGCTCTTCATCACTGCTGCTCTCATAGTCCTTAGAATTAAGACTAAGTGGACACCGTGACACTCCATTCTTTTGAAATTCGTCATCATGCTCTTCAACATTGTTGCTCTCATAGTCCTTAGAATTAGGACTAAGTGGACACTGTGACACTCCATTCTTTTCAACTTCACCATCATGCTCTTCATCACTGTTGCTCTCATAGTCCTTAGAATTAGGACTAAGTGGACACTGTGACACTCCATTCTTTTGAAATTTGTCATCAAGCTCATCATCACTACTGCTTTCATAGTCTTTAGAATTAGGACTAAGTGGAATCTGTGACTCTTTATTTATTTGAAATTCTACATCCCCTCTTTCATCAGTGTTGCTCTCATAGTCCTTAGGCTCAAGACTAAGTGGAAGAATTGACTTTCTATTCATAGTCGATGAATTCCTGCTATATTCATCAATATGAATAGAGTTGTTACACGATGAAGATGTTGATGCTGTATAAATCGAAACTTCACTATCAAGACAATCCATCCCTTTCAAATAGATGTTGAATGATACAAATGGAGAGTCTCCTAAAGATATTATATAGAATAAAGAATGAAATTTTCCCTCCAAAAAATTTCGCAAAAATATTTCCCTCCAAAAAGTTTGTTAGATTTATTTCCCTTCATTATTTTATTCTACAATTTATTGAAAAATGTAAACTAAATTGGTTTATGAAATAAATTATTAAAATTAAAATTATAAACTACAACTTCTACCTAAATTATTTTAATAGTTAAAGTATATAATATTTACTAAACAATTGAATGTTTTTTTTAATTTTTATAATACATTCTAAAACAAATTAATCCCACATTCACCCCACTGTAAAACAATTCCATAATATTCACTTTATCATATTTTCCTTCGTCGCCATAAAAAAATTAACATGTTAAATTTTTTTAAAACAAATTAATCCCACATTAACCGTACGGTAAAACATCTCCGTAATTTCACCTATATACTAAATTCCATTATCACTATTACTCACATCACATCAAGGTTTTTTGAGGTTCGTTGAAAGACTTTGAGCGAATTTGTGGAGCAGCTACATTGCTATCAACAATATATTCAACGAAAAATTCTCGCAATTGAAAGGTTAGTTAAATTTTTTTCCTTGAAAATTTTCATATTAAATAAGTTTAATGAAGTAGATTTTTTTTTTTAATTAATACTTTTTGTGAGCCAAATTAACTAATACGTCCATCGTGAGAATGGTGGGCCCGGTAAAGCTCACGATGGTGGCCCACCCCATGTCACCCCGGCAGCTCACCCAACCCCCCGAGGTGGCTGTTGGGTGATTTCGGAATCGCCCAACGGCCACCCCGGGCAGGTCGCCGGGGTGGCACAAGGTACGCTGCCGCTGCCCCACCCCGCGCCACCCCGATGGCCCGCCCGCCCACCTGGGGTGGCCGTTGGGCGATTCCCGGAATCGCCCAACGACCACCCCAGGTGGGCGGGTAGACCGTCGGGATGGCGCAGGGTGGGCTGCCGCAACCCCACCTCGCACCACCCTGGCGGCCCGCCTACAAGCCCGGGGTGGCTGGGCGGGCTGCCAGGGTGGCGCAGGGTGGCGCTACAGCACACCACCCTGCGCCACCCTAGCAGCCCGCCTGCCCGTCAGGGGTGGTTGAGTGATTCCTCACCTCGCGCCACCCCGGCAGCTCGCCCGCCCACCCCCCCCCCCGCACCATCCCCGCAACCTACTCGCCCACCGAGGGTGGTTGGGTGATTCCGAAAATCGCCCAACCACCCCTAGCGGGCGGGTGGGCTGCTGGAGTGGCACGGGGTGGGGCGGCCAATCACCCAACGACCACCCCGGGCGGGCGGGCAAGCCGCCAGGGTGGTGCGAGGTGGGCAGCCAATCGCCCAACCACCCACGGCGGGCGGACGGGCCGCCGGGGTGGTGCGGGGTGGGTGGCCAATCGCCCAACCACTCCTGACGGGCGGGCGGGTTTCCGGGGTGGCGCGGGGTGGGCTGCTACTACCCACCCCGACAACCCGCCTACCCACCGGAGGTGGTTGGGAAATTCTCGAAATCGCCCAACCCCCGCAAGCGGTCAGGCAAGTCGCCTGGGTGGCACGGAGTGGGCTGCAGCAGCCCCACCCCATGCCACTCTAATGGCCCGCCTGCCCCCCGATGGGGGTTAGGCGATTCCACCGGGATGACACGGGGTGGGTTGCAGCAGCCCCACCTAGCGCCACCCCAACGGCCCGCCCGCGTGGGTTGGGCGATTGTCGCTTGGGTGGCACGGGGTGGGATACGGCAGCCCCACCCCGCACCACCCCGACAGCCCGCCTGCCCGACCATGGGGGTTGGGCGGTTCCACCAGGGTGGCGTGGGGTGGGTTGTGGCAACCCCACCCCGCGCCACCCCGATGGCCCGCCCGCCTGCCCTCGAGGGTTGGGAAATTTCAATATCGCCCAACCCCCCGCGGGTGAGCCGCTAGGGTGGCGCGAGGTGGGGTTGGGCCGTCGAGATGGCGTAGGGTGGGCTGCCGCAGCCCCACGCCACACCACCCTGGCGGCTCGCCTGCCCGCCTGTGGGGGTTGGGCAATTCCCGGAATCACTTGCCACTCCACTGGTAGGTAGGTCAACGGGGTATTTTCGGGGGGCTTCTACCATTTCTCCTCATATTGATCTCCTTCTCCATCTTCAATCTACCCCTCAAGGGGGAGGCTGAGGGGTAGATTGAAGATGGAGAAGGAGATCAATGTGGGGAGAAATGGTAGAAGTTGTTGTCGCAGCCCCCCTCGTGCCACCCCGCCCGACGGATCACCGGGGTGGCATAGGGGGGAGGCTGTGGCAATAGCTCCTACCATTTCTCACCACATTGATCTCCTTCTCCATCTTCAATCTACCCCTCAGTCCCTCGTGAGGGGTAGATTGAAGATGGAGACTGAGGGGTAGATTGAAGATGGAGAAGGAGATCAATGTGGGGAGAAATGATAGAAGTTGTTGCCATAGCCTCCCTCCGCGCCACCCCGGTGGCCTACCTACCTGCGGGGTGGCGAACGATTTTCTTAGTATTAATATTTTTTTAATTTCAATGATCTGATTATACAAATTAAAAATTTATGATATATTTTTGTTGTTAATTTAAGTTAATATGTTTTCGTTATTTACTGATTTATGTGTTTCTTTTTCAGGAAAATGGCATCAAAGAAGATTCCTGTGAATCTTTCTGGACCAAAGACTCTTAAAGGTGTATCTTCAAAAAACATTGGTGAACGAACTCCACCTGAGTTAATGGCTACAAATCTTTCAAGTGCCTCAGATGACAAGAAGATGATTTCATACTGGAATAATTCAAAAGAAGTGAAATTTCCATCAAGAATCTGGTATGTGAAAGAAAGAGAAAATCAAAATGTGAATATATATCTATATATTGATATACCAAATGATAATGGAATTTATGAGATGATGGGAAGAGTCATAGATATGTGTTTGATACCGGACACTGAAGTTGTTTACATACCTATAAAACCTCCGAAGTCATATGAAAGGATTAAATACCGGCAATCATATTCATTGTATGACACGAGAGAGGTATCTACAAAGTTGTGTAAACAAATAGTAAATGAGATAAAACAAAACATCGTAAGTATTGTTATTTATATTTGTATTTTGCATTCTTGTAACTGTCTCACTATATTTTTTTAACTTTGTTTTTATTGACATATGATATTTTGTTTGGCAGAATTTTGTTGAAAGTTGTTCAATTAGGTTGGGAGGCATTCATTTCATAGAGCATGATATTATGAAAGTTGTCAACAGTTTCTACTCAGTGTCAGAAGAAGATATGGAAAACAAGCAAAATGTAGTAATTGATGATGCTACAAAACTACATCCAAGGGATCAGAAAAAAAGGCCTCTAGTGGATAAATCTAGCAAGGGTAGACAAGTTACTTTTGAAGACAATGAAGTTGAAACTGATAGTGAAGCATATGTTGCCGTTACTGAAGATGACATTGGAACTGAGAAGAGTTGTAAAAGACCAAAAGTAACAATGCCCAAGAATAAATCTGTTATAGTTAATGATGAGAATGTTATGAAGAAGAAAAGTAAAGTTGAAGATTTTGAAGTAGTCATTACCAGTAGTCAAGAACCTAGTGAAACTTCAAAAGAAAGCAGAGAAATCATTACACTAAGAGCTGATTTAGAGGATGGCATTATCAAAACAAAATGCCATTCGATAGAATTTGACAAAGAGAAACTTAATTGATGGTGGTCGTACATTTCAACTTAATGTCAGACAAACCTATAAAGCAAGTGAAGGACAATTTCAATATCAAGTTAGAAAGCCACATCATCTACATGTTCACAACTTGAAGACATTGATGAGGTACAATCCATATGCTCATGTGGTTAGTTATGTGCTTCTTGTTGATCCAGTTCAGGTTCCCAACAAAGAAGCATTTGATAAGTCAAAATGTTTTGAATACAATTATTATGTGCTTGGAGGGAACGATTCTATAGAAGCTCAAAGACAATTGATGGAGGAATATCCTAATAACCCACGTTTTGAAACAATGAAATGTATCATTTATGTTGGTTTATCAGATACAGAAGCAAAGTTAGTGGCATGGGATCATAATTCAGATAATGAATATAGGATGTCTATGACTTTCATCCAAAGGGTTAGATTTATTCATAGTGAATTTCAAGAAAAATGTGGTGGGGATAGGATAAATGTTACTGTAGATTTCCGAAAGGAATGTTGTATGGAAATAGGCTATCAAATTGAAGAGAAAACCAATTCAAAAGGTGGAAAAGGCAACAAAATTAGTGATTTATTCAGAGGTGTTGATAACATTTTCCAGTTGGCATTTAGAACTAGAGATGTATGGGAGTTGATTAATGAGATTTTTAGCATGTGGGAAAACATTGGCATTAAAAACCAGAAGGTCAAAAAGTCTAAGCCATTGATATGTAGCAGCAGTAAATCAGGTCCTGAAATGAAGCAGCTTCCAGAAGATATGACTATCACACCTTGGAGAGCAATGCAAGGAGTGAAAGATGAAAAAATTGTCAAAACAATATTATCTCGTGTGAGGTCAGGGGAATTATCATTGGAGGAAATGTCTGAGGAATTTCAAAAGTAAGTTTTTTAAATTATTTTTATTTATTTCTACTAAGATTATAATTTTCTTTTAAATAAAACATGTTGTTCTTGGTAGTATTTGTTATACATATTATTATATTAATTTTTTGTTACTTTATCCATGCAGTCACAAAGTTTACTTGAAAATTCAAGAACAAATGGTTAAATTGTTGAATGAAGATAGTTGGGATGATGTTGTACGCACTATCCAGATTCAAGTTCTACATCAACATTAAAAGGTTTTTTTATCTTGCATTTAAAAAGGTATCTTGATTTATACATTCATTTTTATTCATTTGTGTACTATTTTTAATTTATAACTTACTGTTGTGGTCACCAACAACCCCCCTTCTTTCACTTGACATTAGCAATAACGTCAAGCAAAGAGGGGACCCTCAATAAAAATCCCAAAAAATATTTTTCTAAAAGTTTTTGTATTTCTCTCCCTAAGGCTTAAATCGCATCGCAAAGAAAGGCCGAAACATTGCTCGAGCGCGAAAAGCAAAACTGCGACGGAGCGATGTGAAGTTCATCGCGTCGCATACATCACACGCGCCCCTTCAAAAGAAGACCTTTGAGAAATGCCGATATGCGATATCGCAAATCGCAAGCATCGCGCTATGCGGCGTAACCATTAAACGAAATTTGCGATATCTGCGATCTGCGATCTGCGATGGCAGCGATCTGCGATCTGAAAAGACTTATCACACGATAAACCCAGGATTAAGTGCGCGCCTTGAAGTAATTTAATGACCGCATGCTTGAGTATCTAGGAATGATTGCATTTCATTTATCGAAGAGTCAAGACATGATGAATGTCAGGGTTATGCATTTATTAGAGATTAATACTTTCACGTCAAGTCTTTTCATTTCCCTTCTTCTTTGCGTAGACTGCAAGACATGCAACTAATATAAGTTTATATGCAGGAAACATTTGAAGGAAAGAGGAAAGCGCCAATCAGATAGCAAAGAGAGAATGCCGCCGCAAATGGATGCCGCATGCAGCAGAACCGCTGGTTCCAGACTATCAGCCAACCAGCGCTGATGAAATCGAACTATCAAGGACTTAGAGTCAAAGGCGCACAAAAGCAGCATGTTCAGAAAATATCCTGAAGCTCAGACTTGGTAAAGCAAAGAAAGAAGCGCATGAGAAGGAAGACACTTCAGGAAAACCTGGAACAAAGAACGGAAACAATTCTAAAAATAGGGAGATATCCATACAACACGACTCCTAACCCACTCAGTCATTCGCACGATCGGAAACCGAAAATAGCAACAACAAAATTAGTTCGAGAAGAACCTGGGTTATGCTAAATATACACGCGGCGAATACACCCAGCTAGAGAAAGGTTTTCGAAAATATCTTCTGGCCTGCCGGGAAGAAGTGCCAGCTCCTGTTATTTCCACTTTTATCTCCCGAGCGAAAGAAGAAAGCGGCCAGCCGACTCTTCCCAGGAAAACGTTGCACTATTGACAGCACTAAAGAGATATACAGAAACGGTCAGAAATTAGATTTTAAGTTTAGAAATAAAGTTGCTTTTAGTAAAAGGGCGGTCATTTGAAGCTGATTCCCTAATTTCATGTAATTAAGATTGATTAGTTAGTAGTATTTAACCCTTCTCATTGCATTGGAGAAGGGTCCGTAATTTTGTCAAAAAACTTGTCCTCAGAACATGCACTTTTGTACCCTCGGAGGGGGTTTTTGATGAATGGACGGATCAAGATTTATTTATGTTTGCATTTTAATACCTGCTACTGATGTTGCACTTCTGTACTCTTAGTAGGCATTAGAAGCAAGTAGAGATAGATCATTATTGCTTAGAGTCTGTAGGTTTAAATTAGTCATAAATGGTACTTTTATCTCTTGACTAGTTTTTACTTGCATCCTTTGAGTAATATACAGTTGATGTTGTTTATATGTTAACGTATGAATGAGTGGACTACCATTTGGCACTTTTGTACGGTGGAGTCATTGATTTATGCTTGATACATAAATAACTGATTATGCAATATGCTGTTCACAATCGTCTTGCCTAACTTTTTATGCAAGAAGGTTCATCTTTATTGATTTATATTTTCATGATAGCTGAATAATCTTCATTACCAGTTATTCTGAGAAATCTTTCTAGATTGCATAATGGAAAAATTCTGCCCCGGGTTAGTGTAGATTAGAAGTATTGTCTTTATTAGATTAAAGTAATATAGAATCATTTCAGAATTCAGAACTAGATTAGTTAAAGAATAGTTAGAGATTTCCTATTTTCATTCCCCACACACAAACATCATTATTTCTACACACACACCCCTTAGAACAGGAAGCTGGTCCCGTCATCCCCAGAGGACCTGCTATACCAAACGGATACGGAGCCGCCAACCAGGTTCCCGACCGGGTGGGTATCCCCCTTGTTGTCGACCCGATTTCGGGGCCCCCAACATATTTGGCGCTAGAAGGAGGGCCTGAACTATGAATGGCACCAAAAGCAATATCTAGAAACCATTCTGAGAGTAATACACCCTCATCAACTCTCCTGACTTCCCCTACACGGTTTAATCCGGAATCTGAAGTCGCTCGAGTATCTACCACTGCTACCTATTCGCATATATCAGACCAATCTATTATTAAACCCCCTGAAATTCAAACTTTGATTCATAAACTCCAGGGATTCTCCATTTTTAACTAGAGGTCTGATAGATCTAAAAGCAGCGTGACTTCGCAGTACAACCCTGCTCATCCCCTTACCAGATTAAAGAGTGAAAAATTTGGCATACCGCCAAGTGAACTCCCTCTTCCTACCAGAAAAAGAGCAAGGAAAACACCCCAAGAGTCTGACAGTAAGACTCTTTCATCCACTTCGTCCGTATCAACTCTCTCACCGCGAAGTCAACCACCCACTCCTCCATTCCAACTCACTTTCCCATCTCCTACGAACCTTTCTCTTCAAACATCGAAGATCCTGATTTCTTCACCCTCTCAGTATCAAGGGTCAGTTTCTACACGTCCATTAGCTAGCAACTTCGCGATGGCTCAGTCTCCTTGGAACAATCCGGGGGCGGTTTTGATGCGACCTCCCTTGAGTCCTATACCGGCCCATCCGGAGAAATGGCTACCTAAATTTAACCCAGAAGCAGGAATGTTAGCCGAAGAACATATCAATAACTTCATGCTTTCGGTCAACCTCAACGGAGTTACTAACGAAGACGCTGTTGTCCGGCTCTTCCCCTATACTATGCAGGGAACAGCCAGATCATGGTACTTCTCGTTACCTTCTGGATCCATCACAAGCTGGGACATTTTCCAAAGTCAGTTCCTCACTAAATTTGGTGATGACCGATCCACGGCAACATTGATTAACGACCTATCTAATCTTAAGGCTGAGGCTAGGGAACCTATCAAAGATTTTAACTTACGGTTCAACAAGATCCTCAACAAAATCCCCGCTGCCTCACAACCCAGCGAGGAAGTTAGATGTGAATGGTACATCACAGCTTTACCTCCAAACTTAGCTATCTTCGTAGATAGGGCGAATAAAACCACGCTAGTTGACAATTTGACTGAAGCGTTAGCAGTGGAAAAACGTCTAGTAGCCCTAGAAAAGAGATCCGCTCTGGAAGAACGCAAATCAAAAAAGATCTCTTTCAAACAAGATACCAAGAAGAAGCAATCAAAAGATCCTTTCGACTTGGAAGGATTACAAAAAGTTTTGAAAGCCATGTCCAATGAGATGGTCGATATCAAGAAGCAAGTAGCTGAGACTTCTTCAAAAAAGCCCTTTAGGACTTTTAAAAGAAATCCTCCCGTCGAGGTGAAACCACCCAGTATTGTCTCAAACGTTGAATCTGAGGAAGATGAAGAAGAAGAGAATGCCACTGAAGGGCAGACCGACGAGGAAGAAGTCGTAGAACTTCAAGGAATGTGGGACTTCATCCTCCCACAGGAAGAGGATCAAGAGGCACTCCCTGTCAGCACGAGAAGCAGAAACCAGCTTGATCCTAACCAAACTACCCCAAAACAAAAGGGCGCAAGCCCTGCAACAAAAGACAGGGTCGTAAACAAAAAGACAACTGCTAAAGCGACCCAGATTAGCCCGGTCCAATCTGAGCAGACGCCTCCATCAAGAACACTAATAGTGTCGGATGAAATGGACTATAACATCATTGATGATATGAAGAAGACTAGGGCTAATATCACTCTGTACGAATTGAGTAAACTGAAACACCAGCAGAAAATCATGATGAAAGAAATGCATGCTGTGCCTACTACATCTTTACCTACAGCTGCAGCTTCCCACAATTTGGGAAGACCTCCAATCAATACGATCAATAAAATTGATCCCAATGACATCGCCTTGATTGGAGGTAGATCAAGATCTCATACTCCTCCTTTTCTCCTCACATACGAAATCTTCAACAAAAACGTGCACAATTGCTTGGTCGATTCTGGTGCTTCAACGAATATCTTACCAAGGTCAATATGTGCCAAATTAAGTGTGCAACCTCAAAAGTCCGCGGTACGAATAGTTTAGCTTGATCGATCACAAGTCGAAGTGATTGGTGAACTAAATCACGTGACTATAAGACTGTCGTCTAACCCAAAAGTGTGTCAGGTTATCGACATTCTGGTAGCTGATATCCCTGAGTTCTATGGCCTGATTCTCAGTAGGGATTAGTCAGAGAAACTTCACGGATATTTTTCAACTGACTGGTCGCACATGTGGTTACCATACAATGGTAAACCAAACCAGATAAAGGTTGAACGAGAATGGCACCAAAAATACATAGTGACGGAGCTAGAAGGAGAAAATGAAGCCATCACGTACAATAGCAGCATTGTAGGCAATTACGCAACAGATTCTTTCTTAGGCAATTTTAGTGCTCATATTTCACCTTATTTAGAGAATTCAGTTTTATCCCAAGTTGAAAATTTCTCTCAAACTGATGACTCGAAATGTTTTAGTTTTTTAGATAATTCTGTAAATACTTCTTTATTTTGGAAATTATATTTTGATGGATCTAAATCCAACGAGGGAGCAGGAGCAGGATGCGTTCTAATCAGCCCGGATGGGAACAAGATTATGCTCACATGCAGACTCGAGTTCGATTGCACGAACAACACAGCAGAGTATGAAGCCTTGGTTCAAGGCTTATACAAAGCAATCGGACTAAATGTTAAGTATCTTCAAGTCTTTGGAGATTCCGAGATCATCGTAAAACAGGTATGTAACACCATACATTGCCTGTCTAGTCATTTAAAGCATTATCAATCATTAGTGCAAGATCTCACTTCGCATTTTATAGCATTTAACATCTCGTCAATTCCAAGAATTCAAAACGCAAGCACAGACCTGTTGGCTAACGTAGCCTCTAGACTTATCCCTTCTGAAGAGTTTAGTCCTGATAGGTTTTCCATAGAATTAATTTTTAAGCCTTCCATTCCTGACAATATCACCAACTGGAGAGTGTTTAACGACGACCCAGACATCGTAAGCTTCCTCACCTCTGAAGGATCTTACACAAACCAGATAATCGACGAAGACTGTCACGATCACCAAATACAACAAAGTGGCACTGACAATGCTATACCCAAATCGGTGGTCAAATTAGAGGACTTATATGACTTGAAAAGTCGGTTCAAAAGGTCAGCTAACGCCAAACTTTACAGTTCAACGCTGAACTACGAATCAGTGAACTTGGGAACCGATGAGAAACCCCAAAACGTCAATCTAGGCCAAGGCCTAGCTCCTGAAGAAAAGTCAGCATACATCCGTCTTCTACGACAGTACAAAAACGTCTTTGCCTGGAACTACGATGAGCTGAAAACTTATAACACTTCTATCATTCAGCACACTATCCCTATGATTGACAACGAGAAGCCAGTCCAGCAGAAGCTCAGGAAAATGCACCCTAACCTAGAAAATCAAATAAAAACCGAGCTTAATAAGTTGTTGAGAGCTAAAATAATTTTCCCTGTTAGGCATTTCAAATGGGTATCTAATATGGTACCCGTTAGGAAGAAAAACGGAGACATTAGAATATGTATTGACTTCCGAAACCTCAACAAAGCCTGTCAGAAGGATAATTTTCCCCTCCCACCTATGGAGCAAATTCTACAGGCAGTAGCAGGCTCAGAATTGATGTCATTCCTGGATGGATTTTCAGGATACAATCAAGTACTGGTGCATCCCGACGATCAGTTAAAGACTACGTTCTGAACCAAGTGGGGCACTTATGCATATCGAAAGATGCCATTTGGTCTGATCAATGCCGGGGCTACCTTCCAGAGAGCCATGGACATTGCGTTTAAAGGATTAGTCAATAAGTCAGTAGTGATTTACCTGGATGATATAACAGTGTACTCCAGAAAACGAAACAACCATCTCAAAGATTTGAAGTAGATCTTTCAAAGATGCTTGAGGTATGGGATCTCGCTCAATACAAAGAAGTCCTTCTTTGCATTAAGCGAAGGGAAATTACTCGGATTCATAGTGTCGAAATCTGGTATCCACATAGAACCTGACAGAATCAAAGAAATTTCCGAGATATCCATGCCCCATAACAAAAAGACCATGCAATCCTTCCTAGGACAGATCAATTTTGTGAAAAGATTTGTCCCGAATTTTTCACGTATCATTTCGCCCTTACAAAATATGATAAAAAAGAATTCAACTTTTAAATGGGGTCTAGACGAGCACGAAGCGTTTAACTTAATCAAACAAGCCATCATCAATGCTCCATCCCTAGCAACCCCAAATTTTTCAGAACCATTCACCTTATACACGTTTGCCTCAGAAAATTCATATGATGCGATCTTGACCCAGGCAAACCAAGAAAAGGCAGAAGCCCCAATCGCATTCTTTAGCTCAAACTTACAGGGCGCTGAGCTGAAATATTCGGACGTAGAGAAAGAGGCGTATGCCGTTTTCAAAGCGGTCAAATATTTCAGACCCTTCTTGCTAAAGGCTCATACAAAGGTCATAGTACCATTCCCAGCGGTAAGAAACCTCCTGATTCAGAAAGATGTGGACGAAAAGAGAGCGAATTGGATCGCCGCCTTGCAAGAATACGACGTGGAAATCAAGCCGGCACACATCGTAAGAGGCCAAGGCTTCTGCAAGATGTTAGCTGGAGCATCGCAAATCCCCGAAGAATCGCCTAAAGAGGTAAACGCGTATGAGGTAAGCCTAAACGACACAGCATCGTTATATTCCAACATTATTTATTTTCTTAAGAACGGATATGCTCCTTTACGACTGGATCATATCAAGAAAAGAGCTCTGAGATTAAAATCTAAACAATACCAGCTCATAAATGATGTCCTGTTTAAAAGAAACTATGATTCTGTGCTTCTTAGATGTCTTGAGAAAACTGAAGCCGAAAAGGTTTTGCAGGAACTTCACGATGGACCAGCAGGTGGACACTATGCTGGGGAAGCCACCACACACAAAATCTTACGTGCAGGATACTACTGGCCCACGCTGTTCAAAGACTCATACAATCACGTAAGAAAATGCCAAGTCTGCCAGACTGCTGCAGGAAAACAAAGAAAAGCGCCCATGCCACTACAACCGGTCAGCATCGACCAACCATTCAGTCAATGGGGCTTGGACATAATAGGTGAGATCGTTCCTCACTCTTCTAAGCAGCATAAGTATATCCTTACGGCTACCGATTATTTTACCAAATGGGTAGAAGCAGTTCCTCTCAAGACAGTCCACTCTGAAAATATTATTGAATTCATAGACCAATTTATCATAACTAGGTTTGGATTGCCAACGGCCTTAATATTTGATAACGCTTCATATTTTTATGGAAATACCATGACTGAGTTCGCACTCAAAAGAGGGTTCAAACTAAAGTATTCCGCCAACTACTATCCTCAAGGTAATGGGTTGGCTGAATCGACGAACAAGAACCTAATCAGGATCATCAAAAAGGCAGTCGACCAAAACTAAAAGAATTGGCACAAAGCGCTGGTAAACGCCTTATGGGCAGACAGAATTACAAAAAAAGCCTCTATCGGGACTTCTCCCTTTAATTTGGTTTACGGGAGAGAAGCAGTTCTTCCTACTCACTTACTCATTCCCTCCTTGTCCTTAGTACAATACATTGACGAAGTACCTACTTCTCCCTTACAACTAAGGAAAATGGAAATAATCAAGTTAGAAGAACGACGAGAGCAGGCCAAGAAAACCCATGCTCACCACCAAGCGCTGATAAAATCCTCTTTTGATTCGAACATAATAGCCAGAAAAAACTTTCAGATGGGTGATTTAGTTTTGAAGTGGGATAAGGCTCACGAAGAAAAGGGCAAACATACGAAATTCTAGAAGCTATGGCTTGGTCCTTTTCAAATCGTAGAAGTCTTGGGCCCATCGACTTTTGTGTTGCAGGACTTGACAGGTAGGAGAGATTCTCTGCCTGTAAACGGACAAATCCTCAAAGTATATTTCCCATAGAAGGTCATCCTTCTGTTTTTGTAGGATAATTTTAATTTTAATTTTTCACATTAGTTTTCCATTTTTTCATAAATAAGGTTGGTTGTGAAGGATCATAAATAGTATTCATGAAGAAACATACCATTTCTCTATCAGATTTTGATTTCACTTGTATAAATAGCAAAACTTTTCGAAAAATCTGACTTTTATTATTGACAGGTAGGGTTAACTTTAGCCTGAATGTGATGTTAGTTCCAACTTTACAAAGAAATCTGGGATGAAAGTAACTTTTGGCAAAAAATTGTTTTATGCCAATGCAATGAAAAGTATCATCGATAGCAAAATAAGTATTCTCTGCAAAACTACTGTTCTTAAACTCTATTATTGTCGTCCAGAGCTTTCTTAAGGAAAAACAATGACTTCCTCCCTGCTAAGGAGAATCGCAGCATCCAGAGAAACAATCCAAGAAAACACTATATCTCAAAGAATAAGAGGTCTCATCGCGAGCCGGCTTATCATGATCACAGATATTATAACTTGCTGACTTTGCCACTACTGTCTATCAAAACAGGGCAACGACTCAAGATTGTTGCAATTGAAAGACAAGGGGTCTCATCACGAGCCAGCTTGTTCAGCAAAATTGTAAATCAAGTGGATGACTGTGTCATAATTTGGCCACCAAACCAAGACATTGTTCTTTAGAGAATAAAAAAAAATAAAAAAAGAAAGAAAAAGTGTCAAAAGGATTTTTTTCTGGAATGTTGTAAATAACCTCAAGCAGGAAAAAGGATCATTGCTGGATAAAATGGTAAACCTGTCGAGGCTATGGACGCTTGCAGGCAGCAGAGGCTCTACCTACGACAAAGGAGCATACTTTACAAAGCCAGTACGCAGAGAAGACCTTATTTTGTCTTTGAAAAGACTGAGTAATGACTAGGTATGAATACAAGAAATAACCCAGAGGAAACAAACAATCAGAACGAAATAAGAAGTTGTGACGAAGCATCATAGACAGGATAAAAGGTAATACTCTATCTGTCCATAACAAAATTTAGGCATAAGAAAACTTTTCTGTTTTGGAAGTGAAAATGCAATAGAACAAGCAGAGATAACTGGTTCTTCACAGTGAATCGCCATTGTTGTGGTCACCAAAAACGCCCCTTCTTTCACTTGACATTAGCAATAACGTCAAGCAAAGAGGGGACCCTCAATAAAAATCCCAAAAAATATTTTTCTAAAAGTTTTTGTATTTCTCTCCCTAAGGCTTAAATCGCATCTCAAAGAAAGGCCGAAACATTGCTCGAGCGCGAAAAGCAAAACTGCGACGGAGCGATGTGAAGTTCATCGCGTCGCATACATCACACGCGCCCCTTTAAAAGAAGACCTTTGAGAAATGCCGATCGCCGATATGCGATATCGCAAATCGCAAGCATCGCGCTATGCGGCGTAACCATTAAACGAAATTTGCGATATCTGCGATCTGCGATATCTGCGATCTGAAAAGACTTATCACACGATAAACCCAGGATTAAGTGCGCGCCTTGAAGGAATTTAATGACCGCATGCTTGAGTATCTAGGAATGATTGCATTTCATTTATCGAAGAGTCAAGACATGATGAATGTCAGGGTTATGCATTTATTAGAGATTAATACTTTCACGTCAAGTCTTTTCATTTCCCTTCTTCTTTGTGTAGACTGCAAGACACGCAACTAATATAAGTTTATATGCAGGAAACATTTGAAGGAAAGAGGAAAGCGCCAATCAGATAGCAAAGAGAGAATGCCGCCGCAAATGGATGCCGCATGCAGCAGAACCGCTGGTTCCAGACTATCAGCCAACCAGCACTGATGAAATCGAACTATCGAGGACTTAGAGTCAAAGGCGCACAAAAGCAGCATGTTCAGGAAATATCCTGAAGCTCAGACTTGGTAAAGCAAAGAAAGAAGCGCATGAGAAGGAAGACGCTTCAGGAAAACCTGGAACAAAGAACGGAAACAATTCTAAAAACAGGGAGATATCCATACAGCACGACTCCTAACCCACTCAGTCATTCGCACGACCGGAAACCGAAAACAGCAACAGCAAAATCAGTTCGAGAAGAACCTGGGTTATGCTAAATATACACGCGGCGAATACACCCAGCTAGAGAAAGGTTTTCGAAAATATCTTCTGGTCTGCCGGGAAGAAGTGCCAGCTCCTGTTATTTCCACTTTTATCTCCCGAGTGAAAGAAGAAAGCGGCCAGCCGACTCTTCCCAGGAAAACGTTGCACTGTTGACAGCACTAAAGAGATATACAGAAACGGTCAGAAATTAGATTTTAAGTTTAGAAATAAAGTTGCTTTTAGTAAAAGGGCGGTCATTTGAAGCCGATTCCCTAATTTCATGTAATTAAGATTGATTAGTTAGTAGTATTTAACCCTTCTCATTGCATTGGAGAAGGGTCCGTAATTTTGTCAAAAAACTTGTCCTCAGAACATGCACTTTTGTACCCTCGGAGGGGGTTTTTGATGAATGGACGGATCAAGATTTATTTATGTTTGCATTTTAATACCTGCTACTGATGTTGCACTTCTGTACTCTTAGTAGGCATTAGAAGCAAGTAGAGATAGATCATTATTTCTTAGAGTCTGTAGGTTTAAATCAGTCATAAATGGTACTTTTATCTCTTGACTAGTTTTTACTTGCATCCTTTGAGTAATATACAGTTGATGTTGTTTATATGTTAACGTATGAATGAGTGGACTACCATTTGGCACTTTTGTACGGTGGAGTCATTGATTTATGCTTGATACATAAATAACTGATTATGCAATATGTTGTTCACAATCGTCTTGCCTAACTTTTTATGCAAGAAGGTTCATCTTTATTGATTTATATTTTCATGATAGCTGAATAATCTTCATTACCAGTTATTCTGAGAAATCTTTCTAGATTGCATAATGGAAAAATTCTGCCCCGGGTTAGTGTAGATTAGAAGTATTGTCTTTATTAGATTAAAGTAATATAGAATCATTTCAGAATTCAGAACTAGATTAGTTAAAGAATAGTTAGAGATTTCCTATTTTCATTCCCCACACACAAACATCATTATTTCTACACAGACACCCCTTAGAACGGGAAGTTGGTCCCGTCATCCCCAGAGGACCTGCTATACCAAACGGATACGGAGCCGCCAACCAGGTTCCCGACCGGGTGGGTATCCCCCTTGTTGTCGACCCGATTTCGGGGCCCCCAACACTTACACATATATTTGTTTATTTTATAAAAGATGAAAAATGATGATAATGGAGCACCAGATAGTTTCAGAGCCTTTATTGAAAAAATAAAGATCGAAAGACTGAGGAAGCAACGTATTAAGAATGTTGAACTTGATCCAACTCTTTCTAATTTCATTTGGAATGGGTTAGACACTATTCAATATCAAGTAATACAAGGCGACTGTGAAGACATTGCTAAACTCATACCTAAAAGGGATTATGCCCTAGTTATTGCAGATATTCCCCATGGTTTCAATATTCCAAACATTGACTATGATAGTGACCTTTATACTTATCAAGCTCTTAGTAAAGTGGTTTTGGATTTGTAGAAGTCACCTCATTACCATTATGGAGATTTGTGACATTTCATTTAGACACACAATTGTTAATGGTATTGTCAAGCTTCAAGGGGAAAAAATTCAAGGATGCAGCTTACATGGTAAGACATTTAAAATGTATATTTAATTAATGTTGAAAAATTCATTTATGTACAAGTTAATTGAACTTTTACTATTTCATGTTACAGGCAAAAGTCAAATTTTCTTAACCGTGAAGATAAACTATTTATAAATGATTGTGAATTCATTCATATTGATAGTTGGGCAAAAGATAATAGCTATATGTCTATGTTTTTAAATCGGGTAGACAGAAAAAGTCATAGCCAAATACTGACTTATGATGCTGTTGTGAGAAAACTAACATATGAAGACAAAGAAGCAAAAGGGGAGATAGTTAACATTTATCAAAAACCACAATTATTGATTAACTATCTTATAGACATATGTTCAAATGAAGGAGATTGGGTTCTGGATTTATTTTCCGGCTCAGGTAAGTTTTATTATATAGAATTGAATTTCAATATGTTATTTTTTAATTATTATGTCATTGTACTAATTTACTTCATTATATCTTTTGTGCTTGATAATTAGGTACAACACTAGCATGATGTCTTCAAAAATAAAGAAATTGCATTACAATTGAAAAAGATCCAATACAGTGCAATTTCATTTAGCAAAGAACTAATACTCTTCAATTTATTCCAGATGCAATGCAAGAAATTGGGTTGAAGAAAGGGGACTTTACTGAATCACATGTGGCAAAAAAGGCAAAAGAACCCCAACCACCATTACATGAAATGTTTGGAAAGACATACATTGGGAGATTCCCAGACATCAAAGATCAATTTGAAGAGGAAAATGAGCAAAAGGAAGTAGAAAATATTGTGGAAGAAGACAATGATGAAACTCTAGAGGATGAAGATTTTGGATTGCGTGACATTGTCGATTAAATTTAAGTTATGCTTGGAAATCAAGCTCATTTTTTGTAACTATTAAGTAGTTATACTTTTAGTGTTTTGACTTTAACATTTTATGAGAAGAATATACACTCAATTAAGGTTGTTATGTGTTCAATATTTGTAATATGTGATTTTCACATTAATTTTTAAGTTAATCATTACTTTTTGAAAAAAAAGAAGTGATTATTATTATTATTTTGACATGAAATTCATAAAAAAACTATTATTTAACCATTTTTAGTTAAAATTTTCGTATAAAAATTGTGATTTTGACATGTCATTTCTAGCAAAAAAAATATCAAAACATGTAGTTTTTTAGTTATATTTATGTTAAAAATGGTTATTTTTATGTCAATTGTTAAAAAATAACGTTTTTTAGAAACAATTATTTCATGTGGATTGAAAAATTAATTAACGATGTATAAATATGTAGAATATCGAAAATTCAAAATATTGGCCTTCTTCTTTAAATATGCAAAACAATAAAAACATCACTACAAAAAAATTAAAATTAAAAAAAAAAAATGAAGTAAAAGACCACTTCAAAAATTATTAAATTTACAAAATAATTATTTACATTTCATACATTAGAAAAAAAAGCCTTTTAAAAAAGGGGCCTGGTGTAGAATTACCACTTTTTTAAATCAGCATAAAAAACACTACCATTCTAAAATGCAATGTACATAAAAAAAAAATTATAGTGCCAAAAACTATGCTCTAAAAAAACATGTGTGTTCTACATCACCCCTTTTCAAAATCGGGTCACCTTTTTGTTATCTCTATAAAACGGGTAACAGTATGAGTTCCCGTTTCAAAGATTACAGTATTTATTCAAGATTAGCCACACCCAAGGACCTTGAAAATCTTACATGGTTTCTCAAGACTTATGGGATATTACAAGAATCTTGCAGAGAATTATGGCTAAAATTGTGCCCCCTTTTATATGGAATGAACCCATCAAGAATTCATTTTCAACTTTAAAATAAGGCTTGTGCACTATATCCATTTTAGAAGTGTCTAATGCCAATAAGGCTTTTGTCATGGATTTTGATGTATTAGGTAGAGGTCTAAAAGCAATGTTGATGCGAAAAGGGTGCCCCTTGGAATTCACTAATAAGTAATTATATGATAGAAATTTGTTGAATATAACAACTTTGAGTTAAAATTTTATGTAATAGAGTTAATAAAGGAAAAAATAAGACAAAGATCATGGGACATGTATTCGAAGCTGAATGTTGGGAAAAACATCCTAGTGGGTGTTCATTTGGTTTACTATGGTTAAGCAAATTGGCAAAGGAATTGAAAAGGAAAAGAAACATTTATTGGTATTTTATTTATGAAACTAAAGGAAATTAGGAGAAAAAGGAGGCGAAAGGTCACATAATTGCATGAGAGGAAAATTGAAGGAAAAATAAAGGAAATTGAAGAAAATAGAGGCCTCAATGATAAAAAGGCTTCTGAGGATTGGTTCATTTCTTTTGTTAGTTTAACCTTTTTGTCAGTTAAGTTTTGGAGATCTCTTTCTCTATTCTCTTTGTTCTTTCATACTCTTGCACACTTAGAGCATTCTTGGAGCACTCTATTATTGGAGGAAGGAAGGATAAGGAAAGAAAAGGAACAAGTGAGGAAAAGTTGGCTCAAGTGGCTTCAAGAGGAATACCTGTAGGTAACAGGTTGCATGTGTGATTTCCTAGCTGGTTGGTGAATGCATGGTGCAGAATTTATGTATTTGGTTCTTTTATTGTCATGGGCATGGGTTTTCCCAGGTGTGATAGTGGTTTCAGAAATGCCTTTTCATTTTCGGATAACCATGGTGTGATGGGGTTCTTTTATTTGGTTTAACTTTAGATTGCTAGATGGTTTTGGAACTTGGTGAGGTGGTATCAGGAAAATTCCCAAGGGCCTATGAATCCCTTGATCATGGTGGGATTGTAGTAAATCCTGAGGGTGGAGATGTGAAAAATTCCTCAAGGTATTGGTGAAGAAATTTTGAGGAATCCAAGCATGTTTTGGGCCTAGGAATCCCTTAATCAATTTTTTTAGGATTGCGGTAAAGCCTGGTGGTTTATGTTGTTGTTTTGGGCCTAATGATCCCTTGACTAGGTACATGGAAGTTTGTAGCTTGGTTTGATTTTTCATATGTTAATAAGAGCTCTTTTACTCTTGTATTTCATGAGTATTTGTACTTGTTATTATGTAGCTTTGATGGTTGTTCTACTATGGTTATTATTCTAGTTATATAATGGTTATAAGCATGGTTTTAGAACAAGTTCTAGATATGGATCTTGATGTATTTGATTTGTTGATGAATGGTTAATGAATGCATGACCTAAAAAAAGTTATTGCAACTATTATGAGAGGTAATTAAACGTTCTTGATGATTTTCAGATAAGTATCAGAGCCCTATGTTCAAATATGTATTCATGACCTGTAGATTACATGTTCTTCACGTGTTTGACAAAATGACTATCATGGTTAGGCCTAGTTAGGTCATGGCTTTGACTCAAGTTAGAATGTTTAGCCTTGTTTTTATGTTATTTATGCATCTGAGAAGTTACAGGAAGTTATAGGAAGTTTTGGGCAATTGTCTGGAGGTTGACCTAGAATTTGGGCTTGGAATTCGGGACCACTAGATACTAACTGGAAAGGTTTGGCTGCAACCACATGGATGCAAGATTGTGCATAAGGTTGGAGGCTCCCATCCGCATGGAGGCCTTGTTGTGGATGTGGTTGAGGGCCCAAGGCAAAGAAGGAGGGGTCCAACTCAGGGTTTGGGCATCTGGGATGGTTTCTCAACCTCTCTAGGTCCTGTAGCACATGCACGGGGGCTTCACTCAATGAACCTATGACATATTATGTGCATTCGTGGCATATTAAAAATACCCTTAATTTTAAAAAACATTGGAAAATACCTCTAAAAATGACATTATTTAAACTCCTACCAATGCGAACACAATATACCTTCTCAATTTAAAAATCCCCTACTTTCACTAGATATTGTAGGTATCAATTTTTTCATTAACATTTTTAATAAACCTTTATATTTTTTCATTAATGTTGAGCTCCATTTTTTATACCTACCAATATAAAAACCCTTTACCCCCTATATGATTAAGTGATCAATTTTTAACTCAAAAATGAAAGTTCTCATAAGGTCTTGAAATTGATGTCAAGTCAAAGTGCTTGTCGTTTTGAATCCAACAACATTCCTTTCACCTCAATATGACATGGTATGCTCCAGATATCACATTCTGACCGTTTTCCCAAACATGTAAAATTTGAGTAGGTTTGTTGATTGGGTTGACTATATTGCTGAGTCAGCTGGGTGACTATGCAGGGTACGCGCCAATGAGAGGATGCCAAGTGTCATCCTTTGATTCTTTCAAATTTGGGAACATTTGATTGGTTAGTGGTCATTTGAGATTGACTAGTAATATGTTGTTACATGGCACCCCGAGGTCAGCTAATTTTTTTTATGGCCCGAACTGGCCTCCAGAGGATTCAAACCCATAACCTTCAATCCAACAACATAGTGCTCAACCTATAGGCTACATGGTGGGATTTAACAACCATAGTGGACAAATTCTATTTAAGGTTTGGGTGAATTAACGTTGGGGATGGAGTTGGGGCCAAGCCCCTAGCCCCCAGTCACCTTACACACACGAGATTGTAGGTGAAAGGGAGTCAAAGGCTCAGGCTTAGCCCCGGCCCAAGGTTCTAGAACCTTCCACATAACCAAAGCAAAGGCATAAGTAAGGGTTAAGCACTTGCAGAAAGGGGGATGGGAATAAGGCCTAGGTCCTAGTCACCTTTAACCATAAGATCGTGTCAGACGACGCTTGCAGAGGGCGCTTATGATGAGCCCTAGATCCTAGTTCCATTAGCACATAGAACCACCGACACGACAAGATGGAAGGTGCTAAGGAGGAGGTGTGAAGATTCGTTGGCTAGCCCCAGGTCTTATGGAGAAGTTGGAACCATGCCCTGGCAGTTAAGGGATAGGCCGACAGAGGAGGGCATTAAGGCCCAACCCTCAGCCCCATGTGGCCTATATGACCACGATTTTCAGAGTTGAGGAGTCAGAGTAAAATTTAATGATCGTACAAAATGCACCAACAGAGGGTGAATTTGTTGCTCGGTCAGTGGAATTTGGGGCGAAATTTAAGGACTATTAGAAAAATGGTCCAATTTGTAGGATGATTAATTGTAAAACTCGTTTGGGAGCTTAGAGAGCCATATCTTTTGGATTTTTTAGCCAAATTGAGTTCAGAAAGAGTGCACTTAGGGCTTTTTGGATGTTTTGAATCCATTGGTGAACTCTAATTTATGATTTGAGAACATATAAGTAGTATTTTTGTAGGTTTGAGATTAAGGGTGTATGGATCAATTAGGGTTTGGAAGCAGTTCTGGAAGGTCTTTGGACATGGAGAAGGATTTGTAGGGGTTTTCTCGCCTTCATAAGTTTACTACAACAACTGTTACTCGCAGGGTTCAACTTAGGTTTACTTTTATCATTATGTTATGTTGAGAAAAGTTTTGTTTATGTGCTTCAATGTGGAAATGAAGTGCTCACATGCTCATTTTATCTCATTTCTGTTGGAGTATGGAATCTTTGTAGGACATGCTTTGTGTTTCTGTTGTATGTGAGAGTTCTTTGTAGGAGAACATTACCTTGTAGGGGTGGTAGCTACATGTTTCCATCAAAAAAAATTATATACTTCATTTTTCTATTGAATATATGAGTGGTCTATCTATGTTGGTAGGCCCGGAGATGTAGCCAAGG
Organism: Pinus tabuliformis; assembly: GCA_031772625.1. Lineage (NCBI taxonomy): Eukaryota > Viridiplantae > Streptophyta > Pinopsida > Pinales > Pinaceae > Pinus > Pinus tabuliformis. The sequence continues at coordinate 854,032,265 of CM062817.1, read as the reverse complement.
AGAGTTGAAACCCATCAACAAATCTTTTGATATATGTTCATTATGTCTGCATGAGTTATGTGTTGTTATGTTGCTTATGTTAAGTTACATGTGAAGGCTAATTCCTTCTTTGAAGAGACATTGGAAAAACCTGTTTGTTTCAAGAATCACTTTACCTTGAAAAGCATCAACACGTCCTATTTTTTTTTACTTTGTTTCATTTTGGAAAAGAGGAAGAAAACACCTACTCCAATTTCAGGTCATTTGGTATTAGAGCACCAATTCAACAAGTTGCAAGAATAGATAGAAAAAAGAGCCTTCAAGAGCTAGACGAGCAGAATTTAGCTCTTCGTATGGAGAACATAGAGTTTAGAAGGATGTTAGAGATGGTTGAAGAGGAGAAGAGGCACATGTGACTTCAGTTGTAGCATGTGTTTGAAGAACAAGTTGCTGAAAGTTCTTTTCCTATACCAGCAAGAGAAACCTCCAAAATGAAGCCAGTATGTGGTCATGGTTCAAATAGTGGTTTTGGAACATATGTGGAAGATGATGCATGTGCATTTTGCAAACATCTTCAAGAAGCACACCATATGCCAGTGGATAAGAGTGGGTGGCTAGAGTCATCTTCAATATCATTGATGTCGTCATCAAAATATGAAAATATGAATGACAAGTTTAAGGACATAATTAGCATTTCAAGTACAATTCCATCTACTTATGTGCATAACAATTATTTTGTAGCGTTTGAGAAACATACCAAAAGCATAGGTATGAAGTTGCTTTCCAGGATGGGTTATGAAGGTGGAGACCTCGGCATAAATGGCCAAGGTATTACCAATCCAGTCAAGGTTGAGGAGAGACCAAAGTATCAGGGATTTGGATATGGTCGAAGGGAATTTGGAGAATGCTCCAAACAGCTTGAGGTAGATCAACCATCTTAGGATGAGACGTCACCACCATTCATCTCCCAAGCGAGATGAATGCTTGAAGGGACCTTGCATGGAATCTTCCACTCCACTCCATCAAAGTTGCAACCCTAGTGACAGAACTTCTATGTTGGCAAACAAGAGAAAAAAATTTTGTACTCATTGCAAGATGCATGGGCATGGAACTAAACAATGTTGGAAGTTACATCCAGAGCCTTTTTCAAAGAAAGGAAAAGAAATTATGCAACATAATGCAAGGGAAACAAGAGGTGGCAAAGAGGACTCACAGTAATCCTAAGCAACCTTCAATACAAAGATGATGCAAGAAGAGAATCGATAAGCCTAGGAGAGGCAAAGTTTGGGTAGACTTATTATAAAGTTTCTTTGTAAATTTTTTAATTACTTGTTTAGGTACTTTTGTAAAGTGAACAATCATTGTCACTATGTTCAACAAGTAGATGTTTTTCGTTGATGTATGTATTGGCGTGTTTATAAGTCCACATGTTCAAGGACTTTTGTGAATGTATAATATTTTCATTCAAAGTTGTCTACAAGTTTGTCATGTGTTCACTCATACAAGTATTCGATATGAAACTTGAATAGAATCTTTGTTTTCAAGATTGTACAAGATGACTATGTTTTGTAGGCAAGGCCGGTGTTATATGGAAAATTTTGTAGCAATGTACTTTTGATGTACAAGCTCAGTTTGAAGATGTTAAAGCAAGTCTATGTTGTTTCTAAATTCCAACTTATGGAGTAAAGTTTGCCTTCAACATATTAACTTCAAGATGAAGAGTTTTTGAGCTATGTAAAGATGGGATTAAACAGAATGTTCATATTCCACTCATCAATATTTTTCTCTTGCATCAAGAATAAGAATGTTGGCTCAATTCTTAACATGACAGTAGGTCTTCATGAAGAAGATAGGTGAAGTGCCTTGATTAGGACTTGAAGGGAACCAATTGAAAAGTATGAATTTTGGATTGATTTGTTGGGTGTTTTTGAGTTCCAAACTCTTTATATTGACAAGGGATGTAAAATTTTGGAGTCCAAAAGTTCCTAGTGTGGAGGTGTGATCAAGTGATCATTTTTTAGATCAAAAATGAAAGTTCCCAGAAAGTCTCAAAACCAACATCAAGATGAATTTCTCATCATTTTGAATCCAAAAACATTTGTTTCGCCTCAATCAAACACTGTATGCTCCAGATATTGTGTTTTGATCGTGTTCCCAAACAGGTAAAATTTGAGTAGGTCTATTGACTGGGTTAACCATACTGCTGAGTCAGTAGGGTGACTATGCAGGGTATGAGCCAATGAGAGGTTTCCAAGTGTCATCCTCAAGTTCATTTGAATTTTGGCACATTTGATTGGTTAGTGGTCATTTGAGGTGGACTAATAATATGGTGCCATGTGGCCTAGTCATGGGTTGCCACGTGGCACACTAGGGTTGACTAAAATTTTGTTATGGCCCGAACTGGCCTCCATAGGATTCAAACCCTTGACCTCCAATCCAACAACGCAATGCTCAACCAACAGGCTACATAGTGGGACATAAAAACCATAGTGGAAAAATTCTATTTAAGGTTTGGGCGAATGAACATTGGGGATGGGGTCGAGGCTAAGCCCCTGGCCCCTAGTCACCTTACACCTATGAGACCACAGGTGAAAGGGAGCCGAGGGCTTAGGCTTAGCCCCACCCTAAGGTTCTGGAACCTTCCACATAACCGAAGTGGAGGTGTAAATAAGGGTTAAGTTCTTGCGAAAAGGGGGCTCAAAATAAGGCCTAAGTCCTGGTCACCTGCAACCATAAGACTGTGTTAGACGACGCTTATGAGAAGCCCTAGCTCCTAGTTCCATTAGCACATACAACCACCAATAGGGAAAGATGGAAGTTACTAAGGAGAAGGCACAAAGATTTGGGATCTAGCCCTGAGTCTTATGAAGAAGTTGGAACCGTGGCCCTGTGGTTAAGGGTTAGGTCGGTGGGGGCGAGTGTTAAGGCCCAACCCTCGGCCCCATGTGGTCTATATGACCACGATTTTTGAATTTGAGGGGGTCAGAGTCAAATTTAATTATCCTACAAAATTCACTGGAAAAGGGCGAATTTTTCGCTTGGTTAGCGAAATTCAAGGCGGAATTGTAGGACCCTTATACAAATGGTTTGATTTGTAGGATGATTAACATTAAAACTCATATGGGGGCTTAAGAGCCATATATTTTGGAGTTTTTGGCCAAATTGAGCTCAGAAAGGGTCCACTCAAGGTTTTTTTGGTGTTTTGAATCCATTGGTGACCTCTAATTTATGGTTTGAGCACATCTAGGTAGTCTTTTTGTAGGTTTGGTACTAAGGGTGTATGGATCGGTGAGGGTCTGGAAGCATTTCTAGAAGGTGTTTGAGCATGGAGAAGGTTTTGTAGGGGTTTTCTCACCTTCATAATTCTAATGCAGCAGTTGTTACTTGCAGTGTTTAGCTCAGGTTTACTTTTCTCATTATGTTATGTTGATGGAAGTTTTTTTTATGTGCTACAATGTGGAATTGAAGTGCTCGCATGCTCATTTTAGTTCATTTCAATTGCAGTATGTAATATTTGTAGGAGATTCTTTGTTTTGCTGTTGTATGTGGGAGTTATATGTAGGAGAACAATACCTTGTAGGAGTAATAGCCACATGTTTCCATTAGCAAATATTTATGTACTTCATTTTTCTACTGAATATACGAGTGGCCTAGCTATGTTGGTAGGCTAAGAAATGTAGCTTAGGAGGGGTGAACTCCATCAACACATATTTTGCTATCTCTTCATTATGCCTGCATGATTCATATGATGTTATGTTTCTTATGTTAAGTTACATGTGAAGACTAATTTATGACTTGAAGAGACATTGGAAAAACATGTTTGTTTCAAAACCCATTTTACCTTGCAAAGCATCAACACGGTCCTATTTTTTTATTTTGTTTGATTTTGGAAAAGAGGAAGAAAACACCTACTCCAATTTTAGATCACTATATATCCCCCAATATATTATGTTATATTTTCCTCAATATATATTCCCCAATATGAACCCATGTGGTATGGTATTGCTCCCCCATTGAAGCTCTCGTGAGCACCTGTAGGATGTGGTGGATGGTGAGTAAAGTCTCAGATTGTCAATTCCACTTCCTTAACTATACTTAGGAGGTTGAGTCATGTCATAGTAGCCCTAAACTCATGTTTACACTGTCGAGCTGGTGAAAGTGGGTAAATGTGGGAGGGGTGGTTACAAGGTGGTATCAAAGCATGGTTCAATTCTTGGACTGAATGAGAAGAATGTGTTTGTCGTGCAAGCATGTCATTTGTCTTTGTTGTTATGCATGAATTGTATCTAGTCGGTATTATATTTTGTGACATCATGCATGGTAACTAGGATGATGATTGAGATGATGTTAGTATATTGATATGACTATGTAACACCCTCCTCCCACATCTTCCGAAGTAACTGGCCAACCGGGGTAAACATGTGACAAGAAGATACTATGATATGATTAACCTCATAAATCACGTTAAGGAAGTGGAACCAATAGAAACACACCATATAGACCTTCAACATCAACAATAGGACTCCTAAGAACCATCCCAACCTTTTTTCTAACCAGCGCCTCAGTCCTACTAAGATTTTGGACCTCTGGATTCTCACATTTTATGGGCATGCCAGCATCTAGAGGGCTCTAGACGCTCCTACCAGCCTGCATGCTTGCATCCAGGGACTATTTATAGAAGACCTATGCTAGAGTTCGGGGATTTTAAGGCACTATTCAAGCCCAAAATTTTTGCCACTGCCTAGAACTTGTTGTAACTTTTGGAATCCATTAAACGCATGACAACAAGACTAATAAACCAAAAACTAACTCCAATACTAGGCCTGGCCATCCCCAACCGAGACTGCCATTTTTTCAAACACTTGGAATGAATGCAATGTATAGGTGTAAATGATAGATCTAAGCATAGGGGTCTCATACTTATCTGATATTCACTATGAGGGATTGTTTCCTTATCACTTTAGCTGCAATTCCATCCATTAGGCAATAGATACATTGTTCATTCATATATAAGTAAAAGCATGATGGGAGCCATACATAGCCACTGTCATAATAAATGTTCATAACCAACATAATAACAACAAAAATACCAAGGAAACAATTGCCATATAATCCACATATAAACTAGTATAATACTCATGAGATAACAAGGAGAAATAACCTCATATTAATGATGCAAAATCCAAACCCGGGATGGGACTACCACATTCCACCTGACTATAGAATGGCTCATCCAAATCTCTCTTTAGTTATTCACCCTTGTGCCATATTCCAAGCATGAATGTGTGAATCAAACCATAAGAACCAACCAGGGCATCCCAAGGTTAAACCACCTAACCCTCATTAATAGAGACTGGTCTTTATCGTGATCCATCTCGAATCACTAGGCCAACACAATAAACATGTCATAATAGGATTTACCATGATCTCCACCAGATCACTAGGCCAAACATGCATGGATGCCCCCAGATTTTTCCACCTACACCATGAGGAATTTTTCTGTCTCCTAGTCTCTCAAGCTTTACTGCAATCCACACGAGATCATTAGGCCCTAAATCGATGCCTACTCTCCATGATTTATCGCATATCCCATCCTGGGACTACTAGGCCCAATAGAGAGAAAAACACCTCTTGGCTTTACCATATATCCTTACATTCACCGGTAAGGATTCCTAAGCCCACCGAGGCAACATAATCCTAGATTTACCGCAACCCATAGTCTGGCTCAGGGGTCATTAGGCCAGTGGATTTACCATGATCCATAGTTCGGTTCAGGGACCACTAGGCCATGTGCTCTATCATTCATAGATTCACCTCACTTAGCTATGAATCCATCCAAAAATCCAGCTCAACCAAAACATGAGAACCCCATCACACCATGGTTATCCAAAAATGGCAAGGTTGGGCTGAAAAGACTGTTACACCTAGAAAATCCCATGCCATAAAAACAAAGAACCACATGAAATACCATACTTTCCAAATATAGGAAGGAAAATACACATGCAAATTGATAACTGCAAAGAATCTTGCTATAACTACTTGATCTTACCTTTCCCTCCTTGATCTTTGCTTCCTCTTGCCTTCTTTGTCTTTCTTCATCCAGTGCCAAAAAGCTCCAAGAAAAATCTAGTGTTCAAGAGTGAGAGAGAGAGAGAGAGAGAGAGAGAGAGAGAGAGAATAATGAGAGAGCTCCAAAACTGAACTGACAAAAGGTTACCAATTGATCCTCAGAATCCTTTTTATTAATAAGGCTTCTATTTTCTTCATTTTCCTCCTCACATGCAACCTATGACTTTTCACCTCCCTTTTCTCCTAATTTCCATTATTTTCATAAATAAATGTGCAAAAAATTCCATTTTTCCTTTCCAAAGCCTTGGTCATTACCTTTGCCAATTTCCTTTAGCCATAATAAACCGAATCAACACCCATACTAGGATGTCTAACCCATTATTCAACTTGGAATACGTGTCCCATCACTATGGTTTTATATTTTTTTACATGGAATTTTCACCAGGGCTCTTAGAGAACCCTCCCCCTTAGGGGAACACCATCCCCGGTGTTCAATGACACCTATAACCAAGAAGACTGTTGAAAATAAAACATACTTCCCATGGAAATTTATAACACAACTCGTTGCAGTATTTACAATGACCATCTGCAAAAACATGATAAACATATCGTTTACTAGAGATTTATAGCATAGCTCATTATGATATTTACAATAATAACCACATATATACACATACACATTTGCTTCACCCAAAAAATAATCATACTGTCTATGGAGCTTTATAAACCGGCTTGATACAGTATTTACAATAATATACACATATACACATTTTCTCAACCTACAAATAAAATGTTACAATGCCCGTATCAATCAACAAGGGAATCTAGGGGTTCACACCTCTGCCCTCAAAGTAGTACCAGAATTCACCTCCTTCCCAAGAAGTCTAGAATCCACTCTCAAAGTCAAATTTGCATCCAATGTCTAGCGCTAATCTTGTGCCACTTGTCCTGTCAGTGAATAATTACTGGCTCATTGTTCTAGGGCACAATCCTAATGTGCATTTGATTCCATCTAGAAATTATAATGACCAAAACAAATATATCCCGGACCTTCCCTTCTCTACTACACAGTCCCTTGGGAAATCTGGTCACCCCCTTTCATCTAGTCACACACCTTCCAAGTTCCATTGGCACCCCCTTCCTGGGAAGTCCATCCCTTGGTAAGGCTTCCTCGCATTGGAAGATATAAAAACCAAGGCATATCCCTACCTCAAACCATCATATCGATCATAACATGCTCATGGAAATCAATGGACACTATTGGATACTAGTGTCCCGTAATGGACTTTCTCCTAAATACTTTACCAACATACTACTACATTTTCCAACTCCTTTCGCTATTGCAAATTCTTGCAATCAATTTCAACCACCCAAGCGGGCATGTCCATGCATTCCTGTACCCAACACATAATTTTCATTATATTTCAAATAAATTGAAATAAATTCACATTATACCTCATTGGTAGCTCGTCAATAAGGTACACTTGAAATCTTGTTTACTTCCTGTCACAACAAGTCAAACTAGCATCTTTGACCAAATCAACATGTATAAAAATATCACATCAAGTTAGCTCAAAACACAACCATCATAGATCAGAATCATAAATCACATGCAATCATCATAAGCCAGAATCATACATCACATGTAATCAGCATAGACCAGAATCATAAATCACATGCATAATAAAACTAAAATAACATGTTTCTACTTATCCTTTAATCAATCCTTAGCTTCTACCATTTTCTTTATCCCGTATGCACTTTGGATTGGTTACCACACCCGAAAAACACCCAGTGCCTTTTTTTTCTTCAATCACATACACATACATAATGTTCATCACAACACATACATCCACACACAACGTATGACATCACACAATGCATACACCTACACCTTATATATAACACAATACATACATCTATACCCTATGTACAACAATACACAATTCATGTACCTACACGTGGCGTACAACACAACACAATGCATCTCTACCTGATGTACTATGCCACATAATACATGTACCTACACCTAATATGCAACACAATACATATAGCTACACCTAGTATACAACACAACACAAACACATACATAGAATACAACACAACGAATGCATATGTCACGATACAACAACTACACAGTGCACATATATAGTACCACATGCCCACAACACAACATGTATGACATGCACACAATACCACATGTACACCAGTACCATATGTACAACTTGTACACAGTACCGCCTGTACAAAGCACCACCTGCACAACCTGTACACATCATCGCATGTACACAGCACCACCTGCATAACGTGTACACAACACCACATGTATATTATACCACTTGTACAATGTATACACAACATCATACATACACATCACCACATGCACGACATGTACACGACACCACATGTACACAACACCATTTGCCTAACATGTACACAACACCACCTCCATACAACACCATATGTACAACATGTACATGGCACAACAACTCACAACACCATATGTACATAACATTGCATATACAACATGTACATAGCGCTACATATCCAACACCATATGCACACAACAACGCATATGGTGGCCTACTACAACTGTTATGAAACCAGCTCACAAAAAAGATAGAAAAGATAGTTGAATGCCTTAGAATTCAGCCTCTTCGAGGGGGCAACCTCCTTTACATTACACAAATGAACAATTCTTGGATGATACAAATGAAAATACCTCCTTTCTATATATAGGAGTCTAAGGGGTCATAACATAATCAGAGCCAACATAACAATAATAATGTAAGGGCATAATAATAACAATAGTAGGCTTCTATGGGGCACAATAGTAACAATATGGGGACTACATGGGTACAACAATATAATAAGGGGGTTGTACTAATAACAATAAGGGGTTACACTAGTAGTATAGGGGCCTAACATGCCCCTCTCCTTCAAAAAGTGTTGTCCTCAATGCTTGAGTAGTTTTTGATGCTTCTATATAAAATTTTTGTCCTCCCATGTGGAATCTTCAGCGGGTAAGTTCTTCCACTTGATGAGATACTCTGAAATTGATCGATTTCCTAGCTGTCGGGTTCTTGTTTCTGTGACTGCTCCAGGTTCCAATATGATTTTTCCTTCCTCTTCAAGTTCTGGAAATATTGTTTGAATTGGGATATTCTGCAACTTTTGAATGAGTGGCCACACTTCTTTGTCCTTCTTCCATTCATCCCTTGCTTCGTTTATCCAATTTGGTTGGATAATAGAAATAGCACAAAACAATGCTTCCACATCCTCATCCTTTCTTGAGAGTGCATCTGCAACAAAAAATTTCTTCCCTTTTCTGTATATGATGTCAAAGTCATAACCCAACATATTTGTGACCCATTTTTTACGTTCTTCTAATAATAATATTTGTTCTAAAATGTATTTAAGACTATCATGATCCGTTTTTACCTTGAAGTGTCTTCCCATTGGGTAAGGTCGTCATTTCCTAAGTGCGTGTAGTATTGCCAACATTTCCTTCTCATAAATAGCTTGCTTGAGATGTAACCGTAAAAATACCCAATCACCTACATCACAACATTTTTCACTACGATGTTGATCTACCTGTCTTTTCATTCGATTCTGCACCAAAGTGGTGTTATCCTTTAAAAGTTGGAGAACTTGTTGTTGATGCTCAATGTGATCTTTCACTGCTTGAACCTTTTTCTTCTTGATATTTCCTTCTATCTTGAGAGTTTGAGGAGTGGTAATTTCTTCCAATGATTTACAAGATATGGCCGGATTCATTTCTTGATGCTCAATGTGATATTTCATTTCTTGAACATTTTTCTTCTTGATATGTCCTTCTATCTTGATATTTTGAAGAGTAGTAATTATGGCCAACGCATTACAAGATATGGTTGGATTCATTTGTTCTTTCTCGATGTGATCTTTCACTTTTTGAACCTTTTTCTTCTTGATATGTCCTTCTATATTGAGAGTTTGAGTGGTAATTCTTGCCAATGATTTACAAGATATGGTCAGATTCATTTCTTCTTTCTCTGGAGTTGGGTCCTAGTGTATATCCTCTTCTTTTGATGTTTCTTTATCCTTTTCTTCCTCCTCTTCATACTCTATGTAAAATAATTTCTTCTCAGCACACGTATGACCTTTAGTGCATTTTCTATCACAATTGTAACAAAGTCCTTTTTCTCTTTTTTCTTCCAATTGTTGTGGTGTAAGCCTTGTAGGTTGTGGAAGGCTAGGAGAAGAAACACTTCCATAATTATAGTCATGAGTGGTGGGATTCCTTGTTTTCATAATTTCTCTTTCAATTTTTCTTGCCAACTCGAATGCCTCCTCTAATGAATCAGGTTCCTAAAAACGAACCTCATGTTGAATGTTATCCTTTAAAGTCCCTATGAAGACATAAATCCTTTGCGTCTCTGGAATATAATTTGCCCTTCTCTTCAATTTTTGAAAGTCTTCAATGTGCTCTTCCATTGAACCCTTTTTTTTGAGATTTATCAATTGGCTAAAGGAGTTTCTCTTTGTATCCTCATAATGTGCTATCATTTCCTCCGTGAAAATTGACCATGTGACAAGTGGTTTACGAGAACAAAGCCCTTTATACCATAAAACTTGATTCGGTTCTAAATAATTAGATGCAATACATACCTTTTGTAATAGTGGTACACCATGTAGATCAAAATATTTCTCCATCTGTAGTATCCAATTTACCGGATCCTTGCCATCAAAATTCCTCATCTCGCTTTTTCTTGATTTTAGGAGCTCGATCTTGAAATCACTGTAACTCTGTAATTTCAGATCTTCTAGTTCTGAAATCACGATCTGTAATATCCCTTTATGTTCTCTTTCTAATGCCACTAGTCTAATCCAAATTGGATTCTCCAAGGAAGAGTTATGCCAAATCTCCCACAGTGACCTGATTATAGACTAGTTCAGTAGAGAAAACTTGTATGACGTGACACGTTTCACTGTTTTGACCTTTGGATGTAAAAAATGTATACAAGAAACTACAGTCCATATTCTTTCTATTACTTCTATTTGGAGCAGCGAAACCCTAGAATCCAAGGCTCTGATACCAAATGCTATGAAACTAGCTAACAAAAAAGATAGAAAAGATAGTTGAACACCTTAGAATTCAGCATCTTCGAGGGGGAAACCTCCTTTACATTACACAAATGAATAATTCTTGGATGATACAAATGAAAATACCTCCTTTCTATATATAGGAGTCTAAGGGGTCATAACATAATCAAAGCCAACATAACAATAATAATGTAAGGGCATAATAATAACAATAGTGGGCTTCTATGGGGCACAATAGTAACAATATGGGGACTACATGGGTACAAAAATATAATAAGGGCTTTTTACTAATAACAATAAGGGGTTACACTAGTAGTATAGGGGCCTAAAAATAACCGATTTTGATTCCAGAGTGGAAATGGGAGGCCAGTTCCATGGACTTTATCACAGGTTTTCCGAGGACATCTAGGCAGCATGATTTCATCATGGTTGTTGTGGACAGGTTGACGAAGGTATCTCACTTCATTCCAGTGAAGTCTACATACTTAAAGAATTATGTGGCACAAGTCTTCATCAAAGATGTGGTGAGATTGCATGGTGTTCCGCAGAAGATTGTGTCAGATAGGGATGCGAAGTTCACTTCCAATTTTTGGAAGGAGTTGTTTGTAGGATTAGGTACATAATTGGCCTTCAACACAACCTATCATCCATAGAAAAATGGACAGACAGAGAGGATCAACAAAATATTAGAGCATATGTTGAGGATGTATGTGATGCATAAACAATGAAAGTGGGAAGAGTATCTTTCATTGGTTGAGGTCGCTTACAACAATGGGTATCAGGAATCCTTGAGGATGAGTCTATTTGAGGCACTCTATGGGTAGAGTTGTAACACTCCTATTAGTTGGAGTGATCCAATTAATAGGGTATTTATAGGACCTGATATGTTGGGAGAAATGGAATAGGAAATGTAGGCAATTAAGAAGAATTTGAAAGTAGCGCATGAAATGGCAGAAGAGCTATGCAAATCAAAACAGATTTTTTAAGGAGTTTTAGGATGGGGAGCAGGTGCACTTGTGCTTCAAACTGAAAAAGAGCTCCTTGAGGATTTGATCATGTGCCAAGCTGGCACCTTGGTTTTGTGGACTTTTGGTAATTCTTGAGAGGATTGGGCCAATATCCTATCAACTTGCACTACCTCTGATAGTGAAATTCCATGATGTTTTCCTTGTGTCATTTCTTAAGAAGTATGTTAAAGATGTTGATCATGTGATTGATTGGTCTGTATTGCAGGTGGATCTAGAAGGAGAATTCTAGCTAGAACCTCAGTACATTTTGCACAGAAATACCCTCATGCTCTCGAAACGAGAAATCGAGTAGGTTAAAGTGTAGTGGAAGCACTTTGGGCCCGGTGAAGCTACATGGGAGATGGCGGATCAAATGTGGGCTATGTATCCTTCTCTATTCACTGATTGAGTGAATGTTTTGGTATATATGTTTGGTAGATGTTTTTGGTGCATGCTTTGGTGATGTTTTGGTATATGTACATATGTATATGGATGTAAATACCACCATGAGCTATGTTATAAATCTACAATAAGCATTATGAGTGTCATGTTATTATGGTTGTCATGTTGATTTGATTCTCAGCAAGTTGATTATTGTAAATACTGCATTGATCTAAGTTATAAAGCTCCATGGGCAGTATGTTTTTCTTACAGAAGTCTTCTTGGTTGTGGGTGTAATTGAGCACTGAGGACGATGTTCCCCCAAGGGGGAGGGCTCTATAACATCCTTGGTCAAAAAATCCATGTAAAAGTTAATAAAGACAAAATAATTTACCAATGTATTGGGAAACTTATTCCAAGTTGAATGTTGGGAAAATAATAGTGATGGGGATCACTTGTGATTAATTAATGGCTAATGAAATTAGAAAAGAATTTGGAAATACATGGGGCATTTATTGGCATTTTATTTATGAAAATAATGGAAATTAGGAGAAACAAAAAGTGAAAGGTCATAGGTTTTATGTGAGGAGGAAAATGAAGGAAAATAATGGAAAATGAAGAAGATAAAGGCCTCAATGATAAAATGGCTTATGAGGATCCATTTGTAACCTTTTGTCAGTTCACTTTTGGAGTTCTCTCTCTCTCTTTCTATTCTTTCACTCTCATACTATTGGACACTTAGAGTTTTCTTGGAGCACTCTTAGAGTAGTGTGGCATACTTGGAGTTTTGGAGCAAGAAGGAAAAGGAAGAGCAGGAAAGTGTAAGAGGACATCGGGATCAACAAATACAATAGGTTTTTCTTGTAGCTACAGAGTTGCATGTATTTATTCCTCACTAGTTTTGGCATGTATGACATATGCATGCAGTTTCTTGGTTATGATCTGTCGTTGGCATGGAGGATTTCCTGGATTGGCGGTGGATTTGAGTATACTTTCCATTTCCTGGATAGCCACGGTGTTGTGGGTTCATTTCCTTTTGTTTTCTAGTTCGTTCTCATGTTCCTTTAGCTTGGGTTGAGTTACTAGTTCTTAGAGCCTTGGTTGGACAAACGCTCTAGAGCCCTGTAACAACTTAGGTTGAGTTACTAGTCCTAGAGCCTTGGTTGGAAAAATGCTCTAGAGCCCTTGGTGGGTTGAGTTAATATTCCTAGAGCCTTGGTTGGACAAACACTCTAGAGCCTGACAGTAGTTGCGGGTTGAGTCACTAATTCCTGAAGCCTTGATTGGAACAAATGCTCTAGAGCCCTGGACAAATTGGGTAGAGACAAATCTGGTGATTATTAGTGATATCTAACTGTGAGGTGGAATCATTGGTTGAGTGTTGAGGTGGTTTGACATCTAGAAACCTTGTATGGTTTTGATTGATTTGTTTTATGAGATCCCACATTCATTTTTGGAATATGGCACAAGGGTGAGTAACTGAAAGAAAGATTTCATTCATCCTAGTCTATGGTCGGGTGGTTCATGGAAGTCCCATACCTAGTCGGCCTATGCGATCCTCAATAAGAGCTCTATTTATCCTTGTTATTTTATAGGTAAATATAATTGTTTAAATGTAGCTTATGTTGTCGTTCTGTATTTTTTAGGTTGAGGGAGTAAACACATAGGAAAACATCAAATCCACTTTGGAAGATTGGATCTAGCCCTGCCAGCTTCAAAGAGGGATTTCTCTGTAAAATTTAGCTATGTTTTATATGAATTTTAGGCTAGTTATTAATGTACAGATTGTTCTGATTGGATTGTTTGGTTGATTAAATTGTTATAATTCCAATGGGTTATGGAGTCTAAAGATTAACTGGATCTGCATTAAACTTTGAAGGAGTTTCACAGGGCAAGCTATGTTGCACTAGTTGGATCTTTTGGAATTTTAAATGGATTATGAAATAGAAGAAATGTAAGATTCAGTAGAAACTAAGAAGCAATGAAGGATTCCTTAATTTGACTTCAGCAGAAAACATATAAATTACTAACATCGAGAATAGGTTGTTTTGTATAACATATCCTATTCATCGCAGTTTCTGTTATGTAATTAAGCTTTTTCATAAATAACGGAGAAAGAAAACAATGATTAAACACATGAAACAGAAGAAAAACATCACCGATTCGTACACCACATGAATCTTGTGAAGAATGTCCTTGTATTATTGATGCTTCCAACAATTAGAAAATTACAATTTGAAGACGAAATGATATTCAACAATCAACAATCAACCTATAATACTTCGAACTATGAAGTATTTATACAAATTATAAACTAAAATATATTGAAAAAATATAAAGATTTGTTTACAAATATCTCAAAATGTATTACACAAATAGAACTAAAATATAGGACATTAAAAACTAATGAATCTACTTGGAACTATCTTTGTGGATTTTTGATGACAAAGAAGAGCAATTCGAATTTGATAGCAACTCTTATTTGATGAGGTAGCCTCCAAGTCACTAACTCTATTTGAGCTTTTTTCTCCTGAAATTTTGAAAAATAGGGTCCAATCATCCCTTTTAATATCTCACTACGAGCTAGATGTGCGAAAATTGACAGAGGTTTTTGTATTTATGTATTGGAGGAACAAAAACCTCCTCTAGTTTCCCAAGATTAATATCTAATTATCCACAATATCCTCTGCAAAAAGGTGACTAAAACAAGACATTGCATAATCGGAAAAATAGGCTAAAATGATGAAACTATATCTCCCAATCCCTGATACCTGTCCAAAAAGTGGGATATGATTTTGTATTTTGGAATCTTATGAACCAAAAACCCTTCCATTTTCCCAAAATTCATCTCTGATTATCCATAATATTTTATGCAAAAACGTGACTAAAACAGGAAGCTTATGGAAAATATGCCTTTAAAGATTCCTTTTCATATCCCCAAACCCTAACCTCTATTATAAAACTAAGAAAGTTTTTTGTAAAAGAGGATGTTAGCAAGAAAAACCTATTTTAGTTCTTGAAAATGGGTTCTCAGCTATCTGTAAACCATGTTTGCAATTACTGTGTTGTATAAGGAAAAACATAGTTTTACTTGACCATGAAACGAACATATGACATGGAGGCGGGAGGTGACATGGAGGTGGGGGATAATGTGGAGGCACATGGTTGGCGGAAATATGATTAGGTGGCAGAATAGGAGTGGAATATGAGGAGGGACATGGCGGGTGGATGTTGACATGGGAGTAATAGACGGAGGATACGTGGCAGTAGTGAAGTGGCGGTTGAGTGGAATTGGGGGGTGACATAACCGAGAAGGTGATTTGCGGCAAGGAGTGGATACCGCTTTCAGAGGGGGGTAGAGGTGGATTGTGGTATTAGTGTAGGGGGGCCAAAATGTTGAGGAGCATACACATAGCAGCGGGAAAATGGCTTTTTGGACCCCCCTGCGTTAAATAAAATCATAGCAGGGGGGGTTTGAAAAGCTTTGAGGGCCGTTGGATGTGGGCGGAGTTTGAGATCCGCGACGGTAATGTGCCTCGAATTAGTGTTGGTGGTCCACATCGAACTTTTGGGTGGATAATTTTATAAATAAAATCAAAACTTAGGATAAGGCCATCATATGCATGATATGAGACATATTACATTTCTCCTTTTCTCCTAAACTAATACACCTTAACCTAATTAGGGTGCATTTGAATGTGCAAACCCTTATTTTATTTTCATTTTTCTATCTACTCTTTGGAAGTCATTTGCAGTATGAAATATTATTTACAATATGAAATTTTTGAGATAAAATACTCAATCACCTTGAGATCCTATAAATTATAGGACCCTAACAGCTTATATGGCTATTAAATCCCTGATATTTCTGTTGGTTATATATTGGTTATGAATGAGTTTTATAACAGTGAAAATATATGGCTCTCATCCTGTTTTGGTTAATAACTAAATGTACAATGAATATATGGATTAATAGATGGTAATGTAGTTATTGTGATGAGGCATCAATGCTTCTTTGTGATTCTCAAATAAGTATGAGACCCTATGCTCAGATATGTTGTTTAAACCTATAGAATTCATATTTGTGACATGTTTGACGAAATTCCTGCCATGTCTAGTAGGGGTACAATCAAGTTCTTGTTCAAGTAATTACATTTTTATCATTATTCCAATGCTATATTTGATTTATGGAAGTGTCATGGAGTTCTAGGCAGTGACCTTAGCCCTGGGCTTGAAAATGTGGCACAAAATTTAGAGTGGCAGGCACATAACTTCTTGGGAAATTCCCAAGTCGCATGCGTACCCATGTTGTGGGAGAGATTGAAGGGTCCCAGTCACACTCATGCCCATGTCATGGGAGCGAATGAGGGATTAATGCAGCAAAAACTTAGCTTGTTTCAGGGGCTAGTCACTTGGAGGGTTTGAATGGCTCATTGGGTTTTTTTAGTATGTTTGGAAGGTCTGCATAGTGTGTGTAGGTTTTAACCCCATACAGAAATTACCTGCATATGAATTCTAAAAATAGAAAATAAACAATAGTGAGAGCATAAAACATAAAACAGATTTACATAGATATTTTTCCTTGGATCCCAAAACTGGGACAACTAGATCGATTTTTCATTATGTTCCTTTCAATGTTACAATACATATATATACATGCCGAAGCATCCATAAACACCAATCCATTAACCCTGGATTATAACATAAATGTAGTTCCCTTGACTGGATCTACAAAATACCATGGACAGTAAACTATCATGCCCAAAACCATGTGCAAAATCCATGCACAAAACCATAGATAGGCCCGCACACCTAATATAGTGTGTTAGAGTCGGTCTGGTTAGTCCTCCGTCAATGATCAAAGCTCTTTATGCATTTCATTTTAGGTGTCCCGCTTCATCCACTCAACTGCATTCCGCTAGGGGCATGCCATAATTTGACGGAGAAGGTCATGATAGTTATTTTTCCCTCATGTCTGGTTCCTGTTGGCTCAAGTCTTTTGTCGGTAATCACCAATGTCCATGACAGTCAAAGTCTGATCCTTTACAGGACCAAGGTCAATTTTTAGGTTTGGGTCTAGGAATCCATCAATTTGGTCTTGGAAAACAAGTCCAGTAAAGCCATGCAGGCCAGAAGGAGTCCCTTACACAACTATGATTCAGAGAGTTTCATCTTCAGGTGAATACACTTTGACTCTTCTTCAAAACTCTGTTTTGAAGCAAAGTCAAACGAGGTCATGTATGACAAAATTTTCCAAAAATCGCCGGTTGATTTTTCAGATGCAGTCATGGTTTCCATGGCCAAATGCGCAGTCACAGAGTCCCAGCAAGGAAATGGCGAAAATTTCATTAGAAGAGCCAAAATTTTAAAGAAAAAGGTGAAAATCAGGGTGTTAAAGTCAATGAAAAAGGTGCAAATACAAACATTAGAAAGTGGGCTTTCAATAAAGGAAAAATTAAACTCATCTCCCCCCAAGCCTATATATACTTGTTGTGGCCCAAAACAAAACCATTTTGCTTTTGCAAGCTTGGGAGAGACATTGTTAAAGAAAGAAAGCGAAGTTGGAAGAGTTTGAGTGAGTGAGGGCCGGTTTCAAGGAGCGCAGCGCACTAGCAGCCAGCCCGCAGTGTAAAAGTTACAAAGGCACGACGCACACCTGGCGCGCAGTGCACTTGGCTTGGCGTGCAACGCACACAGCCAGGGGGATACAAATTTGCCAAAACTACTTCAAATCTCGTTGGAGGCTAGCAAACAAGAGATAGGCCTAGTTGAAACCTCTTCTCTATCAATTTGGTCAATGCTTTGGTGTTTGTAAGATGTCTAATGGTACCCAAAAGCACAATGGCCATCTATAGAAAAAATCACCAAGAAAAACAATAAATGTGGTTGCAAGATTACGATGATGCCACCAAGGTTCTACTCCCCTCCCCTTGTCCCCTCACTCCTCATTGCTCTCACCCCCCATTCCATCGTGTTTCCTAAGAAAACCCCCTAAAAACCTCCACTAAAGCCCCCCCCCTTGTTTTCCAAGAAAATTTGGGTAATTTTACAGTGCGCGGCGCACACACGAGGTGGCGCGGCGCCCTCAGGGCGCGCGCGCACTAGGAGCCCAGCCACAGTGTAAATATAACACTCGCGCGGTGCATACCTGACACGCGGCGCACAGACCTGTAAGCTTAAAAAACCACTAAATCGCCCAAAATTTTTATGAATGGCCCTCAAAATTGGAGAGGTAGCCCAACTACCTTCACCATTGACATTTAATTTGAAGAGGAATATGATTTTGGTGACCATGAATCAAATGAAAAATTAAAAAAGAAAAGAAAAACAAAGATGACACAAAGAAGGTAAAAAAAACTAGGGTTTTGCTACAGTGACATTATTGCTAAAGTATGCTCCTACCCTACCCCTATCAAACTAATGCCCCTGTAGCATTTTCCCCTAATAATCACCCTAGCTCCACTGTGATCATATCCATTTGTTCCCTTTATTCCTATGGCTCAATACCCAAACCCTACCTCAATAATATCCAAACCCTATCCCATCAAAACTATACCCAAAACACTTACAAACCCCTGATAAATTTCTCCCTTTAATCCCTATTCCCCTTTCATCAATCCCCTCCTAATACTCCCTATTTTATTGTCCCCTTGGTGACAGATTCTCAGGGCAACCACCAGTTCCATTAGATTCAGAGGGCAGCAAAAGAAAACTCAGGGTACACACAACAGTAATGGCATCAGGAGTTTCATCAGATTATGAGGGGGATACACATAGTGACACATCTTCAGGAGAGAGGGCCCATAGGAGACATCACTGGAGTGGCAGACATCTCAGAGATGAGCCAAACACCCTCATAGAGCTACAGGCATGCCCACTTGCCATGTCTTGTTTCTAGCACTTGGCATGTTATGAATTTTGCCAAAGGGTGGCAAATGTCAGAGTACATCATGAGTTGGCCCACCTTTTTGCACTACATCTACAGGGACGTCAATCCATATTGGCTGGGGTCACTTTCACCTTGACACCGGAGACCATATCAGTGGCAATAGGGATACCAAACATTGGGGAACAGTGGCATAAGAAAAAGAATGTGGAGAGGCATCATTATGAGCCTTACATCAAGAACAACTGTTTGAGCCAGCTCAGTAGAGTCTTTCCGTTCAGATTTTTGAGGGATGAGTATGCCCCACTGTTATAGACAATTTTGTGCCTTACAGCATCAGGCATGAATTGTCAATAATCCAAGGGATCCAAAGTCCCTAAACATAATGTTCCTACCCCTAGAGGAACAAGGTCAGCAAACCAACAGCTCTCAGATCAGTTCTCCACCTGAAAACACTCAAAAACAAGCAATCTTGAAATCAAAGCAGGTGCTCCACTAGGCTTCTGCGCTGAAACTCAACTCCTCCATGGTGTACCTGCGTTGCAAAGCAGGTAGAACAAAGGCCACCTGCGCTGAGCGAGATGGGACAAGTGGCACACTGAGTCATTGCTCTGGAATCTTCCAAAAATGACACTTGGATCAGGGATTTCGCCTTGTGATGAGTCAGAGGCTCTGTTTCTCCAAGTGGAAGCAAGGTTCTCCAAGTGGACTCAAGAACTGAAGATCAACTGAAGAGAGAGAGGAGACAAGGCAGCTACACACCAGTTGCAAGCTGACTCATCCTTTCTCAATTCATCTATATATTGAGCTCTCTCCTATGAGCTCAAGAGGCTGGAATTTTGTGCAAAGTAATGATATGCTGTTGGTTTCACTATAGAACTATTGGGTGATTGCTTGAAGGAGGTGAAGAGGAGAAATTCTTTCTGCTGGGAGGTGTTGCTGGATTGGGGCCTTCAATGGTTGTAACCTTCTCAGAACTTTACTTCTTCCATTAATAAAAGCTATTGAGGTTCTTCTATATGCATTTGTTTCAATGATGTATTGTGATGATTGTATATTTGATTTATGCTAATCCTTGAATCAGTTATGAATGCATGCTTCTTGTAGTTTCCTTCTTTGTTATTTTGCAGGATCTCATTGTAGCTGGGTCAGCAAAAGAGCAAAGAGCTAGAAGCAAGCAGCAAAGAGAAGAGATTGGAGCAAATATTAAGCGCAAGGCAACGGTTAGTGCATTTCTTCATTCTCTCTTGCTTTCATAAAGAAGTAAACCTTAAGTAGTTTTATTTACAGTTGTTGCTGAGGTACTATCACCCTTAGAGTGGGATAGGGTCATCCGAATCGGATACTTTTCCCTACAACAAACTGGCGACTCCGCTGGGGATCGTATCTGTTTGATTGTTTGTAGTATTTTGCTATTCATTTCCTGAACAAAAGAGTACCAAATCGAAAAGCTTTTGACTATATCAAAAGCGAAGTAGAGGGCAGCTACTCTAACTCATTTCTGAGCATGTTCATGATTTGAAGAGCTGATCTACAAGGATCCTTGTAAGCTCTTAGTGATAGCTTTTCATCTTCCTTGTCATCCCTTAGTGTGTGCTTGACTGATAGCTTCTGATTTGAGCAAAAACTGTGAATTTTTGAGAAAATTGTGACCCGGAAACTGAGAAAACGCAACTTTCATTTTCCAAAGCAGGTAGTACACAGGCTACCTGCTTTGCAACACAGGTCCCGAAGGGGCTACCTGCGCTGAGAGCCAGACTGGCTGTGCAGCACCTGCGTTGGCCCAATTTTGCCTTGTGCATTTGGGGTTTCCTCCCTTTTTCTTGCCTGTTCTCACTATAGATTTTGCAGCCAGTTACCAGTCTTGTACCTGTTCTGAAACCAACCTTACTTGCCATCATTCCGCCTCTGTTATATAACGAAATTGTACTTGTTCTTTTGTATTTCTTACATCATTTACAATTTCCCATAACGAAAGTGAACTAGTCTTGCTTTGGCCTCTTAGATCTGAACCTGTGTTAGGCATTTTGTTGGTCTAAAGAGTTAGCTTGTTTGCTGTCCATAGCTGATTAGTCTTTTTACTTTCATCATTATGGTTTGATTTCATGCATTTCCAGTGTTTAAACAAGTAAATCTTAAGGTGTCTTTTGATTTTGGACTAGCTTGTTTACTTTCGCTTGAAATCGAAATCAAAGTTATATAACAACTTTCTTTTTGTAATACATCAACATTAAGAAAGGGAAAAGAAAATACATGCATTGTGCATTTTGCATTTGACTGTTTGCATGCTGATTTAGGAAATTTTGCATTAGTGTGTGCTCTATGATCTGTGTGAAAAGATTTGCCTTTCTTCTCCTCAGTAGTTAAGATTTTCAAAGTTGAAAGATTGAAAAGTTTGCTTCTCATCTTAGATTGCATTCAGGAATTTGTTACATACATCTCGTGGTGATGCTTAAAGGCAAACTGCTAAACAAGATCAACATTAAAATAAATTCAATTTACATAACAACGCTTTGTAACATAACGCAAACACATAGAGGTCTAGGTAGAGACGTGTTCCGACGTCGTTAAACATAGTGACTGTCGATCTCTACGAAGGTGGGTGATTCCTCCTGAGAGTCGGTGGCACTAATACGGACTTGTGCTCCCACGTACCGTCGCGTATATATTGGGAGACCCCTATAGGAACAAAGCCTTTATCCATAGGAAGCCGTGTCGGCCGCCCTACTGATCGCGATGCAGTGAACACAGCATTCACGAAGATCGACCACCCGTACCGTAAAACGTATTCTGTGGTTTCGCGAAAAGTTTGGCACACCCTCTGCCTAGAACTCCAGAGTAGTTTCTTTTGGCCTTTTTCAAACTCTATAACTGAAAAAGTCCATTCGAGCATTTGTCACTTCGGGCTCGTTAAAACATCGAAGGAGACTAGAGTCATCTTTAGCTTTTTCTCGACTCTTAAAACATGAAAAAGCAAAGTTGTGTCTAAAGCGTCGTTAATAAAATTTATTTTAATCGGAACATAATCACCTGTTATTCCCACGTTGATCTTTCAGTTGAAAAGTATGGAGCCCACCAACCAAGGAAGTCACCTTGGTGGAAGTCCCAATCCCTTCTCCTCTTGGGGAGATGTTGGTGCGCCTCATATGGCCACATTATCACTTCCAGGATTGACAATTGGCCTACCTGTATGGCTCTTTTCAACTAATGTAGTTCAGATCACCACTAATCCTGAGCAGTCGAATCAACAGTCAGACCAGTCTAGAGCTACCCACCAGCCTTCCACTTCTTACAATTCTTCCTCTGATCCTTCATCTTCGCAAGGTAGAGCCGGCAAAAGTCAGCCTCCCATGGAGAAGAAGGAGAAGAAGAAGAAAGAAAAGAAGCAGAAGGAGCCTAAGGCAAAGGCGACTGGGGGCAAGCAAAAGACATCTGACAAAAATCCACACACTACACCGACCGGGCCTAAATCGCCATGTGTCATTTGCAAAGGGACCCACTTCCACCGTGACTGTCCTTGTATTCCCCAGATACTAAGAGACTGGTCCCCCAGGTTGCACAATCCGGTAGCATCAACCTCTGATAGACATGTTGATTGCATTCCGTCAACTAGCGAGAGTGAAGGACAAAGAGGGAGACCAAGATCACCCTGCAGACTGTGTGAAGGTGATCACGCCATCCACCGTTGTCCGTTCTTAGATGAGGCGAAGAGAGTTTTGGAAGATCGTCCGGTTTCACCGTTACGACTTCCTCCTGGATACCAAAAACTCGTGCCAAGTCCCTCGATAGTTGAAAATCCAGCTGGCCCGATCAAGTGGTCAGCTGAAGTGTCGGTCATTGAGAATGAACCTACTGAATCCAGACCAGACAAAAGTCTAAAGGTCGAAACGGCAGTTGACCCGGTTCTTCCTTCAGAGGTTTCATCCTCAAATGACACCGTCGTTGAAGATTCATCTTCAAATGACACCCTCACTGAAGAGAACAAGGATGACACCATCGAGATTCTTTTCATCAACACAGACTCTGATGAGCATCAGGGCAACGCGCCCATTCCTTTATCGCAGGAAGGAACATCGTCAGGGTCATATCCGGCCGTGTATTCGGTCCCACCACCAAGCAACCTAGTTGTGTCCTTTGATTGGAATCAACTAGGCAGACCCCGGTTACCAGCCAGTATCCCATTCAGAATCATCGTCCAAATCTACAGAATGGTGATGGCTGGAACTATCATTGATGAAGGGGCATCTGTGAGTATCCTTTCCTCTATTGCTTGGAAAGCACTGGGTTCCCCGACGCTTTTACCTGAGATGAGAAATCTATCAGGTTTTGATAAAGGAACCAGTCGCCCGTTAGGGGTTCTCCCCAATGTTCCCGTTACATTGAAGGGGAAGACAGTTCATATGAATGTCATGGTCGTCCAGGGACCCTTGGTGTATAACTTACTCCTTGGACGAGACTATATATATTGCATGGAGGCGATAGTGTCCTCACTCTTCAGAGTTATGTGTTTTCCGCACGAAGGAAGAATGGTCAAGCTCGTAGACCAACTTTCATTTCCAGGATCACGCATCGCAAATAGTCAAATACCATCCCTTAACGGTTTATTCACTCAAGGAATGCCTCCACCCCCGGTTCTACTTCCCGATGAATGCGAGTGATTCGGAAGAAAGAACTGGGACCCAGGGGGCATGCACCCTGGCCTGCCTTGGGCAGAGGAAACCTTGGGTATAAAGTTAATTTCCACAGAAGAATGGGACTAGTACGTACCCCGTCCGAAAGAAGGAAGAGAGGGTTGTTCTAGGATAAAGTTCTTTTGTCAAAGTTATGTGAGTGAGATAATCAGCTTCTCGCTCCCCTTGTCTAGGTAAGTAGGATACCGAGGAAGGGGACCATTTGCGGCAGCAAGTAGCCACCATCTTTGAAGGCAAGCCTCACCCATTAAAACATATGTTTTGAAGGATAAGTAGGGGCAGCCTCCAAAGAAAGAGATGAAATTGCTGCAACAAGTGGTCACCGTCTTTAGTAACCTAGTGATAGACATCGCCAGAAAAAAAAGGGTTTAGTTTGCGGCAGCGAACAGAACTATTTTTCGGATAATAAGTAAGAGGCAGGCCTCCCTCCGTAACACCAATGTTTTATCTGTTGCGATCTTGCAAAAACCTAAAAGTGAACTGATGGGAAGACAAGTACCGTCGGCACCGAAAAATAACGAGAAGACAAGTATCGTTAAAAATATAGCAAGACGACAAGTAGAAAAACAGAGGTGGGATAGAGGAGGGGTAGCCTTGAAATTATATTTTATACCTGGGGGCATGCAAACCTTTTGGAGTGCAAGCACGGGACGACTATTTATTTTTTAAATTTTTAGGTCCTCCCTTTAAACCTGTAGGTCTAACCCGTTAAACTCGTAGGATTAGCCGTTTCCAGCTTGCATAAAGAAAGGATGTGGGGCAAAAGTCAAAACTTTCCAAATAGGAGCATAGCTTCGTGAGATAAAGCTCCTTAAAAAATAGCTATCTCACCTGAGGCGTTTCTTGTATTATGACTGGTATAATCGAGCAGTTTTAGCACACAGTTCATGCTCGTTAAAAAATAAACGCAAGATCCGAGCAGTTTTAGCACATAGTTCATGCTCGTTAAAAAATAAACATAAGTTGTGAGCAATCTTCCCCTAGAGTTCAAGCTCACCTAGAAAAAATGAACCGGTAAATAACCTTGGTAAATGTAACCTTTGACAGCCATATTAAAGCCCTTGGTCGTGTTCTTGCAGTCTCACCTCCATCCGTTCATTTGGCCAATCGTTCATCTCCATATGTTTGTTTACCCATTTTGAGGAACAGCTGCGAAGAGTGATTTCACTTAGCCATCCTTGTGACACTGCCGTGATTGGAAAATTCCAACCTGTACCTGGAATCTGCTGCTATCCCTGTTTATCACTCGTTCCTCAAAAGACGAGTCTTCTTTGAGCTCTTTTCTCTTGACTCGTAAAATATGAAAAGTTTGCCGAGTTTTGGCCTTCCAGCTCGTTAAACGACCGGAAGAGCTATCCCTCCTCTAGATTTTAATCTTTTTGGACCTGAGGGATTATTGCACAAAAAGATCGAGCGCTTGTTTTGTTCGGCTCGTTAAAGCAATCGAAAATTCATCCCTTCTGTATTGTTTTATACTTTTTCGGACTTAAGGGATTAGATGATGAAAAAGGAATTCTGGAGTTGACTTTATGTACCTTTTCAGACTCTCTAAAAATGAAAAGGACCGAGTTATCCTTGTCGTTAGACTCGTTAAATTCATTAAAATAGCGACAAACTTGTCTTTAGACGAGAACGAGTTTCCCTATCGCTAGGCTCATTAAAACATAGCGATGGGCTTGCCCGAAGGGCAGGTTATAGAACAAGCATATGTTATCCTCCTCAAGCTTGACAAAAATAAAGAGGTACTGGTCAGCAATGACTGGGGAAAAATTGGGAGAACCTCACAGCTTTAATGGTAGCAAGTCGCTCTTGAACATGACACTTTGTCCTCCGTATCACATCGGGTTGGCTTGTTTCATTCACCGGTCTCATCACCATGGTCCTCGCCACACCATCCACATTTAG
The DNA here is from genome assembly GCA_031772625.1 of Pinus tabuliformis. Lineage (NCBI taxonomy): Eukaryota > Viridiplantae > Streptophyta > Pinopsida > Pinales > Pinaceae > Pinus > Pinus tabuliformis. The sequence continues at coordinate 854,006,265 of CM062817.1, read as the reverse complement.
GGTAATGCTACCGATCCATCACATCAGTGTCGTTATATGTTCAAGAGATGTTGTTCTGCAAAGAGTCAACCGTGTCCCATCCACTGCTATACATTGTCCTTCATCCATTTCATGACCGCCACCCTGAATCATACATCACAGTTTGTTTTCACCTCATCACAATCACTAGCTCCGTTCCGTGTCACTGATGTGGGATTCATTAAGGCCCTCCTTTGACGGATCGCTCCTTGTCGACATCAGCTCATTATCCAAGGAGTTGATCTAGGAACAACCCCTTCAGTACTTTGAAGCTTGCATGCCTCAATGGCAAGTTTCTCACTTCCGGCGACAGGTATACATCAATGACCTTCGACCAAAAGATTTTGCATGGTGGTCGACGCCAAGTCCTTTATTCCCACCATGTGAATTGTATTGCCGTACCTTGAGGGTCATCATCCTTATCAGTGATTCCTCTCGCGCTTATTAACGGTTTACATCATTGACCGGTAATCAAGCGATGTCTTTCCATGTTCGACTTCAAGAAATTCTCACATGGATCGACTTGTACATCGAGTGAAGATCGGAAGAGATTGAAGACCCCGGATCTAGTTTCATCCATCCGAGCTGCGATATATATTCAGGATATAAAGACATTTGATATGTACATCATTGCAGCAGATGATCATCCTTCTCAAAGGATGATAATTTCAGCAGAGAATTATCAGTCTATCATCAGACGATCGTCTGTGCTATGTACCAAAATGAATTTATAAAGCTGAGCATGGGAATGCCCGCCTCAGCTAGATCATGAAAAAGAATGAAAAATAATGTATTGTATTGTATCTTATTACAGGACACTTCTCAGCAGATTGAATGAACTTCGGATCCTCCTAATAAAGCATTTCACCCGATAAACGACCTCATACTTTAGGGGGCATCTGTTATAGACAATTTTGTGCCTTACAGCATCAGGCTTGAATTGTCAATAATCCAAGGGATCCAAAGTCCCTAAACATAATGTTCCTACCCCTAGAGGAACAAGGTCAGCAAACCAACAGCTCTCAGATCAATTCTCCACCTGAAAACACTCAAAAACAAGCAATCCTGAAATCAAAGCAGGTGCTCCACTAGGCTTCTGCGCTGAAACTCAACTCCTCCATGGTGTACCTGCGTTGCAAAGCAGGTAGAACAAAGTCCACCTGCGCTGAGCGAGATGGGACAAGTGGCACACTGAGTCATTGCTCTGGAATCTTCCAAAAATGACACTTGGATCAGGGATTTCGCCTTGTGATGAGTCAGAGGCTCTATTTCTCCAAGTGGAAGCAAGGTTCTCCAAGTGGACTCAAGAACTGAAGATCAACTGAAGAGAGAGAGGACACAAGGCAGCTACACACCAGTTGCAAGCTGACTCATCCTTTCTCAATTCATCTATATATTGAGCTCTCTCCTATGAGCTCAAGAGGCTGGAATTTTGTGCAAAGTAATGATATGCTGTTGGTTTCACTATAGAACTATTGGGTGATTGCTTGAAGGAGGTGAAGAGGAGAAATTCTTTCTGCTGGGAGGTGTTGCTGGATTGGGGCCTTCAATGGTTGTAACCTTTTCAGAACTTTACTTCTTCCATTAATAAAAGCTATTGAGGTTCTTCTATATGCATTTGTTTCAATGATGTATTGTGATGATTGTATATTTGATTTATGCTAATCCTTGAATCAGTTATGAATGCATGCTTCTTGTAGTTTCCTTCTTTGTTATTTTGCAGGATCTCATTGTAGCTGGGTCAGCAAAAGAGCAAAGAGCTAGAAGCAAGCAGCAAAGAGAAGAGATTGGAGCAAATATTAAGCGCAAGGCAACGGTTAGTGCATTTCTTCATTCTCTCTTGCTTTCATAAAGAAGTAAACCTTAAGTAGTTTTATTTACAGTTGTTGCTGAGGTACTATCACCCTTAGAGTGGGATAGGGTCATCCGAATCGGATACTTTTCCCTACAACACCCACTCATGAGATTGATCATGAAATATTTCAGTTGTGAGGGAAGGTTTTCCCGCCTCTATGCATATCACATCAGGTTTCTCATGCACTTCATCAGGGTGCGGATGATGAACCACCCATTTTTCATGTGCAACAACATAGAGAAGATGAAGAACTTTATGCAGCACAAGACCCCGCGACAGCAGCTAAACAATGTATATCATTTTGCTCTCATCAGGATTTTGGTGGACCATCAGTTGGGATTGCAGGGTATTGCCTGGGAGGACTTCATCTCCTGTGATTTCTTCAGCGCTCCACCAGTGGTATTAGAGGCAGAGCATGAGGTGGGGGGTCCTTCACATCAGTTTGAGTGCCACGAGGCTGCCACCATGCCAGTGTATATTTCATATCAGAGGGGCAGTAGACCATTGTTTGCAGCAGCAAAGCGAGTGTTATCTCCACCCGGGGTGGAAGGAGCCCCGCTTCCGACATTAGCACCACAAGAGCAGAGCAGAGGCAAAGAGCCATTGCATGATGAGGGGCCTTCGAGAGTGCCATCAGGTGAAAGAGAGACTGATTTTGTTCTCCTCCACGATGATGACACCCAGAGAGAGCCGACAAATGAGGAGTTTAGAGAAGTAATCCAGGAATAGCAGGTAGAGATTGAGGCCTTATCCCTTGACTTGGAGAGGGCCAAGTGGAACATGAAGTACCTGGAATAGAGGAACAAGCAGCTAGAGGACCAGCAGGCGATCATGGAGCTGCGAGACATTCGTGAGCATTGCCAAGCTGCTCAAAGGACAAGGGTTGAGCTCACTTCTTTGGAGCAAGAGATAAATGAATATTGGGAGGCCAAACTCGAGAGGACCAATATGCATTTGGAGAGGCTGCTAGACAAAGCCGACAAGGACCTTGCACTGCTGAGATTATATGGCATTTCACTATCGGGCACGAAGCATGAGCGCCAACGCCCGAATAAAGAGCTTGAAGGAAAAATTGAGGAAAGCAATAAGGAGAGCAAAAGAGGCTAAGGAGCAAGATAGACTTAGAATCTTGGATGAGGCTTCCTTGGCTCAACATGTCACCCATAAGGGACCTACAGTCCAAATCTCAGCAAATTTGGAGAAGTTTTGGGCAAATTTTGAATTTTTGGCAAAAAACAGGAAATTCCTCCCTGTGCGCCGCGCCACTGGCACGATGCTAAAAATCTAGGGCTCCAATCGAGGAATGGTTTGCATTTTTGGATTCAGCATCAAAAATCATGACTACTGGTGTCCGGGTAAGAAAATTTGAGAAGATCTAGGCCTCCTAAAGGTCAAAAAACACCCAAAAATGGCCTCTCTGCCACTTTTTTAAAACATAGAAAGAAGTCTTGGGAGAATGAAGATTTGGAGGGGAAAATTAGCTCCAAATTCAGAAATTCCAGTTGGGTTGGAAAGTAGATAGGACAGGCTTTCCAACAAGCCCACTTGGGCACATTTTGGACACCTACAAGTGCCCCAAAACAGGCTCCAAATTGGCGCGACGCACAGAGAATTTGGCGCGGTGCATAGGGGAAAAAGTGCCAGTTTGCTCCCATTTCGCGAAATTTTGGTTCGTGACTTCTCCAAGTGGGCCTGATCATCTACACTTCAGTTTTTTGGCACCCAAGGTAGCATTTAAATAGCTTTTTCTTCAGACTGGCATCCATCAAAGTGGTAGAGGAATACAAAGGGTCACCCAAGCCAAATGTCATGCTTGTGAACGTTGCACCTGTAGCTGATGGTTGGCCCTCCAGCTCCATTTTGTAATCATTCAAGTAACTCCCCAACCCTTGGGCGTTCTATCTCTTCCTCACTCATTCTATATATTGTATGCAAGCTATTTACAAAGGGTTGGTTGGCTTATAACTTCTGGGAGACTGTGGGAGAGAAACTCTGTTTCTCCACTGTGTAATTTTGACAGAGAATTAATGAAAGGTAGCGGCTCTGTTTCATGAGATTCTTGTGGTTGTGAGTGTAGAAAATGTGTTCTTATGTTTCATATGTACTCTGTTATGTTCCATATTTCATTTCATGCTTCATTTCAGTGAAATTTTCTGAGTGAGATTAGGTAGAATTCAATTTGTATTGCTTTGCCTGTGGGAAAATTTCATGTACAGTGTTATTTCTTATGTTGAAAAGGATTCATACCACTATGCCCTTTTCACTTTCTTCAGCAATCTATTTATGCCGCGGTGACTCAAACCAAATTGCTACATTTTCCGCCTACCTTGCCTCACGGAATAATCTGTGTCTTTGTATTAAATTCTCTGTTCATTACTGAGCGCCAGTCCCATACATCCCAAAAGCTCGGCCATTCATTAAATTTTTTTCACAAATCCCCATTCACTTACTAGCCTAAGGTAAATATTTCATTTCAAGTCACCTCAGATCATTTTCAAGTATTTATTCAGTGAGCGTGACTCGGAGAGAGCCCTCTCCTGTTCTGGTAGGGCTAGCTACCAGATTGAGCGTGATTTGTGCTTACCCTAATTTTTGCCCTCCTTCAGCCTAGGGTGGATTTAGGCGATAACATAGTGTCCAAAAATAAAAATTCCCAGGAGCTGCCTCGGACCCTGTGCAGGGGGGCAGTACCCCCCAACAAGGAGGGAAGTTGTGGAAAGAATATAACACAACTCAACAATGCGTTTCATTGGTTCCACTTACTTAACTGACACATGCGTAGTTGAATCATATCATAGTAACTCTTCGTCACATGTTTACTCTGGTTGGCTAGTTACTTGGGTAAATGTGCGAGGAGGGTGTTTCGGTTATGTATTGCATTGTTGAGTTTCTGTATGTAGTTTGTTTGTAGAAAATATATTGAGGCCATGAGAGTTGAGGATGAGAGAGAGAGGCTTATGATTTGAGTTGTATCAGTCTTTGATGTCTTGTGTTGAGAATTTTAGCTTTGTTCTTTAACGATATTCCTATAGTTATGTTCATGTCGGGCAACTCTAGTGTTCCAGTTTGAAAATGTATGAAAGGTGAACCACATAGAGAATTAGAGTTGGAGCTCTGGCAATACAAGGATTGAGAACAAAATTCTTCATAAGTCCAATGGATCTTGGGCAAGGCTTGTAAATCAAATAGGTGCTTGTAGAGTCATGAGTCCAATGGGGGTTGGGAAAGGCTTGTAAATCAAATGGTGTATGTAGAGTCATGAGTCTAATGGTGGTTTGGCAAGGCTTGTTGATCATATAGGATTCTATAGAGTTGTGAGATGGAGATAATAGTTCGTTTCATATTTTTTCCATATTGTACACTCTATGTAATGGTTTGCCTGAAAAATAATAATATATACTAAGAAATGCAACAACAACAAGGGTGCTTTTTCCCTCAGAGAGGGGTTTTCCACCATAGATCTTATGTCCCTATGTGATTTGATGTTTGTGTCTCATTGTACATATTTATTTCTTATGATTATGCCTCTAATGTGTTAGTCAAGTTGAAGTTGCATGTGTTAAGATCTAATGCATACTTGTGAAGAAATGAATGGATTAATATATTGGAGAAAGAATGGTAAAAGCGTGTGATTGTTATCACTACTGATTCCCCAACTACACCCCCCCCCTCCCCCAACTAGTGGAGTTCCTTTGATACATGGATGTGATTACATGCTTTGGAAGGTAAAATTTGTAGCATGTCTTTTAAATTTAGATGTGGATATTTTTCTCTCAATTGAATATGGTACACAATGTTAGCCTCCTATTGCAATAGGTTTCATATTTCATGATTGACAGTTGAAAAGCCAAATATGTCATCTTTTTCATGCTGCAAAGGTTCCATATTTCCAAGAAATTCCAGTTTTGAAGAATCATACCATTTTTAAAGGATTTTACAGTTAAGGGAAGGCCGAACAGCTTAATCTTGGCCTCCCTAGGTTTAAATTGCTTGTTTTAGAAGATAGAGAATAAATATCTATCCAAACTGTTTAATCTTGGTAGATGGTTAGATAGGTAGAGAAGCTAGGGTGCTCAACAGCTTAATTTGAGCCCCTGGAAGGTATAAGGATAGATCTAGATAGGAGGATAGCCAAAAGAAAAGAAGGAAAATCTGGGTTTGCTAGTTCAAGTGCACCCAAACAAAAGAAGAGAAAATGTTAGGTAAGTAGGCTGGGTAGGCAGTTTTGAGGTTGCTGAATGAAGAATTGTGATCAATTTTGTGTTTCAAAGTGTTAATTTACTTCAGATCGCATGTATCAAGGCATTTTCCCTTGGAGAAGCTCAAGCGAGGCATGACTAACTTCCCCTTCTTCCTTTTCCCCAAATCATTTACTAATCTCCCCTAAAGATGTTAAGATCTGCTTAATATCTCTAAAACTCATCATATTCCATAACATTTGCCTAAGTAAAGATCTGCTTTGCTTAAGGGTGCCCATATTTCTTCTATAAAGTCCTATTTCCCCTTTGTAGCCTAATATTTCTATCCTTAGCGCTTTCTGATCAAAATCCATATAACTCCTAACTTTATTATGTAAATCCCTCATAATTTCCCTTCCCCATATTAAAAATATGTTAAAAAGCCTCTTTATATACATATCCCCTCCTCTGGTTAAAATATAACCATAAATATTGCTTGGGAATTACTAAGTTTACTTGAAACTTAGTAAGAACCCTCATTTTGCTCATTTAACCATCTTCCTATGTATTTGGACCCCTTCCAATGCATAAACGCCATTATCACTTCATAAAACCTCCCCATAATGCATTTGGACTTCTTCCATTGCATAAATCCCTCCCTCCGATCTCATTTTTCCCTTCTCCAACGTATTAAAACACTTATCCCTTCATAAAAACCCTCTTTCCATGCTATCGGAACCCTTCCGATCATGCAAAAGCCCCTTCCAATGCATAAATCCTTCTTCCAAGTTAATAGACCGTTCTCCGATTTATAAAAGCCTTCCTCCGATCCATCTTGCCCCCTCCGACGCGATATCGTAGTCGGAGGTCGGAAGTCAGTAGTGCTAGTGTTGGCCCTTTTATATTGTGCCCCGATGACACTCCGCCGATGCGATTTCGCAATCGGCAGTCACTATATATATGTGTGCCCCTTTTTTAAAGTCCCCGATCCCTTGCTCTGATGTGATATCGCTATCGCATCTGAAGCAATATCGCATCGCAATCCATTCATTATCGCAAGTCTCCCTTTACCCATATCTCCGCTTTATCATAAATTCATCGTTCTACTACAAACTTAAGTTTTCCGTAAAACTTAGGTTTTATCGTTAAAATCCCCATTTTTCCGCAAAACCCCTTTTTATCACAAGTCATGCATATATTGCATTATTGCTATCGCATCGCACATATGTATAAAGGCACTGTCCCATTGACCTCCGCCGACGCGACATGCCGATTGCCCCATCCACCGTCCGATCTGCCCCCAGATCCAACGGTCCACATTTTATCGCATCGCCCATTTCGCTGTCGCTCGTCGCAAAGTCCCCGATTCATTGCCATTCGCTGTGCCACCCCCGATATGCGATCGCCGATGCGATATCGGTGATCGCTATATCGCAAGCCTCATATACATAAAATACTTCGCCCCCATGTCCCCGCCGATTGCGATATTGCGACTTAATTGCAGCCGTTGGATCTGCCTGCACTAGATCCAACGGCCCAGATCTATTCCATGCTACAGTGTTGCTCCCGCTCTCCATTTTCATGAAATTTCACATTTAAAGTGTTTTGCCTTTTATAAAATAAAAGGGGCCTTTTTCTCATATTTTGGTTCAGCGCCCACGCGCGCTCCTTCTCCAAAGGAAGCAGGATCAGTTTTTCATCCATCTTCGATCGCCTCGGCCCAAATAAGCTCCAGGCAGCAAGATTTTGGCCTCAGCACAGTCTCCATGTTGTAGATTCTCCGCCATCAGTCAATTTTCATCCTTTTGGTAATATTTTGATTGGCTAGCGCTGAAACACCTCCAAAATCCCACAGAAAGCCATGGAAGGCATTGCAGCAGTCATATCTCACCATAAAGAGATAAAACAAGGGGCGATTTAGCAGTTAAAGTGTATCAGTGGGGCAAAGGAGTCCCGATTCAACAAAAAAGAGTATCAGTGCCGCCGAAAAGTGTATCAGTTAAAGAAATATCAGTGAAGACTTAAAGCCGTAGCAGAGGAGCATTAAAGAGGATCCATTTAAGTCAAAGAGTATCAGTCAGGAGTTTAAAGCCATTAAAGGCTCACCAGATTAGAGTTAACATACATTAAAGCCACCTAAGAGCAGCGGATCAAAGCCTGAAGCACAATTATTGTGAAATAAACAACGCAGAGCTCAAAGGACGCATATGAGCTCATTTTTTATGCTTCTGCCTCTAGCGCAGCATTAGATAGATATTTTCCCTTTTCTTGCAGTAGAAGTTAGCTTAATCATAGTTATTTCCCCAGATCTTTTATCAGATCTGTTTTGTACATATTTTTCCTATAAAAACCACCCTGAGCTATGTAATAAGGGTTGGTTGGTTGATTTACTCATTCTAAGACTTGAGCTGTTGTTATAGAAATTTTTGTGCCTTACAGCTCTGAGCATGAAATGTCCATAAACCAAGGGATCCAAAGTCCCTAAAAGTGTTGTTCCTGCCCCTAAAGGAACAAGGTCAGCAAACTACAGCTTCTCCCAGAAGTTCTCCACCAGAAACTACTTAGAATCAGTCAAATCAGGATCATTTCAGTGGCTCTACTAGCTGCCTGTGTTGAATAGCACCCCAGTACACTAGCTAGGTGCGTTGCAACACACCTAAATGCACTACCAGGGTGCGTTGAGTGGGAAGTGACAAATGGCAGTGCCATTCCGCAAGGTGGAAAGACAATGGAAGCTTCCAGAATCTTCCTCCATGACACTTGCCTCACTAAGTTCGACCAAGAATGAGTAAGAGGCTCTCAGCCTCCAAGTGGAAGCAAGAACTGACAGAGAGAAAGGACACTAGTCAGATGACAAGCTTACTCATCCTCTCTGCATACATCTATATATGGATCCCTTATCCCAGAGATCCGGAGGCTGGAATTTTGTACATTGCAGAGAATTGCTGTTGGTTTGAGATTGAGATCAGTGCATTGGGTGATTTATGCTTTGTTGGAGGTGAAGAAGGGATTCCTTTGCTGGGAGGTTGATGCTGAATCGGGACTCACTTGGTTGTATCTCCTCTTGGATCTTCTTGTTATATCAATAAAACTATTTGAGTTTCTCCTACATGCTTGTGTATCGTTGATATATGTTTAGCTTAAATCTGATCCTAAGCTATTTATGAATATGAATCCATGTCTTTGTGTAGTTTTCCTCTTCTGTGATCTTGCAGGAACTTGGTGAAGCTGGGCAAGTAAGGGAGCAGATAGCTGGAAGCCGTCAAAGAGAAGAGAAACCGGATCAAAGGACTAGCGCAAGACACAGGTTGGTTCATCTCATCTCTCTTCATTTGTAATTCATAAAGAAGAATACACAAGTAGTTTTCTCTATTTGTTGCTAAGGCACTGTCACACCTTAGGTGGATAGGGTCGTCCTGAATAGGCACTTTTCCCCACAACAAAATGGCGACTCCACTGGGGAGATCTATCTAATTAGTTTATTTGTGCTTCTCTTACTGTTTGTTTCATAAACTTAGAAGTAGCAATCGAACTGCATTTGCCATTTTCAAATGCAAAGTAGACAACTGCTACTTCAATCCACTCACTGGATTTGTTTATGATTTGAACAGTGGATCCACAAATGATCTGATTGCCCTTTGTGATAGCTCTTAGTCCTCGTTTAAATCATCCCTCTGATTGTACCTTACTGATTGCTTTTACTCGGCCAAAAACCATGGATTAAACTGCAAACCGTGACCCAGAACCCGGATAGAAGTCTCATTTCTGCCCCAGCGCAGGCTCTGTGAAGAGACTCTACATTTCAACGCAGGTCCCGAGAGGGCTACCTACGCTGCAATTCAGTTTCTCTGTGCAACAGGTGCGCTGATCAGCCTTTGCCCTGTGCAGCTGAGGTTCTTTGCTCTGTTTTGTCCAGTTTTGATCTCTGTTTTTGCAGCCTGTGACCAGTGTAGGTACCTATCTGAAAACCCCTTTTCTCTGCCTTAATTCCGCCTCCTTTGTACAAAAATACTGTAGGTGTTTTTATGTGTTTGTGGCATCATTTACAGTTTTCCATTGCAAAAGTGAAATAGTCTCACTGTCGTCCTTTGATTCAGATCTGTCGTAACTATCGATTTTGGTCTTAGGAGAAAGTTTATATGCTGTTGACAGTTGATTATACATTTACTTTTGCTTTTGGTTTGAATTTGTCTCTTTCTAGTGTCGAAACAAGTGTTATTTCGAAAATCGTAAAGTGTCGTAATCTTCTACCCTTTGATTTCGAAAAGAAGCTTGTTTGTCCTTGTCATTTGAAAGCGAATTCAAATTTGTACATCAACTTTCTTTTTAGGCATCAATATTAAGAAAGTGAAAAACAAATACATGCACTTGTGCATTTTCATATTGATAGTTTGTATGGTTTGATTTAGGAAAAAGTGCATTTACAGTGTGCTCTTTGCTCTTTGAGAAAAGATTGTGTCTTTCTTTTCCCCTTGTAGCTAGGATTTTCATTGTCGAAAAGAGATAAAAGATTTGCTTATCATCTTTAGATTGCATTTAGGAATTATATCTACATCTCGTGGTGAACCCAAAAGGAAAACTTCTAAGAAAGATCAACATAAAATAAATTGAATGAATCTAACAACGCTTTGGAACTTAACGCACAACATAGAGGTCTAGGCTAGAGACGTGTTCCGGCGTCGTAAAACCTGGTAACTGTTGGCCTCACTGATGGTTGGGTGATTCCTCCACTGTGAGACGATAAGTGCCAGTACGGATTTGTGCTCCCACGTACCGTCGAGTATATATTGGGAGACCCCTATAGGCTTAAAACCTTTTATCCATAGGAAGCCGTGTCGGCCGCCCTACTGATCGCAATGCACCGAACACAGCATTCGGGAAGATTGACTGTCGTACCGTAAAACGTATTCTGCAGTTTTGTGATTGGTTTGGCACACCCTCTACCTAGATCTCCATAGCAGTCCCTTTCGTTCCTTTTCAGACTCCTTAACGGAAAAGGTCCATCTGAGAACTTGTCACTTCAGGCTCATTAAAAATCGAAGGAGACTAGAGTCATCTTTTGTTTTTTCTCGACTCTTTAAAATTGAAAAAACAAGTTGTGTCTAAAGCGTCTAAAATTTATTTTAAACGGAATATTCTTCACCCTTTTCCTGCGTTGATCTTTCAGTTGAGAAAATGGAGCCCACCAACCAAGGAATTCCCCTTGGTGGAAATCCTAGTCCCTTCTCCTCTTGGGGAGATGTTGGTGCGCCCCATATGGCCACATTGTCGCTTCCAGGACTGACAATCGGCTTGCCTGTCTAGCTCTTCTCAACCAATGTCGTTCAGAACACCACTATTCCTGAACAATCGAATCGGCAATTAGACGAATCTAGAGTTGCCCACCAACCTTCTACATCCTCTAATTCTTCTTCTCCTCCTTCCTCTTCGCTTGATGGGGCTGGCAAAGCCAAAAGCCAAGTTCCTAAGGAGAAGAAGGAAAAGAAGAAGAAAGAGAAGAAGAAGAAGGAGCCAAAGGCAAATGGAGGGAAACAAGTGTCGTCTAACGAAAATCCACACACTGCACCGACCAGGCCTAAATCGCCATGTGTCATATGCAAGGGAGACCACTTTCACAGAGATTGTCCTTGCATCCCACGGATACTAAGGGACTGGTCTCCCCGTTTGCACAATCCGGTGTCGTCAACCTCTGATAGCCATGTTGATTGTACACCGTCAACTAGCGGAAGTGAAGCCCCAGGACAAAAAGGGAGAGCTAGATCTCCCTGTAGACTATGCGAAGGCGATCACGCCATCCACCATTGTCCCTTCTTAGACGAAGCTAAAAGAGTTTTGGATGATCGTCCGGTTTCACCGTTACGACTTCCTCCTGGATATAAAAAACTCTTGCTGAGTCCTTCATTAGTTGAGAATCTAGCTGGCCCGCTCAAGTGGTCGGCTGAAGTGCATGTCATTGAAGATGAACCTGCTGAATCCATACCAGACGGAAGTCAAAAGGTCGAGGCGGCAGTTGACCCGGTCTTGCCTTCAGAGGTTCTATCTTCGAATGATTCCGTCACTGAAGAAAACAAGGATGACACCATCCAAATTCTCTTCATCAACACAGACTCCGACGAACAAGGGGGCAACCTACCCATTCCTTTACCGCAGGAAGGAAGTTTGTCAAAGCCGTACCCGGCCGTCTACTCGGTCCCACCTCCAAGCAACCTAGTTGTCTCCTTCGACTGGAATCAACTAGGTAGACCCCGTTTACCAGCAAGCATACCATTCAGAATTATCGTCCAAATATATAGAATGGTCATGGCTGGTACCATCATAGATGAGGGGGCTTCTGTGAGTATCCTTTCCTCTACTGCTTGGAAAGCGCTTGGTTCGCCATCGCTTTTGCCTGATATGAGAAATCTGATAGGCTTTGATAAAGGAACCAGTCGACCTTTAGGGATCCTTCCCAATGTACCCATAACATTGAGAGGGAAGACAGTTCAAATGAACGTAATGGTCGTTCAAGGACCCTTGGATTATAACCTACTCCTTGGACGAGACTATATTTATTGCATGGGAGCCATCGTCTCCTCACTCTTTCGAGTAATGTGTTTTCCGCACGAAGGAAGAGTGGTCAAGCTCGTGGACCAACTTTCATTTCCCGGATCACGCATAGCAAATAGTCATATACCATCCTTAAATGGTCTCTTCACGCAAGAAGTGTCTCAACCCACGGTCCGTCCTCCCGATTAGCGTGAGTAATTTGAAGGGATATGACTGAAACCCAGGGGGCATGCGTCCTGGTCTGCTTCGGCAGGAAAAATTCGGGTATAGAGTAGGTTTCCGCGGGAGAATATGACTAGTCTGTACCCCGTCCGTCATTGGAAGAGGGGTTATTCTAGAATAAGATTCTTTTGTCAAAGTTATGTGAGTTGACAGAACTGAGTCAATCACCTTTGTTTATTTCGGTAAACATCGCCGAGGAAGTGTTTTATTTGCACCGCGAATAGAGCAATCTTTGGTAACCTGAAAGAGGTAGGCCTTTTCTGATAGAACAAATGTTTTGTCTGCAAATTGAGGGGTAACCTTGAAATGATATTTTATACCTGGGGGCATGCAAACCTTTTGGAGTGCAAGCAAGGGGCGTCTATTTATTTTTTAAATTTTTAGGTCCTCCCTTTAAACCTGTATGCTAACCCTTTAAACTCGTAGGATTAGTCGTCACCTAACTTGCATAAAGAAAGGATGTGGGGCAAAAATATAAATGTTGCCGTTCTATATGAGACTTTCTTATCATATGACTGGATTAATCGAGCAGTTTTAGCACATAGTTCATGCTCGTTAAAAAATAAACGCAAGATCGAGCAGTTTTAGCACATAGTTCAGGCTCATTAAAAAATAAACATAAGATCGAGCAAGTGTTTCAATCCGCGTTTAAGCTCGTTAAAAAATGAACTATTCTCCGGTAAATAACTACCGTGAATGTAGCATTATCAGCCATTAAAGCCTTGGTCGTGTTTGCACCGTCACCTCCACTTTTCCATTGGCCGATCATTCACCTCCATTTGATTGTTTACCCATTTTGAGGAACAGCTATTTCACTAGCCATCCTTGTGACACTGCCGTGATTGGAAAATTCCAAACCTTACCTGGAATCAGCTGCTACCCATTTTATCACTCATTCCTCAAAAGACGAGTCTTCTTTAAGCTCTTTTCATCTGACTCGTAAAATATGAAAAGATTGCCGAGTTTTGGCCTTCCAGTTCGTTAAAGCGACCGGAAGAGCTATCCGTCCTCTAGATTTTAATCTTTTTGGACCTGAGGGATTATTGCACAAAAAGATCGAGCGCTTGTTTTGTTCGGCTCGTTAAAACTATCTAAAATTCATCCCTTCTGTATTGTTTTATACTTTTTCGGGCTTAAGGGATTAGATGACGAAAAAGGCCTTCCGGAGTTAACTTTACGTACCTTTTCAGACTCTCTAAAAATGAAAAGGACCGAGTTATCTTTGTCGTTAGACTCGTTAAAAACATTAAATAGCGACAAACTTGTCTTTAGACGAGAATGAGTTTCACTATCGCTAGGCTCGTTAAAACATAGCGATGGGTTTGCCCGAAGGGAAAATTATAGAACAAGCATATGTTATCCTCCTCAAGCTTGACAAAAATAAAGAGGTACTGGTCAGCAATGACTGGGGAAAAATTGGGAAAAACTCAAAGAATCTTTATTGGTAGCAAGTCGCTCTTGAACATGACACTTCTCCTCCGTACCAGAATCGGGTTGGGTTGTTTCATTCACCGGTTACATCACCATGGTCACGCCATACCATCCACATTTGGGGTAAATGCTACCAATCCATCACATAAGTGTCGCCGATATGTTCAAGAGAAGTCATTCAGAGAAGTCACTTGTGTCCCATCCACTACCATACATTATACTTTCATTCTTTCATGACCGCCACCCTGAACCATATATCATCATATCGTTTTCACCTCCATCAAAATCATTTGCTCCGTTCCGTGTCATTGATGTGGGATTCATTAAGGCCCTCCTTTGACGGATCGCTTCTTGTCGACATCAGCTCATTATCCAAGAAGTTGATCTAGGAACACCCCCTTCAGTACTTTGAAGCTTGCATGCCTCAATGGCAAGTTTCTCACTTCCGGCGACAGGTATACATCAATGACCTTCGACCGAAAGATTTTGCGTGGTGTTCGAAGCCAAGTCCTTTATTCACACCACGTGAATTGTACTGCAAGTACCTTGAGGTTCATCATCATTATCGGCGATTCCTCTCGTGCTTGTTAATAGTTTACATCATTGACTGGTAATCAAGCGATGTCTTTCCATGTTCGACTTCAACCCATTTCTCACATGGATCGACTTGTACTTTGAGTGAAGATCGGACGAGATTGAAGACCCCGGATCTAGTTTCATCCATCCGGGCTGCGATATATATTCAGGAAAATAAAAACATTGAAATGTACAACATTGCAGCACAGATAATCATCCTACCAGAAAGGATGATGGCTCTATCAGAATCATCAGTCTACCATCAGACGATTGTCTGTCCTATGTACATGAAAATGAATTTATAAAGCTGAGCATGGGAATGCCCGCCTCAGCTAGATCATGAAAACAGTATGAAAATAATGTATTGTATTGTATCTTATTACAAGTCTCCTCCCAGCATTGAAAAAACTTCGGATCCTCCTAATAAAGCATTTCACCCGATAAACGGCCTCATACTTTAGGGGGAAACTGTTATAGACATTTTTGTGCCTTACAGCTCTAAGCATGAAATGTCCATAAACCAAGGGATCCAAAGTCCCTAAAAGTGTTGTTCATGCCCCTAAAGGAACAAGGTCAGCAAACTACAGCTTCTCCCAGAAGTTCTCCACCAGAAACTACTCAGAATCAGTCAAATCAGCATCATTTCAATGGCTCTACTAGCTGCCTGCGTTGCATAGCAACCCAGTACACTAGCTAGGTGCGTTGCAATGCACCTAAATGCACTACCAGGGTGCGCTGAGCGGGAAGTGACAAATGGCAGTGCCATTCCGCAAGGTGGAAAGACAATGGAAGCTTCCAGAATCTTCCTCCATGACACTTGCCTCACTGAGTTCGACCAAGGATGAGTAAGAGGCTCTCAGCCTCCAAGTGGAAGCAAGAACTGATAGAGAGAAAGGACACTAGTTAGATGACAAGCTGACTCATCCTCTCTGCATATATCTATATATGGATCCCTCATCCCAGAGATCCAGAGGCTGGAATTTTGTACATTGCAGAGAATTGTTGTTGGTTTGAGATTGAGATCAGTGCATTGGGTGATTTATGCTTTGTTGGAGGTGAAGAAGGGATTCCTTTGCTGGGAGGTTGATGCTGGATCGAGACTCACTTGGTTGTATCTCCTCCTGGATCTTCTTGTTATATCCATAAAACTATTTGAGTTTCTCCTACATGCTTGTGTATCGTTGATGTATGTTTCATTAGTATGTTTAGCTTAAATCTGATCCTAAGCTATTTATGAATATGAATCCATGTCTTTGTGTAGTTTTCCCCTTCTGTGATCTTGCAGGAACTTGGTGAGGCTGGGAAAGTAAGGGAGCAGGTAGCTGGAAGCCGTCAAAGAGAAGAGAAACCGGATCAAAGGACTAGCGCAAGACACAGGTTGGTTCATCTCATCTCTCTTCATTTGTAATTCATAAAGAAGAATACACAAGTAGTTTTCTCTGTTTGTTTCTAAGGCACTGTCACACCTTAGGTGGATAGGGTCGTCCTGAATAGGAACTTTTCCCCACAACAGCTGTATATTTCTGAGAACTTTTGTGAACAAAGATTGCTGGAATGCATTGTTTTTGGACTGTTTGGTGTGGATTTGATGTCTGAAGAGCAGATTGCAGAATTCTAGTGCTTCTACATGGATCAATAAGTCTTTCTCCCCTGTTTTCAGTTTCTATGCTATATCATCTATGTGTCATGATCTAAGTTGCAGGAAGAAAGAATAGCTCAAATATTACTTAGTTGTAGTCAGTGCTCAATTTCTGTGATTTCTTAATGTTTTCTTCAGAATTAGGCATAAGTATGAATACTCCACTGCTCATATTTGCACTAGTTCCTTCATATATGAATGTTGTTTAGGAATCCTTGATTGCTCCTATATAATGTTCACTCACCTTCCCTCTGTTAGCATAATGAAAGCTACTTAGCTGCCTTTCATTCCCTGACCTCCATTTCATCCTTATTCTAGTTTGATATTGATTCTTGTTTAGCCATCTAGCTCTGTAGTCCTTTTTGCCAAAGAAAACACACCCAGCAGCCCTTAATCCTTGACTCCATGCCCAATGGTCTGAACTTCTCATACTTTGCATGCCAACTCTGTCTAAATTATCATCTATCCCACCAAATTCAAACAAAACCTAAGAACATCATAACTAGCCTAAAATCAACTCAAAACAAAGCTAAATTATAAAGAGAGAGCCCTCTCTGATTGCAAGTAGGCTAGGACCTGCAATCCAAAGATTGGTTTGTGGTTACCTCGGCCGTATCCCTTAAGGAGCCAAGGGACAACCTAAGTGATAACATCATTGGCGACTCCACTGGGGAGAAAACGTATTTATCCAATCTCTGTCTTAGACGTTGGCTCCAAAGAAGAAATCTTGCCATACCAGGTCTAACCCAGACCTAGATCCCCCAGTTGCTTTTGAAAATCCAAATTTGATCCCAAGAAACCTCAGGAAAAAAGAATGAAACGAGGATTTTGCTGTTTCAAGTCCTGAAACAGTTCCACATATTTATATTCCTACCCCTTCTAAAGTTTCATCCCATCCGCACACCGTTGTTTCTCCTAGTTCATCCTCCTCTTCCACACCTCCATTTACTGCACATACTCCTATTACCACTATTGTTACTACTGTTCCAGTCTTTCCACTTCTTCCCGCTGTTCCATTTATCCCTGTAAATATGGCTAATAGATATGCACCTTTACAGTTACCTGCAAATCCAGGGGCTATGCCTCAGGATTATCATACTAAAATCACTTATTTTGATGGTACTGGTTCTTACACAGCCCTGCAACACACCAAGAAAATGCAAGACTATTTCGAGAACTATGAGATAAATGACGATGGTGTAAGAATGAAGATTTTTGTTCAAAGCCTCACAGGAGACGTAAGGCCCTAGTTTAGAGCTCTTCCTACAAACTCTATAGCTGACCCAAAGGCCCTTTACTAAACATTTCTTAACAGATGGGAGAAAAAGAAAGACCCGCTGCACATTCTATCCGAGTATGATACAATCAAAAGAGGCCCTCAAGAAATTGTTTTGGAATATTGCGCAAGATTTAACAACGTTTACAATACAATCCCACAAAACCTCAGACCTCCACCTGATCTTGCTTTATATAAATTCCCTGATGGATTCAATTCCGACATGGCATATCAATTAAGGGAAAGAGCCCCTCAAAGCTTAGCAGAGATGCAGAATGTAGCTATTAGTGTGGTGGCAAACCTAATTGCCAAGCGAAATAGAGCAAGAGGCAAGAGAAGAACTACTTTTAAAGAAGAACCATCAGCCTTAGATCAAAAACTGGATCAAATCATCAATGGCATGCACAGACTCGGAGATAGAGTAGAAAATGTTGAAAGAAAATCATCATGGGAAGCACAACAAAACAATACTATCAGAAACCCAAACTTTAGAAAAAACCAGAACCCAAATGTTGGAAGGGCTAGCCCCGACCATGATATAAGACCTCCTTTCCAAGAAAACTATACTGAAGCATCCACATCTAGTGAGCCAACTGAGGACACTCACATAAACTTGATGGGTTTAAAGAGTGAACAACAAGTTTATCTAATCCAAGAAGACCAAGATGATCATGATATTAATCAATTTTAGACCAAGTCTGGAGAGTCATTTGACTTCAAACAAGGCTATGATTCAGCAGTATATGAAGTCCATAAGTAGTACAAATTGAGGACCAGAACCATAGATGTGCCTGAAAATATCAAACCAAAGGATACCAAACAGCTAAACAAGATCAAAGACAAGGCTGTTCTCACAGAACCCTCTGAAAAAACAGACCCAAACCCAAAAGAGGTGACTATGGAAGATGTTTCAGACATTCAGACCTTCAAAAAACAGCCTTTTGTGTCCTCTTCCTCAAAAGAGAATTCAAACAGCGCTCCTTAAAATAGTTCCAAAACATAAATATCTCAAGAAATCCCTGATAATCAAGAGAAAATCACTGAAAATATATCTGAAAAAGGAAAATCTACCAGTCACAATACTAAAACCCAATCAGAGAAGCCCTTTGATTTAGAAGCAGAAATTGGTAAACTAAAGATATTTATTCCTCTCTCTAAGCTTGCTAAACATGATGTATACAGACAGCAAATCAAAATATCGCTGCAAATTCCAGAGAACAGGGATGATGTTAATGTCCTAGATGACCAACCTAAACTGCTTTTCGGTCCTGAAGTCGATGGCAAATTAGCAAATGGAGCTGTTTTACCCTTCTATGTCAGTTTACACATTCATGACAAACTCTTGCACAAGGCAATGTTTGATTTAGGTGCTTCACACAACCTAATGCCCAAAGCTGTAATGGAGAAGCTAAACCTTGATGTCACTAGACCATACAAAGACTTGTTTTCCTTTGATTCTAGTCAAGTCAAGTGTTTAGGCTTAATCAAAGATTTATGTGTGTCTTTAGTCCAATACCCCAACAAAACAATCCTAATGGACGTGGTGGTAGCTGATATTCCACCTAAATATGGTATGTTGTTATCAAGATCTTGGGGAGCCAAACTCCAAGGATCTTTGCAGTTAGACCTCTCCTATGCCACTATTTTAGTCTTTGGGCAACCAAAGATACTGTATAGGCAAAAACTAATGAAGTATGTGGTAAGCAGTGAGGAAAAGCCCCAAAAATTTCCTATCTATTCAATCCATTCTGATATGGATTCTTTTATCTTGTTCAATGATAATATGTCTCCTCCAACTGATGATAAGCCTTTGGCTTTAGAGCAAGAAATATGCATAATTGAAGAATCGTTTGCCCAAAGCATAGAAACTATTGAAACAATTGATGCAACCAGCATACAAGACAAACTACATAAAACAAAAAACTTAAGTCTACCCACTCCGAAAATGATCACAACTTCCAAAACTAGCCACAAGCAAGAAATCACATGGTATTTAGAGTTTTATGGCTCAGTAAATAAGCTAGGAGTAGGGGCAAGAATATGGATCCACAATACACAAACCAACCATGCAGAAGGTCATGCCTATAGATTAAATTTTAGATGTACTAACAACATGGCAGAGTATGAAGCCCTCCTTTTAGGTCCTAAGCTGATCAGAGATCTAGGAGCAACAAAGGTGTCAATTCTAGGAGATTCAGACCTGATCATACAGCAAATGAAAGGCAATTTTGTCACTAATGATAATAGGTTGAGAGCCTACAGACATGCTGCCATTGAAATACTCAATACCTTCTCTGAATCCCAACTTGCCAAAATATCAAGAAGCCATAACTTGCATGCGCACAGCTTGGCAACCTTTGCCAGCACTTGCAAGCTGCCTTTCGAGCCCAATCACCATTTCACTGCTGAAATGAAGCACAGGCCCGCAGTCCCTAACAATGTCAAAGACTGGCAAGTCTTTGAAAATGATGAACAAATCAACAATTTCTTGACTTTACAGCAAGAATTTTCAAGTTTAAACATTGATACCGATGCCATGGATGACCCACAACAGAAAGCAGTAAATGAAAATGAGCAAACTATAACAGCTAAACAAATGCTACACCCAACCACTTTTGATAGCAAAAACATACAAGAGCTGAAACAAATGCATTTGGAGGAAATAGCTGAAACAGAGGCGGAAATTATTGAATTGAAAGACAACTTTCTGCCCACTGACCTAGCTCCCTTAGAAGATATTTTCGATTCAAACGATGTCCCCAAAAAGCCAAAGATGCAACCCTTAAACGCTGCAATTGAGGACTGCAATATTGGGATAGCAGAAAAGCCCAAAATGATAAAACTATCCCAATCTTTGCCACCTGATCAAAAGCCAAAGTATGTTGACCTATTTAAAGAGTTCCAGGACGTTTTCGCATGGAGTTATGAGGACCTCAAGTCCTATGACACTTCAGTCATTCAGCATACCATTCCTTTAAAACCAAATCAAAAGCCGTTTAAACAAAAATTAAGGAGAATCAATCCTATGCTTCTCCCCTTGATTGAGAAAGAAGTAAAGAGAATGTTTGAAGCAGGAATTATTGCACCCATTAGATTTTCAGAATGGGTATCCAACTTAGTGCCCACAAGGAAGAAAACAGGTGAGATTAGATTATGTGTTGACTTAAGAAACTTGAACCAAGTCTCTCTTAAAGATCACTACCCATTGCCAAAGATGGACCATATTCTACAAAGAGTTGTGGGATCTTCAAGGATTTTGCTGCTAGATGGTTTCTCAGGTTTCAATCAGATCCTAGTTCACCCGGATGATCAGGATAAAACAACATTTACAACACCGTGGGGAACCTTTAAATATGTAAAAATGCCTTTCGGACTCAAAAACGCAGGTGCTACTTTTCAAAGGGTAATGGACATAGATTTTTCCAAGGAAATCCATGATTTCTTAGTGGTCTACCTTGATGATCTAACCCCATTCTCAAAGTCTGATCAAGAACACCTTAAACATCTAAGGCAAGTGTTCCTAACTTGTAGGAAGTATGGCATATCCTTAAATCCTAAGAAGTCCCTGTTTGGCCTAGAAGAAGGCAAATTGCTAGGCCATATCATCTCAAAAGATGGCATTAGAATCGACCTCGATAGGATTCAAGCCATTCTTCAAATCCCTTATCCAAGAAACATCAAATAGTTGCAAGCATTCCTAGGAAAGATCAATTTCCTAAGAAGATTTATCCCCAATTTGGCTGAGCTGATAAGATTGTTAAATAACATGTTAAAGAAAGATTCCAAGGTCAAATGGACTTTAGAAGCCAAGCAAGCCTTTGAGGGCATAAAAACTGTCTTAACCCAAACACCAGCCCTCACAAGTCCGCAATTTGATAGGGATTTCATTATTTTTTCCTTTGCATCTGATCACACAATTGTTGTTGTCCTTTTGCAAAAGGATGACCAGGGAAATGAAAATCCCATTGCTTTCTTCAGCTGAGCCCTTAGAGATGCCCCCTTGAAGTACCAAATCATGGAAAAGCAGGCATATGCCCTTGTTAAGGCCATCAAAGATTTCAAAGTTTATATCTTATATTCACATGTGATTGCTTATGTTCCAAATGTTGTTGTAAAAGACATTCTAACTCAAGAGGGAATTGAAGGCAAAAGGGGCAAATGGATTGCCAATATCCTGGAATATGACATTGAGATAAAGCCCACTAAACTAATAAAAGGACAAGGTTTAGCCAAACTGATGACCGAAACCAATTTTCAAGCCCTTGACATAAATGAACTGGACAATGAACAGGAGCTGGCGACTCCACAGATCAATGAAGCCTTCTTGCAATCACCTTGGTATGCTGATATTTGTTTTATATTGTTAAACCTGCATGCTCCTCCAGGGTTGTCCAGAACTAAAAAGAGATTCTTAAAGATGAAAGCTTCAAAGTTTTGTATTGTAGATAGTGCCCTGTTTTGGAAAAATCATGAGGGAATATTGTTGAATTGTCTAACAATGAATGAAACTAATAATGTTATGAAAGAATTTCATGCAGGGGACTGTGGAGGGCACTTATATTGGAAGTCTACTACTGATAAGATATTAAGGGATGGTTTTTATTGGCCCTCCCTCTTTGCCGATGTCAAGAAGTTTTCTGTTTCATGCCATAAGTGCCAAATATTTGAAGGCAAAAGAAAGTTGTTGCCCTTACCCCTTAAACCCATTTCAACCGAGAAACCTCTTCAACAAATGGGTTTAGACTTCATTGGGGAATCCACCCATCCTCTTCTGGCCAGCACAAATGGATTTTAACTGCCACAGACTATTTCACTAAGTGGATTGAGGCCTTCCCTTGTAGGCAAGCCAATGACTCTACCATTATCCAATTCCTTGAAACCAATATCCTTTCTAGATTTGGCTGTCCTGAAAAAATCATTACAGACAATGTTGCTGCCTTTAAATCCAAGAAAATGATCATTTTTTGCCACAAATACCACATTACCTTAGGTCACTCCACAGCTTATTACCCTCAAGGTAATGGCTTAGCCGAGTCATCCAATAAGAGCCTCATTAATATCATCAAGAAAGTTTTGGAGGAGAACAAAAAGAACTGGCACAAAAAGCTTGTAAATACCCTATGGGCTGATAGATTGACAACCAAGAGATCCATTGGGACAAGCCCATATGAATTAGTCTATGGCATGGAGGCAAGATTCCCTTCATCTTTGAGCATCCCTGTGATCAAGCTGCTACAAGAAATTTAGGCTGAGCCGAATGATATCCAAAGGCGGATCAATCAAACCATCCATCTACAACAGACAAGAGAGCAAGTGTATCATAGAACGTAGATTCTACAAGAGAAGCTGAAAAAGATGTTTGATAGAAGGACAAAGGCCGAGGATTTCTGCATAGGAAATAAAGTGCTTAGATGGGATTCAAGAAGGGAAGACAAAGGAAAGCATGGCAAATTCGACTTCCTGTGGAAAGGGCCATATATCATTCAAGTTGTGCAAGGCAACAATACGTATTTCCTGAAGGGTTTAGATGGTAGCGAAGCTGAGGAAGGCCCTGTTAATGGGCGCATGCTTAAGCATTATCATGATCCATTTTAATGAATGCTACACAACTGTATATTATATTGTACATTAGCATCTGTATTTTCAGCGTTTTTATTGTTATTTTTACAGCGGTTCTATATGGAACAGCGCAGCAATTTGATGGAAGGATCAAAGCAAATGCACCATTTTGATCTCTATTTTGAATCAATCTCAGAAAGGAAGTGCTCAGGCATAAATGAAGGCAATAATAAGCACGCAGAAGACAGCAAGAAACAGCGTTGTAAATTTACAGAAATTCAGTTAGAAAGTGCTGCAAGCAGGTTGCAAAAGAATAAGTTCAATGCCAGCTAGCGAAGGGGAGTTTCAGTTTACAGCAACAATTGAAGATCAAGGCATTCTGACCTGTTGTTCTTGGCTTTTCATCTAGAAAAGCCATCCCCAAGTGGAGCCACTGTTAGCCTCCTATTGCAATAGGTTTCATATTTCATGATTGACAGTTGAAAAGCCAAATATGTCATCTTTATCATGCTGCAAAGGTTCCATATTTCCAAGAAATTCCATTTTTGAAGAATCATACCATTTTTAAATGATTTTATAGTTAAGGGAAGGCCGAACAGCTTAATCTTGGCCTCCCTAGGTTTAAATTGCTTGTTTTAGAAGATAGAGAATAAATATTTGTCCAAACTGTTTAATCTTGGTAGATGGTTAGATAGGTAGAGAAGCTAGGGTGCTCAACAGCCTAATCTGAGCCCCTGGAAGGTATAAGGATAGATCTAGATAGGAGGATAGCCAAAAGAAAATAAGGAAAAGCTGGGTTTGCTAGTTCAAGTGCACCCAAACAAAAGAAGATAAAATGTTAGGTAAGTAGGCTGGGTAGGCAGTTATGAGGTTGCTGAATGAAGAATTGTGATCAATTTTGTGTTTCAAAGTGTTAATTTACTTCAAATCACATGTATCAAGGCATTTTCCCTTGGAGCAGCTCAAGCGAGGCATGACTAACTTCCCCTTCTTCCTTTTCCCCAAATCATTTACTAATCTCCCCTAAAGATGTTAAGATCTGCTTAATATCTCTAAAATTCATCATATTCCATAACATTTGCCTAAGTAAAGATCTGCTTTGCTTAAGGGTGCCCATATTTCTTCTATAAAGTCCTATTTCCCCTTTGTAGCCTAAGATTTCTATCCTTAGCGCTTTCTGATCAAAATCCATATTAACTCCTAACTTTATTATGTAAATCCATCCTAATTTCCCTTCCCCATATTAAAAATATGTTAAAAAGCCTTTTTATATACATATCCCCTCCTCTGGTTGAAATATAATCATAAATATTGCTTGGGAATTACTAAGTTTACTTGAAACTTAGTAAGAACCCTCATTTTGCTCATTTAACCATCTTCCTATGCATTTGGACCCCTTCCAATGCATAAACGCCCTTATCACTTCATAAAACCTCCCCATAATGCATTTGGACTTCTTCCATTGCATAAATCCCTCCCTCCGATCTCATTTTTCTCTTCTCCAATGCATTAAAACACTTATCCCTTCATAAAAGCCCTCTTGCATGCTATCGGAACCCTTCTGATCATGCAAAAGCCCCTTCCGATGCATAAATCCTTCTTCCAAGTTAATAGACCCTTCTCCGATTTATAAAAGCCTTCCTCCAATCCATCATGCCCCCTCCGACACGATATCACAGTCGGAGGTCGGAAGTCGGCAGTGGTAGTGTTGGCCCTTTTATATTGTGCCCCGATGACACTTCGCTGATGCGATTTCGCAGTCGGCAGTCGCTATATATATGTGTGCCCCTTTTTTGAAGTCCTCGATCCCTTGCTCCGATGCGATATCGCTATCACATCCGAAGTGATATCGCATTGCAATCCATTCATTATCACAAGTCTCCCTTTACCCATATCTCCGCTTTATCATAAATTCATCGTTCTACTGCAAACTATAGTTTTCCGCAAAACTTAGGTTTTATCGTTAAAATCCCCATTTTTCTGCAAAACCCCTTTTTATCGCAAGTCATGCATATATCGCATTATCACTATCGCATCGTACATATGTACAAAGGCCCTGTCCCATTGACCTCCGCCGATGTGACATGCTGATTGCCCCATCCACCGTCCGATCTGCCCCCAGATCCAACGGTCCACATTTTATCGCATCGCCCATTTCGCTATCGCTCGTCGCAAAGTCCCCGATTCATTTCCATTCGCTGTGCCACCCCCGATATGCAATCGCCAATGCGATATCGGTGATCGCTATATCGCAAGCCTCATATACATAAAACACTCTGCCCCCATGTCCCCGCCGATTGCGATATTGCGACTTAATTGCAGCCGTTGGATTTGCCTGCGCTAGATCCAACGGCCCAGATCTATTCCATGCTACAGTGTTGCTCCCACCCTCCATTTTCATGAAATTTCACGTTTAAAGTGTTTTGCCTTTTATAAAATAAAAGGGGCATTTTTCTCATATTTTTGTTCGGCGCCCGCGCGCGCTCCTTCTCCAAAGGAAGCAGGATCAGTTATTCATCCATCTTCGATCACCTCGGTCCAAATAAGCTCCAAGCAGCAAGATTTTGGCCTCAGCACAGTCTCCATGTTGCAGATTCTCCGCCATCAGTCAGTTTTCATCCTTTTGGGAATATTTTGATCGGCTAGCGCCGAAACACCTCCAACAACCCGCAGAAAGCCATGGAAGGCATTGCAGCAGCCATATCTCACCATAAAGAGATAAAACAAGGGGCGATTTAGCAGTTAAAGTGTATAAGTGGGGCAAAGGAGTCCCGATTCAGCAAAAAAGAGTATCAGTGCCGCCAAAAAGTGTATCAGTTAAAGAAATATTAGTGAAGACTTAAAGCCACAGCAGAGGAGCATGAAAGAGGATCCATTTAAGTCAAAGAGTATCAGTGAGTAGTTTAAAGCCATTAAAGGCTCACCAGATCAGAGTTAACATACATTAAAGCCACCTGAGAGCAGTGGATCAAAGCTCGAAGCAGAGTTATTATGAAATAAACAGCGTAGAGCTCAAAGGACGCAAATGAGCTCATTTTTTATGCTGCTGCCTCCAGCACAACATTAGATAGATATTTTCCCTTTTTTTACAGTAGAAGTTAGCTTAATCACAATTATTTCCCTAGATCTTTTATCAGTTCTGTTTTGTACATATTTTTCCTATAAAAACCACCCTGAGCTATGTAATAAGGGTTGGTTGGTTGATTTACTCATTCTAAGACTTGAGCTATATACTTCTGAGAACTTTTGTGAACAAAGATTGCTGGAATGCATTGTTTTTGGACTGTCTGGTGTGGATTTGATGTCTGAAGAGCTGATTACAGAATTCTAGTGCTTCTACATGGATCAATAAGTCTTTCTTCCCTGTTTTCAGTTTCTATGTATGCTATATCATCTATGTGTCATGATCTAAGTTGCAGGAAGAAAGAATAGCTCAGATATTACTTAGTTGTAGTTTGTGCTCAATTTCTGTGATTTCTTAATGTTTTCTTCAGAATTAGGCATAAGTATGAATACTCCACTGCTCATATTTGCACTAGTTCCTTCATATATGAATGTTGTTTAGGAATCCTTGATTGCTCCTATATAATGTTCACTCACCTTCCCTCTGTTAGCATAATGAAAGCTACTTAGCTGCCTTTCATTCCCTGACCTCCATTACATCCTTATTCCAGCTTGATATTGATTCTTGTTTAGCCATCTAGCTCTGTAGTCCTTTTTTCCAAAGAAAACACACCCAGCAGCCCTTAAGCCTTGACTCCATGCCCAATGGTTTGAACTTCTCACACTTTGCATGCCAACTCTGTCTGAATTATCATCTATCCCACCAAATTCAAACAAAACCTAAGAACATCATAACTAGCCTAAAATCAACTCAAAACAAAGCTAAATTATAAAGAGAGAGCCCTCTCTGATTGCAGGTAGGCTAGGACCTGCAATCCAAAGATTGGTTTGTGGTTACCTCGGCCGTATCCCTGAAGGAGCCAAGGGACAACCTGAGTGATAACACACAAGATGAGATTAATGAAGAAGCAAAGAGGATCATTTTGAAGGGATTTTCAAATCATGATGTAGCAAAAGTGAGACATTACAAGTCTGCAAAAGAAATCATGGACAAGTTGCATAGTTTGTATGGAAAATAAAGGATTCAAGTTTATGAAATTAGCGAAAAATCCCATTGCATTCTTCAAGAGAGAGAATGATGAAAAGGATTCCACACTCATAGCAGTAGACGATCCAACTTTATCTCAAGAAGATAGTGAGAGTAGCCATGAGAGTAAAGATATGCAAATCATTGATCTAAAAATACATCATGAGGAAGTCATGATGAAGAATGAGAATTTTTCAAATCAACTACAAGATTGAGAATCCTATTGTGTAAGCCTAGAGAAGGACTTAGCCTCCTTGAGATGTGAGATTCAAAAGGAAAATATTCAGCTATCTCAATATCCAAAGTTAGAGAAAAGCATTGTTGGCTTGATGAACCCTGACCTAGGTTCAATGTTAGTCAGCTAAGCAAATCCCTACACTACTGGCCCTTTCGGCACCAGTCCACGAAGCGTGAACTGAAGTATCACCCGACGCAGTATGGGGGATGCAGGAACCAAGTTTCTGCACCTTGAGATGGTTGTGATGTCAATTTTATACCTTAAACCATGCCTTCATACAGATTCATAAGCCCTTAGGGCTTATCGATGTACATTCTTACTCGTCTTTCAGAGCCTCTACAAAGGTATACGATCGTCCTTCGCGCAACGTTAAACAATGATTCAAGCACTTACACACTTCTGTAACTATGTTATTATATAATTTCCCAAATTATCTTAAGTGTTTGCCAACTTTACCATGCAATTAAGACTATCTTCGCGTAAACATATATCCTTACTTGCGTTCATGTAACAGATGGAAACATATATATTAGCACATCAAATTAGAATTATAACATAAACTGAAAGCTTAACAGAACATAATCACATGCAATCAACAGAAGTAAAATACATAGTAATTTCAGAATACTTCTCTTTATTGATGATTCAGACTTCCAGTACATACTCTAATTACACTGCGCACACAGCTGCAGGGGTCTGCGCACTCAGTTGTAGACTTCTACCCTAGGCCTCTGCACACTCAGCTGTAGAGCCTCTTTCTACACTAAGACCCTCGCTCTTAGCTCTTCACAAAATCCTCAATGACTCAAACTTACTCAACTTCTCCACTACTAAAGGACTCTTCTAACACTTCTTTTTATACAATCCCATGGTCCACAGATCATGGGTAGATCTCTACAACCGACATGACTTTTACAAATTATGGGCAAAAAACCCTTAGTGACTCTTTACATCATCATGCTCCGTGACCAAAAAATGCAGATACTTTACATTCTTTATACAAAATTTGGGCTTTCCGCCCCAAAACATAGGCTTTAAGCCCCAAAAATGGCTCTTAGGGGAACATGCTCCCAATAGGCCCCCAACACAAACATGGTGACTTGCCCTCAAGTCCTGTTGTCGCAGAGATCTTGTCGCAAATACCTCCTAGCTCGACTTGGACGACTGCTACCTCGGCGGTGCATTGTGTTGCCATCTGCTTCATCTCCTCAACCAACTACTCCATCGCTAGCCCTGCATTATCTATCTGTATCTTCTGCTAAGTCTCTTGCAGACTAGCCATCTTACCTTCAATAATGGCCTTGATCAAATAGGCCTCATCCAGGTAAGGCTTCAAGCGAGCCTTCAACACTGCTTCCTTATGATGAGCTGCATCTACCTGCACTTTCAGTGCCTTTACCTCCTATAGCTTCGCTAGCCTCTGTGTAATGGTGACAGTGTGCGTCATCACTTTAACTTTGTCATAGTGCTACTATAGCTCCTACACCTCTTTTTCCAACTTCTACACAATGGGATCTTCTTGCAGGCTGGTGACTACCTCGCGCAACTGCTCAAAGAGCACAGTGCAACCTTTAATTTCCCTATCCACTACCGCCACAACATATGTCATAGCTAACTTGCACTTCTCTCTAATTTCTGGTAGAGTCGAGGGTTGGGCCTTCAACTGCAATTTTGCAATTTTGAGGTTTTGTTCCAACTGAACATTTTTCAATTCAGTTCGTGCGTCGTGCACTCTGGCAATGAGCTTGCGAATCTGCACATCCACCGACTTAGCATTAGGAATGTCTAGTTCTAGGATAGACCTGCATGCCTCAGTCACTACCTTAGCCATATGCTCATTCTTGTCTGTGATGGCATTCATAAGGTCAATAGCGAAGTCTCTCTGCATAACCATCTGAGCGTTGTTGACTTTCTGCTCACTGATTACTTGTAATGCGCGCTGTTCACGGGCCCGCAGTTCCGTGATCATGCCATCCTGCAAAAGGTGAAGTGCCTCACTGGGAAGTGTGACCAAGTTAATTCCAACTCCCTTGAGTGAGCTGACAGCAGGCCTGTCAGCTTCGGTCTCTGTAATTAGTGCTCCATCTGGTAGCACTATTGCCCGGGGATCACATGTGCGCACCATCCCTGCTGCTTCTGAGGTGCCAGGCACCAAACTAGTTGATGTCGCACTGCTCCAACCCACACTGGTCTGTACCTGCGATGCTTGGATCTACAGCTCACGCAGACCCATCTGAAAAGCACCCAAGGCCTGCTGCTACTATAGCTCAAACTGTTGTAGCAGTTCCGCGGTGGCATCCCTCAACGTATCATCTATGTCATTCAAGTACCCCTCTGTTAGGGTGATCGGATCGAGCGAAGTCTTGCTGGCCTTGGATTTTTTCCATGGCCCTACTTTCTCCAGATATCTATTGCGCTTGATGCGAAACAGAGTTGTCTCTAGGTCCAATCCTCCCTGCTTTGACTGCTCATCCTCTTCCTTTGTTGATCTGAATTGGATCCATAAAGAGAAATAAACAGAACCATGGTTGTACCAGATCGGGACAGACTTCAAAGAAATTACAATAGCGATAAAAAACACCTCTAAACCAATGGCAATGGTAGCCAGTGTGGAATGACGAGGACCTCAATCAAAGCGCACTGACCGAGGCCCATGGAGACTGCGGGAGGTGAATTTAGCCCCTGGGAGGCCCGGATCGAGAAACAGAGGAGGTTTTTGATGTGTGATTAGCGCCTAGGGAAAAGCCCCAAAATGGGGAAGCCCCGAGCACTCGGTCGCATGGGAGCCGGAAAACCGTGGACAAAAGGCTAAAGGACAAGGTGGGACCTGCACTCCAAAAACCGGCGGTATTGATCGGGGGCACCCTCAAATGGTAAGCAGAATTGGAAAAAATGGAGTGATCTCACTCAGCGGTCAACGTGTGCAAGTGGAGGAGGGAGAAAACCACTGTTGATCATGCGTTAACGGTCGAGCAAGTCAACTACGTGAAACATGCATATGGCATCGGATCTGGAGGCCCCAGATCTAATGGCTGAGATCTCGCCCAATGGGAAAGTGGAATCGACAGGGGATTAAGCCGCAGTTTGTAAAGATTTGACATCTGATTTGACTGCCAAGGTGGTAAAAGACTCATTCCATGACATAATGGAAAAACTGAACCGATGAAGTGAATTGGCACAGCTGTAGGAGGACATGTGGCCACTCCTTGTGAGCCTAATGATGATGCCAAATAGGGAACTCCAAGTGAAGTTGTAGCAAGTGATTCGACGGGAAGTGGAAGAGGAATTGAAGAGCCATGGGTACGAATGGTTTTAATCCATGAACAGAGAACAAAACACACACCGAGAGAGAGAGGAAGAATAACCAGAACCCTGAGAGGAGGAAGAAACACAGAAAGGAAGAACAAAGAGAAGAAAGACAATGAAACAAAAGAAGAACGAAAGACAGAGGGATAAGTTGACCGCAGGTAGCATCGAGCACCAGAGAGCTTGAGGGATTCAAGCCATCCCAGAGAGGATCTGTCCGGACTAAGCACCACATTGGGCTCTCTCCATTGTAGACTAGAAGGTCACAGAGTTGTTAATGAAAAGAGTCTGTGTACTCTAATGGCTTGGGGAATCCAAGAACCACCCTGCCAAGCAAATTCCGTTTCAAGAAACTCACATTGAGCTCCTTCATTGTAATTCTCTGCTTCAAGACACAATAAAAGAAGGCCACCACTGAAAGCTGGACTGGAGATGTAGCCCTGGAGGATAGGGTGAACTCATTAAATTTTTGTGTTCTTGTATTGCTTACTGTATTTCTCTGTTGTTTTCCATTTCAAGTGTCTATGTATTTGCAATTTGATCAATCCGTTGCTTAAATAACATAGACACACACACCAGCATATGAGTCTGTAATACCTTCATTTAATAAATCTTTAACTGAGGTCACTCATATGGTGATTACCAAATCAAGTGGTATTAGAGCTCTAGGCTGTAAGGTTAGACAAGCTTGTGTTGGTTTAGCTATTGAATGCTCACTAGATCAAAGCTCAAATTAGGAGAAGGAGAGTTGGTCGAAACTAATCCTAAAATTGGGAGAGACTATCCTTCGAAGACAATGTCAGAGGAAGGTTCTATGGGGACAGACCCTCAATTCATATAGAGTTTCCTAGTTATAAAGTCTATGGTAGAGGAAATGTATAGGGACTTTAGAAATCACAAGGATGAAGATTCATCAGGTTCTAAACAAGATAAAGAAGAAGATGAGTCTCATTCCCATGACCAATCAAAAGTAAAAGGGAAAGAGGAAAGCTTTCTCACACCTCTTAATAGCCTTGTGCATAATAAGAAAGCATCTTTGATTAAGCTAGATGTTAAATTTGACTTGCCTATATATGATGGAGAGCTAAATGTTGAAAAGATGGACAATTGGATTAGACAAATTGATGTGTATTGTAGAGTGCAAAACATCGACTCAGACAAGAGAAAAATTTAGTTGGAAAGCCTACGCCTAGGAGGCACTACCTTGGTTTGGTGGGAAGGCAGAACCCAAGCTGACATGAAGAGACATGGGAAGACTATCTCTGTCTGGAGTGACTTTGTTTCTGCAATCAAGAAGCAGTTCTATCCATTGGCCTACATGCAACAAGCCATGATGAGTTGGCAAACTCTTTGGCAGTTGAAAGGGCAAAGTGTGCAAGGGTACACTCAAGAATTTAGAAAGAGAGCATTGATTCTAGGGATCTCATTAGACTCACCAGAGACTCTTTTAAAGTACATTGGTGGTCTACACAGCTACATGAGGCATACCATCCTCATGTTTAATCCCACTAGTATAGACTCATCTAGAAGCTAGAGGAAAGAATGGAAATCCAGAAGTTGGGGGACCATCCCAATCCACTGCAAGCAAGAGCAAGGAGAAAAGAAAGTAGAAGTGGAAAGCAAGGAAGGATAACACTGCACAGAAAGGCAAAGCTTCATGCACTCACTGTAAAAAGGATGGTATGATGATGAGCACTGTTAGATTCTGCATCCAAAGCTGAGACCTAAGAAGTCCGAGGGCAAGAAGAAGAATATTGTTGCAGCTATTCAGAAATATTTTGGGTTAGACTCGGGAGATGAAACAATCATTGCAGCCACAAGTATAAAAGGTAAGAATTTTGAAGCATCTACTAGTAATTCTGCTCAAACTGTTATTGATGAAGAATATGATAGAAAAAGACATGAGCTTTTCCATATTCAAGTTATTTCCAAACATCAAAAGATTGATACTTTGTTTGATAGGGGCTCACAAGTAAATTTGATTTCTGAAGAAATTGTAAAGAAATTGGGATTAGCAACCACACTTCACAAGAAACCATACCCATTAGGATGGTTGAATGCTAAAGCACAACTACAAGTGACTAGACAGTGCAAACTCAGGTTTTCTTTCGGGTCAGCATTTGTAGATGAGGTTGAGTTAGACATAATTCCTTTGGATATATGTGGAATTGTTTTAGGAAGTTCTTACTTGTATGATAGAAAAGCTATTTTCTATAGAGATGAGAACAAGTATCTACTTGTTAAAGATGGAATCGAATACTTTGTAAGAGCTCACAAACTCAAGAATAATCATACTCTCATAAATTATGGGCAGATGAAAAGAATGATAAATTCATGCAAACATTCTTACTAATGGTTGTAAAGGAAAATAGACCTGATAAAACCAATGTATTTGAGGGCTGTAATGCTCAACAACAAGCTGATATAGAAAGGATTGTTTCAGGAACCTAAAGGTCTGCCACCCAAAAAGGAAATAGTATATGATATTATTTTGTAGCAAGATGTTCCATTGCCTAACATTGGAATGTACAAGTTGTCTGCGTTAGAGAATGCTGAAATCAAGAAGCAAGTGCACAAGTTGCTCGAGAAGGGGTTCATCAGGCCTAGCACATCACCATGTGGGTCACCAATCATTTTGGTGAGAAAGAAAGATGGCTCATGGAGAATGTGCATTGCCTACCAAGCACTGAATAATATAACAATAAAAAACCGTTATCCCCTTCCTCACATAGATGATCTTTTAGATCTATTGAAGGAAGCTGTTTATTTCACCAAGCTGGATTTGCACAGTGGATACCATTAGGTTAGAGTTGCAAAGCAAGATGCATGGAAGACTGCTTTCAAAACAAAGCAGGGATTGTATGAGTGGCTGGTTATGCCTTTTGGCTTGACCAATGCCCCTGCTACTTTCATGAGATTAATGAATGATGTACTCAGGCCTTTTCTTGATGATTTTGTTATTGTGTATCTGGATGACATTCTGATTTTTAGTAAAACGTGGGAAGAACACTTAAAGCATGTTAAGCAGACATTAGATGTTTTGAAAAGAGAAAAACTTTATGTTAAACTCTCAAAATGTGAATTTGGCAAAACATCTCTAAATTATTTGGGTCATATAGTAGGGGGTGGTGAATTGAAAATAGATCCCTCTAAAGTGGCAGTCATTGTAAACTGGCCTAAACCCAAGTCTACTACAAAAGTGAGAAGCTTCTTAGGAGCAGCACAATATTGGAGGAAGTTCATTTCTAACTTTTCCTCAATTGCAGCGCCCTTACATGCTTTGACAGTATTGAACAAGGTGTTTCAGTGGGGAGGCAAACATCAGAAAGCCTTTTACACCTTGAAAGAAAAGATTAGTACAACACCTGTACTAACACTACCTGATCTACAAAGACCATTCGAGATCCAAACAGATGCCATTGACTATGCCATGGGAGCAGTGTTGACACAGCATGGTAAACCCATATGTTATCATTCTGAGAATTTTAATCCTGTAGTAGTTAACTATCGTACATACGATAAAGAATTGTATGCATTAGTTCATAGTGTAAAAAAGTGAAAACATTACTTAATGGGAAAAGAGATAGTAATACATATTGATCATCAACCTCTTCAATATCTACACTCCTAGACTAAGTTGCAACAATCAAGACACTACAGATGGATGGGTTTTCTACAACAATTTCATTTAGTCATCAGATATGAAAAGGGCATACATAACAAAGTTCTAGACATGTTATCTAGACCCATTATAAATACATCTACTATACTTAAGGATAATTTTGTACTACATGAAAGCTACATTGAACAATATGCTCGAGATATAGACTTTAAAGATGTATATGCAACTTTGAGTCAAGGCAGAAAGGTAGAAGAATTGGACTATCATGTGAAGGACCGACTCTTATATTACTGTGGGAAACTCTGCATTCCACAAACTGAGAGAGTAGAGATAATTAGAGAGGCACACACTTCTCTGATATCAGGTCCCTTTGGGGTAAGTAAAACAGTTGCACAGCTGAAAATATTTTGATATTGGCCGAAAATGAATGAGACAGTTTCTAGATATGTAAGAGGGTGTACTATGTGTGCTAAAAGCAAGCCCAACAATAGAAAACTAGGCTTGTACACTCCCCTACCAGTTCCTTCTCACCCTTGGGAAAGTGTTTCCATGGATTTTGTTGGAGGACTGCCTAAGCCTAGAAAAGGTCATGATTATCTGTATGTGGTTGTGGATAGGTTCAGCAAAATGTGTATTTTGATGCCTTGTAATAAACAGATTAGAGCTAAACAAACTGTAAAACTATTCTTTGAACATGTATGGGTTCATTTTGGATTATCCACTTCTATAGTATTTGACCGAGACACTCGATTTGTGGGGAAGTTTTGGTCAAGTCTGTGGGAGCTGATGAACACCCAACTAAAGAAAAGCACAGCTTTTCATCCACAGACCAATGGCCAGACAAAAGTAGTTAATAGGACAGTGATCCAATTACTCAGAGGATATTGCAGCAAACATCCTAAGCTTTGGGATGAACATTTGTGTTATGTGCAACATGCTTACAACAGAGAAAAACACTCTTCTACACAGAGATCTCCTTTTGAGACCTGTTTTGGTTTCATACCAAGGTCTCCTTTGGATTTTGTCTTTGGTAAAGATACCACAGTTGATGGACACAGTGATGTGGACAAGGCAACTAGGTTCATTGAACAGATCCAGGAGATCCACCAGGCAGTACAGGAACAGTTGGAAAAGAGCCAAGCCAAATACAAGGCTAGGCATGACAAGCATTGGATGGAGCATAGTTTTCAAGTTGGAGACCAGGTCTGGCTGTATATCAGCAAGGACAGGATGCAAGGTGAAGGTAAAAATCTAAAGCCTATCAGGTATGGACCTTTTAGGATACTTGAAAAGATTGGTGAAAATGATTTTCGCCTTGATATACCAGCTTACATGCACATCTACTCAGTTGTAAATGCAGATTGCTTGAGATTGTTTGAACCTTCAATGATTGAGGATCCTGAAGAGAAAAGTCAATTGCCTTCTATTAATGACCTGCTACTTGAATATCTGAATGAATTGTAGGAAGACGCAGTCTTGGATAGGAAGGTGAGGAGGACGCGCAGAGGAGATGTTGAGTACCTTAGAATTGGACTCAAAGGTTCGAAGCCAAGTAGTGCAAAGTGGATTGAGATTAAGCAAGTGAGACAACAGTACCCTCACTTATCCTATGCTTTTCAGTGGGAAGGCCGTGATCTGAATTGGATCCATAAAGAGGAATAAATAGAACCATGGCTGTACCAGATCATGACAGGCTTCAAAGAAATTACAACAACGATAAAAAACACCTCTAAACCAGTGGCAATGGCAGCCAGCGTGGAACAATGAGGACCTTGGTCAAAGCTTGCTCACTTAGGCCCATGGAGACTACGCGGGAGGCGTCTTTAGGCCCTAGGAGGCCCGGATCGGGAAACAGAGGAGGTGGCACTAATCACGCATCGTTGGGTGAAAAGCCCCAAAATGGGGAAGCCATGAGCACTCGGTCGCATGGGAGCTGGAAAACCGTGGACAGAAGGCTAAAGGACAAGGCGGGACCCACGCTCTGAAAACCGGCGGTATTGACCAGGGGCACCATCAAACGGTAAGCAGAATTGGTGAAAATGGAGTGATCCCACTCAGTGATCGACACGTGGTAAGCGGAGGAGGGAGAAAATCGTCGCTGATTGCGTGTTAAAGGTCGAGCAAGTCAACAGTGCGAAACATGTGTATGGCATTAGATCTGGAGGCCCCAGATCTAATAGCTGAGATCGCGCCCGATGGGAAAGTGGAATCGACAGAGGATTAAGCCACAGTTTGTAAAGATTTGATGTCTGATTTGACTGCCAAGGTGGCAGAAGACTCATTCCATGACGTAACAGAAAAACTGAACCGATGAAGTGAATTGGCGCAGCTATAGGAGGACATGTGGCCACTCCTTGTGAGCCTGATGGTGATGCCGAATAGGGAACTCCAAGAAAAGTTGTAGCAGGTGATCCGACGGGAAGTGGAAGAGGAATTGAAGAGCCATGGGTACAAATGGTTTTAAGCCATGAACAGAGAACATAACACACACCGAGAGAGAGAGAGGAAGAACAACCAGAACCCCGAGAGGAAGACAGAATAAAAAAAGGAAGAACAGAGAGAAGAAATATAGTGAAGCAAAAGAAAAATGGAAGACAGAGGGTCGTGCTGACCGCAGGCAACATCGAGCACCAAAGAGCTTGAGGGATTCAAGCCATCCTAGAGAGGGTCTGTCCAGACTAAGCACCACATTGGGCTCTCTCCATTGTAGACCAGAAGGACACAGAGCTGGTAAAGAAAAGAGTCTATGTACTCTAGTGGCTTGGGGAATCCAAGAACCACCTTACCAAGTAAATTCTGTTTCAGGAGACTCACATTGAGCTCCTTCATTGTAATTCTCTGCTTTAAGACACAATAAAAGAAGGCCAACACTAAAAGCTGGACCGGAGACGTAGCCCTGGAGGATAGGGTGAACTCCTTATTAAATTTTTGTGTTCTTCTATTTCTTACTGTATTTCTCTGTTGTTTTCCATTTCAAGTGTTTGTGTATTTGCAATCTGATCAATCCGTTGCTTAAATAACATAGATACACACACCAACATATGAGTCTGTAATAACTTCATTTAATAAATCTTTAACTGAGGTCACTCATAGGGTGACTATTAGATGATCTGTCTCTGGGGAAGGCGACTTCTAACTCTGGTCAGATCTGTGCTCCTCTTCCTCTGCTTATCTGCTCGTCTGCTTCGCATCAACGCGCTTTGCCTTGGCCTTGTCCTCGGCCTCCTTTTTTCGCTTCGCCGCCAACTGTTCCATCTTCAACTTGGCCTCTTCCTTCTTTCTTCGCACGACGGACTTGCTAGACCCTGTTGTCAAGTCCGAGGCAGTGCTCCAATCTACTGGCTAGTGGTCGAGGATCGCTGCAATCGAGTCTTCTGTGGACAGGTATGGTAGGTCATGTCAATTTGGCTCGAGATCCTTTCATGCATGGATCGAAACATGGTGGAAGTCAGCCTTGAACTACACATATTCTTGAAGATTCTCAAAATTGGTTGGCGATAGCCACAGCTTGTGGTTGATGGCCATATGGATGCTCATCTCCATTAAGATCCAGAATATCTTGTTGTCCTTGACCCTTTGAGGGTCCTTTGTAGCCCATAGTGAAGTGAACTTCATGGCTTCAGGCAGGTCCGGTGCAACAGAAGGAAACTGGCTATCCTTTGGTAACTCCCTTACAACCAGCACTATGAATAGCAGCAACCATGCATAGTGGAATGTCTTACTGCGATCTTGCGCTTCTCAGAAATTCGCGAGGAACTCACCGCAGATGTAGTGCGCCCATTTAAATTGAACGCCCTCCGTGCACTGGCCCACTAAGGCTACTACTAATGCTGACACTTCATCAGCACGACACTTCCACATAATCTTTCCTGCCAAGATTTGCGTTGCTACTTTGACCACAGGGTCAGTGATACTTGAAATGGCGTAACCACGCAACTTCTTTGCAAGCTTGAACTTATCCTTCATCGCTTCAGTGAGGTCACATTTGCTGGTCTTTCTGCCAAACGCCATGGCTGGATTTTCCCTTAAGTGTGGCAACCAATTGATCCTATGGATCAGCATGTCAGTGATAGGTATCAGCTCCTCCAACCATAGACACCCATCGTGCACCAAGCACAACAGCTATTTGATGACTATCATCGTGATGGGCACGCGATTGTAGTGTAGCACCCATAGCAGGTTTAGTAGGCCTGCATTGTCCACGCCTTTCAGCCACTTCCCCGGCTCTAAAGCGGTCACCCCAGTGTTTTTGTGGAAGACACAGTGCATAAGTTGGTTTCTTGCTAAATTGGGGAAACGCTTTGTGTCATATAAATCTGAATCTTCCAGTTTTAGAAGGGGGACACACCCCAAGTGCGGTCCTTCAATGATGATTTTGTCTAGTAGTAAGGGTGTGTGTAGGGTGACCTTACTTTCATCAATGTCCTTCAGTACCTTCGTCTTACCCCTGCATAGAGGAATGTACTCAGGTAATTTAGAAATGGGGTTAGACCCCTCAACATAAACATCCTCTACCCCCATTTCAATATCCTCATCACCTAATGGGATTTCTTCGACCTATTTTTCAGGCTCCAAGTCAACCACTTTGCCCTTTTCCTGCATGGTGGGCTTGTCCTTGCGCGGGTGCTTCCTGGGTGATGTGTGCACTCGCTATGGTGTCGATGTCTGCTTGTATTTCTTGTTCTTCGAACTCTCCTTGTTCAAGGTAGGCCTCGGCCTAGGCGACCTTGGCGATTTAGGTACTTTGGCTGGTACTTCCGCACTCGCAACCTCTGGGGCAGCTCCCTTGACTGCCATCACTACCTCTGGAACAACTCCCTTGGCTGTCACTACTTCCCCAACATTTATAGTCTCTCCAGGCGTCGACATGATGCTATTCAACAAATCTTGTGTCTCCTTTGGAAAATTCTCAAACGTTGAACTCACTATCAAAGCTTCAAAGTATTCATGGTTCATGCGTGCCTGAGAGCTCAATACCTCAATTCTCAAAATGGCAAGTGTTTTTCGCTTGGTAGCCATCTGTAATTTATAGGCATTTTCGAATTCAAATCCGACCATTCCCCCCAAAATCGGTTCATTAATTCTAGATTGGCAGCATATTTTCAAATACCTTGCCTTTAAATTCTGACTTAAATACCACCCCCCGCTCCATTTGGTCTCTTTTTCACCGTCAAATCATGAACAGTGACCATAATGGTCACTTTTCGACTGCCCTGCGCAGTTTCTCCCTTGGTAGCGTAGCTGCCTGCGCACTTTTGCGGACTCTGTGACATTTATTTATTTCGCGCAGTTCTCCAATCACACATTTCCCCAACTTGGGTAGTGTAGTTTATAGTGACGCGCCTCCTTTCAGCTTCCTGGAGTGCTAAGACTGTGCTTCCCTCATATAGTCACCTAGCTAGATCAATGGTGTATGGCTTCAATCGACTACCATTCACCTTCCCTAGGAAGGGTTCTCCATTCAATTTTACCAACTAAACTGCTCCACCATCGGTAATCTCCTTGATGACATATGGCCCCAGCCAGTGCATCCTAAATTTCCCTGAAAATTTATCAAACTTGTTGTCATATAACAAAACCAGATCATTTTCCTTGAAGTTGCATAGTTTTGATGTGCCAATCATGCCATGCCTTTTCGCGGTCCTTTTGAACCTGTTGATGAAATCCAGCTAGAAATCTATCCTCCTCAAGCTCTGCTAGCTTTGTGAGCCTCTCTTCTAGGGCTCCATGATCCACCATTCCAGTGAATGCCACTATGCACAGACTAGATACAATGTATTCCATCAGCATCACAGCGTCTACGCCGAATACGAGCCTGAAAGGCATTTTTCCAGTCAGCTTCTTGCAAGCCGTTCTGTAAGCCCATAGCACCGCGGGTACGCACACATCCCAGTCATTTCTTTGAGCATTGCAA
Source organism: Pinus tabuliformis (assembly GCA_031772625.1). Taxonomy (NCBI): domain Eukaryota; kingdom Viridiplantae; phylum Streptophyta; class Pinopsida; order Pinales; family Pinaceae; genus Pinus; species Pinus tabuliformis. The sequence goes on along the minus strand of CM062817.1, from coordinate 853,965,735 downwards.
ACTTTTTTCAGCACACCCTCCAATATCTTATTGAATGCTTCCACCGTCCCATTAGCCTGCAGATGATAAGGCGTACTTTTCTGATGATACACCTGAAATTCCTCCGTCAATGCACTGATTGTCTCTTTAAGAAAATGTGTACCGTGATCCCTTATCAAAATATTTGGACACCCAAATCTCGTTAGCACATACTCAAAAATAAACTGTGTTGTTGTCGTGCCTGTGCAATCCTTCGCAGGTTGTGCCTCTGCCCATCTGGTCAAATACTTAGTCACGATGATGATGTATCACGCACACGTCTTCTTTCCTTGAGGTTGAATCAGTCCCACAAAGTCAATTTCCCATTTCTCAAATGGTTGTAACATCACCTGCAGATTCAAAGGTAGCTCATCTCTCCACGATGGCTTGTCGGTCCTTTGACATGCATCGCACGCCCTACAACATGCTTTAGAATCCTTATGCAGGGTTGGCCACCACAACCCAGCGCGTAGAATCTTCTGCGTTGTTGCTTTTCCTGCATAATGTTCTCCTGTGGCTCCCCTATGAGTGTCAACGAGAACACTTCTTCTTTCAAACTCCGGAACATAACGTTGCAATATTTAGTCTGCTCCCATTTTGTACAAGTGCCCTGCAATGACAGAAAATTCTGTCGTGCGCACCACCAATTCCTTCTTCTGCTAACTTGTATATCCTTTTGGAGCTACTCCCTACATCAGGAAGTGCATGATATCTTCAAAGTGACTATCCGTGACATGTGTTTGGTCAATTTAGTAAGTCCTAAATTGCTTCATTAATTATCAATCCGGGAGTCGTAAACTGATGAAGTGTGGCGCACTATATGTGCAAGACAACCTCTTTCTTACTTTTTATCTTTTTCGATTTTTATGTTGTTTTAGGAGTTTTTATCTTTGTTTATCTCCTAATGTGAATGGAAATCCTATCCCCAAATTTTAAGAATACTCTAGAAAGCAAGTAAGGATGTAGATTTCAAGGCAATTATGTCCTCTATAATGATTTCTAGAACTTAACCCTTCAGAGGGTCTTAGAACATACTAGTGATGAAATTAATACTTGAACAAGAATAAAAATGTGCTTCTATTCAAATCAAACAAATAATGAACTACTGATCATGAAACCATTATCTCTGCTGCTTGTCTAAATACAGAAAAATGAATTAAGCTACTGCACTCAAACCAATCAAAAATTGCAATCTAATAAAAGTAAAATCAATTCACATCATTCATACTCTGATAGCTCGCCAGGTAGTCTAAGCTATGGCTTTAGGATATAACATCAATGATATGAGGAAAATGATATCTAATTGCAGAAAAGTAAAACTAAAATGAAATCACATCATTCATAGTCCAATACTTCGCCAGGTAGTCTAAGCTATGGCTTTCGGAGATAACGTCAATGATATGAGGAAACTGATATCTAATTGCAGAAAAGTAAAACTAAAATTAAATCACATCATTGATAGTCTGATACCTCGCCAAGCAGTCTAAGCTATGGCTTTCGGAGATAACATCAATGATATGAGCAAGTTGATATCTAATTGCAGAAAAGTAAAACTAAAATCAAATCACATCAGTCATAGTCTGATACCTCGCCAGGTAGTCTAAGCTATGGATTTCGGAGATAACGTCAATGATATGAGCAAGTTGATATCTAATCTAACTACCAAAGCAAGTGAATAAGACTGAAATCAAAACAGAACTGGAATTAAGAAAAACTAAGAAAAGCAAAGTCAGCAAAGAGGTTAATCTCATGTCACTAGTTTTTGTAAAGAATTGTATGAAAATGCCCGGGCCTACTCTATCCTGAAACATACGCACATTGATTAGTGTTAACAAAAATATACAAAGCTTGAAAAATCATGTATAGGAATGAAATGTTAATACCATAACAAAGGAAATATACACAAGTGGATAACTATGAAATATGCACAATGGAAATAAGGAAACAATGCATAAAAACTTTACAACAATAAGGAAAACAAAACCTCAGCATGCAGGGGCCCTCTGCACGGCCTTGGTCAACAGGCTATCAATCCAAAATTATGCTCACGCAGTCATATAGAAATAGAGTCTTCTTTATATTTCAAAATAGAGGAAGAATCCTCTCGTTACCACAGTGGGACTAGTGTCACGGCACAGCAACTTTAATAGCAAAATTACATCAACAAAAAGACTAACTCTATGCATTTGGAAATGCGTTATTTATAACAAAAACTTCATAACTATTTTCCTATGAAATTACATCAACAGAGGACACGTAAAAGACAACGTCCATGAATTTAGCATAATGGTTGCCGAGATTATTCAATCTATCAAAATTGGCTGTTGGATTCGCATCGTGGGGCAGTCTACAGCTGTCAACATGACCCCAGGGATCTAGGAATGGCCACGAATCCTTCATGTGTTTGAAAACAGAGTCCTGTTGCCGTAGGACTCCTTCACTTGACCACCGTTTCACCACTGTTGACCACAGCTTTCCTTAGTGAATTCGGCTGAACCAATAGGACCTAATCCATGTCTAGGTCATTTCCAACTTTCCCACATGCCTTGTTTTGCTTCATGACACCTGCAACCTAGAGTTAAACAAAAACAGTTGCAAAAAGTTGAATCAGCTGCGGAAAGTGGCTGAATTCTACAGCTAATGAGCAAAATCTAGTTCAAACAGCAAACACGAAAACATGGTTAGAAAACCACTTCAATGCTCTTTTAGAATCAATATGAAATGATTTTTGATAGCTTATGAGGTCCAGGTGAGTGGAAAAAGTCTAGGAAAGTGTGTAGGAGATATGTAGTTTCACGGCTCAACATACCCCCATTGTGAAGGTGTTGCATGTCCCCATGCAACCAAAACTTTGACCATCCTCCCTTCAGTTCATGTGTTCTGAGACCTCTGCTAGCACATCCAGCCCTCTTGTCTTCTTTCTTGGTACCACTAACATCCTAGGCTTCCTCATTAAGCACCTGAATTTGAGGTTGATAAGAGCTCTACTCAACCTTCTGCTCTTTTTCTTCAATTTCCTATTCTTCTTTTGCCACAACCCAAGATGTAACATGGTGTTATCATGAATGATCTTGTCCAATCTGCTTTGTTCCTTCAATGTTTCATTTTCTCTTTTGATGTGTCTATTTAAGACCTCCAGTTCAAAAATTTCTTGTTTCAGTGATTGGATTAGAACTTCATGTGTTGTGTTAGGCTGGGTAGATGAAGTGGCTGGATCTGTTGCCGTTTTCTGCAAGGACTCTATATAATCATACTTTCTTGTTGGTTCGGGTCTATCTCAGGTGCAGTCTTTCTTAGGCTGACCCCAAAATCTTGTTGAGAAGTACTGATCCCAAAATCTAGCCGAGAAGGACTCATGTCAAAATCTGGCTAAGAAATAGGAGTATGGTGTGGGCTACGGTTAGGAGAGATTGCCAAAGGCTATTCTGGTGTTTCCCCTCCTAAGTAAATAAAGTGGGGCCCTTTAGTTTGTACTGTCCTCAATTTCCCTTCAAGTCTATAGCTCCTCCTTAAGTTTTGTGAGCTAGTATCCTCTTTCTCCAAACTCTGTTTTTCTTTCCCTTTCTTATTTGTTGTAGCTGATTGTTCCTGAAGATAAACTAGTCTCTCAGACAGTGTTTGGTGGTCCTCTTCTAAGGAAGGTTCTGGGGTTTGAAAGATAGCTTCAATGTTTCTTTTCCCCTTTAATTTTCTTTGCTTCCTATCCTCAGTTCTTTCCTTCCTACTTTCAGACAGTTTCTCTTCTTGATTAATTTCTTTGGCTATGTTAGTAGGAGAGTCTTGAATTCTCATACTTGTTTTCTTCCTCCTACTCTTCCTTGCTGAGCTTCTCTCTGGTGTTTCAGGTGGATCTTGAAAGAAGTTTCTAACCAAAAATTGTTCCCAGGTGTCCTTCTTTTCCTTCAACTATTTTTCAATTAAAATTTTCACAAGCCCATGATGGTACAGGTGGGGTTATATGTCCTCCAAATTATTTTGGACAGTTGTAGACATCTTTTTTAGGCTATTCAACAAAAAGTAAGGCAAATTGAGGGTTTGATTTTCTAAAAAATTCATCAACAACAGGGTGTGTTATATATACATGGACCCAAAACGTCCTTCACATGTAATGAACTTTTGGATAATCAATAATAGACTAGCCCACTTCTCTTCTAAAGCATAGACAGGGATTCCTTGTTTGAAAATAGTTATATCCGTACCTGGATTGTGTAGGATAACCCTCCAGGCCCTCTCGTCAAAGCTTTTATTTTTGAACCAGCGCTCCCCCTCCTGTGGGAGTTCTGTTGTAGCTGCTATAGATGCTTCTGTGACAGAAAATTTAAGGTCTCCAAATTCAACCTCCATGCCATTAAAAGATCTCACAAAAGTCTTCGTAATTTATTTATTGTAGCCTCTGAATTTGCGGATGAACTGTAGCCACCGAGCCTTCCTTAGTATGCTTTTCAATTGCGGATACCCCTCCATAAACTTGGGCCCTTCCAGTTCTGCTCTCAACAAAAGACCCATTCCTTTCCTCCTGTCTTAAAATATGTATGCGTGAGTAATGGATGAACATAGGTGAGATGGCTGGGTTAGCGGGGAATGGACAAGGTTTATGGAGAAAAGCCAGTGATGGTAAATGGAGAAATAGAGAACAGGTAGCGGGAATGAGTTCACAGAGCAGAGCAAAGGCTTATGTGAGCAGGGTAGAAATACAAATGTAACTTCAATAGAACAGTAGGGGAGTGAAGTGAGCCCGACATAGTTTTAAACTGGATGGATGTGGAGTAGACGTTAATATGCTCACAAAATGGCTACGGAATTTGCGCGGTAGAGAAGAGTCGTGATCAAATCAATTACGTCCCCATAATTACAGGTGGAGTGTCAAAGTACAACCAAACACGAGTTAAATCCAGAGGCTGATCATGAGGCCGTTTGAAAAATAAATGCAAGGTTCGTGGAGGAATCATATAAAGGTCATGGAAAAGTTATGGAAGCTATCAATGCCAATCATTACATATAATGGAGCCGTGGTTTCATAAATATATAAAATGTGCTTTAAATGCTATTTGAAATTAACCTTACTCATACTTTGGAATTTTTTGCCACTTTTCGTCCATTAACCTTTGATTAGCTGCTTCCTGTTGATGCTTTTAGATGCCTCATATCTTCAAAATATTTCCTTTGTCATACCTACATTTGATTCTTATTATTTGGCTAACATCTGACTGTCATTGTTGAATAATAGAGTGTTGGCTGTGAAATCAACAACTAGCTGCGGAATCAGTTTGTAACTGCGGAAACAGGATTCAGCTGCGAAAATTTATACAATAAACATATGACTAAATGGAGATGGATAAATGATGATTGAGTGAATGAAAACTAGTTATGAAAAGACTTTTATTAGCAGAATGGAATGAAATGAAGTGAAATGGAGTGAAGTGGACTGAAATGAAGTGAAACTGTGAAGTGACATGAAAATATGAAATGAGAGAGAGATTTTTTTTGGAAAATATAGGGCATCATAAAGTTCTGATTTTTGCCCTGTATTTTCTGTATAGGACTGCCAATCAGTGATTGGGTTTTAGGCTTATACAATTCTTTTTTTTTTTCTTTTTTTTTTTTATAGAAACAAAGAAAGAACAAGGACTAGGCTGGTGGGGAAGAGGGATTCTTCTTCACCAGCCTTATTGCAGAATTATCCTAAAAGATTTTGGCAAATTCCTCCTTTGAGAGTGGCTTATGATAGATCTTTAATTGGTGACCATTCACAATAAGAGGAGTTTGATATTCATCAATGGTTTTGATTCTTACCGCTCCATTGCTAAAGACTTTATCAATCTCATATGGCCCAAGCCAATGGGTCTGAAATTTTCCTTTGAAATCTTTGAACTTGGAATCAAATAGCAATGCCCAGTCTCCTTCTTGAAACTTTTTTCTTTGATGTATTTGTCATGCCACTTAGCTCTTTGATATTGAACTAGATCAGTCCTTAGGATTGCCTCTTGTCTGATCTCATCTAGTTCATTCAATTGCTCCATTCTATGCTTTTGAGCTTCTGATAGATCCATTCCCAACTAAACTGCCAGCTTGAAAGTTTTAACTTGGAACTCAATGGGGAGCAGGACTTCTTTCCCATAAACAAGTTCATAGGGAGAATGTCCTGTTGTATTCCTCCATGTAGTTTTGTAGGCCCATAAGGATTCGGGAAACCTTTCTGCCCAATCTCTTCTGTGTAGATGAACAGTCTTGGTAATGATACCTTCAAGAACTTTGTTTGTAGACTCCACTTGACCATTTGCTTGCAGATGGTAAGGAGTAGATTTTCTGTGCTTGATTTTGTATTCTTCCATCAATTTTTCTACCATGTTGGATGTGAATTGACTTCCCTGATCTGTCACAATTTCTCTTGGAACAACAAAGCGAGTAAAAATATCCTCATAAAGGAAACTAATCACTGAATGCTCAGTAGCAGAAAATAATGCTTTGGCTTCTACCCATTTAGTGACATAATTAGTACATACCAATATATACTTTCTTTGTTTAGATGGTGGGTTAATAGGTCTAATGAAGTCTAAATCCCATTTTTCAAAGGGTTCGATGAGTACCTATGGCTGCAATGGCATTTCATTTGAAAGGGTAGGTTTCCCCACTCTTTGGTAGCTGTCACACCTTTTGACATATTGTTTTGCATCTTTGAAGAGGGATGGCCAATAATATCCTAAAGAGAGGATTTTATAGGCTGTCCTTTTGTCAACAAAGTTTCTGCCGCATGGTTCATCATGACATGCTTTGAGGACATCAGGCATTTCATCTTCCCTAACACATCTTCTGATCACAAGATCTGGCCCTGTTTTAAACAATTCGTTAGAAATCCATGAATATTTTGAACTCTCCTGAATAATCTTTCTTCTTTTACCAGGAAATAAATGTGGAGGTAGTTTCCCTATAACCAAATAGTTAGCTATATCTGCATACCAAGGGGTCTTGGTAGTTACTACAAATAAATATTCATCAAGAAACTTGTCCTCTACAAGAGAATCTTCTTTAGTATTCTGAATCCTAGACAAGAAATCAGCTACTGTATTTTGTTTCCTTGGTCTATCTAACACAGTAATATTGAATTCTTGTGAAAGTAAGAGCCACCTTATAACTCTGCCATTAGTAATAGGTTTGTTTATTAGATATCTATTCGCAGAATGATCAGTATGAATAAAAGTTTCATAGCCTGTTATATAATGTCTGAACTTATTGATTGCATGAACAACAACTAAGAACTCTTTTTCAGTCAGAGTATAGTTCAACTCAGTGGGAGTTAAATTTTTACTAGTATAGTAAATGGCATAAGAAACTAAATCTTTTTGTCCCAACACAGCCCCTAGAGCTATATCTGAAGCATCTGTAGAAATATGGAAAGGAAGTTTCCAATTTGGTCCTCTTAAGATAGGCACTTCAGATATTCTTGTTTTCAAAGTTTCAAATGTTGATTGACAATCAGGACTCCATTTGAATTCACAGTCTTTTGTAAGCAGTTTGAAGAGTGGAAATGTTATTTTGGTAAAGTTTTCTATAAATCTTCTATAATATCTAGTAAATCCCAGAAAACTTCTAACATCTTTTTGACAATTTGGAATAGGTAACTTGGAGATGACTTCGACTTTTGATCTATTAACTTTAATCCCATCTCCTAAAATATGATGTCCCAAAACAATACCTTCAGTAAACATCATAAAGAATTTTTCATGGCTTAATGAAAGGTTTGTTTCTTTACATCTTATAAGGACTTTTTCCAAATTTTCTAATGCCTCCTCAAACAAATCACCATAAACTATAAAATCATCCATATAAACCTCTACACAATCATGGATTAGATCAGAAAAAATTCCTAGTACTGCTCTTTGGAATGTTTCAGGTGCATTACATAATCCAAAAGGAAGCACTCGATAAGCAAAAGTTCCCCATGGACAAGTGAATGTGGTCTTATCCTGATCTTCAGGTACTACCTGAATTTGATTATAACCACTAAAACCATCCAAAAATGAGAAGTACTTTTTGTCTACTAATGTATCTAATACTTGATCAATAAAGGGCAAGGGAAAGTGATCCTTCAACGTTTCTTTATTCAATTCCCTGTAATCAATGCATACCCTCCATTTACCATTCTTTTTAGGTACTATAACCAAAGGAGAAACCCATCGGCTATCTGAAATTGGAAAAATGAAGTTTACATTGAATAGTTTTTGGAGCTCTTCTTTCACTATCTCCCTAAAATTTGGATTCATCCTTCTCTGAGGTTGTCAGATTGGTATACTGTTTTCCTCGATATAGATATGATGGATGCAAGTATTAGGATCAATACCTTTCATATTAGTATACTCCCATGCAAATGCAGTAGAATGTTTTTGCAAGATTTTGGTTAGTTCTTCCTGTTGTGATTTTTCCAAATTTTTGTTGATATTCAATGTTTTACCTGGAAAAATCTCAATGGTAGAACTACCAAACTCTTCCATAGAGTAAAGAGACATTTGTCTTGATGATAAATACTAAATATCAGAATCTAACTGAAATTGTGTGTGGTCATATTCTGAAGAGGTTTCCAAATTTTCTAATGTGTTTAGAATTTGACTATCTTCACTAATTTCAGAAATGGTAAAGACGGGTTGTATAGTGTCCTCATCATCGACCCATTCATTGTCTCCTACTTCTGTAATTACTTTTGCTGGAGGATACAAATTGAATTTCTTTGTTGAACTACCATCAGAAATGTACATATCCCCAGATCTACAACTAATGAAAGCATCAACTGTGGCTAGCCAAGGTCTTCCTAAGATGAGTGGGTGCCCTCCTAAATTACTCTTGGGAGTCAAAATCATAAAATCTACTAGATATTCCCAAGAATCTAAGGATACTGAAATATCTTCTAATACACCATCTAGTTTGATTACTGATCTATCTGCAAGTTGCAGTAAGGTGGTTGTAAAGAGAAGATTAGGAAGTTTAAGCTGTTCCATAGTCTGTCTACTCATAATGTTGATAGTAGCCCCTAAGTCAATCAAAGTATTTGGAATTTCTATCCCATTTATATGTGTCTTGATAATGGGACTCCCTGGATCCACATATTTCTTCATGGTAATTTTTCCCATCATGATATCTGCAATTTTTCCTACTAGGTGGATTCTTCTTATATCTCTTGGTTTCCTTCCCAGTCTTTTGAGACTCAACTCCTTTATTGTTTTTGCTAGAATGTGAATCTCTCTAATGGCTTGTAGCAAGGGAATCTTGATACAGACATTCTTTAATTCATCTAGAAAATCATAGTCAGGCAACAAGATTTGTTTTTCCACCCCTTTGTCAATTTGTAATCTTTCAGGGAAAGGAGGTGTGGATGAAGATGCAAGTTTCTCAACTATAGAAGTTGTGGGGGGTGACTCTTTTTCTTTTTCTTTTTGAATGTTTGGGTTTTGAAGAGATGCTTCCTCAGAACCTTTATTGACTTTAAGAAAATCCTCCTCAGAGGTATCTTGCTCTCAAACATCTATAGAAGGTTTTTCTAGAACTCTACCAGATCTGAGTTGTACATCATTAAGAGAAACAATCATATAGATAGGAAATTGTTGTCCTTCTACCATGTAAACATTCTGAGGATTTTTATTGTTAGGATTTGGCAATGGCTGAGCTGGTAGTTGATTTGTCTTTTATTGAAATGGAAGCATGAGTTAAGCATTTGGATTTTGTTGAGAAGGTTGTTGTTGTGGAAATGGCAATGAAAGTTGTGGATTTTGATTTGGAAGTTGTGGAGTTTGTTGATTTTGAAAAGATGGAGGATATTGATAAAATTGAGCAAATCTCCCATAAGGATTTTGCATCCCTTGTGCCCGTGATTGATATGGATTTTGAGGTTGGGGCCAAGGTTGTTTCCAAGAATTCCAGTTTGGTGGGGGCTGAAATTTCATAGGGTTGTTAGATCCTTGATTTTGTTGCCCCTACCAAGGTCTTCTTGAAACAAAACAAAGGGACTCTACTGAATTTGGATCTTCTTGAAAGACAGCTTTGAGCCCAGGAATTGAAGGACAATCCTTGGTCTCATGACTTTCTGAGCAAATCATACATGTTTCTACAACTTTTGCATCCAAGGGGAATTCCCTTAGAGCATGTTTCTTCCTACATTTTGGACAAAAGATGGCCAAGGCATCAACTTCTATTTTCTGCTTGTTTTGTATTTTAAGGGTGTCTAGTTGTTCACTAAGGCTCCCTAGAATATCAGTTTGAATTCATCAAGCATATTTCCAATTTCTGCCCTACTTACTGATCCAGTTGCATATTTGTTTGCTCTAATAAGAGAAGGATCTCTAGGCCCTTTTCCCATTTTAGATTTTCCCCTTGAGAGATGGACACGTAGTTCTACTACATCACGAAGTGGAAGTTGAGAAATATCTCCCTTCCCCATCATGTTTAAAATATCTATCCATTCATCTCTAATGGCTTTCAATAGAAGGGCTTTCAAGTTTTCCTCGTCTAAATTACTCATTTTTGCTCTCTTTAAGTTGTATTGAAATCTTTCAATTAAATCCTCCAAGTTTTCATCTTCTTTTTGCATCATTTTGAATACATCATCCTTGTGATTGATGGGCATGCAATAGTCCACGTATCTATCCAAAAATGTTTGTTTCATATCATTCCAAGTCCTAATAGATTGGGTGACTAATCCCATGAACCATTTCAAAGCAGCTCCCTTCAATGTTGAAGGAAACAGTTTGAGTTTTTGAGAGTCTTCCATATAGTCATAGGTTCGGCACAAGACTTCAAACTCAAATAGAAATGTTTCAGGATCCTCAGTTTGCAACCTATAAAAGTGATCCGGATTTAGACAGGAACGCAATATATTACAGAGATAACCATAAATACAGAGATGCGATAACTATAAAAACAGAGATACAGCGGAAATAATACTTCATTTCATTAATGGAGAATACTGAAATATGCTTACAAATAGAAATAACCCAGCTAGGGCGATGGTAGCTTATCTCTGAGAAGAGATGTGTCAGCTACATGCCTCTGAATTATTCCGAACTATCTTTTCAATGAGGCTCGAAGGCCTATTTATTATTGAGAAACAATGGAAAACCCTTCACATTCCAAAACCTAACCCTAGAAGATGAAACGCCAAATTATGGGCCCCGTTTTGGGGTGAGTTGGATAGGAAACTTCCTGGGGTCGCGAATTGGTCGTATTATCTTCGTTTGATGCACATGATAGCCCGTTGGAAAGATCTCTCCGAGGACTACGACAGAAAAGACGATTTCTTATCGAAAAAATCGTGGAGGTAGATTTCCCAAAAAACGTCGTTTAGGGCCTCAAAACGGCTCCAGAAGTTTAGGACCCGAAAAACTGCTAAAAATAGTAAACTACGCTATAATTAAGGAAACTGAAAAACTGAAAGAGACAGTTGTGGGGGTCCAAATGGGATAGGTGGGTGGCCACCAACATCCACCTGGATCATTCCTCCCCCCTTAGGAAGCAATGGTCCCCATTGCGTTGAGTTCCTCCCTGAGATGAGGAAGCTTCTGCTGAGCTGGGTCTCTGGTGAGCTGTTCTGCAATCTCTGATGTGTCCAGAAATGGTGGGGAACATGGTCGACGACGATCCATATTGAACACTCGGTGCAAGAAAAGGAATGGAGGAATGTTGTGCTTCAAAGCATTGTTTCCCGTATCCTTGTTACTAGTGTAAGGACCATGTCGAAGTGGTCTGAGTTTCTGATGGGTTCTGGTAAGGCGCTCCCTCTGCAAATGTAACCAAACTTTGTCGCCCACCTGAAACTTGTGTGGTACCCCTCTGGATAAGGAGAAGTTTTTCCTGTGTTCTATCATGACTGTATCCCTCTGTTGCTGCTTCTGCGTGGAGGAAACCTTCGCGAGAGTCATGGATTTAACAACGATCTTCCCCTTACTTTGGGAGTGAACCAGACAGAAAATAAATTTCCTAGTCTGTGAGATGAGCTTGCTGCCTTTCTTAGCAGTGATCAAAGAGGTGGCGGTAGGTGGAGCTACCTCTTGTATCCTGTATAATGAATTATCCAAAGAAATAATGACAGCACGAGGCCTTGACTCATACACAGCATGTCGCCTCCACAAGTATGGCTGGCCTAATAGTACATCGCAAACATCCAGAGGTGTAACATCACACAATACCTCGTCTATGAAGGGCTTAATGTTGTAGGGAAGGTGGCACTGCTGGCGAACTTTGAGATCTCGTCCTTCGTGAAGCCACCCGATACTGTACGGTTGTGGGTGTGGTGTAGTTGGTAGGCCCAACCGCTTCATGACCTCTGCTGAAACGAGGTTCTTTTGGCTGCCACTGTCGACAATGAATTGCAGCGGTGAACCCTTCACCCACATCTGTGAGTGGAAAAGACATTCCCCCTCCTCTGGCTCTTTGGGCTCATTCTTCTGGATCTTGGCAGTGGCAATAGTGGCACTAGGATCCGCATCAATGATTTGCTTCCCTTTTCCATCCCCCTTGTCGGGTTCTGGCTCAAAGTCGAAACATGCATCTAATTCGGAAGCCTTCAACTCGGCCACCAGCGACTGCTTGGTCCGACACTCACTTGTGTTATGAGTGGGACTCTTGTGGAACTCACACCACTTTCCTGTGTCCTTCTTTGGCTTCGTGGTGTTGTTCTTTTCTTGTAGCTTCGAGGGGTTGTCTTGGGTCACCCCGCCTTGGCTTTGTCCTTTAGGCTTCGGATTTGCAGATCCAAAGTCTCGCTTCTTTTGTTTGAACTTTTGCTCGATTTTGACAGTGTATCGGTATGCTGTGTCGAGTGAGGAGATGTTCAAGAACTCCATCTCTTCCTGGATGTATCTGTGTAGGCAGCCGCGGTATTTGAGTACCAGATGCAGCTCAGAATCTTTGATACCCAATTGTGTGCGAAGGGTATGAAAAATATTTGTGAACTTTGGCACATCTTGGTCTCGTCCCTGCCGTAGTGTGGTCCATTTGATGTATTTGTCCTCATAGCTTTTGACAGGGTAGTACTGCTCCTTGATGGCATCCCGGAAGTCATTCCAAGTGGGGGCGGCTGAAAACAGTGAGCCTGTACTTTCATCCTTCTGCTCGCAGTAGGTTTCCCACCAGTCCTTGACGTGGGGGGCTGCTTTGAGAAGAGCGAAAACAATCTTTTCCCGACTTGAAAATTCATGAATAGAAAAATACCCATCTAACAGATTTAACCATTTATCTACAGCATCTGCGTCTATTTGACCCTCAAAGATGGGGATTTCAAAATTAACTTGTACCTTAAACGGTGTGGCGTTTCCAGAGTAGCTGTTGGAAGCCGATGTGTCGCCTCTGGGTAGCCGCTGAAGGATCTGCGCAAAGCTATCCATCATCGCGTTCCTTTGCCACTCGAGGGCTTCTTCGAGAAAGATTCTGATAGGATCTCCTGCCCCCTCGTCTTTCTTCTCATCCGCCATGGGAGGTCGTCGATATTTACGAGGCTGGTCTTGCAAAGGTTCGACCAATTCAAGCCCTAACTCCTTATATCCCGACCTCGTTGGGGACATGCAAAGAAAAACAGAGAAAAAGCAGACCGCTCTGACACCACTGATCCCGATTTAGAAAGGAACGCAATAGATTACAGAGATAACCATAAATACAGAGATGCGATAACTATAAAAACAAATATGTATCAGAAATAATACTTCATTTCATTAATGGAGAATACTGAAATATGCTTACAAATAGAAATAACCTAGCTAGGGCGATAGTAGCTTATCTCTTAGAAGAGATGTGTCGTCTACATGCCTCTGAACTATTCCGAACTGTCTTTTCAATGAGGCTCGAAGGCCTATTTATTATTGAGAAACAATGGAAAACCCTTCACATTCCAAAACCTAACCCTAGAAGATGAAACACCAAATTATGGGCCCCGTTTTGGGGTGAGTTGGACAGGGAACTTCCTGGGGTCGCGAATTGGTCGTATTATCTCTGTTTGACGCGCATGATAGCCCGTTGGAAAGATCTCTCCGAGGAGTACGACGAAAAAGACGTTTTTTTAACTAAAAAATTGTGGAAGTAGATTTCCCAAAAAACGTCGTTTAGGGCCTCAAAATGGCTCCAGAAGTTTAGGACCCGAAAAACTGCTAAAAATAGTAAACTGCGCTATAATTAAGGAAACTGAAAAACTGAAAGAGACAGTTGTGGGGGTCCAAATGGGATAGGTGGATGGCCACCAACATCCACCTGGATCAAAAAGGTTGGGAGGACAGATGGTGAAATGTTTTTCATTGTTGTATGGGTTTCCTCATCAACTATAGGGAATCCAAATGAGTTATCTCCTTCCCTATTTCCTCCATTATTACCTCTGCCTCCACCATTGTTGCCTCTATTATTTCCTCTTCCTCTACCTCTACCCCCTCCTCCAAATCCATCTACTACTTCCTCTGTCATGATAGTTTCCTCAGAGTCCTCTGGTTCTTCTATCAATGGTGGATGAAAGAGAGTTTCTCCCTTTCCCTCTTCTTCAGGTGATTCTACTTCTTTGATTACAATATGTTCCCCTGTAGAAGTGAAGAAAGGTTCTTCTCCTAGATCAGATTTAGTAGATAGTGTGGGAGAATCCTCTAATTCAGCTATTGCTCCTTGAATTCCAGGAATCCTAAGGCTGGGAGTAGATGGGGGTGAATCTTGTCTATGCCTTGAAGTAGCTGGAGTTGTGAAAATCGAACTCTTGGCCCTAGCTATAAACCTTCCCCTAGAATCTCTTGCTCTATGCATGTCATTTTTTTTAATTTTTATTTCAAGTCAGGCTAATAATTCTCTTTCTAATCTTCCAGATCACACTAGGTGCAAGAAGAGAGCATAATCAAGAAATTATTGAACTAACAACTCTCTTTTCCGATCCTCCAGATCACACTAGATGCAAGAGGAGAGCATACTTCAAGAAGTTATCAATTTTCCTTTTTTTTTTTTTTATGTAAGAGATTGGCTACCTAGTTACACTTCCCTGGCAACGGCGCCAAAATGATTGGTCAATTTAGTAAGTCCTAAATTGCTTCATTAATTATCAATCCAGGAGTCGTAAACTGATGAAGTGTGGTTCACTATAAATGCAAGACAACCTCTTTCTTACTTTTTATCGTTTTCGATTTTTATGTTGTTTTGGGAGTTTTTATCTTCGTTTATCTCTTAATGTGAATGGAAATCCTATCCCTGAATTTTAAGAATACTCTAGAAGGCAAGTATGGATTTAGATTTCAAGGCAATTATGTCCTCTATAATGATTTCTAGAACTTAACACTTCAGAGGATCTTAGGACATACTAGTGATGAAATTAATACTTGAACAAGAATAAAAATGTGTTGATATTCAAATCAAACAAATAATGAACTACTAATCATGAAACCATTATCTCTCCTACTTTTCTAAATACATAAAAATGAATTAAGCTACTGCACTCAAACAAATAAAAAATTGCAATCTAATAAAAGTAAAATCAATTCACATCATTCATAGTCTGATAGCTCGCCAGGTAGTCTAAGATATGGCTTTAGGAGATAACGTCAATGATATGAGGAAACTGATATCTAATTGCAAAAAAGTAAAACTAAAATCAAATCACATCATTCATGGTCTGATACCTTGCCAGGTAGTCTAAGTTATGACTTTCGGAGATAACGTCAATGATACGAGGAAACTGATATCTAATTACAAAAAAGTAAAACTAAAATCAAATCACATCATTCATAGTCCGATACTTCGCTAGGTAGTCTAAGCTATGGCTTTCGGAGATAACGTCAATGATATGAGCAAGTTGATATCTAATTGCAGAAAAGTAAAACTAAAATCAAATCACATCATTCATAGTCCGATACCTCGCCAGGTAGTCTGAGCTGTGGCTTTCGGAGATAACGTCAACGATATGAGCAAGTTGATATCTAATCTAACTACCAAAGCAAGTGAATAAGACTGAAATCAAAACAGAACTGGAATTAAGAAAAACTAAGAAAAGCAAAGTCAGCAGAGAGGTTAATCTCATGTCATTAGTTTTTGTAAAGAATTATATGAAAATGCCCGGGCCTACTCTATCCTGAAACATACACACACTGATCAATGTTAACAACAATATACAAAGCTTGAAAAATCATGTACAGTAATGAAATGTTAATACCATAACAAAGGAAATATATGCAGGTGGATAACTATGAAATATACACAATGAAAATAAGGAAACAATGCATAAAAACTTTACAACAATAAGGAAAACAAAACCTTAGTGTGTAGGGGCCCTTTGCACGGCCTTGGTCAACAGGCTATCAGTCCAAAATTATGCTCACGCAGTCATAGAGAAATAGAGTCTTCTTTATATTTCAAAACAGAGGAAGAATCCTCTCGTTACCACAGTGGGACTAGTGTAATGGCATAGCAACTTTAACAACAAAATTACATCAACAAAAAGACTAATTCTATGCATTTGGAAACGCGTTATTTATAACAAAAACTTCATAACTATTTTCCTATGAAATTATGTCAACAGAGGACACATAAAAGATAGTGTCCATGAATTTAGCATAATGGTTGCCGAGATTATTCAATCTATCAAAAGTGACTGTTGGATTCACATCGTGGGGTATTCTATAGCTGTCAACATGACCCACGGATCTAGAAACAATCACAAATCCTTCACGTGTTTGAAAACAGAGTCCTGTTGCCATAGGACTCCTTCGCTTGACCACTGTTTGACCACCGTTGACCACAGCTTTCCTTAGTGAATCCGGCTGAACCAATAGGACCCGATCCATGTCCAGGTCATTTCCAACTTGCCCACGTGCCTTGTTTTGCCTGATGACACCTGCAACCTAGAGTTTAACAAAAACAGCTGCGGAAAGTGGCTGAATTCCGCAGCTAATGAGTAAAATGTAGTTCAAACAGTAAACACAAAAACATAGTTAGAAAATCATTTCAATGCTCTTTTAGAATCAATATGCAATGATTTTTGATAGCTTATGAGGTCCAGGTGAGTGGAAAATGTCTAGGAAAGTGTGTAAGAGATATGTAGTTTCAGGGCTCAACAACATGCACTGCAAAGAGCTGTGCATTAGGTAGTGCTTCCTCTAAATTAGTAGGTTCTTCTCCATTTTTGATGTGCGACAGATGATCTGGTCCTACATTCAACCGTCAAGGTTTCAAAATGACTTCAAAATCATACCCTTGGAACAACAACATCCATCTACATATCTTTCCCCACAACATAGGCTTATTGAACAAGTATTTCAACGTGGAATGATCCATATACATTGTAAAACGTCTGCCCAGCAAATAGTGCCTAAACTTCTAGAGTGCATACATCATAGCTAGTTCTTCGCGCTCTATAGTGGAATATTTCTTCTCAGCCTTGGATAGCTTCCTGCTTGCAAACCTATAGGATGGTCCAAGTCTCCCTCATCGGCCTGTATCAATACTTCTTCTAGTGCAATACATGATGTGTCTACATGTACATGAAACTCCTTCTTCCAATCTAGGAAGATGAGGATCGACGCGGTGACCATTTTCTCCTTCAACACATCCAAGCTTTTCTAACATTCATCATTCCAGCAAAACATGACATCCCTCTTCAACAGTTTCTCCACGGGCATGGTGATATGTGCATAACTCTTGATGAACTTTATATAGTATCTGGTATGCCCCAGTGTAACGTGCAGTTGTTTCATACTCCTTGGCGCCTCCAAGTTAATTATCACCACGATCTTCGTGGGGTCTTCCATCAATCCCTCCCTGCATACCACGTGACCCAGAA
Organism: Pinus tabuliformis; assembly: GCA_031772625.1. Lineage (NCBI taxonomy): Eukaryota > Viridiplantae > Streptophyta > Pinopsida > Pinales > Pinaceae > Pinus > Pinus tabuliformis. Next base: position 853,947,941 of record CM062817.1, on the reverse strand, counting down.
AGATTCCAAAAGGGACACAAAACAAACATTTCTTCAAATTGAGCGCGATCTCCTACATGTATCTAGCATCTCTACCTGTATCTAGCATCAAGCGCAGGCTTGCCACATGGCGCTTTACCAATCCAAACATTGTCCAATCATCAAAGTATACCTCCAGAAATTTTTGAATGAAGTCTTTGAATGCCACAATTACTATGCGTGAAAAAATCGCGGGCGCATTCTTCAACCCAAAAGGCATGACAGTGTACTGAAAACATCCCATACCTCATCAGTGAACAAAGTCAAGAAAGGATCATTCACGCAAGCATCATTCAGCTTCCTAAGATCTACACATATCTTTATTTCATCCTTCTGCTTCTTTTCCTACCATTGGGCTTACCCAATTAGATTCTCCTACTGGTTCAATAATGCTTGCGTGAGCATTTTATCCAACTCTAAGCGAACCTTAACCTTATACTTCGAATTGAGGCGATAATTCCTTTGCTTAACTGTCTTTGCGTCGGGTTTTAATGTAATCTTCATAACGCCCAAGTCCCTTATTATCCCTTTTAGGTTTGGAAACTTTGTAGGGAACAAATCCTGGTATTCGCGGAGCAATTCGGTGACCTTATCTACTCTTGCGTCATCCCAATAGTCTCTAATCTTCACAAATTTCGGCTCCGCCTCTATTCCAGTGTTTATCTGTCTAGTTTTGAACAGCGTGGTTATGTCTAGATTCTTTATCTGCGGTCCTTCAACTTCGTGATGACCTTCATTTTTTGGAATATTAATCTTTCTTGGATCATAATCTTCTTCTTCAACAGTCACATTATAGCAATCCAGCGTGTGGCTCAGCTACGTAGTCCAATCAGGTTTAATTATATCTAAACGATCCTATGGTATCCTAAAGATCGTTGATTTAACTTCTTGTAATGCTTCATTAATACAATCAACCCCGTCTTCAAAGTTGAACATCATTATGAACCCCTAGCGCAAAATATCCCATTCTCCAGTGCCATGGCATAGCTCTGTCTCCAAGTACCAATTCATTGGTATCACATCTATAGTATTACAGAACAGATGCACCCATTCAGGCTGAGGCTCCGCTCCATAAGCCTTAGTCCATTTGGCCAAGTGATCGTGCGGATCATCCCTCCCATCATATTTTTCCGTCAGCCACACTTTTGGTTGTCCAAAGCATATTCTCATCATCCTCCTGTATTTGCGCCAATCATCAAAACTATCCTTATGCGTACCCCACCATCTTGGGGGCGTAGCGTGCAACACCCAATCCAAGGCCTGGAAGCGATTCTTCTTTGGCACTTCCCTTTCAAATGCATCCAAAAATATATCCACATCAGTCAAACCATCATAAGAGGGCAGATTTCTTGCCTCCGATGACACACAACGTAGCGATTTAGTCATCATGTTACAGCACAACGTAGATACTTCATGTAATCAATTCTGCTAGTGCTCCAATTCTTCATTCAAGTCTGATGTGAAGGAAATTTCGTGGTCCCATGCAATACGTCCATCCACCATTGGATTCACCCAATCTTGATCTCACATTTTTATCTTATATATATGGTCCAAATCATCATCGCTTTCATAATCGTGGACTAGTTTAGTATAGCGTGGTCCTCCTGCAGAATCCAGGGGCACTAATACACGAAGCAATTTCTTTTCAAACGTCATCTTTTGCTTCTTCAGGTTAATGACCCCATTCATGTCAGTGGTCCATTCAATCCCAAGCAATGGAAGGTAGGGGTTGTTGTCATTCACAATTTCTATTACTTTAAAATCAGCCAATGGGCTCATGCCTTCAATATCTATAGTTACTTCCTGCAATCTTCCCATGGAGATGATCTTCTGCTGATTTTCCATCCTTAACTGAATCAAAGACCACTGTAGCATAGGTCTGCCCATCCGCTCCCATGCTTCTTAGGAAAAACATTCGTGTCTAACCCTAGATCCAGAATAACTTAATCCATTTCATATTCTCCTATCTGCGCGGTGAGTCTCATCTCACGTCCCATTCTTTCCTTATGCTTACCAATCTTTCTGACTACACGTGGTTCACCAGGAGCGTTTTCTTTCCCAGTGCACCTTTTTTCCAGTTCCTATAATCCCTTTACAACCTTGCTATTGCACAATAGCTTCATGTAGGTCTCTAAGAAGGTAGTAAGCATAGAAGGATCCATTTCTTCAGCAGGCTTATCCTGTCTTCTTGAGGTAGAGACCTCAGCGAATCTTTTCTTTGCTTCCATAAATGTTTCATGCACACGCTCCATATCAAATTCAACCTCCTTATTAGGAGCTTTGTAGACCAACATACTCTCTTTAGGTTGTTTCCCTTTATATTCACCCATTGTAACTCTGCTTCACAGTACTATATTCACGTTCGGGTCCTCTTCACGAGGCTCAGCCCTCATCATCTGTAGGTTCTGAGTTGGTTGCGTAGGGCGCGCCCCATTCTCACGTATCCTTGCTAGCAATACAGGACAATCTTCAGTCTCGTGATCGAACTGAGTACAATATCAGCATGATAGACATGTCAGGTTAGTGCATTCCCATGCATAGTGTCCTGGCCCTCCACAATTATAACAAATCACCTGTCGACGACCTCTGTCAGGTCCTCCTTCGCCTCGGCCTCGTCTGCGCCCTTGAAATCCTATTCGTGCTATCCCAGCACCCTGATCAGGAGGTCACATTTCTGTCTGAACTCTATAGGCGGGTGTTCTCTCTATCATCAACTCGTAACTATGGAAATTGCACTCATCATGACCCACCGATTGACAGAAGTTGCAGAACAATTGTTGTGGGGTCTGTAAAAACTTCTACAACAAGTGGAAATTGTCATTCACATGTTTCCCTGCTACCTGACAGATAGCACACCATAGCATAGGCCCCATGCTTGGCCTAGCTTGAGCTTCTGACGTCAGGGGCATTGGTCCTCCTGCTACAACATAATTTATGAAGACCGGGAAATGATCCTTATCATTCCCCTGACCTTTGCATTTCAGGCACCAAACCTCTTTGCACACCTCTATCCGAACACTCTTATTATTCTTCAGACTCTGTAGTTCTAAGCAAAGGTTTTGCAACTACGCATGAATCTGCTGAACCCCCAGATTCGAATCTTGCATCAGGGTCTCATGCAGTCTCATCACAATCTCCAAGGATTCTACCTGGGTTCCAATCTTCTGTTGTGATAGTGCAACCCTTAGGTGAGGCAGGAGCGAAGCCACGAACCATTCGCGGTGTTTTCCATCTGTCAAATTCATATTAGCTTCACAAATCTTACACTTCAATCGCTGATCCAATTCCTAGGGTGTCTCACCTAGTTTCATTGTAATTTCTTTGAACCCCACTATCGACTGCACTTCAGACTTAGGTCTACTGAATTCTTTATCATTATAGTACTTAATGTACTAGGTTAGCGCGCATTCCTGTAAAGCACTAACCAACGTTGCCTTCTTCAGACGATCATCTATGATACCCTGAGCTTCCCATACAACCTTCGTGACGAACCAAAATTGGTCTGGATCCTCATTTCCCAAGCCTTTGAATAGAGGCAGCTTTAAAAAATTCTCCATACTGAACTAGGGCAGAGGTGGTGGTGGTGTGGGCGAGGTCACAAGCGATGGAGGTGAAGATGGAGGTGGTGTGGGTGGATGTGGTATTTGCAGGAACCCTTGTCTTATCAACTGAACATCACTTTGCGAAGAAGTCCGTGCTAATCCCTCGTCGTCACTCAGAGGAGGTTCAATCAACGGGCTATATTTAGGGCCCTTTCTCCCTTCACTCCTGTAATTCCTTCCACTTCACGTAGCACCAAACATCAAGGTAACTGCATAACCCACTTTTCGCACAATAGCATCTTAATCCAGCTATTTAAAGACTTCAAATACTTACCTCGTGGTCCTTTGAAGAAGCGTCACTCTGCTTCATTGTAACTGACTGAAGTATCGACCGTAAACTCAGTTACAAACCCTCCTATGATATGATCGAGCTAATGATCGACAGCGTGTGCGAACTTATCTTTAGAGGCTTCCAATCTTCACACTAACTTCGGGGTCTAGACAATTGGACCTTCAAGCCTCCACCTTCCTTGGTTGTTCGCTAACTTCGTGATCCACTCGTATAATTCAACTGGGAAGGAACAGAAGAAGATCTCGTGTATCTCTGTATATAGATATTTGTTCAACCACTGCTCTTTCGTCAATCACAGATTCCTGTTTTCCCATGCTACGAATTTGTGGATATTTCTATCCAACCAGTCTTCAATTTATTTCTTAGTTGGATTCCAGTGATGTGACATCACACATCTCACATGAAAATCCTGGTCCTAACAACGGAACCATTTGTTGGCTTGATGAGCCCTGACCCAGGTTCAGCATTAGTCAGCCAAGCAAATCCTTACACTACTGGCCCTTTTGGTATCAGTCCGCAAAGCGTGGACTAAAGTCTCACCTGAAGTAGTATGGGGAGATGTAGGAACCAATTTTTTGCACCTTGAGATGGTTGTGATGTTGATTTTATACCTTAAACCCTACCTTCACGCAGATCGATAGTCCCTTAGGGCTTATCAATGTACTTTCTTACTCATTTTTCAGAACCTCTGCAAAGGTATACAATCGTCCTTCACGCAACCCTAAAGAGTGATTTAGGCACTTACACGCTTTTGTAACTATGTTACTATATAATTTCCTGAATTATCTTAAGTATTTTCCAACTTTACCATGCAATTAAGATCATCTTCACGTAAACATATATCCTTACTTGCATTCATGTAACAGATGGAAACATATATATTCGCGCATCAAATTAGCATTATAACATAAACCCAAAGCTTAACATAACATAATTGCATGCAATCAACAGAAGTAAAATACACAGTAATTTCATAATACTTCTCTTTATTGATGATTCAGACTTCCAGTATAGACTCTAACTGCCCTATGCACACAGCTGCAGGGGTCTGCGCACTCAGCTGTGAACTTCTACCCTAGACCTCTGCGCACTCAACTGCAGAGCCTCTTTCTACGCTAAGACTCTCGCTCTTAGCTCTTCACAGACTCATCAATGACTCAAACTTACTTAACTTCTCCACTACTAAAAGACTCTTCTAACACTTCTTTTTATACAATCCCATGGTTCGCGGACCATGGGTAGATCTCTACAGCCGACATGACTTTTACAAAAGAAGGGTGAAAAACCCGTAGTGACTCTTTACCTCTTCACGCTCTGCGACCACAAAATGCGGAGACTTTACATTCTTTATACAAAATTTGGGCTTTCTGCCCCAAAAATGTCTCTTTGCAAAACTCGTTCCCAACAAGCACCAAAATTTGTAGAAATTTTGAATAATATAACACTTATTCATAGAGATTATCCTTCTTATACACTATTTGCGGAATGCATGCATAATACATAACCTCCTCTACAATTGATCATCAAGCTGCAGAAACATCAATCACACATATAAACACAGTATGTAATGGGGAAAGCATACAGCTGAAAACCCCTCCGCTATCTATATATTATAATGATAGAGAACATGTAACAATACATAGTACAATACTCCTCACAAGTACTCAGTACTATCTCCACATGCTACACACAAAACTAGCTCAGATCTGAACAAGTCACAAGTTCAAATCTCCTCCGCTATTTGCCTGCCTCTACTGCGCAATCCAAGTTGAGAATCAAGTGAATGCAAGTTCAAATTCCCTTGGTTTGTACCACGCAATCCTCATTGGCAATCTCCATCCATAATTGTGCAAATCTCATGCACAGCTATAGTCACAACTGATAGTAGCCTTACTCTTTCACCCACCTCTAACACTTGTCTCCACTAAACTGTCCATGCACTGAGTTAACTGATGTATTCTTTAGTTGATTTATGAGTTAATAATTAGTGAATTAATTAATAATTAATTCACACCACTCATCACTAGTGTATTTGTCAGTTAGACTAAATACAACTACTTCAACTAAGTCAAACTGAACACAACTCCATCAACTCCTCAATCAACTCCACCAAACTCAATCACTTGAGTTCTAACTGAAGTCCATCATGCAATAGCTCAACTAACCGATAGGAAAAGATGTTTCCTTCTGGCAGTTGCATGTGCAACATCCGTAGCTCGAACTGAAGTGCTGCAAGAGGATAAGATAATGTTTATAGTCCAAATATTATTAAGAGCTAATAATATTCAACTGCTCTATTTTTGACTTGTCAGTCTAAAAATAGACTCCACCCATATGTATAAAAATAGAAGTCCATCTATTTTTACCAACATGACCAATCATCCATAAATAGCATCCTGCAACTCATAGACCATGATCCATATGTCTAAAAATAGACATAGTCTAAAAATAGAGTTTGCGCCAAAAATAGCCTGCAGACCCACTTAGTGAAGGCGACTTCTTTTCACTCAGCTCCATCATCTTGTTGCATTTTCAACACTCCCTCTCAACAAGATATGGATTATCTGCAACCCCTATCCTGCCTTTGTGGTATTCGAATTTGCTCCTGGTGAGCGCCGTCATCAAGATATCAGCATCCTGATCCTCTGTGGGAATGTATGAAAGTAACATGATTCTCCGCTGCACACAATCTCTGATATGATGGTATCTGATGTCGATGTGCTTGGATCTATCATGAAATACTGGATTAGCCGAGAGTTTAATGCGACTCTGGTTATCACAATAAATCACAGTAGGCTCCAAGTGTGACTCGAACAACCTGACCAGGATCTTCCTCATCCATATAGCCTCGCATGTAGCGAAACTTGCTGCCATATACTCGGCCTCTACTGAACTGAGTGCCACAGATCTCTACTTCCTGTTGTACCAAGAAACTACTGTCGACCCAATACTGAAGATCCCTCCAGATGTGTTCTTTCTGTCCATTGGGCTCCCTACCCAATCTGCATCCGTGAAGCCACATAGCTTCACCTCATCCTCCTGTCTGTACCACAATCCATATCCTGATGTGCCTCTGAGATAACGCAATACATGCTTTCCTGCCTTCCAGAAGAGCTTGGTTGGCTTAACCATAGTTTGTGAAAGCTGGTTAACAGCATAGCATATATCGGGTCATGTATTGACCAGATACATAAGTGACCCCACCAACTGTCGATAAACAGTGGCATCCACTACCTCCACTGAAGTAGCATCCTCCTTCCTCCAACCTCCAGGAAGAGGAGTATCAACAAGCTTGCAGCCATGCATGTTGAACTTCTCTTGTATCTCTCGGGCGTACTTACCCTGAGAAACAAATAGTCCATCACTGCACTGCCAAATTTCAAATCCCAGGAAATAATGAAGGAGGCCCAAGTCCTTCATCTCAAACTCTCTAGCAAGATCCTCCTTTCATGAAAGTATCAACAGCTCATCTCCTATCAAAATCAAATCATCTACATAAAGTACAGTGATAAGCAACTTACCCTCCACCACAATCTGGTATATGTTAGGATCTGCCTCACTCTTGGAGAATCCAAGTCCGGTGAAATCACTATCTATCCGTGTGTACCAAGCGCGAGGTGCTTGTTTCAACCCATACAGTGCTCTCTTGAGCCTGCACACATGTGACTCGCTGCTGAAGATCTCGAAACCTTCGGGCTGCTCTATGTATACCTTCTCCTCAATGACTCCATTGAGGAATGCAGGCTTCACATCCATTTGATGGATGTGGCGCCTCATCTGCGTTGAGAGAGTAAGAATCGTCCATATGGAATAATACCTTGCAACAGGTGCAAAGGTATCCTCATAATCGATCCCCTCTATCCGTGAGAAGCCTCGGGCAACAAATCTTGCCTTGTACTTCTCCACACTCCCGTCAGCTGCCTGCTTCACTTTGTAGATCCATCTCAAACCCACCACTGATTTCCCTTCTGATCTTGGGACAATCTCCCATGCACTGTTTCTGACAATTGAATCATACTCTTCCACCATGACATCTACCCATGCAGGATCCTCCACAGCTTCCTCGAAAGAGGATGGCTCAGTCACGACACATTTTCTCACAAGAGCCATGTATCCAGTGTACCGATCAGGTGATTGTCTCTGTCTGCACTGTGCTGTAGGTGGTCCTACAACCTTCTCTGCATCTTTAGCCAGTCGCTCAGCTTCTGTAGTGGGCTTTCGCCCTTTGATGGTTGGCGCTACATGAGTGGTCTCTTCCACTCCATGAACTTCATCTTGTGGCTGATCCACATCTTGAAGCTCATCCTTAGGAACTAATAGCTCCTCATCTGCATGCAAGTGTGGCTCCCTCTCAAGTGAACATTTCATGGCTTTCTCCTCCTAAAATTTAATATCCCATCGCACAACAGTCTTGCGACTATCTGGAAAATACACACGACATTTGTGGGACGTATCAGTGTACCCCACAAATATCCCAACCTCTACGGTTGGATCTAGCTTCTTCCTGGCATCCTTTGTCACATGCATGTAAACAGGAGAACCCGTTGAAGCCCCGAAAATCTGGTCGAAAACAAGGGGGATACCCGCCCGGTCCGGACCTTGGTTGGCAGCTCCTTATCCGTTTGGTGTAGCGGGTCCGACTGGGGATAAAGGGACCAGTTTCCCAATCTAAGGGTGTGTGTGTGCAGAATTGGATGTTGCTGATCTAAGAATACTTAAAGCTAATCTAATTCAAACTTTTAAACTAACTCTATGCTATTGTAATCTAATGAAAACAACACATCTAATCTATGCTAACCCGGGGTGTATTTCTTCTATTATGCGATCTAAAGAGATTTCGAATAATCACTGGTAATAAAGATCATTCAGCTATTATAATAACAGAAATCAATTAAGATGAACCATTTTACATAAAAAGTTAGGCAAAACAGTTGTGAACAGTGTATTGCATAATAAGTTATTCATACATCAAACATAAATAAATGGCTCCACCATACAAAAGTGCCAAATGGTAACTCAAACATTCATGCAATAACATATAAACAACTAAAACTGTATATTACTTTAAGAATATAAGCAGAAATGGTCAAGAGATAAAAGTACCATTTATGACTGGTCCTACTCATAAGCTTCAAGCAACAATGATCTATCTCTCTTTGTTCTAATATCTACCATGGGTACAGAAGTGCAACATCAGTGGCAGACATCAAATGCAAAAATTAATAAACCTTGATCCATTCATTCACCAAAACCTCCTTTGAGGGTGCAAAAGTGCATGTTCTGAGGATGAGTTTTTGACAAATTTCTAGACCCTTCTCTAAATGCATGAGAAGGGTTTAAACACTGCTAACTAAATAACTTGATTACATAAATTTAGGATATGGTTTAAATGACCGCCCTTTTTCTTAAGCAAAACTATTTCTAAAAACTGAATCTAAATCCTAACTATTTCTGCATTTGCTCCTTAATGTTGCGAGCATTCAACATTTGCCTGGGAAGAGTCGGCTGGTTGCTTTCTGCTTTTGTTTGAGTTACGCAAACAGAAATGGTAAGTGCTGGCACCATTTTTTAGTAAACTAGAAGATATTTTTGAGAATCTTCCTCTGACTGGGTAGATTTACTGAGTGTATTCTTGGTAATAACCCAGATTTCCTTCAAATCGCTTCTGCTTTTGCTATCTCGGTTCCCAGACTCGTGGATGACTGAGTGTATTCTTGGTAATAACCCATTTTTCAATGCTAATCGCGCATCGAAAACTGCCTCTATTTTTTGATCCGGGCCTTTCTGGTGCGTTTTCCGCCTTTAGCGCCTTTTCCTTCACCGGGTAGAAGCTTCAGATTTTTTTGAAAACATGCTGCTTTTGTGAGCTTCTGACCCTGAGTGTCGAATTGCCTATTGATATCAGCATCTGTTCAGTAATACTCTGAAATCTGTGTTTCCGTTGAATGCAGTATCCATTTATGAGGGCATCTCTTCTCTGTTCTCCGAGCATTGACGCTTTCCCTTTTTTCCTTAGATGTTTCCTGCATATTGCTTCATGCTGTTCCCTGTTTTTTCATTCCTGCAGTTCATGCAAAGGAAAAGAGTAACGATAATAAATATTGACACGAAAGCTCTAAGCTCTACGAATGTATAAAATAATGCCACCCATTGTGAACTGACTCTTCGAAAAACACAAAACTGTCTTTCATTAACGCTTTTGGTTGAGGGGAAAGTACCCTGAGGGTCCTTTGGGTTAAGACTCTACCAGACCGAAAATTGCTTATTCAAAGAAACACACACACAGCCATTATCTTTACTGTAAGCAAATTCTAATGTTGAGGGTACGTACCTAAGGTCCTACGTTCGAGAAGGCCTTTAGGGTCCAAACCCTTCTTGGAGTTCCCTTCTTCTCCTTTGACCTGTAGAACAAACAAATCAAAGAACACAACAGTACATGGACAAATACTTATACATAAACCATCTTCATGCTATAAAGTTAGTTACAAAAATCTTTAAGTAACTACTTGCATAAGAATTCAAAACAAGAATCTCATAAGCACAAAGAAAGATTGTTTCGGGAACCAAGACGTGTTTCTTTATATAAAGGCAAGTAAAGTACATATAACGGAAAGATTTCACCTGAAACACCTTCAGCAGGCTCCAAGCAAAGCTTCCTCCCGGATTCGTTCCAGCCTCAAGCCTCCAACAAGAGCTCCTTCCAAGTCTTACTCAATGATGATATAAAGGATGAATGATCACCAATACACATGGAAACAAGGGTTTCCTATGCAAAATGGGGGAAGTGCAGAAGGAACCAAGGACTTCAGACCTGGTCTAAGGGGAAAATCTCAGCATAATAATCTTACTCTCTTTTTTCTCTCTCCCTTAGGCCTTCCCTTTCATGTCTTTTTATACCATCTCCAAAGTAGTTTTTTAGTTAGGAGTTGGTTGGGAACAGTTGGGCCACGGGCACTAACAGGTGATCAGCAGGTAAAACCCGCGATCTCCGCCCGAAAATAAGGAATTATTTGTTTTTTTAAGTGTTTTAATACATACATGCGGGTTGGGTATACACAGACCCACGTGTACACGCGTTTAACTCAGGGAAATGTCGCGTATAAGGGATAAAACACTGTTTTTTAAATTTTAGGACCAGGTCTGGAAGGAGGGGTTGCCCTAGGCCATGAGTGCAGCATCACAAACCATAAGAGTGAGATTTGGAGCTATAACAGATGCCCCCTAATATATGAGGTCAGAAGGGGAACATGATGGCCGAAATATATTATGTAAGTACATGGAAAGGAAGTCTTGTCGAGAAACCGAGGAGGACTTCACCAAAATTCAGCCTGCCAAGCCACCAAAAGGAGATCAGAAAGAAACACTGTCTAAGGCGGGCATACCCATGCTCAGAAAAACTAAAGCATGTCCGCATATAAAGTACAAGCGGATCCACTAAGTATACAAGTATAAATGACTGGAAGATACATAATGGATCATCTGATCATAATGAGCAAGTACATGTCTGAATATCACATATAAGACTGTCAATGATGCTGAAAGGTGCAACGGATCACTGATATCAAAGACTGATCCCAAAAGGTACCAACTGAACATGATGGAATAGGATGGTACTACACTGCAAACTCAGGTGCCAGCATATAGAATGTCGCCATGACTGACTGCAACATATAAAGTGGAGTGGTATCAACTAGCAGCAACAGGAGCAACTGTCAAGTGAACCAATGAATGCTGATACAACCTGAGGTCTTCACCGACCACCGTGGTACATTTCTACACCATGGGAATAAATGATCTGAAGTCGACCATGTGAGAAATCGTTTGATTACCAGTCATTGATGTATACAGTTAACAAACGCGAGACTACTCACCGATAATGATAATGAGCGTCAAGGTACCCAGTACAATCTAACAAGTGTGAATAGATGAGCTGAAGTCGAACACTTGTAAGAATCTATCGATCAGGAGACAATGATGGTTTCCCACTGTCGATAGCGAAGGATCTGCCACTAATGACTGCAAACCCCAAGGTACTGCCAAATGGACTCTAGATCTTTGCCCCAGAGCAATGAGTCGGAGTCGATAGGGAAAGATCCGCTAGAAGGAAGGCATTAAGGCATCCTCCATCAATCTAGCGCGAGTGTAACCCGTAGGCCAATAATGTGGAAGGAATCGGACGAAAAAAAGATGCAGGAACCCAATCGAAGTACGTTTCCAGCGTACACAAGATGTGGCTAGCGCACGGCAGAAACCCTCTGAACCAACCAATAATGAAAGCTGACACAGAGGCGAGGCATCCACCAATAGGGTCAAATGGAAACCAAGGTACTGCACGAATCCCAATGTGTGATAATGTAAGCTGATGTCGAACACAAGGGAAACCACTCAGTCAAAGACCCATGATACTGATCGATGCTGAGCACAAGGTGACCTATCAATAATGAAAATAGGGCCAGGGTGCGGCTCTAGGCCTGTCCTCAGAGCAAGGTGTCGTCGTCGATAAGGACAAGACCCGCCAGCAAGAAGTCAATGGGGACCTTCTCAAACCGGCACGAGTAAAGGACCAATATAGCTGATGTGATGAGAGACATGATACTGACAACCAGGGATGGCCGACTGAAAAATGAGTCAAGAGACACCGCAGAGAGGCCGACTCAGGCTAACTTCCCTTGAACAAAAGCAAGACTCAATGTGACTATGTGGCAGCATATGATGACTCTGTATAAGTTCGCCATGCAAGAGGCACGAACGAACCCTCCATATGATTGGAAGAGATAACCAATTGGGGGAGAACTGACTCAATAACAAGGTTATGGCATACCTAAGTCAAACTAAATCCCACCCATGCGGAGGAGACTTTGTTTTGAGTGCTTTGTTCAAGGGCGACACGACTGACTCTAGCTGCCAACAATAAATGGAAATAATGTCCCTGTTCCCGCTCTTTTTGGAATATTTAATTTTTTTGTCTTTTTCTGTTAAGCCGGAAAAAGAATAAAAGAATGCTATAGTACAGTGGAAAGAACGAGTGTCGGTGAAACAGATGATCTAGTTCCTGGGAAAGGAACGTTCCTATGCTCAATGCAGGGAGGTGAAAACTGGTTAGTGACACTCAAAGGTATGTTCCTTCCACGGATCAGGGTATGTCAAGCTGCAGAAGTCAAAGGTATGCAAGGTTGATTTTGCAGACGTCATGGTCAAAAGTTGGCTTAAACACGAGTCCAAGTGAAGCCGGCTCTAGGCCAAAAGGTGCAAATGGTCAACATGCAATGCAGAAGTACAACTCGACACACATAGGAGCCTCTAGGGTATAAGGCCAGAACAAAGCGAAGAAGCAAAGAGGAATGAGTCTTCAACGCATAAGTCATGGCGGGACTACAGAGGACTCCCGAACCTAAGGAAAAAAAATTAGCATGAGTGCCAAGCGACAACAAGGTACTAACTAGGGCACCCATGATAAGGTAGGCTCTACCACACAAATCATGATACTTCTAAGCAATGAGAAGGTTCCGCACCATAACTTGGTGGGGTCGATCCTAAGGCAAAATGGGAAAGGAAACTGATAAGTGCACAATGCAGGCAGAAAAACCTAACCTATATGCCAGTTTCGAGAACCAATACCTGTCAGAACGGACCAACCATAAACTTCCAAAGGAGTAATCTTCCAAGTTCTGTAAACATAAATAGGAACACTAGACACGAAGTTAATACATCCCACATATAAACTCCATATAAAATCTTTGTGTTATAGGATAAAAAACTTGAAAATGCGTACCTCATATATACAATATGGTACAGGGAACCACGCAGCCTTGCGGCCTACGCATAATAGTTCTGCTGAACAAACCCCTTGCAGGGCTCAGACCAAGGGCTCCTTTGGTAGTCATAACTCATAGCTTCAAAGAGTTCCTCCTGTGAAGGCAAAGCAAGATCTGAGAAGTCATGAGAACTACAAGGATCAAAAGAGGGAATTAAAGGGTCCCATGTCCCTATAGGAAGAATCTCTCGGTCAACTGCCGGGACCAAGTCCCAAGAAAGAGAATAATAAGTCAAAGGATCCTTCTTAGAAGCAATTGAACATTGAGGATTCAATGCCACATAATTGACCCGTGGCGGGGTAGAGTCTACTTGAACACTTGGAACAAACCAAGGGGCATTCTGGAGTAAAGTCGAATTAGGGTGGTGATTATCAGATGCAAGCTGATCAATAGTGACAATATTCCCGTTATGAGGAAAGCACATTACTCGAAAGAGTGAAGACACTACAGCATTCATGGCATAGACATAATCACGCCCAAGTAGCATATTAAAGTCTAAAGGGCTATCAACCACCATCATATCGATTAAGACAATCTTCCCACCTAAAGTGATAGGCACTTGAGGAAGAACACCCATAGATTCACCAGGTCTTCTATCATAGGCTAACAACTGACTCTGAGCTGTCAACAACTTTGGGGAACCCAAAGCTTTCCAAGTCAAAGAGGATATAATACTTGCAGAGGATCCTTCATCCACCATACATCGATAGACATTTGTGGAATTCACTCTGACCTTTATTTGAAAAGGTGCAGCAGAAGGAAGACGAGGCTCAACAAGACTATCCCAATCAAAGGAAACACTCTTAGAACTTGGAGGGGGAACATTCGAAGAAACCAGAATGCCCCCTATACTAGAAGACTCTGTACTAGAGATCAAACAAACTCTTTTGTTAGGCACTTCACCCCCCAAAAGAGGAGTGTAATCGGCCAGCGATTGCACTGGCTTTACCACATTATCAACCAATGGTTGATGGGATTGATGAGAAACCATATCAAGTGTAGGAGTAGAAGTACTTTCAGACTCGAACCATATCCTTTGAACCTCTGGAATACCAGGGCATAAATGAGTAAGATGGTCTCCCTTGCATATCTTACAAGGGAACTTAGGTTTAAAACTTCTACGTCCAGGTTTCTTATCAACCTCCATTCCCCCAACATGACTAGCAGTGGTTTGCGGAGAGTCCTAAACATGACTTGCAGAGGTCAGTGACTCTTTGCTAGTATGTCTCGCATTGACTAGACTCATGCCCCCAGCATGACTTGCAGCAGCTGAAGACTCACCTCCAACATGACTGGCAGAGGTTGAGGATGAAGTGCTAGTGTGACTTGCAGTGACTAGACTTGTGCCCCTAGACTTGTGCCCCCAGCATGACTTGCAGCGGCTGAAGGCTCATCTCCAACATGACTCGCAGAGGTTGAAGATGAAAGGATAGACTTATTCTTCTTCTTTGACTTCCTTTTTCTCCTTTTTTTAGATTTCTTGTTACAAGAAGGAGGAGAAGAAGGAATCCCAGATTTCTCTTTGAAAGAAGATGAACAATTAGCACCCATGTGATGCCCCTGAAATAAAGCATTCATCTGAGAAGCTTCAAGAGCATTTGGAATATTCGGAGTGGACCACAGCCAAACGGGTAGTCCAACATTCAACCCAGGAATATTCAAAGTGGCCATCAAGGGAGTACCAACGTTTCCAAAGAAAGGAAAAGCACAAGGATCCCCTTTTGGGAGGGCACCTTGGTTGGTTTCCACAGGAATATTAGCCATATCTAACTGTTCCAAAGACCCTTTCCCTTGCGGGAATATAGAAATAACTCTTCAAAGAATATGGATAAGCAATCAAAACCTTTGCCCTTGAGGAGGCAACCCCACAACTTCTGAAAGAACGACCAAAAGCCTTTCAAGATCGGTAGAGTGGTAAGCCAGTCACTCAGACCACAAAGTCCAAATGTGACTAGACAAAAATACCTAAAGCCAACTATATACAAGGAGAAAAGAGCACTCACTATAAAGTCCCTAAAGATACAGCCAGTCAAACAACTTCCAAGTATTTCCGCTCCGGGTGATGAGGACCGGACACCAAAATACAAGAAAGTGGAGTCAGGGGCCTTCCGAAGATAGTCTGGGATAATGACGGCCCAGTCCTATCAGCGAAGGTAACAGAGGAAGTTACGCTGACCTCCTAACAACAGCCTGTGCCGGTGCAAGCCCCCAAGCTTCGCAAGGGTGCCCTCCAGTAGTACTGTCGAGAGTGATACAACGTCAACCTCAGGTGCCATGGGATTCCCCTTCGCAGCCACCTGTGTAGATCCCTAGGAGAGGCAACTATGGGTACCAACTCGTCGCAGAAGCCAGGCGGAACAGTCGTGAGGTAAGTTCGGACAAGTAGGAGAGGGAGTATCTCTCTTCCCTATCTTCATAGACCCTCGTGCTTAACTCCCAGATCCGGAGCTTTCCTGGTCTTCCTAACGCTATTGGGTTTTCTCTCATTATTCAGACTCTTATGTTTGACGTTTTATGTGGCCTTGGAGAGTTAACTCTCCACTCGCCTAATCCAAGGCCCTAAAATCCTAAACTTGTTGGTGTAACTGACTAAAACAAAAAGTTCTAGTGGATTTTAATTAGCGCTTGATTTTATTAGGCTATTCTTTAAGTCACAAGGTAATGGAGATGAAACTTGTGGTGTTTTTGACGCAAAAGAAAGTAATAAAACTTAGCTACATGCATATGCACTTTTTATTTTCGATGAAGAGCAATTTCTATAGGGTTTAGAGGTACTTCAAATTAAACAAAGTTTTTTTGCTTTCTTTTCAAACTCCACACTCACAAAAGCTAACAAAGCTATGTATGCATAAAAAGGGATGAAAATCTATCCTAATGCAACAACTATATGTGAATGCAAGATTTTAAGACTACTCTGCAAACAAAGAAGGAAAGTTGCTCACTTATCAAATTTGTCTTGCCACTAAAATGCTTAGATAGAATATGATGTGCTACCAATCATTTCGTCCAAACAATTAAAACAAGTTCTAAGATAAATATAAAGCACTTTCACTTCGCAAAAAAGGAAATCAAATGAAAATCAAGTTTAAGAAAGTGAAACTCAAAAATTTCAAAAGATTTTCTTTCAAACAACAAAGAAGTCTTTTTCCAGGAATGCTGTCAAAATTACTGACACTAATGATTGAAGAATAGGCAACCAAACACTTTTGCGAATTGACACCTTTCAAATGATGAAAACCCAACAAAAATAAATGTGTTTGAAATCGCTCTTGACAATCAAAAGCAGCAATGAAAGTCCAAAAGATCAAAAGACAAGTTTCAAGAAAATGGTAACAAACAACTTTCCCGAAACGAAGGAGCAAATGGTCACAAAAATGGTTTCGTTAAGCAAACAAAAGGGTCACCAAAACAAAATGAACACAAAGATTGAATCCAATCTTCCTACTCTGCCAAAACAGAGCAGTCAAGATTCTTAACCAGAAATCTTGTGTGTCAAAAAACAATGACGCTTGCAATCAACGAAAACAAGACTAATACTCCTTATAACTAGAGAGAGTTCAGAACAAGATGCCCCCTGTTAAACAGAGGACTGTTACTGGAAAATGACTGCTTCAAACTGACCCAAATCACCAGACAAACATTCAGCAAAAAGAAAATTTATAAATCTTGAAAATTATATAATGTACGCGCCTGCATTGATGTGCAAAGTGCGTGTACACACGACTGTAACTGAGGAAACCTGCATATACGCGGGTTAACTTAGTTAAACTTGCGTATATACGCTTCTGTAATCCAGCAAAACAGCGTATCTGAAGATTTTCAAGAAAAATAAAAAATACAGACTGAAAAAACTGGAAAGGCTTAGAGTTCAAGAACATATCAGACAGTCAGAGCCAGCAAACAGGGGGGCTGAGCCTTGATTGGCTTGAAGACTACCCAAACTAGGAACAACAAGAGTGTTGTTCCCCAGCAGAGTCGCCAATTCTGGTTGAGGGGAAAGTACCCCGAGGGTCCTTTGGGTTAAGACTCTACCAGACCGAAAATTGCTTATTCAAAGAAACACACACACAGCCATTATCTTTACTGTAAGCAAATTCTAATGTTGAGGGTACGTACCTAAGGTCCTACGTTTGAGAAGGCCTTTAGGGTCCAAACCCTTCTTGGAGTTCCCTTCTTCTCCTTTGACCTATAGAACAAACAAATCAAAGAACACAACAGTACATGGACAAATACTTATACATAAACCATCTTCATGCTATAAAGTTAGTTACAAAAATCTTTAAGTAACTACTTGCATAAGAATTCAAAACAAGAATCTCATAAGCACAAAGAAAGATTGTTTCGGGAACCAAGACGTGTTTCTTTATATAAAGGCAAGTAAAGTACATATAACGGAAAGATTTCACCTGAAACACCTTCAGCAGGCTCCAAGCAAAGCTTCCTCCCGGATTCGTTCCAGCCTCAAGCCTCCAACAAGAGCTCCTTCCAAGTCTTACTCAATGATGATATAAAGGATGAATGATCACCAATACACATGGAAACAAGGGTTTCCTATGCAAAATGGGGGAAGTGCAGAAGGCACCAAGGACTTCAGACCTGGTCTAAGGGGAAAATCTCAGCATAATAATCTTACTCTCTTTTTTCTCTCTCCCTTAGGCCTTCCCTTTCATGTCTTTTTATACCATCTCCAAAGTAGTTTTTTAGTTAGGAGTTGGTTGGGAACAGTTGGGCCACGGGCACTAACAGGTGATCAGCAGGTAAAACCCGCGATCTCCGCCCGAAAATAAGGAATTATTTGTTTTTTTAAGTGTTTTAATACATACACGTGGGTTGGGTATACACAGACCCGCGTGTACACGCGTTTAACTCAGGGCAATGTCGCGTATAAGGGATAAAACACTGTTTTTTAAATTTTAGGACCAGGTCTGGAAGGAGGGGTTGCCCTAGGCCATGAGTGCAGCATCACAAACCATAAGAGTGAGATTTGGAGCTATAACAGCTTTGGCATACGATCATTAATTTCCTTTAAGGCACGCGCCTAATTTTGGTTTACGGACAACTTTTCTTGAATGTTGAGCCGAGGAAAAATTTGCGATGGGCGATCGCAGCATCGCATCATCGCATTATCATGTTTATCACAGAATCGCAGATCATAGATCATTGCAGATCGCAGCATCGCGGATCGCAGCTCGCAGATATCGCAAATCGCAGATTGCGACGAGTCATTAAATTATTGTGTGTTGTTTATGCGATTTGCGATATGCGACGTCGCATATCAGCCGTCGGAGGTTTCTTAAGATTTTCATTTAAGAGCGCTTCTTAATGCATGTGATGCGATGGATTTCGTGTCGCTTTTTCCGCAGTTTTTATTATGCTCATAAAGAAATGTTTTATCTCTTCCACGCGATGCGATATAATTTTAAGGAGTATAATACATGAGTTTTTATTAAAAAAATTTGGATTTTTTACTAAGGGTCCCCATTTGCTTAGTGTTATTGCTAATACTAAATAAAGAGGGGGGTTGTTGGTGGCCACAACAATGGCGATTCACTTGGAAGAACCAGTTATCTCTGCTTTTCTATTGAATTTTTTCAAACTTCCAAAACAGAAAAATTTTCATAAATCTAAATTTTGTTATGGATAGATAGAGTACATTATGCCTTATCCTATCAATGATGTTTTGTTTCAACCTCTTTCTATTCTAATTGTTTGCTTCCTCAGGCTTGTCCTTGTATTTACATCAGCCATTACTCAGTTTTGTAAGGATAAAATAAAGTCTTCTCTGTATACCAGTTTTAAGTATGCTCGTTTGTCGTAGGTAGAGCCTCTGCTGCCAGCAGGCGTCCATAGCCTTGACAGGGTTACCTGTTACCCAGCAATGATCCTTTATCCTGCTTAAGGCTATCCACAACTTTCAAAGAAAAACCCATTTTGACACTTTTTCCTTTTTTATTCTTAAAGAACAATGTCTTGGTTTGGTAGCCAAATTATGACACAGTCATTCACTTGATTTACACTTTTGCTGAACAAGATGGCCCGTGATGAGACCCCTTGTCTTTTGATTGCAACAATCTTGAGTCATTGCCTTGTTTTGGTGGACAGTATTGGCAAAGTCAGCAAGTTATAGTATCTGTGATCATGATAAGCCGACTTGTGATGAGACCTCTTATTCTTTAAGATATAGTGTTTCTTGGATTGTTCCTCTGAATGCTGCGATTTTCTTTAGCGGGGAGGAAGTCATTGTTTTTCCTTAAGAAAGCTCTGGATGACAATAATAGAGTTTGAAAATAGCTGTTTTACAGAGAATTCTTATTTTGCTATTGATACCTTTCATTGTGCTGATATAAAGCAATTTCTTCATTAAAGGTTGTTTTCATCAAAATTCTTTTGAAGTTGAAACTAGCATCATATCTAGGCTAAAGTTTTTAACTGTATCTGTCAATAGTAAAAATCAGATTTTCAAAAAAATTTCTATTTATACAAGCGAAAAGCTCAAAATCTGAAAGAGAATTGGTGTCTTTTCATGAATACTGGTAGTAATCACTTACAACTGGTTTTATTATGAAAAAGAAAAGAAAAAGAAAGAAAACTATTTTACAAAAATAGAAGAATGATCTTCTATGGGAAGTATATTTTGAGATTTTGTCCATTAACAGGCAGAGAATCCCTTTTACCTGCTAAATCCTGTAAGACAAACGTTGATGGACCTATGACTTCAACAATAGAAAAGGGCCAAGCCACATCTTTTGAAATTTTGTATGTTTGCCCTTTTCTTCATGAGCTTTATCCCATTTTAAAACTAAATCTCCCATCTGAAAAAAAAATCTGGTCATTATGTTTGAATCAAAAGAGGATTTTATTAGCACTTGATGATGAACATGGGTTATCTTAGCTTGTTCTCGTTGTTATTCTAATTTGATTATTTCCATTTGTCTTAGTTGTATGGAGGAAGTGGATACTTCATCGATGTATTGTACTAAAGACAAAGAGGGGATGACTAAGTGAGTTGGAAGAACCACTTCTTTCCCATAAACTAAATTAAAGGGAGAAGTGTCGATTGAAGCTTTCTTTGTTATTCTATCTGCCCATAAAGCATTTACCAAAGCCTTATGCCAATTCTTTTGGTTCTGGTCAACTGTTCTTTTAATGATCCTGATTAGGTTTTTATTTGTTGACTCAGCTAACCCATTACCTTGCGGATAATAATTGGCTGAATATTTCAGTTTAAACCCTCTTTTAAGTGCAAATTCAGTCATTGCATTTCCAGATAGTATGATGCATTATCAAACATTAAATCCATTGGCAATCCAAACCTAGTGATTATAAATTGATCTATGAATTCAATAATATTTTCAGAATTAGCTGTCTTGAGAGGAACTTCTTCTACCCATTTAGTAAAATAGTTCGTCGCCATGAGGATGTATCTATGCTGCTTAGAAGAGTGAGGAACGATCTCACCTATTATGTCCAAGCCCCACTGACTAAATGGTTGCTCGATGTTTACCGGCTGTAGTGGCAGGGACGGCTTCTTTTGTCTTCCAGCAGTAGTTTGGCAGACTTGACATTTCCTCACGTAACTGTGTGAGTCTTTGAATAGCGTAGGCCAGTAATATCCTGCACGTAAGATTTTATGTGTAGTAGCATCTCCAGCATAGTGTCCGCCTGCTGGTCCATCGTGGAGTTCCTGCAAAACTTTTTTGGCTTCAGTTTTCTCAAGACATCTAAGGAGAACATAATCATAATTCTTTCTAAAAAGAATATCATTTATGAGCTGATATTGTTTAGCTTTCAATCTCAGAGCTCTTTTCTTAGTGTGATCCAGGTGTGATGGAGCATACCCGTTCTTAAGATAATAAATGATATCAGCATATAATGATTCTGCATCGTTTAGGCTTACCTCATACATTTGTACCTCTTCAGATGAATTTTCAGAAATTTGCGATGCTCCAGCTAACATTTTGCAGAAGCCTTGACCTCTTACAATGTTTCCTGGTTTGATCTCAAGGTCGTATTCCTGTAAATCAGTGATCCAATTTGCTCTTTTCTCACCCACATATTTCTGTACTAGAAGATTTCTTACCGCTGGAAACGGTACTATGATCTTAGTATGGGTTTTAAGTAAGAAAGGTCTGAAATATTTGACTGCTTTGAAAACAGCATAAGCCTGTTTCTCCACGTCTGAATAATTGAGTTCAGCACCTTGTAAATTTGAGCTAAAAAACGCAATTGGAGGTTCCACTTTTTCTTGATTTGCTTGAGTTAGAATCGCGGCATATGATTTCTCTGAGGCAAATGTGTATAAGATAAAAGATTATGAAAAATTCGGGGTTGCTAAAGATGGAGCATTAATAATAGCTTGTTTGATCAGGTTGAATGCTTCATGTTCATCTTGACCCCATTTAAAATTTGAATTCTTTTTAATCATGGTTTGCAAAGGAGACACAATTCGTGAAAAATCTGGGACAAATCTCTTTACAAAATTGATTTGACCAAGGAAAGATTGCATGGCTTTTTTATTATGAGGTAGGGATATTTCAGAAATTTCTTTGATTCTGTCAGGATCAATGTGAATACCAGATTTTGACACTATGAATCCTAGAAGTTTCCCTTCACTTAGTGCGAAAAAAGATTTCTTTGGGTTAAGTGATATTCCATACCTTAAACATCGTTGAAAGATTTGTTTTAAGTCTTTGAGGTGGTCGCTTCGCTTCTTGGAGTACACTGTTATATCATCCAAATAAATCACTACAGATTTATTGACTAATCCCTTGAATGCAATGTCCATGGCTCTCTGAAATGTAGCGCCAGCATTAATCAAACCAAATGGCATCTTCCGATATGCATATGTGCCCCATTTAGTTCTGAATGTGGTTTTCAACTGATCATCGGGATTTACCAGCACTTGATTATATCCTGAAAATCCATCCAAGAAAGACATCAGTTCTGAGCCTGCTACTGCCTGTAATATCTGTTCCATAGGTGGAAGAGGAAAATTGTCTTTTTGACAGGCTTTGTTAAGATTCCGAAAATCGATACAGATTCTAATATCTCCGTTTTTCTTTCTAACGGGTACCATATTGGAGACCCATTTGGAATGTCTGACGGGGAAGATTATTCTGGCTTTTAATAACTTATTCAGCTGAGTTTTTATCTGATTTTCTAAATTGGGGTGGATCTTTCTCAGTTTCTGTTGGACAGGTTTTTCGTTGTCAATCATAGGGATAGTGTGCTAAATGATAGAAGTGTCGTATGTCTTCAGCTCATCGTAATTCCAGGCAAAAACATTTTTATATTGTCTCAAAAGACGAATATATGCTAGTTTCTCTTCAGGGACTAGGTCGAGGCCTAGGTTAACGTTTTGTGGTTTATCATCGGTTCCTAGGTTTACTAATTCGTAGTTCAGAGTTGGGCTGTATAGCTTTGAATTGGTAGACCTTTTAAACCGATTTTTCAAATCGTATAAGTCTTCTAACTTAACCACCGATTTAGGTATAGCATTATTAGTGCTATCTTGTTGTATTTGTCGATCGTGATGGTCTTTGTCAATTATCTGATTGGAGTAGGATCCTTCAGAAGTGAGGAAATTTACAATATCAGGATCGTCATTGAATACTCTCCAATTTGTAATGTTGTCAGGGATGGATGGTCTAAAGATTAATTCTATTGAGAATCTATCTGGACTAAAATCTTCAGAGGGAATAAGCTTAGAGGCTACGTTAGCTAAAAGGTCTGCACTTGCGTTTTGGAGTCTCGGGATTGACAAAATATTGAATGCTATGAAATGCTCAGTCAGATCTTGTACTAAATATTGATAGTGTTTTAAATGACCTGATAGGCAATGTATAGTGTTACGTACCTGTTTGACGACAATCTCAGAGTCTCCAAAGACTTGAAGATACTTGATGTTCAACCCGATTGCTTTGTACAGGCCTTGCACCAAGGCCTCGTATTCTGCTGTATTGTTTATGCAATCGAATTCGAGTCTGCATGTGAGCATGGTTTTATCTCGTTCTGGACTAATCAGAACGCATCCTGCTCCTAATCCTTCATTAGATTTAGAGCCATCAAAATATAACTTCCAAAACAAAGATGTATTTACATGTTTATCTAAAAAATTAACACATTTTGAACTATCAGTTTGGGAAAAAATTTCGACTTGGGACAAAACTGAATTTTCTAGGTAAGGTGATGTATGAGCATTGAAATTGCCGAGAAAATAATCTACCGAGTAATTGCCTATGATGCTGCTGTTATACGCTACCGCTTCATTTTCTCCCTCTAATTCGGTTTACCATTGTAGGGTAACCACATGTGCGACCAGTCGGTTGAAAAGTATCCATGGAGTTTCTCAAACCAATCCCTGCTAAGAATTAAGCCATAGAATTATGGGATATCAGCCACTACAATGTCAATAACCTGACATACCTTTGGGTTGGATGACAATCTTATGGTTACTTGGTTAAGTTCACCAATCACTTCGACTTGAGATCGATCAAGATGAACTATGCGCACTGCGGATTTTTGCGGTTGAACATTTAACTTGGCACATATTGATCTGGGTAAAATATTCGTTGAAGCACCAGAATCTACCAAAAAATTGTGCACATTTTTATTGAAAATTTCATAAGTGAGAAGAAAAGGGGGAGTGTGAGACCTTGATCTTCCTCCAATCAAGGCAATGTCATTTGGATCAATCTTATTGATCGCGTTGGTTGGGGGTCTTCCCATGTTGTGGGAAGCTACAACTGTAGGCAAAGATGCAATAGGCACCACATGTAATTCTTTCATCATTACTTCTGTTGATGTTTCAATTTGCTCAATTCGTAAAGGGTAATATTAGCCCTAGTCTTTTTCATGTCGTCAATAATATTTTATTCCATTCCGACACTATCAGTGTTTTTGATGGAGTTGTTTGTTCTGATTGGACTGGGCTAGATTGAGTCGCTTTAGTGGTCATTTTCTTTGTAGCAATTTTATCTTTAGCTGTAGAGCTTGCGCTCTTCTGCTTAGGGGTAGTTTGGGGAGGATCAAGCTGATTTTTTCTTCGTGTACTAACTGGAAACGCTTCTTGATCTTCTTCTTGTGGGAGGATGAAATCCCACATTCCTTGTAATTCCACAACTTCTTCATCATCAGTCTGCCCTTCAGGGGCACTTTCTTCTTCTTCCTCTTCCTCGGATTCAACATTTGAAATAACATTGGGTGGTTTTATATCGATTGAAGGACCTCTTTTAAAAGCTCTGTAGGGCTTTTTTGAAGAAGTTTCTGCTACTTGTTTTTTTATGTCAATCATCTCATTAGACATGGTCTTTAATACTTTCTGCAATCCTTCCAAATCGAAAGGGTCTTTTGTTTGTTTCTTCTTGGAGTCTTCCTTGAAGGTAACCTTTTTAGACTTGTGTTCCTCTATCGCAGATCTCTTTTCTAGGGCTATTACGCGTTTCTCCACTGCTATCGCCTCTGTCAAGTTTTCGACTAAGGTTGTTTTATTAGCCCTATCCACGAAGATTACTAAGTTTTATGGTAAGGTAGTAATATACCATTCACATCGTACTTCTTCACTGGGTTGGGAAGCAGTGGGAATTTTGTTGAGAATTTTATTGAACCGTAAGTTGAAATCTTTGATAGGTTCTCTAGCCTCGGCTTTAAGATTGGATAGGTCAATGATTAACGTTGTCGTTGACCTGTCATCACCAAACTTGGTAAGGAATTGATTTTGGAAGATATCCCAACTTGTGATAGACCCGGAGGGTAATGAAAAGTACCATGACCCGGCTGTCCCTTGCAGTGTATAGGGAAAAAGCCGAACAACAGCATCTTCGTTAGTAACTCCGTTGAGATTGATAGAAAGCATGAAATTGTTTATGTGTTCTTCTACTAGCATGCCTGCTTCTGGATTGAATTTGGGTAGCCATTTCTCAGGATGGGCCGGTATTGGACTCAAGGGTGCAGGCATTAAAACTGCCCCAAGTTTGTTCCATGGAGACTGGGCCATCGTTGAGCTGCTAATAGAGGAAAGTGCAGAAGATGATCCTTGTAGTTGGGAAGATGAAGATACTATGATCACAGATGATTGAAGAAGAGGGGTTGTGGGAGTTCCGGTAGACGGATGGATGATGGTTTGGAATGAAGGTGTGGGTGGCTGACTTCACGGTGAGGTAGTTGAAATGGACGATGTAGATGAAAGAGTCTCACTGTCGGACTCTTGCGATGATTTCCTAGCTCTTTTCCTGGTGGGAAAGGGCAATTTAGTTGGCTAGATGCCAAATTTTTCACTCTTTAATTTGGTCAGGGGATGAGCAGGATTGTACTGCGAAGTCACGCTGCTTTGAGATTTATCAGACCTCTGAGTAGAAATGGAAAATCCCTGAAGTTTGTGAATCAGAATTTGAACTTCAGGAGGTTCAATGGTAGATTGGTCTGAAATATTAGGGTGTGTAGCAGCGGTTAATACTCAAGCGACTTCTGACTCTGGATTTAAACGTACTGGGGAAGTCGGGGGAGTTGATGAGGGCGATTTACTCTCAGAATGGTATTTAGATTTTGATTTAGGTGCCATTCATAGTTCAGGCCCTCCTTCTAGCGCCAAATATGTTGAAGCCCCGAAAATCGGGTCGACAACAAGGGGGATACCCGCCCGGTCCGGACCTTGGTTGGCAGCTCCTTATCCGTTTGGTGTAGCGGGTCCGACTAGGGATGAAGGGACCAGTTTCCCAATCTAAGGGTGTGTGTGTGCAGAATTGGATGTTTCTGATCTAAGAATACTTAAAGCTAATCTAATTCAAACTTTTAAAATAACTCTATGCTATTGTAATCTAATGAAAACAACACATCTAATCTATGCTAACCCGGGGTGTATTTCTTCTATTATGCGATCTAAAGAGATTTCGAATAATAACTGGTAATAAAGATCATTCAGCTATTATAAGAACAGAAATCAATTAAGATGAACCATTTTACATAAAAAGTTAGGCAAAACAGTTGTGAACAGTATATCGCATAATAAGTTATTCATACATCAAACATAAATAAATGGCTCCACCGTACAAAAGTGCCAAATGGTAACTCAAACATTCATGCAATAACATATAAACAACTAAAACTGTATATTACTTTAAGAATATAAGCAGAAATGGTCAAGAGATAAAAGTACCATTTATGACTGGTCCTACTCATAAGCTTCAAGCAACAATGATCTATCTCTCTTTGTTCTAATATCTACCAAGAGTACAGAAGTGCAACATCAGTGGCAGACATCAAATGCAAAAATTAATAAACCTTGATCCATTCATTCACCAAAACCTCCTCTGAGGGTGCAAAAGTGCATGTTTTGAGGATGAGTTTTTGACAAATTTCTGGACCCTTCTCTAAATGCATGAGAAGGGTTTAAATACTACTAACTAAATAACTTAATTACATAAATTTAGGATACGGTTTAAATGACCGCCCTTTTTCTTAAGCAAAACTATTTCTAAAAACTGAATCTAAATCCTAACTATTTCTGCATTTGCTCCTTAATGTTGCGAGCATTCAACATTTCCCTTGGAAGAGTCGGCTGGTTGCTTTCTGCTTTTGTTTGAGTTACGCAAACAGAAATGGCAAGTGCTGGCACCATTTTTTAGTAAACTAGAAGATATTTTTGAGAATCTTCCTCTGACTGGGTAGATTTACTGAGTGTATTCTTGGTAATAACCCAGATTTCCTTCAAATCGCTTCTGCTTTTGCTATCTCGGTTCCTGGACTCGTGGATGACTGAGTGTATTCTTGGTAATAACCCAGTTTTCGATTCTAATCGTGCATCGAAAATTGCCTCTGTTTTTTGATCCGGGCCTTTCTGGTGCGTTTTCCGCCTTTAGCGCCTTTTCCTTCACCGGGTAGAAGCTTCAGATTTTTTTGCAAACATGCTGCTTTTGTGAGCTTCTGACCCTGAGTGTCAAATCGCCTATTGATATCAGCATCTGTTCAGTAATACTCTGAAATCTGTGTTTCTGTTGCATGCGGTATCCGTTTATGAGGGCATCTCTTCTCTGTTCTCCGAGCATTGACGCTTTCCCTTTTTTCCTTAGATGTTTCCTGCATATTGCTTCATGTTGTTCCCTGTTTTTTCATTCCTACAGTTCACGCAAAGGAAAAGAGTAACGATGATAAATATTGACACGAAAGCTCTAAGCTCTACGAATGTATAAAATAATGCCACCCATTGTGAACTGACTCTTCGAAAAACACAAAACTATCTTTCATTAACGCTTTGGCGTACGATCATTAATTTCCTTTAAGGCGCGCTCCTAATTTTGGTTTACGTACAACTTTTCTTGAATGTTGAGCTGAGGAAAAAATTGCGATGGGCGATCGCAGCATCGCATCATCGCATTATCATGTTTATCACATAATCGCAGATCACAGATCATAGATCATTGCAGATCGCAGCATCGCGGATCGTAGATCGCAGCTCGCAGATATCGCAGCTAGCAGATATCGTAGCTCGCAGGTTGCAGATATCGCAAATCGCAGATCGCAACGAGTCATTAAATTATTGTGTGCTGTTTATGCGATTTGTGATATGCGACGTCGCATATCGGCCGTCGGAGGTTTCTTAAGATTTTCATTTAAGAGCGCTTCTTAATGCATGCGATGCGATGGATTTCGCGTCGCTTTTTCCGCAGTTTTTATTATGCTCATAAAGAAATGTTTTATCTCTTCCACGCGATGCGATATAATTTTAAGGAGTATAATACATGAGTTTTTATTAATTTTTTTTGGATTTTTTACTAAGGGTCCTCATTTGCTTAGTGTTATTGCTAATACTAAATAAAGAGGGGGGTTGTTGGTGGCCACAACAGAACCAAAAATCCTCAAATGGGAAATATCAGGCCTCTTACCAGAATAAGCCTCCTCGGGTGTACTCATGCCAAGTATCTTGTCAGGACAATGGTTCTGCACATATACTGCAGTATTGCATGCCTCCGCCCACAAGTGAAGGGGTAGGCCCTGATCATGCAACATCGCCCGTGCAGCACCCACGATCGTTTTGTTCTTCCACTTAGCAACCCCATTCTGCTGTGGGTTATGGGGAGCTATGAGCTCTGTTCGATTCCCTTCTGCGCTGCAGAAGTCCTTGAACTCGCCAGAGATGAATTCACCACCATTATCGCTCCTAATAGCCTTCACCTTCTTCCCCAATTCCTTCTCAACCAGTGCTTTGAACTCATAGAACTTTGAGTATGTCTAGCTCTTCTTCTGCATGAAGAAGATCCAGCACTTTCGAGAGAAATCATCAACAAAGATCACATAGTACTTGTGCTTTGCTGTCGAAGCTACTGAGAAAGGTCCACACACGTCTGTGTGGATTCTCTCAAGGATCATCGTGGCACGACTATCCTTCTTGTGAAAGGTGGCTTTCACAAATTTTCCCAAAGTACACCCCTTGCACTGATCTGACTGCGCAAGAGTGCCTTTAGAAATCCCAGTAGAAATGTACTGCAGTATCTTCAACGCTCCATGGTAAAGGTGGCCCAATCTCTGGTGCCACAACTCGCCATCATCTCAGCTCACCACTCCTTCTGCCTTGCATGCCATTGTTGTGCAGCCATCTACATGCAATTGATAAAGGTTCTTGACTCGAACCCCTATCTTCCGGGTTTCTCCAGTTGTCTTACTACGTAGGAAAGCCTTTCCCTCGCTGAAGACAACATCATATCCCTTGTCTTCTAACATTGCCACAGAGATAATATTCTTCTTCAATCCTAGAACATGCGTCACTTCCTTCAATATGAAGGGTTCACCAGACTCCCTCTCAAAGGAAATGGTACCGATACCGATCGCACTGTATCTACCATCATCGCCCATCTCGATGTGCACTCCAAGATCTTTCTCATCCAGATCAGAAAACAAATCTCGATCTCCTGTCATGTGAAAAGACGCACCACTATCCAAGAACCATACCGATCCCATCACATTTGATACCAAGCATGTGATCAGCGAAAAATCCAGCTCAAACTGCGAGGCTAAGGCCTCTCCCGCTGCAGATCCAGCAGCTTGCTTATTTTTCTTCTTCTGCGGACAATTTGTGGCATAATGTCCATGCTGGTGACAGTGAAATCACTTCACCTTGGACATGTCCTGCTTCTTGCCATTCACACTGGAATGAGAAGCTTTCTTGTTCTTCCCCTTCTTTGCTTTGGCAGCCAAAGCGCAATTTTCTTCATCATATGCCTTTGATGAAGATTTGTCCCTAGTATTCCACTTGATCTCCTCTTGCACAAGATCAGACCAAAGTCTCTCCCATCCTGGCAATTTCTCCCGACCATAGACAGAGTCCTGATAGGAATACCAACTCTTCGGAAGACCAAGGAGAGCCAAGCTCACCAAGTCCTCATTATCGACAGTCACCCCTACACTTCCCAGCACATCTCGGCATTGGGTGAACTTCATGAGATACTTGGGCATACTGTCTCCTTTCTCACACTTAATGTTTCTAAGTTTATCCTTGAGTGCCAAATTCCTCTGGTCGCTCTTGCTTTGGAATAAGTCTGTCAACGCTTTCCACATCAAGTATGGAGAAGCCTTTCCATGCAGGCTGGATACAATGTGATCCTTCACGCCCCCCAATAGAATCCTTCGACACTTTGTTGTCTTCTTTTGCCAAGCCTCAACTTGAGCAGCATCAGTAGGCTTTGGGACTTCAGCATCTATGAACTCCTTCAACCCATTGTCATCTAACACCGCCTCCATCCTGTCTTTCCATGCAATATAATTCGAGCTCCCTTCAAGGGCATACTCCAATCGCAATCTGTTGAAAGACATTTCAACTTCAACACCAAGAATTCACTGTTGCAAATTCGAATTCCACCAACTCAAAACTCAATCGCTTCTGATCTAAAATTCGTGAGAACAAAGTATTTCTCATCCAGAGATTGACTGTATGGACATTCACCAGATATCTCACCTTCCAAAAGAAGGATGAATCCAGAGGCTACCTGGTCCGATTACGAACTCTGCCTGAAGAAATAAAATGTAATCACTTTCCGAATAATAGATCTGATGATCAACCTTGCTCTGATACCATGTAGAAATTTTGAATAATATAACACTTATTCACAGAGATTATCCTGATTATACATTATTTACGGAATGCATGCATAATACTAACCTCCTCTACAATTGATCATCAAGCTGCAGAAACATCAATCACACATATCAACACAGTATGTAATGGGGAAAACATACAGTTGAAAACCCCTCCACTATCTGTATATTATAATGATAGAGAACATGTAAAAATACATAGTACAATACTCCTCACAAGTACTCAGTACTATCACCACATGCTACACACAAAACTAGCTCAGATCTGAACAAGTCACAGGTTCAAATCTCCTCCGCTATTTTCCTGCCTCTACTGCACAATCCAAGTTGAGAATCACGTGAATCCAAGTTCAAATTCCCTTGGTTTGTACCACGCAATCCTCATTGGCAATCTCCATCCATAATTGTGCAAATCTCATGCACATCGATAGTCACAATTGATAGTAGCCTTACTCTTTCACCCACCTCTAACACTTGTCTCCACTGAACTGTCCATGCACTGAGTTAACTGATGTATTATTTAGTTGATTTATGAGTTAATAATTAGTGAATTAATTAATAATTAATTCACACCACTCATTACTAGTGTATTTGTCAGTTAGACTAAATACAACTAGTTCAACTAAGTCAAACTGAACACAACTCCATCAACTCCTCAATCAACTCCACCAAACTCAATCACTTGAGTTCTAACTGAAGTCCATCATGCAATAGCTCAACTAACCCATAGGAAAAGCGTATTTCCTTCTAACAGTTGCATGTGCCACATTCGTAGCTCAAACTGAAGTACTGCAAGAGGATAAGATAATGTTTATAGTCCAAATATTATTAAGAGCTAATAATATTTGACTGTTCTATTTTTTACTTGGCAGTCTAAAAATAGACTCCGCCCATATGTCTAAACATAGAAGTCCATCTATTTCTACCAACATGGCCAATCATCCATAAATAACATCCTGCAACTCATAGACCATGATCCATATGTCTAAAAATAGACATAGTCTAAAAATAGACTTTGCGCCAAAAATAACCTGCGGACCCACTTAGTGAAGGCGACTTCTTTTCACTAAGCTCCATCATCTTGTTTCATTTTCAACAAAATTTTGGATGAAATCCTCATCAGCCAAAGATATCCACTTATTAAAACTAGTTTGGGCTTTGAAAAAGAATCATTCCTTGTGAAATAAACTAAGAAATCAAATGACAACCATGTAGCATAAAATCATAAGCCTATCACAAATTAAGTCAAGAAGTAGCATCATAAAAAGAATCCAAAGAAGAAAAGAGATTTCCAACAAAAGAAAAGAAAATAAAATCACTATCACAACATGCCGTAGTTTAAGAAGGTAAGAAAGTATCCAAGCATTCATGGTCCAACTAAGAAAAACACAAGGTATCCAAATTTATTTTATGTATATTGGTTTTCTTGCAATCATTTTGGTCATCGTGCTAGAGATTGTATATTTTTTTCAAGAAAACAACTTTTTTTTGGATAACCATTGTTTCAAGTGTGAAAAATATGGCCACAAAGTCATATCTTGCAGATATGACAGATTCAAGTCAAAGAAGGTATGGAGGAGAAAAGTTGAGCTACAAATTATTAGCTCTTCAAACGAAATCAAGGAAGAGTGTTTTGGTTTGAAGAAGGATATTGTGCTCAAGGGGAGTAGATATTTATCTTGTGCCCTATAGGAGATGGCTTCAATAGAAGCCAAACTTGATAGGTGCATGTGATTAGAAGGAGGAAATTTCAGCCTCATGCATCTATTCATTTCATGTCCACAAGATCAGTTCGAGGCATAGAAGGAGAGAACATGAGTTCATGGGGAGTTCTACAAGGTTGATGCATTATTTTTCATTTTATCCTTTTGTCTCATGATTGTTGATAGTTGCATCCATGTTGTGAGAAGATAATGTTTCCATATTATGCACACTAATATAATTACATGCATCAAGCAATAGTTGTTGATGGAAAGATGTCATATGTCTAGGGGAAGTTTGATATGGCTTTATGTTTTGCATATATGACACTTATGCCATGTCTTTTATGGAAAATTGGTGATAGTATGTGAGAATGATCTTACTCTCATTGAAACCCTCACTCTTGTATTTCATTAGAGAGTCATTTTTCACATGAGGAAGAATCATTTATACATGCATATGTACTAGGAAGTTGCTGGTCGATTTATGTGAGCTATTTGAAGAAAGTTGTTACATCATTCAGTATAGTTGTAGTGGTTGAGATTCCATTGCACGTGTATTCACATGAGTCATATATCTTACATTGCATTATCATCAGGCCATGCATCCTATTTTCATACCATATTGTCATGAGGATATCACATTGCAGACTATCACATATGTTTCCTGATGATGACAAGAATTGTGTTTGTTTGTGCACATATGAAATCAAGAGAGCATGGATGAAGTTTGTATTGCATATATATATATAGTTTTGTTGATGGCATAACATGTTGTGTCATATGGTAGTTGCTTGATGATTAGAGGCATGTTGCTACTTGATATTCAACTGGAGGTTAAAGTGTTGATTGATTCATATGGATGGCCAATAGTCTTTTGCTACTTATTTCTACATATTGATGGATCATTTCTTCTATAGTTCATTTATGAGGGCTTGTGTTGTTGGGGTTGCTAACTTTTGGTGGTGTAGATTGCTAGTTCACGACTTGTTCTGGAAAATCTTAGGAGAGAGTTGTGCACATTCTTTTTGGCATGCAATTATTCATTTTTTATCATGGATCAAAACCTTGTATTGTCACTTCTTATCTTCATAGTGTTGATTGAGTGATCCATGAAATGGACCGTATGTATTGTCATGAGTCAAGATTGCCTTGAGAGAGAGAATCATGAGATTTATTTCATCCTTATATCAGTTGATATATGTTATGTTTTGCAGTGATGTGTGGGATTTCATAATTATTTTTTAGCCATGTAACATCATGTATCACTCTTGAGTCATTGGTAGAGTCATATGAGTGATGTTCATGTACATTTGAGGAGACATATTTAAGCTTTGATGAAGCATTGTCACAGTCTCTCATTTTTGTAGCCATGTAGTACGCTTATGAAGCCAAGTACTTTCATTGCAATATTTATCAGTCACAGTCCTTGGTTATTTTGGAGTAGTCTCCTACTTTCCAAATGGAGGACATTATGTGTTGCTTCTCAAATTGTATTTTTGATGATGGTCATCATATGTTTTGCTACCATTATTGTTGATTATGATATGTTGCTTCATGGGAGGATGGTGTTTCCATTATCTACAATATGTTATGGATGTAGTGTAGTCTTGCTATATGGTGATGCTCAATGGTTTTGTTGTTGCTACTGGTGATGTTGATGGATAGATGATGCTCATGTTGTAATTTCCTTGGTAGAGAGTGAGAATGATGTAGTTGGTGTTGCTGAATTGAGTGATATTGCTGCCATTGATTCTTATGATGTGTTCATGCTCATATTAGATTGATGTTGCTGATGGTTATGCTATGTTGTTGTTGCTGGTTGAGAGTAGTGATCATGGAGTTATTTATTTATTTTTTTTGTTTCTTATGATATGTTGTTGCTACTGAGAGTCATAATATAATGCTGCTATTTGGGCCTTGATATTGATGCTGCTACTTTAGGGGGGGGAGAGAGAGAGAGACTATTGTTGTCATTTGGTGTCATGAGGAGTGTTGTCTATTGGTGCATTCAAATATAATCTTGTTGATGTATATGATGCTCTCCTACTACCCACACTATGTGGATTATTATGGTTGTTGTTGCTTGTTGAGACACAACTAGTGTACAAGGGGGAGTAGTACTTATTCAGTTATGCTTTCTTGGATGAGCTCAACCGTTTGCCATTAATGTCAAAGGGGGAGTGAATGAGGTGGCTTTGGTTGACCCAGTTGGGGTTGACATCAATGCCAAAGGGGGATATTATTGGCATTGACATTATGATGAGTTGTCTGGCTGGCATTGATGTCAACCTAGTAGCATGGTGTTGTAGGATGC
Source organism: Pinus tabuliformis (assembly GCA_031772625.1). Taxonomy (NCBI): domain Eukaryota; kingdom Viridiplantae; phylum Streptophyta; class Pinopsida; order Pinales; family Pinaceae; genus Pinus; species Pinus tabuliformis. Next base: position 853,913,112 of record CM062817.1, on the reverse strand, counting down.
ATTGGATTTAGTCGACATAGTTGGGGTTGACATCAATGCCAAAGAGGGAGATTGTTGGCATTGGTGTTGTGATGAGTTGTTTGGTTGGCATTGATGTCAACCCAGTAGCATGGTGTTACATGATGCATTGGTGTTGGTTGACATTGATGTCAACCTGGTTGCCTGTGATTATGCACATGCTAGTGAGATAGAGCTTGGATTATGCATTAGTTGCAGAACTTAGCTTGATGGTTGTATTTGTTAGTGCATGTTGTTGGCTTGTGTGTAATTGCCTTGGCAAGATGTGGATCTGCTACACCTAGTTGAAAGTATAGGAGAATGTCAAGAATGTTTATGGTAGTTGGTGTGTCTATGGATGGTTTTCAACTTGTGTGATCAATTGCAGGATCTGTCATTGATGGTTGCAGATGTTGGAGTATTTATGGTGAAGTTTGATGGCTTGAGAGTTAGTGCAGCTGATTGATTGCATCCAAGTCAACCTAGTGTGACTTGTGATGATGATGGAGTTTCTATAGTGGATCGATGGAGTGTTGCAGAGGATACCATAGATTCTTGAGGTCTTTCTAATGTTGATCAAGCTCTGGAAGAAGTTTGGTCAAGTTTTGTGTTGAGGAAGCATGTTTTTTGGTGTCCTCTGCCCCAGTCACATGCTTGCTGAGTCATGGGATCGATTTTAGGTCTATAGTCACATGGATACATACATATGTGAGAGACTATAGCTCGAGGAAGATAAATTCACATGTATGATGTGTTGTGGGAGTGACTATGGAATTTTCTCGAGTTTTTCTCTGCATTTCTCATGCTCATTAGGTGTTTAATTGTTTTTCCGACATGTCTTGTTTGAGACTCTTCATGTAAATGTCAGAAAAAGGTAATTATGCTTCTAGATGATGGTTAAAAGAGAATATTCATTAGGAAATGAAGTTAGTGGCTTAATTGAGTCAAAAGGCTTTGAATCAAAGAGCTTTAAGTATATGAACAAATCCCCACCACATGAGTGAAACTAATTGATTTAATCATCTTTAGAAACTACAAATATGTGGAGAAAGGTTGCTCATTTGGTTCGTTCTCTTGAGTGAGAAATGTGTCATAGAGTTTTGGAGAGCCACTGGTGAGGAGTGTTTTATGTTTGAAGAAAAATGTGCATGGAGGTATAGTTGTAGCATAGATAGAAGTATGCAGGGTTGAAGAGTATGTTTATGTTTCAATGATACAATGGTTTTGCTAATGAATTTGTGATTGCATGAGAAAAATTATTGATTGAGTTCATATGGCTATTAAGTATTGCATTGTTGAGTTGCTGCAACTATTTTGTTTACAGAAAATGTATTGAGGCCATGTGAGTTGAGGATGAGAGAGAGAGTTGTGATTTGAGTTGTATCAGTCATTGATGTCTTGTGTTAATAATTTCGGCTTTGTGCTTTGATGATATTTCTATTGTGATGTTCATGTTGAGCAACTCTAGTGTTCCAGTTTGAAAATGTAAGAAAGGTGAACCACATGGAGAATTGGGGTTGGAGCTCTGATAATACAAGGATTGAGAATGAAATTATTCATAAGTCCAATGGATGTTGGGAAAGGCTTGTAAATCAAATAGGTATATGTAGAGTCATGAGTCTAATGGGGGTTGGGCAAGGCTTGTAAATCAGATGGTGTTTGTAGAGTCATGAGTCCAATGGTGGTTTAGCAACGCTTGTTGATCAGATAGGAGTCTGTAGAGTCATGAGATGGAGATAATAGTTTGTTTCATATGTTTTCCATATTGTACTCTCTATGTAATGATTTGATTGACAAATAATAATATATATTGAGCAGCGCAACAACAAAGAGTGTGTTTTTTGCCCCAACGAGGGGTTTTCCACCAAAGATCTTGTGTCCTTATGTGATGTTATGTTTGTGTCTCATTGTGCATGTTTATTTCTTATGATTATGGCTCTCATGTGCTGATTTAATTGAAGTTTCATGTTTAAGATATAATGCATACTTGTTAAGAAATGAAAGGATTAATATATTGAAGAAAGAATGGTAAAATCATGTGATTGTTATCACTACTGATTCACCACAACCTCCGCCCCCCCCCACCCCCTTCTTAGTAGTGATCTTGGTTCCAACAAAGTTCACTTCTAGGTTTTGGAAGGAGTTATTTGCAAGTTTGGGTACAAAGTTGGCCTTCAGTACAGGTTATCATCTACATACAGATGGACAGACAGAGAGGGTAAATAGGATTATGGAGGACATGTTGAGGATGTGTGTTATGCAATAACAGAGGAGGTGGGAGGATTATCTTCCATTGGCTTTGTTTTCTTACAATAATGGGTATTAGGAGTTGTTGGGGATGAGTCCGTTTGAGGCACTTTATGGGTAGAGTTGTGATTCTCCCATCAGTTGGAGTGATCCAATGAATATCACTATAATAGTACCATACATATTGACAGAGATGGAACATGAAATGCAAGTTATCAATAAGAATCTAAAGGCAACACAGGATAGACAAAATAGTTATGCATATCATCATAGGGAATTTAAGGAGTTTTAGGTTGGGGAGCATGTGTACTTGCGCATCAAGCGTAAGAGGAGCTCCTTGCAGATTGGATCATGTGCTAAGTTGGAAGCTCGATATTGTAAGCCTTTCGAGATTCTTGAGAGGATTGGACCAGTGGCCTAAAGACTTGCATTGTCACCAATTGTGAAATTCCATGATGCTTTCCATGTTTTATTGCTTAAAATATATGTAAATGATGTTGATCATGTGATTGACTAGTTTGTATTACAGATGGATCCAGAAGGAGAATTCCAGTTGGAAACTTAATGCATATTGCAGTGGAAACAACTCATGCCTCGAAATTGAGAAATCGAGAAAGTTAAAGTGCAGTGGAAGCACTTTGGGCCCAAAGAAGCTACATGGCAGATGGTTGATCAGATACGAGCTATGTATCCTTCATTGTTTACTGGTTGAGGCAAAGGAGTTGTGTAATATGTACATATTTATGTATGGTTGTTGTTGTAAATACGATAATGAGTTGTATTATAAAGCTCTAATAATTGGTATGGTTGTTATGTTGTCATGTTGTCATGTTTTTCATGTTGGGTTTTCTTTTCAAGAGGTTTTTCATTGTAAATACTACATCGAGCTATGTTATAAATTTCCATGGGCATTATGTTTTTGTTTTCAGTGGTCTTGCTGGTCATAGGTGTCATAGAACATTGAGGATGGTTTTCCCCTAAGGGGGAGGGGTATGTAATAGCCTCGGGTTAAAATTTCATGTAATAAAGTTAATAAAGGAAAAAATAAGACCAAGGTCATGGGACATGCATTCCAAGTTGAATGTTGGGAAAAACATCCTAATGGGTGTTCAATTGGTTTATTATGGCTAAGGAAACTGGAAAAGGCATTGGCAAGGCAAAGATGCATTTATTAGTATCTTATTTATGAAAATAAAGGAAATTGGGAGAAAAGGGAGGTGAAAGGTCACATAATTGGATGAGAGAAAAATTGAAGGAAAAATAGAGGAAATTAAAGAAAATATAGGCCTCAATGATAAAAAGGCTTCTGAGGATCAGTTCACAACTTTTGTCAGTTTAACCTTTTTTTAGTTCAGTTTTGGAGCTTTCCCTCTATTCTCTCTATTATCTCATTCTCTTTCACACTTAGATAATTCTTGGAGAACTCTAGCATTGGGAGAAGGAAGGACAAAAAAATCAAAGGAATAAGCAAGGAAAAGTTGGATCAAGTGGCTTCAGCAGAATTCTTGGAGCACTCTAGCATTGGGGGAAGGAAGGACAAAGAAATCAAAGGAATAAGGAAGGAAAAGTTGGATCAAGTGGCTTCAGCATGAATACTTACAAGTAATATGTTGCATGTGTGATTTCCTAGTTGGTTGGAGAATGCATGGTACATGCATGTATGAATTTGCTTCTTTTGTTGTCATGGGAATGGGTTTTCCCAGGTGTGATATTGGTTTCAGCCCTGGCTTTCCATTTCTGGATAACTATAGTGTGATGGGGTTCTTTCATTCGGTTGAGATTTGGATTTCCAAATGGTTTTGGAACTGGGTGAGGTGGTCTTAGGAAAATTCCCGAGGGCATAGGGATCCCTTGATCGGTTTTGGCGAGATTGAAGTAAAGCCTAAGGGTGGAGACATGAAAATTCCTCAAGGTATTGGTGAGGAAATTATGAGGCATCCAATCTTGTTTTAGGCCTAGGAATCCCTTAATAGATTTTGTTAGGATTGTGGTAAAGCCTAGTGGTTTATGTTGTTGTTTTGGGCCTAATGATCCCTTGATCAGTTTTGGCGGGATTGTGGTAAAGCCTAAGGACGAAGATGGTGTAATCTTCGAGAATCCTTGGTTGTTTTTTTTTTAAGTCCCACATTCATGCTTGGAATATGGCATGGGGTTGATTGGTTGAAATAAAGATTTAGTTCAACCCAATCTATGGTTAGGTGGTACGTGGAAGTCCCTGACATGGTTGGATTTTGCATATGTTAATAAGAGTTATTTTCCTCTTGTATTTCATAAGTATTTTTACTTGTTATTATGTGTCTTTGATGGTTGTTCTATTATGGTTATTATTCTGGTTATATGCTAGTTATAAGCATTATTCCATAATAAGTTCTAGCTATAAGTCTTGATGTATTTGATTTGGTTATGAATGGTTAATGAATGCATGACCTAACAAATGTTATTGTAGCTGCTATGAGAGGGAATTATACCTTCTTGATGATTCTTAGAAAAGTACAAGACCCCTATGTTTATATATGCATTCATGACTAGTAGATTACATGTTCTTGGTGTATTTGACGAAATGACTGTCATGGTTAGGTTAGGTTAGGTCAAGTCTTTTAGTGAGGTTTGAATGTTTAGCTTTGTTTTTATTTCATGTATGCATCTGAGAACTTGCATGAAGTTTTGGGTAATGGTTTGGTGGCTGACCTCGAATTTAGGCTCAGAATCTCGGGTCGTTGGCTCCTAACTAGAAAGTTTGGGTTGCAACACCATGGATGCAATCTTGTGCATACTATTGGAAGCTCCCAAACACATGGAGGGCTTGTTGTGGGTGTGGTTGAGGGCCTAGTATAGAGAAGGAGGGGTCAAGCTTAGGGTTTGGCCTCCTGGGATGGTTTCTCGACCTCTTTGGGTCCTGTAGCATCTGTAGGATGTGGTGGATGGTCAGTAAAGTCTCAGTTTTTTTATTCCACTTCCTTAACTGTACTTAGGAGGTTGATTCATGTCATAGTAGCCCTCAACTCATGTTTAACCTGACAGGCCAGTCAAAGTGGGTAAATGTGGGAGGGGTGGTTACAGTCAAATCCACCTATAACAAAGATATGATGGCCATCATTCATGCAATTATTACTTGGTGCACATATCTCATTAGGAGTTTCTTCTAAAATCAAGACCAATTATCATAATTTATAATATTCTTGGACATAGGTTATCATATATGAAGAAGAACAACTAGGTTACTAAGATTCTTAGGCATGATTGTAATAACATATATGTGAAATACAAACAAAATGATGTGGTTTATTATTTATCACAAAAATGAGGAGGGAGGATCTCTCTTTTCATTATACTTACCACACCTAATTGGTTCACTGAGGTCCATCAAGAATGAGTGGGAAATGATAATATGGTTCAACTCATTCAAAGGATTTATGAGGATCCCAATCTCCCTAGGGGCTATACATGATGGAAAGATACCTTAAAGTATGATGATCATATTTTTGTAGTGCACATTTTTGCTTTAAAATAATGGGTCTTAAAAGAGTTGCATTCATCTCCTATTGCAGGTCACTCTAGCTTTCAAAAAACTTATGAATGAGTTAAGTGCTCCTTCTTTTAGGAAGGAATGAAAACAAACATCTGAGTTTTTTTTTTTATTCATGTGATGCTTATTAGAGAATAAGGATAAGATGGCAGTGACTCAAGGGGCCATGCTACCACTATTGATACCAATCAATATTTGGTCTAACATTTCTATGGATTTTATTATAGGCTTCTCAAAAGCATGCAAAAAATTGATCATCATGGTGGTGGTCATTCACCTTTTCCTATATGGTAGCTCACTTTTGTGCCCTCTCACTCGTTTACACCCTCTATAATTACCCAAGTTTTAATGGATCAAATATTTAAGTTACATGTAATTTTCACTTTTGTTGTGTCAAATCAAGGTCCCATATTCACTAACAAATTCTAGCAAGAGCTATTTAAAATTCAAGGTTCAAAATTGAAATGATTACCATTTTCTATCCTCAAACTGATGGTAAAAAAGGTGGTTAACAAGTGCATGAAAACCTATTTGAGATGGTTTACTTAAGAAAGGAAACACCAATGGACATAATGGATACTCTTATAGAGTTGTGGCTTAATACCACTTATCACGAAACTACCATAATGACACCACATAAATTTGTTTATGGCTAAGAACCTCATACAAAGTTTTCTATGGCCAAAAATTCTAGTTAGTGGCTTCATATTTACTTAGCACATATAAGATTAATGAGGCATATAACACCCTTCACACCAAAGAATGATTCTATGTGCACTTGAGGAACAATTGGTTCTAGGTCAAAATAAAATGAAGCTATAAGTGAACCAACGTTGTGCAAACATTGTTTTGAAAAAAGGAATTAGGTGTTTCTTTGCATTCAACCCTTTCAATATACATATCTAAACAAGAATGCCACTAGAAGCTTGCATTGGAGTTCTATGACCCCTATTAGATCCTCTAGTGCATCAGACAAGTTGACTACAAATTAGTTGTTCCGTCCCGTGACACAGAGATAAATCCAATCTTTCACATGTCTTGTTTGAAGAAGATAGTTTGATTGAATCATAGGGTATAAACTAGTTTCTAATAACTTTTGACAAAGAAGGATCCATTTAACCATTACTAGGACTAGTATTAGCCACCAAAGAGTATGGACTATACTAGTGAATAGTCTAAGAATTATTAATTCAATAAAAATATATGTAACCAAAAGATGCCACCTGGAAATAAATAATGATTTTACAACAAGTTCCACACCTTTAGCCTTAGTGGTGAAATTTCTTATGAAGGGGGAGAAATTACTGTGGGAGAAATTTATAGGTTATGATTGCGAGAGAGGTTGCCAGCCTTTTTATTGCAGCCTTTAACTACGAGTTATATGTTGTCGTTGTCGTTGAATGGTCATGTTGATAGAATAATGACGTTGAGAGCAGTGCACCATTCACCATGCAAGATTTTTCGTGGAATTCTCTTCATCCATTGTTCCCATGGAAAATCTTCGCACATGAAGTGGGATATCACAATTTCACTGCGATGGAAAAAAGCATGTCAAGTACGATGGCCCACAGTGTAGTCACCCCACTAACATCATATTCACCACCTCGGTATAGTTGTCATCGATTGATATTTCCAACAGAATATTGGCCGCCCATGACATTAGGGGACGTGCACCATAGTCCCGGGTGGGCCTTCGCCATGGAATTTCCTAAACAGTGACCCACTTGTTACACCATACGACAACAAGTATGACCCTATTTCACACTATTTACATCCTAATTTATCCCTGCATCAAGACTTAAAACAAGTATGGCACATAATGTCAATTGGCATGGAAAATTAGGTGAATTATGATACCTAACAGTTGTACAATATGGCCCACTAACATGAGATTCGGTGGAAGATTGACAATATGTCAGAGGAAATATTTATAATGGTAGGGACCACCTTATGTTGACAGCTTCCAAAATCACCACTGTAGTCAAAATTTTGGCATGAATGACGTGGAAGATGGAAGGAAGCATCAAATTGGACGATATTAACAAACATGAAATGACCGTGGCAAAAGGGGAACCCCTTCATGTCAAAGTTGAACCTTTCCTAGCTTGGGTTATAGAGTTATAATTTATAAATTTCTTTTAAAAATTTTGAACTAATTTTTTATATTTAAAAAGATGATTTACTGTTTCAATGACTTAATTAGTTAAATTCTATTATATATATATTAATAATAATTAATTTATTCTTATCACATTTTGTTCATTTGCAAGTTCTAATATAAAATTCATGTGTCATAAAAAGAAGACTTATCATTTGTGGAAATTTTAAGTCTAGACGTATCTTATTATACATATCTATATCTTTAATATGCATCTCTATTAAAAATGATTCATAATTTCTTAGCATATCCTTAAACCTTGAATCAGTTTAATAGGAAAGGTGAGTTTAGATTGACGGATGTTGTTGGTGTAACATAACATTGGTTTTAGGAGTATGAATAGTCTCAAACTGTGAAAAGAAAGAAGATAGTTGATGTTGAAGATGATAGTTACAAGTTGCAATCATGTACTACAAAAGGTTGTAGTAGCCATAATGTAGGATTTCCTTGGAAGGAAAAATGAAAGAATTGAAAGTCCTATTTGGAAGCACAATAAAATGGGAATATGGGCCAACCTTGAAATTCATCTTAGAGGAGAGGTGATAATCATTCATGTCAAACTTACATGTTGTCATTTTTTGAAATGATAATTGAGATTATTATTGGTTATGATTAGAATCTTCATGTTTCCCATTATATTCATTGTCATGAGATTAATAATCTTAGCAATGAAATGTCAAAGAGGGTTCAGCCACAATATTCAAGTTAATCATCCCATATATCTCTACTCATTTTTTAGATTCAAATTTCTTCATTATCACTTATGCTTGTTGTTTAAGCACATGGATCTTCCTTTCAAAAATCAACTAAACATAAACACCACCAAATCTACTTCAATCGATAAGCTACTAGAGTTGTATACATAAAATGGCAATAAGTTATGTTTTAAACTCTTCGACCATGACTTCTTGCTATGCCCAAATGTTAGTCAAATTCCCTCATCCTATAACACCTAACAACATTTATGTGATTCCAAAATTGAGCAATTCATGGTATATTTATATCCAATCTTCTAGCATTTCCCAAGTACGAGGCCTTCAATTACCAATATTTAGAAGCCCTTGTTCTAAGTACACATTTGTATTATTTTTTCAACTAATAGAGTTTGTAAATGACTATGTTAGCACTTTTAATTAATAAATCTATATTGATTATGACCAAGGAATTATATATAAAGCTCTATAACCATGATTTAAGGGTTTTGATAAAATTTGGGTCTTCAAACAACATTTGAAATGGGGATATGCAGTGGGATCGAGGTTGCAAATAAAGGTAGAGGAAGTTTAAGGTTTATTGTATTTGGAATCTATTAGGAACATTGATAATGTTGTCACCCTCTACTAGGGAATTTGTTTGTAAACTTTTGGTTATCATGAGACTAAGCTTTACAAGCTAAAATTTGGGATTGATTTGTTTTTTCACCCTAAACCTATCCCTCCAAACATCATTTTCATTACCTTTGAATTAGCTATAATCACACACTATTTTTTTTATTCACTATGCTTTCTCATTATTATATTTCTTCATTAAAAGTGATGATTATGATGGGTTGTGTTTTCACTCACTACAAAAATTTGTTTTCCGCTATCAAAAGGGCACAAAAGAGTAGAAACGTTGCAGCCATCTCCCAAGCCACAAAAGCTCTCAAAGCTAAATCAGACCCCATCCATTGGATAGTGCTCGGAATAAGATTTCCAACGATATATGAAACTCCTCAAATCGACCCCAGAATCAGAAGATATGACCTGTTAAAGTTGAGGGTTTTGTCACTGTTGAAAGGAGGAAAGAATCGCAGATTAGAGGTCAGAGAGCATATCACAAATCACTTATTAGAGGATCAGGTAGAAATGAGGCAATTGGATATTTGGGGTTAAATTAGCGATCAACGATGGTCGATATTGCAAATCGGCGGATCAGTGATTTCTCGTCAATGGCACTAAGCGCATATCAGCCTATCTGCAGTCAGGGGTCCATGGAGATCGATGATCGATGATCACGATTAGAAAATCATGGCTTATCGGCGCGCTAGTGGGGTGAAAAAACTAAAATATTTCAATATTGTGAGTTGCAATAGGATAGTGTAAATCAGCAGGGAAGGCCGAAAAGCATTTAACAAATAAATTCAGCGAAAAACCAATGGTCAAGTGCTAAAGGGCTATTGCAATCAGAGGTTGCAAACATGTTGCTGCTCCAATGTAAAGGTCCTAACTGAAAAACCTGATTACGATCTGCCAAGAAAGGAGCTCTGATAAGGGGATGGCCCGAAGTCACATAAAGAGTCAAAGAAACCAAGGGCTAAGCATAGAGGGTGATCGATAATTGAAAAATTGGCAAAACCTGATATCGCATCACTCAAAGTTAAGTCCCCAATTGCAAGTTGCCGATAAGAAACCTCCAATAGAAAAGGTTGAGCCTCAACATAGCCTCTGGCCCTATGATGAAGAAATACTAAAAGGGGATAAACCAAAGGGGTCTAAGGAGCACCGAGACTCACTATTTGTAACATCCTCTGGAATGAAAATCCCGATACTGTGATGCCCTGATAGCATGGTACATTGTTTTAAAGTTGGATGGGTCGGCAACTGAGACTTTGAATAGAGGTATGGAGTAGTTGGAGAGTGATATGGGCTAATTCTGTGGAAGCCTCTGCAACAAGAAACCTGGGACAATGATTGTCTCATAAATGAATTTGATTGCTTCACTGCACATCTTCAAAGAGTAAATGGAGGTATGTGACTCATGAAGACTTAATGCCTCAGCATGGAGCTCCACTCGGTCATAAATGCAAAGGAATTCCTAGACAAACTCTGTTGTTGCTCTGTGACAAGTAAACACAGTCGATCGCTACCAACTACAAAGAGTGGAGAAGTCCATTTGTTAAGGTGAAAGCGGCGAAAAATGGTGAAGCAGCAGGAGGGACACATTGTGGCAAAGACGTGGCCTTATCAAGGGGCCTTCACAGGAACAGCAGAAGGATACTTCTTCCATCATCTTTTTGTTTTCCTTTTCTTTTCGTTATTCTATAATTTCTATTTGTTTTCAAGAAAGGAATCAAACCCTTAGAAATCATCTTGGGCAGCAGAGCTATCGCAGGCTGAGGTAGCTAGTCAATCAGAGAACTAGCCCTTGACTGAGATATTTTGTAAATGTGGTTTCAAAGCCCCCTTTCTCTGTATAAATGAAGGGGAGAAACACTTAATACATGTACCATAATTCTCCACCCATAGTGGTCCAAATTCTATGATTCCACTTTGGTTCTAATTTCCTGTTCATGAGGGACTAGAGCGATACACTACTGAATGTTATGGACTAGTTATTTGGACCCTTCAAGTATTAATGAAACTATTTTGGTGATTCCAAGCAAATCAATGTGTAATTTGTTTTCCCCTCTGCAATCTCATTCCATATATGTTTTTCTTTCTCTAAAATAGTGTGATGAAATTGTCGGTTACTCCCTTGTTCATGATTGTATATTTGTTACCAAGAAGCAACAGTACCTGTGTTAGCTACAGATTTACTTAAGTACCTGTAATATGCACATATTTTCTTAAGCTTTTGGATACAAATGTGCCCATGAGTATATGGCCTAAAACCCTAACTAGCGCTCCACTCCTGCCACTCTTTCATCTCCTCCATCTTCCATATTTCTACAGGAACATTATGGCTTAGGATTTTGCATTGTAGTCATCCCTACGCACCGATTACCCTCCTCTCTTTCCTCCTCTTCACTTTACTGAAACATAAATATTAAGCTACCTGTTGTTGTGTGTCGGCCACCAGAACCAGACATTTCTCTTGGAGGTCTGCTCGATTTACCCCCTGAGCACTTCGATCCATGTATTGGTTGAGTTTACCTTCTTAAAGGATTATTAGACCAAGCCCCCTTTATCCTCTTTTTCAATTACGTGACAATTGGAGTGCAACCGAAAGCCCCTCTTGAAAATCTTCCATGCACTCCTCTATCTAAGATGTCCTAGGCACTAGTCTACAATCAACCCAAAGGCTGTCTCTAGGAAGATTTCTATGTCTCCCGAAGCACTTGTGCTACGGGTGCCATTTAAAGCGACAACAGGTTGCGTAGTTCATTTCTTTTGTAGTTTTCCTCTTCTATGAGATCAAAGATACTAATAACTTTCATTATTTGTGAGATTAAATATATTAGTAGTTGCTTGAAGGAAACTCTATTTATATGAAATATATGAGGCTACTATATGGACCATAGTAGTTTTGACTTCAACCATCCATCATTTTAAATACTACTTTCTAAAATATTTCCTTCAAGTCACAAACTCTAGGATTTTCCACCAATGAAAAGGATCTTCTCCATTATGAGTCTAATGTAACATTCCTTTTTCTAATCCCCAATTTTTGCAATGTAATTAAAGGATGATAATTTTGGAGAGCCAACATGGATATATTGCCAATATTGTTTGTTGTAAATATTTTGATTAAATTATAAATTGTTAAATTTGAAGGAGAACGAGAATCCTATATGAATCCTGATGTATGGAAGGATAGGTTAATTAGGAAGTCTATTAGGGAGATTGGGAAGTTTCCCATCTTCCCTAAATTTATTGTTATGACCCCTAATGTTCTTGTTGAACTACCAGCTACCTAAGTAGCTATGAGAGGATGGGGGACAAGGTGTTGGACCCATCCAAGCATGGGCAATGTACCTCATAGTAGAGTCCTAGTTGACTTCACATCCCAAGAAGAGGAACTTGGACCTTTCCTGTGTGAAGCAACACTCGTGGGTAGAAAACATGTCAATTTTTTGAGTTAGCTATTTTGAGTAGAGTTTGGAAGATGGTAACACTTAGAGAAAAATATATAAAAAAACACTTGAACTATTTGAGTGAACCTATAATCCTTATAAACGTACAAATCTAAGAACGACAACATTGCAAACTTGTAAACCTATGATTGGAAGTTGGACAACAAATTATAGGTTTGAAGTGTGTTAGATGAGAAAACCAGAGAGAAATCCTTTTACTCAAGTCAGGTAGACCAAGAAGAACTCTACTATTTGGTTGTGTTTTTTCATGTGAATCACTTGAAGGAGAAAGGATTTTTAAGGAAACCATAGGAAGTGGAGAAGTGATTTGGGAGGATCCAAGATGCCTCAAAATTAAATAGTCTAAAATTGAGATGAAAAGGTTTCCATGATGAGGAGCTCGGTGATATCTTTCCAACACAACTTGAATGAGCTCAAACAAACTTCATATGAGAAAGTTATAACGTTTTGAAGTTTTGAAAAAAATGCAAAAAAGAAGGATAGAGGTGACATGTGTTAGTCCCAAAGGGTGACTCATGGCAAGTTGTATGAAGGACACAAGGGAGGATCAAAAGAATAAACATGATATGAGGCTGGCATGACATGGTGACATGGTAGCATCAATCGACGACAAATGGCAGAGACAATTATGTGGCATCTATGTGGCAGTTGACTTTGTAGGTGGCTGTGCAATTGACTAAGCCTTGGGCATTGATTGTGTGACATGTGGACCAATCAAGTGGAGTAATGTGGTAACTTAGGTTGGAACAAAACTCTCTTGGCCTCTCTAGAAGAGTTGGGCAAATGGTTTGAACTCATGACCTTGTCAGCAACAACCCAAAGAGTCATTGTTGCACCAACCATTGATTCTTACTATGTATAAGTGGAAACTTCTATTTGAAGTTATTACAACCTGCAATGATTTTAAAATAACATAGGTGGGCTTTGAACCTGTGAAGCTATTGTTGAAATTGTAAGTCAACTTTGACTTTTCAATGTATAATGGCAAGCTTAATTCATAAAGATTAGATAATTGGATTTAACAAATAGAATTTTATCGTCATGTTTAGCAATTTGTTGAAGAAGCCGTAAAGATTCAGTCGGCCTATTTACGACTTGAAGGTACAACGTTTGTTTGTTGGGAGAGTAAACCTGAATAAGGTAGAAAAATGATTTTTAAGATCCTTTCTTCATGGTCAAAATTTAGTAATGCATTAAAGAAAAAGTTTTATCCTTTAGCATACACCTATAAAACAATCATGGAATGGAAAAAATTGAGACAAGGGAAAGGACAAAGCTTACAAAGCTTTAATAAATAATTTAGGAAGAAGGCATTACATTTAAATATTCCATTATATAATCTAGAAACTCTTTTAAAATGTATTGGTGCATTGCATAGTTACATTCACCATATTATTTTCTTATTTAATCCCACTAGTTTGGATGAAGTATGTGTCCAAGCTACTCATCTTGAGTCCATGGGAAATAATGTGCAAAGTGATTTCAAACAAAAGTAAACATCTAAGTTTTTGTAAGTCAAATTCAAAGGAAAAGGGAAAGGAAAAAAGGTTGCTACAATGAATAAGAAGAGGCAAAGTCTACATGCTCTCATTGTAGAAAGAAAGGGTACAGTGATGCTCATTTTTGGAATATACATCCTAAACTAAGGCCTAAAAGGTTTAGAGGCAAAGGAGAGAAAAATACTATTGCCATAGTGCAACAAAATTTTGGATCTTATTCAAGGGATGAAGCTTAGATCACAACTATAGGAATGCAAGGTAAAACATCTTCTCATGATAGTTCTAGTTCTTCTATTCCATCTCCTAGTCATAAAATTAGAAGAAGTGAGTTTTTTCACATAAGGGTGATAATTAAGCATATGAAAATTGATAAGATTTTTTATGTTGGTTCCCAAGTAAATGTAATATCTGATGCAATTTTCAAGAAACTGGAATTAGAAACAACATCTCACAAGAAACTTTATCCTCTATGTTGTGTATGTGATGATGCAAAGCTACAAGTAACCAAACAATGTAAAATTAAATTTGTTATCACTTCAAAATTTGTTGATGAGGTTCAATTAGATGTGGTTCCTCTTGATATTTGTGGAATTATATTGGGAAGCCATTACTTGTATGAAAGGAAAGACAAGGTTGAGTATATTGTAAGGGCACATAGCATGAAGACTAAATTATCACTTATTAGTGCAAGGAAAATGAAGAGGCTCATAAATGCTAGAAAGAAATTTGTACTTATATTTGTGAAAGCAAAATATGTTGAACAATGCACTGATTTTAATGGTTGTGATCCTTCTCATAAGGATGAGTTAGTTAATCTCATTTCTAACTATGATGAAATATTCTAGGAACTTGAAGGATTGCCTCCCAAAAGGGAGATCCAACATGAGATTCAGTCACAAGAAAGTTCCCTTCTTCCTAATGTTGGTATGTACAAGATGTCCATAATTGAGAATGTAGAGATAAAGGTTAAGTTCAAGAATTTCTTGAAAAGGGAGTCATCATGCCTAGTTCCTGTCCATGTGGATCTCCTACTGTGATAGTACCAAATTTTGATTTTTAGGGTATCCTCTAAACTGATAATTACTTCTGATGATTTCAGTTAGGTTAATCTTTTTTTGTATTCATTTTTCATCATAAAGAAATTACACAAAGGAGCTCAACAATAAAAAAATATGCCAAAAGGACCACAAAGAGACATTACACATCAACACAAGTATTTACCCTAGGAAAACCCACATGGGAAAAAACCCAACCACCTTTTCCTTAGAGAAATTATTGTTTTCAATAAGAGATACATCTAGACATCCTATTCATTTACAAGGTCAAATTGACCATCAAATAAACTTGGTTAAACATAATCAAACTTCATCCTAGTCAAGCGATATTCCCAAAAAAATTGGTATGATTAGGTCTGTTTAGAATTAGGCCTTCTTCCTTCCTCAAAATCCAATCCTTCCTTAGAAATTTGGTCAAGTACAAAGATTTGTCTAACATAGAGGGCTACCACAAAGATTAAGTCTCATACAACAGAGATTCATCCAGCACAAAGGGGTACCACAAATATTCGGTAATGTACATCGTATATTTTTCATGTACAAAGGGTTACTACAAAGATTCGATCTTTTACAACAAAGGGAGAAATTCATCCTTCGTTCTTCTCTCCTTTACATTGCTTAACAAAAGATATTATGTATTTTATGATCAATTCCGAATTGTTGCTTGAGAAGATATCAAATATCTCCTATATATAGATCCATTAGGCCGAATGGGTTCCTTTCTTAACAAAGTTGACTTGAACACTTGAAGGGGCCAACTTGACTAGGAGGAGGCTGACATGGTTTCTTTTGGAGACAAAAATTATATTTTTAAAGGTTCAAATTTCCTTCTTTTGAAAAGAGCATGAGGAACATGCTTTAAAAAAAATTTCTTTACAAATACATCATGGACCAAAAATAATAATTATGAATACCAACCACAGTTACAAAATTCAAAACCAAAGAAGGATGGTAGATGGAGAATGTGTGTTAACTTTTGTGCAATAAAAAGTATCTCGGTAAAGAATCGATACCTTATTCCTTGTATCAATGCTTTGTTAGGTTAGTTAAAAGATGAAGATTATTTTACTAAGTTAGATTGTGAAGTGGTTATCATCATATTCAAATTGCAGAACGTGGTGTTTGGAAAAACACTTTCAAAACAAATAAGGGTTTGTTTGAATGGTTAGTGATTCCTTTTGGGCTTTACAATGCCCCAACAACCTTTATGCATTTGATGAATGTTGTTTAACAAAGTTATCGATAAAATGAGAACTATTACTTGAAAACGAGAACTCTATCCAAAATTGACCATCTATGTGGGGTTCATTGTTGACCATCTGCGTAAATTCCACACGATGGATGCTTCGTGTGAGGTTCATTGTTTACCAGCTTCACCAATGCCATGTGGAGGATGCTTTCCCCAAAGTAGAGGATGAATATTTTTTTGAAGTGAATCATACTAATGAGTTATTTTGGGTGTGAACATAGGTAGTCATTTTCGAGTGAACCCAATGCTTTCTCATTTGGGTGGTCCATTTCGAATTCATGTAGTCTAAAGAGGGGACAAATGGATTGAATTTCAAACCATCGTTTTCCGAATTTTTAAATATGCAATAACAAAGAAATGCAAAAAAGACGGAAAATGAACATTGACGGCCACTAATATGGCCGTATTAGTGGTGGTGCACCCTACTCCTTTGTGGGCTGTACGCAGTCGCCACGGACTGACTTGTGGTGGAATACTCTATAGGACTCCACATTATCAACAACATTGTAGGACCCCACATTCACGCAATTAGCAATCTTCTAAATTTAGTGGGTCGTTTCCTGTCCTTTCGTCCCAGGTGTAGATCATAATTTCAATTGGCATGGAAACTTAGGTAAAGTATGACACCTAACAGTTGTATAGTATGGCCCACTAACATGAGATTCGGTGGAAGATTGACAATATTTTTTTGATTAAATATTTATAGTGGTAGGGACCACCTTATGTTGACACCTTCCAAAATCACCACTGCAGTCAAAATTTTGGCATGAATGACGTGGAAGATGGAAGGAAGCATCAAATTGGTCACGTCTTTATAAAGTTTGTGGTCTCATTTTCTTTATATTGTATATTTGCCTATAATTATGTTAAGTTTGTGGACGATATTGACAAACATGAAATGATTGAGAAAAGGGGAGTTCCTTCATGTCAAAGTTGAACCTTTCCTAGCTTGGGTTATAGAGTTATAATTATAAATGTATTTTAAAAATTTTGAACTCATATTTTTAATTTAAAAAGATATTTGAACTAATATTTTAATTTATAAAAAGATGATTCACTGTTTCAATGATTTAATTAGTTAAATTTTATTTTATATATATTTAATAATAATTAATTAATTTTTATTAAATTTTGTTTATGTGTAAGTTGTAATTTATATATGAATTTCAAATCGTGTGTCATAACAAGAAGCTTTATTACTTGTGTAAATTTTAAGCTTAGACATATCTCATGATACATATCTATATCTTTACTACGCATATTTATTAAAAATGATTCATAATTTCTTAGCATATCTTTAAACCTTAAATTAGTGTAATAGGCAAGGTGAGTTTAAATTTACAGATGTTGTTGGTGCAACATAACATTGGTTTTAGGAGTAAGAATAGTCTCAAAATGTGAAACGAAAGAAGATAGTTGATGTTGAATAACATAGTTACATAGGATTTCCTTGGGAAGAAAAATGAAATATTTGAAATTCATGTTTGGAAGCACAATAAAATGGGAATATGGGCCAACCTTTAAAGTCATCTTAGAGGAGAGGTGATAATCATTCATTTCAAACTTACATTCTTTCATTTTTTGAAATGATAATTGAGATTATTATTCAATATGATTAGAATCTTCATGTTTTCCATTATATTCACTATCATGAGATTAATAATCTTAGCACTGAAATGTCAAGGAGGGTTCATCGACAATATTCAAGTTAATCATCCCACATGCCTCTACTCATTTATATGGAATATATGAGGCTACTATATGGACCATAGTAGTTTTGACTTCAACCATCCATCATTTTGAATACTACTTTCCAAAATATTCCCTTCAAGTCACAAACTCTAGGATTTGCCATAAATGAAAAGGATCTTCTCCACTATGATTCTAATGTAACGTTCCTTTTTCTAATCCCCAAGTTTTTCAATGTAATTAAAGGATGATAATGTTGGAGAGCCAACATGGATATATTTCCAAGATTGTCTATTGTAAATATTTTGATTTAATTATAAACTACTAAAGTTGAAGAAGAAGGAGAATCTTATATGAATCATAATGTATGGAAGTATTGACTAATTGGGAAGTTTGCAAGGGAAATTGGGAAGTTTCCCATCTTCCCTAAACTTACTGTTGTGTCCCTAATGTTCTTGTTGAACTACCAACTACCCAAGTAGTTATGAGAGGATGGGGGAGAAGGTGTTGGAGCCACCCAAGCATGGGCTACGTACCTCACAGTAAATTCTTAGTTGACTTCACATCCCAAAAAGGGGAACTTGTATCTTTCCTGTGTGAAGCAACATTTGTGGGTAGAAAACATGTCAATTTTGAGTTAGTTATTTTGAGTAGAGTTTGGACGATGGTAACAATTAGAGACAAAGATAGAAAAAATACTTAAACTATGTCTATGAACCTATAATCATTGTGAACTTGTGAACCTAAGAACCACAACCCTGTGAACTTGTAAACCTATGATTAGAATTTGGACTATAGATCCTAGGCTTGAAGTGTGCTAGTTGAGGAAATCAGAGAAAGATCGCTTCACTGGAGTCAGCTAGACCAAGATTAAATCTATTATTTGGTTGTGTTTGTTCATGTGAAGCACTTGAAATAGGGAGGATTGTCAAGGAAACCATAAGAAGTTTTAAAGTGATCCAGGAGGATCCAAGATGTCTCAAAAATTAAATAGTCCAAAATCAAGATGAAAGGGTTCCCATGAAGAAGAGCTCGATAATATATTTCCAATGCAACTTAAACAAGCTCAAACAAACTTCGTATGAGAAAGTTATCCCATTCTGAAGTTTTGCGAAAACATGCAAAAGGGAAGGATATATGTGACATGTGGTAGTCCCAAAGGGTGACACGTTGAAGGTTGTATGAAGGACACATGGGAGGATCAAAATAAGACATGCGATAGGAGGCTAATGTGACATAGTGGTGTGGTAGCACCGACATAGGACACATGGTAGAGGCGATGATGTGGCATCTATGTGGCAATTGACTTTGTAGGCGGGTGTGCAGTTGACTAAGTCTTAGGCATTGATTGTGTGATATACGGACCAATCAAGTGGTTTAATGTGGTAACCTAAGTTGGAACAAAACCCTCTTAACCCTTCTAGAAGAGTCGGGAAAATGGTTTGACTCGCGACCTCATCAACAACAACCCAAAGAGTTGTTGTTGCACCAACCACTCATTCTTACTATGTATAAGTGGAAACTTCTATTTGAATTTATTATGACCTGCAACGATTTTAAAATAGCATAGATCAGCTTTGAACCCACAAAGCCATTGTTGAAGTTTGATGTCAACTTTGACTCGTCAATGTATAGTGGCAAGCTTAATGCAAAGAGATTAGATCATTGGATTTGACAAATAGAATTTTATTGTTATGTTTAGACACGTCATCAATACTTAGAAATATGTTTTTACTTTAATCATATTTTTCACAATATCATGGTGTTGAATGGGGTACTGAAATTTGGACGTTTCAGCCTCAGTGTGGAAATACATTTGAGCATTTTCGTTATTATGTTTAATGCTTAAATGTGTTAAAGGTTATAATTTTAAGAGTATTGATATTTTAACTTGAGTGTGTGCAAACATATTTAAGCATTTTTTTTTCATGTTTAATGATAAAATAAATTAGATAAGGTGATTTTAAAAGTAATTAGATTATTGTTATTATTTTTTATTTAAGATTTTTTAAATTAAATATTTGTTAATATAGATGATATATTTAGAAATTTGTTATTATTTTGTTGGAGAAGAGGGAAAGATTTAGCTAGAATATCTATGAATTGAAGGTATAATGTTGGTTTGGTGGGAGAGTAAACTTGCAGAAGGTAGAAAACAAAATGTTAAGATCCTTTATTCATGGTCAAAATTCAGTAATGCATTAAATAAATAGCTTTGTCCTTTAGCATACACCCATAAAGCAATCATGGAAGGGAAAATTTTGAGACAAGGAAAAAAACAAAGCATGAAAAAATTTACTAAATAATTTAGGAAGAAGGCATTGGCTTTAAATATTCCATTATATAATCTAGAAACTCTTTTAAAATATATCGGTGCATTACACAATTACATTCATCATATTATTCTCTTATTTAATCCAACTAATTTGGATGAAGTATGTGTCCAAGCTACTCATCTTGAGTCTAGGGGAAAGAATGTGCAAAGTGATTTAAAAAAGAAGCAAACATTCAATTTTTAAGAAGAAAAATTCAAAGGAAGAGGGAAAGGAAAGATGGTTGCTACAATGAAGAAAGAAGAGGAAAATCCTACATGCTCTCATTATAAAAATGGAGGGCATGATGATGCTCACTGTTGGAAGCTACATCCTAAAGTAAGACCTAAAAGGTTTGGAGGAAAAGGAGAGAAAAATACTATTGCCATAATGCAATAAAATTTGGGATCTGATTCAAGGGATGAAGCTTAGATCACAATTGTAGGAGTGTAAGGTAAAAACATCTTTGCATGCTAGTTCTAGTAGTTCTATTCCATCTCCTAGTCATGAAAGTAGAAGAAGTGATATTTTTCACATAAGGGTGATAATTAAGCATATGAAAGTTAAGTATGGGGGATTTACGCAGTGCATTATATTAGATATCATTTTTGGGATTCAACTGCGTTAAGTAAGTCATTCAAACGTATGACCATTTCCATGAGAGGTAGTCGTAAAGTGACTAATTTCTCATGATTTTTGAATAGTTCACTTAGCACTCATTGCATCGGGTGATGCTCACAGGGGTGAAGAAGTGGGATTGAAACTAGTGAAATGTGGAGAACGAATCACATAGCATCAATCATCACTTCCGGGGGATGCTATGATATCATTTACCCCCCGGAAGTGATGATTGATGCTATGTGATTCGTTCTCCACATTTCACTAGTTTCAATCCCACTTCTTCACCCCTGTGAGCATCACCCGATGCAATGAGTGCTAAGTGAACTATTCAAAAATCATGAGAAATTAGTCACTTTACGACTACCTCTCATGGAAATGGTCATACGTTTGAATGACTTACTTAACGCAGTTGAATCCCAAAAATGATATCTAACATATGAAAGTTGATAATATTTTTTATATTTGTTTCCAAGTAAATGTAATATTTGATGCAATTTTCAAGAAACTAGTATTAGAAACATTACCTCACATGAAATCTTAACCTCTTGGTTGAGTATGTGATGATGCAAAGCTACAAGTAACCAAACAATGTAAAGTTAAATTTTCTATCACTTCAAAATTTGTTGATGGGTTTCAATTAGATGTGGTTCCTCTTGATATTTGTGGAATTGTATTGGGAAGCCATTACTTGAATGAAAGGAAATCCATATTCTTCAGGGAGGAGAACAAATATCACCTCACCAAAGATGGGGTTGAGTTTATTGTAAGAGGACATAGGATTAAGACTACATTATAGCTTGTTAGTGCAAGGAAAATGAAGAGGCTCATAAATGCTAGAAATAAATTTGTACTTATAGTTGTGAAAGAAAAATATTTTGAGCAATTTGATGCTCTTAAGGGTTGTGATCTTTCTCGTAAGGATGAATTAATTAATCTAATTTCTAACTATGATGAAATATTACAGGAACCTGAAGGATTTCCTCCCAAGAGGGAGATTCGGCATGAGATTCAGCTACAAGAAAGTGCCCCTCTTCCTAATGTTGGTAGGTACATGATCTACATAACTGAGAATGTAGAGATAAAAGATAAGCTCAATAATTTATTGAAAAGGGAGTCATCATGACTAGTTCCTCTTCATGTGGATATCCTATTATGATAGTACCAAATGTTGATTTTTAGGTTATCCTCTAAACTAAAAATTAATTACAATTTTAGTTAGGTTAATCTGTTATTGTATTCACTTACCATCATAAAGAAATTACACAGAGGAGCTCAACATTAAAATAATATGCCAGAAGGATCATAAAGAGACAACTACACACGAACACAAACATTTATCCTTAGAAAACCCAAATGGGGGAAAAACCCAACAACCTTTTCCTTAGAGAAATTCTTGTTTATAACAAGAGATACATCTAGACATCCTATTCATTTACAAGGTCAAACTGATCATCAAATAAACTTGGTCAAACATAGTCCAACTCCATCCTAGTCAATTCATTTTTCCACAAAATTTGGTATGATTATGTTTGCTTAGAATTATGCCTTCCGCCTTCCTCAGAATCCAATCCTTCCTTAGAATTTTGGTCTAGTACATATATTCATCTAGCACATAGGGCTACCATAGAGATTCGGTCTCATACAATAGAGATTCATCTAGCATAGAGGGCTACCACAAAGATTCGGTCCTATACAACAAAAATAGAAATTCAGCCTTCATCTTCATCCTTCTTTCTTGTCTCATTTACATGGTTCAAGAGAATATATTATGTATTTTATGATCAAATCCGAATCGATGCTTGAGAAGAGGTTGAATATCTCTTATATATAGAGATCCAATAGGCCGAACGGGTTCCTTCCTTGATAAAGATGACTTGAACACTTTAAGGGGCCAACTTGACTAGGAGGAGGTCGACATGGCTTCTTTAGGAGCCAAAAGTTCAATTTTCTTCTTTTGAAAAGAGCATGAAGAACATGCTTTACAGTTTTTTTTGTTACAAATACATCATGGACCAAAAACAATAATTATAAAGATCGACCGTAGTTAAAAAATTCAAAACCAAAGAAGGATGGTACACGGATAATGTGTATTGACTTTCGTGTAGCAAAAAAATTATCATTAAAGAATCGATACCATATTCCTTGTATCAATGATTTGTTAGGTTAGTTAAAATATGGAAATTATTTTACTAAGTTAGATTGTGAAGTGGTTATCATTTGATTTAGATTGCAGAAAGTGATGTTTGGAAATCCACTTTCAAAACAAATAAGGGTCTGTTTGAATGGTTAGTGATTCCTTTTGGGCTTTATAATGCCACAACAACTTTTATGCATGTCATGAATGATGTTTTTAGACCATTCATTGATGACTTTGTAATTATCTACTTAGACGATATTCTTTTATTTAGCAGAACTTGGGATAAACATGTCAAGCATGTTAGACAAGTATTATATACTTTAAAGGACAAGTTGTATGTGAAAATGTGAAAGTAGGAATTTTTCAAAATATCATTAATGTACTTGGGTTACATAGTAGGTGGTGGTGAATTGAAAATAGCTCCCTATCAAGTTAAAGTGATTGTAAACTATCCAATCCCACATCATCAATAGAATTTAGGATCTTCTTAAGAGTAATCTAGTATTGGAGAAAATTTATTTTTGACTTCTCATTTATTGCATCTCCTTTACATGCTTTGACTAGTGTGATAACTCTTTCAATTGGGAGACAAGAAACAAAAGACCTTTGATACACTGAAAGAAAATATTTGCACAACACTAGTGTTAGCATTTCCAAACTTCCAACAACTATTTGAGATAAAGATCGATGAAAGTGGATATTCCATGGGAGTAGTTTTGGTGCATCAGTGTAAGTAAATTTTTTATCACTTCGAGACCTTTTTTTAAGTTGTTTTTAATTATCTTACATATGGTAAAGAGTTGTATGCATTGGTGCAAAGTGTTAAAAAGTGGAAGAATTACTTAATGGGAAAAAAAAAAAAATACACAAGGTCATCAACCATTATAGTACTTGCAACCAGTAACAAAGCTACAACAATAAATACATTTTAGGTCGATAGGTTTTCTACAACAATTTCATTTGGTCATGAAATATAAGAAGGGTGTAAATAACAAAATGGTTGACATGTTATCTAGACCTCCTATCAATGCATCTATCGTCCTATACACTAATTCATTAACAATTGATAGTTATGTTGAGCAGTATGGTAGGCATGTTTAATTCAAATATGTATATGAGAGGTTAATTCATGGTTCACAAGTGGAGAATTATCATTTTCAAGGCAATTTACTCCATCATGTTAACAAACTATGTGTTCCAGAAGATGAAAGAATTCATGTAATCAAAGAATCTCATCTCTTATTTCAACACATTTTGGGGTAGGAAAAAATGTAGCTCATTTACAAATATTTTTTATTGGTCTTCAACAGGGGAAATTGTATTCAAATATGTAAAAGGGTATGTATTTTGTGTCACTATTAAACCCACTAATAGAAAATCGGGTATGTATACAACTCTTATAACTCCTCATCCATGGGACAACATCTCTATGGATTTTCTAAGGGGTTTTCCTATGGCTAAAAGAGGTCATGATTACTTGTATGTAATTGTGGATATGTTTAGAAAAATGTGTACTTTTATGCCTTGTAAGAAGCAAGCGACAACTAAATAGACCACACACTTATTCTTTCCACATGTTTGGGTTCACTTTGGCTTGCCCACTTCCATTATTTTAGATCAAGATTCCCACATTTTGGGAGAATTTTGGTCGAGTTTGTGGAGATTGATGGACACCAAGTTGAAGAGAGGTATTGTTTTTCATCCACAGATTGAAATACAAAAAAGGTATTCAAGAGGACCCTTGGAAATTTTCTCCAAGGATATTGTAGTAAACATCCTAAGATTTGGGATGAAAAACCACACTATGTGCAACATGCCTACAATTGAACCTTTCATTCTTCTACACAGAGCTCTCCATTTGAAACTTGTTTTGGGTACCTTCCACAGTCTCCATTGAATTTGATTTTTGGGAAAGATATTGGTTATGATGAGCATAGAGACAAAGATGAAACCAAAATGGTGCATCAAAGAGTACAAGAATAGTTGGAGAAGAGACAAGCCCAATACAAGATGCATAAGAGAGTACAAGAATAGTTGGAGAAAAGACAAGCCCAACACAAGGCTAGGCATAATAAACATAAGATGGAACATCACTTCTAATTTGGTAATCTAGTTTGGTTGCATATTAGCAAACCCAAGTTAAAAGGGGAAGGTAAAAAGATCAAACCAATTTGATATGACCCATTTACTATTTTAGATATGATTAAGGCTTATGATTTCTGCTTAGATATACCACCTTAAATGTAGATGTATTTAATTGTAAATGTGGAGAAATTGA
This sequence comes from Pinus tabuliformis, assembly GCA_031772625.1. Lineage (NCBI taxonomy): Eukaryota > Viridiplantae > Streptophyta > Pinopsida > Pinales > Pinaceae > Pinus > Pinus tabuliformis. The sequence continues at coordinate 853,887,549 of CM062817.1, read as the reverse complement.
AACTATATGAGCCTAAAATGGATAAATATCAAGATGTGCGTGTTCAAGTTCCCTCCATCAATGATTTTTATCTTGAGTATCTGAACCAGTTGTAAGAAGATGTCATTCTAGACATGAAAATGAGGGCTTCATGATGAGGAAATATGGAGTATCTTTGAGTGGGCCTTAATGGAATGCATCCAAGAAAAGAACAATGGATTGAGATAGTGAAAGTGAGGGATTAATACCCTCACCTATTTGTTGAGTAATTTAACTTTTGGTGGTCCAAAAGCTTCCTAATGGGGAGAATTGATCTGGGAGGATCTGAGAGGACTTGAAATTCAATAGTCCCAAATAAATATGAAAATCTCACCATGATGAGATTTCGACGAGATCTTCCTAATGCAATTTGAATAATATCAAACGAACTTTGTATGATAAATTGATCACATTCTGAAGTTTTGCAAAAATGGTCAAAAGGAAGGAAAAAGGTGACACATGGAAGTCCTAGAGGGTGACATGTGGCAGGTTGTATGGAGGACAGTTTGGAGACTTAGAAGAAGACACATAACAAGAGGCTAACATGGCATGGTCGCATGGCAATAGTGGGAGAGGGCATGTGGCAGAGGCAATGACATGGCATTTATGTAGAAACTAACATAACAGGTCACTGTGCAGCTAACTAAGGCTTGGACTTTAATTATGTGACATCTGGAACAAACAACTTGTGCCCCATGGTAACCCATGTTAGAAAAAATTGCTCCTACCATCTGCGGAAGAGTCAAGTGAGTGGTTTTAACTTGCGACCTCTTCTGTAACGACCTAAAAACTCATCGTTGCAGCAAGCATTGATTCTTACTATGTATAAGTAGAAACTTATATTTGAAATTATTGTAGTCTGCAATGATTTTAAAATAGTTTCAGTGGGATTTGAACCCATGATCTCCGATGGAAAATAAAAGTATTAACCTATTGTAGCTACTACAACCACCCTCCAAATATTTTCCCATGCTTTAATTTTGGAGCTTCCCTTCTGCCCATAGGAGCTTATCATTTAATCTTATCAAGTATTCATGCCATGTTCAGTACTTATGTTTTCATGGTTGTACTTGTGATTCCTTGTTTTGATCTTGATCTGAACTTCTTCAATCAAAAGCAAGTCTTTGCCTTGATTTTGCAGCTTTGCTCGGCTTCCCTCCAAAAAATATGCAAGCTTGGAAGGTAGGCCAGCCCTGATGATTTGAATTGCATAATCCAAATAGGCAGACCAGCCTTGCACTCAAAAACTGCTCAATTTTGGGAGATAGCTTGGCCTTGAGCTCAAAAATTGCACAAAGCCTCCCTTGCTCTTGGAAACTGTGAAATGCACTGAGTCAAGAAGTTGTCCAGTCCCTTGTGGTTGGGAATTGCACAATACTTATTGGAAGTGTGAATGGTTAGTTTCCAAAAAAATAAAGAAGCAATCCCTAGAAAATACGGAGTCATCATTAGTTTCCCGAAGAGTGGCACAATTTATATTTTTGGACTTTTTGCCAAGTGTTTCTTTTCCCTTGATTTTAGGCACACACATCATAAACCCTAACCAACCTCAATCTCTATAATAGATGCCCCTAGATCTCATTTTCACCTTCTATATTGGATCTATAGCCTTCCCAAGGAGATCAAGGATCCTTTAGTGGAGTTTACAACGCTTTTCTGGGTGAGTTTTTCTTTTGTCATCTTTTGTCATTTTTTCTGTCGCTTTTGGAGTTTACAAAGCCTACATGCTCTCATTGTAGAAAGGAAGGGTACAATGATACTCATTTTTGGAATATGCATCCTAAACTAAGGCCTAAAAGGTTTAGACACAAAGGAGAGAAAAATACTATTGCCACAATGAAACAAAATTTGGGATCTGATTCAAGAGATGAAGCTTAGATCACAACTGTAGGAGTGCAAGGTAAAATATCTTCTCATGACAGTTCTAGTTCTTCTAATCCATCTCCTAGTCCTAAAAGTAGAAGAAGTGAGTTTTTTCACATAAGGGTGATAATTAAGCATATGAAAGTTGATAATATTTTTTTATATTGGTTCCCAAGTAAATGTAATATCTGATGCAATTTTCAAGAAACTAGAATTAGAAACAACACCTCAAAATAAACCTTATCCTCTCTACTATGTATGTGATGATGCAAAGCTTATTCTTCAGGGAGGAGAACAAATATCACCTCACTAAAGACGTGGTTGAGTATATTGTAAGGGAACATAGCATGAATACTAAATTATCACTTGTTAGTGCAAGGAAAATGAAGAGGCTCATAAATGCTAGTAATAAATTTGTACTTATAGTTCTGAAAGCAAAAGATGTTGAACAATGTAGTGATTTTAAGGATTGTTATCCTTCTCATAAGGATGAATTAGTTAATCTCATTTCTAACTATGATGAAATATTCCAGGAACCTGAAGGATTGCCTCCCAAGGGGGAGATTCAACATGAGATTCAATTGCAAGAAAGTTCCCTTCTTCCTAATGTTGGTATGTATAAGATGTCCATAATTGAGAATGTAGAGATAAAAATTAAGTTCAATAATTTCTTGAAAAGGGAGTCATCATGCCTAGTTCCTCTCCATGTGTAGTTCCTCTCCATGTGGATCTCCTAATGTGATAGTACCAAATGTTGATTTTTAGGGTATCCTCTAAACTAATAATTACTTCTGATGATTTTAGTTAGGCTATTTTTTTTTTCTATTCATTTATAATCATAAAGCAATTACACAAAGGAGCTCAATAATAAAAAAATATGCCAAAAATAAAGAGACAATTACACATGAACACAAGCATTTACTCTAGGAAAACTGACATGGGGGAAAAGCCAAACAACCTTTTCCTTAAAGAAATTCTTGTTTTCAAAAAAGAGATACATCTAAACATCCTATTCATTTACAAGGTCAAATTGACCATCAAATAAACTTGGTTGAACATAATCCAACTCCATCCTAGTCAAGCCATATTCCCAAAAAATTTGGTATGATTATGTCTACTTAGAATTAGGCCTTCTTCCTTCCTCAAAATCTAATCCTTCCTTAGAAATTTGGTCCAGTACAAAGATTTGTCTATCATAGAGGGCTACCATAAAGATTCAGTCTCGTACAACAAAGATTCATCTAGCACAAAGGGCTACCACAAATATTCGGTCACGTACATCATATTCATGTCATGCACAAAGGGCTACCACAAAGATTCGGTCCTGTACAACAAAGGGATAAATTCATGCTTCATCTTCATCCTTCTTTCTTCTCTCCTTCACATGGCTTAACATAAGATATAATGTCTTTTATGATGAAATCTGAATTGGTGCTTGAGAAGAGGTCGAATATCTCCTATATATAGATCCATTAGGCCAAATGGGTTCCTTTCTTAGCAAAGCTGACTTGAACACTTGAAGGGGCCAACGTGACTAGGAGGAGACTGCCATGGTTTCTTTTAGAGACAAAAATTATATTTTTAAAAGTTCAAATTTTCTTCTTTTGAAAAGAGCATGAGGAACGTGCTTTAAAATTTTTTTCTTTACAAATACATCATGGAACAAAAACAATAATTATGAAGACCAACCACAGTTATAAAAATCAAAACCAAAGAAGGATGTTACATGGAGAATGTGTGTTGACTTATGTGCAGTAAAAAAAAATCTTGGTAAAGAATCGATACCCTATTCCTTGTATCAATGATTTGTTAGGTTATTTAAAAGATGCAAATTATCTTACAAAGTCAGATTGTGAAGTGGTTATCATCAGATTTAGATTGCAGAAGGTGATGTTTGGAAAACCACTTTCAAAATGAAGAAGTGTTTGTTTGAATGGTTAGTGATTCCTTTTGGGCTTTACAATGCCCCAACAACTTTTATGCATTTGATGAATGATGTTTAACAAAGTTATCGATCAAACAAGAATTATTACTGGAACACGAGAACTCTATCCAAAAGACCCCAAAAAAACATGAAAAAAATAGCCCGAAAATGAAAAGTGTTGATTTTGCATCACCACTCTTTTTTCTTTATATATTTATTTCAAAGTAAATTTTCAATATTTTTTAAAAATAACAGTGCCCTAGGGATTTTTGAGGGTGTTGAAGCCATATATACAATAAAAAAACTAGTTTAAACTAACACAAATAAATATTTCACCTCAAATTTTTCCAACAGATTCCAGCACTGGAAAGTCCAAAAAGTCGCATTAAAGACAACTCCTATATAAAGATTAATGAGTCAAGATCCTATTACAAAAATAACTAGCCTAGATCCATCTTAACTCTGGATCTATCAAGCGTCGAGAGGGATCAAATCTCTTGAGGTGCAAACCTCTTTTTTGAGTGTAAAACTTGAGGAAGGTTTTCATCTCGAGAGATTTGATCCCTCTCGGCGCTTGATAGATCCAAAGTTAAGATGGATCTATGCTAGTTTCAGTCGTGTGCAGCCAAAGAAAATCTAACTAACAGATGATTGATTTTATCAATAATATGTAAAATCATCTAATATTAAATATAATCATTTTAAATATGCTAAATATGTCCCAGATTAATCTGATCATTTTAATTTTAAATTTTCTTAGTTAGCTCGGTTTGTTGAGATGACAAATATTGTGAAGAACTTTAATGATGAAAAAAAAAAATTGAATGTAAAGTGACAATGTAATAGTGTTGAATGATAGAAAATGTGAATAATAAGAATATAGTATATTACAAATAGTATTTCATTGTGATTAATCTCAAACTGTTTTATTTTGCTATTCTTATTGTCACCCTTGTTACTTTTGTCATCTTTTCATATCAATTATATGAAAAGGACACGTTAAATCATAAACCATTTAAATCTTTAGCTCAATATATTGTAGTAAAGATCATACCTTCTCTCTCTTTCTCTCCAATATTAATAGGTTGAATTCCTATAAAACAAAAATCGATGTACATTGTCAATAATTTTTTAAACTTACAGTGAAATCAATGCACAATATTGATCCAATCACTTTAAATTACTGTACCATCATACATCCAATTACATCAAATCAGAAATCAACTTCTACACTGAAATCAATGTATCTAATGCAAGAAACCAAATAAGATTAGAAAACAACATTTACACTCAAGTCAATGCATCTAATGCAAACAATAAAATACAATTCAAAATCAACATTTATGCTCAAATAAATGGATCTAGTGAAAGTAAGAAAATAGGTTCATAAACCAACATCTAGATTGAAATCAATGCATCTAGTGCAATAAATATTCTCCCCTCTCCCCCCCCCCCTCCATATATATATATATATATATATATATATATATATCCATATTTTTATATTTGTCTCTCTATCTCAACCCCTTAAACATCCATGCTCTCTCATCCCATATCTATCCATCTCTTTGTCCCTCCTTCTCTCTCTCCATCTATCTCTTCTTCCCTCTCTTCACTTTCCATCTATATCTATATCTCCCTTTGTCTCTCTATATCACCCCCAAAACATACACTCTCTTTCTCCAATCTATCTATCTATCCCTCCCTCCTCCTCTCCCCCTCTCTCTCTTCCCCTTCTCTCCCTCTCCCCTGCTTCTATCTATCTTCCCTCTTGTTATCCTCTCTCCCTCTCTCTCTCTCCATCTCTATATTTCTTTATTATTACCTCCCTCTCTCTCCCCCCTCCAACTCCAACTCTCTCTCTCTCTCTCCCCCCAACTCTATTACTATATCCTTCCCTCTCTCCTCTCTCCTTCTCTCCCCCATTATCTCCATCTCTCCTTCTTTGTCTCTTTATCTCACCACCAAACATACACTCTCTCTGTCCATATCTCCCTTATCACTCCTTCTCCCTCTCTCTCCCTTTCTCTCCTACCTGCTTCTCTCTTCCCCTATCACTCTCCTTCTCCCTCTCTCTCTTTCCATCTCTCCCTTGTCACTCCCTCTCTCTCCACTTCTCACTCTCTATGTATTTCTTCTTCCCTCCCTCTCTCCTCCTCTCTAGAAATCCTTCCTCTCTCTCCCTTTCTCTCCTACCTTCCTCTCTCTTCCCCCATCTCTCTCTCTCTCTCTCTCTCTCTCTCTCTCTCTCTCTCTAATCCTCTCACTATCTCCCTCCCTCTCTCCTTCTCTCTCTCTCCCCCTCCATCTTTGTGTCTCCTTGTCCCTCTCTTACCCTTCTCTACATCTCTCACTCATCTCCCTCTCTCTTTCTTCATTCCTCCTCTCCCATATCCTTAAGTTTACCTCCATCTCTCCCTTGTCACTCCCCCTATTTCTCCACCTCTACCACTCTATGTATTTGTTCTGCCCTCCCATATATATCCAGAGTTAATATATATCATGATATATTAGTATATATTATATTATAACAAACTTAATATTGTATTAATCCAAAGTTTTTAAATTTAATAATATTAATATTAAGGCTAATAATGTTTTTTTTGTATGGTATTAATAATAATTTGACCCATGGTATTTGGCCCATAGGCTTCACCTAAAATAAACCTATTTTTTTAGTGTCAGTAAGTATAAAGAGGTTTATGGAGTAAATATAAAAATATGTTTTATTTATTTACTATACCTCTAGTTTATTTATATTTTTATTTATTTTTCATATCTCTTTTATTTACCATGGTATTCGGCCCATATGCTTGGTATATAATTAGATGTTGATTTCTAATCCTATTTAATATGTTTTTATTTATTTATCATACCTCTTTTATATTTAATTATTTACCATACCTCTTTTATAAATATGGTATTTGACCCATGGTATTAATAGGCTTCACCTAAATAAACCATATTTTTTGAGTTTACCTAAATATAAAAAGGTTTATGGAATAAATATAAAAGGAAGTTTTATTTATTTACCATACCTCTAGTTTATTTATATTTTTATTTATTTACCATACCTCTTTTATAAATATGGTATTAGGCCCATGGTATTAATAGGTTTTACCTAAATAAAACATATTTTTTGAGTTTTCGTAAATATAAAGAGGTTTATGGAATAAATATAAAAGAAGGTTTTTTTTTTATTTACCATACCTCTAGTCTATTTATATTTTTATTTATTTATCATGCATCTTTTTTGAGTGTTCGTAAACCTCTTGATATTTTAAATTTATATTGTGTTTATACATACTAATAAATGTTAAATGTTAAACATTATGTTTAATTTTACATTTACATGTTTACGTTTTGATGTGAAAACTGTGTTGTTTACATTTACATTTAAGTTTATGTTTACATTTCCGTTTTTATGTGAGATCTACCTCCTACTCTGGATTGTTTACATTTACATTTAAGTTTATGTTTACATTTCCGTTTTTATGTGAGATCTACCCCCTACTCTGGATTGTTTACATTTACATTTATGTTTTTATGCGAAATCTACCCCCATACTAGGGTGTTTACATTTACAATTACCTTTAAATTTACATTTTTATGTGAGATCTACCCCATACACTGTTGTAAAGCATCTCTCGGCACAATATTTAAAAAAAATTAAAACTAAAACAAAGCAATCAAAAGAGGGTAATTTTTTTAATAACAACTAATTTATGAAAAATAATATTTTAATAATAATTATTAAGATCAAATAATATTTCTAAATAAAAGAAAAGAATTATATAATCATGCCAAACAAAAAAACACTTAATGTAGATTTTGAAGTTTATCTTAAATATATACAAAATAATAATAACAATTAAAAATTTAGCATTATTACTCTGAAGTAATCTAAAAAAAATTCAAATTCCTTAATAAATAAAAAAAAAAAAAAACAAACTTTACATATTACAAAATTTGATATTCTCACCACATACGGATCCAGTATTAAATAAATCTAATCTGGTAATAATTTGACAACCAGCAATCAAATACAATGACTCCACCAATGGATCATATGGGGTAAAATCTCGACACAATATCTAATAGTTCGTACAAAATCGAAAGCACGGGGCTGGTCTGTAATGAAGCGCGTTTCGAGCAATGGACCACACCGTGTGGGGTTCATTGTTGACCATCGGCGTAAATCCCACGCGGTGGATACTTCATGTGGGTTTCATTGTGGATGCCACGCGGAAGATGCTTTCCCTAAAGTAGAGGCGCACACAATGGATTTTTCTTTTTTAAGTGAATCATAATAAGTTATTCTGGGTGTGAACATACGTAGTCGTTTTCGAGTGAAGCCAATGCTTTTTCATTTAGGGTGGTCCATTTTGAATTCGTGAGGGGAGAAATGGATTGAATTTCATCATTGACAAAGACGGAAAACGTGACAAAGACGGAAAATGAGCATTGACGGCCACTAATACGGCCGTTTTAGTAGCGGTGCACTCTTCTCTTTTGCGGGCCTTACGCGGTCGCCACGGACTGATTTTGGGAAAGAGCTAACCAGCCATATATTGGGTATTTAATGCCGAAATATATGCACGCAACTTACCCTGATAACACGGGAGCGCCCAAATATTATTTAATGCCGAAATTGCCCGCTCCCGTGTTATCGCGTTAAGTTGCGTGCATATATTTCGGCATTAAATACCCAATATATCGCTGGTTAGCTCTTTCCCTGACTTTGTGGTGGAATACTCTGTAGGACCCCACATTATCAACAACATTGTAGGAACCCACATTATGAACAACATTGTAGGACTCCACATTCACGCAATTGGCAATCTTCTAAATTTAGTGGGTCGTTTCCTATGCTTTTGTCTCATATGTAGATGATAATTTCAATTGGGATGGAAACTTAGGTAAAGTATGACACCTAACAGTGACAAGAGCTAACCAGCTTGTCATAGGGCATTAAATGTTTGGTTAGCTGCGCCCTCGATATCCCGATATAACAATCGCGCGCGGTGACTTTATAAATAAAAAATAATGAGTATGTGTTATAGGGATATCGAGGGCGTAGCTAACCAGGGATTTAATGCCCTATGGCAGGTTGGTTAGCTCTTGCCTAACAGTTGTACAGTATAGCCCACAAACATGAGATTCGGTGGAAGATTGTCTCTATAAAGTTTGCGTCTCATTTTCTTTATTGAAAAGAATTTGAGCGCCAATATATGTGGTATATTTGCCTATAATTATGCTAAGTTTGTGGATGATATTGACAAATATGAAATAACGGTGGGAAAAGGGGAGTCCCTCCCTGTCAAAGTTGAACCTTTCCTAGCTTGGGTCAGAGAGTTATAATTTATAAATGTATTTTAAAAATTTTGAACTCATATTTTAATTTAAAAAGATATTTGAACTAGTATTTTAATCTAAAAGAATATTTGAACTAATATTTTTAATTTCAAAAGATGATTGACGGTGTCAATGACTTAATTAGTTAAATTTTATTTTAAATATATATTTTAGTAATAATTAATTTATTTTTATTAAATTTTGTTTATGTGTAAGTTGTAATTTATATATGAATTTCAAATCATGTGTCATAACAAAAAAAAAATTATTACTCGTGAAAATTTTCAGCCTAGACATATCTCATCATGCATATCTATATCTTTACTATGCATCTCTATTTTCTATTAAAAATTATTCATAATTTCTTAGCATATCTTTAAACCTTGAATTAGTGTAATAGGCAAGGTGAGTTTAAATTGACAGAGGTTGTTGGTGCAACATAACATTGGTTTTGGGAGTAAGAATAGTCTCAAAATGTGTAACGAAAGAAGATAGTTGATGTTGAAGAAGATAGTTACAAGTTGCAACCATGTACCACAAAAGGTTGTAGTGGCCATAATGTAGGATTTCCTGGAAGAAAAAATGAAATAATTGAAATTCATGTTTGGAAGCACAATAAAATGGGAATATGGGCCAACCTTTAAAGTCATCTTAGAGGAGAGGTGATAATCATTTATTTCAAACTTAAATGCTTTCATTTTTTGAAATGATAATTGAGATTATTATTGGGTATGATTAGAATCTTCATGTTTTCCATTATATTCACTATCATGAGATTAATAATCTTAGCAATGAAATGTAAAAGAGGGTTCATCCATAATATTCAAGTTAATCATCCCACATGCCTCTACTCATTTTTTAGATTCATATTTCTTTATGATCACTTATGCTTGTTGTTTAAGCACATGGATCTTCCTTTGAAAATCAACTAAACATAAACACAATAAAATCTTTTGATTATACTTCAATCAATAAGCTACTAGAGTTGTATAGATAAAATGGCAATAAGTTATGTTTTAAACTCTTCAACTATAATTCTTGCTATGCCCAAATCTTAGTCAAATTACCCCATGATACAACACCTCACAACATTTTTGTGGTTCCAGAATTGAGAAATTCATAGTATATTTATATCCAATCTTCTAGCATTTCCAAAATATGAGACCTTCAATTACCAATATTTAGAAGCTCTTGTTCTAAGTACACATTTGTATTATTTTTTCAACTAATAAAGTTTGCAAATAGCTATGTTAGCACTTTTAATTAATAAATTTATATTGATTGTGACCAAGGAATTAAATATAAAGAAATGGGTGTTCAAACAACATTTGAAATGGGGATATGCAATGGGGTCAAGTTTGCAAGGAAAGGTAGAGGAAGGTTAAGGTTTGTTGTCTTTGGAATCTATTAGGAGCATTGATAATGTTGTCCCCCTCTAATAGGGAATTTATTTGTAAACTTTTGGTTCCCCCATGATACAACACCTCACAACATTTTTGTGGTTCCAGAATTGAGAAATTCATAGTATATTTATATCCAATCTTCTAGCATTTCCAAAATATGAGACCTTCAATTACCAATATTTAGAAGCTCTTGTTCTAAGTACACATTTGTATTATTTTTTCAACAAATAAAGTTTGCAAATAGATATGTTAGCACTTTTAATTAATAAATTATATTGATTATGACCAAGGAATTAAATATAAAGAAATGGGTGTTCAAACAACATTTGAAATGGGGATATGCAATGGGGTCAAGGTTGCAAGGAAAGGTAGAGGAAGGTTAAGGTTTGTTGTCTTTGGAATCTATTAGGAGCATTGATAATGTTGTCCCCCTCTACTAGGGAATTTATTTGTAAACTTTTGGTTATCATTCGACTAAGCTTTGCAAGCTAAAATTTGGGATTGATTTGCTTTTTCACCCTAAACCTAGCCTTCCAAACTTCATTTTCATGACCTTTGAATTAGCTATATTCACACACTATTGATGTTAGTCACATGCTCTCTCATTATTATATGTCTTCATTAAAAGTGATGATTATGATGGGTTGCCTAGTTCATTTCTTGTGTAGTTTTCCTCTTCTATGAGATCAAAGATACTAATAACTTTCATTATTTATGAGATCAAATATGTAGTAGTTGCTTGAAGGAAACTATATTTATATGAAATATATGAGCCTAGTATATGGACCATAGTAGTTCCGACCTTAACCATCCATCATTTTAAATACTACTTTCTAAAATATTTCATTCAAGTCACAAACTCTTGGATTTTCCACCAATGAAAAGGATCTTCTCCACTATGAATCTAATGTAACATTCCTTTTTCTAATCCCTAAGTTTTACAATGTAATTAAATGATGATAATTTTGGAGAGCCAGCATGGATATATTGCCAAGATTGTTTGTTGTACATATTTTGATTAAATTATAAACTATGAAATTTGAAGAATAAGGAGAATCCTATATGAATATTGATGTATGGAAGGATAGGCTCCTTAGGAAGTCTGTAACTGAGATTGGGAAGTTTCACATCTTATCTAAATTTAACGTTATGACCCCTAATGTTCTTGTTGAACTACCAACTACCTAAGTAGCTATGAGAGGATGGGGGAGAATGTGTAGGAGCCACCTGAGCATGGGCTACGTACCTCATAGTAGAGTCTCAGTTGACTTCACATCCCAAGAAGGGGAACTTGGAACTTTCCTGTGTGAAGGAACACTTCTGGGTTGAAAACATGTTGATTTTTTAGTTAGTTGTTTTGCGTAGAGTTTAGAAGACGGTAACAATTAGAGACAAAGATAGAAAACAAGACTAGAACTATTTTTGTGAACCTATAATCCTTGTGAATGTGATAATCTAAGAACAATAATCTTGCAAACTTGTAAACCTATGATTGGAAGTTGGACTAAAAATTTCAGGCTTGAAGTGTGTTAGTTGAGGAAACCAGAGAGAGAGCCTTTCATTCGAGTCGGATAGACCAAGAAGAACTCTACGATTTGGTTGTGTTTGTTCATGTGAAGCACTTGAAAGAGAAAGGATTTTCAAGGAAACCATAAGAAGCGGTGAAGTGATTTGGGAGGATTCAAGATGTCTCAAAATAAATAGTCTGAAATCGAGATGAAAAGGTTTCCATGACAAGGAGCTCGATGATATATTTCCAACAAAACTTGAACGAGCTCAAACAAACTTCATATGAGAAAGTTATCATGTTCTAAATTTTTGCAAAAACATGCAAAAAAGGAAGGATAGAGGTGACATGTGGTAGTCCCAAAGGGTGACATGTAGTAGGTTGTAAGAAGGACACATGGGAGGATCAAAAGAAGACACGTCATAGGAGGTTGACGTGACATGGTGACATGGCAACATGAATCGAGGACAAATGGTAGAGGCGATGATGGGACATCTATATCGCAGTTGACTTCGTAGGTGGTTGTGCAACTAACTAAGTCTTGGGCATTGATTGTGTGACATATGGACCAATAAAGTGGAGTAATGTGGTAACCTATGTTGGAACAAAACTATCTTTACCTCTCTCGAAGAGTCAGGGAAATAGTGTGAACTCATGACCTAGTCAGCAACAACTCAAAGAGTCACTGCTGCACCAACCATGGATTCTTACTATGTATAAGTGTAAAATTATATTTGAAGTTATTACAACCTACAACGATTTTAAAATAACATAGTTGGGATTTGAACCCATGAAGCCATTGATGAAATTGGATGTCAGCTTTGACTTGTCAATGTATAATGGAAATCTTAATGCATAAATATTAGATAATTGGATTTGACAAATAGAAGTTTATTGTCGTGTTTAGGAGATTGTTGAAGAAGAGGTAAAGATCAGTTGGCCTATTTACAACTTGAAGGTAAAACATTGGTTTGTTTGGAGAGTAAACTTGAAGAAGGTAGTGAAAATGTTTTTAAGATCCTTTCTTCATGGTCAAAATTCACTAATGCATTAAAGAAATAGTTTATCCTTTAGCATACACCTATAAAGAAATCATGGAATGGGAAAAATTGAGACAAGGAAAAGGACAAAGCATGCAAAGCTTTACTAAATAATTTAGGAAGAAGGCATTGGATTTAAATATTTCATTATATAATCTAGAAACTCTTTTAAAATATATTGGTGTATTGCATAGTTACAATCACCATATTATTCTCTTATTTAATCCTGCTAATTTGGATGAAGTATGTGTCCAAGCTACTCATCTTGAGTCTAGGTTTTTTTTTGGAAAACTAGTGTCTTTTCGATTTGCTAGCCCTCTAAGATTGGAAACTATCCTAGAAACAAACAATCAAAGCAATTTGTGATTTCCTCTATGTATGATAGATAAGAGAGAGGCAAAGGAACCAACCTGGGTCTTCCTCTTAACTCCTTGCTTGATCTCTCTCCCCCTTGACAGAGCTTGCAACTCCTCTTCGTACTTATCCCGCTTGGAGAGTACCTGTAGAAACACAGTAACAAAGAACTATCAAAGCATATTGATCTATTATATCATAAACAATGTAGAATCAAAAATACATTGAACATACAATTGCATTCACAAATAACAAGATTCACAAATACACGATTGTATGGAGGAAAACTCAAAGAACTTTATTCAAGTAGAAGGGAGAATTACAACCTAGCTATCTGATCTAGCATCATCCTCCCAACATCAAAGCCCTCTTCACCTCATGAAAATCAAGATCACCCAACAATAAAATGCTTCTTCTCAAAGACAAACTATCAACACTTCCTTACAAATTACAAAATTCTAGCCTCTAGATCTCTCAGATGAGGGATCCATTTATAGATGTCTGCAAGGGTGTGAGTGATCTCTGGGTTTTTGATTAGTGTCATTGCACTTGTTGTTCTTGGTTCCACTTGGAAATTTCTTGGATCTCTTACTCATCTCTGGGCCAATTCAGAGAGGCAAGTGTCATAGGAGAAGTTTCTAGAAGATTCCATGAGCATCCACTTAGCAAACTGTCTCAGAAATTTGTCCATTCTTGCTCATTACACCCCACATAAGGCATCTTTAGTATGCATCGCACCTGGCTAGTGTAGAAGTCAGTATGCATCGCACTTTGATAGTGGAGTAGTTAGTATGGTCCAGTTTTGGCCAGTTCTAAGTGGTTTTTCCGGTGGAACTTCTGGGGAATGATGTAATCAGTTGACCATGATCCTTTAGGGTATGAAACAAAACTTTTAGGGGTTAAAGAGCCCTTGGTTTATCAACATGTAAGATTGGTGTTGCAGTGCCCAAATATGTCTATAACAGTTTCCCCCTAAAGCATGAAGTCGTAAATCTTTTGATGTCGGGTGAAATGCTTTATCACGAGGATTCGAGGTATTCGAACTGGAAGGTGTTAGAGTCGGTCTAGTCAGTACTCCATCAAAGATCAAAACTCTTTATGCATTTCATTTTTAGGTGTCTCGCTCCATTCTCTCAGCTGCATTCTGCTAGGCGCATGCCATAATCTGACGGAAAAGGTCATGGTAGTCATTTCCCCTCATGTCTGGCCCCTGTTGGCTTAGGTCTTTTGTAAATAATCAGTAAATTCAATAACAGTCAAGGTCTGGTCCTTTAATGGACAAAAGTCATTTTCAATCATTAGCTCTAGGGATTAATCAGTTTGGTCCTTAAATATGTCCAGTAAAGCCATGCAGGCTAGAGTGATGCCCTTACAAAGTAATGATTCATAGAGTTTCATCATCATATTGATAAACTTCCACTGTTCTTCAAAACTTTGTTTTGAAGAAAAGTCAAACAGTGTCATTGGTGACAAAATTTTCAAAAAAAAAAAAAAGTCTTCAGTTGATCTCTTTAGGAGCAATCATGGTTTCTGTGGCCAAATGTCCTGTCACGCAATCCCTGCAAAGAGTGCCGAAAATTTCATCATTTGAGCCAAAATTTGAGAGGAAAAGTGAAAATCAGGGTTATGTTAAAGTCAGTGAAAAGGTGTCAAACATGACATTAGAAAAATGGGTTTTTTGAAAAATCAAAATTTAAATCATGACCTCCAAGTCTTTATACACAAGTTTCCATCAAAAATCAAAGTCATTGTGCAATCAAAGGCATAGGGAAAACATTGCAAAGTCGTGGAGTGTGCATCGTGCGTTTCGGAGCAAAATTGGAGGCGGTATTAGCACACAGCGCATATAGACTGGGGCACTGGTGAGCTCCAGTATTGTAGCAATAATGCTACAACTCCTGGGGTTTCCTTCTCTAGTTTTATCAACCCGGTAGTTCGTAACAAACTTGGAAGCGACGGTGCTGTATGCACAAGTACTAGCTCTTGTCGCAGCTGTCACTTGGTCAGCTAGCACAAGTCCGCTAGGGCTCAAGCCAACTTCTATATGTTCTCAGAAGAAGCTTTTTAAGTGATGAACAAAAGCTATCTCAAAGGAAATTAACCTACTTTGCAGAAATGAACTGAAAGCCAACAAAACATGGAAACCCTAGTAAACCCTAATTCTACCTAGCTTAGTCCTTCTGGTGCAATGGTGGGAATACAACTTCTAAAAGTGATGTCATTACTTCTATTGAGATGATATGCATGTGTCTAAACTACTTTCATCTGGAGAGAACATGTTTTTTTATTTTTGCTCAAGTGGTTGGAGTTATTATGACTGTGCAGGGGTAAATCAAGGGAAGGAAGGCTTGGAAAGGGTCAGGAGGGCTCTAAGAGGGTCTAAGGGATCCCTCACATAACCCCAGAGAAGTTCACAACGTTCAGATGCCTGGAAACCGTGTTTGCAAGCTTCTACAGGATGTCTGCAGGGGATTCTACAGGAAGTTCAGGATTTCTACAGGAAGTCCCGTAATTTCTACAGGATGTTCTGCAATCGGAGTCTTGGGTGATGGATGAGTGAATGAGCTGTATGGGAGGATAGGGAGGTAGGAGGGGAGATTGTGATGGCTTATGGACAGAGAGATGAGATGGAGAGGATGTGTGCAAAGCTGGTTGGTCTAGAGGAGGGTAGAGGTAATGGAAGGCCAAAAAGATTGAGCAACGTGGACAAGAGAAGAGTTGGAAGGCAAATGATCTGACTGGAGGATGAGTAGGTGATCTAGGCACGGCTTAGAAGGATAAGAACATGATGAAGTGGTGTTGCGCAGTGTAAATGAAACAAATCACCCTTATCTTGCATGTAAACGAAAGTTCATCAACCTATTCTAACTGTTTTATTAGGAACCAAAGAACAACAATGTCAGTTAAAGGGAAATCGTGCATGGTGCTGAAACAGAGAGTTATTGCTCAAGATCTAAATGTATGGACACCTCTGCAACCGAAAACATTACATCAAGACTTGCATGAACATGTAAAACTGCGTTTTTTGGTAGGTGGCACGGTCTGCACTTCCGGTCCCCAAACAGAGGTGAAAGTGAGCGTGCATTCAACCCTTTTTGGAACTCAAATTAACTTCAATCTCCCTGCGCTAATCTGAACTACTGAAACAACTGCATTCATGACACTAACCTACATAACCACACCAAAACAGTCAACTCAGCAAACTGTGTTTTCCAAGTGCATGTAAAGGAAAGAAATGCAATGCCAAAAGAAAGACAAGTAACAATACAAAGGAAGGAAGCCTTAGGCTCTCAGGTTGGGCCCAACCCTGAGAGCTTAAGCTCCTTTAAGAACTCAGAGTTGCCTCAAATCTGCCTTCTTATTCATTAAAAGATAATAGTTAAAAGTTTGATGACATGCTAGAAATGGCTTACAAAGGGCAAAACAGAGCTATAGCTCGTAATTCAAAATATGCAACAGAGATTCAAAAGTCTTTCATCGAAGGCTACAACCTTAATATTTATACATTATGAGAGCCAAGCTGGCCTCCTAAATTAGTGGAGCTTGGTTGGCCAAACTAAAAGTAAACTGCTGTTCTCAAACTTCGTTTGGCTGCCTTCTAGCTCGGTGGTCATAGCTGTTGGAGCTCGGAGTTGTGGGTGGAGAGCACGAGGAAGGCCATTCAATGCCGTGGACAGCCTTCCTACAAAACCTCAATGCCACCTTGGCTGTCTCCTAGCCTTCATTTGCATGGTTTTGCTCCATTAATTGTCAAAAAACCTGAAATAAACACATGTTAGCCACCTAGGAATAGTGACTGCCCTTCATTCGTACAAATAACATAAATATACTAGAAAATGATGCAAAAGCTATGAAAAATGAAGGGTTAAGCAAGGGTAGTGAGGCCAAATGAGCCCAAAATGTTACCAAATTTGGGGCTCATCATCACCCCCCAGCTAAAATATTTGCTCATCCTTGAGCAACTAGTCCAGCTCCTCATCCTTCATTGCCTTTACTGCCACCCTTACATCCCAAGCCTCTGTAGTAGTGTCCTCCTTGCTGATGTGGAACCTAGCCTTTCTGTTCACCTCTTCCCACTGTTCATTATCATTTTCCTATGTGCTGCCTTCCATCAATCCTAGCAGCAGTGGTGGGTTTAGTTTGAGGCCAATCCAGCTGGCCTGGAGGTTTTGCATGGATTTCTTATAGAGGGGCACCCGTACTAGAGCTTCCCTCATCCGAGTTGGGGTATGATATTCTTGGATTTTCAGACTGTGGGCCAATGTATTCCATCGGCGGGTGCAAGCTTGGACAGAGTTTTCCCCTAACAGTCTCTCCATGTCCTCAAAATGCGCTATGGCCTGGGCCTGTTGATCCATATATCTCAATGAAGCTTGAGGGTCAGTGGACAAGTGTTGGTGTGCCGAGATTAGTGCAACTGGATCCTCTGGTTCTGCTCTAATTAGCAATGGCTCATTCAGCTCTCGATTCATGACCGCTTTGGCTTTTGCTGCTCTTTTGTCCTCATGTTTCAACCACGAGGAAAATGCCATTAATTGCATATCTCCCAAGGCCGTATTGGGATCCCATGAGACTACATTAGGCAGGGCCAAATTATGGAGGTAGAACTCCGCTAATTTGGCCTTATCCTCTGATGAACTAGTACTACATAACTCAGTAAATTGTTGTGGGTCTTGGAGTTGGGAGATACCTCTTTGCGCCAAGGTATTGATTTGAAACTGCAGCCATTGGTCTTTCACGTACAGGCCATAGGATTTGGCCGGCTGTCTGCACTGTATAGCATCCATGGCCCAACTGGCCATGCAGGCCAATTGTGCCTCCTTCTGCTGCAGCTGTTGTCTAAGAGCTTGCACCTCAATTTGTGCTTGCTTTTCTGCTTCCTGTAGATGCAAGGTTGACTCCTCAAGACCGGTTTGCAGTTCCTTTTTGCCTTGTTGTTCAGCTGTGATGTCCCCTGAGGGTGTGCTTGTCCCTTTCCTCAGCTCTTGTAGCTGCAGTCTAAGTTTTTCGTTTTCTTCCTGTAGAAACACCCGCTGGCAATTTGCCACGTGTTTAGCCATAGCCAATTCCTTTCTGGCCTCCTTGAGTTGTTCCTCCAAGGGGCCTATGTCTGCTACACCTTTTGACTTAGCTATTTTCATCCACGTGTGGGTCTGTACTCGCTCTTCCTCCAATGCAAAGAATAGTGGCACAGTGAATTTCTGAGGTATAATTTTGCCAGCCTCTAAGAAGTTGTAATATGAACTCAGACTTGGCTGAGGGCTAGGCTCTAGAATATGCTCTTTCTCTACCTCTTTTGGTGGCTCTACTTCGCCCTCCCTCGGTGGTGATGAGGGTGCTTCTCCTTCCATCCTCTCTGTCTCCTTAAGTCGGGCCAAGGTTTCCTGTAGAGCATCCTCAGCATCCTGTAGCCGGGCTTTCGAGGCCAATTGGTCCAACCTATCTTGCCACGTAGTTTTCTTCGGGCTCCCCCTCTCATAGGTGACTGATATCTTCGAGGGGGACCTCTCCTTGGGCGAAGTAGGGGCATCCTCTATAATGATTGGGCTGCTGGATGGAGGCCGTGGCTTGCCCGTTTTTATCCGCACACTTCTCCTAGCTTTAAAATATAGAGGGACTTCCCTCTTTCTATTCTCCTTTGGCTTAGGAGGTGTACTGAGGGCGGCCAGCACGGCTGCTGCCTCCCTTGCAAGAATGTCAGCTTTCTTCTCCTTGGGTTTTGCTTTTTCAGGGCTTCCTGTAGAAGACCCTTTTTCAGTGATTTTCTGGCTTCCTGTAGAAGCCGGTTTTGGTGTTCCTGTAGAAACAGGTGGCACCGCTTTAGTTTGTTTTGCTGAGGGGGTTTTACCTTTGGACTTGGTTGCAGCTGCTGTCAAGGCACCTTTGCTGACGTGGACCTGCTTAGCCTTGTCCACTCTGCTTTGCAATCTCTTTTCTCTGGCTGTCAGCACGGGTGTGTCATCCTTCTCTTTAGCACCCTTTTTCTCGTGCTTCTTCTTTTGCTCTGTGGTCGTGGGTCTCAGACCTTTTTCTTTCTTCCCTGCGGGCACTGACTCCTTCTCCTCATTGCTGGATGAACCGAGCTCTTCGGTCAGCATCCTTATATCCCCATCTTTGGTCAAATTCCCGAAGGCTTCCCATGAGAGAGGAAACTTGTATCTGTGGAGCGCATCCTCCACGAGGAG
This sequence comes from Pinus tabuliformis, assembly GCA_031772625.1. Lineage (NCBI taxonomy): Eukaryota > Viridiplantae > Streptophyta > Pinopsida > Pinales > Pinaceae > Pinus > Pinus tabuliformis. The sequence goes on along the minus strand of CM062817.1, from coordinate 853,867,900 downwards.
TTTGATGAGTCCATGGTGGGCTACCTGGTCTGGTGTGCCTTCTTTCAACTTAGTGGCACACTCAATCATAGACTGTAGTAGAAAATAGAGGATGCTTAGTTTGTTTTCTACAGGTAGGTCCATCTGATGCCTTAATTCAGTGAGTAACCGAAAATGGTACCCGTATACAATACTAAACCGGCCTTCGCAGGTGATGTACTTCATAATCTGGAGGCTAACTTCACTCCATAGTGGCAGCAAGCTGGTTCTACGAACCCCATTTTTGTCTTCTGAGAATTCCTCCTCTGGGGGGAAGAATTCCTTCTTCGCCTTCTGTCCCAACTTCCTTTCTTCTTTATCCCATGGTAACCCCATTGGGAGCTCAGTTACTCGGCTGATGAATTGTGGAGTGAGTCTGAGACTCAAACCCCTGAAGTTGACGGTGGCCAAAGTCTTGGATTTCAGCTTCAGAGCTTGCAAAAAATCCTTTGCCACCTCATCATCGTAGCCCTGCAATTTGTCGCAAAACGACATCCATTGAGCTTGCGTGAACAGCTCCACCACCTCAGGATTTTCTCTTAACTTCTGTGAGTCGGTTGGTTCCCTTCTGATGAACCCACCCGGCATGGTAAAAAAACTGTTGCGTTAACTGGAGGTGGCGGGTGCGGAAGAAAGTTGGCCTACTGGGACAGAGCGTAGAATTACGCCTCTGCCACGCAAATAACTCAAGAAAACTTATCACGGCTTAATTATAACTCACATCTTGTAGGACGACAATTCATGCAAACGGCAGACAATACTTGCAAATGTTTTACGACCAGACTGTGGAACGTCGACTCTGCCACCTTCGAAACCAATTGCATGGATGGTTCAGGCTTACCTTTTTAATCCGCCACCTTTTGACGTGCAGAGCCCAACTTCCTGTAGAAGCAGCTTTCCTGTAGACGCAGCGGCACGAATTCTGGAGGATACTGCAGTGGTTCTGCGTCTTCTGCTGCTATCAGACGTTCGAACGGCCGAGGACTTGGAGTGCCGAGCTTCAGAGGAATGCAGAGGCTCACTCGACTTTCAAACGGCTGATGATTAATGCGTGGGGTGGCGATCTAGCCGATAGATTTGAATCCGGCGGAATTCGTGGCGCGGGGGTGAGCTGTCCCTGCCGGACCGTTGGATGACGTCGTCTACTCATTCCCCTGTAAATTCTCTGACTGCTGCATCATCCGCCGCAGATCCGCCGCCGTCATTCTTGTTAGAACTCGTTTCTCCCCGAGTGGACGGTTCTCACGTGTCCACTACCGGTTTTTTTCCATGGCCACCATTCACACATCCGATTAGACCAACTGACTGGTCGACGTGGCCAGTGGAATGGCCATGCACTGCTCAACCCGTTCATTTCATGCTTTGCAAACATTTCAAAGTAATATTCATGTAATTCGACGAAATAAAGGGCGAGACACTTACCTGTGCGGCCGCGACATGCTTTTCTAGGCTTTAGGACGACGATGACCAGTTTTGTTTGCTGCTGCTGCTATTTACACAGGTCCGGATTTGTTTGCTGCTGCTACTATTTGCACAGGTCCGGACTTGCTGCTGCTGCTGATGATGAAGCATATGACTCCGCTGCATGCTCCCGCTTTACTATTGCATGTTGCAGGTGATTGGAATGGTGTACACTCTAGTCGGCTAAACTGTTACGGGATTCCTGTAGGATGTCCTGTAGCAGTTTGTCCTTCTCGGGTGCATGCTGATGAAGACAATGGCATCACGATCCCACTCGCAGAGCCCTTGGATAGATGGGTTGAGTTTTTCATGGCATCTCGACATCTTTTTTCCATTAAGAATTGCTTCCTCTTAATAATTCACTGATCTGGTTGATTGTGCAGGTATCCTCATTGCATGTTGACAAGGGTGGTAGAAAGAGGTGACAGCAGTGTGTGAGGGTGAAAACAGTAGCTTGCATGCGTCCATACCGGTCCTTGGTCGTTAGATCTCCTCATACAATTAGTTCTGGGCCGTCCAAAACTTCTACAGGAAGTTTCCTATAGAAATACAGAACTTCCTGTAGAAAGTCTGTAACTTCCTGTAGAAAGTCTGTAACTTCCTGTAGGAAGTCTGTAATTTCCTGTAGGAGATTGAGCTGTGAGGAAATCGTGCCCAAACCTGAGAGAAGATGAGTGTTCTCGGAGGAGGTGCTGGTAGGGTCTTCTGGCAGCATGATATGGACCCTTGTCTTCAAGTTGAGGGACCTCTTCTTCCTTCATAAACCTGCAACCTGCATGCATTGCCACATTGTGAACTTGCTGTCCCTATTTTTTTTGTGTTTGTTTTTTTTTCTTTTTTTTTCCTTTCTTTTTCTCTTTTTTTTTTTTTTTTTGAAAAGACAGCAGGGGCGCCTCAATGAGGTTTTCACCCTTTTCCATCTGCCTCAAGCGCCTCAGAAAGGTTTTCACTTAAGGGTCTTTTTCAAACTTTTTTCTCTTTTTTTTTTTGAAAGACAGCAGGGGCGCCTCAATGAGGTTTTCACCCCTACCATCTGCCTTGGGAGCCTCAGAGAGGTTTTCACCCAAGGATCTTTATTATTATTATTATTATTATTTTTTTTATTTTTTTTTAAGATCTTCAGGGTATGCCCAAAACAGAGGCAGAACCCTTCTCTATGACCAGCACTGATTTCTCCACAGTTTTAATGAATTCTTGTCTTGAGAGAGGTTTCCTGTAGATTTTCAGTCGATGCCCATTGACAAGCATGGGGATGGCCTCCTCATCAATGGTCCGAATGAGAACAGATCCATTGTCATGATATCTCTCCACTGCATATGGTCCCAGCCATCTGGTTCTCAGCTTCCCCTTGAAATCTTTATGCCTGGAATCATATAACAGCGCCCAATCTCTTGGCTGAAATTGCTTGTCATTAAGGTGTTGGTCATGCCATACCTTCCTCTGAAGTTGAACCACTTCTGTGTGAAGAAGGGCCTGCATTCGGTGCTCATCCAATCCATTTAGCTGCAATAACCTTTCTTGTTGGGCATGGCTGAGATCTAGGTCTAGCTGAGCTGCCATCCTCAAAGTGTTGTATTCAAATTCGATAGACAGCAAAGCTCTCTTCCCATAGACCAGCTCATAAGGTGTGAAGCCGGTTGTGGTGTTCCAAGTGGTGTTGTAAGCCCATGTGGCCTCAACCAGGCGATCTGCCCAGTCCTTTCTGCTGTTGCTCACCACCTTAGTCAAGATCCCTTCCAATGCTCTATTGGTGATTTCCACCTGCCCATTTCCTTGAGGGTGAGAGGGGGTGGAAGTCCTATTCTTGATCTTGTGATGAGCCAGTAGGTCTTCAATTAAGTTGGATGTGAACTGGCTTCCTTGATCGGTGACTAGCTCTCTTGGGTAGCCAAACTTGTAGAAGATGTTTTCCCTTAAGAACTCAGCCACCTTTTCTTCTGTTGCTGCTTTGATTGCCTTGGTTTCTACCCACTTTGTCAGGTAGTCGGTGCACACAATGATGTAAGATCTCTGCCTTGAGGAAGGGTTGATGGGACCCACAAAGTCCATACCCCACTTCTCAAATGGCTCAAGAGTCACTTGAGGTTGGAGAGGCATTTCATCCCTTTGAGTTGGTTTCCCCATCCTTTGGCATCGGTCACATTGGCTGATATACCTTCTGACATCTTGATGAAGTGTGGGCCAATAATAGCCTGCCTGCAAGATTTTGAAGGCGGTCCTCTTTGCTGCAAAATGTCCTCCACAAGGCCCATCATGATAAGTGAGGAGGATGTCAAAGAATTCCTCCTCCCTTACACAACACCTTAAGATCTAATCAGGGCCAAGCTTGAATAGGTTTCCCCCGATCCAAGTGAACGAGGCACTTTTTCTGACGATTATGCTCTTCTCTCTTGAGGACAGGTCCGGAGGGAACTGTGCGGAAACAAGGTAGTTTGCTATATCAGCAAACCATGGAGAGAGTACTGAAATAGCAAACAGATGTTCATCGGTCATCTGGTCATCCACTGTTCCATCCTCATCTGCAGACAAGTCCAATCTAGATAAAAAGTCAGCAACAACATTTTCTTTACCTGGTTTGTCAACGATAGTCAAATCAAACTGCTGCAACAAAAGTAACCATCTAATAATACGAGCATTCACATCTGGTTTATTCATTAAATATCTAATTGCAGCATGATCAGTATGTACAAATGTTTGATAGCCAGTGATATAATGTCGGAACTTGTTCAGTGCATGGACCACAGCCAAAAACTCTTTCTCGGTTACAGTGTAGTTCAGTTCAGCCTTGGATAAGTTTTTGCTAACAAAGTAAATGGCATATGGAAGTTTTTGTTCCACTTGTCCTAAGGCTGCTCCTATGGCTTTGTTCGAGGCATCAGTGTGGATGTGGAAAGGTAGGGCCCAGTTTGGACCTCTCAAGATTGGGGCAGACACCAACTTGTCCTTTAATTCATTCAGAGCCCTCTGACAATCGTCAGTCCAATTAAATTCCACATCCTTTGCCAAAAGGCCAAACAATGGCAAGGCTAGCTTGCTGAAGTCTTTAATGAATATCCTGTAATACCCTGCTAATCCTAAGAAACTCCGAACATCCCTTACATTTTGAGGAGGTGGAACCTTCTTGATGAGAGAAATTTTGTTAGGATCCACCTGTAACCCTTGGCAAGAAATGGTATGGCCTAGAACGGTCCCTTCAGTCATCAAGAATTCACATTTTTCAGGACTAAGGGACAGGTTCATCTCAATGCATTTGGTTAGGACTTTTCCCAGATTGGACAATGCTTCCTGGAAGTTGGACCCATAAGGAGTGAAGTCATCCATATAGATTTCCACCGCATCATGGACCAGCTCCGAGAAGATGCTCAAGACGGCTCTCTGGAAGGTAGCAGGGGCATTGCATAGACCAAAGGGAAGAACTCGGTAGGCAAAGGTACCCCAAGGACAAGTGAAGGTGGTCTTATCTTGGTCTTCCGGGCTGATTTGGATTTGGTTGTACCCGCTAAACCCATCTAGGAAAGAGAAGAACTTCTTTCCTGCCAGTCCATCCAACACTTGATCTATGAAAGGTAGAGGAAAATGGTATTTTTTGGTAGCTTTGTTCAGTTCTCGGTAGTCCACACAGATTCTCCACTTCCCATTTTTCTTGGGAACCAACACCAGAGGGGACACCCATTCGCTATCCGAGATGGGGTAGATGAATCCTGCATCCAACAGTTTTTGCAATTCTTCCTTGACAATGTCCTTAAGGGCTGGATTCATTCTCCTCTGGGGTTGCCTAACTGGTTTACAATCCTCTTTGATGTATATGTGATGGGTACAGACCGAAGGATGGACTCCTTTCATCTCCTTATAGCTCCAAGCAAAAGCATCTAGATGACTAGCCAACAGGCTACACAGCTCCTTTTCCTGGGAAGGAGATAGGGAGGAGCTGATCTTCAACATTCTCTCAGGGCCGAACTCCACATTTTTGACTCTGGGAGTGACAGGGTTGGTCGCACAAAGGTCCACTAAGGTGCTGGCTTGGGCATCCTCCACCAATTTCTCTAAGGATAGTGCACTGGGAGGTGGATTCTGGATCAAGGTCTCAATCAAGTCATCCTCGGTTGGGGGGTCTCTTCTAGTGGTGTCTAAGGTGCACAAAGGTGCTGAGTACACCTCATCCTCTTCTCCTTCCTCCAACCAAAGTGGTAAGTCATGCTCTAATGAGGGTTGGGCAGGAGGGTATAGGACTAGTTGCTTGGACATAGGATCGTTTTTGATGGTCATGTTTCCTGCACGACAGCTTATGTAAGCATCTGCAGTGGCTAACCAAGGCCTTCCCAAAATGAGAGGGCATCCAGTAAGTTTTGCCTTTGGTTGTAGAACCAAGAAATCCGCAGGGTATTCCCAAGAGTCAACAGAGACCAATACATCCTCCACAATCCCTTCGGGAGTCACGGTGGAGCGATCTGCTAGCTGTAGGACTGTCGAGGTCTTCCTCAAGGAACCCTGAAGGTTGAGTTTAAGCATAGTATCCCTGGTCATCACATTAATGGCAGCCCCTAGATCAATCAAGGTGTAAGGTATGATGGTGCCATTGATGTGGACATCTACTACAGGACTCCCAGGATCTAGATACTTAGGGCAGATGACTTGTCCTAACATAAGGTCAGACAGCTGTCCTAAGACATTGATGGTTGAAGCATCTCTCTTTCGCCTGCTTGGGTGTCTAAAACACTTTTCCTTAACCAGTTTGTTGTATATCGGTACATCTTTGATGGCTTGGAGAAGTGGAATTTTCACACACAACTGCTTGAGCTCTCCCAGAAGCTCATCCTCCTCTGGGTTGGGTTGTGTGGTGGTTGTTAGCCTCTCAGGAAAGGGTGGAATAGCCTTTGGTTCGCTTTCCTGTTTATCTTCCTCATCCTTTGGGGGAGGAGGTTGGCGATCCAGAAGAGTCTTTCCAGATCAAAGATTGATCTCCTAGATCTCCATAGCATAGGTAGGGCATGATGTTTCCCCAGTATATACCTGCTGGGCCTGTCTGTTGTTGGGGTTCGGGTTCGGTTGAGCAGGCATTTGAGGTTGCCTTGGAGGAGCAGGAGGTAATGGTTGTGGTTGAGCTGGTGGTGGAGGCAAAATGGCGGGAGGAGTGTTGTATTGGGGCCTCCACCCCAATTGAGGTGCATTCCACTGAGGTTGTGGCTGGGCATGTGAGTGATACGAATGAGTAGTGGGTTGAGTGTGATACTGAGGTGGGTAAGACCATGGAGGAGGCATAGACCAGGAAGGATGAGCAGGGGGACCCCAGGAAGGCATAGGAGTAGATTGGTTGGGGCTGTAATAAGCTTGGGGTGCTCCTTGCATCCCCTGCTGGTAAGGTCTAGGTCCCTATGGCCTCCTTTGGTTGAGGAAATAGAGAGGTTCAGTGGGGGCTTCTGTCCCTTGATACATGGCTTTAAGCCCAGGTAAGGTTGGACATTGGTTTGTGGGGTGGTCCTCCTCACAAACAAAACACACTTCAACCGAATGTAATGGGCATTCGTTCTTAGGGTGTTTCCTTGTGCACCTAGGGCAGAAGATAGCCAAGGCCCTCTCAGCTTCTTCTTTCTTCTGCTAGATCCTGAATGTGTCCAGCTGCATGGCAATGGTCTGTCTCACCTCACTCTTGAGATCTTCTAATTGATTTGCAAACTCATGTTTGGAGAAAGGAGTACCAGCTAAGAAGAGATTTCCTCTTCCTCTTTTCCGGGCTGCCCTAGAGTGGTTTCTAAACACAGTCTTTATATCCTCATAAGGCAGTTGGTAAATATCTCCTCCAGCTAACATGTGAAGGGTGTCTAAGAGGTCTTCAGGGACTACTCGGAGCAGGACCAACTTGAGGGATTCAGGGTCAAGTGTGCACCTGGCCCGTTTATAACTAAGTTGGAACCTTTCCTCGTAATCCTCTAAGGACTCATCATTTCCCATGGTCATCCGAAAGATTTCTCCCTTGGTTTCCTTGGACCTACAGTAGTCCCGGTATTTAGTGTTGAAAGCTTGCTGCATCTGAGCCCAAGTGGTGATACTGTTCCCAGGTAAGCCCATGAACCAACGTAATGCTGCATCCTTAAGGGTTGAAGGGAAGAGTTTCAGCTTCTGCTCATCTTCAGTATAGTCATAGGTTCGACACAGGACAACAAACTCAAATAGGAAGGTATCAGGATCTTCAGTAGTCAGCCCATGGAAGTGAGGTAAAGCGGAGGGGCTAATATTCTTCATTTTCATGTCTCCATTGGTCTCTCGGATGGGGAAGGCACCTTCTATTCTCTCATCTTCTTCCCTATTGTCAGCCATAGCTTCAGATGGAATGGTCTCTAACTCTTCTTCTGCTATAGGATCTTCGTATATCTCAGGAGGTTCACCTATAGGTTCTCCAGGATCACTATCACTAAAGAAGAGAGAAGGGTGACTCAGTGATGTGGTGGGGGTGTTGGGTAAGAATTTGCCTGTTTTGTCACGGTTCCTACGAGGCATGAAATGGAGAGACTTTTTGATTGCTTTTGCTTTTTCTGGTACCTGCAAAACTGAAACAGATTGATCTACAACTAACTATCTTGCTGAAATGAAAATGGAGAATTGAAATGAAAGCAGGAAAGAGCTAATCTACTTTGCTCAAATGAAGTTGTAGGAATTGAAATGCTAGTCTATGCTTGCAGAATGGAAATGCTAATCTACGTTTGCAGAAATGAAATTGCGGAATTGAAATGTTAATCTATGAAAGAAGGAAATGTCTATGCTACTTTTGCAGAATGGAAATGAAATAAACTACTTAGCAGAATGAGAGAGTAGGAAAATAGAAGAAAAGCAACAATTACTAATACTCTGATGCTTCCCCGGCAACGGTGCCAAAAAGGATGGTGAGCTCCAGTATTGTAGCAATAATGCTACAACTCCTGGGGTTTCCTTCTCTAGTTTTATCAACCCGGTAATTCGTAACAAACTTGGAAGCGACGGTGCTGTATGCACAAGTACTAGCTCTTGTCGCAGCTGTCACTTGGTCAGTTGGCACAAGTCCGCTAGGGCTCAAGCCAACTTCTATATGTTCTCAGAAGAAGCTTTTTAAGTGATGAACGAAAGCTATCTCAAAGGAAATTAACCTACTTTGCAGAAATGAACTGAAAGCCAACAAAACATGGAAACCCTAGTAAACCCTAATTCTACCTAGCTTAGTCCTTCTGGTGCAATGGTGGGAATACAACTTCTAAAAGTGATGTCATTACTTCTATTGAGATGATATGCATGTGTCTAAACTACTTTCATCTAGAGAGAACATGTTTTTGTATTTTTGCTCAAGTGGTTGGAGTTATTATGACTGTGCTTCTTACTGGGTCTTGACTGTGCAGGGGTAAATCAAGGGAAGGAAGGCTTGGAAAGGGTCAGGAGGGCTCTAAGAGGGTCTAAGGGATCCCTCACATAACCCCAGAGAAGTTCACAACGTTCAGATGCCTGGCAACCGTGTTTGCAAGCTTCTACAGGATGTCTGCAGGGGATTCTACAGGAAGTTCAGGATTTCTACAGGAAGTCCCGTCATTTCTATAGGATGTTCTGCAATCGGAGTCTTGGGTGATGGATGAGTGAATGAGCTGTATGGGAGGATAGGGAGGTAGGAGGGGAGCTTGTGATGGCTTATGGACAGAGAGATGAGATGGAGAGGATGTGTGCAAAGCTGGTTGGTCTAGAGGAGGGTAGGGGCAATGGAAGGCCAAAAAGATTGAGCAACGTGGACAATAGAAGAGTTGGAAGACAAATGATCTGACTGGAGGATGATTAGGTGATCTAGGCACGGCTTAGAAGGATAAGAACACGATGAAGTGGCGCTGCGCAGTGTAAATGAAACAAATCACCCTTATCTTGCATGTAAACGAAAGTTCATCAACCTATTCTAATTGTTTTATTAGGAACCAAAGAACAACAATGTCAGTTAAAGGGAAATCGTGCATGGTGCTGAAACAGAGAGTTATTGCTCAAGATCTAAACGTATGGACACCTCTGCAACTGAAAACATTACATCAAGACTTGCATGAACATGTAAAACTGCGTTTTTTGGTAGGTGGCACGGTCTGCACTTCCGGTCCCCAAACAGAGGTGAAAGTGAGCGTGCATTCAACCCTTTTTGGAACTCAAATTAACTTCAATCTCCCTGCGCTAATCTGAACTACTGAAACAACTGCATTCATGACACTAACCTACATAACCACACCAAAACAGTCAACTCAGCAAACTGTGTTTTCCAAGTGCATGTAAAGGAAAGAAATGCAATGCCAAAAGAAAGACAAGTAACAATACAAATGAAGGAAGCCTTAGGCTCTCAGGTTGGGCCCAACCCTGACCTTTAAGAACTCAGAGCTGCCTCAAATCTGCCTTCTTATTCATTAAAAGATAATAGTTAAAATTCTGATGACATGCCAGAAATGGCTTACAAAGTTCAAAACAGAGCTATAGCTCGTAATTCAAAATATGCAACAGAGGTTCAAAAGTCTTTCATCGAAGGCTACAGCCTTAATATTTATACATTATGAGAGCCAAGCTGGCCTCCTAAATTAGTGGAGCTTGGCTATCCAAACTAAAAGTAAACTGCTGTTCTCAAACTTCGTTTGGCTGCCTTCTAGCTCGGTGGTGATAGCTGTTGGAGCTCGGAGTTGTGGGTGGAGAGCACGAGGAAGGCCATTCAATGCCGTGGACAGCCTTCCTACAAACCCTCAATGCCACCTTGGCTGTCTCCTAGCCTTCATTTGCATGGTTTTGCTCCATTAATTGTCAAAAAAACCTGAAATAAACACATGTTAGCCACCTAGGAATAGTGACCGCCCTTCATTCGTACAAATAACATAAATATACTAGAAAATGATGCAAAAGCTATGAAAAATGAAGGGTTAAGCAAGGGTAGTGAGGCCAAATGAGCCCAAAATGTTACCAAATTTGGGGCTCATCAGGCACGGCGCACACAGAGCCCGCCCACAGTGCAATTTTCTAACTGGCGCGGCGCACACCCAAGGCGTGGCGCACTGGGTTTTGCGCGCGGCGCACACACACAAACGGCCAAAAACTTGCCAAAACTCCCTCAAATCTTTTGTGGATGCTCATCAACTCGAGAGGTAGGCTCTATAACATCAATGGTTCCTCAAATTATGTAAATGATATAGTGATTTATGCCTATGATTGAAATGCAACAAAACTCATAAAGTAACCACAAGAAAACACAAAGGGCCATTTTTGCTAGGCTTGTGTAATTGTGTTGTTGATGCCAAGGTCCCATTTTCCCTTCCCTACCATTTTTCCTTACTCCCCTATGCCATTTTTCCTATTATCACTACACTAAAACACTACCAAACCCTATTCCCTTTCCCCTCCTCCTATTGGTCAATACAAACCCCAAACCCTACCTTATAAAAACCCCAAACCCTACCTTGTCAATACAAACCCAAAATCCTACCCTATTAAATAACCAAACCCCCTACATATCCCTAAACAAAAATCCTATTCCCATCACATTACCCCCTCCTAACACTCCCTTTGTTTATTGTTCCCCTTGGTAGCAAATATCACAAAAACGACACCCAGCTTCACCATCATCAAAAAGCAGCCCAAGTACGGTATATAAACATCAATCATGACATCTGAGGGTTCATCAGAGTATGAGGTGGAAACTCACAATGATATAGCCTCAGGAGAACAGTAACCTAGGAGACATCACCGGAGTGGAAAAAATGTTAGGGATGAGCCAAACACCCTCACTGAATTGCAGGCATGCCCTCTTGCTATGTCATGTTTCCAGCACCTAGCATGTTTTGAATTTTGTCAAAGGGTGGCAAATGTTAGAGTTCATCATGAGTTGGCCCGTCTGTTTGTGCTTCACCTACATGGAGGTCAGTCTATCTTGGCCGAGGTCACCTTCACATTGACACCCGAAACTATCTCAGTGGCAACAGGCATGCCAGATGTTGGAGAACAGTGGCATAAGAAGAAGAAGGTGGATAGGCATCATTATGAGCCTTACATTAAGGCCACTTGTTTGAGGCAGCTCACAAGAGTCTTCCCATTCAGATATTTGAAAGATGAGTATGCTCTGCTCATGAAATTGATCATGAAGTACTTCAGTTGTTAGGGGAGGTTCTCTCGCCTATATGCCTATCACATCAGGTTGCTCATGCACTTTACCAGGGTGCGGATGATGAACCTCCCATTTTTCATTTGCGGGAACATAGAGAGGATGAAAAATTTCATGCAGCATAAGACCCCTTAGCAGCAGCTCAACAGTGTTTATCACTTCACTCTTATCCGGATTTTGGTGGATCATCAGTTGGGATTGCAGGGCATTGATTGGGAGGACTTCATCTCCCGTGACTTCTTCAGCACTCCACAGGTAGTATCAGAGGTAGAGCATGAGATAGGTGGTCCTTCTCATCAATATGAGCGCCATGAGGCTGCTACTATGCCAGTGTTCATCACCTATCAGAGAGGGAGTAGACATTTGTTTGCAGCGGCAAACCGAGTGTTATCTCCACCCAGGGTGGAAGGGGCCTCACTTTCGACATCGACGACACAGGAACAAGATAGAGGTGAGGGGCCTTTAGGAGAGCCATCAGGTGAACACGAGTCTAAATTCATTCTCCTTCATGATGATGAGATAGATACAAAGCTGACAAATGCAGATCTTAGAGAGATCATCCAGGAGCAGCAATCAGAGATTGAGGCCTTATCCCTTGACTTGGAGAGGGCTAAGTGGAACATGAAATACTTGGAGCAGAGAAACAAGTATATTGAGGATCAGCAGGCGATCATGGAGCTGCAAAACATTCGTGAGCATCGCCAAGCTGCTCAAAGGAAAAGAGTTGAGCTCACATCAAGAGATCAATGAGGATCGGGAGGCCAATCTCAAGAGAGTCAACATGCACTTGGAGAGGCTGTTGGACAAGGCTGACAAGGACCTTTCTTTACTGAGACACATGGCTTTCCATTACAGGGCGCGAAATATGAGTGCAAAGGCCCGGATAAAGAACTTGAACGCAAAATTGAGCAAAGCAACAAAAGAGGAAAAAGAGGCAAAAGAGCAAGATCGACTCTGAATCTTGGCTGAAGCTTCTTTGGCACAGCATAGCACCCCATAGAGAACCTCCAGCCCAAATTTCAAGAAATTTGGGGAAATTTTGGTCAAGGGACAAATTTTTGGGCAAAACACAAGTTTTTTCTCCGCGCTAAAAATTGGGAGCTCCAAATGAAGAATGGTTTGCATTTTTGGATTCAGCATGAAAAATCATGACAACTGGTGCTTGGACAAGAAATTTGGGCAAGATCTGAGTCTCGAGGAGGTCAAAAACACCCAAAAAATAACCTCTCTGACCCTTTTCTGACACACAGGAAGCAGTCTTGGGAGAATAAATATTTTGAGGGAAAAATGTGCACCAAATTCATAAATTCCACTTGGGTTAGAAAGTAGACAGGACAGGCTTTCCAACAACCACACTTGGGCGCATTTTGGACTCCTGCAAGTGCCTCAAAACAAGCTCCAAAGTGGCATGACACACAGAGAAAATGGTGCGGCGCATACAGGGAAAAAGCCCAATTTTACCTCTGTTTCGCGAAATTTTGATTAGAGACTTCTCCAAGTGGGCCAGCTCATCCACATTTTAGTTTTTTGGCACCTAAGGTGGCATTTAAAGTATTTTCTCTCCAGATTGGCTTCTATCCAAGTGGCAAAGGAAGGCAAACAGTCACCCAAGCCATTTGTCATGTTTGTAACGTTGCACCTGTAGCTGATGGTTGGCTCTTCACCTCCATTTTGTAATGATTCGAGTAACTCCCCAACCCTCGGGTGTTCTATCTCTTCATAGCACATTCTATATATTGTATGCAAACCACTTGCAAAGGGTTGGTTGGCTTGTAACTTCTGGGAGACTGTGGGAAAGAAACTCTGTTTCTTCACTGTATATTTTTGAAAGAGAATTAATGAAAGGCAGCGGCTCTGTTTCATGAGATTCATGTGGTTGTGAGTGTAGCAGATGTATCTCTTATGTTTCATATGTATTTCGTTATGTTTCATAGTTCAATTCATGTTCATTTCCAGTGAAATTTTCTGAGTTAGATAAGGTAGAATTCAATTTTATTGCTCTGCCTGTGGGAAAATTTCATGTTCATTGTTCTTCTTCTATTGAAAAGGATTCATGTTCTTATGCCCTTTTCACTCTCCTAAGAAATCTCTCCATTTCGCGTTATTTCGAACTAAATTGCTACACTTTTCGCCTGTCTTGCCTCATGAAGTAATCTGTGCCTTTGTATTAAATTCTCTGTTCTTTGCTAACCGTTGGTCCCATACCATCCCAGAAGCTCGGTCATTCATAAAAATTGTTTCTTGTATCCATATTCACTTACTAGCCTAAGATCAATATTTCACTGTAAGTCATCTCAGACCGTTTTTGCTTATCTATTAACTAAGCATGACTTGGAGGGAGCCCTCTCCTGTTCTGGTAGGGCTAGCTACCAGACTGAGCGTGGTTTGAGGTTACCCTGAATTTTGTCTTCCTTCAGCCTAGGGCAGATTTAGGTGCTAACATAGTGGCAACTCCATTGGGGAACGAAAATGGTTTGCTTGAAGATTGTTTTGCCCCAGTACATATCTCAAGTTCAGAGCTGATTGTTGATGGTGAACAACGATCAGACATAAGAAGGCTGAAATCATTCACCTGGCAACTCCATTCACTGAAGAATCTAGCAGTCAATCCTTCATGGTGACTCCACTGCAGAGAGATCAGTAGCTTTGAGATTTTCAAAATGGAGCGAGTTGCAAAAAGATACGCTCCCATGAGCCGAAATCACATCCTAGGTTTTCCAAATAAAATTCCGAAGGTAGATTGGTCAACGAATCTGCCTACGTTTAAAGATGATGGTAAGAAGGACGTTGCTTTACATCTAGTTCGATTTCACATGCATATTCGCAAGTTGAAGGTTGATTTTCCTGAAGATTGCTTGATGAAGATATTCCTGGCCACTTTGGAAGGTGAAGCCCAATCTTGGTATGAAAGTTTGTCGCCTGCTTGTATTTACTGTTTAAAGGATTTTCATGCCTTGTTCATTGAAAGATATCAAGAATCTTATCCATCATTAAATCTAGTTCATGACTGTTGCAAACATGCTTCTAATTTTATTGAAAGACTTGAAAAATACTATGAGGATGATAATTTTATGGATGATGAGATCATGGAAGCCTTGTACGAGGATCCATTTCAGCAACATGAAGAGAAACTAGAGGAGTCCCATCAAGATGCTCAAGAAACGTTGCAGCAAAATCAAGATCTTTGTACGGTGGAAAATGAAGGAATTTTGCAACTTGACAGTCAACATGAATTACATGAAATAGATCAACTGGTTGAAGAGTTCCATATCGCTGAAAGTGATGAAAGAAAAAGTGTCGGTTTAGATCTGCCCATAGAAGAAGATAGCATGCAAGGAAGTCCAGTTCTAATTCCACAATGTGATAATGTCAAGTCACCCATTTCAGATTCAAATTCAGATTATGATGACCAAGAAAACCTTGTACTAAGTCCCATGAAAGAGAACTTTGTTGCTGAAATCATCTGGGATGAAGAAGACAGAGCTTTGGATCCGAATGTTCTCATGTCAGCAGAACACAGTCTTCATGAAGAGGTAATCCAGTCAGCTCATGAACAGCAAGATGAGATCGTTGCTCAAGCAAGTAAAAAAGTTCCTCTGGAAGAATTTATGGTAGATGATAGAAATGTTAGTGTTAGGTTTCAAAAAACATCTGAAGTTGCTTTTCTCATGATTGATGAATGTGATGAATGTAATGAGAATCTGGCTGTCATATCGTATGAAGATGACCTACCATATATTCAGACATCAGCAGACCAGACTATTCAAGATTCCATTTCAGATTCTTCCTCATATGTCTCATGTTTTGAAATGGTTTTTGAAGAGGAAATTTGCTCATCCACTTGTTCAGAAATTTTTGAGGACTAGGACCATACTTTTTCTGAAGAACATTATGAAGGAAGATCAGCATCAAAAGAAAAAGACATCTTGTTTCCTAAACAGGAGGTAAATATTCATGTTTTTCATGATCAAATGGCAAATCCATTGCAGTCAGTAGTGAAGGTGATTATTGCAGTATTCAGTGATGAAGGAGATCATGGTCGATTGTGTTTTTGGATGCCCACTTACCAGTATCTGTTCTTGACCAGGAGATATGATCAGGAGAATCAATCAAGAAGGCATCTGCTTGATTGGTTATATTGGAAGACACATTACACATGATTGTACATATTGCACTAATATGCAGGTGGTTGTCATCATAATTTGAAACCCTCGAATCTTGATGGACTGCTTCCATTGAATAATTTTTGTCAGTTCTTGTTTTAGTTAAGTCAATCATGAGTCATTTCATTTTGCATTGAGTCAGTTTTTTCAGTCATGTTGGTTTCATAGTTATTGTCGGTTTAAGTCAAGTTCTAGCCAATAAATGTGTCAAAGTCTTGTGTTGTTTGTTGAAATAATGACTCCATAGCCCAATGGACGAAGGCACTATCTGCTCACCCAAAGATCTGTTGTTCTTGGCACCTCCAAGGAGCTACCATCCCCCATTGGAGCCAATGTTAGAGTCGGTTTGGTCAGTCCTCCATCAGAGATCAAAACTCTTTATGCATTTCATTTTCAGGTGTCCCGCTCCATTCTTTCAGCTGCATTCCGCTAGGGGCATGCCATAATCTGATGGAAAAGGTCATGCTAGTCATTTCGCCTCATGTCTGGCTCCTGCTGGCTTAGGTTTTTTGTAAATAATCACTAAAGTCAATAACAGTCAAGCTCTGGTCCTTTAATGGATAAAAGTAATTTTCGATCATTAGGTCTAGGGATTAATCAGTTTGGTCCTTAATTATGTCTAGTAAAGCCATGCAGGCCAGAGTGATGCCCTTACAAAGTAACGATTCACAGAGTTTCATCGTCATATTGATAAACTTTGACTGTTCTTCAAAACTTTGTTTTGAAGAAAAGTCAAACAGTGTCATTGGTGACAAAATTTTCAAAAAAAAAAAGTCTTCAGTTGATCTCTTTAGGAGCAATCATGGTTTCCATGGGCAAATGTCCTGTCACGCAATCTCTGCAAAGAGTGTTGAAAATTTCATCATTTGAGCCAAAATTTCAGAGGAAAAGTGAAAATCAGGGTTGTTTTAAAGTCAGTGAAAAAGTGTCAAACATGACATTAGAAAAATGGGTTTTTTTAAAAATTAAAATTTAAATCATGACCTCCAAGTCTTTATACACAAGTTTCCATAAAAAATCAAAGTCATTGTGCAATCAAAGGCATAGGGAAAACATTGCAAAGTCGTGGAGTGTGCATCATGCATTTTGGATCAAAGTTGGAGGCGGTTTCAGTGCGCGACGCATATAGACTGGGGCGCAGCGCACACATAGGGCGCGGCGCACACAGAACCTGCCCGCAGTGCAATTTTCTAATTCCCGCGGCGCACACCCAGGGCGCGGCGCACTGGGTTTTGCGCGCAGTGCACACAGAAAAAGGGCCAGAAACTTGCCAAAACTCCCTCAAATCTTTTGTGGATGCCCATCAACTTGAGAGGTAGGCTCTATAACATTAATGGTTCCTCAAATTATGGAAATAATATAGTGATTTATGCCTACGATTGAAATGCAACAAAACTCATAAAGCAACCACAAGAAAACACAAAGGGCCATTTTTGCTAGGGTTGTGTAATTGTGTTGTTGATGCCAAGGTCCCATTTTCCCTTCCTTACCATTTTTCCTTACTCCCCTATGCCATTTTTCCTATTATCACTACCCTAAAACACTACCAAACCCTATTCCCTTTCCCCTCCTCCTATTGGTCAATACAAACCCCAAACCCTACCTTATAAAAACCCCAAACCCTACCTTGGGTTTTGCGCGCAGTGCACACAGAAAAAGGGCCAGAAACTTGCCAAAACTCCCTCAAATCTTTTGTGGATGCCCATCAACTTGAGAGGTAGGCTCTATAACATTAATGGTTCCTCAAATTATGGAAATAATATAGTGATTTATGCCTACGATTGAAATGCAACAAAACTCATAAAGCAACCACAAGAAAACACAAAGGGCCATTTTTGCTAGGGTTGTGTAATTGTGTTGTTGATGCCAAGGTCCCATTTTCCCTTCCTTACCATTTTTCCTTACTCCCCTATGCCATTTTTCCTATTATCACTACCCTAAAACACTACCAAACCCTATTCCCTTTCCCCTCCTCCTATTGGTCAATACAAACCCCAAACCCTACCTTATAAAAACCCCAAACCCTACCTTGTCAATACAAACCCAAAATCCTACCCTATTAAATACCCAAACCCCCTACATATCCCTAAACAAAAGTCCTATTCCCATCACATTACCCCCTCCTAACACTCCCTTTGTTTCATTGTTCCCCTTGGTGGCAGATATCACAAAAACAACACCCAGCTTCACCATCATCAAAAAGCATCCTAAGTATGGTATATAAACAACAGTCATGACATTTGAGGGTTCATCAGAGTATGAGGTGGAAACTCACAATGATACAGCTTCAAGAGAACAGGCACCTAGGAGACATCACCAGAGTGGAAAACATGTTAGGGATGAGCTAAACACCCTCACTGAATTGCAGGCATGCCCTCTTGCTATGTCATGTTTCCAACACCTAGCATGTTTTGAATTTTGTCAAAGGATGGCAAATGTTAGAGTTCATCATGAGTTGGCCCGTCTGTTTGTGCTTCACCTACATGGAGGTCAGTCTATCTTGGTCGGGGTCACCTTCACATTGACACCCGAAACTATCTCAGTGGCAACAGGAATACCAAATGTTGGAGAACAATGGCATAAGAAGAAGAAGGTGGATAGGCATCATTATGAGCCTTACATTAAGGCTAGTTGTTTGAGGCAGCTCACAAGAGTCTTCCCATTCAGATA
Source organism: Pinus tabuliformis (assembly GCA_031772625.1). Lineage (NCBI taxonomy): Eukaryota > Viridiplantae > Streptophyta > Pinopsida > Pinales > Pinaceae > Pinus > Pinus tabuliformis. Next base: position 853,849,459 of record CM062817.1, on the reverse strand, counting down.
TTTGAAAGATGAGTATGCTCCGCTCATGAAATTGATCATGAAGTACTTCAGTTGTGAGGGGAGGTTATCTTGCCTATATGCCTATCACATCAGGTTTCTCATGCACTTTACCAGGGTGCGGATGATGAACCTCCCATTTTTCATTTGTGGGAACATAGAGAGGATGAAAAATTTCATGCAGCATAAGACCCCTCAGCTGTAGCTCAACAGTGTTTATCACTTCGCTTTTATCTGGATTTTGGTGGATCAGCAGTTGGGATTGCAGGGCATTGCTTGGGAGGACTTCATCTCCTGTGACTTCTTCAACACTCCACAGGTAGTGTCAGAGGCAGAGCATGAGATAGGTGGTCCTTCTCATCAGTATCAGTGCCATGAGGCCGCTATTATGCCAGTATTCATCACCTATCATGGAGGGAGTAGACATTTGTTTGCAGCGGCAGACCGAGTGTTATCTCCACCCAGGGTGGAAGGGGCCTCGCTTCCGACATCGATGACACAGGAACAGGATAGAGGTGAGGGGCCTTCAAGAGAGCCATCAGGTGAACGAGAGACTGAATTCGTTCTCCTCCATGATGATGAGATAGATACAGAACCGACAAATGCAGAGCTTAGAGAGATCATCCAGGAGTAGCAACCAGAGATTGAGGCCTTATCCTTTGACTTGGAGAGGGCTAAGTGGAAATGAAATGCCTGGAGTAGAGAAACAAGCAGCTTGAGGATCAGCAGGCGATCATGGAGCTTCAAAACATTCGTGAGCATTGCCAAGCTGCTCAAAGGAGAAGAGTTGAGCTCACATCATTGGAGCAAGAGATCAATGAGGATTGGGAGGCCAATCTCAAGAGAGTCAACATGCACTTGGAGAGGCTGCTGGACAAGGCCGACAAGGACCTTGCTTTACTGAGACACATGGATTTCCATTACAGGGCGCGCAATATGAGTGCAAAGCCCCGGATAAAGAACTTGAAGGAAAAATTGAGCAAAGCAACAAAAGAGACAAAAGAGGTAAAAGAGAAAGATTGGCTTTGAATCTTGTCTGAAGCTTCTTTGGCATAGCATAGCACCCCATAGAGAACCTCCATCCCAAATTTCAAGAAATTTGGGGAAATTTTGGTCATGGGACAAATTTTTGGGCAAAACACAGGTTTTTTCTCCCTGTGGCACGGCGCTATAAATTGGGAGCTCCAAATGAAGAATGGTTTGCATTTTTGGATTCAGCATGAAAAATCACGACTACTGGTGCTTGGACAAGAAATTTGGGCAAGATCTGAGTCTCCAGGAGGTCAAAAACACCCAAAAATTGACCTCTCTACCCCTTTTTTGACACACAGGAAGCAGTCTTGGGAGAATGAAGATTTTGAGGGGCAAATGAGCACCAAATTCAGAAATTCTACTTGGGTTAGAAAGTAGACAGGATAGGCTTTCCAACAACCACACTTGGGCACATTTTGGACTCCTACAAGTGCCTCAAAATAGGCTCCAAAGTGGCGCAGCGCACAGAGAAAATGGTGCAGCGCATACAGCCCAATTTTACCTCCGTTTCGCGAAATTTCGATTCGCGAATTCTCCAAGTGGGCCCGCTCATCTACATTTCAGTTTTTTGGCACCTAAGGCGGCATTTAAAGTATTTTCTCTCTATATTAGCTTCTATCCAAGTGGCAAAGGAAGGAAAACGATCACCCAAGCCATTTGTCATGTTTGTAACGCTGCACCTGTAGCTGATGGTTGGCTCTTCACCTCCATTTTGTAATGATTCAAGTAACTCCCCAACCCTTGGGCATTCTATGTCTTCATAGCACATTCTATATATTGTATGCAAACCATTTGCAAAGGGTTGGTTGGATTATAACTTTTGGGAGACTGTGGGAAAGAAACTCTATTTCTTCACTGTATATTTTTGACAGAGAATTAATGAAAGGCAGCGGCTCTGTTTCATGAGATTCATGTGGTTGTGAGTGTAGCAAAGGTATCTCTTATGTTTCATATGTATTTCGTTATGTTTCATAGTTCAATTCATGTTCATTTCCAGTGAAATTTTCTGAGTTAGATAAGGTAGAATTCAATTAATTTCTCTGCTTGTGGGAAAATTTCATGTTCAATGTTCTTCTTCTGTTGAAAAGGATTCATGTTCTTATGCCCTTTTCACTCTCCTAAGAAATCTCTCCATTCCACATTATTTCGAACTAAATTGATACACTTTCTGCCTGTCTTGCCTCATGAAGTAATCTATGCCTTTGTATTAAATTCTCTGTTCTTTACTGGCCGTTGGTCCCATACCATCCTAGAAGCTCGGTCATTAATAAAAATTGTTTCTTGTATCCATATTCACTTACTAGCCTAAGATAAATATTTCATTGTAAGTCATCTCAGACCGTTTTTGCTTATCTATTCACTAAGCGCGACTCGGAGAGAGCCTTCTCCTGTTCTGGTAGGGCTAGCTACAAGACAGAGCGTGGTTTGTGGTTACCCTGAATTTTGCCTTCCTTCAACCTAGGGCAGATTTAGGTGCTAACATAGTGGCGACTCCACTGGGGAACGAAAATGGTTTGCTTGAAGATTGTTTTGCCCTAGTACATATCTCAAGTTCAGAGCTGATTATTGATGGTGAACAACAATCAGACATAAGAAGGCTAAAATCATTCACCTGGCAATTGCATTCGTTGAAGAATCCAACAATCAATCCTTCATGGTGACTCCACTGCAGAGAGATCAGTAGCTTTGAGATTTTCAAAATGGAGTAGGTTGCAAGAAGATACGCTCCCATGAGCCAAGATCACGTCCCTGGTTTTCCAAATAAAATTTCGAAGGTAGATTGGTCAAGGAATCTGCCTACGTTTAAAGATGATGGTAAGAAGGACGCTGATTTACATCTAGTTCGTTTCACATGCATATTCGCAAGTTGAAGGTTGATTTTCCTGAAGATTGCTTGATGAAGATATTCCTGGCCACTCTAGAAGGTGAAGCCCAATCTTGGTATGAAAGTTTGCTGCTTGCTTGTATTTACTGTTTAAAGGATTTTCATGCCCTGTTCATTAAAAGATATCAAGAATCTTATCCATCATTAAATCTAGTTCATGACTGTTGCAAACATGCTTCTACTTTTATTGAAAGCCTTGAAAAATACTATGAGAATGATAATTTTATGGATGATGAGATCATGGAAGCCTTCTATGAGAATCCATTTCAGCAACATGAAGAGAAACTAGAGGAGTCCCATCAAGATGATCTGGAAACGTTGCAGCATAATCAAGATCTTTGTACGGCGGAAAATGAAGGAATTTTGCATCTTGACAGTCAACATGAATTACATGAAATAGATCAGCAGGTTGAAGAGTTCCATATGGCTGAAAGTGATGAAAGAAAAAATGTCGGTTTAGATCTGTCCATAGAAGAAGACAGCATGTGAGGAAGTCCAGTTCTAATTCCAGAATATGATAATGTCAAGTCACCCATTCAAGATTCAAATTCAGATTGTGATGACTAAGAAAACCTTGTACTAAGTCCCATGAAAGAGAACTCTGCTGCTGAAATCATCTGGGATGAAGAAGACAGAGTTTTGGATCTGAATGTTCTCATGTCAGCAGAACACAGTCTTCATGAAGAGGTAATCCAATCAGCTGATGAACAGCAAGATGAGATCGTTGCTCATGCAAGTAAAAAATTTCCTATGGATGAATTTATGGTAGATGATAGAAATGTTAGTGTTAGGTTTCAAAAAACATCTGAAGTTGCTTTTCTCATGATTGATGAATGTGATGAATGTAATGAGAATCTAGCTGTCATATCGTATAAAGATGACCTACCATATATTTAGACTTCAGCAGACCAAAATATTTAGGATTCCATTTCAGATTCTTCCTCATATGTCTCATGTTTTGAAATGTTTTTTGAAGAGGAAATCTGCTCATCCACTTGTTCAGAAATTTTTGAGGACCAGGACCATACTTTTTCTGAAGAACATTATGAAGGAAGATCAGCATCAAAAGAAAAATACATCTTGTTTCCTAAACAGGAGGTAAATCTTCATGTTTTTCATGATCCAATGGCAAATCTATTGCAGTCAGTAGTGAAGGTGATTATTGCAGTATTTCGTGATGAAGGAGATCATGGTCGACTATGTTTTTGGATGCCCACTTACCAATATCTGTTCTTGACCAGGAGATCTGATCAGGAGAACCAATCAAGAAGGCATTTGCTTGATTGGATATATTGGAAGACACATTACACATGATTGTACATATTGCACTAATATGTAGGTAGTTGTCATCATAATTTGAAACCCTCGAATCTTGATGGACTGCTGCCATTGAATAATTTTTGTCAGTTCTTGTTTTAGTTAAGTCAGTCATGAGTCATTTCCTTTTGCATTGAGTCAGTTTTTTCAGTCGTGTTGGTTTCATAATTAATGTCGGTTTAAGTCAAGTTCCAGCCAATAAATGTGTCAAAGTCTTGTGTTGTTTGTTGAAATAATGACTCCATAGCCAATGGACAAAGGCACTGTCTGCTCACCCAAAGATCTGATGTTCTTGGCACCTCCAAGGAGCTACCATCCCCCATTGGAGCCAATGTTAGAGTCGGTCTGGTCAATCCTCCGTCAGAGATCAAAACTCTTTATGCATTTCATTTTTATGTCTCCCGCTCCATTGTCTCAGCTGCATTCCGCTAGGGGCATGCCATAATCTGACGGAAAAGGTCATGCTAGTCATTTCCCCTCATGTCTGGCTCTTGTTGGCTTAGGTCTTTTGTAAATAATCACTAAAGTCAATAACAGTCAAGGTTTGGTCCCTTAATGGACAAAAGTCATTTTCAATCATTAGGTCTAGGGATTAATCAGTTTGGTCCTTAAATGTCCAGTAAAGCCATGTAGGCCAGAGTGATGCCCTTACAAAGTAATGATTCACAGAGTTTCATCGTCATATTGATAAACTTCGACTGTTCTTAAAAACTTTGTTTTGAAGAAAAGTCAAACACTGTCATTGGTGACAAAATTTTCAAAAACAAAAAAAGTCTTTAGTTGATCTCTTCAGGAGCAATCATGGTTTCCGTGGGCAAATGTCCTGTCACGCAATCCCTGCAAAGAGTGCCGAAAATTTCATCATTTGAGCCAAAATTTCAGAGGAAAAGTGAAAATCAGGGTTGTTTTAAAGTCAGTGAAAAAGTGTCAAACATGACATTAGAAAAATGGTTTTTTTAAAAATCAAAATTTAAATCATGACCTCCAAGTCTTTATACACAAGTTTCCATCAAAAATCAAAGTCATTGTGCAATCAAAGGCATAGGGAAAACATTGCAAATTCATGGAGTGTGCATCGTGCATTTTGGAGCAAAGTTGGAGGCAGCTTCAGCGCACGGCGCATATAGACTGGGGCATGGTGCACACACAGGGCGCGGCGCACACAGAGTCCTCCCGCAGTGCAATTTTCTAACTGGCGCGGTGCACACCCAGGGCACGACGCACTGGGTTTTGCGCGTGGCGCACACAGAAAAAGGGCCAAAAACTTGCCAAAACTCCCTCAAATCTTTTGTGTATGGCCATCAACTCGAGAGGTAGGCTCTATAACATCAATGGTTCCTCAAATTATGTAAATGATATAGTGATTTATGCCTATGATTGAAATGCAACAAAAATCATAAAGCAACCACAAGAAAACACAAAGGGCCATTTTTGCTAAGGTTGTGTAATTGCGTTGTTGATACCAAGGTCCCATTTTCCCTTCCTTACCATTTTTCCTTACTCCCCTATGCCATTTTTCCTATTGTCACTACCCTAAAACACTACCAAACCCTATTCCCTTTCCCCTCCTCCTATTGGTCATTACAAACCCCAAACCCTACCTTATAAAAACCCCAAACCCTAGCTTGTCAATACAAACCCAAAATCCTACCCTATTAAATACCCAAACCCCCTACATATCCCTAAACAAAAATCCTATTCCCATCACATTACCCCCTCCTAACACTCCCTTTGTTTCATTGTTCCCCTTGGTGGCAGATATCACAAAAACAACACCCAGCTACACCATCATCAAAAAGCAGCGTAAGTACGGTATATAAACAACAGTCATGACATCTGAGGGTTCATTAGAGTATGAGGTGGAAACTCATAGTGATACAGCTTCAGGAGAACAGGCACCCAACAGACATCACCGGAGTGGAAAACATGTTAGGGATGAGCCAAACACCCTCACTGAATTGCAGGCATGCCCTCTTGCTATGTCATGTTTCCAGCACCTAGCATGTTTTGAATTTTGTCAAAGGGTGGCAAATGTTAGAGTTCATCATGAGTTGGCCCGTCTGTTTGTGCTTCACCTACATGGAGGTCAGTCTATCTTGGTCGGGGTCACCTTCACATTGACACCCGAAACTATCTCAGTGGCAACAGGCATACCAAATGTTGGAGAACAGTGGCATAAGAAGAAGAAGGTGGATAGGCATCATTATGAGCCTTACATTAAGGCCAGTTGTTTGAGGCAGCTCACAAGAGTCTTCGCATTCAGATATTTGAAAGATGAGTATGCTCTGCTCATGAAATTGATCATGAAGTACTTCAGTTGTGAGGGGAGGTTCTCTCGCCTATATGCCTATCACATCAGGTTGCTCGTGCACTTTACCAAGATGCGGATGATGAACCTCCCATTTTTCATTTGCGGGAACATAGAGAGGATGAAAAATTTCATGCAGCATAAGACCCCTCAGCAGCAGCTCAACTGTGTTTATCACTTCGCTCTTATCTGGATTTTGGTGGATCATCAGTTGGGATTGCAGGGCATTGCTTGGGAGGACTTCATCTCCCGTGACTTCTTCAGCACTCCACAGGTAGTATCAGAGGCAGAGCATGAGATAGGTGGTCCTTCTCATCAGTATGAGCGCCATGAGGCCGCTACTATGCCAGTATTCATCACCTATCAAAGAGGGAGTAGACATTTGTTTGCAGCGACAAAGCGAGTGTTATCTCCACCCGGGGTGGAAGGGGCCTCACTTCATGATGATGAGATAGATACAGAGCCGACGAATGCAGAGCTTAGAGAGATAATCCAGGAGCAGCAATCAGAGATTGAGGCCTTATCCCTTGACTTGGAGAGGGCTAAGTGGAACATGAAATACCCGGAGCAGAGAAACAAGCAGCTTGAGGATCAGCAGGTGATCATGGAGCTGCAAAACATTCATGAGCATCGCCAAGCTACTCAAAGGAGAAGAGTTGAGTTCACATCATTGGAGCAAGAGATCAATGAGGATCGGGAGGCCAATCTCGAGAGAGTCAACATGCACTTGGAGAGGCTGCTGGACAAGGCCAACATGGACCTTGCTTTACTGAGACACATGGCATTCCATTAAAGGGCACAAAATATGAGTGCAAAGGCCCGGATAAAGAACTTGAAGGCAAAATTGAGCAAAGCAACAAAAGAGGAAAAATAGGCAAAAGAGCAAGATCAGCTTCAAATTTTGGTTGAAGCTTCTTTGGCATAGTATAGCACCCCATAGAGAACCTCTAGCCCAAATTTCAAGAAATTTGGGGAAATTTTTGTCACAAGACAAATTTTTGGGCAAAACACAGGTTTTTTTCTCCCTGTGGCGCGACGCTAAAAATTGGGAGCTCCAAATGAATAATGGTTTGCATTTTTGGATTCAGCATGAAAAATCATGACTACTGGTGCTTAGACAAGAAATTTGGGCAAGATCTGAGTCTCCAAGAGGTAAAAAACACTCAAAAAATGACCTCTCTGCCCCTTTTTTGACACACAAGAAGCAGTCTTGGGAGAATGAAGATTTGGAGGGGCAAATGAGCACCAAATTCAGAAATTCCACTTGGGTTAGAAAGTAGACAGGATAGGATTTCCAACAAGCACACTTGGGAACATTTTGGACTCCTACAAGTTCCTCAAAACAGGCTCCAAAGTGGCGCAGCGCACACAGAAAATGGTGCGGCGCATACAGGAAAAAAGCCCAATTTTACCTCCGTTTCGCGAAATTTCGATTCGCGACTTCTCCAAGTGGGCCCGCTCATCTACATTTCAGTTTTTTGGCACCTAAGGCAGCATTTAAAGTATTTTCTCTCCATATTGGCTTCTATCCAAGTGGCAAAGGAAGGCAAACGGTCATCGAAGCCATTTTTCATGTTTGTAACACTGCACCTGTCGCTAACGGTTGGCTCTTCACCTCCATTTTGTAATGCTTCGAGTAACTCCCCAACCCTTGGGCGTTCTATCTCTTCATAGCACATTCTATATATTGTATGAAAACCATTTGCAAAGGGTTGGTTGGCTTGTAACTTCTAGGAGACTGTGGGGAAGAAACTCTGTTTCTTCACTGTATATTTTTGACAGAGAATTAATGAAAGGCAGCGGCTCTGTTTCATGAGATTCATGTTGTTGTGAGTGCAGCAAATGTATCTCTTATGTTTCATATGTATTTCGTTATGTTTCATAGTTCAATTCATGTTCATTTCCAGTGAAATTTTCTGAGTTAGATAAGGTAGAATTCAATTTTATTGCTCTGCCTGTGGGAAAATTTCATGTTCAGTGTTCTTCTTCTGTTGAAAAGGATTCATGTTCTTATGCCCTTTTCACTCTCCTAAGCAATCTCTCCATTCCGCATTATTTCGAACTAAATTGCTACACTGTCTGCCTATCTTGCCTCATGAAGTAATCTGTGCCTTTGAATTAAATTCTCTGTTCTTTGCTAACCGTTGGTCCCATACCATCCCAGAAGCTCAGTCATTCATAAAAATTGTTTCTTGTATCCATATTCACTTACTAGCCTAAGATCAATATTTCACTGTAAGTCATCTCAGACCATTTTTGCTTATCTATTCACTGAGTGTGACTTGGAGAGAGCCCTCTCCTGTTCTGGTAGGGCTAGCTACCGGACTGAGCGTGGTTTGTGGTTACCCTGAATTTTGCCTTCCTTCAGCCTAGGGCAGATTTAGGTGCTAACAGAAGGCAACCTATATAAGATACAATACAATACATCATCATCATATTATTTTCATGATCTAGCTGAGGCAGGCATTCCAATGCTCAGCTTTATAAATTCATTTTCATGTACATAGAACAAATAATCATCTGCGGTTGCAGACTAGTGATTCTTTATATGTAGAGTCATCATCCCTAGTTTGGATGATCATCTGTGCAGCTTTTGTGTACATTAGATGTCTTTATATTCCTGAATATATCACAACGTGGATGGATGAAACTAGATCCGAGGTCTTCAAACTTGTTCAATCTTCGCCCAATGTTCAAGTCGATCAATGTGAAAATATGTCATGAAGTCGAACATGGAAAGACATTGCCTGATTACCAGCCAATAATGTAAGTTGTTAACAGATGCGAGAGGAATCACCGATAATGATAATGACCCTCAAGGTACTACAGTACAATTCACGTGGTGTGAATATATGATCCGATGTCGAACATCACGCAAAATATTTTGGTCAAAGGCCATTGATGTCAACCTGTCACCGGAAGTGAGAAACTTTCCATTGAGGCATGCAAGCTTCAAAGTATTGAAAGGGTTGTTTCTAAGTCAACTTCTTGGATAATGAGTTGATGTCGACAAGAAGTGACTCGTCGTAGGAGGGCCTTAATGTATCCCACATCTACGACACGAAACAAATCAAATGATTTTATGGAGGTGAAAACGATCTGACGACACAAGGTTCAGGAATGGCAGTCATGAAAAATGGGGGGTGAGGGTATTGCAGTGGATGAGGCATTAACTGGATGGTGAATTCTTTGAATGACTTCTCTTGAACATATCGACGACACTGAGATGGATTGGTAGCGTTAACCCCAAAAGATGGATGGTGTGGAGGACCAATGGTGATATGACTGGTGAATGGAATAACCCAACCCGACTCAATCATGGTGATAGAGTGAAAGTGTCATGTTCAAGAGCGACCTGCTACCAATAAAATTCTTCAAGTTTTCTTCCATTTTTCCCCACTCATTGCTGATCAGTACCTCTTTATTTTTGTCAAGCTTAAGGAGGATAACAGATGCTTGTTCTATAATTTGCCCTTTGGGCAAACCTGTCGCTATGTTTTAGCGAGCCTAGTGACAGTGAAACTCGTTATTGTCTGGGTGGACAAGTTTGTCGCTATTTTTTTAACGAGTTTAACAACAAGGATAACTCGGTCCTTTTCATGTTTAGAGAGTTTGAAAAGGGATGAAAAGGAAACTCTAGCAGTTCTTTTTTGTAGCATAATCCCTTAAGTCCGAAAAAGGATAAAATAATACAAAAGGGATGATTTTTCGATCACTTTAGCAAGCTAAAAAGACAAGCGCTCGAACTTTTTCATGAGATAATCCCTCAGGTCTGAAAAAAGATTAAAATATAGAGGACGGATGGCACTTCCAATCACTTTAGCAAGCTAGAAAGGCCAATAGCTCGATAATCTTTTCATATTTAACGAGTCTGAAAAGAGTTTAAAGGAGACTCGTTTTGAGGAACGAGTGGCGTTTAGGGTAGCAACTGGTTCTGGGTAAGCTTGGAACTTCTCAAAACATGGTGATGTGAAGAGGGTGGATAATAGGACCACTCATTGCAACTACTCCTCAAAAAGGTAAACAATTAAGTGGAAGCGTATGATTGGCCAAAATGAAGGTGATGGCAGGAACACAACCAAAGTTCAAAAGGTTGATGTTATGACAATCACAAGTTATTTACCAAAGGTGGGTTCATTTTTTAACGAGCTTGAACTATGGGGGAACATATGCTCAGTGGCGGGTTTATTTTTTAACGAGCTTGGACCTTGCGGAAACATTGCTCATTATAGTGGTCAAAATGTTCAATTCAGCATTTATCACATTAGATTCTTTCATCGGTCCTTCAACCTACTCAATCACTCCATCAAATTGATTAGAAATACATACATATGCACGAAAAATGAATTAAAACTAACATTTTACTTGAAGTATGTGAATAGTAACATAAAACGTAGTTTTACCTTCATTTTCAAATTTAGGATTTTAGAGCTCTGGAGTGGTTTTCCCCCTCATATTTCATTAGTTGATTTCGGGAGATCCAGTGGACTATTCTCTGTGCCATTAGGACCAGGTAGGAGCTAACCCTGAGCTCTTCATTTTCATTCCATCCTTTCTTGATTCTAAGCAAGTTTTTCCAACTCGTTCTCCTACCATCACACCTAGCCTATATCGAAAGATGTGATTCATACTGAGCTGTACACTGGCCAGTCAGTATGCATCTCACCTTGCTCAAAGATAGGGTGCGATGGGCGCAGAAGGGAAACTTTACACAGTGATTTTTCATGAAATTTTTGCCTGTTTTTACTCAAATTTGGATCCTAACTTATCTTTTGTCTGTGTTTTAGATATTTGTTGGATCAAGATGGTTGTCACATGGCGTGTATGCGAACATGAAGAAGAGGACATGATTGCTTTACACAACCAGGGTACATTTACTGCATTACGAAACTGTGGCTTGCTCAAATTCTTCCGCATATCTAGCATGAGGCAACAAATCGTTGCAGTATTTTCTTGATGCTTGGGATCTGATCAACCAGGTATTCTAGATCATAGGAAAATCTATTCCATTGACAATTGAGGATATTTACTTTCTAACGAGGTTATCGAGGCGTGGTTCCCCTCTTTCTCTATCAGGATCCGCTCGTGGGGGTGAATCTGTGAGAGATTATATTCATCAGTTCTGCAGAGATGGCAAGATCAATATCTGGGATGTCACTAATCGGCCCTTGAGGACCATTTTATTTACCTTTTCTAGATTGGCTGGCAGCGCAGCTCTTCATTGGAAAACAGATCTTACATGCAGTATGCCCTGGAATTCCTGGAACCAAAGGTGTTCAACTGGTGTGAGGCAGTACTTCCTGTCATAAAAGAACAACTCTCCAAAGTAAAGAATGGAAGATCCAAGAATTTGGTTACGGTTCCATATTAACTGCTTTTTCCTTGGAGAGGATTCCACTGATGCAACCTTAGTACATTTCACTAGGATTCCCATCATCGAGGGAACCACAGATGCAGATATGGGTTGATCTTATGGCTAGACATGCGGGTCAGTCACAGATTTCCCTCTCTGATGCTTTCTTTGAGTGGTTCGACTATCAGGAGATGGTCTTTGCGGAGTATCCATACATTGGGATGGATTTCCGAGGTGACTCGGATTTGGTGTTACCGGTTGGCAAACAGTGGAGTGCTATAGGTAAAATGATTTGACCACATCTTTGTTTATCAGTTTTATAATGTTTTGTGGTTTTAAATGTTATCAAGACTAATTGAACTCGTATGTGTGTGCAAATATTGGGCCAGTGCGACCAGTGGCACGCCCACAGGCGACAGTTGACACTCCAACAGGAGAGGCTGTAGGGAGGGCCATCCTTCGAGATTTGGACATATCGGAGACCCTGGTAGTGCTGCAGGATCAGATCGAGGGCCTCAATCTCGGTATTCAGGATGTTAGGACCAAAATTTTACCCTTGAGGTTACAGTGCCACACTATTGGTGTGCGGAGCCGATTCGAACATATCCTTTCTTCGGAAGATGACTCTCTCTCTTCTAATTCTCGGAAAGAAACAAACTTTTTGAACGGATCCATTTATATAGAGTGTTTTACTTGAGTACTAACTTGAACCAAACACTTTGGCTCTGATACCAATTTTACGCAGGGGCTTCAAAAAAAGCTTGCAACAGCAACACAGCTGCTAGGCCTTGCTGAGTCTCTTCTCTATTTTTGCCACTTACTCTAACTTACACAAACCCATACATGAACCCGTACACGAACCTACTAACACATTTCATGCACTATCGACCTTCTCAACGACTTCCTTGCCTTTACACAGTCTGGTATCCCTTCTGTGCGTTGGCAAACCTCTGGCGAACTTCTAGCAAACCTCAATATAGAGTAACTTAAATAGATATTACCTCAACAACTCACTTTAATGCATAAGTACTCAAACGCGAAATGGTGATAACACTCATTTATATTATTTCAGAAATGGATTACAGAAGGATTACAATCTATTCAATCCTGAGATAGACTGTGTTTGCATTTACCAGACTTTAGCTACTCAACTAGGAGATAACTTTACTGGAGGCTACCTGGCGAGATCACAGACTCAGTCTCTGAAACACTGATCTTAACACTCATACAGATAGACTCTCTATAGATCTAGCCACTTTAGGTTCTCACCTGTGCTGAACACACAGATGCACAGGCTTCTTAGATCACCTAAGACTTTGAGATTTCTTCGTGATGCAAGCAGATCAGACAGGAGTCCGCAGTTGCAGAGCAGGAAAAACTCTTGACTCTAAGACACCAAAACTTCAAACACTCAAACTCTGAATGCCTTGAATGAGCCTTACTCCCTTTCTTATATAGGAAAAGGAGGGGACAAGCATCCAACCATCGGGATGACAAACTTGGTACTGAAGGAATCTGTCAGATCATGAGATGTGGCTCAAAGCACACCAGAAGTCAGAGAAGTGCTCTGAGTCTCATCACTGAAGATTATTACAAATCTACAGAGAATAAAATGTACAAAGTGGATGCTTTTTGAACAAAAAAAGCCCACGAGAAAATCTGGTCACAAATTGTCCTTGTGACTGGACATCATTTTTACACTGTGGAGACTTTTACAGACAAGTCCACGGGAACCAAAATAAATTAAAAAACTGTAATTTCGGGAAACCGAAATTTTTTATACAGATTTTCATCCCAAGCCTTGGTAAAAATCCTTCTCACAATCATAGGCTTATTTAATATAATTTGATGCTTAATTTTTGTGAGAATAAGCCATTGGTGATGTTTGTTCATATATTCTTTTAACACCTCGTTATCTTGGAGAGGATATCGATCTAGGAGAGAAAACATGTCTTTAACAGTCTCATAAGGAGAATGGAAGCAATCAGGAATATTGTGTTTAAAACATATATCACAACCCATGGTAAATAGGATCTATCCCTGTTCTGTTCATACCATAAACAGTCCACCAATCCTGCATCCAATCATTTTTTTGGTTCTGTTGCATGATTCTTGTGGTCCCAAACTTTATCTTGGTGTAGTGGGTTTCTTCTTTGCTGTCTTTATTTAATATGTCCCACCACAATCTTTTATAGATGCCGAAATCATAGACTGTGTCAGGAAAGATGAGGCTGGGGTCCTTTCTGGGCCATAGTGCTGCATTATGTGTTGGAAAATGCCAAGAGGTGTTCCTCATTCGATTTCACACTATTTACATCCTAATTTATCCATGACTTAAAACAATGTTGTTCCATATGTACAATATGACACAATTTCAATTAGCATGGAAAATTAGGTGAAGTATGGCACAGTAACATGAGATTCGGTGGAAGATTGACAATATGTCGGAGACAATATTTATAGTGGTAGAGACCACCTTATGTTGACACCTTCCAAAATCACCACTACAGTCAAAATTTTGGCATGAATGACGTGGAAGATGGAAGGAAGCATCAAATTGGTGGTGTCTTTATAAATTTTGTGGTCTCATTTTCTTTATCCAAAAGAATTTGAGTGCCAATATGTATTGTATATTTGCCAATAATTATGTTAAGTTCGCGGACGATATTGACAAACATGAAATGGCAGTAGGAAAATGGGAGTCCCTTCATGTCAAAGTTGAACCTTTCCTAGCTTGGGTTCAACCTATTATAGAGGTATAATTTATAAATGTCCTTTAAAAATTTTGAACTAGTAATTTAAAAAGATGATTGGCTATCTCAATGACTTAATTTGTTAAATTTTATTTTATGTATATTTTTAATAATAATTTATTTATTTTCATCAAATTTTGTTTATGTTGTAATTTATATATGAATTTTAGATCGTGTGTCATAACAAGAAGTTCTATTACTTATGGAAATTTTAAGCTAAGACATATCTCATTATACATATCCACATATTTATTATGCATTTCTATTAAAAATGATTCATAATTTTTTAGCATATCCTTAAACCTTGAATTAGTGTAATAGGCAAGGTGAGTTTAAATTGACATATGTTGTTGGTGCAACATAACATTGGTTTTAGGAGTATGAATAGTCTCAAACTACAAAAATAAAGAATATAGTTGATGTTGAAGAAGATAGTTACAAGTCGCAACCATGTACCACAAAAGATTGTAGTGGCCATAATTTAAGATTTCCTTGGAAGGAAAAAAGAAATAATTGAAATTCATGTTTGGAAGCACAATAAAATGGGAATATGGCCCAACCTTTTAAGTCATCTTAGAGGAGAGGTGATAATCATTCATTTCAAACTTACATGCTTTCATTTTTTGAAATGATAATTGAGATTATTATTGGCTATAATTGGAATCTTCATGTTTTCCATTATATTCACAGTCATGAGATTAATAATCTTAGCAATGAAATGTAAAAGAGGGTTCATCCACAATATTCAAGTTAATCATCCCATATACCTCTACTCATTTTTTAGATACATATTTCTTTATGATCACTTATGCTTGTTGTTTAAGAACATGGATCTTCCTTTCAAAATAAACTAAACATAAATACTGTCAAATATTTCGAATCTACTTCAATCAATAAGCTACCAGAGTTGTATAGATAAAATACCAATAAGTTACGTTTTAAACTCTTCGACTATGACTTCTTAATATGCCCAAATGTTAGTCAAATTACCTCATGCTATAACACCTCACAACATTTATGTGATTCTAGAATTGATCAATTCATGGTATATTTATATCCAATCTTCTAACATTTCCCAAGTACGAGGCCTTCAATTACCAATATTTAGAAGCCCTTGTTCTAAGTACACATTTGTATTTTCAACTAATAAAGTTTGTAAATGACTATGTTAGCACTTTTAATTAATAAATTTATATTGATTATGACCAAGGAATTATATATAAAGCTCTATAACCATGATTTACGGGTTTTGATAAAATTTGGCTGTTCAAACAACATTGAAATGGGGATATGCAGTTGGGTCGAGGTTGCGAAGAAAGGTAGAGGAATTTTAAGGTTTAATGTCTTTGGAATCTATTAGGAACATTGATAATGTTGTCTCCCTCTACTAGGGAATTTATTTGTAAACTTTTGGTTATCATGTGACTAAGCTTTACAAGCTAAAATTTAGGATTGATTTGTTTTTTCACCCTAAACCTAGCCCTCCAAACTTCATTTTCATTATCTTTGAATTACCTATATTCACACACTATTTATGTTAGTCACTATGCCTTCTCATTATTATATTTCTTCATTAAAAGTGATGATTATGATGGGTTGTGTAGTTCATTTCATTTGTAGTTTTCCTCTTCTATGAGATCACAAATACTAATAACTTCCATTATTTGTGAGATTAAATATATTAGTATTTTCTTTAAGGAAACTCTATTTATATGAAACATATGAGGCTACTATATGGACCATAGTATTTTTTACTTCAACCATCCATCATTTTAAATACTACTTTCTAAAATATTTCCTTCAAGTCACAAACTCTAGGATTTGTCCCCAGTGAAAAGGATCTTCACCACTATGAAATGTAACATTCTTTTTTCTAATCCCCAAGTTTTGAAATGTAATTAAAGGATGATAATGTTGGAGAGGCAATATGGATATATTGCTAAGATTGTCTGTTGTAAATATTTTTATTAAATAATAAACTATTAAATTTGAAGAAGAAGGAGAATCCTATATGAATCCTAATGTATGGAAGGATAGGTTACTTAGGAATTCTGTAAGGGAGAATGGGAAGTTTACCATCTTCCCTAAATTTAATGTTATGGCCCCTATGCTCTTGTTGAACTACCAACTACCTAAGTAGCTATGAGAGGATGGGGGAGAATGTGTTGGAGCGACCTGAGCATGGGCTATGTACGTCATAGTAGAGTGTTGGTTGACTTCACATCCCAAGAACGGGAACTTGGACCTTTCCTGTGTGAAGCAACACTTGTGGGTAGAAAACATGTCAACTTTTGAGTTAGCTGTTTTGAGTAGAGTTTGGAAGATGGTAACAATTAGAGAAAAATATATAAAAAAAGACTTGAACTATCTGAGTGAACCTATAATCCTTGTGAATGCACAAATCTAAGAACGACAACATTGCGAACTTGTAAACCTTATGATTGGAAGTTGGACAACAAATTATAGGCTTGAAGTGTGTTAGCTAAGGAAACTACAGAGAGAGCCCTTCACTCGAGTCAGGTAGACCAAGAAGAACTCTACTATTTTGTTGTGTTTGTTCATGTGAAGCACTTGAAGGAGAATGGATTTCCAAGGAAACCATAGGAAGTGGAGAAGTGATCTGGGAGGACCCAAGATGACTCAAAACTAAATAGTCCAAAATTGAGATGAAAAGGTTGCCATGACGAGGAGCTCAGTGATATCTTTCCAACATAACCACAATGAGCCCAAACAAACTTCATATGAGAAAGTTATCACATTCTGAAGTTTTGCAAAAACATGCAAAAGGAAGGATATAGGCGAGATGTGGTAGTCCCAAAGGGTGACATGTGGCAAGTTGTATGAAGGACACATGGGAGGATCAAAAGAATAAACATGATATGAGGTTGACGTGGCAGTGATATGGTAGCATCAACCGAGGACAAATGGTAGAGACAATGGTGTGGCATTTATGTGGCAATTGACTTCGTAGGTGGTTGTGCAACTGACTAAGTCTTGGGTGTTGATTGTGTGACATGTGGACCAATACAGTGGAGTAATGTGTTCACTTAGGTTGGAACAAAACTCTCTTGACCACTCTAGAAGAGTTGGACAAATGGTTTGAACTCATGACCTTGTCAGCAACAATCCAAAGAGTCATTGTTGCACCAACCATTGATTCTTACTATGTATAAGTGCAAACTTCTATTTGAACTTATTACAACCTGCAATGATTTTAAAATAGCATAGGTGGGCTTTGAACTTGTGAAGCCATTGTTGAAATTGGAAGTCAACTTTGAATTTTCAATGTATAATGGCAGGCTTAATTCATAAATATTAGATAATTGGATTTAGCAAATAGAAGTTTATTATCATGTCTAGCAGATTGTTGAAGAAGACATAAAGTTTCAGTTGGCCTATTTATGACTGGAAGGTACAATGTTGGTTTGTTGGGACAGTAAACTTGAAGAAGGTAGTGAAAATATTTTTAAGATCCTTTTTTCACGGTCAAAATTCACTAATGCATTAAAGAAATAGTTTTATCCTTTAGCATACACCCATAAAGAAATGATGGAATGGAAAAATTTGAGGCAAGGAAAAGGACAAAGCATACAAAGCTTTACAAAATAATTTAGGAAAAAGGGATTGGCTTTAAATATTCCATTATATAATCTAGAAACTCTTTTAAAATATATTGGTGCATATCATAGTTACATTCACCATATTATTTTCTTAATTAATCCCACTAATTTGGATGAAGTATGTGTCCAAGCTACTCATCGTGATTCCATGGGAAATAATGTGCAAAGTGATTTGAAACAAAAGTAAACATATAAGTTTTTATAAGTCAATTTCAAAGGAAAAGGGAAAGGCAAGAAGGTTGCTACAATGCATAAGTGTTATATAATTATATATTACAGAGCAATGGAACACATAAAATATTACATAAATATAAACAAAGAAAATGCATAAAACAAGAGAGACATATATATGTGGTTCACCGAGTTTGGGCTACGTCCACAAAGAAACAATCAGTCCTTCCTTTTATATTATCAAGAAAAATGAAGAGATACAACCTACAACAGATCTGTTGTAATTCCATCTTCGCTCTTAATCTCCTCTCTCTTCCTCACTCAGAATATAGATCTACATAGATGCAATACAATTCCCTCATGTATAGTGAGGGGTTGCCTTCTACGGAAAAAAATCCTAAATTAAACTTAACTTCTACCGTCAGATCTTCACCTAATGAATGACCCAGATTGACTACGAAATTACAACATTTTACAAGGAAATTTTACATCTATTTTTAGCTTCGCCGGGGGGGTCCAAATAATCGTTGTCGCCCCTCTTTGACAACCCTGACGACATACATTTTACAGGCGGCGTTACCACCACATTGCGAACTAAAGTCCAATGCGGCGACACCTCTGAATAAAGAAGATAATTAGGCTCCACACCGAAGAATAAGAAGAGGCAAAGCCTACATGCTCTCATTGTAGAAAGGAAGGGTACAATGATGCTCATTTTTGGAAGATACATCCTAAACTAAGGCCTAAAAGGTTTAGAGGCAAAGGAGAGAAAAATACTATTGCCACAATGCAACAAAATTTAGGATCTGATTCAAGAGATGAAGCTTATATCACAACGTTAGAAGTGCAAGGTAAAATATCTTCTCATGACAATTCTAGTTCTTCTAATCCATCTCCTAGTCCTAAAAGTAGAAGAAGTGAGTTTTTTCACATAAGGGTGATAATTAAGCATATGAAAGTTGATAATATTTTTTTTATATTGGTTCCCAAGTAAATGTAATATCTGATGCAATTTTCAAGAAACTTGAATTATAAACAACACCTCAAAATAAACCTTATCCTCTCTACTATGTATGTGATGATGCAAAGCTACAAGTAACCAAACAATGCAAACTTAAATTTTCTATCACTTCAAAATTTGTTGATGAGGTTCAATTAGATGTGGTTCCTCTTGATATTTGTGGAATTGTATTGGGAAGCCATTACTTGTATGAAAGGAAAGCCATATTCTTCAGGGAGGATAACAAATATCACCTCACTAAAGACGGGGTTGAGTATACTGTAAGGGAACATAGCATGAATACTAAATTATCACTTGTTAGTGTAAGGAAAATGAAGAGGCTCATAAATGCTAGAAAGAAATTTGTACTTATATTTATGAAAGCAAAATATGTTGAACAACGTAGTGATTTTAAGGGTTGTTATCCTTCTCATAAGGATGAATTAGTTAATCTCATTTCTAACTATGATGAAATATTCCAGGAACCTGAAGGATTGCCTCCCAAGGGGGAGATTCAACATGAGATTCAATTGCAAGAAAGTTCCCTTCTTCCTAATGTTGGTATGTATAAGATTTCCATAATTGAGAATGTAGAGATAAAAATTAAGTTCAATAATTTCTTGAAAAGGGAGTCATCATGCCTAGTTCCTCTCCACGTGGATCTCCTATTGTGATAGTACCAAATGTTGATTCTTAGGGTATCCTCTAAACTAATAATTACTTCTGATGATTTTAGTTAGGTTAATATTTTTTTGTATTCATTTATCATCATAAAGCAATTACACATAGGAGCTCAATAATAAAAAAATATGCCAAAAGGATAATAAAGAGACAATTACACATGAACACAAGCATTTACCCTAGGAAAACCCACATGGGGGAAAGCCAAACAACCTTTTCCTTAGAGAAATTCTTGTTTTAAAAAAGAGATACATCTAAACATCCTATTCATTTACAAGGTCAAATTGACCATCAAATAAACTTGGTTGAACATAATCCAACTCCATCCTAGTCAAGCCATATTCCCAAAAAAATTGGTATCATTATGTTTGCTTAGAATTAGGCCTCTTTCCTTCCTCAAAATCCAATCCTTCCCTAGAAATTTGGTCCAGTACAAAGATTTGTCTAACATAGAGGGCTACCATAAAGATTTAGTCTCATACAACAAAGATTCATCTAGCACAAAGGGCTACCACAAATATTCGGTCACGTACGTCATATTTATTTCATGCACAAAGGGCTACCACAAAGATTTGGTCCTGTACAACAAAGGGAGAAATTCATCCTTCATCTTCATCCTTCTTTCTTCTCTCCTTCACATGGCTTAACATAAGATATTATGTCTTTTAGGATGAAATATGAATTGGTGCTTGAGAAGAGGTAGAATATCTCCTAGATCCATTAGGCTGAATGGGTTCCTTTCTTAACAAAGATGACTTGAACACTTGAAGGGGCCAACGTGACTAGGAGGAGGCTGCCATGGTTTCTTTTGGAGACAAAAATTATATTTTTAAAAGTTCAAATTTTCTTCTTTTGAAAAGAGTATGAGGAACACGCTTTACAAATTTTTCTTTAAAAATACATCATGGACCAAAAACAATAATTATGAAGACCAACCATAGTTATAAAATTCAAAACCAAAGAAGGATGGTACATGGAGAATGTGTGTTGACTTTCGTGCAGTAAAAAAAAATCTCGGTAAACAATCGATACGCTATTCCTTATATCAATGATTTGTTAGGTTATTTAAAATATGCAAATTATCTTATTAAGTCAAATTGTGAAGTGGTTATCATTAGAGTTAGATTGCAGAAGGTGATGTTTGAAAAACAACTTGCAAAATGAAGAAGTGTTTGTTTGAATGGTTAGTGATTCCTTTTGGGCTTTACAATGCCTCAACAACTTTTATGCATTTGATGAATGACATTTAACAAAGTTATCGATCAAATGAGAACTATTACCGGAAAACGATAACTATATCCAAAGGACCCCAAAAAGACATGAAAAAAATAGCCCGAAAATGAAAAGTGTTGATTTTGCATCACCACTCTTTTTTCTTTATATATTTATTTCAAAGTAAATTTTCAATATTTTTTAAAAATAATAGTGCCCTAGGGATTTTTGAGGGTGTTGAAGCCATATATACAATTAAAAAAAACTAGTTTAAATAACACAAATAAAGATTTCACCTCAAATTTTTCCAACAGATTCCAGCACCAGAAAGTCCAAAAAGTCGCATTAAAGACAACTCTTATATAAAGATTAATGAGTCAAGATCCTATAACAAAAATAACTAGCCTAGATCCATCTTAACTCCGGATCTATCAAGCGTCGAGAGGGATCAAATCTCTTGAGGTGCAAACCTCTTTTTTGAGTGTAAAACTTGAGGAAAGGTTTTCACCTTGAGAGATTTGATCCCTCTCGGCGCTTGATAGATCTAGAGTTAAGATGGATCTAGGCTAGTTTCAGTCATGTGCAGCCAAAGAAAATCTAACTAACAGATGATTGATTTTATCAATAATATGTAAAATCATCTAATATTAAATATAATCATTTTAAATATGCTAAATATGTCCCAGATTAATCTGATCATTTTAATTTTAAATTTTCTTAGTTAGCTCGGTTTGTTGAGATGATAAATATTGTGAAGAACTTTAATGATGAAAAAAAAATTGAATGTAAAGTGACAATGTAATAGTGTTGAATGATAGAAAATGTGAATAATAAGAATATAGTAAATTACAAATAGTATTTCATTGTGATTAATCTCAAACTATTTTCTTCTGCTATTCTTATTGTCACCCTTGTTACTTTTGTCATCTTTTCATATCAACTATATGAAAAGGACACGTTAAATCGTAAACCATTTAAATATTTAGCTCAATATATTGTAGTAAACATCATACGTTGCCTCTCTTTCTCTCCAATATTAATAGGTTGAATTCTTACAAAACAAAAATCAATGTACATTGTTAATAATTTTTTATGCTTACAGTGAAATCAATGCACAATATTGATCCAATCACTTTAAATTATGTACCATCATACATCCAATTACATCAAATCAGAAATCAACTTCTACACTGAAATCAATGTATCTAATGTAAGAAACCAAATAAGATTAGAAAACAACATTTACATTGAAATCAATGCATCTAATGCAAACAATCAAATACAATTCAAAATCAGCATTTACACTCAAATAAATGGATCTAGTGAAAGTAAGAAAATAGGTTTACAAACCAACATCTACATTGAAATCAATGCATCTAGTGCAAGCAATCAAATTTCATTAGAAATCAACATCTACACTAAAATCAATGCATCTAAACTGAAATCAATGCATCTAGTGCAATAAATATTGTCCTCTCTCCGCCCCCTCCATCTATATATATGTATCTCCCTCCATATCTCCATATTTGTCTCTCTATCTCAACCCCCCAAACATACATGCTCTCTCACTCCATATCTATCCATCTCTCTGTCCCTCCTCTCTCTCCATCTATCTCTTCCCTCTCTTCACTTTCCATCTATATCTCTATCTCCCTTTGTCTCTCTATATCACCCCTAAAACATACACTCTCTTTCTCTAATCTATCTATCTATCCCTCCCTCCTCCTCTCCCCCTCTCTCTCTTCCCTTTCTCTCCCTCTCCCTCGCTTCTATCTCTCTTCCCTCTTGTTATCCTCTCTCCCTCTCTCTCTCTCTCCACCTTTCTCTCTCTATTTCTTTATTATTATCTACCTCCCTCTTCCTCCCTCCAACTCCAACTCTCTCTCTCTCTCTCTCTCTCTCTCTCCAACTCTGTTACTATATTCTTCTCCACCCCATTTTCTCCATCTCTCCTTCTTTGTCTCTTTATCTCACCCCCAAACATACACACACTCTCTCTCCATATCTCCCTTATCGCTCCCTCTCTCTCTCTCCACTTCTCCCTCTCTCTCTCTTTCTCTCTTTTCCCTCCAATACTCTCTCTTCCCCCATCACTCTCCTCCTCCTCCTCCTCTCTCTCTCTCTCCAACTATGTTACTATATCCCTCCCCCCCTCCTTCTCCCCCCTTTTCTCTGTCTCTCTTTATTTGTCTCTTTATCTCACCCCTAAACATACTCTCTCTCTCTCCATCTCTCCCTTGTCACTCTCTCTCTCTCCACTTCTCACTCTCTATGTATTTCTTCTTCCCTCCCTCTCTCCTCCTCTCTTGAAATCCCTCTCTCATCCTTCCTCTCTCTCCCTCTCTCTCCTACCTTCATTTCTCTTCCCCCATCTCTCTCTCTCTCCGCTCTCCAATCCTCACACTATCTCCCTCCCTCTCTCCTTCTCTCTCTCCCCCTCCATGTTTGTGTTTCCCTCTCCCTCTCTTACCCTTCTCTACATCTCTCACTCATCTCCCTCTCTCTTTCCTCATTCCTCCTCTCCCCTATCCTTAAGTTTATCTCCATATCTCCTTTGTCACTCCCCCTATCTCTCCACCTCTACCACTCTATGTATTTGTTCTTCCCTCCCATATATATCTAGAGTTAATATATATCTTGATATATTAATATATATTATAATATAACAAACTTAATATTGTATTAATCTAAAGTTTTTAAATTTAATAATATTAATATTAGGGTTAATAATGTTTTTTTTATGGTATTAATAATAATTTGGTCGATGGTATTTGGCCCATGGTATTAGTAGGTTTTATCTAAATAAAACATATTTTTTGAGTTTTCGTAAATATAAAGAGGTTTATGGAATAAATGTAAAATAAGGTTTTATTTATTTACAATACCTCTAATTTATTTATATTTATATTTATTTACCATACATCTTTTTTGAGTGTTCCTAAACCTCTTGATATTTTAATTTTTTATTGTGTTTATACATACTAATAAATGTTAAATGTTAAACATTTTGTTTAATTTTACATTTACATGTTTATGTTTTGATGTGAGATCTACCCCCATACTGGGTTGCTTACATTTACGTTTTTATGTGAGATCTACCCCCCATACTGGGTTGTTTACATTTACATTTATGTGAGATCTACCCCCATACTAGGTTGTTTACATTTACAATTACCTTTAAGTTTACATTTTTATGTGAGATCTACCCCATACACCGCTGTAAAGCATTTCTCTGGGCGCAATAATTAAAAAAGATTAAAACTAAAACAAAGCAATCAAAAGGGAGGGTAATTTTTTTTTAATACCAACTAGTTTATAAAAAATAATATTTTAATAATAATTATTAAGATCAAATAATATTCCTAAATTAAAAAAAATAAAAAATTATATAATCATGCCAAACAAAAAAACTTGATGTAAATTTTGAAGTTTTTCTTAAATATATACATAATAATAATGATAATCTAAAAATTTAGCATTATTGCTTTGAAGTAATCTCTAATATGCAAAAAGATCAAATCCCTAAAAAACAAACTTTGCATATAAAAAAATTTGATGTTCATACAGATCCAATATTAAATAGATCTAATATTAAATAAATCTAATTTGGTAATAATTTGACAACTAGCAATCAAATACAATAACTCCACCAATGGATCATATGGGGTAAAATCTCGACACAATGTCTAATAGTTCGTACAAAATCGAGCACGGGGCTGGTCTGTAATGAAGCACGTTTCGAGCAATGGACCACACCGTGTGGGGTTCATTGTTGACCATCTGCGTAAATTCCACGCGGTGGATGCTTCCTGTGGGTTTCATTGTGGATGCCACGCGGAAGATGCTTTTCCTAAAGTAGAGGCGCACGCGATGGATTTTTCTTTTGAACTGATTTCTTTTTTAAGTGAATCATAATGAGTTATTTTGGGTGTGAACATACGTAGTCAGTGATTTTCTCGATTGAAGCCATTGCTTTCTCATTTGGGGTGGTCCATTTTGAATTTGTGTAGCCTAAAGAGGGGACAAATGGATTGAATAAATCATATTTAGGTTGTAAGGCGTTTTTAGGTCGTAAGGCGTTTCTGTCTGAAATCAACTCCTCTCTTTGTTTACGTGTCATTTTATGTACCATACGATTAGATATTAAACGATTACACAAATTTCAAGCGTTAGATCAATGGCAAAAAAGAAGAAACACGGGCAGAATGGAGTGCTCACTGTGATTTGAATTCATGGTTATTGTCAATCGCAGAACCTGCGCATACCTCCGCAATGCCCTTGATGCCCTTCGTTTCCGCGGAGTTTCGACCTTTAAACTGCAGACCACCTTTGGTGGCCACCCTTCCCGTTTCCTGTACAGGCAGGAACAGACGAAGGTGAGCCAATTGCATCGAGTGTCCATGCACTTAACCATGAGCGGCCAGCCTTTCATCCGTTCCTTTTCTAAGCCAGCTCTGCAAACCAAACAAAATTCAAACACGAATCCCAAGCAGGTTTCTTACGCGGACATGTTGAAGCGCCAAGAAGAAAAGCTGTTTGTATTCGACCAATTGAAGCACAAATTCACCCTTCCCAAGAGACAATCTTCTTCTGCCGTCGTCGAGGCGGATTTATCCGACTTAATGGAAGTCCAGGCGATCATGACTCCTCCTGAGAAGGAAAGGCACTCATTAGCAGGGAGTTATTTTTCAAAGCATGAAGAATCTCCTCTTTCTCTTCAGCGACAGAGTCCGTTGAAGACGTCTGTGCACAAGAAAATAAATAAATTTCAGGTCAGTCACGATGCGCGGGAACAAAGGTACGTCCAAAGCGAAAAAAAATTAGAGTTACTTATCTGGAGGTCGCAGGCTCAATCCACCACCAGAACATTTTTATTTTATCAACGTCGTTCGCTGGCAAACCATATCACTATCCAGTGAAGGACCGAAATGGCCAAAACTTGCATCTGCACGGCGGCTTAAAGATACTATTAGATAGTCAGCTTTCACAAATATTTTGTGACAAAAGAGTTTATAAAAGGTCAATAGATGCCGAATTAGTGTGGTTAAAATGTTATTCTCATTTTTCTAGCAATCTTTTCCGTTCGGATTTTAAATATCGTGAATTCAAAGACGGTTCTTAAAGTTTGAGTAGCATCTGCTGTGTTTAGCTGACCGTTTTGCTGTAGAGATATTTGTTTTGATCCTAGCCTGTTGCTTGATTTAAAAAAATACAAATCTTAATGCCTTAAAAAAATTAGTCGAATGCAAAACGAGTTCGCTTTCTGTTTTCGGTATTATAAGTATTGAGCTTTTTAAGCGGAATTACGGCCACACTGCGGATGCGGTTTATTTAAGATGAATTCTTCTATGTTTGGCTTTGCATGCCTTCTCTGGCATATGTGCAGGTTTCCATCCAGAATCAAGTTGATCAAGGGCTTAGGCTTTTTGCATTGCCCCGCACATTAGAATGATTTAATTTAAAGTTTCTTTATTGAGTATTGATTGTTTCTAGCAAAATTATGATCACACGCACGTGACAGGCTCTTCCGCGTTTGCTGGCAAGTCATCTCTGAAATCTCTGCAGATTTCTGTCGAGAATAAAATTTATCAAAGGCTTTTTGCTTTTCCATATCCATGAGGATAATTACGCCATAAGGCGTTTCCCTCTGAAATCAACTCCCCTCCTTGCTTACGTGTCATTTTGTGCACCATACGATTAGATGTTAGACGATTACACAAATTTCAAGCGTTAGATCAATGGCAAGGGGAAGAGACACGGGCGGAATGTAGTGGTCACTGTGATTTGAATTCATGGTTATTGCCAGTCGCAGAACCTGCGCATACCTCCGCAATGCCCTTGATGCCCTTCGTTTCCGCGGAGTTTCGACCTTTAAACTGCAGACCACCTTTAGTGGCCACCCTTCCCGTTTCCTGTACAGGCAGGAACAGACGAAGGTGAACCAATCTCAGTTTCAGTCCCACCTTTTCCCTCCTTCCCGACTATTCTTCCAATGGCAGGAACAGTTGCAGTATTTGAACGCCTGCCCGGCACCTCCTGCCGGGCAGATATCAGCGGAGGACGGCAGGAGATTGCTGAGATTCGTCCGGTTGGAGGATGCCAAAAAAAGAATGCAGTGGATTCACGATGACCGCATTTCATAAGACGAGCTGCTGCGAGTTTGCATGGAGTCGTTGGAGGGGACTTCAGAGGAAGAAGCGAAAGGAATAGCGAAGCTACTTGACGAATCGGGCCATGTTCTCGTATTGAAAAAGACTATCTATTTTCGTCCTTACAAGGTATATCTAAATCAGAGCTTCTTTAGCATTTCTGGGGCTCAGGATTCACTGATTTGGGATTTTTGGTTGTGGTTTCACTGATATTCTTTTTTCTTTGGTGTGGTTTCAGATAGCAAGAGCTTTCGAGAAGATCATGCCTACGCCCCTTGCAACGAAGAGCGATCCTTACAAGGAAGAGCTGGAGAGACTGGAGAAAGAAAAGGAGGAGATTGCTCAGAAAGCTCAGAGTCATGCCATGACAGAATTACGGTTGGGGTTGGGGTTTTTTGGACTTCAGACAGCGGGTTTAATGAGGTTGACATTCTGGGAAGTGTCATGGGATGTGATGGATACCTCCGCAATGCCCTTGATGCCCTTCGTTTCCGCGGAGTTTCGACCTTTAAACTGCAGACCACCTTTGGTGGCCACCCTTCCCGTTTCCTGTACAGGCAGGAACAGACGAAGGTGAGCCAATCTCAGTTTCAGTCCCACCTTTTCCCTCCTTCCCAACTATTCTTCCAATGGCAGGAACAGTTGCAGTATTTGAACGCCCGCCCTCCTGCCAGGCAGATATCGGCGGAGGACGGCAGGAGATTGCTGAGATTCGTCCAGTTGGAGGATGCCAAAAAAAGAATACAGTGGATTCACGACGACCGCATTTCATATGACGAGCTGCTGCGAGTTTGCATGGAGTCGCTGGAGGGGACTTCAGAGGAAGAAGCGAAAGGAATAGCGAAGCTACTTGACGAATCGGGCCATGTTCTCGTATTGAAAAAGACTGTCTATTTTCATCCTTACAAGGTATATCTAAATCAGAGCTTCTTTAGCATTTCTGGGGTTCAGGATTCACTGATTTGGGATTTTTGGTTGTGGTTTCACTGATGTTCTTTTTTCTTTGGTGTGGTTTCAAATAGCAAGAGCTTTCGAGAAGATCATGCCTATACCCCTTGCAAAGAAGAGCGATCCTTACAAGGAAGAGCTGGAGAGACTGGAGAAAGAAAAGGAGGAGATTGATCAGAAAGCTCAGAGTCATGCCATGACAGAATTACGGTTGGGGTTGGGGTTGGGGTTTTTTGGACTTCAGACAGCGGGTTTAGTGAGGTTGACATTCTGGGAAGTGTCATGGGATGTGATGGAGCCCATTTGCTTCTTTCTTACATCAATTTACTTCATGGTTGGATATATATTTTTCCTGAACACATCCAGAAATCCTTCATTCCAGAGCTTCTTCAGCGTTCGCTTCGGTGCCATGCAGAGAAGACTGATGAAGAAAATGAATTTTGACATAGAACGCTTTAGAGAACTCTGGAGGTTATCTAGGCCTGGGTTGAAGCCCCCTTATTGTCGTAGGCGTCTCTGTAACTGTGATGATATCTAAGATCCCTAACTCTGTAATTTTTTTAGCATTTTCATGCTGACGATTTGTTTAGAATTATTTGGAAATGCTATGAAATGGATTGGTTCACCAGAATAGTTGATATGGGTTACATTGTTACTGCTTGATTATTGAATGATTAGTTCTACACTGTAAGACTGTTTGTGCTATTGAAAGACCAGACAACCTTTATGCTAGAATTGCTATCTTATTATTTGAACAGAAAGGAAGTTTTAAAATATATATATATAAACTGTAAAAATTTAAAAAACCTTAGTGATCTACTAAAATTTAGGACAAAAATCTTCCCATAACATTACAGTGTCTCCCCATAACATTTCAGTGATAACAAAGCAGAAATCGTGCCAGCTTGGATGGTAATTAAAGATGGAACCACCGGAAGCAATTTTTTGGCAAAAATATGCAAAATCTTGGGCCCTAAAAATCTTCCCATAACATTACAGTGTCTCCCCATAACATTTTAGTGATAACAAAGCAGAACTCGTGCCAACTTGGATGATAATTAAAGATGGAACCACCGAAAGCAGTTTTTTGGCAAAAATATGCAAAATCTTGGAGGAAGCTGGAAGAACAACAAAGTCTTTGAGGAAAATGGAAGAGCAGCAAGCAGAAAATATCAACAGTTTCCCAGAATGGAACAAAAGATTAGAAGAATTTAACAAAATGCCACATCTAAGAAAAATAAGATGGGACAAATTCTAGAATAACAGCAAGAAAAACGAACCAAATGATACTAATGATAAGTACTACAAAAGAAAGTATAAGAAAAAATGAGGCGAAAGAAAAAGTGTGGACATAGTTATCTTCCCCTAAAAATATGGATGATCCGAGGACAATGGGCCTTGTGACTGAAGCATCTGTATCAGATAATCGGTCAATAGGTGATAAGTGAATGGTGTTATTTCATAGTATTGCATGGTATATTAGTTGCTGGTTGAAGACTGGTTGGCATATCAGCTCATAAATTAGAAATGCAATATTATTTAGTTCTCGGTTATTTGCATTGGTGAAAGGTGCTTCTTGTCATTGTATGGTATATATCAGAATTGTATCTTTGGCTGAAATCTAATATTAAGGTTGTTTTCAGAGATTAGGCTTTCACCTTAGGCTTTCAGAGATTAGGCCTTCACCTGTGTAAGGGGCATTTAGGGACATGAAAAGAACTAAAAGAATTTTTCTCTGCTGTTTTAATTTTCAGTTGCAGATATGCCATCTCTTCATGGATTTTGTGATTGATGGTATCAGGTTATAGATAGTTTGTGTGCTATGGTGGGTATATGTTTTCACAGTGGCATTCTCCTATGTAGATTGTTGGATGAATTTGCTATTGCATATGTTACGGATTGAATCTTCTTGTTTGGGCTTTTGGACGAGTTTTTAATATTTATTTGATGTGTAATGATGATCTGAATATGAAACTACTTGAAATTCGTTTGCAAGGTATTCAATTCAGAAATAAACATATTTAAAAGCTTCCCATGTCTGGCAGAAATGAAACACATGAATTTTTCAGCTGATTACAACCCATTTAAGCATAGCAGAATTATTTCCTTTTACTGTTTAACACATAAAAACAAATTTGTTCTGCAAAATAAACCAACCACATATGCACAAGAAGTTGATAAAGCAGTTCACCCCCTCCAGGGCTACGTCTGCTGGGTCCAAAGCCTCCAAATGAGCTTGTCCTTGTTTTTATTAAATGCTCAAATTGAAAATACAGCTGAATAGAAGCATCTACAGGAGAAATAGATGGTAGAAATGGATTCAGAACACATGAATCCTTCAGGATTGACTATTGGATCACCTCCAATGGATACCTGCAACATTGTACAATCTTCCCAATATTGGCCCCTGGTGGCTCCTAGAACTTTCACGGCTCCAAAACATATGAAAATGACTTCTGATGGCTGTAAGACCTGCACCAATGGCTTCAGAAGGTCAAAAATACCCAAAATCAAAAAAAAATTCGTCCAAAACCGACTTTCTGGGCCAAAGTTATGGCCATTTACTCCAGACTGCCAGTTTCCCCTAAAAGAACTCCAGCTAACTTTAGTGAAAGTCCAGTTAGCCCCGCCAAATATGGCGGGACCGCCAAATATGGCGGGACCGCCAAATTTGGCGCTCCGCCAAATAAACCGCCAACTAAACTGCTGTAATATTAAATGCTTTCATCGGAGTGCGTGCCCGGCTGTTAGGTGTGCTGGCGGTTAGTTTAGCCCACGGTTCCTGGGCGTGGTCACATGGAGGGCGGGGCTGGCCCTTAGGGGCTGGCCCCCTTCTTTCCCGCCCTTAGCACAATTTAAAATTTAAATATAAATTCTTGCGCCCATTTAATAACAACTGATGCGGTGGCCTAACGGTAAGGCTTTGGAGTGATAAGGTAGAGGTCGCGGGTTCAAACCCGGCCCCTCCCAAATTTGAAATTTTTAAATGCGCCCAACAATGCATCGCTGACGTCATCTAGGGCCACGTGGCGCCCTCCGGGCCTGCCACGTGGCGCCCTGTGATTGGCTGCTGAAAGGGAATATTCCCTGGAATATTCCAAGGAATATTTTGCGGAATATTCCTTTTTTAATTTTTTTTTTTAAAATTCCAATTTTCTAATGTTTTGGGCAAAATATTGTTTTGGCCATATCTCCCTCATACGGCGACTGTTTTCCGAACCGTTTGCGGCACCGGAATCGGGAGGACGAGCACTTTCCATTCGTTCAGCTGTGAACCAGTTCTGAGCACTTTGAATTTTGAGCATTTTTACAACACCTAGGACTTGAGCACCTGATCACGCCTCCCCATTGGGAAGCTTTTGGACCCCAAAAGCCTTCAATTACCTATTAAAGAGGTGAGGGTACATCTCCCTCACTCTGTCCACCTCCATCCACTTTGCCTTGTTCGGTTTTCTGCCTTTCAAACCAACCCGAACATAATCTACACTGCCACTCCTTGAAGTACGTGTCCTTCTGTCAAGGATTGTATCTTCTTTCAGCTCATCTAAGAATTCTGGCGAGAAATCTTCTATAGATGGCAGCTGAACAACACTTTCATGATCAGCAATCAAAGGAGGTTCATACAAACGTAAGTTCTCCACATTGACAACAGAATACATTTGCATGTAGGAAGGCAAATCTAATTGAAAAGCATTATTTCCAACCTTCTTGAGGATTTTGAATGGACCATAACGAATAGGCTTCAGCTTTTTACCTTCTCCTTGCATTCTTTCCTTACTAATGTACAGCCATACCTGATCCTCTTCTTGAAACTTGTGATCGACTCTATGCTTGTCGTGTCTTTCCTTGTACTTGCTTTGACTTTTCTCAAGCTGTTCTTGAATTTGCTGATGTATTTGCTGAATTCTTTCAATGAATGAACGAGCTTTGTCAATATCACTATGTCCCTCAATGGCAACATCTTTCTCAAGAATGAAATCAAGAGGTGATTTTGGCAAGTAATCAAAACAAGCTTCAAACGGTGAGGTGTTGGTGGAGGAGTGCTTGGCACGATTGTAAGCATGCTGTATGTAGTGCAAATGTTCATCCCAAAGCTTGGGATGCTTGCTGCAATAACCTCTCAAGAGGTGCACAATGGTTCTGTTCACAACTTCGGTTTGTCCATCTGTTTGTGGATGGAAAGCAGTGCTTTTCTTCAACTTTGTGTCCATCATCTCCCATAAGTTGGACCAAAAATTCCCCACAAATCTGGAATCCCTGTCACTAATAATGGAAGTAGGCAAACCAAAGTGAATCCATACATGATGAAAAAATAATTCAGCAGTTTGTTCAGCAGTTATAGTTTTCTTACAAGGCATAAGTATACACATTTTGCTGAAACGATCAACTACTACATATAAATAATCATGCTGCTTTCTAGATGTTGGCAAACCTCCTACAAAATCCATAGAGATGCTCTCCCATGGTCTAGAAGGTACCGGCAAAGGAGTATACAAACCAAGCTTCCTATTGCTAGGCTTGCTTGTAGCACATAATGAACAACCTCTTATGAACCTTGAAACAGAATCTACCATGCGAGGCCAATAGCAATACCTCTGTAGATGTGCAACTGTTTTGGTCACACCAAAGTGGCCAGCAATAAGAGAAGAATGAGCTTCTCTCATGACATTTATCCTCTCCCCCTGTGGTATACACAACTTGCCCAAATGAAACAGCAAATTGTTATGCATGTGATAATCATTTTCCTCTACATGATTCCCTTTACTCAAATTAGCATACACATCTTTAAAGTCATCATCAGATGCATATTGTTCTATGTAACTATCATGTACAATGGAATCATTCTTAAGTAAAGTAACAGCACCAATAATAGGCCTTGAAAGCATATCAACAACCTTATTCAAAGTACCTTTCTTGTACCTTATTACCAAATGGAACTGTTGCAAGAAGCCCATCCATCTGAAGTGTCGTGACTGTTGTAACTTGCTTTGTGATTGCAAGTACTGTAAGGGCTGATGGTCGGTATGTATAACAGTTTCTTTGCCCATCAAATAGTATTTCCACTTTTTGACGCTTTGTACCAACGCATACAACTCCTTATCATATGTAGGATAATTTACAACAGCACCATTAAAAGTTTCAGAATGAAATGCAATAGGCTTACCATGCTATAGAAGAACTGCACCCATAGCATAATCACTAGCATCCGTTTGTATCTCAAATGGCTGTCTCAAATCCGGTAATGCAAGGACTGGAGCTGAACTAATCTTCTCTTTCAAAGATTCGAAAGCTTTTTGCTGCTTGCCTCCCCATTGGAAAGCATGCTTCACACTTGTCACTGCATGCATAGGAGCTGCTATAGAAGAGAAGTTAGAGATGAACTTCCTCCAATATTGAGCTGCACCCAAAAAAGTTCTTACCTCTGTTATGGATTTGGGAGTAGGCCACTTCACAATAGCCTCAATCTTAGCAGGATCAATTCTCAAAGCACCTCCTCCTACTATGTGTCCCAAATAAACCAAAGAAGTCTTTCCAAATTCACACTTTGACATTTTAAGAAATAACTAATTCTTCTTCAAAACATCAAGTACTTTTCTAACATGCATGACATGATCTTCTCTAGACTTGCTGAAAATTAAGATATAATCTAAGTAGACAATAACGAAATCATCAAGAAAAGGACACAAGACATCATCCATTACCCGCATGAAAGTTGCAGGTGCATTGCACAAACCAAATGGCATCACAAGCCACTCAAAGAGTCCTTGTTTGGTTTTAAAGGCTATCTTCCATATGTCACTTTCTTCAATTCTTACTTGATGATATCCACTACGCAAGTCTAACTTAGTGAAATATCGAGCATCTTTCAGCTGGTCTAGCAAATCATCTATCCTTGGGAGTGGGTAACGATTCTTTACCGTTATCTTGTTCAAGGCCCTGAAATCAACACACATACGCCAAGTGCCATCTTTCTTTGGAATCAATACAATCGGTGACCCACATGGCGAAGTACTTGGCCTTATGAAACCCTTGTCCAACAAGTCCTTGATTTGCTTCTTTATTTCAGCATTCTCCATAATAGACATGCGGTACATGCCTATGTTTGGAAGAGGACAATCTGGATGCAAATGGATTTCATGCTGAATCTCCCTCTTAGGAGGCAAACCTGTTGGCTCCTGAAACATCTCATGATATGCATCAACTACATCATACAGATTTGATTTAAGTTTTGGATCACAATTGTCAAATGACTCATGATTCACATCAACCTTGGGCTTAATCATAAGAAGAACAAAATTCTTACTTGAATTGACCAGCCTTTTTACTTGTCCTGCATTCACCATCGCTATATTTGTCTTCTTGCGATGAGCTCTAACAATGAACTCCTTGCCATCTTTGAACAAATGATATTTGTTTTCATGGCGATGAAAGATAGCTTTCCTGTCAAACAAGTAAGGACTTCCCAAAACAATTCCTGCTATATCAAAAGGTACCACATCAAGTTCAACTGTATCAATAAAATGTGCAGTAATTGCAAAGCGCAATGTGCACTTTCTTGAAACTTGTAAATTTGCATCCTTGCAAATCCATCCAAGTGGATATGGCTTCGGATGTGGAACGGTCTCAAGTTTAAGCTGCTTGACCAATTCCTCTGATATAAGGTTTGATTGTGACCCACTATCAAAAAGTGTGTCAATTTTAGTATGTTTTGAAATCACCCTCACATGAAACAGTTCAATTCTTTCTTCCTCATTAGGAGCTTGTACATGGCAGTTTGAGGTACTAGTGCTGGCTTGAGTTTCAATTTCTTTTCCCTTCAAGTTTTTCAAACCCATGGCTGCAATTTTGGTTTCATCACCTGAATCTTCCCCTAAATCTTGTGGTGTAGATGTAGGAGCAGCAGTTTTCTGTTTCCCTTTGGATTTGTTAAATTGAGGTCTTTTTTCAGGATATAGTTTCCAACAGTTTTTCTCCTCATTGCCTGGTTTAGAACAATGTTTACATATCACTTTCTCACTCTCCTGTTTGACAGATGCATTCTTTTTTCCTTTTCCCTTGGAGGTTTTCTCTTTGATTTTCCCCTTGGGGGGCTTGTTTCTACCCTCTTCAAATGTGTTTTTTCCCCTTGCCTCTAAATGGGTAGCTTGGACACAAACCTCGTCCAGGCTCGTAGGGTTAAACATCAAGATGGTGTGTCTAAGGTAGCTATGCAAGCCACCAATGTATTTCAGCAAGGTTTCTTGGGTCTGCAAATCTACCCCTAACAAGAGAGCTCTTCTCCTGAATTCTTGGGTGTAGTCTTGGACACTCTGACCCTTAAGTTGTCTGAAATTTTGCCAGTTCATAATGGCTTTCTGCATGTGAGCAAGAGGATAAAATTGTTTTTTAATGGCTAACAGAAATTCAGGCCATGTTAAGGTAACCTTACCAAATTTCTTGATCTCCTCTTTAGTCTTGGCCTCCCACCAGACCAAGGCTGCTCCATCCATTCTCAAAGAAGCCAACTGAATCTTTGTGGCATCATCATGCATATTTTGGATCCTCAAGTAAACTTCCAACTGCCTAATCCAGTTGTCAAGCTTTTCTGCATTCACTTCACCATTAAACATAGGTAATTCAAATTTTACATCAAGCTTTAAAAAAGGACTTTTTCCAGAGGATCTATGCTTATGAACAGAAGAAGACGAAGATGAAGAGGAAGAAGGTGAAGATGGGGGTGGTGGATCACCATTTCCTCCATGTCCTTTCTTGGAATGATCATCATCCTTCTTACCTCCTGAAGAGCCTTCTCCTTCAGGTGGATGTTTGGACCCTTCTCCAGCCAATTTCTCATTTCTTTCTTGGTACAATATCCTCACCATTTCAGTGAGATCTAAGAAAGCCTTTCTGAAGATTCTTTCTTCTTCTCTTGGATCTGTCTCTAGAGGAATTTCTCCTCCATTCTTAGACATCCTTGAAGCTTCTGCTGAGACTCTTGAGGGTGAAATTGAAGGTGGAGGTGATGGCTCTCTGGCCCTCCTTGACTGAGGATTCTCTCGTTCTCTAGTCAACTGTCCTTCCCCTCTTTTAAGTTTCAACCTGGTAAGCATCAATACTTGCAAGACAATTAGAAGATCTTTGCACAAAAACCCAGTGCTCTGATACCAACTTGATCTGAATATGAAACTACTTGAAATTCGTTTGCAAGGTATTCAATTCAGAAATAAACATATTTAAAAGCTTCCCATGTCTGGCAGAAATGAAACACATGAATTTTTCAGCTGATTACAACCCATTTAAGCATAGCAGAATTATTTCCTTTTACTGTTTAACACATAAAAACGAATTTGTTCTGCAAAATAAACCAACCACATATGCACAAGAAGTTGATAAAGCAGTTCACCCCCTCCAGGGCTATGTCTGCTGGGTCCAAAGCCTCCAAATGGGCTTGTCCTTGTTTTTATTAAATGCTCAAATTGAAAATACAGCTGAATAGAAGCATCTACAGGAGAAATACATGGTAGAAATGGATTCAGAACACATGAATCCTTCAGGATTGACTATTGGATCACCTCCAATGGATACCTGCAACCTTGTACAGTCTTCCCAATACTGGCCCCTGGTGGCTCCTAGAACTTTCACGGCTCCAAAACGTATGGAAATGACCTATGATGGCTGTAAGACCTGCACCAATGGCTTCAGAAGGTCGAAAATACCCAAAATCAAAAAAAAATTCGTCCAAAACCGACTTTCTGGGCCAAAGTTATGGCCATTTACTCCAGACTGCCAGTTTCCCCTAAAAGAACTCCAGCTAACTTTAGTGAAAGTCCAGTTAGCCCCGCCAAATAAACCGCCAACTAAACTGCTGTAATATTAAATGCTTTCATCGGAGTGCGTGCCCGGCTGTTAGGTGTGCTGGCGGTTAGTTTAGCCCACGGTTCCTGGGCGTGGTCACATGGAGGGCGGGGCTGGCCCCCTTCTTTCCCGCCCTTAGCACAATTTAAAATTTAAATATAAATTCTTGCGCCCATTTAATAACAACTGATGCAGTGGCCTGACGGTAAGGCTTTGGAGTGATAAAGTAGAGGTCGTGGGTTCAAACCTAGCCCCTTTCAAATTTGAAATTTTTAAATGCGCCCAACAATGCATCGCTGACGTCATCTAGGGCCACGTGGCGCCCTCTGATTGGCTGCTGAAAGGGAATATTCCCTGGAATATTCCAAGGAATATTCTGCGGAATATTCTTTTTTTAATTTTTTTTAAAAAAATTCCAATTTTCTAATGTTTTGGGCAAAATATTGTTTTGGCCATATCTCCCTCATACGGCGACCGTTTTCCGAACCGTTTGCGGCGCCGGAATCGGGAGGACGAGCACTTTCCAGTCGTTTAGCTGTGAACCAGTTCTGAGCACTTTGAATTTTGAGCATTTTTACAACACCTAGGACTTGAGCACCTGATCAAATGAGTTTTGAACCCTAACACCCAACTTAATATAATACAGTAACCTATTTTAGCATGGCCCCCAACTCAGCATTAACACAATACTGTAATTCATTTTAACATGGATCCCCAACTCTGTATTAATAGGGGTAACGTCAGGGTTCCAAGTTTGCATCAACATATACTGACTATTGCAGCCTATAGATGCACCATAAAACAAGTTACAACAAATATAAAGCAGAAGAGTGTTTTGCCTTCACACAGCTGTTGTGTAAACATCCAGCCAAAAAACCATGCCAAGCCCCAGACATCCATACAAGTTGAAAAGAAATAGGGCTTTTTGATAACACAGTAAAGCTCAAGGAAAAAAATACTACCATATATTTCTAGATTTTCAGTCAATACATGGTAATATAAAATTCAGGCTTCAACAAATAATTTGGGCCTTGGATCTTCAGACAATACACTCTAATCTTATTTATCCAGCTTCAATTTTTTTCTTGAATCAGGTGGCAGTAACACTAAGCTACATTGAGTTAACAACAGCAAAATTTTAAATTGAGTAACACACATTCCAAGTTAGCCCAAGGCCTTGTGCAGCAATTATCCCCGAATTACCCCTTTCTAACAAGAGGCAAACAAATAATCATGTTTATCAGGGATAGCAAATGCAGGAAATACATCAACTAAAACATGCAAGATGAATATACTGAATGTTAGATTTTTTGTTGATCTTCACATATCCTCTGGACCTGCATCTCCTAGAAAGCAAGGTTTTGTCTTACTGTCTATGTAAGGACAACTGAATAGTACTTTAGGAAGGTTAACTGACCCTTGCTTTATGAATAGCCCTTTAGGAAGAAAAAATCATTTTAGCCTTTATCTATAGAGAAGTATTGAATACATTTAATTAAATAATAAAAAAATATATAATGAGGCAAAAAAAATTGTCACAAAAAAAGAGAGACAGAGGAGAATGCAACAGAGAAGACAGCATGATAATCAGGGAACAACTTGAATAGATAAATTGTAGTCACACTCTGTAAGTGTGGGAGAATTCCAGATAATGTAAGGTTGACTCATGCATTTTATTTCCAAAGCACTGCGATTCTCTATCATATATTTTTCTCTCTAATATTTGTCCACTGTGAATACATCATTTTTCTGCTAAAATTAAAATATTTCAGTGGATGGTATGTCTTTTATTTGTTGTACATTCATGCCTTAATCAATAAATTTGATTCCAATTGCTGAGCACTCTAGTGTTGCGAACACAAGCTCAATATCTCTCTTTGATCACTGGAATTTTTTCCAATATTTGATACCAAAGCTAATGGTCTGTTCATAAGGAAGGCCAGACTTTATTTTTCAGGTTGGTTACTTATTTGAAAAAGAACAAGCAATACAACAAACACCCATGCAAATTAGAAGTCTCAAAGTACACCAGAACCATGGCTGTAGCTAGCTTGACTTTCTTCTTTGTTTAAAACAGATCTGGTTGTAAAATTTAACAGCATGGGATTTCATCTGGAAGCTGCAAATGGGAATTCCATTATTGAACAAGATCATTTAGCATTCTGGAAGAAGATGAAGTCAAACATACCATATGAACTGCTAGAATCAACAAATGGGAAACTAATAATCACAGGACTCTTACTTCTAGCATTTTGAGCATTAATGATCAAATGACTCACATCAGCAGTGCCAAAACACCAAAAGAAAAATGGGGCACACGTGTGTGAAAATAAAGCTATAACTGTGAGATTTGTCTGAGGGTACTTCACCAAATAAAGAGGAGGCTCCTAATATGTAGCCAAACACAACAATCAATTGAAATTAAAGATGTTTAACATTTATGAATATCAAGCTGTCATCCTAAGATATAGCTGAGGAAGTTTTCACAAATAAAGATGACAACATAAGATGTGGCCAACAACATCAATCACTTCAAAAAATTGTTAGAGATGCTAGCACCTGTAGAGGCACCAATTCAAAATGTATATGCAGTCATCGCCTTGCTTGCATTACTAGCCTAATCTTATGACAGTCTGGTCACTTCATTTGACATAGAACCCAGATCGCCATAATAATGCAAGAGAAGACATGAAAGAAATATTCAAGGTTGATAACAAAAAACACAGTTTTCTTTCAGCAAGTAGGAACAAGAAGTTCAAAAAAAAGGTTGTTGATCTGACATGAAAATGAGATTCACTTGCAATATATTTTTTGTTGCTAAAATAGCAAGGTATAATTCATTTATTGCAGAAAGCAATGGCACCACACCAAAGGAGCATTGGAAAATGTTTTCAATTGAAAAGGAGGATAAAGCAAATGTGGCAACATACTTCAGGTAGTCTGAGCCTACTTCTTACATCAATGCTCCACCGGTTGGCGCCCTTGCATTTTTCCGTGGTCATCCTTCCTAGCAAGCATGTGAAAATTAATGTGCACCAAATTCCTCTCATAGAATTGAATATATTTGTACTCAAAATATCACCCCAATGAAAATCCCAAATAAACCATGCACCTGGCAAAGTGCACAGGCAGGAACTGTGGATGCAGGAAGCTTGCAATGGCGGTGGTTTAGGATTATCTGATTTTCATGGCCTCCATGGCTAAGTGGGTAGTACACAATCAAGCACACTGGATGCAGGAGCTTGAGTTTGCAATTGTAATGGCGGTGGTTTATTGTATTTTTTTTTCAACTAAAAAAATTGTGTTTGGAGCATTTTTCAGACATATAT
Source organism: Pinus tabuliformis (assembly GCA_031772625.1). Classification (NCBI taxonomy): domain Eukaryota; kingdom Viridiplantae; phylum Streptophyta; class Pinopsida; order Pinales; family Pinaceae; genus Pinus; species Pinus tabuliformis. Next base: position 853,808,869 of record CM062817.1, on the reverse strand, counting down.
AATTTTGCTTGAGATTGGACCGCGTTTGGAGCAATTTTCTGATATATATAATTTTGTTTGAGATTAGACCTCCCTACTTAACTATTAACCATTAAACCACGTCCTAAAAACTATTGAAGATGTCTGAATGGCTAAGTGGTTCGTTATAAATCTGGTAACTGATTACGATGCAATGGGAAAACACCTTCAGTGTCGCTTGAACCTGCGCCCAAATGGAGACCTTGAATGTATATGTTTTGCAAGATGCTGGGAGCTGTCAATGCAGACAATTTATAGCAGCACAGGGTGGGATTCGTATGCATGGGCCTTCCGGGCACCTGCCAAAATGGTGGACGTCATTGTTCACAGAGTATAATTTACCTTACGCCTAGGGCACAACTTGCCGGGATTCAACACCGCGAGCGGACCTGTGAGGTGAGCAAGCACAGTGAGCAGGAGAAACGAATGCTCGAGAGGACCTGTTTCGGTTGTGCGAATGGAGCAAATGAATGTTTCGTGCGAGGGATCGTTTGAAATTGCGCGAGTGTTGGTTGCCAAAATGGTGGATGTCATTGTTCACATAGTATAATTTACCTTACGCCTGGGGCACAGCCTGCCGGGATTCAACACCGCGAGCGGACCTGCGAGGTGAGTAAGCACCGTGAGCGGGAGAAACGAATGCTCGAGAGGACCTGTTCCGGTTGTGCGAATGGAGCAAATGCGCAAGCACCGTGAGCGGGAAAAACGAATGCTCGAGAGGACCTGTTCCAATTGTGCAAATGGAGCAAATGAATGTTTGGCGTGAGGACTCGTTTGAAATTGCACGGGTGTTGGTTGCTAGCGCAGCAGGTGCCAGCTCGGAGGTGATGGGTCAAAGAAGCATTAATTAGTGTCATATGTTATTGATGGCTTTACATAGTGTTATATGTTATCCATTGCCTTACGACGTTTTCTTTACAACGTCTGGTGCAAATGCTAGTTGTAAATTCCATGCAGTGGATGCTTCGTGTGGGGTTCATTGTTGACCAGCTTTGCCGATGCCACGCGGAGGATGCTTTCCCTAAAGTAGAGTTGCACGTGATGGATTTTTCTTTTGAATTGATTTTTTTTTAAGTGAATCATAATAATGAGTTATTTTGGGTGTGAACATACGTAGTAGTTTTCGAGTGAAGCCAATGCTTTCTCATTTGGGGTGGTCCATTTTGAATTCGTGTAGTTTAAAGAGGGGACAAATGGATTGAATTCGTGAAGGGACAAATGGATTGAATTTCAAACCATCGTTTTTCAAATTTTTAAATATGTTATAACAAAGAAAACATGACAAAGATGGAAAATGAGCATTGACGGCCACTAATACGGCCGTTTTAGTAGTGGTGCACCCTTCTCCTTTGCGGGAACTACACGGTCACCACCGATTGAATTGTGGTGGAATACTCTGTAGGACCATTATCAACAACATTGTAGGACCCCACATTCACGCAATTGGCAATCTTTTATGTGAACAAGACAAAGATAGAAAACAAGACTTGAACTATTTTTTTGAACCTATAATCCTTGTGAACGTGATAATCTAAGAACAATAATCTTGCAAACTGTAAACCTATGATTGGAAGTTGGACTAAAAATTTCAGGCTTGAAGTGTGTTAGTTGAGGAAACCAGAGAGAAAGCCTTTCATTCGAGTTGGGTAGACCAAGAAGAACTCTACGATTTGGTTGTGTTTGTTCATGTGAAGCACTTGAAGGAGAAAGGATTTTCAAGGAAACCATAGGAAGCAGTGAAGTGATTTGCGAGGATTCAAGATGTCTCAAAATAAATAGTCTAAAATCGAGATGAAAAGGTTTCCATGACAAGGAACTCAATGATATATTTCCAACACCTTGAACGAGCTCAAACAAACTTCATATGAGAAAGTTATCATGTTCTGAAGTTTTGCAAAAACATGCAAAAAAGGAAAGATAGAGGTGACATGTGGCAGTCCCAAAGGGTGACATGTAGTAGGTTAGTAAGAAGGACACATGGAAGGATCAAAAGACGACACATCATAGGAGGTTGACGTGACATGGTGACATGGAAACATGAACCGAGGACAAATGGTAGAGGCAATGATGGGACATCTATGTGGTAGTTGACTTCGTAGGTGGTTGTGCAACTAACTAAGTCTTGGGCATTGATTGTGTGACATATGGACCAATAAAGTGGAGTAATGTGGTAACCTATGTTGGAACAAAACTCTCTTTACCTCTCTAGAAGAGTAAGGAAAATAGTGTCAACTCACGACCTTGTCGGCAACAACTCAGAGAGTCATTGCTGCACCAACCATGGATTCTTACTATGTATAAGTGTAAAATTCTATTTGAAGTTATTACAACCTACAATGATTTTAAAATAAAATAGTTGGGATTTGAACCCGTGAAGCCATTGATGAAATTGGATGTCAGCTTTGACTTGTCAATGTATAATGGAAATCTTAATGCATAAATATTAGATAATTGGATTTGACAAATAGAAGTTTATTGTCATGTTTAGGAGATTGTTGAAGAAGAGGTAAAGATCAATTGGCCTATTTACAACTTGAAGGTAAAACATTGGTTTGATTGGAGAGTAAACTTGAAGAAGGTAGTGAAAATGTTTTTAAGATCCTTTCTTCATTGTCAAAATTAACTAATGCATTAAAGCAATAGTTTATCTTTTAGCATACACCTATAAAGAAATCATGGAATGGAAAAATATTGAGACAAGGAAAAGGACAAAGCATGCAAAGCTTTACTAAATAATTTAGGAAGAAGGCATTGGATTTAAATATTTCATTATATAATCTAGAAACTCTTTTAAAATATATCGATGTATTGCATAGTTACAATCACCATATTATTCTCTTATTTAATCCCACTAATTTGGATGAAGTATGTGTCCAAGCTACTCATCTTGAGTCCGGGTGCTTCCAGGAAAACTAGTGTCTTTTCGATCTGTTAGCCCTCTAGGATTAGCAACTATCCTAGAAACAAACAATCAAAGCAATTTGTGATTTCCTCTATGTATGATAGATAAGAGAGAGGCAAAGGAACCAACATGGGTCTTCCGCTTAACTCCTTGCTTGATCTCTCTCCCCCTCGACAAAGCTTGCAACTCCTCTCCGTACATATCCCGCTTGGAGAGTACCTGTAGAACACAGTAATAAAGAACTATCAAAGCATCTTGATCTATTATATCATAAACAATGCATAATCAGAAATACATTGAACATACAATTGCATTCACAAATAACAAGATTCACAAATACACGATTATATGGAGGAAAACTCAAAGAACATTATTAAAGTAGAAGGGAGAATTACAACTCAGCGGTCTGATCTAGCATCATCCTCCCAGCATCAAATCCCTCTTCACCTCATGAAAATCAAGATCACCCAACAATACAATGCTTCTTCTCAAAGACAAACTATCAGCACTTCCTTACATATTACAAAATTCGAGCCTCCAGATCTCTCAGATGAGGGATCCATTTATAGATGTTTGCAAGGGTGCGAGTCATCTCTAGGTTTTTGTTTAGTGTCATTCCACTTGTTTTTCTTGGTTCCACTTGGAGATTTCTTGGATCTCTTACTCATCTCTAGGTGAATTCAAAGAGGCAAGTGTCATGGGAGAAGATTCTAGATTCCATGAGCATCCACTTAGCAAACTGTGTCAGACATTTATCCATTCTTTCTCATTGTACCCCATAGAAGGCCTCTTCAGTATGCATTGCACCTGGCTAGTGTAGATGTCAGTATGCATCGCACCCTGACAGTGGAGCAGTCAGTATGGTCCAATTTTGGCTAGTTCTGAGTGATTTTTCAGGTGGAACTTCTGGGGAATGATGTAATCAGTTGACCATGATCCTTTAGGGTATGAAACAACACTTTTAGGGATTAAAAAGCCCTTGGTTTATCAACATATAAGATTTGGGTTGCAGTGCCCAAATATGTCTATAACAGTTGCCCTCTAAAGCATGAAGTCGTAAATCTTTTGATGTCGGGTGAAATGCTTTATCATGAGGATCCAAGGTATTCGAACTAGAAGGTGACCAATTTAAGATACAATACAATACATCATCATCATATTATTTTCATGATCTAGATGAGGCGGGCATTCCCATGCTCATCTTTATAAATTCATTTTCATGTACATAGAACAAATAATCGTCTGCAATCGCAGACTAGTGATTCTTTATATGTAGAGTCATCATCCCTAGTTTGGATGATCATTTGTGTAGCTTCTGTGTACATTTGATGTCTTTATATTCCTGAATATATCACAGCCTGGATGGGTGAAACTAGATCTGGGGTCTTCAAACTCGTTCAATCTTCGCCCGATGTACAAGTCGATCCATGTGAAAAGATGTCCCGAATTCGAACATGGAAAGACATCGCCTGATTACCAGCCAATAATGTAAGTTGTTAACAGACGCAAGAGGAATCACCGATAATGATAATGACCCTCAAGGTACTACAGTAAGATTCACGTGGTGTGAATATATGATCTGATGTTAAACACCATGCAAAATCTTTTGGTCGAAGGCCATTGATGTCAACTTGTCGCCGGAAGTGAGAAAATTGCCATTGAGGCATGCAAGCTTCAAAGCACTGAAAGGGTTGTTTATAAGTCAACTTCTTGGATAATGAGCTGATGTCGACAAGAAGTGACTTGTCGTAGGAGGGCCTTAATGTATCCCACATCTACGACACGAAACAAAGCAAATTATTTTCTGGAGGTGAAAACGATCTGACGACACAAAGTTCAGGAATGGTGATCATGAAAAATGGGGGGTGAGGGTATTGCAGTGGATGAGGCATTAACTGGATGGTGAATTATTTGAATGACTTCTCTTGAACATATCGGTGACACTAAGATGGATTGGTAGCGTTAACCCCAAAAGATGGATGGTATGGAGGACCAATGGTGATATGACTGGTGAATGGAATAACCCAACCCAACTCAATCATGGTGATGGAGTGAAAGTGTCATGTTCAAGAGCGACCTGCTACCAACAAAATTCTTCAAGTTTTCTTCCCTTTTTCCCTAGTAATTGCTGACCAGTACCTCTTTATTTTTGTCAAGCTTGAGGAGGATAACATATGCTTGTTCTATAATATTCCCTTCAAGAAAACCTGTCGCTATGTTCTAGCGAGCCTAGCAATAGTGAAACTCGTTCTTGTCTGGGTGGACAAGTTTGTCGCTATTGTTTTAACGAGTTTAACAACAAGGATAACTCGGTCCTTTTCATGTTTAGAGAGTTTGAAAAGGGATGAAAAGGAAACTCCAGCAGTTCTTTTTCATAGCATAATCCCTTAAGTCCGAAAAAGGACAAGCGAGCTAAAAAGACAAGCGCTCGAACTTTTTCATGAGATAATCCCTCAGGTATGAAAAAGATTAAAATATACAGGAGGGATGGCACTTCCAATCACTTTAACGAGCTAGAAAGGCCAATAGCTTGACAATCTTTTAATATTTAATGAGTCTGAAAGGAGTTTAATGGAGACTTGTTTTTGAGGAGCGAGTGGCGTTTAGGGTAGAAACTGGTTCTGGGTAAGCTTGAACTTCTCAAAACATGGTGATATGAAGAGGGTGGCTAATAGGACCACTCATCGCAGCTACTCCTAAAAAAGGTAAACAATCAAGTGGAAGCATATGATCGGCCAAAATGGAGGTGATGGCAAGAACACAACCAAAGTTCAAAAGGCTGATGTTATGACAATCACAAAGGTTATTTACCGAAGGTGGGTTCATTTTTTAACGAGCTTGAACTCTGGGGGAACATATGCTTAGTGGGGGGTTTATTTTTTAATGAGCTTGAACTTTGTGGAAACATTGCTCATTGGCGGGTTTATTTTTTAACGAGCTTGAACCTTGCGGAAAGATTGCTCATTATAGTGGTCAAAATGTTCAATTCACCATTTAGCACATTAGATTATTTCATCGGTTGTTGAACCTGCTCAATCACTCCATCAAATTGATTAGAAATACATACATATGCACGAAAAATGAATTAAAACTAACATTTTACTTGAAGTATGTGAATAGTAACATAAAAGGTAGTTTTACCTTTCATTTTCATCATTTCATTTTCAAATTTGGGATTTTGGAGCTTTGGAGTGGTTCCCCCCCCCCCCAAATTTCATCAATTGATTTCAAGAGATCTGGTGGACTATTCTCTGCGTCGTCAGGACCAGGTAGGAGCTAACCCTGAGCTCTTCATTTTCATTCCATCCTTTCTTAATTCTGAGCAAGTTTTTCCATTTTTCTGGGCCCCTGGGGTTTGAAGAACTCGTTCTCCTACCATCACACCTAGCCTATATCGAAAGGTGCGATTCATACTGAGCTGTACACTGGCCAGTCAGTATGCATCTCACCTTGCTCAAAGGCAGGGTGCAATGGGCGCAAAAGGAAACTTTACATAGTGATTTTTCATGAAATTTTTACCTGTTTTTGCTCAAATTTGGATCCTAACTTATCTTTTGTCTATGTTTCAGATATTTGTTGGATCAAGATGGTTGTCACATGGCGTGAACACAAACATGAAGAAGAGGACATGATTGCCTTACACGACCAGGGTACAATTACTGCATTACGAAACTGTGGCTAGCTCAAATTCTTCTGCATATCTAGCATGAGGCAACAAATTAGTTTGTTGCAGTATTTTCTCAATGCTTGGGATCCAATCAACAAGGTATTCCAGATCAGAGGCAGATCTATTCCATTGATAGTTGAGGATATTTACTTTTTGACGGGGTTATCGAGGCGTGGTTCCCCTCTTTCTCTGTTAGGATCCATCCATGGGGGTGAATTTGTGGGAGATTATATTCATCAGTTCTGCAAAGATGGCAAGATCAATATCCGAGATGTCATTGATTGGCCCTTAAGGACCATTTTATTTACCTTTTCTAGATTGGCTAGCAGCGCGGCTCTTCATTTGGCAAACAGATCTTACATGCAGTCCCTGGAATGCCTGGAACCAGAGGTGTTCAACTGGTGTGAGGTAGTACTTCCTGTCATAAAATAACAGCTCTCTAAAGTAAAGAATGGAAGATCCAATAATTTTGGTTACAGTTCCATATTGACTGCTTTTACCTTAGAGAGGATTCCACTGATGCAGCCTCAGTACATTTCACTAGGATTTCCAGCACTAAGGGAATCACAGATGCAGAGATGGATTGATCTTATGGCCAGACATGCTGGTCAGTCATAAATTTCCTTCTCTGATTCCTTCTTTGAGTGGTTCGACCATTAGGAGACGTTCTTTGCGGAGTATCCATACATCGGGATGGATTTTCGAGGCGACCCAGATTTGGCATTACCAACTAGCAAACAGTGGAGTGCTATAGGTAAAATGATTCGACCACATCTTTGTTTATCAGTTTTATAATGTTTTTGTGTTTCTAAATGTTATCAAGACTAATAGAACTCATATGTGTGTGCATATATTGGGCCAGTGAGACCAGCGACACGCACATAGGCGACAGCTGACGCTCCAGCAGGAGAGGCTATAGAGAGGGCCATCCTTCGAGATCTGGACATATTGGAGACCCTAGTAGTGCTGCAGGATTAGATCGAGGGCCTCAGTCTCAGTATTCAGAATGTTAGGACCGATGAGTTACCCTTGAGGTTACAACGCCACACTATTGGTGTGCCGAGCCGATAGACCCGGCTGTTGCGCATGATTGCATAGGCGGTGACATGTTATCACCAGCATCGTTAGCATAGGGCACTTTTCTGCATTCATTTTGAGTTTCTAGGTGATGTGACTGATTTTGTCTTGGGCACAAAACATTTTGTAAAAACCATAAACTGTTATATATTTTTGATTTTTGGAGTTTTATTTTGGTTAAGTTATGCAATCTTGATGCAAATGTTAATGTGAAATGCTTTCTTTACAAATGCTGCAAATGTCTATCTAACACATAGTTTTCTAATGAATCAGTTAATGTGTTTAAGTTTATGGAAATATGTTGATATTGAATGGAATCAAACTGTCTTTCCAAAATCTTGACTCTTAGGAACGAAATAAATGCCAATAAGCTGTAGAATGACGAGTTGTGAATCTAGCCTGACAACAAGTCGGCGTATGCTATGCGAAATGGCATCAGAGAGAAGCTCAATCAACGCGCTATACTCAGTAATGTTGTTCGTTGATCGACCAATACATATCCCCCTAAAACTCACTAACTTGCCGCTTGGAGCAAAAATGGCCCAGGCTAAGGGTTGCAATCTGACACAATGGTATTTTTGCGAAAGATAATATAGTGTCAAAATCTCTGTACTAGTTGAACAGCTGCTAAAGCCAACTTTTCAACATAGGAGTACTTTCTTTCTGTGTCATTTAAGTTGCGACTTAAATAATATATAGGATTTTCTATTCCATTATCTTCTTGCACTAAAACCATGGCAATGGTTGTATCTGCGGCAGCGAGATACAGGTTAAAGTCTTTTTGATAGTCAGGAGCGTACATTAATGATGCTTTAACCAGGGAATCTTTTAAAGCATCAAAGGAAGCTTGTGCAACCTGATCCCAATTGAAGGGTACTTCATTTTTCGAAAGACGCGTATAACCTTTAGCGAGTTCGATGTAATGTGGAATGAACCTCCTTAGAAAGTTAGCTTTCCCTTAGAGTTTTTAAATTTGAAGCAAATTTGAAGGTGGAGGCATGTCAAGGATTGCCTGAACCTTAAATGGATCGAGCCGAATTTCGTCCTTAGAAACTACGAAACCAAGTAATCGACCAGAACCAACACAAAACACACACTTGTGTGGATTGATCCGTAACTTGTAGTGTCAGCAACATAGAAATATGGCTCTCAAATGCTCATCCCCAGTGGAGATTCTGGTCTACAGAACCAGAGATTCTGTGTTCGATCGCTAGCGGAGTTGCCATTTTATTTTTGGGAAAACTAGTGTCTTTTCGATCTGCTAGCCCCCTAGGATTGGCAGCTATCCTAGAAACAAAAAATCAAAGCAATTTGAAATTTCCTCTATGTATGATAGATAAGAGAGAGGCAAAGGAACCAACTTGGGTCTTCCGCTTAACTCCTTGCTTGATCTCTCTCCCCCTTGACAGAGCTTGCAACTCCTCTACGTACTTATCCTGCTTGGAGAGTACCTATAGAAACATAGTAACAAAGAACTATCAAAGCATCTTGATCTATTATATCATAAACAATTTAGAATTAGAAATACATTGAACATACAATTGCATTCACAAATAACAAGATTCACAAATACACGATTGTATGGAGGAAAACTCAAAGAACTTTATTAAAGTAGAAGGGAGAATTACAACCCAGCTGTCTGATCCAGCATCATCCTCCCAGCATCAAAGCCCTCTTCACCTCATGAAAACCAAGATCACCCAACAATACAATGCTTCTTCTCAAAGACAAACTATCAACACTTCCTTAGAAATTACAAAATTCCAGCCTCCAGATCTCTCAGATGAGGGATCAATTTATAGATGTCTGCAAGGGTGTGAGTCATCTCTGGGCTTTTAATTAGTGTCATTCCACTTGTTGTTCTTGGTTCCACTTGGAGATTTCTTGGATATCTTACTCATCCCTGGGTGAATTCATAGAGGCAAGTGTCATGGGAGAAGTTTCTAGAAGATTCCATGAGCATCCACTTAGCAAACTATCTCAGACATTTATCCATTCTCACTCATCGCACCCCACAGAAGGCCTCTTCAGTTTGCATCGCACCTGGCTAGTGTAGAAGTCAGTATGCATTGCACCCTAACAGTGGAGCAGTCAGTATGGTCCAGTTTTGGCCAGTTCTGAGTGGTTTTTCAGGTGGAACTTTTGGGGAATGATGTAATCAATTGACCATGAAACAATACTTTTTAGGGGTTAAAGAGCCCTTGGTTTATTGACATATAAGATTTGGGTTGCAGTGCCCAAATATGTCTATAACACTAGCGGAAAGAATGTGCAAAGTGATTTCAAACAGAAGTAAAAATCCAAGTTTTTATAAGTCAAATTCAAAGGAAAAGGGAAAGGCAAGAAGGTTTCTACAATGAAGAAAGAAGAGACAAATCCTACATGCTCTCATTGTAGAAAGTAAGGGTGTGATGAAGCTAATTTTTGGAAGTTACATCATAAACTAAGGCCAAAAATGTTTAGAGGCAAAGGAGATCAAAATACTCTTGCCATAGTGCAACGAAATTTGGGATCTATTTCAAGGGATGAGGCTTATATTAGAACTATAGGAGTGTAAGGTAAAACATCTTCTCATGCTAGTTCTAATTCTTCTATTCCATCTCCTAGTCCTGAAAGTAGAAGTGAGTGTTTTCTCATAAGGGTGATAATTAAGCATATGAAAGTTGATAATATTCTTTATATTGGTTCCCAAGTAAATGTAATATCTGATGCAATTTTCAAGAAACTAGCATCAAAAACAACATCTCACAAGAAACCTTATCCTCTAAGTTGGGTACATGATGATGCAAAACTACAAGTAACCAAATAATGTAAGATTAAATTTTCTATCACTTCAAAACTTGTTGATGAGGCTCAATTAGATGTGGTTCCTCTTAATGTTTGTGGAATTGTATTCGGAATTCATTACTTGTATGAAATGAAAGCCATATTCTTTAGGGAGGAGAAAAAATATGACCTCACCAAAGACAGTGTTGAGTATATTGTAAGAGCACATAGCATGAAGACTAAATTATCACTTGTTAGTGCAAGGAAAATGAAGAGGATCATAAATGCTAGAAATAAATCTGTACTTATAGTTGTGAAAACAAAAGATGTTGAACAATATACTTCTTTTAAGGGTTGTGATCCTTCTCATAAGGGTGAATTAGTTAATCTCAGTTCTAACTATGATGAAATATTCGATGAACCTGAAGTATTGCCTCCCAAGAGGGAGATTCAACTGCAAGAAAGTTCCCTTCTTCCTAATGTTGGTATGTATAAGATGTCCATAATTGAGAATGCAGAGATAAAAAGTATGTTCAAGAATTGCTTGAAAAGGGAATCATCATGCCTAGTTCCTCTCCATGTGGGTATCCTATTGTGATAGTACCAAATGTTGATTTTTAGGTCATCCTCTAAACTGATAATTACCTCTTATGATTCCAGTTAGGTTAATGTTTTCTTGTATTCATTTATCATCATAAAGAAATTACAAATAGGATATCAACAATAAAACAATATGCCAAAAGGGTCATAATGAGATAATTACACATGAACACAATCATTTACCCTAGGAAAACCCACATGGGGGAAAACCAAACAACCTTTTCCTTAGGGAAATTCTTATTTTCAACAAGAGATACATCTATACATCCTATTCATTTACAAGGTCAAACTGACCATCAAATAAAATTGGTCAAACATAGTCCAACTCAATCGTAGTGAAGTCATCTTCCCACAAAATTCGGTATGATAAGGTATGCTTAGAATTAGGCCTTCTTCCTTCCTCAGAATCCAATGCTTCCTTAGAATTTTGGTACAGATATTCATCTAACACAGAGGGCTACCACAAAGATTCAGTCTCATACAATAGAAATTCATCTAGCACAGAGGGATACCACAAATGTTTGGTCCTACACACTATATATTCGTCTTGCATAAAGGGCTACCAAAAAGATTTGGTTTTTTACAACAAAGGGAGAAATTCAACGTTCATCGTTCATCCTTCTTTCTTCTCTACTTCACAGGGATTAATAGAAGATATTATGTATTTTATGATCAAATCCAAATTGGTGCTTGAGAAGAGGTCGAATATCTCCTATATATATAGATCCATTAGGCCAAATGGGTGCCTTTCTTAACAAACCTGACATGAACACTTGAAGGGGCCAATGTGACTAGGAGGAGGCTGACATGGCTTCCTTTGGAGCCAAAAATTATATATTTAAAAATTCTAATTTTCTTCTTTTGAAAAGAGCATGAAGACCATGCTTTACAAAATTTTTCTTTACAAATACATCATCGAGAAAAAATAATAATTATGAAGACCAACCATAGTTACAAAATTCAAACCAAAGAAGGATGGTACATGGAAAATGTGTGTTGACTTTCATGTAGTAAAAGAAACCTCGGTAAAGAATCGATACCCTATTCCTTGTATCAATGATTTGTTAGGTTAGTTAAAATATGTTGATTATTTTACTAATTTATATTGTGAAGTGGTTGTCATCAGATTCGGATTGTAGAAGTTGATGTTTGGAAATCACTTTCAAAACAAAGAAGGGTTTGTTTGAATGGTTAGTGATTCCTTTTGGGCTTTAAAATGCCCCAACATTATGCATATGATGAATGATGTTTGTTGACCATTCATTGATGACTTTGTAATTGTCTACCTAGATGATATTATTTTATTTAGCAGAACTTGGGATAAACATGTCAAGCATGTTAGACAAGTATTATATACTTTAAAGGACAAGTTGTATGTGAAAATGTGTGTTAAACATACATGGATTGTAAACATCGAATGTGAAAGATAAGCATTGAATTGCATATATTATTGCCATGATATACATTTTTAGTCCATTGATGTGACCCTTGGATTCATATTCCAAGTAGTATCTTGGACTCTGGTGGCTGTTCACATTCCACACCAACCCATAGAGGATTATGTGTCCAACATTCCCCTCTTAATCTAAAGGGGTATGTGTAAGTCCAAAAAGAGAGTTGTAATACAAAATGTGAAAAAATATGGATGACAACACTAGGTTGAATGTTCTCTCTGAAATGTTGGTATGAGGGGGGTGGTTTAAGGATGAACACCAACACTAGAATGCTTAGTCTAGTTCCCAGAACTCTTCCAATTCTGGCAAGAAGCTGAAATATTTTGCAAGAGGAACTGTCCCTAATGCTTTGGAGACAGAGATATTCAACCTAAAAAAAGGGAGGTCTACAACGTGTAGTGGTTTAAGGATGACCACCAACTCTGGAATGCTTAATGCAATTCATAGAACTCTTCCAAAACTAGCAAGAAGATCATGTCTTGTGCTAGAGGAAGTGTCCCCAATTATTTGAAGGGAAGTCTTAACCCCGCATAGATGGTTTAAGGCTGATCACCAACCGAGGGCATGCTTAATGGCATATTTTTGTCTAGTTACAACTCTGAATCTGGTATGGCAGGTTGTGGCCCAAGCTCGCTTGATGTGGCTTTGAAACTTGTAGATGGCCATCACTTCCCCCTTGTTAGATACAAGGTGAGAATATGAAGAGATCTCAACTGCAATACTTTTCAATGTTTGAGAACAAATCCTGTTGTTTGAGGGAAATATATTCTTGGTTGTTGAAGCCCATTTCCAAGAAGCAATCCATCCAAGATGAATCTTTGTTCTTGTAGGAGGCTTATTTTTGAAGCATATGTGTGAAGAATGAGTACGTTGACCACAATGCTTACACGGATGAAGATCAAAACAATGTTATTTCATATGGCCAACTCAAAAGGTGAACTATCATGAAGAAGTCCAACACTCTTAAACAGGATGGGCTTTGAGTAATATTGAATATGAAAGGAAACATCCTTATCATATGCAAGTCCTCTTATGTTCTTGTTGTGGACAAGCTCTTCTCAAGATCTGAAGATTTTCTTGGGAAGTACAGGCTGAATTTATACTTTTGCATGCAATTTCACTGCTTCATTAGGTACTGGATATGAATCAACTTGCTACTTATTGGAGTCTATTTCAATGTTCTAAACAGAAACGGGTTCAGAATGATGACTCCACTATTGTAATTATGCTTGCCAAAGTTGAGATTCAAGTTCCAAAAAAATTATTTTATCCTGTGCATTTTGTAGACAAGTCCAAATTTCTAAGAGAGAGCCTTTGTTGATTTGGATTGTGTCATAAACAATAGATTGTATCATGGTTTTCAAGAACTCCAATACTTCACCAATTTGGGCTATTTTCTCCAATGTCAAACTTACACTTTAAAAAACTGATGACACCTATGGATCAATGAGGAAGGAGCAACACCCACTTACAATATCTAGTCACCCTTTTTCTCCAAAGTTGATTTGAAATTTGCTTTAAGATGTTGATACATTTGATGAAATTTTTGCACTTCTAGTCAATAGAGTCAGATTCAGTTGATGTTCCCTGCTATAATAGGGGACTATATAGACTTATTTACCTCTAAGTATCATACAATGAACTGTGGAATTATATTTCATGGTCCTGAAAATCCTCTTCCTCCAAATTGGTAAGCGTACTTTCTTTTGAATAACGCTCACAGTGCATTGAATGTAAATAGTAAAGTTGGTTCCAATGCAAAGAGAAAAAAACAACACAGTAATATATATGACCACAATACGTTGAAATAATTCATATGAAACATACTTCAAAACATTATTCAATACTCATACAAAACTCATGGTATTTGATTAAGGTTGATTCCATAGAATACTAGCGCACATAGGATTTCAATGCAAAGATACGATTAGTTTATAATGTAGAAATGACTAATGAACCAACGTCTTTACACATATAACATCACCATCAATGAACCAATGTTTTAAGTTTGTGGAACCACAAGAGGAACAAGGAATAGGTTGCAGTAAAGTCCAAGACTGCAAATTGGGATCACCTGGTGTAGGGTTTCCTCATGCTACAAAAGCAAGACAACAGTCAGTTCGTCTCCCTGTGATGAGTTACTTTGAAAATAATTTGACGGCTCTATTGCTTCAAAGATCAATGCATGTATCATACATTTTCTTCTAGAAATAGTAGAAACCATAATAATTATGGAGTTGACGACTTTCAAGAAGCTTGATGAGACTAGCTACCCATCATATTTTTAGGCACTTCCACAAATAATGGCCAAATGGTAATTAATCGGATCTACTGTCAATTAAAATAAATGACAATCAACCAGATATGCTTTCAATTAAAATACATCTTTAACGGTATATGGACAACCAAAGAATTGAAGAAATGGCCCCGACCACAACAGATGCTCTAAAATGGCTCCAAATGGGGTCTCTTCGATTTACTCAGCACGACGAACTTATAATACTTAATAGAGAAAGATTTGAACATGATGGTGGGAAAGTTTCTCAAAATGATAGTAGAATACCCAATGTACAATCCTCGGATGTCGTTGTGCTCTATAATGCCTAAAAAAAATTACCAATAAGTGACCAAATGATGGACTTTGATGTAGGAAACCCTAAAATTCAGGAAAGGGATGCCTAGAAATGAATACCTGTATGAATAGTAGAACCAACACTTTCTCAAGAAGAAATAAACGTGAGAATAACGCAATAGAGATGTTGCAGATTTAGGCACTGGTGAAGTAATGAATCTGAAAAGAGGCAGAAGAAAGGACCACGGGAAGTTCCAGGCTTGATGGGGCGTATATTTGACAGACTCCTGAGAGTGCCCAGGTCTAGGGAAAAATATCCACTAGGATTTGAACATCAATGATAAATCGAAAGGTCTAAAATAACACTATATTCTGCCAAAGAATAGACAGGGTGAAAGTCTTCTCATGGCAGATGATAAGAAATTAATGGTAAGATTATGGAATAATGCCTTGGTGCATGAGGACTACAAGAGACAGGAGGCAGTGTTTAAATGTTATTGGTACCAAAAACGTTAGAGTAGGTGAAAATTTCAAGGTGTTAGACGAATTTCTGACAGATAGATTGGGGAAAGGAAGATATATTGGTAGATAGCTTGGTAAATTTCACGTTGAGAGGTCAGATCGATAAGCGTGTGGTAAGGAAAATGGAGTGATGGGTATGTGCAGAGTAAAATTGTCTATAAGGTGGCAGTTTTGATTAGGGGAAAGGTAGAACTGACATGTATAGAGAGGCCACAAAATAAGTGGTTCAAATTGGAGTAGGGCAGGAGAATGCTCACTCTAATACAATGTTAAACATACATGGAATGTAAACAATGAATGTGCAAGATAAGCATTCAATTTCATGTATTATTGACATGATATACATTTAAAGTACATTTATGTGACCCTTGGATTCACATTCCAAGTGGTCTCTTGGACTCTGGTTGTTGTTCACATTCCATACCAACCCATAGAGGATTAGGTATCCAACAATGTGAAAGTGGGAATTTTACAAAACATCATTAGTGTACTTGGCTTATATAGTAGGGGTTGGTGAAGTGAAAATCGATCCCTCTAAAGTTGAAGTGATTGTAAACTGGCACAAGCCTACATCAACAACAGAAGTTAGGAGCTTCTTAGGAGTAATCCAATATTGGGGAAAATTTGTTGCTAACTTCTCATTTATTGCAATCCTTTACATGCTTTGACTAGCGTGAAATAACTCTTTCAGTTAGGAGAAAAGCAACATAAGGCCTTTGATACATTGAAAGAAAAGATTATCACAACACTAGTGTTAGCATTTCCAAACTTACAACAACCATTTGAGATAGAGATCGATGCAAGTGGATTTTCCATGGGAGTAGTTTTGATGCATCAATCTAAGTCAATTTGTTATCACTCTGAGATCTTTTTTGTTAGGTCCCTATAATGACAGTGTATCCCCCTTATTGTTATTGTTGTGCCCAAGTATCCCCAATACTGTTATTTTGGTGCCCCATAGAATCCTACTATTGTTATTGTTGTGCACTTACATTATTATTGTTATGTAGGCTCTGATTATATTGCGACCACTTCGACTCCTATATATACAAAGGAGGCCTTGTCATTTGTATCATCCAATAATTTTTCATTTATGTAATGTAAAGGAGGTTTCCCCCTCGAAGATGATACTTTTAAAGTCATTGATCTATATTTTTGTGAGCTGGAGCTTTGGATTCTAGGGTTTCACTGCTTCAAACAAGACGTTGTGGCAATTCACTATAATTTTTTTTCTACAAAGCTTCAGATATGGAAATTGTGAACACGTGGAGCCAAAATATTGGTGAAATTTGTGCCAAAGTTTCATATCTTGGTTCTCTATATTTTCTTTGATATGGTATGAAGAAGTTAAGACTTTTGCGAGCTCCAAAATTCAGTCTCAAACATGTGACCAAGGGAAAATCATCATAACTTTCGTTTTATACATCGAATTTAAATTATGTAATAATTAGTTCAAAGTGAATGGACTATAGTTGTTCATGTAGAAATTTCAGGTTTGAAGGTTGAAACAATGGCACATGGTATCATGTCTAACTTCACTCTACTGAACTAGTCCATAATCAAGTCCTCATGGTATATTTGACATAACCCTATATTGAAGAATCCAATATTGTTCTGAATTGTGACCTTGGAAAGAATATACATAGGGTTATCATAATGACAAAGTTCAGACCTTAGAAATCCGAAATTACATTGATACAACGATTTCAATATCGAGCTCCTAAAAAGCAAGAAAAAAGTGTGTATTTTTTAAATTTTGCATAAATTTTGTTTGAAAAATCAGTTTGAATTGATTCAAAGAGCATATTGAAGCATAGATATGAGTATTTGGTCCTAAAATGCCTCAAAAAAAAAAACTAAACCCATTAAGCCCTCAGAAGGCTTTACTATGATGCATGAAAAGGAAGAATTGCAACATGATATATCAAAATTATGAGACCAAGTGCAACAGATTTCGCTCTCACAAAGAGCAATCAAAGATGACATGGAAGGATTAAAAGGGGACATGTATGGATTAAAAGGTGACATGGATGGATTAATAACATAAATAAAAGCTGACATAAATGGTTTAAAAGCAGACATGGAAGAAATGATGAATAGTAAGATGGAAGGATTGACAACGTTGTTGCAAGAAAGGCTTCCAGGTGGTGACAAGGTAATCCATGAAAATCATGATGAGTACAAAAGGAATATGAATTATGAGTTTAGAGACTCCAATGTGGGACTTGAGAACCATCACATTCCAAAGATAGATATGAGGAAGTTTGTTGACACCTAATCCTCACGATTGGGTGAATTCATGTAAATAATTAAATTAGGAATGTGAACAGTCATTAGGAGATGAACTGAACAGTCACACCCTTTTGTATATAACAATGACATACCTAATGGAATAATATGAATTAGTTTTCTGTCAAAATGGAGTTACTCCTGGCCTGACATGGTATCAGAGCCAGCCCCTTGTTTTTAGCTCTTATGCTCCTATGTTGCTCATGTAACTCCTCTGTCTGCCATATCCCCTCTGTCCTGCCATATCCCCTCTACCATATTCCTTTTATAAAAACAATGCCCTGCTCTTCTGAAGCGTTGTACGTTAATTTTTTTTTTTTGAATGTTCTGACATTTTAATTGAATGCTGGTTCTGACTTGTTCTAGTTGCACCATTCCATTGAACGCTGCTCTGACATCAACGCTGGTTGAAACGCTGTGTTCATTGAATCGTTGTGTTATGGTATTGGTATCAACGCAGGACGAAACACTGTGATTGAAAGTTCTTCTTTGAAACGCTGCGAGATCTCTAAAAATAGTTTTTTCCCCTTGTAACTCCTGTTTCTGGCCATTATTCTCATTTCTTTTCTTAATGCACTTTGTATATAATGTTTGGTGAAGATCTTTAGCACAACGGAATTCTGTTCATGCCTTCCAATGAAAATAATATATCAATAGTGTTTGGATGGTTTTAATACACTTTGTATATAGTGTTTGTTGTGGTTGCTGGGATATATATACCATGTTGTTGGGCTATCATAGTGTTGTTTTCATAAAGCTGTTTCCGAAGTGACTAACATAGTTAACGCTCTTGCGTTTGACTGTGTTTAATATATTATTTGAGGCCAAAATACATTTTGATATCAGAATAAATTTTCTTTTAGCAGCAGAAGTATTTTTACAGCTCTTGGATTTACAATGCATTCAATCATATCTATGGTGGGAATAGTTCTCACTGGAAAGGAGAACTATCCTAAATGGTCCCAGATGATAAAACACACCCTCATTTTCAATGAGTTGTGGAAAGGAGTGTGTGTCGGAGAAGGAGACAATGACCGAGTACAACCTACCTCAGACAAAGAGCTCGTCTTTGGGAAAACAAGAACAACAAGGCTTATGCATTAATCGTAGCATCTGTTAATGAAGAGGTGAGTCGCCATATTTCGTCATATTCAACTGCCTTCGAAGCTTTACAAAAGCTGAAAGAACTCTATGACTCACATTCTGCACTTGAAGTCGTTCAACTCATGATTAAACTCTTCACTCTTGAACTGTAAAATAATTATCCTCTTGCTCTTGCATCTGAAGTAAAGTCTATAATGCATGATATCAAATCTACTAAGGTTGAATTGGATATTCCTCTTATTGCTTTTCTCAAGGCAATTTATCCTACTTACTCCAATTATCTTGAGTCATTGCAAGCAAATGGAAATTTCAAAGATATAACCTTTGACTCTCTTGTGAAAAATTTTGCTGAAAGAGAGAAAGCCTTTGGAAAGAAGACAGCCCCTGAATCATCTGAAGAGACTGTGTGCCTTGCTCATAAAGAAAAGCATCCTGCTCAAGATTCTACAAGAGGAAGAGGTGGACGAAGAGGAAGAGGAAGATATTTCAGAGGCAGGGGGGGCAGACATTCTCAAGGAGAAAAGGCAGATTTACACTGTATTCACTGCAAAAGAAATGGATCACATGATGCCTCTACATGAAAGCTACCATGGGACAAAATTGAGCAGAAAAGAAACCAACAGAAAGGTAAAACTGATGATACAGACAAAGATAAAGCACCTGAATCCGCTCACTATGTTGAGGCACAATGTAACATTGGAGTAAATGAAGATTTGTTTAATGCTTCACTTGGTTCATGGAAAAATGATTGGTTGCTTGATTCAGGAGCAACTTGCCACATGTCTCATAGAAAATATTTATTTGAAGATTTCACTAACAATGTTGATGGAGCAGTATACTTTGCAGATCAATCAAAAATCAAGCCATCAAGGCTTGGCACAATCAGGCTTAAACTGCCTGGTCTTCCAGACTTTCTTCTGGATCATGTTTTATATCTCCCACAGCTCAAGAGAAACTTGTTGTCCTTGGTCCACATCTGCCAGCAAGGTCACTCCATTCATATGTTTGATGGCAAGCTTGAGGTAAGAAAAGCATCTGACCACTCATTTTTCATGAGGGGAATAGAAGAAGAAAGGCTTCTCAAACTGCAAGGAACCTCTGCTCATGCACAACATTTCTCATACAATTCTCATCATGAGGAAGGTACACTTCCATCAAGTTTATTATGGCATGCTAGATTTGGACATTTGAACTATGACATTCTTTGCTTATTGAAGAAAAATGGTGTTGTTGGTTTGCCTACAATTCCTAGAAAACTTAAGCAATGTGATGCTTGCATTCTAGGAAAGCATAGCAAACAGTCTTTTCATGATTCACATTCAAGAGCACATAGGAATCTTGAACTTATTCATTCAGATTTATGTGGTCCAATGCCTGTTCCTTCTGCAAATGGAAATAAATATATCATGAAATTTATTGATGACTACACCAGAATGTGTTGGGTTTATTTTTTGAAGAACAAATCTGATGCTTTTCAAACATTCAAGAATTTTCATAAATGGATTGAAAATGATGCACAATCTCATATTGGGTCTATTCGCACTGATAATGGAAAAGAATACACATCAAATGAATTTGAAAATTATCTTCGCCAACATGTGATCAAACATCAAACAACTGTGCCTTATAATCCCCAACAAAATGGTGTAGCTGAAAGAATGAATAGAACAATCTTGAATATGGTACGATCCATGCTTTTCTTCAAAAATGTAAAGATAATGTTTTGGGCTGATGTTGTTCTATGTGCTGCATATATAAAAAATAGATGTCCATCTAATGCTATAAGAAACAAGACTCCTTATGATTTGTGGTATGGACATGTTCCTTCAGTAAAACATCTCAGGGTCTTTGGTTCCACCTGTTATGCTTTGATACCAAAGGTACATAGAAACAAACTTGGTGCTAGAAGTCGTAAGTGTATCTTCCTGGGGTATTCAAACACCTCCAAAGCATACCGACTCTATGATGAAGTAAATAAAAATTTTGTTGTATCTAGAGATGTAATTTTTCTTGAATCATCCAAAACTGACAATGTTGTTGAGCGGCAACTTGATCGCTTGGATAGATTCGCAAAAGCAAAATCATTTCAAGAATTTAATAATCAGATTCCACATCTTGAAGGGGGGATTCCTATACTAGATCAACATGCGGAATCTTCTTCTGAAGAACAATCTCCCCCGCATGAAACTCCAACAATTGATGATGCTTTAAGTGATGTAATTGATAGAATTGGGAGACTCAATCTTGATTTAGTCCCAACTCAATCAACGGAGCAGCCTGGACCATCACAGAAAGGTCCCCCAAAGGGGGTGACAAAGACACTTGAAAGTTTTCATCCTGATGAAATTCGAAAAACAGGAACCAGAAATTCAAATCGACAAAATGGAGGTGATGTAGATGACTCTAATTCACCTGTTGATATGGATGTTTCTTATGATTGTGAATTGAACTTGTCTACGGATTTTGAACCAACTTCCTTCAAATAATTTGCGTCTCATGATGAATAGAAAGAAGCAATGCAAAAGGAGTATGATGCCCTCATAAAGAACGGCACTTGGAAGCTGGTTGATCTTCCATTTGGAACCAAACCAATTGGCTGCAAGTGGGTCTACAAGAACAAGTACAAAGCTGATGGCTCACTTGACAAGCACAAATCTAGGCTTGTGGCAAAAGGTTTTGCATAGAAGGAAGGGGTTGATTATGAGAAAATTTTGCCCGCACAACAAAATGGGCTACCATCCGGACACTCTTTGCACTAGCAGCTCAGAATGGTTGGAAAGTCCATCAAATGGATGTAAAAACTGCTTTCTTGAAAGGAGATCTAAAAGAGAATGTTTTTATGTCCCAGCCAGAAGGTTTTGCTGTGAAAAGACATGAACATAAAGTATGCAAACTTGTGAAGTCCTTGTATGGCATCAAACAAGCACCGCGAGCCTGGTATGAAAAACTAACTGAGCATCTTCTGAAAATCAATTTCAATCATTTTGATCTTGATGATGCAACTTTATTTGTCAAGAAAGTTGGAAAAACAGTTGTATATCTTGTGGTATATGTAGATGATATTTTAATGACAGGGAACAATGAGAGCTACATTGCATCCATAAAGAAGGAATTGGGAAAAAGTTTTGAAATGACTGATTTGGGCTATATTCATTACTATCTTGGCATTGAAGTAACCCAACATCCAAAGTCCATATTTCTTTCTCAAAAGAAATATATTGGAGATTTGTTGAACAGGTTTGGCATGACAGAGTGAAATCCTCTTACTACTCCAATGGAACAAAACTTGAAGCTCACATCTATTGAAGGAAAGGAATTTGAGGATGCAACAAAGTATAGACAGCTTGTAGGAAGTCTCAACTACCTAACTACCACCAGACCAGACATTTCATTTGCTGTTGGAATCCTCTCCAGGTTTATGCAAAAGCCTTGTGAGGGACATTGGTCTGCTGCAAAAAGAGTTCTAAAGTACTTGAAGGGAACTCAAGACTTTGGAATCAAGTACACACAGGTGGATGACTTCAGTTTAATCGGATACTCTGATTCAGACTTCGATGGAGACAAAGAAACTGGGGTATCTACTTCAGGATATGCTATGAGTCTTGGATCAGGTGTTGTCTCCTGGAGATCACATAAACAATCAGTTCCAGCAGATTCCACAACAGAAGCAGAATACGTGGCAGCAGCTGAAGCAACAAAAGAAATTGTGTGGCTCAGAAAAATTCTTGAAGATTTGCAGGTAAAACAAGTACAATCAACTCCACTCATGATTGACAACACCTCTACAATAAAGTTGGCCAAGAACCAAAAGTTCCATGATCGAATAAAGCACATTAATACTAAATATCATTTGATCTGACATCATGTTGAGGCCAAAACAATCCATCTCCGTCATTGTTCCACAAATGAGAAAATTGCAGACATCTTCACCAAAGCACTTGGAAGAGAAAAGCTTGAAAGATTCAGAATGATGCTTGGACTCACCAACATCCCTTCAGATTAAGGGGGGGAATGTTGACACCTAATCCTCATGATTGGGAGAATTCATGTAAAAAATTAAATTAGGAATGTGAACAGTCATTAGGAGATGAACTGAACAGTCACACACTTTTGTATATAACAATAACATAGCTGATGGAATAATATGAATCAGTTTTCTGCCAAAATGGAGTTACTCCTGGCCTGACAAAGTTTGATGGCAAGGATACGGTAACATGTATACTACAGATGGAGCAATATTTTGATCTACAGTATGTGCAACCTTCATAAAAGGTACATATTGCATATCTATATTTATAAACCAATCAGTTTGTATGGTATAGATGGATTTTGTAAACCACTTATCACATGGTCAATTTTTACAGAGGAAATGATATCACCTTATGAAGATACACCTTCTTTAGCCAATTGATAAATCTCAAACAAAAGGGTTCAATGGCGGAGCCCATTGAAGACTTCCAAAAATTGAACATTAGGGCAACTGATATTTTAGAGGAGCACATGATTGATATCTTCATAGGGAATTTAAAATATAACATCAAACATGAGGTTCACTTTTGGGAACCCGATTCATTGGAGAAGGCATTCAGGGTGGCAAGAAAAATTTAAAGCAAAATTATGGCAACAAGGAAGTCTACCACTCACAACTATAAATATGGAAGTGTTGCTACTCCTAGTCTTCCACAAACTACAAGTTTGACACAAAAATAATTGGAGGAAAAAAGAGAAAAAGAGATTTTTTACAATTGTGATAGAAAATACAATAAAGGTCATAAGTGTACTAAGAATAAATTATTCTACATAGATTGTGAATAGGAGGAAGAAAAGGAATAAGAAGCATCAAAAGAGGAGGATATACACTAGGAATGAACCCTAGAGAAAGAAGAAATGAATATGACCATATCTTGTAATGCATTGGAAAGCATTACCACTCCTCAAAATTTCAATATAGAAGGATATATCAAGAGGAAAATGGTGATATTGTTGATTGATTCAGGTAGTACCCATAATTTTATTCATTGTAAGATAACCAAGGAATTGAATTGCTTCCTATATCCAACACTAGAGTTTCAAGTGATGGTTGAAAATGGAGGAAATATAAATTTCTCTAGAAAGTGCCATAATATCAAGCTAGCCATGGGGGAATATGTATTGAATAGTCCAATGCTTTCCATTCCAATGGGTGGTGTTGATGTTGTGCTAGGAGTCCAATGGTTACAATCTTTGGGGATGATAACTTTCAAATTTCAAGAACTTTTCTTGAATTTTTTTTGGGAAGGAAAGGAAGTTGAATTAAGGGGTATCACAAGGATATCAGGAAAGATAATAAACTCTAATGACATGAAAAAGATTATGAACAAAGAACAACGGGTTGTAGTTGCACAATTATTCTCATTAGAGTTTTTAACATTGAAAGCATCAATTTCTCCAAATATCCAAAAAGTCTTGGAAAATCATTCCAAGGTGTTTGAGACTCCCAAAGGTCTCCCACCTATTTGTGATCATGATCATTCTATTCATTTAATTCCAAGAATTGTTCCTCCGAACATCAGGCCTTACAAATATCCTTATGCCTAAAACAATGAAATTGAATGTATGGTTGCAGAAATGCTAGAGGCTGGTATAATTCAACCTAGTCAAAGTTATTTATCTGCTCCAGTAATATTGGTGCACAAGAAGGATGGATCATGGTGTATGTGTCCAGATTATAGGGAGCTCAACAAGCTCACTATTATCATTAATGAATTGTTGGATGATTTACAAGGAGCAATTTACTTCACCAAGCTAGATCTTCGTTCAGGATATCATCAAATTAGAATGAAGACTGAAGACATTCCGAAAACAACATTCAGAACTCATGAGGGTCATTATGAATTTTTGGTCATGCCTTTTGGCCTTACTAATGCACCTTCCACATTTCAAGGTTTGATGAATTACATTTTCAAACCCTTCCATAGAAAATTAGTGTTAGTATTTTTTGATGATATATTAATTTACAACAAGTCTTAGAAGGATCATGTTCAACATGTTGACAGGGCACACAAACTATTGGAGGAGAAACAATTATATGTAAAAACCTCCAAATGTTTCTTTGGAGTACAAGAGGTGGAATATTTGGGTCATATTGTATCTCATGAGGGTGTTAAGGTAGATCCTAACAAAATTAAGGCCATTAAGGAATGGAAAATGCCCACAACCATAAAGCATCTTCGAGGATTTCTCAGGTTGACAGGGTATTATCGCAAGTTTGATAAGAGTTACGGGAGAATAACAACAAATCTAACATAATTACTGAAGAAAGATGGATTTTATTGGAATCTAGAAGCAATGAAGGCCTTTGAACATCTTAAAGAGTCTATGTGCCAAGCACTGGCCTTAGCTGTGCCAGACTTCACAAAAACTTTTATTGTGGAATGTGGTGCCTTAGGAAATGGAATTGGTGTTATTTTAATGCAGGAAAGAAGACCCATTGCTTTTGAAAGTTGTCCAATAAAAGGAAAGTATTTAAACAAACCTATTTATGAGAAGGAAATGTTGGCAATACTACATGCACTAAAACAATGGTGACCTTACCTAATGGGAAGACACTTCAAGGTAAAAAAATATCATTATAGTTTTAAATAGTTTTTGGAACAAATATTATCTTTATAAGAGTAGAAAAAATAGGTGACAAAGATGTTGGGTTATGATTTTGAAATCATCTACAACAAAGGGAAGAAAAATGTTGATGCAGATGCACTCTCAAGAAAATATGAGGATGTGGAAGCATTGATTTGTGCCATTTCTATTATCCAACCTAAGTGGATAACCGAAGAAAGTGATGAATGGAAGAATGACGAAGAGGTGTGGTCACTTATCAAAAGTTGTAGCAAGATACCAATACATCTGATACATTTAGCTGGAAAAATGATTCATTATGGTAAAAAGATATCTGATATATTTGTAAGAATTCCCAACTCAATCAAAATATTCTTTTAGAATTGCACGCCTCTCCCTTAGGAGGGCACTCAGGATTTTAAACTTACCAGAGGGTCAAGAAGGATTTTTTTTTGGATGGCCTTACATATGATATTCATAAGTTTGTGGCATAATTTTTGGTTTTCCAAAAAAAATAAAGTTGAGACAATTAAGACCCCGGGTCTATTACAACATTTATCCATTCCAAGTCAATGTTGGGAGGAGGTCTCAATGGATTTTATCATATGTTTACCCAAGTCTGAAGGAAAGAGTGTCATTGTGGCGGTAGTTGATAGAATTACCAAGTATGCACACTTTTGTGCATTATCTCATCCTTTTAAATCCAATACAGTTGCTACTGCATTTATGGAAATAATTCAAAAGCAACATGGAAACCAAAAGATTATAGTAATTGACAAAGATCCCATTTTCATTGGAAATTTTTGGATGGAATTATTTTCTTGTCTTGGTACTCAATTAGCTCATATCTCATCTTATCATCCTCAATCTGATGGGAAAACTAAGGTAGTGGACAAACGTTTGGAAGGATATATTTATTGCTTTGTATCTAATAAACAAACATAATGGGTCAAGTGGTTACCTCTAGCTAAATGGTGGTATAGCACTTCCTTCCATACTACAACAAAAATGACCCCATCTATGGCCCTTTATGGATATAATCCACCATCCATCACATCATATTTAAGACAAAACTCTAAGGTTCAAGCAGTGGAAGATCACATCGAGCATCAACAATAAGTTCTCCAACTCTTAAAGGATAACCTGAATATGGCGCAGAATCGAATGAAACAATAGGCATATCAACATCATAGTGAAAGAAGTTTTCATGTAGATGACTGGGTATTTTTACGGCTACAACCATACAAACAAATGTCTCTCAAGCAAGCTATGAAGGATAATAAATTGTCACCCAAGTACTATGGTTCTTACGAGGTGTTGTAAAGTATTGACACTATGGCATACAAATTGGAGTTTCCTGCATCTTCCCGAGTACACTCATTTTTCCATGTTTCATGCTTAATGAAACTTATCAGTGACAAGCTTCTAGTTCAAACAGTGTTGCCAGAACTTGACGAAGAAGGAAAAGTCATATTTGAACCTGAAGCAGCCATGGAAACAATAACTCGACATTTATGGAATCGATTAATTTCAGAGTATCTCATTATGTGGAAGAATTTACCCATTGAAGATTACACATGGGAGGATGAGAATTTTATACAGAAGCGTCCATAACTACTCAAGCATTGAGGACAACACTTTTGTGAAGGAGAGGGGCATGTTAGGTCCCTATAATACTCGTGTAGCCCCCTTATTGTTATTGTTAGTGTATCCCCTTTATTATTATTGTAATTCCCATGCAGCCCCCATATTGTTGTTGTGGTGCCCCATAGAAGCCCACAATTGTTATTTTTGTGCCCTTACATTATTATTTTTATGTAGGCTCTAATTATATTGTGACCCCTTAGACTCCTATATATACAAAGGAGGTCTTGTAAATTGTATCATCCAAGAATTGTTCATTTATGTAATGTGGAGGAGGTTTCCCCCTCAAAGAGGATACTTTTAAAGTCATTGATCTATCTTTTTGTGAGATAGCTACATATTTTTTAAAGTTGTTGTTAATTATCTTACATATGATAAGGAGTTTCATGCATTGGTACAAAGTGTTAAAAAGTGGAAGCTTTACTTAATTGGAAAGAAATAATAATACACAAGGATCATCAACCATTATAGTACATGCAACCACTAACAAAGCTACAAAAATCAAGACATCAAATATAATAATTTCATTTGGCCAACAAATATAAGAAGGGTGTAAATATCAAAATGGTTAACATGCTATCTAGACCTCCTATCAATGCATCTATCGTCTTATATAATGATTCATTAACACTTGATAGTTATGTTAAGAAGTATGTTAGGGATGATGAATTCAAAGATATATATGAGAGGTTAACTCATGGTTCACAAGTGGAGAATTGCCATTTTCAAGGAAAGTTACTCTATCATGCTAACAAACTATGTGTTCCATAAGATGAAAGAATTCATGTAATGAAAGAAGCTTATACTTCTCGTATTTCAGCACATTTTGGGGTAGGAAAAACAATAGCTCATTTACAAATATTTTGTGATTGGACTTGAGCATGAGAGATTGTAATCAAATATGTAAAAGGGTGTGTATTTTGTGCCACAAGTAAACCCACTAATAGAAAATTAGGTATGTATACAACTATTCTAGTTCCTTCCCATCCATGGGAGAGCATCTCTATGGATTTCGTAAGGGGTTTTCTTATGTCTAAAAGAGGTCATGATTACTTGTATGTAGTTGTTGATATGTTTAGTAAAATGGGTATTTTTATGCCTTTTTAAAAGCAAGTGACAACTAAATATTAGAGGAAATTTCAGCCTAAAAGTGTTCTCCTAAGGAAAAATAATAAAATAGTAGTTAAAATAATAAAATAAGAGTTATAAATTTTGGAGGGAAAAGAAGAAAAATATTTTTTTTTTTAATTATATTTTTGGCTTATCTCCTTATACTTTTACTCAAATTTCAAGTTTATAGACTTATTGGATGCGAAATTAAATTCCACATCCAACTAGTACCCATTATTCATACTTTTGTGAAGACCCACATTGATAAACAATGAAGTTTCATTAAAAAACGAATTGAACGCACTGTTTTAATGTATCTTTAATTTTTATCAATGTGGGTCTTCTCAAAATTATGCATAATGGGTACTCATTGGATGTGGAATTTAATTCTGTGTCCAACGAGTGTCTAGACTTTAAATTTGAGTA
The DNA here is from genome assembly GCA_031772625.1 of Pinus tabuliformis. Classification (NCBI taxonomy): domain Eukaryota; kingdom Viridiplantae; phylum Streptophyta; class Pinopsida; order Pinales; family Pinaceae; genus Pinus; species Pinus tabuliformis. Next base: position 853,780,121 of record CM062817.1, on the reverse strand, counting down.
AACATATAGGGATATAAGCCAAAAATACAATTAAAAAAAGTTGTTTTTCTTCTTTTCCCTGCAAAATATTTACATGTACCTCTTCTTAAATTTAAATGATTTTGATTGGTTTACATATTATGGCATGGAAATTACATGAAAATTTCATTGGCACTTTTAAGCTAAAATTTCCTTTAATGTAGACTACACACTTATTCTTCCAGCATGTTTAGGTTCACTTTGTATTGCCCACTTCCATTATTTTAGATCAAGATTCCCGCAGTTTGGGAATTTTAGTTGAGTTTGTGGAGATTGATAAACACAAAGTTGAATAGAGGTACTTCTTTTCATCTGCAGACTAAAAGATAAAAAAAATGTATTTAAGAGGATCAAGGTACATTTGATCCAAGGATATTGTAGTAAGCATCCTAAGCTTTGGGATGAACAATTACACTATGTGCAACATGCCTACAACCAAACCTTGCATTCTTCTACATAGATATCTCCATCCAAACATTGTTTTGGGTACCTTACAAAGTCTCCATTGAATTTCATTTTTGGGAAATATGCTGTTTATGATGAGCGCAGAGATGAAAACAATGCCTGAAAATTCATTCAAAATATCTAAATGGTCCATAAGGGAGTACAAAAATAGTTGGAGAAGAGACAAGCCCAATACAAGGCTAGGCATAATAAACATAAGATGGAACATCACTTCCAATTGGTGATTGTATTTGGTTGAATATCAACGACGACACGTTAAAAGGGGAAGGTAAAAAGAGCAAACCAATTTGATATGGACCATTTACTAGTTTGGAGAAGAATGACACTAATTATTATTGCTTAGATCTACCACATTACATGAAGATGTATTTAATTGTAAATTTGGTGAACTTGAAACTATATGAGCCTCCAATGATCATAGATCAAGATGAGAGTATTCAAGTTCCCTCCATCAATTTCGCTTGAGTATTTGAACCAGTTGTAAGAAGATGCCATTCTAGACAGGAAGATGAGGACTTCATGATGAGGTAATGCAGAGTATCTTCGAGTGGGCCTTAATGGAATGCATCCAAGGAAAACATGATGGATCAAGATACTGAAAGTCAGGGATCAATACTCTCACCTATTTATATAGTAATTCAACTTTTGGTGTTCCAAAAGCTTCCTAATGGGGATAATCGATTTGGGAGGATCTAAGAGGGCTCAAAATTCAGTAGTCACAAATCAATATTATATTATTGCCATGATGAGAGTTTGACGAGAGATTTCCAACACAACTTGAACAATCTCAAAATGAAATTTGTATGAGAAATTTGTCACATTTTCAAGTTTTGTAAAAATAGGCAAAAGGAAGGACAAAGGTGACATGTGGTAGGTTGTACGGAGGACACTTGGGAGACTCAAAAGAAGACACATAAAAAGAGGCTAACATGGCAGGTGACATGGAAACAATGGGAGAGGAAATGTGGTAAAGGAAATGATGTGGCATTTATGTGGAAACTAACTTAGCAGGTGATTATGAAACTTACAAAGTCTTGGGCGCTAACTATGTGACATATGGAATAATTAACTGGTGCCAAATGGTAACCCAAGTTAGAAAAAAAATGATCCTTCCATCTGCAAAAGAGTCAAGCAAGTGGTTTTAACTTGCAATCTCATCGACAAAAACCCAACTACTCGTTGTTGCACCAAACATTGATGCTTACTATGTATAAGTGGAAATTTCTATTTGAAGTTATTGTAACCTACAATAAGCTTAAAATAGTGTCGGAGGCTTTTGAACCCATGACATCTGACATGAAATAAAATTATTAACCATAATGTCAATTGTGGTTCATATAAAACTTATCAACAAACGTTTATTTTTTAAAATTGTTACAACTACTTTCTAAATGGGAAAGGTCTGTCAGCTTGACCCTATGACCTCCCCATAATGAATGGACCTATGAATACACCATGTGACAAATATTGTAATTGGATCGACCATAACTATTAATAAATTTTATGTGCTTGGAATAAAGAAATGATGCCAACAACCTATGGGTTTGACTCCAGGTTTGTTGGCCCCAATGTTTTATAATTGGCCTAACTAGCCATTGCGCCACAACTAGTTTTGTTGTATAGAGGTCCAAACCCCTAGCTTTTAAGGCACTAGTTCAAACTGTACATATTATAAAAATCAGTCTTTCCCCATTTTGGAGATCAAAAGGAGGGAGAGGATTTTGATAAATGTTCTTAGGTTCAATAAGCAATTGCAAAGCAGAGAAATAGTATTTGAGATTGAGGATTTGATGTAAATTTGTCATTTTGTGTTTCAATTGAAGAGGCTAATCCATTGGAAGCAGAACTAAAGATGTATCTCACACTGGGTGAACTTTGTTATCAATCTCATTATGTTCTTCTTATTTCTTTGTAGTTATTTTTTTTGTTTGTAATCCTTTTTTTATCAAGTTTGGTATTCCACATTTTGTTTAATGAAGAGAAATCATTAGCTCATAAATGAAAGATCCAGATCATGAAGTGAATTTCATTTTCTTGTAGAATTGTGGTATAATACCACTTATCATGTTGCTACCAAAATGACATCATATAAAGTTTTTCATGGTCAAGAACCTCATATGAATTTGTCTATGCCCAGCAAATTCTAAGAAATGGCCTCATATTTACTTAGCACATCCAAGATTCAAGAAGCATATAACACACTTCATACCAAAGAATCCATTTGGTGTAACACACCCAACCTCCTTCTTTACAACTAAAGGGATGGGGTGTAATTTTTTTTTCTTTCTTCTTCCTGTTGCGACTGACTTTGGTTGGCACTCTTTGCCACCATTGGAATGAATCCTAGTGGTTTCTCAGAGTCATCGAGCGACCACCGAATAAGTGTATAAGCATCCATTCTTTTAATCCCTTTGTGGATTGAGTTCCCTTTTCGACTGGTGCAATGCTAATGGTCTTGTTTCTATGTGAAACGACCAAAGGCCATGTGTTAAGCCCCAGCCTCCTAGCCTCTCTTTACTTCCCTACGCCCTTGGTATGCTTCTACATGAAGTGAATGTTTAGTATCAATCCTCGTGCAAATATTACCATCCAAATCTAAACACATAAGCACACAGACCACTCAAAGCATTGAAACACATATGTACAAACCATTCAAGACAAACAACATATACTAAATTAAAGAAAAGAATGACATGATCATGCCAAACAAAAAAAATTTAATGTAAATTTTAAAGTTTTATCTCAAATATATAAATAATAATAATAATCTAAAAATTTAGCATTGTTACTCTCAAATGATCTGTCATATGTAGAAAGATCAAATCCCAAAAAAACAAACTTTACATATGAGAGATTTGATCTTCCGAGCCTATACAAATCCAATATTAAATAAATCTAATCTGCTAATAATTTGACGACTACCAATCAAATATACTAACTCCACCAAGGGCATTTCATGCCATGTCAATATCATATGGGGTAAAATCTCGACACACTATCGAATAGTTCGTACAAAATCGAAATCGCAGGGCTGGCCTGTAATGAAGCGCGTTTCGAGAAATGGACCGCACGTTGTGGCCATAAACCATGTGGAGTTCATTGTTGACCATCTGCGTAAATTCCACGCGGTGGATGCTTCGTGTGGGTTTCATTATGGATGCCACGCGGAAGATGCTTTTCCTAAAGTAGAGGCGCACGCGATGGATTTTTCTTTTGAACTGATTTCTTTTTTAAGTGAATCATAATGAGTTATTTTGGGTGTGAACATACGTAGTCAGTGATTTTCTCGATTGAAGCCATTGCTTTCTCATTTGGGGTGGTCCATTTTGAATTCGTGTAGCCTAAAGAGGGGACAAATGGATTGAATAAATCATATTTAGGTCGTAAGGCGTTTTTACGTCGTAAGGCATTTTTCTCTGAAATCAACTCCTCTTCTTGCTTACGTGTCATTTTATGCACCATACGATTAGATGTTAGACGATGGACCATAAGTAAGGCATTGGTCTGTAATGAAGCACGTTTCGAGCAATGGACCACACCGTGTGGGGTTCATTTTTGACCATCTGCGTAAATTCCATGCGGTGGATGCTTCGTGTGGGTTTCATTGTGGATGCCACGCGGAGGATGCTTTCCCTAAAGTAGAGGCGCACACGATGGATTTTTCTTTTGAACTGATTTCTTTTTTTAAGTGAAGCATGAGTTATTTTGGTTGTGAACATACGTGGTCATTTTCGAGTGAAGCCAATGCTTTCTCATTTGGGGTGGTCCATTTCGAGTTCGTGGAGTCTAAAGAATTGAATTTCAAACCGTCGTTTTACGAATTTTTAAATATGTTATAATAAAGAAAACGTGACAAAGATGGAAAATGAGCATTGACGGCCACTAATACGTGAAGCCAATGCTTTGTCATTTGGGGTGGTCCATTTTGAATTCGTGAGCGGACAAATGGATTGAATTTCAAACCATCGTTTTCTGAATTTTTAAATATGCAATAACAAAGAAAATGCGAAAAAGACAGAAAATGAGCATTGACGACGACAACAAATAATACGGCCATATTAGTGGCAGTGCACCCTACTCCTTTGCGGGCCCTATGAGGTGGCCACGGACTGACTTGTGGTGGAATACTCTGTAGGACCATTATCAACAACACTGTAGGACCATTTGCAATCTTCTAATTTTAGTGGGTCATTTCCTGTACTTTTGTCCCAGACGTAGATGATAATTTCAATTGGCATGGAAACTTAGGTAAAGTATGACACCTAACAGTTGTATAGTATGGTCCACTAACATGAGATTCAGTGGAAGATTGACAATATTTTTTTGATTAAATATTTATAGTGGTAGGGACCACTTTTTGTTGACACTTTCCAAAATCACCACTGCAGTGAAAATTTTGGCATGAATGACGTGGAAGATGGAAGGAAGAATCAAATTGGTGGCATCTCTATAAAGTTTGCAGTCTCATTTTCATTATCCAAAAGAATTTGAGCGCCAATATATTGTATATTTGCCTATAATTATGCTAAGTTTGTGGACGATATTGACAAACATGAAATGACGGTGGGAAAAGGGGAGTCCCTTCATGTTAAAGTTGAACCTTTCCCAGCTTGGGTTATAGAGATAATTTATAAATGTATTTTAAAAATTTTGAACTCATATTTTTAATTTAGAAAGATATTTGAACTAATATTTTAATTTATTAAAAAGATATTTGAACTAATACTTTTAATTTAGAAAAAAGATGATTCACTGTTTCAATCACTGACTTAGTTAAATTATTTTTATATATATTTTTAATAATAATTAATTTAGTTTTATTAAATTTTGTATGTGTAAGTTGTAATTTATACATGAATTTCAAATGGTATGTAATAACAAAAAGCTTTATTACTTGTGGAAATTTTAAGCCTAGACATATTTCATCATACATATTTATATTTTTACAACGCGTCTCTATGAAAAATGATTTATAATTTCTTAGCATATTTTTAAACTTTGAATTAGTTTAATAAGTAAGGTGAGTTTAAATTGACAGATGTTGTTGGTGCAACATAACATTGGCTTTAGGAGTAATAATTGTCTCAAAATGTGAAACGAAAGAAGATAGTTGATGTTGAAGAAGATAGTTACAAGTTGCAACCATGTACTACAAAAGGTTGTAGTGGCCATAATGTAAGATTTCCTTGGAAGGAAAAATGAAATAATTGAAATTCATGTTTGGAAGCACAATAAAATGGGAATATGGGCTAACCTTTAAAGTCATCTTAGAGGAGAGGTGATAATCATTCATTTCAAAATTACATGCTTTCATTTTTTGAAATGATAATTGCGATTATTATTCGGTATGATTAGAATCTTCATGTTTTCCATTATATTCACTACCATGAGATTAATAATCTTAGCAATGAAATGTAAAAGAGGGTTCATCCACAATATTCAAGTTAATCATCCCACATGCCTCTACTCATTTTTTAGATTCATATTTCTTTATGATCACTTATGCTTGTTGTTTAAGCACATGGATCTTCCTTTCAAAATCAACTAAACATAAACACCATCAAATCTTTCGAATATACTTCAATCAATAAGCTACCAAAGTTGTATAGATAAAGTGCCAATAAATTATGTTTCAAACTCTTCAATTATGACTTCTTGCTATGCCCAAATGTTAGTCAAATTCCCTCATGCTATAATATCTCACAATATTTATGTGATTCCAAAATTGAGCAATTCATGGTATATTTATATTCAATCTTCCACTATTTCCCAACTATTAGACCTTCAATTACCAATATTTAGAAGCCCTTGTTATGAGTACACATTTGTATTGTTTTTTTAACTAATAAAGTTTGTAAATAACTATGTTAACACTTTTAATTAATAAATTTATATTGATAGTGACCAAAGAATTAAATAGAAAGTTCTATAACCACAAGTTTAGGGTTTTGATCAAATTTGGGTATTCAAAGAACATTTGAAATGGGGATATGTAGTGGGGTTGAGATTGCGACGAAAGGCAGAGGAAGGTTAAGTTTTGTTGTCTTTGGAATATATTAGGAGCATTGACAACGTTGTCTCCCTCTACTAGGGAAGTTATTTGTAAACTTTTGGTTATCATTCAACTAAGCTTTGTAAGCTATAATTTGGGATTGATTTGTTTTTTCCCCTAAACCTGGCCCTCCAAACTTCATTTTCATGAGCTTTGAATTAGCTATATTCACAAAATATTTATGTTACTTGCCATGCTTTCTCATTATTATATTTCTTAATTAAAAGTGATGATTATGATGGGTTTCTGAGTTCATTATTTTGTAGTTTTCCTCTTCTATGAGATCAAAGATACTAGTAACTTGCATTAGTTATGAGATTAAATATATTAGTAGTTACTTGAAGCAAGCTCTATTTATATGAAATATATGAGGCTACTATATGGACCATAGTATTTTTGACTTCAACCATCCATCATTTTAAATACTAATTTCCAAAATATTCCCTTCAAGTCACAAACTCTAGGATTTGTCATAAATGAAAAGGATCTTCTCCACTATGATTCTAATGTAACATTCCTTTTTCTAATCCCCAAGTTTTTCAATGTAATTAAAGGATGATAATGTTGGAGAGCCAACATGGATATATTTCCAAGATTGTCTATTGTAAATATTTTGATTTAATTATAAACTACTAAAGTTGAAGAAGAAGGAGAATCTTATATGAATCCTAATGTATGGAAGGATTAACTAATTGGGAAGTTTGTAAGGGAAATTGGGAAGTTTCCCATCTTCCCTAAATTTAATGTTATGACCCTAATGTTCTTGTTGAACTACCAACTACCCAAGTAATTACGAGAGGATGGGGGATAAGGTGTTGGAGCCACCCAAGCATGGGCTACGTACCTTGCAATAAAGTCTTAGTTGACTTCACATCCCAAAAAGGGGAACTTGTATCTTTCCTGTGTGAAGCAACACTTGTGGGTAGAAAACATGTTAATTTGAGTTAGTTATTTTGAGTAGAGTTTGGAGGATGGTAACAATTAGAGAAAAAGATAGAAAAAATACTTGAACTATGTCTGTGAACCTATAATCCTTGTGAACCTAAGAACCCCAACCCTGTGAACTTGTAAACCTATGATTAGAATTTGGACTATAGATTCCAGGCTTGAAGTGTGTTAGTTGAGGAAATCTGAGAAATATCCCTTCACTCGAGTCAGGTAGACCAAGAATAAATCTATTATTTGGTTGTGTTTGTTCATGTGAAGCACTTGAAAGAGGGAGGTTTGTCAAGGAAACAATAAGAAGTTTTAAAGTGATCTAGGAGGATCCAAGATGTCTCAGAATTAAATAGTCCAAAATCGAGATGAAAGGGTTCCCATGATGAAGAGCTTGATGATATATTTCCAATGCAACTTAAACGAGCTCAAACAAACTTCGTATGAGAAAGTTATCACATTTTGAAGTTGTGCAAAAACATGCAAAAAGGAAGGATATATGTGACATGTGGTAGTCCCAAAGGGTGACACGTGGAAGGTTGTATGAAGGACACATGGGAGGATCAAAATAAGACACATGATAGGAGGCTAACGTGACATGGTGGCATGGTAGCACCGACATAGGACACATGGTAGAGGCGATGATGTGGCATTTATTTGCAATTGACTTTGTAGGCGGTTGTGCAGTTGACTAAGTCTTAGGCATTGATTGTGTGACATGTGGACCAATAAGTGATTTAATGTGATAACCTAAGTTGGAACAAAACCCTCTTGAACTTTCCACAAGAGTCGGGAAAATGGTTTGAACTCGCGACCTCGTCAGCAACAACCCAAAGAGTCATTGTTGCACCAACCACTGATTCTTACTATGTATAAGTGGAAACTTCTATTTGAATCTATTACAACCTACAAAGATTTTAAAATAGCATAGATCGGCTTTGAACCCGCGAAGCCATTATTGAAGTTTGATGTCAACTTTGACTTGTGAATGTATAATGGCAAGCTTAATGCAAAGAGATTAGATCATTGGATTTGACAAATAGAATTTTATTGTTATATTTAGAAGATTGTTGGAGAAGAGGAAAAGATTTAGCTGTCTTATCTATGAATTGAAGGTATAACATTGGTTTGGTGGGAGAGTAAACTTGAAGAAGGTTGAAAAAAAGATGTTAAGATCCTTTATTCAAGGTCAAAATTCACTAATGCATTAAATAAATAGCTTTGTCGTTTAGCATACACCCATAAAACTATCATGGAATGCAAAATTTTGAGACAAGGAAAAAAACAAAGCATGCAAAAATTTACTAAATAATTTAGGAAGAAGGCATTGGCTTTAAATATTCCATTATATAATCTAGAAACTCTTTTAAAATATATTGACGCATTGCACAATTACATTCACCATATTATTCTCTTATTTAATCCAACTAATTTGGATGAAGTATGTGTCCAAGATACTCATCCTGAGTCTAGCGGAAAGAATGTGCAAAGTGATTTAAAAAAGAAGCAAACATTCAAGTCTTAAGAAGGAAAATTCAAAGGAATAGGGAAAGGCAGGAAGCTTTCTACAATGAAGAAAGAAGAGGAAAATCCTACATGCTCTCATTATATGAAGGGAGTGTTGAGATTGCAACAAGATGATGGAGCTTAGTGAAAAGAGTCGCCTTCACAAAGTGGGCCCGCAGGCAAATCATGGTGCAAGTTCTATTTTTGGATCCCAGCAGGGATGATCACAGTAGGAGTGACCACAGCAGGAGTGACCACAGTAGGAGTGATCACAGCAGGAGTGATCAAAGTCTATTTTTAGACTGGCTTTCCAAAATAGAAAAGTCAAATATTATTGTCTCATAATAATATTTGGACTATAAATTTGATCTTATTCTCTTGGAGCACTTCAGTTTGAGCTACAGATGTGACACATGCAGCTGTCAGAAGGAAGTTCACTTTCTTTGTGGGTCAGTTGAGTGGTTGCATGCATGACTTCAGTTAGAACTCAATCAATTGAGTTTGGTGGAGTTGATTGTGGAGTTGATGGAGTTGTGTTCAGTTTGACTTGGTCAAACTAGTTGTAATTAGTCTAACTGCAAATAGACTAATGATGAGTTGTTAAACTAATTATTAACTCATAATGCAACTATAGAATACATCAGTTAACTCAGTTGCATGTCAGTGCATGTTCAGTTCAGTAGGGACAGGTGTTAGAGGATCAGATTGCTATCAATTGTGACTATAGTTGTGCATGAGGATTTGTACAATCAAAGGGATTGAGTATGCCAATGAGAATTGGCCAATGCCAAGTATTATAGCCTCTAATCACGTCTTTCCCAATGTGAGTGATTCTTTGGAGGTAAATACGAGTTTGGTTAAACCATTCTCATTCATTCTTGAGCAGGTATTGAGCTGTGGAGGCAGGCAAGCAGTGGAATAGATTTGGAGATCAAATATGAGCTGTATTGTGTGTAACAAGTGGAGCTGGTACTGGATTTATTGTGATAAGCATTGTACTTTGTAATGTTACATGTTCTCAATCATTAATATACAAATAGTGTGGGATTTTCAGCTGTAAGCTTTCCCCGGGTTACATACTGTGTTAATGTGTGCATGCTCTTGATGTTTTATTGTTATTGATGCTGCTATATTGATGATCAACGTAGAGGAGCTTATGTATTGTGTATGTATTCCGCAATAGTACATGATCAGGATAATCTCCATTGAATATGTGTTTATTATTCAAAATTTCTACATGGTATCAGAGCTGTTGATCATCAGATCTACTATTCAGGAAGTGTTTACATTCTATTTCTTTAGGCAGAGTCTGTAATCAGGCCAGGTAGCCTCTGGATTCATCCTTCTTTTGGAAGGTGAGATATCCGGTGAATGCCCATACAGTCGATCTCTGTACGAGAAATATTTTGTTCTCATGAATTTTAGATCGGAAGCGGTTGAGTTTGAGCTGGTGGAAATCAAATTTGCAGCAGTGTTATTGAAATGTCTTTCAACGGATTGCGAATGTTATTCCAAAGCAAGAGCGACCTGGTGCTCAAGGATAAACTCAGAAACAATAAGTATGAGAATGGATCTTCATCAAAGGTATATGATGAAGAGAATTGCGCTTTGGTTGCCAAAGCAAAGAATGGGAAGAGCAAGAAAGCTAATCAGTCTGGTGCAAAAGGCAAGAAGCAAGACATGTCCAAGGTGAAGTGTTTTCACTGTCACCAGCATGGACACTATGCCACTAATTGTCCGCAGAAGAAGAAGAACAAGCAGGCTGTTGGATCTTCAGTAGGAGAGGCTCTAGCCTCACAGTTTGAGATTGATTTTTCATTGATCGCATGCTTGGTTTCAAGTGTGATGGGATCGGTATGGTTCTTGGACAGTGGTGCATCTTTTCACATGACGGGAGATAGAGATTTGTTTTCTGATCTAGAGGACAAAGATCTTGGAGTGCACATTGAGATGGGCGATGATGGTAGATACAGTGCGACCGGTATTGGTACCATTTCCTTTGAGAGGGAGTCTGGTAAACCCTTCGTATTGAAGGAAGTCATGCATGTTCCAGGATTGAAGAAGAATCTCATCTCTGTGGTGATGTTAGAAGACAAGGGGTATGATGTTGTTTTCAGTAAGGGAAAAGCTTTCCTGCACAGCAAGACAACTGGTGAGATCTGGAAGATAGGGGTTGGATTAAGGAACCTTGATCAGTTGCATGTAGATGGATGCACAGCAATGGTAGGCAAGGCAGAAGGATTGGTGAGTCGAGATGATGGTGAGTTGTGGCACAGGAGATTGGGTCACCTTCACCATGGAGACTTGAAGATACTACATCAGATCACTATAGGGCTTCCTAAAGGCACACTTGCGCAGTCAGATCAGTGCAAGGGGTGTACTTTGGGGAAGTTTGTGAAAGCTACCTTTCACGAGAAGGATAGTCATGCCACGACGATCCTTGAGAGAATTCACACAGACGTGTGTGGACCTTTCTCAGTTGCTTCGACAACAAAACACAGGTATTATGTGATTTTTGTTGATGATTTCTCTCGTAAATGCTGGATCTTCTTCATGCAGAAGAAGAGTGAAACATATTCAAAGTTCTGTGAATTCAAAGCACTAGTTGAGAAGGAGTCAGGGAATAAGGTGAAGGCTCTTAGGACAGATAATGGTGGTGAATACATCTCAGACGAGTTCAAGGATTTCTGTAAGGCAGAAGGGATTCGAAGAGAGCTCATAGCTCCCCATAACCCACAGCAGAACAGGGTAGCTAAGCGGAAGAACAGAATGATAGTGGGTGTTGCACGGGCGATGTTGCATGATTAGGGCCTACCCCTTCACTTGTGGGTGGAAGCATGCAATACAACATGTTAGCTACCTATACCAATAGGTTTCATTTCTCATGATTGGCAGGGGAAGTGCCAATATGATCTGCTTTGGTGATGCAAAGATCTCATATTTTTGTGATAGACACATATCTACAGTTGGTTGATGCTGCCCTACTTCTGAATGGGTGATCCAACAGTCTAAGCTGGGTCATGCCATGTTTCAATTTTTTGTTGTAGATTAGAGAAAGAAATCTGTCCAAACAGCTCAATCTTGGCAGATAAAGTAGTTAGGTAGAGAATGAAGGTTCCCAACTATTTAATCTGGGGCCTTGGAAGCAATAAGGCTAGCCTTAGATAGAAAATCAAAAGAAAAAGCCAAAGGAAAAGAAAAGGCACATAAGGGTTTGCAAGTCTAAGTGCACCCTCCTTGGAGTAACAAAAAATGCTAGGCAATAGAGTGGGTAGGTAGATGGGGTTGCAGAAGGATGATTTCTTTCATATCACTGGCCCAAGCAAAGGAAAAACAAGGTGCCAGTGCACATCTCTTATTCAGCAGTTTTGCAACAATACAATGAAGCATGTCTAACTTCCTGATTATCCTCCATCACATTCATTGCTAACATCCCAGTACTACCTATGTTCATGGAAGAAGTCAAAGTCTTTTGTTGGTTCTTGTTTCTTTAAGAGCCACATTTCTTGTGTAAAATTCTTTTCATTTTGATCTACTTCCTAACTAAGTTTGTTTCCTTAAAACTTAGTATCTATCACTTCCCATTCCTTTTCTCCTCTAAAACTAACTACTAACTCTATCTATACTTAATTCCCTATGTTCCCCTTCCCTATTACTATAACACCATGGTGTATAAAACCCCAAAAAATGTATATTCCCTCCCCTTTGGCATTATAGCCATATGTCCAAATATTGGACAACCATGCTGAGTTCAAGTCTGAAACAAGATGCTTTGTTCAAAATCAGGGATTAAACTAACCCCATGTTGGTTTAATAACCTAAGCTCTACCCCTTGTTCCCTTTACAACCCTTTGAAATCATTTGCCCACTTTGCTTACAGAAAAGCCTTGTAAAAACCCACTATTACCCCTAACCCGCGCTATTTGCGAAATACACCAAAAACCCATTTTTCCCCTTTATCCTAAGTTTGTTACTATGCACATTTCAATACAAAAAACACCAAAAAAACCCATTTTCCACCAAAGTTTCAAAGTTCCGCATGGGCGCGCATTTCAAGGAATATAATAAAATATTCCCGCCCCGCTGCCGTATCGTCCTTACATGTTCATGACCCGTCGACCGTCGGATCTGGGCTTTCCCATCCGACGGCCCACATCCATATCGGATCGCCCCGATGACCGGACGTTACCTCCCGAGAAAGTGTCAGAGGGTGACGTCAGGCCTCTGCCACGCGTCGCTCCCAAATCTTATCGGGAGGCCGCCTGCCAATACCACCACCGTACCATAAGCGGTCCGATGGAACCGCTTACCACCCTTTGTATACCACCTACCCGCGTCACCGCTACGTCACGCCCACGTCATGCCACTCAGCGCCGCGTCAGCGCCCGACCCTCCATCGCTCCGACCTGTCTGCCACCTCACCAGTCCCCGTGGACCACTCACAGGCTGCCACGTCACCCTTCCGTACTTGACCCCACCTGATGACTTCATGCTGACGTCATCTGGAAAAAGCGCGCCAAAGCCAAAATTGCCCATATTTGGCCAAAATTCATCATTTTTTCGCACTTTTTCGCAAAACAACACTCTGCCTTCTGCATGTATTTTACGTCCATTGCTGCCGCCAACCTACTGAAAGTCGCTCCACAGTTGCTGCCGCCTCCAAATTAACTTCAACCGAGTGCTGCTGTCGCTCCACGACCAGGTACTTACCATATTCTCTGCCCGCTGATTCTGTTCTGTCCCGCATTTGCTAGCAACCTATGAATTGCCATTTACGCTGGAAAATTCCACCTGCAACGCCTTGTAAGCAAGTCATTTACTCTTACACGGGACAATTGTGCCCAATTTCACTTCAATTATTCTTAAAAAGACCGTAAACCTGCAAGTTTACATAAAACTGTTGTGCAGAACTGCATTTTCCTGAAATTGGTCATAAATTGTATTAAAAAACACATTCTGACCATGGAAACACCAGTGGCATTAAATATTCCACCTTTGAATGCCCCACACAGAGAGTTAGAGTGGCAGCCCCTAGGTGACAAAGATTACCAGATGACAGAGTCATTCTTAATGAATTCCAAGTTTAACATTCATATGCTAAATGAGTTAAAGGCCCAACACCTCAGTGGAGCTGATATTTTAGGGATTTGGGACTCCAATTTGCCCATTTTCAATCTCCCTCAAGTCAATGTCCTCCCAGACTTGATCCATAGATGTTGTGCCAACTATGATCCATGTCAAAGAGCTGTTCTCAGTCCCTCAGGTTCAGTCTTGTTCCATATCACCCCTGAGGCCATAAATGAGATGCTGCACTTTCACACTGCAAAGCCACTAGCACCTCTTTCTATGATGGATTTACTAAAGAAAGGGGGCAAGCTGTCCAGCGCCCAGATCATCAAGATTAATCAATTATTTGTTCAGCCAAGCTCTGAAGCTGTGAGGACACCTCCTATTGGAAATCAATATCTGAATGACTTGGGCAAAATGCTTGTGGAGTTGATCAGTTATGTCCTGGGGTACCGATCATGTGAGGATGTTGATGACACCATTATGGCCATGCTGTCCATATTTTCCCCTGGAATGCCTCCTGCTGTGCACTATGATTATGCTGCATATATTGCCAATAAGATTCATGAACAATTGATGAATCTAGAAAGGGAAAAGGTGTTTAGATACACCTCATACATCTATCACTTGTTCTTATTTTATCAACCTGATAGCTTCCTTATTCCTCTCAAGAAGCTTAATGCTCACGGAAACCCAAGGTCTATTGTATTTTGGACTTCAATTTTTCATCACACCTCCTGTTCACCATACACCTACTGTGAATTCATCGACCTTTTCATCCATCCAGCTATGACCTTGTTATTGGGTGTCCCTCCTCCAAGATTGACCAATGAGATGCAAAGAATACTCCAGCTCTCAAAGGCCTACAGCATTGGTGATTGGTACTTTTACCAACACCATACAGTAATCAAAATATATGGCTGTGAGTTGAACCCTTATAGGCTGCCATGATATGTCCCTATGAGACTCTTTGCCTTAGAGTATTTCAGGCAGTTTGGAAATGCAGATCAGGTCCATTTCCACAGTAAAAACAAGAAGGTGCAACTAAAAGTCAGGAACCAGCTAGGCCCATTTCTTTACAACAAAAGAGAGGAGGGATGGAAGGAAGCAGATAGGATCTTAGAGGCCCTCCAATTGCAAACCAGTTTCCACTGGGTACCTTATGACCCTAAACATTTCATTACTCTCAGGAGGGTAAAATATAAATTGGGTAGCTATGATCACATCAGATTGCCTCATATTGAGAAATATGCCAATTTGTTAAGTTGGAAAGAGGGCACTCTAGAAGAGGCAATTACTAGAGAGAAAATGCTACAAAGAGAGGCAAAGAATATTGAAAAAGAGGCTGACTTGGAAACTTGTGGGCAAGTTTCCTCTTCCTATCAAAGGCAACTTGGAGCAGCTGCCTCATCCTCTACAGCCCACCAGCAAGCAGCTAAAACTGTTCATCAGGTATCAAGCAAGGGTAAAGAAAAGAAAATGGAGTAGGAACAACCACCTCCTATAGCAGAACAGCAAAAAGAGCAGCCAATGCAGCAAGAAGAAACAGCTGAGGCCCCAAAATCCAAAGAGCAGCAGGCTCAAGAAACTGTGCCTCCTAGGCAAGAAACGACAGTGGAGGCCTCTGTGCTTCAAACTCCACAGAATGAAGAAAGAAACCGGAAGAGGGATAGAGAGCAGGAGACTCCCCTCACCACATCCACAACTCAAGGGGAGAAAAGGCAGAGACTAAATCCCCTTTCTGAAGAGGAAATGCCTATTGGACAATCCTTGGGCATGGGCCCACCAAGCATGGAGGCATCTGCCAGTTCCTTTCAGCAGGAACAAGAAAGAACCATTGGAGGAGAGGTCAGCTCCTCAAGTCAGCAAAGGAGAGCTGAAACAGGCATCAAACAACAATTCATTGATATCAAGAAGAGAAATGAGCCACTCAGGCTCCAACTCTACAATCACTTGCTCAATATGGCCCCTACAAACCAGCAGAGGCTTATGTCAGCTTATGACATAACAGAGGGGAAAATGACCATGAGTCATTTCATGCCAACCATGCTGCAGCCACAATCATCTGCAGACTATATAAGGACCAACCTTGAGGTTCTTGCAAAAGACATCCACCCTATGGACCAAATAGAACTTCACAAGCAAATGGGTGAGATGGTATATTCGACACTTGCAGATAAGACCTTCTTGGCACATAAGTTGGAAAATAGCCTGAACAATACAACTGCCCAACTTGAGTTGGAGAAGGCATCCTCTCAGGCCAAAGACAACAGGATCAGGTCTTTGGAGGATATAATCATAGAGCTTGGGCATGACCCAAAGGATCCCAAAGCTATACAAGCGCTGCTTAAAGAAAGAGATGCAGATATTGCAGCCTTAAGAAAGATGGTGAAGCTCCCAGCAACCCTTCACCCTCAAACAGAAGAGGTTGCCCAGCGAAGGCAGGACCAAGATGTAGCAGCCATGCTGATATCACTGCATAAGCAACTGGTACAGACAGAGGGAAAATTGGTAGAGACAGAGGCTGCATTACAGGCAGCCCTACAACAGAAAGAAGGAGGCCAAACCTCTCAGCCCCCTCAGCAAGTAATCAACCTTGAGGACCCCCCTCAAATTGTCACTCCTCCTACAGGGCAGACAGTGGAGACAGCTCCATCAACATCAGCGCCAGCACCAGCATCAGAGCAGGCTCCAAGCCTTGACATGCAGAAATTGAAGAATGAAATTCAAGCCCTAGAAGCCCAGATGGCAGAGCTGAATGAAGCCAAAGAGAAATTAGCTACACTGAATGAAAAATATGACAAGTCCAAGCAAAGTGTAGCTGAAAAAGGAAGAGAAGTAAAGGCTCTTAAGGAAAGGATAAAGGAGCTGGAGAAAGAGCTCACCCTTGACAAAGTGGTGGCTGAAGTCAAGAGAGTTTTATGGGCCAACATTGGCCAATCAATAACAGATCAATGGCAGTATATAGAGACTATTCATGAGCACATGGAGCTCATAGCCAAGGCACACAAGGAAAGCCAAAGAGCAAGGGCATCTCTAGGCACTATGCCTGAGATAGCAAATAGAATGATTAATGTTCTCAATAACCGCACAGGTCCTCAGCTAGCAGCAATAGGAATCCCTAATAGAACTGACACCATCCTGTTGATAAAGAGGGTCCTCACATTGAGAAATCTGGTGCAAACATTAGACAGAAGATGCCAGGAGATGCAGACAGAGGTAAACAAATTCACTGATAAGTTCACAGCATTGCACAGCCGAGGCCTTCCCAGCTTACTGAACAGCGCAGGAAGGCTGCTATCACATGAGAACTATGCAAAAAGGGTGAATACCTTTGCCACCAATCAGATCACTGTAGGATCAAGCACTCCAGAGGAAGCAGGGCCTGCATCTGGGCAGAGCCTTTATGAAAAAATAGAAAATTTGTTTTTTATTATGAATGAAATCAGGCATTTGTTTGAAGTGCCTCCTACTTACTTTAAGTATACTGAAGCAGATGAGACATTAGGCACAATTTTGAGGCATCAATTGCCTACACAGGAATGGTGGACAAGCATGATACAGTTGTTACTGTAAACAACAGGCTTTCATCAAGTTTTTTCATTGAAATATAAGTCATCATGTTCAGAAAATTCAGTATGACTGGAAAAGACTGGGTTGAGCCAACTCAGCAGACAGATTCGGCCACCAAAGCAACACTGACAGCTACAGGGGACAGAGCCGAGAAAGCTACAGCACGACACAGCCATAAAGACACATCATTCAGCATTAATGCAGAATGCTCAACCGACTCAGTGGCCTCCAAAGGTTAAAAAGACTTCTGACAGAATTAAAGAGCATTCATTTTGTATTTAGAGCAGCAATAACTTCCTTATCTGCTATTTTGAAAGTTGGTGAATGTATTTATTAATCAAATGACTCAGCGGTTTAGATATTTTTGTAAAACCGATTGTATATATTCCCCCTCGCATAAGCTTGCAGGGGTTGTTGATTTTCTCTTCAAGAGATCCTATGCTGTAAATGTTCAGAATTTTAATACAAAAGGCTGATGGAATTTCCAAAGTTCTGTGTTGTCTGATGAGTTATGGTGTGTTTGCTGAATGCTACAGGATTCCTGCGTATTTCATGGCACAATAAGTTTCTTTAACCTCTTCGTTATGTTTCTTTTTATTCCTTCGTAATCCATTCACGTTCTATGTTTCACAGTTTAATAGCAAGGAAAAAGAATAGTTTCAGGATTTATTCATAGAATACCCTGAACTCAATCTATGTTGTTATGAATGTTTTCCTCAGTTATAGTTACAAGAGTGTGATTCTTAATTGCTGCACCTTCAGACTATATCTTTCATAGGGATTATTGTTCAGGAATTCAAACCTGCTCCTGGGCAATATATCTCTTTCTCACACCACTAGATTAGTGGAAAATTCTTAATTGCCTTCCACTGGTTAAACATGTTTCATTATCACAATTTCAAGTTTGTTTCATGAAATATTCAAATGGCCCTGCAGTTTCAACAATCCCACTCAACACTTCAAACAACCTGTAACCACAGACTCCATTTCCCAATGGACTAAAACTATCTGAAGATATCATCTTAGGTACTGAAAGACATCACTCAAACAAAATATAAAACCAAAACCCTCACCTCATAACTAGCCTAAGATCCTCAAGGACAAAGTTAAAAATTGTAAGAGAGAGCCCTCTCTGATTACAGGTTGGCTAGAACCTGTAATCCAAAGCTTGGTTAGTGGTTACCCCGGCCGTATTCCCTCAGGAGTCAAAGGGAACAACCTGGGTGTTAACACAATAGTTTATGTGCAGAACCGTTGTCCTCATAGGATACTTGGCATGAGTACATCCGAGGAGGCTTATTCTGGTAAGAAGCCTGATCTTTCTCATTTGAGGATTTTTGGTGCTAACGTTTACATGCATGTGACAAAGGATGCCAGGAAGAAGTTGGAGCCGACTGCAGAGGTTGGGATATTTGTGGGGTACATTGATACGCCCCACAACTATCGTGTGTGTTTACTAGACAATGGTAAAACTGTTGTGCGACAGGATATAAAATTTCAGGAGGAGAAAGCCATGAAGTGTTCGCTTGACAGGGAGCTACACTTGCATGCAGATGAGGAGCTATTAGTTCCTAAGGATGAGCTTCAGGACGTGGATCAGCCACAGGATGAGGCTCATGGAGTGGAAGAGACCACTCATGCAGCGCCAACCATCAGAGGGCGAAAGCGCTTGACAGAAGCTGAGCGACTGGCTCAAGATGTAGAGAAAGTTGTAGGACCACCTACAACCCAACGCAAGCAGAGACAGTCACCTGATCGGTACACTGGATACATGGCTCTTATGAGCAAGTGTGTTGTGACTGAGCCATCCTCTTTCGAGGAAGTTGTGGAGGATCCCGCATGGGTAGACGCCATGGTGGAAGAGTATGATTCTATTGTCAGAAACAGTGCATGGGAGATTGTTCCTAGACCAGAAGGGAAATCAGTGGTGGGTTCGAGATGGATCTACAAAGTTAAGCAGGCAGCTGACGGGAGTGTGGAGAAGTACAAGGCAAGATTTGTTGCCCGAGGCTTTTCACAGATAGAGGGGATCGATTATGAGGAGACCTTTGCACCTATCACAAGGTATTCTTCCATATGGATGATTCTTGCTCTCTCAGCGCAGATGGGATGGCACATTCATCAGATGGATGTGAAGACTACGTTCCTCAATGGAGTCATTGAGGAGGAGGTGTACATTGAGTAGCCTGAAGGCTTTGAGGTCTTTAGCAGCGAGTCGCATGTGTGCAGGCTCAAGAGAGCGTTGTATGGGTTGAAACAAGCACCACATGCTTGGTACACATGGATAGACAGCTATTTCACAGGACTTGGATTCTCCGAGGCTGAGGCGGATCCTAACCTATACCAGATTGTGGTGGAGGGTAAGTTGCTTATCATTGTATTATATGTTGATGATTTGATTCTAATAGGTGATGAGCTGTTGATACTTTCATGCAAGGATGATCTTCCTAAGGAGTTTGAGATGAAGGACTTGGGCCTCCTTCACTATTTCCTAGGATTGGAAATATGGCAGCACAGTGGTGGACTGTTTGTTTCTCAGGGCAAGTATGCTTGGGAGATACTAGAGAAGTTCAACATGCATGGCTACAAGCTTGTTGATACTCCTCTTCCTGGAGGTTGGAGGAAGGAGGATGCCACTTCGGGAGAAGAAGTGGATGCCACTGTTTATCGACAGTTGGTGGGGTCGCTGATGTATTTGGTCAATACACGACCCGATATATGCTATGCAGTTAACCAGCTTTCACAAGCTATGGTTAAGCCTACCAAGCTCTTCTGGAAGGCAGGTAAGCATGTATTGCGCTACTTGAGAGGCACATCGGGATATGGATTGTGGTACAGACAGGAGGATGAGGTGAAGCTATGTGGCTTCACAGATGCAGATTGGGCAGGGAGCCCAACGGACAAAAAAGAGCACATTAGGAGGGGTCTTCAGTATTGGATCGACAGTAGTTTCTTGGTACAGCAGGAAGCAGAGATCCATGGAACTCAGTTCAACAGAGGCCGAGTATATGGCAGCAAGTTTGGCTGCATGCGAGGCTATATGGATGAGGAAGATCTTGGTTGGATTGTTCGGTTCTCATTTGGATCCTACTGTGATTTACTATGATAACTAGAGTTGCATTAAACTCTCAGCTAATCCTATATTTCATGATAGATCTAAGCATATTGACATCAGGTACCATCATATCAAAGATTGTGTGCAGTGGAGGATCATGTTACTTTCGTACATTCCAATAGAGGATCAGGATGCTGATATTTTGACGAAGGATCTCACCAGGAGAAAATTTGAATACCACCGAGGCAGGATAGGGGTTGCTGATAATCCATATCTTGTCGAGAGGGAGTTTTGAGATTGCAACAAGATGATGGAGCTTAGTGAAAAGAGTCGCCTTCAATAAGTGGGCCCGCAGGTAAATTATGGCACAAGTTCTATTTTTGGATCACAGCACGGATGATCATAGCAGGAGTGACCGCAGCAGGAGTGATCAAAGTCTATTTTTAGACTGGCTGTCCAAAATAGAAAAGTCAAATATTATTGTCTCATAATAATATTTGGACTATAAACTTGATCTTATTCTCTTGGAGCACTTCAGTTTGAGCTACAGACGTGGCACATGCAGCTGTCAGAAGGAAGTACGCTTTCTTTGTGGATCAGTTGAGTTGTTGCATGCATGAATTTAGTTAGAACTCAATCAGTTGAGTTTGGTGGAGTTGATTGTGGAGTTGATGGAGTTGTGTTCAGTTTGACTTGGTTAAACTAGTTGTAAATAGTCTAATTGCAAATAGACTAGTGATGAGTTGTTAAACTAATTATTAACTCATAATGCAACTATATAATACATCAGTTAACTCAGTTGCATGTCAGTGCATGTTCAGCTTAGCAAGGACTGGTGTTAGAGGATCAGATTGCTATCAGTTGTGACTATAGTTGTGCATAAGGATTTGTACAATCAAAGGGATTGAGTATGCCAATGAGAATTGGCCAATACCAAGTATTATAGCCTCTGCTCACGTCTTTCCTAGTGTGAGTGATTCTTTGGAGGTAAATACGAGTTTGGTTAAACCATTCTCATTCATTCTTGAGCAGGTATTGAGCTGTGGAGGCAGGCAAGCAGTGGAATAGATTTGGAGATCAAATCTGAGCTGTATTGTGTGTAACAGGTGGAGCTGGTACTGGATTGCTTGTGATAAGCATTGTACTTTGTAATGTTACATGTTCTCAATCATTAATATATAGATAGTGTGGGGTTTTCAGCTGTAAGCTTTCCCCGGGTTACATACTATGTTAATGTGTGCATGCTCTTGATGTTTTATTGTTATTGATGTTGCTATATTGATGATCAATGTAGAGGAGCTTATGTATTGTGTATGTATTCCGCAATAGTACATGATCAGGATAATCTCCATTGAATATGTGTTTATTATTCAAAATTTCTACAGGGAGGGCACGATGATGATCACTGTTGGAAGCTACATCCTAAACTAAGGCCTAAAAGGCTTGGAGGAAAAGGAGAGAAAAATATTCTTGCCATAATGCAATAAAATTTGTGATTCGATTCAAGGGATGAAGGTTAGATCACAATAGTAGGGGTGTAAGGTAAAAACATCTTTGCATGCTAGTTCTAGTAGTTCTATTCCATCTCCTAGTCCTGAAAGTAGAAGACATGAGATTTTTCACATAAGGATGATAATTAAGCTTATGAAAGTTGATAATATTTTTTTATATTGGTTCCCAAGTAAATGTAATATTTGATTCAATTTTTAAGAAACTGGTATTAGAAACATTAGCTCGCAAGAAACCTTAACCTCTCGGTTGGGTATGTGATGATGCAAATCTACAAGTAACCAAACAATGTAAAATTAAATTTTCTATCACTTCAAAATTTGTTGACGGGTTTCAATGAGATGTGGTTCCTCTTGATATTTGTGGAATTGTATCGGGAAGCCATTACTTGTATGAAAGGAAATCCATATTCTTCAGGGAGGAGAACAAATATCACCTCACCAAAGATGGGGTTGAGTTTATTGTAAGAGCACATAAGATTAAGACTACATTATAACTTGTTAGTGCAAGGAAAATGAAGAGGCCCATAAATGCTAGAAAGATATCTGTACTTATAGTTTTGAAAGAAAAAGATGTTGAGAAATTTGATGCTTTTAAGGGTTGTGATCTTTCTCATAAGGATGAATTAATAAATCTAATTTCTAACTATGATGAAATGTTACAAGAACCTGAAGGATTGCCTCCCAAGAGGGAGATTTGGCATGAGATTCAACTACAAGAAAGTGCCCCTCTTCCTAATGTTGGTAAGTACAAGATTTACATAATTGAGAATGTTGAGATAAAAAGTAAGTCCAATAATTTCTTGAAAAGGGAGTCATCGTGATTAGTTCCTCTTCATGTGGATATCCTATTGTGATAGGACCAAATGTTGATTTTTAGGGTATCCTCTAAACTGAAAATTACTTATGATTTTAGGTAGGTTAATCCTTTCTTGTATTCACTTACCATCATAAAGAAATTACACATGGGATCTAAAAATTAAAATAATATGCTAGAAGGATCATAAAGAGACAACTACACACGAACACAAAGATTTACCTTGAGAAAACCCAAATGGGGGAAAACCCAACAACCTTTTCCTTAGAGGAATTCTTGTTTATAACAAGAGATACATTTAGACATCCTATTCATTTACAAGGTCAAATTGATCATCAAATAAACTTGGTCAAACATAGTCCAACTCCATCCTAGTCAATGCATTTTTCCACAAAATTTTGTATGATTATGTCTGCTTAAAATTATGCCTTCCGCCTTCCTCAAAATCCAATCCTTTGTTAGAAATTTGGTTTAGTACATAGATTCGTCTAGCACATAGAGCTACCACAGAGATTCAGTCTCATACAATAGAGATTCATCTAGCATAGAGGGCTACCACAAATATTTAGTCCTATACAACAAAAAGAGAAATTCATCCTTCTTTCTTGTCTCATTTACATGGTGCAAGAGAAGATATTATGTATTTTATGATCAAATCCGAATTGGTGCTTGAGAAGAGGTAGAATATATCTTATATATAGAGATCCAATAGGCCGAACGGGTTCCTTTCTTGATAAAGATGACTTGAACACTTTAAGGGGCCAACTTGACTAGGAGGAGGTCGACATGGCTTCTTTAGGTGCCAAAAATTATATTTTTAAAAATTCAATTTTCTTCTTTTGAAAAGAGCATGAAGAACATGCTTTACAGTTTTTTTTGTTACAAATACATCATGGACCAAAAACAATAATTATAAAGACTGACCATAGTTAAAACATTTAAAACCAAAGAAGGATGGTACATGGAGAATGTGTATTGACTTTCGTGCAGTAAAAAAAATTATCGTTAAAGAATCAATACCCTATTCCTTTTATCAATGATTTGTTAGGTTAGTTAAAATATGGAAATTATTTTACTAAGTTAGATTGTGAAGTGGTTATTGTTAGATTTAGATTGCAGAAGATGATGTTTGGAAAACCACTTTCAAAACAAATAAGGGTATGTTTGAATGGTTAGTGATTCCTTTTGGGCTTTATAATGCCACAACAACTTTTATGCATGTGATGAATGATGCTTTTTGACCATTCATTGATGACTTTGTAATTATCTACTTAGATGATATTCTTGTATTTAGTAGAACTTGGGATAAACATGTCAAGCATGTTAGACAAGTATTAGATACTTTAAAGGACAAGTTGTATGTGAAAATGTGAAAGTGGGAATTTGGAAAAACATCATTAGTGTACTTGGGTTACATAGTAGGTCGTGGTGAAGTGAAAATAGATCCCTCTAAAGTTGAAGTGATTGTAAACTGGACCAATCCTACATCATCAATAGAAGTTAGGAGCTTCTTAAGAGTAATCTAGTATTGGAGAAAATTTATTTTTAACTTCTCATTTATTGCATCTCCTTTACATGATTTGACTAACATGAAGTAACTCTTTCAATTGGGAGACAAGCGACAAAAGAAATTTGATACACTGAAAGAAAATATTAGCACAACACTAGTGTTAGCATTTCCTGACTTCCAACAACCATTTGAGATTGATGCAAGTGGATATTCCATGGGAGTAGTTTTGATGCATCAACGTAAGTAAATTTGTTATCACTCCGAGACCTTTTTTAAAGTTGTTTTAATTATCTTACATATGATAAATAGTTGTATGCATTGGTGCAAAGTGTTAAAAAGTGGAAGCATTACTTAATGGGGAAAAAAACAATAATACACAAGGATCATCAACCATTACAATACTTGCAACCACTAACAAAGCTACAACAATAAATACATTTTAGGTCGATAGGTTTTCTACAACAATTTCTTTTGGTCATGAAATATAAGAAGGGTGTAAATAAAAAAATGGTTGACATGTTATCTAGACCTCCTATGAATGCATCTATCGTCTTATACACTGATTCATTAACACTTGATAGTTATGTTGAGTAGTATGGTAGGGATGTTGACTTCAAAGATGTATATGAGAGGTTAACTCATGGTTCACAAGTGAATAATTATCATTTTCAAGGCAAGTTACTTTATCATGTTAAAAAACTATGTGTTCCAAAAGATGAAAGAATTCATGTAATCAAAGAATCTCATACTTCTCTTATTTCAATGCATTTTGGGGTAGGAAAAAATGTAGCTCATTTACAAATATTTTTTTATTGGTTTTCAAAGGGGGAAATTATATTCAAATATGTAAAAGGGTGTGTATTTTGTGTCACTAGTAAACTCACTAATATAAAATTGGGTATGTATACAACTCTTATAACTCCTTCTCATCCATGGGACAACATCTCTATGGATTTTGTAAGGGGTTTTCCTATGGCTAAAAGAGGTCATGATTACTTGTATGTAATTGTGGATATGTTTAGAAGAATGTGTACTTTTATGCCTTTTAAGAAGCAAGTGACAACTAAATAGACCACACACTTATTCTTTCAACATGTTTGGGTTCACTTTGGATTTCCCACTTCCATTATTTTAGATCAAGATTCCCACATTTTGGGAGAATTTTGGTCAAGTTTGTGGAGATTGATGGACACCAAGCTGAAAAGAAGTATTGTTTTTCATCCACAGATTGAAATACAAGCAAAGGTATTCAAGAGGACCATTGGAAATTTTCTCCAAGGATATTGTAGTAAACATCCTAAGATTTAGGATGAAAAACTACACTATGTGCAACATGCCTACAACTAAACCTTTCATTCTTCTACACAGAACCATTTGAAACTTGTTTTGGGTAACTTCCACTGTTTCCATTGAATTTGATTTTAGGGAAAGTTATTGGTTATAATGAGCATAGAGATGAAGACAAAACCCAAAATGGTGCATCAGAGAGTACAAGAATAGTTGGATAAGAGACAAGCACAACACAAGGCTAGGCATAATAAACATAAGATGGAACACCACTTCCAATTTGGTGATCTAGTTTGGTTGCATATTAGAAAGCACAAGTTAAAAGGGGAAGGTAAAAAGATCAAACCAATTTGATATGGACCATTTACTATTTTAGATATGATTAAGGCTAATGATTTCTACTTAGATATACCACCTTATATGTAGATGTATTTAATTGTAAATGTGGAGAAATTGAAACTATATGAGCCTCCAATGACTAAATATCAAGATGAGTGTATTCAAGTTCCCGACATCAATGCTTTTTATCTTGAGTATATGAACTAATTGTAAGAAGATGCCATTCTAGACAAGAAAATGAGGACTTCATGATGAGGAAATATGGAGTATCTTTGAGCCTTAATGGAATGCATCCAAGCAAAGAACAATGGATTGAGATAGTGAAAGTGAGGGATCAATACCCTCACCTATTTGTTGAGTAATTCAACTTTTGGTGGTCCAAAAGCTTCCTAACGGGGAGAATTGATTTGGGAGGATCTGAGAGGACTCGAAATTCAGTAGTCCCAAATAAATATGAAAAGGTCACCATGATGATATCTCGACAAGATCTTCCTAATGCAACTTGAACAATATCAAACGAACTTTGTATGAGAAATTGATCACATTCTAAAGTTTTGCAAAACTGGTCAAAAGGAAGGAAAAAGCTGACATGTGGAAGTCCTAGAGGGTGACATGTGGCAGGTTGTATGGAGGACAATTGGGAGACTTAGAAGAAGACACATAACAAGAGGCTAACATGGCATGGTGGCATGGCAATAGTGGGAGAGGACATGTGGTAGAGGCAATGACGTGGCATCTATGTGGAAACTAACTTAGCAGGTGACTGTGCAACTAAATAAGACTTGGAATCTAATTATGTGACATCTGGAACAATCAACTCATGCCACATGGCAACCCAAGTTAGAAAAAAATGCTCCTACCATCTGCGGAAGAGTCAAGTGAGTGGTTTTTAACTTGTGACTTCTTCGGTAACAACCTAACAACTCATCGTTGCACCAAGAATTGATTCTTACTATGTATAAGTGGAAACTTCTATTTGAAGTTATTGTAACTTGTAATGATTTTAAAATAGTTTAAGCAGGCTTTGAACCCATGACCTATAATGGAAAATAAAAGTATTAACCTATTGTAGCTGCTACAACCACTCTCCATTTTTTTCCCATGCTTTGATTTTGGAGCCTCCCTTTCGCCCATAGGAGATTATCATTTACTATCATCAAGTATTCATGCCATGTTCAATACTTATGTTTTCATGGTTGTACTTGTGATTGCTTGTTTTGATCCCAATATGAACTTTTTCAATCACAAGCAAGTCTTTGCCCTGACTTTGTAGCTTCGTTGGGATTCCCTCCAAAAAATATGCAAGCTTGGAAGGTAGGCCAACCCTGGTGATCTGAATTGCATAATCCAAATAAGCAGGCTAGCCTTGAGCTCAGAAACTGTGAAATTTTGGGAGATAGCTTGGCCTTGAGCTCAAAAATTGTGTAAAGCCTCCCTTTCTCTTAGAAATTGTGCAATGCACTGAGTCAAGAAGTTTTCTAGTCCCTTATCGTTGGGAATTGTGCAATATTATTGGAAGTGTGAATGGCTAGTTTCCCAAAAAATAAAAAATCAATCCCTAGAAAATGGGGAGTCATCATTAGTTTCCCAAAGAGTGGCATAGTTGATATTTTTGGACTTTCCGCCAAGTGTTTCTTTTCTCTTGATTTTAGGCATGCACATCATAAACTCTAACCAACCTTGATATATATAATAGACACCACTAGAGCTCATTTTCACCCTCTATATTGGATCTCTATCCTTCCCAAGGAGATCAAGAATCCTCAAGTGGAGTTTACAACACTTTTCTGGTTGAGTTTTTCTTTTTTCATCTTTTTCCATTTTTTTGTCACTTTTGTCGTTTCACTTATGTCAGTATTTTTTTTCTTGTTTTTTTTCATGATTTTTGGTGTTTTAAATTATATTATATTGTACAAGTGTTGGTTCAGTTTGTCATTCTCATTTTACAAGTGTCACATCGGTTTTCTTTTTTCCCCATTAGTGGTAATCGTTTTGACGACTCCTTCTGCCTTCTTTTTTTCTACATGTTGATCTTCTACACTTGATTTTCATTGATCTATCTATCCTTAGGTAGATATGCACTCTAACTTGCACCATCACTAAGATCTTCCAATTTCCCATACTCTTTTCGGGCATATCTGCCCTTCACTTGGCCAACAGTTGCCTTGCTCAACTGGGCATTGTGCAAGTACAAGGCTCGATATTGATGCTTCGCCTTGGAGACTATGCAATGCATAGTACATGGCTATCCCGACTATGCATTGTGCAGTTCTTGGGTTCAAGCTCGACCCTGGCCACTAATACTATGCAATGCGCAATGTCTCCTTAAGCTTGCCCAAGTTGAGACTGCACATTGTGCAGTCTCAAGCCTCAAGCTACTCCCTTGGCTATTGAGACTACTCAATGCTTAGTTTAGGAGGCCAGTCCCTTACCCCAACATAGGAGTTGCACAATTTTCCCATTCATTCATGTGGTTGCTACTGTGATATTTCCTCGAAAATAATTTTGCTGAAGCTAATTCATGTTTTCTATGTGTGAATTTTACTCCTACAAGTATTGTAGTTGTTGAGCACTTCTCTTCATCAATTACTTTCGTCATGGCACCAAAGAGATTTTCTTCAAAGGACACTATAGCAAGCAGCAGCGGGGAGGCAGTTGAGAGCACTCTAGTGTTAGAAAATTATATATTACAGAGCAATGGAACACATAAAGTATTGTAGAAATATAAACACAAAAAATGCATAAAACAAGAGAGACACAGATATACGTGGTTCAACCAGTTTGGGCTACATCCACGGAGAAAAAACCAGTCCTTCCTTTTATATTATCCAGCAAACTAAAGAGATACAACCTACATCAGATCCGCTGTAATTCCCTCTTCGCTCTCAATCTGCTCTCTCTTCCTCACTCAAAATACAGATCTACATAGACACAATACAATTCCCTCATATAAGGGGTTTCCTTCTAGGGCAAAAAACCCTAAATTAAACATAACTTCTATTGTCATATCTCCGCCTAATGAACAACCTAGATTGACTATGAAATTACAACATTTTACAAGGCAATTTTACATCTATTTTAGCTTCGGGGGTGCTACCCCCGTTTCCCCCACTAGGGGGGGGGGGGGGGGGGGGGCGCTCCCAAAGGTCGAAGTCCCCCAATCCCCCCCTCCCCGGACCCCCCTTGCAGTGAATATTTTATGGGCGGTGTTGCCACCCCATTACGAACTGGGGTCCAATGCGGCAATACCTTTGAATACAGAATATAATTAGGCTCCACACCCAACATCTAGTGAACTTGCCAATTTTCTTAGATACTCTATTGTTCACAGAAAAGGAATCAGATATCACATGTCAAAAAGTGAATGAAGCTTTCATACCAAGAAGCTGCAAAGCAGATCTTGAAGACCGATCTGTGTATATAAATGTCCAAAGGCCAAGCTTACATAAGGTTTCATGCAGGTTATCGACTTTCCCATGTGTAGACATTGTCAGTTGGATACTATCTCATGCAGATACAAAGATTATGACTCTAGTAGTGTTAGTGGACAAAGTCTTGCCTCTTTTCTGGCACCGGATTATCCTCTCATGTATCATTTTCTAGAGCCGAAATCTCTCATGGATTCTTACTTCTATGCAACCACTAGCTACCTGAGCATTAAGGATATTGTCAAAATCTAGGTGAAAGAGCTAATAATGTTTCGCAAACACATCCCACCAACACCTATTAGAAAAAATATCTTAGTAGGGAATATCGGTTTTTGATAGTTCTATGTTATAGAATTTATGGTTAGAAAAGTAATGAAACCTTCCCCAAAGGGTGGGAATTTTTGCTGAACTAAGTTGTGAACAAAGGAAGACCATTCAACTAGTGAGGCTTATTGGCTCAATAACTAAATATCCATGTAACTAATTCCCCGAATCCTCCCAAAGGAAAGCAAGCCAAATTCTACATGCCTACCTAACTACTAGATGCAATATGCACTCATGAATTCCTTCCCTGGCATGAATTGGACATGGACACCAAGAGAGTTTGCCACACACATTTTTAGCACGCGGCTTATAGAGTGAAGCCATAAAGGAGTAATGGAAAAGTTGACTGATCGCTTCCTCATTTCGTTGTACAAGTTAATATTTGAGGAAGAATCACCATGCATGTCATGTGCGGCAATGGAAGTAGTATCAAGGGTAGCAAATTAGTTTGCCTCACCAGATGGCACTTTCCTCCGAGTGTTTCATGGACAAAAGTTTCTAGATCTTCTTCCGAGGTATGCCATCAATAAGTTATTAATGCAAGAAGTTGTGTACCATCTCTCCATAGGTTTTTTAGTAGTTTTGGACAGGAAGAAGAAAGCATCTTAGCCTGCTCTTCCTATGAAAATTGGATTGTACGAAATCAAGAACTTGAAAGTTGCAGACACCGAAGGCAAGGAGATAGAGAAATTCACATTCAATCATTTGAACTTCAATCCGTTCGATCCAAGGAATGTTTTTAAAAACCATTGTGCAAGGATTCATTTCCAGTGGCGAAGAAGGACATTTTATAGGCCTAAGGAGGAGGAGATGAAGAATTCTTACAATGCCTCCAAGTCCCATGAGCCAGTAAGCTTTACAGGAACATCACAGGTTACTTTGCAGAAGGAAGTCACTCCAGAGGTAGTACTAGAAGAAATACACAACCCAGTGCAAAAAAAGGGTAAGAGGAAGGTTTCACATAGGCTAGGGGGAGATCCAAGCCACAAGATGAAAGAAGAACTAATCATTCTGAAAGTGGCCATGGCAGAAAATAAGACAAGGAAACAAAGGATGCAGGAAGAAGAACAAAATTAGACGGAAGAACAAGAGCAGAGAATATTGGAGGAGTAAAAGCATAAGCAAGAAGAAGAATAAAGGTGAAGAATAGAATAAGAAGAAGAAACACGAAGACAAGTCGAAGAACAATAGTAGTACCAACAACTAAGAGAGGAGAGAAAACCGATGCAAGACAAGGAGCTCGCTTGAGAAATTGAAGAGTTGATTGTGATTCAAGACATGGAGGTGGAACCAGAGTCGCATAACCACGATGTTGATTTGATGTCGATCACTCAATAGGTCACCATTTAGTGTCCCCCTCCTCCAATAATAGAGAGCGCTCCAAGTGAAGAAGAGGAAATTGTTCCCCTTGATGATGGTCTGGTCATGGACACATACAATCTGACTTATGAAGAACTTCATAAGAAGATTATACAAGCAAGGAAGAAACATTTTATGGACGAACTTGTGTCTCCTGCATTCATCAGAGAAAGGGTGATTATGACAAACAGCAAAAGGAATCCAAATTCCATGATGGTAGCTAACTTAGCCTTCGCTGGAGTAGAAAAGTCAAACACTGAGTATCTGATGGCTATGAGCAAACAGTTGGCAAAGAACTTACAAGCTGTGAGGCAAGAAGTTGAATATCTATGAACAGAGGTTCAAAACGCAACTCCCACACAAGTGTATTTGGAAGAACTGAAGGCAACCATACTTGGAGAAGTATCGACATTGGGAGATACCATGAAAAATATTTATGAGGATATTTTTACTGTGCATAAGGAAAATTTCCACTTGCACGACTTGCAGAAGAAGTGTAAAGATAATGTAAAAACTCTCAAGGTTGTTCAAACAACTATCCTTTTCATGCATGAATGGTCAATGCAATACAAAGGGTACCGATTGAATTGGGAAATAAAACAGGGAAACAAATAGAGTTATAGAAATCAAAGGTTTGCATAATCATCCAGAATAACAAACATCTCACCTTGTTCATTGCCAATATTTAGGCCTCATATGCACAATTGTACAACAACATGGATTTGATGGTGAAATCACATAAGATCCCATCAGTTGTCTCACTCACTCAAGCCAAACATAGGATTCAAGCTAGGTAGGAGATTGAAGAATACTTGGATCAGTTTAGACAGATCGCCACCAAGGAAGATCTTGAAGTGAACATGAATAATATGCATAATTACTTTGGTGGCCCTGTCCAAATCAATAATGTGTTTCTCCTATTCAATAAGGAAAATCATACTGGTTCCAAATAAGTGTTCTTGGATTCCATGGAGGTTAGAGTCCACTTCCATCCTGATACCATCACACATTTTGGGAAAGTCATCACATGGTATAAAGCTTGACACCATTATGTGACTGAGAAACAACAAGTTGAAGTGCTTGAGCTGGAGTTTCCCCAAACTCAAGCTTAACTTGTTTTGTCTTATTAGGCTATCTAGTTGGCTCTACCCAATTTTTCCCTTTATGGGTATGTGTATATTGTAATAATATTTTTTACTTAATTTGTAAGTGAAATTCCAAGTATCAATTGTAGAATGTGAAGAGCCATGTTGTAATGAAGTTGAAGAGTCAATTTGTAAAGAAGTTGAAGAGTCACGAGGGTAGTCCAAGAGTCATAAAAGGGAGATGAATGGTTACCCATTTTGTTATAAATATGTCCTCATAACTGATGTAAAGGGATTTTGGGATCAGGCACTGGGGAGTTTTATTGAGATCCTTGGCTTCTACATAGCATAGAGGGAGTAACTTTCTTTGGAGGAGCAGGTGTAGACTTCATGTTCCACTATTGGGGCTAGTGGTTTGTTAATGGTATATGAATGATTGGAACTTTCACTTTAATAAAATCTTAGAGCCAAAACAAATTCATGCATATGTTGTGAATATAGTAGGACTAGTCTTGTTATGTTTGCAATATATGTTGTTTAAGTTACACTAATGCTTATGAACTATTTAGTTTGCATTAGTATCAAGATTGTTGAATCTGTTTTGTGTATATTTCTATCACAGTTAACTTGTGAACTATTTTGCAAGCCAACTTGTGATGTATTTTATGCTTGTTTGTTCCTTTCACATCGTGTAAAATTATAGGCTTCTAAAAGGTGCGCTCATTTTCCTCTCATCATGTTCAAACCTTTCATGCCATGCACTTTACCCTCTGCAAAGTCATACACTTGTTTCACCAAAGTCAGAAATAAACCACTCTATGTGTTATTACAACTAAGGTACATCATTAAAACCCACTGCTTTAGAAACTAGGTTGTATTCTCGATGGGGCTCTTACACCAAATGTTGTGAGGTCTAATTGGGACTTCATATCAGGGAGACCCCCTAAATGTTAGCGGGTATAGGACCATCAACATAACCATCATGCCAATTGTGGTTCATATACAGTGAAATTTTATTTATTAAAATTGTTACAACTACTTTCCAAATGGGGAAGGTTCGCCAGATTCACCCTATGACTTCCCCATAATAAACATACTTGTTAGACAATGGATAATGAATACACCATGCGACAAAGATTGTAATTGGCTCGACCACAAATATTAATAAATTTTATGCACTAGGAATAAAGAAATGATGGCAATAACCTGTGGGTTCGACCCCAGGTTTGTTGGCCCCAATGTTTTATAACTGGCCTGACTAGCCATTGCACCACAACTGGTTTTGGTGTATATAGGTCCAAAACCCTATCTTTTAAGGCATTAATTCAGACTGTATATGTTATAAAAATCAATCAATTCCCCTTTTGGAGATCAAAAGGAGGGAGAGGTTTTTCACAAAGGTTCTTAGGTTCACTCAGCAACTGCAGGGCAGAGAAACATTATTTGAGATTGAGGATTCTGATGTAAATTTATCATTTTGTGTCGCAATTGAAGAGGCCAGTCCATTGGATGCAGACCCAAAGACATAGCTCACACTGGGTGAACTCTGTTATCAACCTCATTATGTTCTTATTTCTTTGCAACTATTTCCTTTTGTTCATAGTCCTTTTTTATCAAGTTTTGTATTTCACATTCTGTTTAATGAAGACAAATCATTAACTCATAAATGAAAGATCTAGATCATGAAGGGAATTCTCATATGGTCAACAACCTCATATGAATTTGTCTATGTCCAAAAAATTCTAGGAAGTGGCCTCATATTTACTTAGCACATTCAATATTCATGAAGCATATAACACACTTCATACCAAAGAAGCCATTTGGTTTTTGGTCAAAATAAAATGAAGCAATAAGCTGACCAACACCAGTCAAAACATTCTTTTTCAGAAATGGATTAGGTGTTTCTTCACCTTCAACCCTGTTGAGAAACATCTATAAAAGACAAACACTATTAGAAGCTTACATTGGAGATCTATGGCCCCTATTAGATCCTATATTGCACCATAAAAGTTACATACAAATCAGTTTGTCTAGTGCCCTCCAAGATACGTCCAATATTTCATGTGACTTGTTTAAAGAAAGTGGTGGGATTGAATTATAGGGTACAAAGTAGCCTATGATAACTTGGTGAAAAGGGTCCTTTTAACCATGACTAGAAGTAGTATTGGCCACCATAGGGAAATGATTATGCTAGTGAATATTCTAAAGAGTATTAATGTAGAGGAAATATATGTAACCAAAAGGTACCACCTTAGAACCAACAACAATTTTACAACAATTTCCATGCATTCGACCTTAATGGTGATATTGCTTGTAAAGGGGTAGAAAATGCTATATTATTAACCTAAATTCCTTACTTTAGGTGTACTTGACAATTATGTTAAAGGCATTAATGGTAGGGAGTATTATGTTGATGCCTTTCAAGATCACCATTGCTGATAAATTTGGCATGAAAGACATGTAAGATGGAAGGAAACATCAAATTGGTCATGTCTTTATATAGTTCACAGACTCATTTTCTCGATGCTAAAGACTTTTAGTGACAATATATATGTATCTTTGCCAATAATTGTGATAAGTTATGAGGATATCATCAAACATGAAATTATTCGACGAAAATGGGAGTCCCTTGATGTCAAAAGATTAACCTTTCCTTGTTTGGGTTCAAGTTATTCTAAAGTTATAATTTATAAAAAATCCTTAAAGAAATCTAAAGTTTTAAATTTAAAGAAAATACCGTTACCTAAAAAAGAAGATTTGGTTTCAATGTCCATTTCAATCAAGTTTATTTTACATAGATTTTTAATAATAATTGATTTATTCTTATCAAATGTTATGTTATCACTAAGAAATATCCTCTTGGCAATGAAAGAGGAAGTCCTAAGGTAACATTTTCAAACTAACCTTTCAGAATGAAGGCTAGCCTCATCAATCAGGAGAGGGATCTCTATGACAGCCTAATCACTAAGTTTAGCAACTAGTCGTGCTTTCAAATAATGGCTATATCTTCAGTAGGGTTTTTGGATTTTGAGTGTGGTGTTGGGTAGGGTTGAAGAGATATCAAGTATTGGGAAATAGAATCAAATCTGAGTGTTTATAAAGATTATCCGTGATTGATAAAATTCTCTAGGAAACAGAGGCAAGGTAAATGATGTCTATCTGTGAATATTATCATTGCATTATGAAAGTGGAAAAAGGGATTAACAATATATTACATTTGAAGCATCTAATAACAGATGAATTTCAAATGTAACTTTAGAGGAAAATTGTGAGTATTCAACTTTATGAAATGAAGCATCTAACAAAGTATGATTTTTACAAATTTACTTTCAGTTTAAATACTTAAAATATTTACACATAAATGAACAACTGAGAAGGGAATCACATACACATGAGAAAGGAGAAAAACTTCAAAAAATCATCGTCATGAATATCTGGTACGAAATCATTCTGTACTTCTACACTTGATATAATTAATACTCAGAAAAGATTACAAAACAAAGCAATAGTTTCTTCTCCAAAACATGAAAATCCAACCCTTGTTCCTTCTTTTTCATTCATTATATAGGAAAAATACATAAGTCTAAGATCCACAATGTTTGGGAAACTGTTAATTATAATAACCATCAAGATCCAAAGTGAAAGGATATGAAAAATCTCTTGCTACACAATATTTTTTCACACCTCCTGAACTTCCCAGTGACATAACCCAAAGTGCTTGAAACATGACCATTATACAATATAATCATCCATGTATACAACTCAAATCCCTTCTAACGCTTTGAATGGAAAATGCTTTGAGCTTTCCCTGAAGAAATAACTCTTAAAACCCTAAAATGAGGACCAACACTCTTATGAGGCTTAAAAAAACGATGGTCACTTGTTGCATTGTACTTGACCAGTGTTGGCATAATTTTTTTCCCTTGCATACCCACGATGATACCAAAAAGGTATTTTCCCAAAGAGGATGAGAAGCTTTGTGATCTAGAAGTTTCTAGAGCAGCGAGCTAGAGGTTGTTTCACATAGATGAGGTCGAATCCTCCTAACTTGACCTCTTGGTATTATCCCTATGAGCTACCTCCTTGCGATGAGGTCCTAATATTATATTTGAAGAAGTCCTAACTCCCTTTCCCAGCCTATAAATTCATCCTCTCCCATTCCCAAATGGTTGGTCTATGTCTATTTGCACCCTTATGCTAAGATTGTGCCTAGAAGCTATTCATTAGACTTGGAGAAGGAGTGTTTGGAGAGTTATTGGTTTGGAATTGGATTACCACTCAAGGAGAGCCTTTCAAAATCAAGGCTTTGGTTGTAAGATTCCCTTTATTTCCTAATGATATACAGCTGCTGGTTCATCTTCCCAAAATATATATGTTCATGTATTATTTAGCTTGACATTCCTTGATTAGTTAAGTAGGTTTTTATTGGATTTGCTATTGGTTTTGGCATGCTTTGTTGTCTCTCGATCACTTGTGCAGGTACATAAACATTGAGAGAAATAAGAACAAGCCCATGACACAAGCAGTTCAGGGTCCTCAACAGAGGAAATTAGAATAGCATAGAACGAGGTAGGCCATCGCTTTCATTCTTAGTTTCAATTGTAACCTAGGAAGATGTCTAGTTGATTGTCACTTCAGTTGCTAGACCCACTCATTAGGCTAGAGGGACTGGCTCTGTCCACAGATAGGATTAACCTTTTCAACAAAATGGAGCATGGGCAATAGCTTTCTCTTCAGTAACACATCCACCCATAGCTATATCCTTAGTAATCTTGTTAACGAATGACTTTGTGAACCATTCAGTCAAAAACTCATCAGCAATATCGAACTTGATGAGGTGATGCTGACGTCTCCATTCATGGATATGATCGAAAATGTGGGTCACGATATCCTGCTTAAGGGATGTTAGAAAATGAGTGTCAGTTGGATACCGAACCGAAAATTGGAAATGGGTGAGAAAGGCCATAACTAGAGAGTTTAAGTCATCATAGGTACCTCGAGGCAACTCGATATACCATTTTCAGAAAACACCTGTGAGAGTTCTCTGTAAGAGGAAAAGATGGATATAATTGTCAACATATGAATTGGAGGAGCACTATAGGTGATATGTCATCACATGGGCTTGTGGGTCCTCTTTAGAATTTCCTTCGAATTTGGGGCAATCACTTGGAATTTTAGTTGGAACCTGAGGCCAGTAAGGCGAATGAAGAATAGGATCATTCGTGATCCTCGAGACATCGGGCAACTCCAATGTAGCCAAGAAAGGAAATTCATGTTAAACAACAT
The DNA here is from genome assembly GCA_031772625.1 of Pinus tabuliformis. Taxonomy (NCBI): domain Eukaryota; kingdom Viridiplantae; phylum Streptophyta; class Pinopsida; order Pinales; family Pinaceae; genus Pinus; species Pinus tabuliformis. The sequence continues at coordinate 853,742,506 of CM062817.1, read as the reverse complement.
ATAGGGTCTTTGAGGAGACCTAAACTGTGGATTCCATCCTTTCTGGTAAGGGATTTTCCCCCACAGTGGAGGATTTTGTCCATACAGGACCTGATTTTGTCCCCACTGAGGGTTACCTTGACCATAAGGTGGATTTGGTCCAGGGTAGATTGGATATTGTCCTACCATAGGCCGCTAATAAGCATTGTACGTGGCATATGGGTTGTAAGGTTGTTGAACCTGTTGACCCTGGACATAAGGAGATTGACACTGCTGCTGTAGGGGTTGATCTTGTGTTTGCAAGGGTTGACCTTGTGGATACACATATAAAGCTTGTTGTTGCAAAGGTTGACCTTGTGACTGCAAAGGTTAACTTTGATGCTGTAAAGGTTGACCTTGCTATTGCAAAGGCTGGCCTTGTGATTACAAAGGTTGAGTAGACTGCTGAAAAAACTGAGTTTGTGGCTACAAAGGCTGCTGAGACTGTGACAAAGGTTGCCCCTATTGCTGTAATAGGTTCCCTTGCTATTGCAATGTTTTCCCTTGCTGTTGCAAAGGTTGCCCTTGCTGCTGTGAAGGTTGTCCTTGCTACTGCGAAGGTTGCCCTTGCTGCTGCAAAGGTTGTCCTTGCTGCTGCAAGGGTTAGTGGACAACTCCTTGGGATATAACTTGTGGGTATTTGTAATTTCTATATTGAATCTGACCATACCCACCAGGAATAACAAATTGACCAGGCTAGACATAAGCTCTCGCTTGAGGAATGTAAGACGAATTAACCAAGGCTTGCAAAACATATGGGACATAAGCTTGTTGGAGTGGAATCTGAGCCATATAAGCCTGTTGATATTAGATGTTTATTGACCCAGATGGACCAACAGGGTTAGGAATACTACCATAATAAGTTTGATTAAATCCAACCATGTGAATTTGTAATCCACTCACATTAGTTTCAGCTGACACAAGAGGAGTATTCGGATCTTGCCCCCTAGGCGGTGGCACATTCTGTCCACTTGATGGAGGGGTAGAAGAACTAACTGAAACCTGATCTGAAACAGTTGGTTGCAATGGAAGGGTTGGTTGAAATGATGAGACAAGTTGAGACGAAATCGTAGGTTGACTAGGAACTGATGTGATAGTAACTTGTACAGAAGTTCGAGAGGTTGCATTTTAAATGAACAAACCAAATGTATGCATAGCATTTGAAGACCAAATGGGATTTCAATACAATGACAAAGCACTAGGAGTACCTGAAACTAACTGAGCTAAGGTTTTATAACCAGGTGGCAACATGGGTCCACCAGTTTCAGTAAGGGTGAGAGATGGGGCTCTTCCTACAAAAGGAAAGCCTTCAGGAGGAAATTCATTGAGAAATTTTCTGATGAAACTTTGTTTATGATCAACACTCTCGACCCGCGGTATGGGGATATTATCATCTATCATCTATCTCCAAACCCAAACCTTTCGATCTAATTTTTGTCGCTCTAACTGATGCCACATCCAACATTAGTCCCAACCCTATTAGATCCTTGATGATACATTGTATTGGGTCGGTGTGGACTCTGTTCTTCGCAAGTGTCTCACCCTAGAAGAGGTTGAATGGGTTTTGAATGATTGCCACTCTGGTGCCTATGGTGGTCATATGTCAGGCTACACCACTGCTCAGAAAATCCTCTGCGCCGATTATTTCTCACCTTCTATCTTCAAAGAATGTATTCTAGTTGTTCAAAAATGCCATGAATGCCAGATTTTCAACTGCAAGCAGCGCAACCCACCTGCACCCTTACACAGTAGTTATCATTGACCCATTTGCTAAATGGGGCATTGATTTCATGACATGTAATCCTTGCTAGGCTGGGGGGCATGGTTATATAATCGTCGCCATCGACTATTTTACTAAATGTGCCGAGGCGATGCCTACATACAATGCTAACGGTATCATTGTTGCTCAATTCCTTTTTAACCATGTCATAGAAATTTTTGGTGTCACTGACCATGGATCACATTTTCGTCAGTATATGAAGGCAGAGCTAACTACTCTGTTGGGCCTTCGTCATGATAGCTCAACTCCTTATTATCCACAAGCCAATGGCCAAGTTTAGGTAGTTAATAAGGTTTTGATTACTATGCTTCAACGTACCATTGGGAAACACAAAAAGGATTGGCATTTGATGCTATTCTTAGCTCTTTGGGCTTATAAAACTTCTGCTAAGACGACCACAGGATTCACTCCATTCCAACTGGTGTATGGTTTAGAGGAAACTCTTCCAATCGAATGTGAAATCCCTTCGCTCAAATTAGCTATCGAAATTCTTCCGGATACCTTGCCTGAAGAGGAAAAACTACTGTATCTTGAGAGGCTTGACGAGACTCGTCACATTGCTACAATGGTCATTGAAGCTAAAAAAAAACGTGTCAAAGCTCATTTTGACCAAACCGTTTCTCCGCGCACTTTTGCTGAAGGTGACTTGGTCCTTTTGTATGATCAAGCCAATGATAAATTGGGAGGAGGAAAGTTCGAACCCATGTGGCATGGGCCCTACATTATTAAGCGTGTCTTATAAAAAGGTGCCTACGATCTATGTGATTATGAGGGAAATGCATTGTCACAACCCCATAATGGGTTGTACTTAAAGAAGTATTATGCGTGAAATTCGTGTAATGAATTTTGTACATTAGCGTGTTAATTCATTAGTGTGTGTTTTTTATTTTTGGTGTGTTTGTTTGCTTTGCAGACATGTGTTTTTCTACTTACCCTGTGTTCCACTTGGTTTGCAGATGTCATCAAGCCATTACATTGGTTTTGCTGATGGTGCTTGTCGTAGCACATGAAACCTGTCTTCCATAGCATGGGTACTCTATGACCCTAATGGAGAGATGATTAACTTACAAGGTATATTCCTTGGTCGAACAACTAATAATATTGCTGAATATAGTGTAGTCATTGAACTCATGTCAGAAGCAGTTGTTCTTGGCATTAGGGATTTAGTTGTCAAATTGGATTCACAACTCATTGTGTTATAGTTAAACAATCATTATTCATTAAGAAATCCAGAAATATTGTGTATGTATCTACGTGTTAGATTACTGGAAAAAAATTTGATTTCATCACATATCAACATATTCCACGTAATTTAAATTCATTAATAGATGCATTAGCAAATTTTGTTCTTGAAAGGCATTTGCGTCATTATAAAACTGATCATATTGTGGAAACATAAGTAGGAAAATCATATATATATATATATATATATATATATATATATATATATATATATATATATATATATATATATATATATATATAGATATATATATATATATCATGCCTGTTAGAGTGTTTACATCAAGATATAAAAAAATAGAGTGTTGTGGGACACTTGGCTTTCAAAGCTTACTAAATGTGTAAAAGAACTAGAAAGGATATTAGCCTGCACTGTGCTCATCATAGCACGAGACCACTCTCATCACTCTGCCTAACAACTGATGCAGTCTCGCAGATACTCCCACTGTGTATCTCTGCCAACGCAGTGGAACATCATAAATAGTGGCATACTCTGGGACTCCTCGAGTTATTGCCTCTAGGTTGTGCTCCATCTCAGCTAAGGGGTCTACCCCTTCTTCATAGTATGCACCCATTATCTGATGAGAAACTCGCCATGCTATTGGCGACATGCCCGATTGTCTCTCTGGTCCCACATCTACACATTTATCACAATTTGAGTCTCAGTTTACACTTTTACAAGAATCATAAAACTTGAAAAATCCAAAAAACAGGTTTTTACCTGCATCAGTCCACTGTTCTCCTAGTGGCAAAGGTAGATCTAGATCCCACCTAAAATCCATGCTAGCATAAGCATAGTCATCTACCACAATTAGTTGGTATTCTAGCCAAGCGAAAAATTGTGGTGGATAATGCATATGCTGACACGTTCCTCCTCGAGGCATGAATTGACGCCATCTCACGAGTCTCGGATCTTTGGGGGCAGGATTTGGCACCTCTGCCCACTGATACTAGAATAAGGGCACTCTCTCTAAAAAGAAAGTCACTAGTATCGATCCGAACCTGAATTGCTTCAGGTGTCCATGCTTCCCCTTGGTCAGTTGTCTTTTCATATTTGTCAAAAGGCCTCCACACAAGTTAACTATGGTAGGAGTGAAACATGCAATAGTATATTGGAACTAGGATTTTGAAGCCTCATGCAAGGCTTGTGTGCCAGATACACGCACCATAGTGAACAAAATTGTTCTCAAGATGAGGTTGTTGGTGATTGTTTTTATCTTCACCTTCCCTCCATTGGTCATTTCGGCACCTGGACAATGCCTTTGGACTAGAGTTCTTGTACTTTCACCTCCTGGGTGAGATTCAAAGAGTTGGATCGCTTCCCCTCATTCAGACAATCCCATGATGAAGTAGATATCCGTCTCCTCAAGTTCTAGTTCTTGGCATTTTATGATGAAGATCTCTCAATCTACATCCTAGCGACTAATCAAATAGGGTAGAAATTCCATTTGGGCCCTTAACCCTGTGGTCCTGAAGAACTTTAGTAACCCACAATTCCTCAGAGCATTTCTGAGCTGCTTGGTTGTCTTCCGCCTCATGGCCTCTTTCTTTCCATTCCAAAACCTCGATCTCCTGCAAAACATCATTTAACACCAATTAATGTTTTTTTCATGGATTAAAATCAAAGGTTTTTGCTTGAAAAGAGGGTTTTTCTTCCAAAAATTTTGCCTCAGCGCCATCGCGCCTGTTTTTACAAACAGAGTGATATCATCGCGAGTCCGATGACCATATCTGCGATGATTGCCAATGCCCTAAAAATTAAAAATACTCCCTTATAGCATATAAATTACTGTTTAAAATGCATAAAAAGGTGTTGGATTTAAGAGATCTGTGGTTTGTGCTTTTTGAATCTTCAACCGGAGAACCCACAGTAAGCGTGTTTTTACACCAACGTTTCAAATCCCAAATGGGATCCATCATCAGGGTTTTGAGAATGATGATGGATCCCATTTGGGATTTGAAACGTTGGTGTAAAAACACGCTTACTGTGGGTTCTCCGGTTGAAGATTCAAAAAGCATAAAAAGGTGATAAAATCCAAGAGTAGGGATACGCATCTTACCTGTTGTAGACGGTTTGCGAAATGGTACTCAGGATATCCTATAACGACCACTTGAAAATAAAGAAAATTAGGGCACAAATGCACTTCAGAGCTTACTATGGTAAAATGGTAAAAAATAAAATTACTTTTGGTTATTTATAAGTTTCGCAAGTCATTTTTGTCAATATTTTCATAATACTTTAATGTTTTTTCTTGATATCAGTGATGGGCATGTTTCTTTGTGTAGTTATAGGTACCTTTGAGTGAAAAATGATCATTATTGACTGATTCTTGCGAGTTTTATTTTATCTGTATTTTGGACTCATTAAATAAACGAAAAAGGAACCCCCCTAGAGTCATATTTGAGCTCTTTTCTGACTCTCAAAAATTGAAAAGATTTCCTAGTACTTGTCGTTTTGAGCTCGTTAAAGTAAATGAATCGAAGTCACCTTAGTATACGTTTACCCCTTTTTTGGGCTGAGATTAACTATTTACGAGAAATGTACACCTTGATCGACATGGTCAAGAGGTTCTCTCAAATATTGTTTTCTACCTTTTCGGATTTAAGAGACAAATTACGAAAAGGGACATGATGGAGTTTTCTTTTTCATCTCTTTTTCAAATTCTCTAAATATGAAAAAGATATCGAGTTATTCTTACGTCAGACTCATTAAAATTTTACGATGAAAGACTCGTCACCATGATGAGATTGAGATTCTCCTTCCTAGGGCTCGTAAAAATTACTAGGATGGATTCATTCCTAGGATGGATTCATTCGAAGAATGAACTTACATGACAAGCATATGCTATCCCCTTCAATCTTGTGATAAAAATAATTGGGGTACTTGCTAGAAATAGCGGGGAGAAATGAAGATGAAAAATCCTATGTATAGGCAACATGTCGCTCTTGAACATGACACACTGCTCTCGTGTTGGGTTTGGGATATCCTCACTCAATCACTTGTCCTCTTGGGTTTGGGTGATCCATTTTGCCTCTCATTTGACTATTCCATATTGTCATCATGACCTTTAGTGCTAGTTTGAGTCAGATGATGCCACACTCCGGAGTTGTGTCGCGAGTGTTTAAGAGAAGTCCAATTTGCAGTTATTTACCTATACATTGTTTGAGTCGCTGTTACAGTCTTGAAAATTATTCCACTTTATTCCTTGTTTCGTGTGGATGATGGGGGGTTCATCATTGCCCTCCTTCGACAGGTCGCTTCCTGTCAACTTCAGCTAATTATCCACGAAGATGACTTAGAAACTCCCTTTCAGTAACTTAGAGCTTGCATGCCTTAATGGAAAGTTCTTCGCATCTGATGACAGGTCTTCATCATTGGCTTTCGATTGGGTGATTCCATGAGTATTTGACTTCAGCTTCATTATGATATTCATGGATTGTATTGTTGTACCTTGAGGGCCATTTTCATTATTGGTGGTTTCTCTTGTACCTGTTAATGGTCTACATCATTGGCCATTAATGAGGTGGTGTTCTAGCATGTTCGACTTCAACACCTTCATTCACATTTTAGAATTCATACTTTGATCAGGTCGGAATGGAGCACAAGACCCTGGGTATTGTCTAATATGACTCAAGTTGTGTGGAGTTATATGTTGTTCATGATTGTACACATGTTTCTAATATACGGATGGCTATGACCATACTATGGGACTTTATATTTATGATGATAATCATTATCTAGATGGCTACACCCATACCATGGATCTTTTCCTATAGTCTTCATCATCAAGATGGATGTGTCCATGTTGTAGATTCATGCCTTGATCTCATATATGTATGTGTATGCGTCCTTGATTTGCAAGTCTCCTAAGAATGTGTGTCCTCATCCTTTCAAGAGCTCGTAAAACATCTCAGCCATCACTCCTCGTTCTGCCTTCATGCTTTAGGGGGCATCTATTACACAATATTTTGTCACACCTCCTGCACTTCCCTGTGACATAACCTGAAGTGCTTGAAATAGGACCATTATACAGTATACTCATTCATGTATACAATTCAGATCCTTCCTAATTCTTTGATTGGAAAATGCCTTGAGATTTCCTTGAAGAAATAGCTCTTAAAACCCTAAAATGAGGATCATCGCTCTTATGAGGCTTAAAACAACGATGGTCACCTGTTGCACTAGACTTGACTAGTGATGGCGTCGATCTGTTCCCTTGTATACCTGTGATAATCCCAAATTTTTTTTCCGAAAGAGGATGAGAAGCTTCGTGATATAGAAGCTTCTAGAGCTGTGGGTTGGAGGTTGTTTCGCATAGATGAGGTCAAATCCTCCTAACTTGACCTCTTGGTCTTATCCCTATGAGCTACCTCCTTGAGATGAGGGACTAATCCTATCTTTGGAGAAGTCCTAACTCCCTTTCCTAGCCTATAAATTCAGCCTCTCCCATTCCCAAATGGTTGGTCTATGTCTATTTTCACCCTTATGCTAAGCTTGTGCCTAGAGGCTATTAATTAGACTCAGAGAAGGAGTGCTTGGAGAGTTATTGGTTTGGACTTGGATTACCACTCAAGGAGAGCCTTTCAAAATCAAGAATTTCGTTGTAAGCTTCCCTTTATTTCCTAATAATATACAACTTTTGGTTCATCTTCCCAAAATATATATGTTCATGTATTATTTAGCTTGACATTCCTTAATCAGTTAAGTAGGTTGTTATTGGATTTGCTATTGGTTTTGGCATGCTTTGTTGTCTCTTGATCACTTTTGTAGGTACATAAACATTGAGAGAAACAGGATCAAGTCCATGACACAAGTGGTTTAGGGTCCTCAACAAAGGAAATCAGAATAGCATCAGAACGAGGTAGGCCATCTCTTTCATTCTTATATTCAATTGTAACCTAGGAAGATGTCTAGTTGATTGTCACTTCAATTTATAGACCCACTCATTGGGCTCAAGGGATCATCTCTGTCCGCAGAGAAGATTAACCTTGTCAAAACCTCTTCACCCATATTTATTCTGATCCCCAAGTCTAATTTTATGAGGTTGCCTTGAACTGTTGACTTGGCATTTTTAGAGAAAACAAAATTTTGAAAAATCTAGCAAATTTATGAAAAATAGGCTTCAAATATGCATGCAGATATCCCAAACCATGATATATTTGTAAAACCAAAAAGAGGTTATTTTAAATCACCTCATTCCACAAAAAAGGCTCTTTTATATTTGGAAAATTCATCTTCATTTTCTCCAAAACCGCTCCCATAGTGGATGACTAAAATAGGAAATAATTAAATATCTAAATGCTGAAAATTACGCTGAAAATATTCCTTCATATCTTTCAAATCATGCTATATGGGTAAAAAATGAGAGACACTTATTAAATTGGTATGTTACTAACAAAATCCTCCTTTTATTTTTACAAATTCATCTTCCGTACAAATTATTCTTCACATGTTCAAAAGCTGCATTTGAAAATAGTCATTGAAATAAGAAAATAATATAATTACAAAATCTGGAAACATAGGCATAAAATCTGGAAACATAGGCCTAAAATCCGAAAGAGGTTTTTGTAAATCATCGCATTAACAATAAAAACCTATTTTGGTTTTTTCAAATTCATCACCACTTGTTTGAAATGTGTGTTTGAACCTAGTGGCTAAAACAGAGAAAATGTTGGAAATTGTCATTTTAGGGCAAACTTTCATTTTAGGATTTAATTTAAAATCCCTCTCTTAGGCTTGAAAAATCTGTCAAATGTCACATAAAGGCTTAATATGGGTAAATATCCGTGAAAAATGGTTTGGGCACTTGAAAAGTATTTTGGAAACACATATTTTCAAAATTTTGTAGCACACTATGAAATATTTTCGTAACACTAGCTATAGGCATTTGATAGGCTTTTATTTGCTGGAAAAATGACATAAATATTAGATATGAATTAAGTAAACTCTTTTGAAATATTTCTAAGCTTTATGTCACCTTTCCATTAAAAAAATTCATAGCCCATTACATAACCCCTTGAACAATGAACTAATAATCATAACCTTTGGACCTTTAGGAAAGGTACAAACTTGGTGCTAACAACTCGATCTAATGGGGATATTGTCTCCCCAGGAGGAAATAAAGAACACATAGAACCTATGCCTGATCCATTGGTCTGTGATTAGGTGCTCAATATTTAGCTCAAAAATCCAATTTCTCAGAATTGCTCAAAACTTGAATGCCCACGTTCGTCTTGCCGTACGATCCCAACACAACTCGTTTCATTGAAAACTGAGCTCGTATGAGGAACATATCACATTTTGTCTGCTTTGCCAAACAATGGAATTTTGAAAAAAAGATACAATCACTGCACAGTCAGCAGTTCGTATTGCTGACATGGAAGGTGACTGGGCAAGTCAACGAGATGGTCAACATCCAATTGTGTTTCACCAAATGTCATGTTTTTACTTGTTTTCAAGTGTGGTGACATGGCTCGATTTTATTGGTTTATGAAGGACCAATGAGGAGGGGACAAGTGGCAAGCCCGAAGGCCACCACGTGTCCCTCCCCAAAGGACCACATATATTGTGGCAGGTGGGGGGGTCAAACCTGGGGCTTGCACTGAACAAACCACATGACATACTGTTACACCACGGCTGTAGTTCTTACAAGACTATGGTTTCGCGTTGATTTTAATGTGTTAACATTTTGCGATTGGGGGTTAGCAGGGAGCTAGTACATAGGCCAGCCCCCTCCCATGTGAACACTCCATCTGGCGGTAATGGTTAGTGGCTAGCTCAAATGGTAACCACAAATCGTGGCATTTTATGTTCCCATGTGAACACACAACATTAACGCCCAGCTAACAGTCAGTGAAACCATGTAGATATTGCACTAACCATTAGTTAACCTAACATTCAATGCCATCATGTGTCGACTATTATAACCACCAGACTAATGGTTTAGAATAACTGTGGATTAAGCGCTAATCCAACTTATCTGTTAATTAACATGCTTATCCATTAATTAAACTTGCAGTGAAGATGGAAGAAAATTTGGTAGTCCTCCAATTTCGGCGGCATCTCCAAAATTAGTGGGATTAATTAGAGTTCCTTCAGTTTTAGAGGAGATTTCCTAGGGAAAACAGTTTCTGCCATAACTTTTGCAAAATTTGACCAAATTGGGATTAGGAAAAGGTGTTCCTAGATGATTTTGGCATTCTGAGCACATTGAAACAAGTTTCAAGAGCTATAGAGCATTGTAAACAACACTTTTCATTATTGAGCTAATACAGAAGCCTAAGACATGGAAGCTAGACCAAGGAGATGTAACCCAGGAGGGGTGAAATCCTTCATCAAAACAATGTGTTAAGTGTTAAATTTGATGTTTTTGTGTATATTTGTTCAAAACTTTACTTTCATGCTATTTTTCTGTTATGAAACCAGCTCAAGAAAAGATAGAAAAGAGAGATCCACGCCTTAGAATTCAACCTCTTCGAGGGGGCAACCTCCTTTACATTACATAAATGAACAATTCTTGGATGATACAAATGACAAAACCTCCTTTCTATATATAGGAGTCTAAGGAGTCATAATATAATCCAACCGACCTAACAATAATAATATAAAGCCACAAAAATAACAATAGAGGGGTTCTATGGGGCACAGAAATAACAATATGGGGGTAACACTAGTAGTATAGGGGCCTAACATGCCCCTCCTTCAAAAAGCGGTGTCCTCAACGCTTGAGTAGTTCTTGATGCTTCTGTATAAAATTCTTGTCCTCCCATGTGGAATATTCAGCGGGTAAGTTCTTCCACTTGATGAAATACTCTGAAATTGATCGATTTCGTAGCTATCGGGTTCTTGTTTCTGTGACTTCTTACGAAATTTAAATCCGATCCCTAGAGAGAAAGTTATGACGATTTTCCCCAGGTCACCTGTTTTGAATGTAATTCAGGAGTCTACAAAAAGACCAACTTCCTCAGAGCATATCTCCGCAAATATCGCGCGAAAATATCTGAAATTCGGACCCAAGGTTCAGCGCAATTTCTTCTCAAATGGGTTTTTTTTGCGACTTCTGAAACATCACAGAAAAAAAGTTATAGCGAAAATGCCACGATGACCTGTTTGGAGCAGCGAAAACCTAGAATCCAAAGCTCTGATACCAAATGTTATGAAACCAGCTCAAGAAAAGATAGAAAAGAGAGATCCACGCCTTAGAATTCAACCTCTTCGAGGGGGCAACCTCCTTTACATTACATAAATGAACAATTCTTCGATGATACAAATGACAAAACCTCCTTTCTATATATAGGAGTCTAAGGAGTCATAATATAATCCAGCCGACCTAACAATAATAATATAAAGCCACAAAAATAACAATAGAGGGATTCTATGGGGCACAGAAATAACAATATGGGGGTAACACTAGTAGTATAGGGGCCTAACATTTTCTCATAAATTTCACATAAAACTTGATAAAATTTACTTGTTTACATTCACAAACACCATAAGGAAACATATGCACATGAAGCAATGGACAAGCATTTGTTTTTAATTATGAAGTTGAAATTAGCACAACAAAACTAACATTCAACAACATATCAAGTTGATATAAGAAAAAAGGTTATTTTCTTGATTTCTTGAGTTTTGTGCAAGTAGGGCTTTAATGGTTGCAAATTTGTGATGCTTACAAGGTTAAAGTTGCAGAGAGGAGAAGGGAAACTATTGGTTGCAACTCCTGAGGTAATGCCTAGAAGAAGGAGAGCCACAAAGCCACAATCTCCACCCAACTTTCCAATCCCAGCTGCACTTGAAACACCTCAAGTTTTACCTTCAATTGAGATTGATGAGGTACAAGCAGTACCAGAGGCTGAGCTTGAATCCAAAGACATCATGTCTAGAGTAGGAGCGACTGGAGGTCTTTCAGAAGAGGAAGCATTCAAGAAATATTTCTATGACTTAACTGACATGGTTAGAATCCTTTATGAAGAGAGGAATACTATAATGGCTGGAGAGAGTTCTAAGTCCCCACATGGAGAGGGAAGCTCAGGAGATAAAAAAGATGAGAAGAAGGATTCAAAGGGTAGTGGAGGAAAGCCACCTCCATCTCCACCATCATCATATTCTTCATCATCATCATGATCCTCAACATCTCAAATAGCATCATCTTCCACTTCCCCCACAAAATCTATTCATACTCATTCAAAAACCCCAAGAGAAAAAACTCCCTTAGTCAAATTGGACATTAAGTTTGAAATTCCCATCTACAATGGTGAGGTGAATGCAGAAAAGTTAGACAATTGGATTTGACAATTGGAGGTTTATTGTAGAATTTAGAACCTTCAAGAAGATGACATAAAGATCTAGTTGGCTTCATTGAGGCTAGAAGGAGCAGTACCATTCTGGCATGAACAAAACACTGAAGAGGAAATGTGAATTCATGGTAAGATAGGCATTTCTTGGGTTGAATTTGTTTCTGTAATTAAAAGACAGTTTTATCCTTTAGCCTATATGAAAAAATCCATTATGAGTTGGAAAAATTTTAGGCAACTCAAGGACCAAATAGTTCAAGACTATACACAAGATTTTAAGAAGAGGGTTTTGTTGTTTGGAGTAAACTTGAATTCCCAAGATACACTGTTGAAATATATTGGGGGTTTACATGCTTACTTGAAACATAATATCCTTATGTTCAGTCCAAGAATTTTAGATGAGGTATGTGTGCAAGCCATGCACCTTGAAGCAAGAGGAAAGACCATTCAGGAAGAGGGTAGTAAGAAGAATCCATTCAAGGGTAAGGAGAAAGAGAAGGGTGTAAAAGGTAAAGGAAAGAAGAACACAAGTGTGAATAAAGAAGGGGAGAAAGCTATATGCCAACATTGTTCCAAAGTTAGGCATGATGAAACCCATTGTTGGAAATTGCATCCCAAACTAAGGCCTAAGAAACCAAACAATAAGGGAAAACAAAATATGACCGCTACCACACAACATGATCCTGGATCAGATTTTGGTGATGAGACCAAGATTTCAGCCATGGTCACAAAAGGAAAAAAAGCTATAGCAAGTACTAGTTCCCACCATAGTCACAACAATACTCCAATTGAAGAATCAAGGATAGAGTTGTTCCATGTAAGGGTAATTTCAAATCATACAAAGATTGATGCATTATTTGATAGTGGGTCACAACCAAACTTAATTTCAGAAGACTTGGTCAAAAATCTTAACCTTGAAACTCTACCTCATAATAAGACATATCCATTGGGTTGGATCGTCAATAATGAAAATTTATAGGTTGCAAGGAAATGCTTATTCAAGTTTGCCATTACTGAAAAGTTCATTGATGAAGTTGAGTTAGATGTAGTTCCACTTGACATCTGAGGAATCATTTTGGGAAGTCCTTATTTGTATGATAGGAAAGCAACATTTTATCACCATGAGAAAAAATACTTATTTCTTAAGAATGGTGTGGAGTATATTGTGAGAGGCCATTGCAAAACATTAAAAATTTCTTTGGTTAATGCAGGGCATATGAAGAGACTGGTAAATGAAAGTAAAAATTTTGTGCTTGTCATGATCAAGAAAAATAATGATATTGATTATGAATCTTTTGAAGGTTGTGATGACAAATTAAAATCTGATTTGTTTGATGTGGTAAGCGAGCATGGTGAGATGTTTTAGGAACCAAAGGGATTACCTCCCAAGAGGGGAATTCGGCATGAGACACAACTATAGCAGGATGTTCCACTTCCAAACATTGGCATGTATCGCATGTCGATCATGGAGAGCATGGAAATCAAGAAGAAAACTCAAGAATTGCTGAACAAAGTTATCATACGCCCATCTACTTCTCCATGTGGTTCACCCATTGTCTTGGTGCCAAAGAAGGATGGGACTTGGCACACGTGTGCGGATTTAGGTGCACTGAACAAAATAATGGTAAAGAATCATTATCCACTCCCAAGAATCGATGATTTTCTTGATCAATTGAGGTATGAAAAGTATTTCACTAAGTTAGACTTATGAAGTGTTTATCATCAAGTTAGAATAGCTGAAGAAGACATTCAGAAAAATGCATTTAAAACTAAACAAGGATTGTTTGAGTGGCTTGTTAAGCCTTTCGGTCTTACAAATTTTCCAGCTACTTTCATGAGAGTTATGAATGATGTATTGAGACCATTTCTAGATGACTTTGTGTTACACAATATTTTGTCACTGTCCCTGTACTTCCCGTTCCTTGATCCTGGAGGACCTCTACAGTGAACCCTACATGCTTTCCTATCATGAAGAAACTTCCATTGTGTCCCTCTTCATGAGCAGAACAATTCTCTTTTGCATCATTTCCCAAAAATCTTGTGTTTTTCCCAGTTTACAAGACCAACGCTAATGACCTGTGTCTCCTCACACCAATATGTAGGGATTAAAAATGTTCCTAGCGCTAATCAAAGTGACTGAGCCATTTTCCAGTCGCGCCTATCCTCTTTTGGAAAGTGTCTTAAATATGGAGTCGAAGCTTCTAGCTCTAGAAGCTTTGTAATGAAAGTTTGGTAAATGGTTAGGCCGGATGGAGTCGAGGAGGTCAGTTTGGGCTCCTTTCTCCTATTAGGATGGAACTACCTCAAGAGATAAGACCTTTTCCCATGAGAAGAGGAACCATCTCCCCTCCATCCAAGCTATATAAACCTCTCTTCTTCCCAAGCACAAGCTAGCTTTTAGTTCCAATTATGTTATGGTTGAGGTTTTGATTTTGGAGTAATCAACAAGTTATCCATACTTTGTAGCTCTCTAGTTGTGTATGAGGGAGAATTATGAGTTTGGTTTGGTGCGATGACTAAAGGGAAGAGACTTAAGACTACCATTGTTGGGGCCATCCATGGAATGCTAGCAGAAGTGTGTCAGAACTCGGATATGTCGTAGGAGAACGACAACGTCAAGACATCGGTTGTAATCTCTTCTTAATCTAATATAAATGCAACTATTGATTAATTTCCTACATGAAGTGTTTATTTGCATATTTATGGCTTAATGTTTCTTGATCTGTTAAGTAGGTTGAATAAAAGTTGTATGTTATTACATTTGTTTTTTTCTGTTGTTTACTTGTTTCAAGTGTCCAAAGAAGGAAACAGGAGATAGCTGGGACAAGGAAGTGGGAACATCACTAGGTAGAATAACACACTAAGAGGTAGGTCCTCTTATTTGGTTCTAGCCTAAGGATATTTTCCATAGATTTTTTGTTTGTGGCTAGACCTGCTTTCGGGCTAGAGGAATCGTTTATGTTCGCACTTAGAATATTACCTGCACCAGAAAATTAGCGACTCCGTTGGGGAACCAATCCTTTTGTTTTCTTGTTTGTAATTTCATGATTTTGTGTGAAATTTTCTAGTATCGCCATTTCCCTTTAGTTCTATCTACTTTTCCTTTTTTACTGCTTTGGGTCTGAAATTTACATTGGCAAGTCTGGTCTCAACCTTTGAATTTTTTTATTGTTTCCTTGAATCCTCAGTCAGCTCGCTTATATCGCTGACAGTCGTGTCGATCAGCATGATATACTTAGAAACAGTCGCGCAGACCCCCTTCTAGTACTTGTTGTCAGTTAGGCAGTTGTGCCAATGCTTGTTGGTGAAGATTAGGGTTCACCCTAGATCTCGACCAGTGTGTATTTGTCTCTTGATTTCTGCCTTGTATCTTGTTTAGACTATGTTCTCCCTGACTGGAAAGCTTCATTTAACTTGGTTTATTTGCTTGTTGACTTGCATTCTTATACTTGATTTCTTGAGTCTTTGGATGGTTTGTAGCCCTAGGGCATCTAGGTTGTCATCGATTCAGCTGTTTGTGAACTCAGTGAGTCAAGTTGTTGGTGAATTTACTCCTTGCATTTCGTTTATAGTCCTCTTATTGCTTTTATCTCCATCACACAAGTTTGAGAATTTTCGTTTGCTTGTTTAAACGTCTCTTTTCTAGTGTAGATCACATTGCTTGTCTTGTTTTCGGTAGAGTCATCGCGTCATTTGTTTGGAAGGAATTCTTTTTTGTGCCTTTTCATCTGCTTGAGGATTGATTGTCTCGAAAAATTTTTCATTGAAGTGTTTGATGAGAGATTCATTTCGTCATTTCATGAAAAGTATATAATTCTAGTTTTCTACGTCAATATGTTACATTAGTTGGCATCATTGAAGAATAGAGTTGCATTTGCATTTGAAAAGAAAAAAGAATTCTCTTTACTTTTGAAAGGACTGTTTGAAGTGCGCTTGTTAGGAAAATAGGAATTGGAAAGAATTTTTCATTAGTTTATTTTCAAAAAAGTAAAGTAGTGAAAAAATAATTTTGCTATTGGTTGCTTGGTTGTTTGCATTTGATTGTGTTTTATACCCTCTCTAGTGTACACAATTCATCGAAGACAAAGATCTCTTTTCTTATATAGTTGCATGTAGGAGTTTTGTCAGATGACAGTGGTAGGGACTTTTAATTGAAACCGAATTCAAGATCAGCCATTAAAATTTATCGAATTAACCTAAGGAAACATTGAAACTTAACTCTTACATTTAGAGGACTAGGCTAGATACGTGTTCCAGTGTCTTAAAACCTAGCAGCTGTCGTTCGCTTCGGCACTAGACAACGCAAGTACAAACTTGTGCTCCCCGTGCGATTGTGTAT
This sequence comes from Pinus tabuliformis, assembly GCA_031772625.1. Taxonomy (NCBI): domain Eukaryota; kingdom Viridiplantae; phylum Streptophyta; class Pinopsida; order Pinales; family Pinaceae; genus Pinus; species Pinus tabuliformis. The sequence goes on along the minus strand of CM062817.1, from coordinate 853,725,830 downwards.
ATATAGGGAGGCCCCACTAGGCTGCAATCCTTTATCCATAGGAAGACGAGTCTGGTGCCTTGTAAATGTGATACACTAAACACTACATTCGGATGTATTGCCTACCCGTACTTCTCAGTTCGCCGAGAGGTATTCTGCAGTTCACGGTTACCTGATAATCCTTTATGTCTAGAGTACATTGAGTAGTCATTTTTTATCTTTACTGACTCTTTAACATTTAAAATATTATTGAACACTTGGCCTTTCAAGATCGTTAACTTCGAAAGCGACTAGAGTCACCTTTTTCCCTTTTGTCAACTCTTAAAACATGAAAAGGCAAAGTTTTGTTTTAGTGTTTTAAAATTAACTTCCCACGAAATATTCCTAGAAAAAGTTTTCTTCCTTAGTAATTCTTTAGGATTGATTCCAATGGCAACATTTCCAGAGTCCACCAGCCAAGGATTCCCCTCGGATGGGAATCTTGGTCCTTTTCCTTCTTTTGGAAATGTTGGTGCTCCTTATATGGCAATGTTGTCCCTCTTTGGGTTAACCATTGGTTTACTTGTCTGGTTATTTTCGACCTCGGTGGTCCCAAGTGTCCTGACTCCTGTCCAAACATCTCCTTCTTTTGATTCACATCATGTTGATTCTAAAGTTGACCTCTCACCTTCTTCCCCCATTTCTTCACCCTCCTCTTCTACTTCGCCTGGTGAAAGTTTGGAATCCAGTAACCAGGATCCTAAGAAGAAGAAGAAGAAGAAGAATAAGAATATGAAGAAGAAGAAGTTAGATAAGTGAGAGACCAACCGTGTAGTTGTTACTGCAAATGCACCTCTCATAGACAAACCTTATGATCCTCCACGGAAGGTCAGATTCCCTTGCAAGCTATGTAAGGGTGACCATCTCCTTCGAGATTGTCCTGACATTCCTAGAGTCTTAGAGGTATGGTCTTAAGACCTGAATCGACCATCCTTGTCGACCTCTGGGGATAATGTCCATGCTACACCTTCAACTAATGATGGTAAGAAGAAGGGAAAGGTTAGATTCCCCTATAGGTTATGTGAAGGAGAGCATCTTCTTCACCTTTGTCCTCTTATGGATAAAGCTTCCAAGGTTTTGGAAAACTGTAAAGCTCCTCAACCCCAACTTCCTGTTGGTTATCAGAGGCTTTATTCTAACCCTCTCCTAGTTGGTAAAGAGATTGATTTGGATTCATCTCTTGCCCATTCTGCTCTTCCTAAGCATGACTCTCTTGTGTCTATTTTAGACCAACCATTGGTCGAAAAGAGTGTCAACTTGGCTTCGTCATCAGTTGTTCACTCTATTCCTGAAGAGAGTAGTGATGATCATACTACTCATGTTCTTCTCATCTCCTCAGATTCTCATGAATTGAAGAGTGACCCTCCTATCCCAGTTGTTCATGAGAGTCCTTCTACTTCTCTTGAAAGGCATGGGGGTAATCATATGATACCCCCACCAAGTAGTTATGTCGTTTCTTTTGATTGGAGTCCATTGACTACTTTTCGCCTTCCATCTTATGTGCCTTTCCAGATTACAGTACAAGCCTGTAATATGGTAGTACATAACACTATATTAGATGAAGGCGCGTTTATTAGCATCATGTCTTCAAATACTTGGCAAGCTTTGGGTTCCCCACAGCTTGTTCCTATCACTCAGAATCTGTTGGATTTCAACAGAGGAACTAGTCAACCCTTAGGGGTCCTTCCGATGTTCCCTATTACTTTCGGAGGAAAGACCATCTATATAGACGTGATGGTAGTCCAAGTTCCCTCAGATTTTAATCTTCTCCTTGGATGTGACTATGTTTATTTCATGGGATCTCTTTTTTATTCACTTTTTCATGTGGTTTGTTTTCTGCCCGAAGGGTGAATTGGTCACTAGGCGCCTCCTTCACAACCATCGTCCCCTATCGGCTCTTATTTGAAAGCAGTACCTTCCCCACCACAGGTCAAATATGTGGCTACCCGTTCCATCTCCACATATACTGATGATCACACAGATGGTATAGTACATTATGTATTGGGGCATTGGAACCTGATCTATCTATGGTACCAATTGACATGTATTCCTCCTAGAGCATGGTTCTTCCGTCTAGTGAAGAACTCTTGGGAGCCATGTTCTCATATGGTTCATGAAAAAATGTGATGAGGATAGTTTGTTCCTGTATCAACCTCGTTAAAAATGAAATAGATATGAGGATAGTTCCTGGTCTTGTGCCAACCTCGTTAAAAAATGAAACAACGTCTCGAAGCATAGTTCTTTGTCTTGTGTAAAGCTCGTTAAAAAATGAAACAAGGGTCTCGAGGATAGTTCTTTTACTATGTCAACCTCATTAAAAAAAATGAAGTAACTCCCTTTTCCAAATCGAGGCTTTGATTAAGCTCTTGTAAAATCCAAGTCAAGTCTTTCCAAGGTCTCAAAAGTGAACCTTCATTCCATCCACTTAGCTGTATGAAATGAATCTTGGGGGGCATGTACCTCTAATTGAATCATTATGCTGGGGGCATGCAAACTTAACTTATGCATAGTTTTTTTTTGTTTCAAGCTTGTCTAAACATGAAACCGAATTCAAGTAGAGTTTCCCATGGTTCAAGCTTGTGTAAAAATGAACCCATGCCCAATTTACATCTTGTGATTGTCATTTTTATCAGCTAATTTATGTTAGATGAGCCTTAATTGTTTCATTCCATTGCCACCATCTCTTTGGCCGATCATATGCTTTCACTTGGTTGTTTTTTCCTTTCTTGAGGAACCGCAACGATGAGTGGTTTTGTTAGCCAACCTCTTGACCATTACATGTTTTGAGCAGCTCCAACATTGCCGGAACTAGTTGCTACTCTTTATAACACTCGTTCCTCTAGAACGAGTCACCTTTAAGCTCTTTTCTAACTCATAAAAAATGAAAATATTGTCGAGTATTTTTCCCTTTTTGACTCATTAAAGAGAATAAAAATGGGGGGTCCGCTTTCAAGCTCTTTTCTGACCCTTTAAACACGGAAAGATTGTCGAGATCTTGTCGTTTTGAAATCGTTAAAGGCTGCAAAATGTCGTTCACCCAGTATATATTTACCCCTTTTTTAGGCTGGGATGAACTATTTATGAAAAAGGTACTCCTTGACTGAAATGGTCAAGCAGTTCTCTCAAGTATCGTTTTCTACCTTTTCAGGCTCGAGAGACACAAATGTATGAAAAGGGACCACGTGGAGTTTTCTTTTCCATGTCTTTTTCAAAATATCTAAACATGAAAAAGATACTGAGTTACACCTTTGTCGGACTCGCTAAAACATTAAACGACATTGAATTCGTCGCCATGAAGGACGTGAGATTCTCCTTCCTAGGGCTCATTAAACTTACTAGGTTGGATTCATCCGAAGGATGGACTTACAATGAAAGCATATGTTATCCCCTTCAATATTGCGATTAAAAAATAATTGGGGTACCTGCCTGAAATGCTGGGGAAAAATGGGAAATTTTATCAGTTATGTCTATAGCTCACTCTTGAACATGACACTTTCTGCTTCATGTCGGGTTGGGATATCCTCACTTCATCTTTGACCTTCCCGGGTTGGGTCATTTATTTTTTCCTTCCATTTGATCTTTTTCACGTCATCATGACCACTGATCCCATGGATCCAAAAGCTACTAAACTCCGAGTTGTGTCACAAATATGTTCAATATTTTTCCTTCTGCAGTTATACTTACTCCTGATTCTCTTTATCATCCAAATCATTTGCATCCCTTTGTCTCGTGTCGATGATGTGGGATACATCATGGCCCTCCTTTGACATGATCACTTCCTGTCAACTTCAGCTCATTATCCAGGAAGTTGGCCGAGAGACTCCCTTCCAGTACCTTAGAGCTTGCATGCCCTAATGGCAAGTTCTTCGCACTTGACGATAAGTTCACATCATTGGATTTCGATTGGGTGATTTCACAGGTGTTTGACTTCAGTTCCTTTATTCACATTTCGTGAATTGTGCTGCTAGTACCTTGAGAACCATTGTCATTATTGGTGGTTTCTCTCACACTTGTTAACAGTTTACATCATTGATTGGTAATCAAGCGATTTTCTAGCATGTTCGACGTCAACATATCTATTCACAAGTTAGAATCTGTACTTTGATCGGGTCATGTGGAGCACAAGACCCTGGGCTCAGATTACAAAAGTCCAGGTTGTAAGGCGATGTGACATGGTTGTGCTGATATACATGTCTCTTTCAGATGGATGGCTGCGACTATACCATGTGTTGTCATATGTGATCCTTCTCATTATTAGATGGCAGTGACCATACCTTGGTTTCAATATGATCCTATTTAATGGATGGTTGCGCCCATGCCTGGATCCATTTACATGATCATTCTATGGATGGTTGCATCCGTACCGCGATTCACGTATCATTTGACAGAGTTTTGAGTAATGTATATGTATCTGTACTTTCTTGTAGGTTTTCCAACGCTAGACTCCAATTCTCCGCACTGATTCATAAAGAATTTCACCTCTCACTTTAATTTGGCCTTCACGCTTTAGGGGAAATCTATTATACAACATTTTGTCACTGTCCCTATACTCCCGGTTCCTTGATCCTGGAGGACCTCTACAGTGAACCCTGTTGAGCATAAGAAAAGGTATGTAATTTCCACTTATTTCTTTATCTTTTCCTTTAATTCATAACTTCTTTACATTCTAAGATGGGTATATGATAAAGGATTATGATAAAGTCAAGGGGATTTGTGATTAATGTAAAATGACTAATTATTACCTTTTTCTATGCAAAAAATGAAGAAAATGGAAGATCACCATTTTAGAGGAAAAGACAAGGCAAAACCAACTGTTGTCCCTTTGACAAGGAACCACATCCAGACGAGGCAATCGAGATGAGAGCACATGGGCTGAGAAAAGGAAGAAGAAATTCCATATCAATGCAAGAGGATGAAGAGATAACTAAAGAATAACGGTATGGCGAATCCCTCAGGATCCTTTGATCATGTGGGATCGCTACCTCAAAGCTATCTGTATTTTTGGTATTTCCGCCTGGCCACTATAAAAAGGGACAACGCTGCAAGCCCAGGGGTAGATTATTGTTGATTGATAGAATTTTCCATTCCAATTTGAACTTTGATCATCGACTCTCTTTAGAAGAGCAATCACTGTAACTCTGTTTTTATGATTAATACATAAACTTCGTTGCTGTTCCATTATCTGATTCTGGAGTAACCGCAGCAGTGCATCCCTGGTGGCTAAGGGCCTGGCCCTAGTGGATCACTTGTTTCCTGTATCATTATTTTCCGATTACAAGTCATGTGTGGTTTGATTTCCTTTACTTGCTTTATTCAGTAATCTATTGTTCCTTGTCATTTCATTTACTGGCTCTGTTATATTTAATTCGTATTTGAATGGTAAGATTATTATTTGCAACTGAAAAGGTTATGCTGTTCATTCTAAAATCATATTGCGTTGTCTAATTCTTGTTGTTCATTTACAGATTGACATTACTGTTCAATTACAGAGTAACATTGTTGTTCATTTACAAATTGGTATTGTTGTTCATTTAGCTTCAGTTTACCTATAATTGTGATTGCTATTCATTCAGATTATCATTCCATCACAAATGCAATTGCTGTTCCCTTATAACCGTGGTTAACACTTGTTATGCTAAACTTAGATTACTGATTCCATCACTGAGTGTTTACAATTGATTTAGTTCGCTGTTCAATATTTCGTAGAATTACTTAAGCTTGTTGTTCCATTCTTGGATTGTTGTTCAATTCATTTACTAATTAAAGATTGCTGCTCAATTCCTTTTGGTTACGATTGCTGCTTAATTCATTCCTGTAAGTTAATCTTTGCTATTCGATCTTTTCAATAGATTAGTTGTCGTTCCTTTTTCTGTTAATTGAATTGTCATTTCAAGTATTTGCTTTGGTGTGAACAAAATGATCTACAACTGTAGTGAACATTGACTATTGCTGTCTAGTTCCCAGATTGGGGATCTTCTCTTTGATTGATTTTCATTTGCATCAGTTTACAAAGGAAAGAGTTATCATTACTGCATCCTTGACTGATGATTGTTGTAGCTTCTTAAGTGAATGATTTAGTTACAAAGCATTTCAGTTTCTTGCCATTACATTGAGAGTTTGTTTCTAGCATTTATTTACTTTTATAAAAACACTATACTACTAGCAGTACTCTTGAACAAGTGACCACCTCAGACTGAGTACACTCTTGAGATAACAAATCGTATCTGGATTGATAACTAATGTAGGGTAAATAGAGGTTAAAAAGACCCTTTTTACTGACCAACATTTTGGCGCCATTGCCGGGGAAGAGTGTAGCCATTTGTTTCTTTTGAGAGTAGTGTAAGTACCTACTAGGAGAGAGTTGGGTTTTAAAAACAGAAGGTAAGAACCTGCGTATAGAGCATGTAATAGCCTTTCTCCCTCACCCACTTTCCTGCAGATTTTTTGTTATTTTGGGTAGAAATCAGCATTTGATTTGTGTCCATGACTAAGCAGAAAAAGCCTGAAAAGAATCTTAAACCACTACCTAAGCTTGATAAAGCTAAGGGGCTGGTGACCCTTGCCCGATCAACCTTTATAGACGGAATCCTTAAAAAAGCAGAATCTCAGCCTTTAGTAGGACCTAGAAAACCTACTTCTAGACAACCTACTAGTTCCCTTTAGGCCACAGAATCACCATCTGTAGCCTTTGCTGAGGTACACAACCAAACAGAGGAGCAATATTTTCAAGAAATTGAGAATTATAGCCCAAAATCATTACAAGAAGGGAACTTAGTAATCTCTGCGAGGGAAGAGGAGAAACATGGGAAACTAAAGAAACAAGACCTCCTCTTGGAATAGTTCAGCCATTAAGCAGCCCAGATAAGGGAAGTGCTATAAAAATAATCCAGAATGAAGCTGAAGAACTTGAAGAGCTAAAATCCCCCCAGACATTAGTTCAGCAAGGAACTCTCATCATCCTAGACAAAGGAAGTGTTGTTAAGGCCATTCTTGCTCCTTCTAGCTAGCCTAGGAATACCCTCCTAGAAATCCCAGAAGGTTATTGGCACATATTTGACCAAATGGCCCAGAACCAGCAAACCCCCCAAACCTCCACACTGCAATATCCCATTGTAGATACTACAGTTAATGCACCTATGAAGGCCATTCCTCTCCAGCACATCCCTACATTCCATGGCCTAACATCGGAAGATCCAGATGCATTTTTGTTTGAATTCGATGTGCTGTGCAGGGGGTACGACTATGCCACCGATCCACAAAAGCTGAAACTATTTCCCTCTACATTAAAAGGAGCTGCTTTATGATGGTTTATGGGGTTAGGTGGAGGTGTTATAAACAACTGGGATCAGATGAAAGGTGCTTTCCTGAAAAAATATCAGGATTATTGTCGGTCTAGAGAATTAAAGGATGAAATATTTCAAATGGTAGCTAGACCTAATGAGACATTAGAAGAATATGTTGAACGTTTTCAATATAATCTTCAAAGATCTCCTTATGCATCATTACCCTTACCTGACAAAGTATTAAAAACAACATTAATTAAAGGCATGAAGGAAAAATGGATTGAAACACTAAATATTATGGGAAAATGAGACATCTATCAAGAAGATTTTGCTAACATCATTGATTTATGTATCAGGAGTTCACAAGGCAACACGAGGCTAAAACCAGCAGAACATGACAGGTTCACAAGGGACAACAAGATCTCTGGAGAAGGAGTAACCCACACATAAATCAGAAATTTACTGGAGAATTTTAAAACTAATATATTGGGGACTCTGACAACGCAACTCGATATTATGCAAGAAAAAAGAAACAAGCAGAAGCAGAGCAAAATATGGCAATATTATGTCCCAGATGCAGAAAGAAACACAACCACAAAGAGTGCCCACTAGATGAAGTTCAAGTTTGCTCTATCTGTACAAAAGACCACTCTACAGAAAACTACCCTTCACTTCCTGGTTTGAAAGCAGTATACAAATAAGCGGAAGAAGAACCAGAACCGGTGTACCTACTTAATCAACGCTGTTAATAGCAACCGCGACAATCAGGTATGTTCCCTGATCCATCTTCTTCTTTCCAGCGTCTGCAATATCATGCTCAATAATATAATACAATGTGGCAAAATCAACCTCCCTTCTCAAACTGGTCACAACAACCATTTCCTTCATCATCACCATGGCCGAATCAAGAAATCCAATTTAATTGGCCAAATTTTCCCTACACTCTACCATATTGGCAAAACAATGCATATCCAACACAATGGTCCCCTCCCACTTTGCAGAGTCAAGCCTATCAGACAAACTAGCAAAGACCGACGAATCAGTCAGCAGGAACCATTCCACTCCCTCAACCTACACTGCCAACACTATAAAAAAATCCCCAGTCCAACTTAAGACTGCAACTCCTAGGCCAACCCAACCTAAACCCAAATAACAGACTAGTTCAATCCATTCAAATAATCAAAACACCAGAACTAGAAACCGATCTAAGGGAGTGCAACGACCTTCAATTAAGGTCTGGGCGCATTATAGAAACTGAGGGAGATAAAAATGTTCAAGTTGAAAATTAGTTACCCGCAGAACAACCATTACAATAAGAAGATGTGGTCAGAAAACAGACTCATGACCAAGCAACCACATCTTCTCCCCCATTCCCAAAACAATTAATCATACCGCGCCCTATAGAACATCCTGACTTTGATATTCTGGGAGAACTAAAGAATTTGTACATAAAAATCCCACTCCTCCAAGCTATTCAAGATATCCCAATATATGCAAAGACCATCAAAGAGCTATGTATAAAAAAACCGAGGAGAATAACAAATAACCCAACAATCCAAGTAGTTGGCACCCTATCTGATCTGTTATCAGGAAGAGAAGCACCCATCAAATATGAATACTCAAGAAATCCAATAGTAACAGTGAAAATTGATGGACAAACCTTTTCAAATGCCTTAGTTGATTTAGGGGCTCCAATTAATATTTTAACAACCACCACTTGTCAAAAACTGGGCATTACATCAGTAGAACCAACCTCCACCTTATTAGAACTAGCTGACCGATCAGTAGTTAGGTCAGAAGGTACACTACATGATGTCATGGTATCTCTTGATTCCTGGGAATATCTTGCTGACTTTCTGATAATAAACCCCAAAAACCGACTCGATGGACACCCGTAAATTTTAGGCAGACCTTGGCTTGCGACCGTTGATGCTTACATTAGCTGCCGACAAGGTAGTATGACCATAACTAGAGGGAGTAATATCAAGAATCTAGCCCTATACCCTCTAGCCCAGCCAGGTGTAACAATATAAAAAACTAACAAACATCCTGTATCATACCTCACAGAAACAATTAGATCCCCATTAACCATAGAATATGCCCTTGATTTTAGAGATCAAACAGAGGATGATGTTATTAATAACTTCATTAACCAAGCTGAATCCAGATCCCATGTACAACGTCACATGATAGAGGTAGCATTTGACAATGAGCTAGAAGAAGATCCTCTCAAAGACACTCATGATCAAACAATACCCACTACCTCTGTTTCAAATAGTAAAACTATAGAGATTGAGCCAGGAAAAACCTTGAACATCAATAATAACCTGACTCCTGAACAAGAAGAAAAGTTGGTCCAACTACTGAGAAAATATAAGGAAACTTTTGCATGGGATTATCAGGAAATGAAGGGAATCGATCCCCAGCTACGTACGCACCACATCTATACAGAAAAGGATGCGAGACCCATTCACCAACCCCAACGGGGACTTAATCATCGCCTGAAAGACATTGTGAACGCTGAATTACAAAAACTTTTGGATGTAAACTTTATTTATCCAATCTCTGATGGCAAGTGGGTCTCTCTGCTAATAGTGGTGCCAAAGAAGAATGGAAAGCGGAGGATTTGTGTAGATTATAGAGAATTAAAGAAGCAACCCAGAAAGACCACTTTCCCTTCCATTCATTTATCAGGTATTAGATACATTAGCAGGAAAAAAATTCTTTTCTTTCTTGGATGGCTTCAATGGATATAATCAGATTTAGATTGTCCCTGAAGATCAAGATAAAACCACTTTTACCTGTCCTTGGGGAACATTTGCCTACAGAGTCCTACCCTTTGGCCTATGCAATGCCCCTGCCACATTTCAAAGGGCTATCCTCAGCGTCTTTTCAAATTTAATAAATGAAGGGCTCAAAGTATACATGGATGATTTCACACCATACGGAGATGATTTCGACCCAGCACCAGACACATTGGAAAAGGTGTTGCAATGATGTATCGCCACTAGGCTCTGCTTGAGCCATGAAAAGTGTTATATGATGATGAATTAAGGACTCATCCTAGGTCATTAAATCTCAGCGGTTGGAATACAGGTAGATCTGGCCAAAATTTAAATAATGTTGCTAATACCTACCCCTACCACACAGACAAAGGTATGCAGTTTTCTTGGATTTTTCGGGTTATTATAGGAGATTTATAGAACATTTTTCTCAAATAGCTGCACCTCTATACGCACTAACATGGAATGTTGATTTTGTTTGGACAGATAAATGTGACCGTGCTTTTGAGGATCTGAAAAAGCTTGTGTCAACAACCCCAGTGCTCAGAGGCCCAAATTGGGACCTGCCATTCCAAATTTCATCAGATGCTTTAGACATAGCTATTGGACCAGTCCTTAGGCAGGAAGAAGACAAAAATCCATATGCAATCTATTATATTAGCAAGAATTTGTCTCCTACTGAGCTAAACTATATTGTTACTGAAAAATAATTTTTAGTTGTAATACATGCTATAAATAAATTTAGGCATTACATCACTGGATATCCTGTTGTTTTATATACAAATCACTCTGCCATAAAAATATTTAGCAAATAAACCTATTACAAATGGTAGAGTAATAAGATGGTTGATTTTATTGCAGGAATTTGACATCACAATAAAAGATTGACCTGGGAAAGAGAATCCTGTAGCTAATTTTCTCTCATGAATACTGAAGCCAGTGGACGCAGTAGTAGTCGAAGATCAATTCCAGATGAACATTTATTTGTTGTTACCGTCAAGACATGATGGTATGTTGATGTTGCAAATTATTTAGCAGTAGGAAAATTACCAAAGCATCTGACCCCCAATGAATGAAAACAAATTGTGCAACGTAGTACCCAATTTTCTTGGATTGGAGGCTACCTATTTTATACAGGGGCAGATATGCACATCAGAAGATGCGTCCATGAAGAAGAAATATTTGACATTCTAAAAGGCTGTCATGACAGACCATGTGGAAGAAATTTCACAAATTAAAGAATTGGTCACAAAGTTCTGAAAACAGGGCATTACTGGCCCACAATCTTCAAAGACGCAAAGAAATTTGTTCAAGCCTGTGAGAGTTGCCAAAGAGCAGGACACCCTAGATAGTTCGACGAAATGCTATTAAACCCACAGCTAGTAATCGAACTATTTGAGCATTAGGTGCTTGATTTCGTTGGTCCGATCAACCCATCATCAAACTAGAAAAAATATATTTTGGTAGCAACCAAGTATGTGACCAAATGGGTTGAAGCAGAGGCACTTCCAAGAGCTACAGAGAACTTTGTCATTCATTTCCTGTTCCAAGTATTTTATGCGATATGGCCTCCCAAGAGACATAATCATGGATGGAGGACCACAGTTTGCAGGTAATAAAATTGCTGCAACATTAAAAAACTATCATATTCAGCATAAGATTACCACTCCGTATCACCCACAGGCAAATGGCAAGGTAGAGAGCATGAATAAAGTGATAGAGGCAATATTAACAAAAACCATTGCGTCACACAAGCGTGATTGGGCTTCAAGATTGCCGGAAGCCTTGTGGGCATACCAAACAACGTGGAGAAACACCACCAGTTATTCACCATATCAGCTAGTATTTGGAAAGGAACCCATCTTTCCAATAGAGTTCGAAATACAAACGCTAAGAACAACACAGGAGGTCGGTCTGGATTTAAATGAGGCCCAGACTAATAGATTACAACAAATTAATGAGCTAGATGAAATTAGGCTCTCGGCTCTTCAACATACTACATTAATTCAACAGTAGAGAGAAAAATGGCACGACGCCCTGATCAAAAAGAAAATCTTCCATGAAGGAGATTGGGCATACGGTTCCAAGTTTCAGGATTTTCTGGGAAAAATTCAGACTCGCTAGCTTGGACCGTATGAAATCTAGAAAGTGCATGACAATGGCACCATTACTTTGACCACTATTGACGGATCTGGACATACCTTTAAAGAAAATGGCCACCGAGTGCGACTGTACCATAAACCGCTTACTCAGGAATCCTTCTACCAGCAACTCTGGGAAGATTCTGACATGTAGATTTTGGCTGAGGAAGAGAATTCTTCCTCGCCTTTGGTTCACTAAGTAATTTTATTGCTTTTAAATTTTGTACATAAATTTTTCTGTTCTGTTTGTGTAAATTACTTTCTGTACAGATTTCTGCATTTCTGCAATTTTTTACATTTTGTTGTTCCTTTCCGAAGGAACAACACTTTCGCCATTTTGCTGTTCCTTTACGAAGGAACAACACTTTTTCATTTTGCTGTTCCTTTCCAAAGGAACAACATTTTCACCGTTTTGCTGTTCCTTTTCGAAGGAACAACACTTTTGGATTTTGTTGTTCCTTTCCGAAGGAACAACATTTTCACTGTTTTGTTGTTCCTTTCCAAAGGAACAACACTTCTGCATTTTTTCTTTTCCTTTCCGAATGAACAACACTTTCATTTTTGTTGTTCCTTTCCGAAGGAATAGCACATCTGCATTTTTGCTATTCCTTTCCAAAGGAACAACACTTTCGTTTTTGTTGTTCCTTTCCAAAGGAACAACACTTTCATTTTTCGTTGTTCCTTTCTGAAGGAACAACACTTTTGTTTTCTACTGTTCCTTTCCGAAGGAACAACACTTTCGTTTTCTGCTGTTACTTTTCGAAGGAATAGCACTTTTGTTTTTTTGCTGTTCCTTTCCAAAGGAACAACACTTTAATTTTTTGCTGTTTATTTCGAAAGGAACAACATTTCCGCCTTTTTGTTTGCACTTGCTTTTTTTGCTGTTCCGATTAAGGAACAGACAAGAATTTCGAGTATATTTTTCTTTTGCTTGTTGTTCCTATTAAAGGAACTGCGGTTTTTGTGTGCAAATATTCTTTTGCTATCGCTCTAAAGAAATGGCAGTTGTTCCATCTAAAGTACAACACCTTTTGAGTGCATTTTTCTTTTTTTTTTGTGTATGTGTGTTCCACCATTTAGAGGATTTTTGTGAGTAATGGTCATTTAAGGCACAGCTATACATTTATGCAAGAATACAAAAGCTAGAGGATACTGAAATCAACAAATCAAAGAAAAATCGTTATTTTTAAAGAAATTGCTTTGAATTGATAAGAGAAAAGAGGAAAGGACACAACTATTTATATCACTTTGCTGTCTTTATTTTCACTAACACCAATTTGATTGATTATTCTTATCATGATGGTTCTTTCTAAAATCCCCATAATTCTCTTTGATCATTATTATTGAATAATAATAAGTGCATATTTTCCTCTATTGAGATGTTCAGACTTCTTCCACTATCCCTACTCTTAAGGAGTGTTGAGCCACCCTCTGTATATAAATAGGAAAGTGCTATATAAAAGAAAAAAAAAAGAAAAAAGAAAAGATACATATCTATATGATTACTAACATGATTTGTCAAATGAAGGATAGGGGGTCTCATCAAGAGTTAGCCTACCATGATCATAAGGAAGAAAGTGAAGTGGCATTCCCACTATGGACACCACACCAGGGATATGATCCAAGAGGCACATTAGAAAAATAAAAAGTCCTTGAAACAGGAGGCCCCATCACTTCTTTCACCTAGTGAATGGCATTGTGATTCATTTGGTTGCCAAGCCAGCATAATGGCCTCCATTCTCACATCGCACAACACTTTCCTAGGCATGCGCAAAGAATTGTGGTTCCAACGGTGAAATAAGCAACTCTGTCAAGGTTATGGAAACCTGTGGGCAACATAGCTCTGCTGATGGTATTGAAGTCATATTTCTCATACACCAATAGTCATTATAAACCCTTATTCTTATATCTTTATAGTGATTTCAAATGAGATTATGTCATATAACCCTTTCGAATCTTTGATATATGAAAATCATTTCTAAATCAATCATAATGGTTAAAGTGGATAATGACCGCATAAGAAATTTTACTCATGTCAGCTGTCCTATCCTCTATTTTTCGCATCATATCACGGCATTTCCATATTTATTAGCGGTTTCCATCATAAGCCTCGATTTTGGTAATCCGCTCATTTTTGTAAACATGTCATATATCTATATGTTATTCCTTTATTCCACTATACGATTGTAGTTTAGCATGCTGCTCCTTTATTTGACGGCCGAGGACGGCCTATCACATTTCAGGGGGGCGCGGGTGATCTCCATAATTCACTGGCATACGTGTCAGCTCATTATTTGGAGGTATTATGACTTCATCAAAACTTGGGAATAGAAAGTCTAACGGTATTGTATTTCCCAATATGCATGGCTTGCTGTTCAAATGCCATTTTCGTGTTTTTCTCTGTAAAAATTAACAGTGAGTTAAAGTTTGAACAACTTGCTGTTCCATCATCTTCTCTGTGTTTTTTTAACAGTGAGTTAAAAATTTGAACAGCTTGTTGTTCCATCGTCATCTCTGTGTTTTTACAGTGTGCTAAGCTTGAACAAGATGGGAGGAAGATCAATTCGTAGTGAGCCATAGGTGTTAATGGTCTCTGACACTGCACGCGAAATCTTAGCAAGGGCAGGATGGATAGCCTACCTTAACCGTCTACAACAATCTAACGAGATGGTGGCAATTGAATTTCTGCAGAATTTGTAGGAAAATCATTCCATGGTGAGAGGGAGACAAATAGTAGTAACAGATGAGATAATTGCTGAAGTTTCGGGACTGCCAGCCATTGGACCTGTATGGACCCTGAAAAAGGTGAGACTGCAAGATGTCATAACCATTTTCTGAGACGAAGGGAAAAACCTTACTGTTAAAGGAAAAGGAGTCCTGCCGGCAAACTTGGGGGAGCCTTGGGTAGAATTGGCGAGAATTATCCAAAGCTACATCACTTGCGATGGTAGAAAAGACGTGGTAAGACCACACCATCTCAAACTGTTAGCCGTGTTAAAACAAAAATGTGCTGTGAATTTGCCTGCATTCTTAAATTTTTTATTGCATGATGTTGCCTGAAGTATAAGAAAATCTCGCCATGTAGAATTAGTAGTAAGCCATCATGGTTTAATTCAATTGATAGTCAGTTATAGTCTTGCCCAATAGCAGAGTAGTTGGGAAGAATTGATTTTCTTGATAGATGGGGGATTGGCCTTGCTAGCCCCAAAACAAAAACACATTGCCAGCACATCAATTAGACCACCGAAATGAAGACAATCTATCAGATTGGCAAGAAGCAGAGGAATGCTGGGAAATTCCCAGGGAAACAGTAGCCAGCCTGTGGAAATACATGATTTAGAAGACGAGAAACCCCCACAACTTGAAGGTGGGGAAAATGAAGAAGAATTAGAGGAAAACAAAGAAGAAGAACCGGAAGAGGAAACTAAACAATCCAGTTAGGAAGAAGGGGAGGAAGCAGAGAAACGCAGTGAAAGTCCATTGCAAAACCCTCTGCAAGAAGATGAATTGGCCCAAATTTTGGCCAATATGGGCAAATATGTCCAACCTCATAGCCCACTCAACCCCAATACCGAAGAAGGGCTGCAAGAACGCTCTGCTCATGATAAGAGTGCATCTGAGGAGATGTGTGACGAGGAGGAGGAAGAAGAACAGTCCCAGGAACACTCTGCTCATGATAAGAGTGTATCTGGAGAGATGGGTGATGAGGAGGAGGAAGAAGAACAATCTCAGGAACACTCTGTTCCCAGTCAGAATACACCCGAAGAAATGCACGATGAAGAAGGAGTAGAAGAAGAAGCTACCCAGGAGACAATAGAACAAACCAGGGTTTCTACCCTTGAAAAACCTGATCAACAGAACACTGAAGAAGTGTTCCAAGAAGGAAACATGGAAATTGGCCAAGGAGAGGGTATAATCCCTGAAGTACAAAGCCCAGGCCCAAGAAAAGAAACGACTGTTCCTTCTAAGAAAACAAATGAAATTAAAAAGTTGTGAAAGGAACAACAGAGACTGCTTAATGTAATTAAACAACTTTGCCAACAAATAAGGGTCTTAAAAATGGGGAAGAATGCAAAAAGAACCCCTGGGGCAAAGCATGCACCCACCCAGGAAAAACCCCATAAGAAGAAGACTAAGAGGACTCAAGTCAAACCTATTATTCAGAATTGCAAGGAACAACATGTGGCTATTGCAAATGCAGAAACACAAATAGAAAACGCACCAGTCTATGATAAGGAAGTCCAAACAGAGGCAGTGTCCTCTAGCATTATGACCAACCAAATAGTTCGTGAGAAGGAAACACAGACCATAAAAACCAAATGTCACAATAAGGAGATCCAAGTAGATCTCCCGCCCAAAAATGTCATGATGGATAATGACCCGAGGATAGTAACTCTGCAAAAGGATTTGGCACAAGCCCAACAAACGATAGAAAAACTCATAGAGGAAACTGTTCCTCAAGAGAAATATTAGAAGTTACAACAGTAGCTAAAGAACATCAATGCAATGGAAAGCCAAGCCTTCGATGGATGGCGAAGGGCAGAGGAAAAAGTCAAAAAGGTAACCCATAGACTCGACACAGTTATGAATCAAATGGATACCTAATGTTCTCTGTATACTGATGTTCTAGCGTGCAGGGCACCTGCCAAAAACTATTCTTTGTTTTTGATGGAAAGATATTTACAATTGAAAATTAACGCTGTCAAGGCAGGGGTGCCTATAGAGATAAAAACCATTGATGATTTCATAAACTATTGTAAGCATTACAGGGTGAAAGTTCAGCGATTGTTATGTGAATTTTATTTACATAGTCTTGTGTTAGATGGAGAAATAGAAAATAACCCTAGCCCTTTTGTGGGTGATATCCAGCTTCAGGCATTTGTTTCTTTTGCTGTCAACCAGATAAAGTGGCTTAAAGCCTACAATACCTTCCGAAGATAGGAGAATGGGTTAGATCTGTGGGTAAGGGTGAACCTAGAAACCCATTGCAACTATGGAATAAACATAGGAGCTTAATGAGAACGCAGGGTGTGATCCAAACATTGGAACCTATTCACATAACAATCATCTAGCAAGGGGTAGAATACTTCCTAACCATCAAAGACCTTGCCATAGCAGTAGCCAAATTCCGATACCAGACTTCCAATCAGAATATCCAAAATAGAGAGCCATTCAATTATGAGAATTTTAAGCTAGTTACTGACCGCTTGGTTATCTATGGTGACCTCATCTTGAGAGAAGGCCCGTCTTGGTTAGGCTATAGGTTTCGAAGTCCAATCATCTGGTATCCTGCACCAGGATATAGAGCCTTATATGAATTTCCTGAAGGTCAGACAGGGCATATTTTTGAAGTCTTAGCTAGAAATCATGGTTTTAGACCACTGACTGAAAATCCTTCTCCAGCCTATTCCCTAACTGCCTTGCATGTCAATTACAATGTTTTCATGAGGGCATGAAAAAGGGTAAGCAGGGGGGTGTGTTGAGCATTAGAAAAGGTATGTAATTGCCACTTATTTCTTTATCTTTTCCTTTAATTCATAACTTCTTTACATTCTAAGATGGGTATATGATAAAGGATTATGATAAAGTTAAGGGGATTTGTGATTAATGTAAAATGACTAATTATTACCTTTTTCTATGTAGAAAATGGAAGATCGCCATTTTAGAGGAAAAGACAAGGAAAAACCAACTGTTGTCCCTTTGATAGGGAACCGAATCCAGATGAGGCAATCGAGATCGGAGCGCATGGGCCGGGAAAAGGAAGAATAAATGTTATATTAATGCAAGAGGATGAAGAGATAACTGAAGAATAACAATATGGTGAATCCCTCAGAATCCTTTGATCCTGTGGGATTGCCACCTCAAAGCTATATGTATTTTGGGTATTTCCACCTGGCCACTATAAAAAGGGACAGTGTTGCAAGCCCAGGGGTAGTTTATTGTTGATTGATAGAATTTGTTGTTCCAATTTGAACTTTTATCATCGAATCTCTTTAGAAGAGCAATCACTGTAACTCTGTTTTTATGATTAATACATAAACTTCGTTGCTGTTCTGTTATCTGATTCTGGAGTAACCACAGCAGTGCGTCCCTGGTGGCTAAGGGCCTGGCCCTAGTGGATCACTTGCTTCCTATATCATTATTTTCTGATTACAAGTTGTGTGTGGTTTGATTTCCTTTACTTACTTTATTCAGTAATCTATTGTTCCTTGTCATTTCATTTACTGGCTCTATTATATTTAATTCATATTTGAATGGTAACATTATTATTTACAACTGAAAAGGTTATCTTATTCATTCTGAAATCATTTCGCGTTGTCTAATTCTTTCTATTTTACAGAATGACATAACTGTTCAATTACAGAGTAACATTGCTGTTCATTTACAGATTGGTATTGTTGTTCATTTAGCTTTGGTTTACCCATAATTGTGATTGCTGTTCATTCGGATTATCGTTCCATTACAACTGCAATTGTTGTTCCCTTATAACCGTGGTTAATACTTGTTATGCTAAACTCAGATTACTGATTCCATCACTGAGTGTTTACAATTGATTTAGTTCGTTGTTCAATATTTTGTAGAATTACTTAAGCTTGTTGTTCCATTCTTGGTTTGCTGTTCAATTCATTTACTAGTTAAAGATTGTTGCTCAATTCCTTTTAGTTACGATTGCTGCTTAATTTATTCCTATAAGTTAAGATTTGATGTTTGATCTTTTCAATAGATTAGTTGTTGTTCCTTTTTCTGTTAATTGAATTTTCATTTCAAGTATTTGCTTTGGTGTGAACAGAATAATCTACAACTGTAGCGAACATTGACTATTGCTGTCTATTTCCCAGATTGGTGATCTTCTCTTTGATTTATTTTCATTTGCATCAGTTTACAAAGGAAAGAGTTATCATTACTGCATCCTTGAATGATGATTGTTGTAGCTTCTTAAGTGAATGATTTAGTTACAAAGAATTTCAGTTTCTTGCCATTACATTGAGAGTTTGTTTCCAGAATTTATTTACTTTTGTAAAAACACTATACTACTAGCAGTACTCTTGAACAAGTGACCGCCTCAGACTGAGTACACTCTTGAGATAACAAATCATACCTAGATTGATAATTAATGTAGGGTAAATAGAGGTTAAAAAGACCCTTTTTACTGACCAACAAACCCTACATGATTTCCCATCATAAAGAAACTTCCATTGTGTCCCTCTTCATGAGCAGAACAATTCCCTTTTGCATCATTTCCCAAAAATCTTCTGTTTTTCCCAGTTTACAAGACTGATGCTAATGACTCGTGTCCTCCTCGTGCCAATATGCAGGGATTAAAACTGCCCCTAGCGCCGATCGGAGCTACTAAGCCTTTTTCCAGTCATGTCGATCCTCTTTTGGAAAGTTTTTTAAATATGGAGTCAAAGCTTCGAGCTGTAGAAGCTTCGTAACGAAATTTTGATATATGGTTAGGCTGGATGGAGCCGAGGAGGTCAGTTTGGGCTCCTTTCCCCTATTAGAATGGAACTACCTCAAGAGATAAGACCTTCTCCCATGAGAGGAGGAACCATCTCCCCTCCATCCAAGCTATATAAACCTCTCTTCTTCCCAAGCATAAGCTAGCTTTTAGTTCTAATTATGTTCTGGTTGAGGTTTTGATTTTTGAGTAATTAGCAAGTTATCCATACTTTGTAGCTCTCTAGTTGTGTATGAGGGAGAATTGTGAGTTTGGTTTGGTGTGAAGACTAAAGGGAAGAGCCTTAAGACTACCATTGTTGAGGCCATCCATGGAATGCTAGAAGAAGTGTGTGGGAACCCGGATATGGCGGAGGAGAATGATAATTTCAAGATATCGGTTGTAATCTCTTCTTGATCTAATATAAATGAAACTATCAATTAATTTCCTACATAAAGTGTTTATTTGCATATTTATGGCTTAATGTTTCTTGACCTGTTAAGTAGGCTGAATACAAGTTGTATGTTATTACGTTTGTTGTTTGCTATTGTTTACTTGTTTCAGGTGTCCAAAGAAGGAAACGAGAGATAGCTGGGACAAGGAAGTAGGAACATCACCAGGAAGAATAATGCACTAAGAGGTAGACCCTCTTATTTGGTTCTAGCCTAAGGAGATTTTCCATAGATTGTTTGTTTGTGGCTAGACCCGCTCTCGGGCTAGAGGAATTGTTTGTGTCTGCACTTAGATTTTTACTTGCACCATACTTTTTCATTGTTTACTTAGATGATATACTCATATTCAAAAAATCTAGAGATGAACATGTCATGCATGTGAACAAAGTACTTGATGTCTTGAGAAAAGAACAATTATTTTTAAAGATGTCAAAGTGCGAATTTGGCAAGACTTCTTTAGTGTATTTGGGACACATTGTTGGAGGAGGTGAGCTGAAGATAGACCCCTCTAGGGTTGAAGTCATTCTGAATTGGCCCAAGCCCAATACAGTTACAGAGGTAAGAAGCTTTCTAGGGGCAGCACAATATTGGAGGAAATTTATTGCTAATTTTTCTTCCATTGCAACACCACTACATGCATTGACTAGTGTCAAGAAAGTCTTTCATTGGGGAGATGTACAACAGAAATAATTTGATGCCTTAAAACAAAAGTTCATTTCAACACCGGTATTGGCTCTTCTGGATCTTAGACATCCATTTGAGATTCAAACGGATGCTAGTGATTACGCCATGGGAGCAGTTCTTATGCAGCATGGTTAGCCCATTTCATTTCATCCTGAAATTTTTAATGATGCTGCGACTAACTATCCCACTTATGACAAAGAAATTTACGCATTGGTACAAAGTGTCAAAAAATGGAAACACTACTTGATGGGGAAGGAGACAATTATCCATTCTGACCATCAACCATTTTAGTATTTACAGTCACAGTCAAAGTTGTAGCAATCAAGACACTTCATATGGATGGGTTTTCTACAACAGTTTCATTTGGTTATCAAGTACAAAAATGGAATCTACAATAAGGTAGCTGATATAATTTCTAGGCCTATTGTAAATTCATCTATTTTACTCGAGCACAATTCTATTTTGCATGAAAGTTAAATTGAGCAATATGCATATGATAATGACTTTCAAGATGTGTATGTAAGCTTGAGGCAAGGAAACCAAATTGAAGAGTTAGATTACCATGTACATAACGTTTTGTTGTATCACTTGGGCAAGTTATGTATTCCATAGGGAGAAAGAAACAATATCAAAAGGGAGGCGCACACTTCATTGATTGCTAGATACTTTGGTGTAGGCAAGACATTAGTGAATATCCAAAGGTATTGTTATTGGCCACACATGTTTGATAATGTATCTCATTCCATTAGAGGATGTTCTTTGTTTTCAACAAGTAATCCTAGCAATAGGAAACTAGGATTGTACTCTCCACATCTGGTACATTCACGTCCATGGGAGAGTATCTTAATGGATTTTGTAGGAGGTCTTCCATTGTCAAGGAAAGGTCATGATTACTTGTATGTAGTTGTAGACAGGTTCAACAAGATTTGTATTCTAACACCATGTAAAAAGAAAATTACAGTTGAACAAACAACTCATCTTTTCTTCCAACATATTTGGGTTCATTTTGGTCTTCTTACTTCCATGGTAAGTGGTTGAGATTCTTGATTTGTTGGGAATTTTTGGTCAAATTTGTGGGACATGATGGACACTAAGTTGAAGAAGAGTACACCCTTTCATCTGCAAAGAGATGGACAAACCGAGGTGGTCACTAGGACAATAATTCATCTTCTTAGAGGATATTGTAGCAAACATCCCAAGTTGTGGGATGAATAGTTGCATTACATACAACATGCATACAACATGGTAAAGAATTCTTCCACAGACACATCGCCATTTGAGGCATGTTTTGGGTACTTGCCAAGATCGCAATTGGACTTCATCTTTGAGAAAGATGTTTCCATCGATGGTCATAGCGACATTGATAAGGCAAGGAAGTTCATAGAGAAAATTCAATTGATACATCAGACAGTGCAAGAACAACTTGAGAAAAGTCAAAGTAGCTACAAGGTAAGGCATGACAAACACCGTGTCAATCATAGATTTCAAGTTGGAGATGAAGTTTGGTTATATATTAGCAAAGATATACTTCAAGGGGAAGGTAAAATCTGAAGCCAATATGTTATGGTCCTCTAAAAATTCTAGAAAAGATTAGTAACAATGCATTTAAGCTAGATTTGCCTCCTTATATGCAAATATACTATGTTGTTAATGTTGAGAATTTGAGATTATTTGAGCCTCCTTTGATTGATGATCAAGGAGAGCATGTTCATCTGCCATCAACAGATGATTTCTCACTAGAATATCTTGATGAGCTAAAGCAAGATCTCATACTTGATCGAAGAACCAGATCTTCAAAGAGAGGGAATGTCGAATACCTTCGAGTGGGACTGAAGGGAAAAACGTATTCTAAAGCCAAATGGTTGCATATCAAGAAGGTGATGGAGTTGTACCCTCACCTGCTGAGAAAATGATAGTATCTTTTGGGGTCCAGAAGGATTCTAGTAGGGAGGAATGATCAACTGCTCAGTATTTAGCTCAAAAATCAAAGTTCTTAGAATTGCTTGAAACTTAAACGACCGTTTCCGTCTTGATGATACGATCCAAACACATCTAGTTTCAATAAAAACCGAGCTCGTATGAGGAATATTTCGTGTTTTGTCCGCTTTGCTAAACAATGGAATTTTACAAAAAAAAGTATAGTCACTGCACAGTCAGTTGTCCATACTATTGATGTGGCAAGTGACTGGGCAGGTCAACGGGATGGTCAATGTCCAATTTTGTTTCACCAAGTGTCATGTTTTTACTGGTCTACAAGTGTGGTGACATGGCTCGATTTTATTGGTTTATGAAGGACCAATGAGGAGGGGACAAGAGGCAAGCCCAGAGGCTGCCACATGTCCCTCCCCAAAGGACCACATATATCGGCGCGCAGTAAAATTTTATGGCAGGCTAGGGGGTCGAGCTCGGGAACTGCATCGAACAAACTGCATGACATACCGTTACACCACCTCAGTGGTTCTTACAAGACTATGGTTTCACGTTGATTTTAATGTGTTAACATTTTGTGGTTGGGGTTTAGGAGGGAGCCATCCCACTAGCCAACCTCCTCCCATGTGAACACTCCATCTGACAGTAATGGCTAGCAAACAACTCAAATTGTAACCACAAACTACGGCATTTTGTGCTCCCATGTGAACGCACCATGTTAACATCCAGCTAATGGTCTGTGAAACCATGCGGATATTGCGCTAACCGTCAGTTAACCTGACATTCAATATCATCATGTGTCCACTATTATAACCGCTAGACTAACGGTTTAGCATAACCACATATTAAGTGCTAATCTAACTTATCTGTTAATTAAATGCACTTATCCCTTAATTAAACTTGCAGTTAAGATGTCGATTGTCCTCCAATTTCGGTGAGAATTCCAAAATTAGTGGGATTAACTGGAGTTCCTCTAGTTTTGGAGTTTTCTTGGGGGAAACAGTTTTTGCCATAACTTTTGCAAAATTCGACCAAATTGGGATTAGGAAAAGGTGTTCCTCGATGATTTTGGAATTATAAGCACATTGAAGCAGGTTTCAGGGGCAATAGAGCATTGCAAATAACACTTTTTCTATTATTGAGCTAATATAGAGGCCCAAGCCATGGAAGGTGGACCAGAGAGATGTAGCCCACGAGGGGTGAACTCCTCCATCAAAACACTGTGTTAAGTGTTCAATTTGATAGTTTGTTGTACATTTACCTTTTGCTATTCATCACTTTACTTTCATGCTATTTTTCTCATGAATTTCACATAAAACTTGATAAAATTTGCTTGTTTACATTCACAAACACCATAAGGAAACCTATGCACATGAAGAAATGGAAAAGCATTTGTTTTTAATTCTGAAGTTGAAATTAGCATAGAAAAACTAACATTCAACAACATATCAGTCTGCTCCCAAGGTTTAAACTTGAACCTGTAATCTTCTCTTTAACTGAGGTGAATCCTTATTGAACACACGTTGAAAAATTAAAAACCAAATAAAACTGTTGAAAGAATGCTCCTATTGTGAGCTTATTGAAAACAAAACTACTCTAATCTATTGAATACAACTGCTGCATCAAGTAATTATAGATTTAAAATGTAAACAATTGAGTATGCGACTATCTTATTTCTTTGTATCCTCATGAGCTTCAAACAGAAAGAAACTGTTTAAAACAAATAGCTCAAATTGAAATTTGAATCTAATATTGGCAAAATTGCACAATTTGAGTTTGCTTTCTGACTCCAAAAATGTTGCAAAAGGACCCTCAAAAAAATAAAAACTAATATAGTTGTTTTTCCAATTTTTGTCAATCTGATATGAAAATACTCCATCTGCATTTTCTTTCTTGTACACCTCCATCTGATTTTTATCATAATGTTGCAAACAAATTTTTTTTGGACATGAAAAGGTTGTTGGTTGCAACAATAATTTTTGATCATTTATGTCAAAGAAGTATTCCTTAAACACTACAAATGGAACAACCATGTCTTCTAGAACAAGAGTGACTAAGGATTCTTCTTCACATGCTTCAACAAAAACATCATCTTAACATTCTAAATTTTCTGACTTTGTGTTTTCAAGAAATGTGAGATCCTGAATACTTTCTACAATTTACAAAGAATATGAAACAATTTGCTCTTCTTATAGGAATAAAATAGAAACTATTGATTGATCATCATAATCCCTCTCTTGGTCACTTATCACCTGAACCTCTTCATCATTTTTAAGAGGAGGAAAATTCATTTGAAACTCTAGATCTTGGTCTATTGTAGACAAAGAAGAAACTACTATTTTTTGTGGGGATGAAAATTAATTAAGGGTTTCTATGATATCCTCATCCATAAGCTCCTCATCACCATAAACATCTTATAATTATTGAATCAAGTCTTCACAATATTCACAAAAAAATGAAATAGTGACAAAGAAGGATGAGACTCCCCATAATACTCAATGAATACATTGTGGAAATATTTAAATGAGCATAATCTACCTGGTTTTAAGCCCTCTTACCATGAGCTAGCTTTGTCTACCAAGGTAGCCATAAAAATCTTCATTAAACAATCCTCATGACACTTAATCCCAAGCTTATACACATGCATATTAAATTTATATCAAGTGAAGCACAACATCATCCCCATTCTGATCTCTAAATTTTGGCAAATATAATTTCCAATTTATGCATGAAATATGATTCGGAAAATATGGTATATGTTCACAGTTCATTGGAGCATACCTTGTATATTTGTAACCCTCCATGGAAGCCATATTTTTATTATGGAGTCGCCAGGTGAATGGTGTACAACCTCTCTTGTGTGCCTAGTTTCTCTCCACCATTAGGAATTAGATATGAAACAATAGTAATAGGTTATCGGAAGATGAGTTGCGCTTCCCCACTATGGTCGCCAAGATGTTAGCACTTAAAAAAATTCTCTTAGATGTAGGAGATAAGTTCCCAAGGTAACCTTTGCACTCTAACTTACAGATTGAAGGCTAGCCCCTTCAATCTAGAGAGGGCTCTCTCTCTGACAGTCTAATCACTGAATCAAAAAGTGACTGTACTTTTACACAGTGGCTAGATTTGCAGTTGTATTGTGTATATGTAGCATTTGGTTGGTTCTGAGGGAGATAGTCCAATGGGAAATGGAGTTAAGCAACTAGGATTTATGTAAACTTACCAAGATGGTGGTTGTCTGATCAAGATTTGTAAAGGCAAGGTATATAGCACATCCTAGACCTTTGTCATCTTTATAGCTGAAGGGAGAAAATAGGAAAATAGCCCACTACATTAGGGCATATCAAATGAATCCTAGAGTAGCTTAAGAGGATAGAGATGGGCATACTTGAATATCTTAAAATCAGAGCATCAAACCATGAATGAATTCTGAATTAATTACTCTTACTCAAATACTCAAATGAACATACATTCACATGAGATTATAGAGAAGAAAACATTGAAAAATATAGAGAATACATAATAAGGCATACCATCACATGAATCTTTGTATCATTGGTCAAAATCTACTGATCTTGGAAAATTATATATTGATAAATCCTTTAACACACAGACAATGACTATTATTTTCTTCAAAAACTAGCCTATTTTCCATATTTCTCATGTAATATATAGGAAAAAGACAACAGAGATAATTAGTTCCTCAAAATATGGTAGAAATTATTACAATATACGTACATAATCTAAGAATTTAATTAACAAAAATAGTAATAATCCTATAACCTTAGCTACTCAGATCTCTAATATGGCACATATCATTGGTCAAAACAGAATATAGGACTGTTGTGCATATCTCATGCTAGTATCCTAGAACAAGGGAGACGTCAATACTACATTATAGGATCTTGAATTGTTTACTTATTTTTAGGCTTGATATCTTGAGCTAAAACTCGTCTTCCTTCCTTGTAGCCAATTGATGCATGAACCCATAAATAATATCTAAACCGTGTAATTACCTCTGTAACCACCTACTCTTTTCAAGGCTCTATGTCTTCATGTTGACTTGTATGCCCTTAGTCACAAAAACCTCTGATATATTACCACAATATATTAAAATAATTTACTGTAAAAAATATTAAACTGAGTAGGTCAAAATGTTGTGGCACCATTAGGGTTTGTGAAACAAAATTAGGGTTTGTGTATTTCTTTGTCCCATGAAGTAAAATGATCATTTCTCCATGGCTTCTACAATCTGAGCAAGGAGATCTAGCGTATTCTGACTCCTTGTCACCCATCTAGTAGGTTTCTATGATATTTTGGCAGCCTTTAGGGTTTTTTCCTTTTTTGTCAACATGCACTATTTTCCTTTGTCTCTTTCTATTCTTTGAAGTTTTCATAGTCTTCTCCTCTCCATCAATAATCATTATTTATTTAATCTTAGGTTTCATTCTAGATTTGAAATTTAGACTCATATTGTTAGCAGGGTAAGTGTGAGGTCTTTTTCCATAAACCCTAGGTTCTATTTCATCTTATTCGTCTTATGTTTCTATTTTCTGCCTGCATTTTTTGCTTTGTACTTCTCTCTGCTTTGCCTCTTCTTCTTCTACTATCAGTTTCTGTTGACTTTTAGTCCTCCTTTCATAAACTTTAATCTTTGCATTTTCTATAGGATTTTTCATCATGTTTTTCAACATGGATGTGACTGGATTCTCCTTTGGTTTCTTGAGCTAGGGTTTGGTCTCTCTTAATCTTCTAGGTATAGACTATCTTAGGTTTCTTTGTCTCAACTACCTCAAATACCCCACTTACTTATTTAACTCATCAATGTATAATATTTTAATTAGGCCGTGATGACAAATATCATGGGGTTGTAGCTCAAGTCTTCTTCTTCCTTTAGTGAAGAAAAAATGGTAAGTTCATCCTGTTAAGACCTGCCAAATGACAAAGAAACCTCATATGATACAAGTAGGCTTTAGAATACTTGCCTTCATAGGTGAAGAAGAGCTAAATAGTTCTAAGTGTAGTAGACCAGTCAGGGTTCAACATATTTTGGAGGACCCCTACATTCCAATCTTGATCCTAACAATCCCCCTTTAGGAAAACATTCAAATCTACATTTTACAACCTCTATTTTTTGAACCACCTCTCACCCTTAGTTGGAAAACCGATTTCTTTAGCAATGGATTCTTCTCTCACAGGGAATTGCAGGGTCCTAATTCTTGCAATTCTGACATTGAAGGAGTAAATGAAATCATGGCACCAATTTATATTATGTTTGTTGAAGCATTGGAACACTGACTCCCATCCTGCATTTCTGAAAAGAACCAACATCTTGGGATAGACCTTGAAATACATGCCATCAGGTTCAAATATCTTTACATGAATGGATCAACCCATATTAAAAAAATGATGTTGAAAACACCTTTTCCAACCTTAAAAAACTGTATTCAAATGCTGCAAAATGCTCAAAAATATTCCTGTGCATTGAAATTACAAATATGGGTTTGCTATAAAATGTTGTTTTGTGGTAAACAGGGCAGATTAGGGTTTGATTTTCAACGACTCTATTGGACTTTAAAACACTGCTAGTTGTCAAATCCTGCATAAAGAGGACTAAAAATTTATGAACAAACACTTTGGCACTCAAAAAAATGGTGTTGGCAGCTCAAAAGCCAAGTTTTCAAAAATTTCAATGAGCACTACGAAATTATTTCATAACCTCGTGCTATGAAAATATTTCATAGTGCCGTGCTACACAAATATTTTCCAGCACTAGCTATAGTTTTGTGATAGGTCAAATTTGTTGTGCAAAACTTAAGATAAGCTTAGGTTTAGGTTAAAAAAATTGATAAGACATATCCCTAGGCTTAGATAGAAAATTATATAGACATTTAATAGCCCCTTTACATCACCATGATTTTGCAAAAATGAACTGATAATATTGCCTTGAACTAAAGGTGCAAACCTTATGCTAACAACTGGGTCCAATGGGGATATCATTTCCCTAGGAGGAAGTAAGAACGCATTGACCATGTGCCTAATCCATTGAGCTAAAAACTTTGAAAATTTCACTCTGCTTTATTTTTAAAAATAAACACTCTATACTGAATGAAACATAAAACTGAAATTTTTGTAAAGTGTGACAACTCCTCATCAGAATCTTATGGCCTTCACCTCGGGCTTGAAATCCTTCAAATTTGTTGTACAATCCTGCAAATTTCTTTTAACATGGATATGTACAATGAACTGTAATGATTGATATATCTTAAACCAGGAAATGTTTTAGGAAGCATCCATTTACCGGACCTCCACTCAACAACACTCCATTTAGATATTCCAAAATGAAAGTATTCTTACCTCTGTAAGTAGTGATTATGTAAGGTCCCTTCCATAAATGAACAAATTTTCCATGCTTCCCCTTTTCTTAAAATTTTACATTCCATTTTAGGACTAAATCCTGAATCTTAAAATCATCCTCCTTAACCTTCTTATAATGGATCTATTTGATTTTGTTCTGAAATAATTGAGATTACCGATATACCTTCTCTCATAGCTCTTGTACTTCAGTAAGATGATTAGTCCTTATTTAAAAATCATCAGGTTCTCCCTCATGTTCCTGCAATATTCTCATCATGGGTAAACTTAAGGAAATTGGGAAAAACACTTATGTGCCATAGACTAAGTGGAATGGTGATGTACCAATGGAATTTTTGATGTTGATCCTATCTTCCCACATTGAAAACTTGAACTTGGCAGGCCAAGCCTTATTTTGCTCTTCTAATTTTTTTTTGATAATTCTAACTAAACTTTTGTTGGATGACTCAGTTGGTCCATTACCTTGGGGGTAATAGGTTTTTGAATGACCTAATGTAACATGATAACTCTCACAAAATTTGACCATTTTCTGAGATTTAAAAGAATGAGCATTATATGTTATGATTTTTCTAGGGTAGCCAAACCTTGAAAAAATACTCTCTAAAAACTGAATCACTACACTATCAGTAGCCTTTCTTGTAGGAATAGCTTCAATACACTTGGTAAAGTAGTCTATGGCAGTTAATACCCATTTATGATGTCCCGAAGGGTGTGGATGTATTTCTCCAATGAAATCCAACCCCCACTGCTGAAATGTACTTTCAATTGAGATTGGTTTCAAAGCTAATGATAGCAACTTTGTTTTTCCTTCAAACATTTGACACTTAAAACATGTTACTACTTCTTTGTTTACATCTGCAAAAAGAGTTGGCCAATAGTAGCATTCCCTAAGGAATTTGTCAGTTGTGGCTTTCCTTGATGACATTATTTTACCACCTATTTCTCTTCAGATTCAATGAGACAATTTAAAAGGATTAGTGTTGGATCTTTCCAAAACAAGTAACCATCCATACAACATAAATTAGCACTTTTCAGTTTCAAATACCGTGCTTTGGTTTAATCCATCCCTCATGGGGCTTCCAAATTTTGCAAAACATAGATCATGTCACTATACCAGGGTGGATTTCTAAGCTCATGAGATACTTTAAGAATCAACCTTTCTTTAGAATCATAAGGAAAAATTGAGAAAAATTTTATGCCCAAAGTATCATAATTGGTTTCAGTCATCAATGTTCCCAGACCTTGGCCTTTTATTAATTTTGTTGATCTAATCTCTAGATAATACTCCAATAATCTTGCAATCCACTTACCTCTCTGACCATCATTGTTAGGCTGACTTATGATGTCTTTTACAATAACATTAGGAACAAACGTTGTTACATGAGAGTGCAGGACATAAAATTTGATATGCTTGAGTGCTTTCACCAATGCAATGGCCTGTTTCTCCATAATGTTGTATTTTTGCTTTGCTTCTCTCAAATTTCTGCTAAAAAATGAAATTAGTTGCTCCCAATTTTCCTTATTTTTTTGTTATATGACTCCTGGGATAGTATGTTCTTAAGCAAATGAAAAAAATAGGAAATCTTTGGAGAAGTATGGGCTAATAAGAACATGGGATTTAGTGATTTTTGTTTTGATTTCTTCAAAATATTGCTTGGCTGTGAGTGTCCACTTGATTTTGTTGTTCTTTTTCAACATGTTGTTAATTACCCTAAAAATTTCAACAAAGTTGGAATGAACCTCCACAAAAAATTAGTCTTCCTAAGAATGACTGAACCTCCTTTTTACTTCTAGGTAACTCAAGTTTCTTTATTACTTCAACTCTTTCCATATCAATTTTAATTCCATCCTTAGATATTATATTTCCCGAAATCTTAGCCTCATTTATAGAAAAATGTGATTTTTGGGGTTCAATGAAATAATTTTATTTTATTTTATTTATTATTTATTTATTTATTTTATTTATTTTTTATTTATTTTTTAAATTTAATTTTTAATTTTAATTTTTAATTTTAATTTTAATTTTATTTATTATTTATTTAATTTAATTTTTTATTTTTATTTAATTTTTATTTATTTTAATTTTTATTTATTTATTTTTTGTTTTTTATTATTTATTTATTTATTTTATTTTTTTTGCATTTCAAAAACGCTTAGCTAAGACATTTTAGATGCTCTGAATCAGCCACTAAATATACTATGATATCAACTAAATATATTACCACAAACTTATTCCTCTCGTCTGCAAAGGCTATGTCCATGGCCCTCTTAAATGTAGCTCCTGCATTCATTAATCCAACAGGAATTTTGGAATACATGAATGTTCCCCATGGTGTAGTGAAGGTTGCCTTTTCTTGGTCTTCAGGATGCACCAATATATGATTGTACCCTGAGAAACCATCAAGCATTGAAATCCTCTCATATCGAACAACACTTTGCAAAATGTGCTCCATCTTAGGCAACGAGGAATTATCTTTTAATGACACTTTGTTTAGATTTTTGAAATTTACACACAGTCAAATCTCCCCATTCTTTTTCCTTACTTGTACAAGATTAGAAACTCACTTTGAAAATATCAGAGAAATTATAATTTTAGCATCCAACAACTTTTCACCTCTTTCTCTATTAATGGTAATAGTTTAGGATTTATTCTTCTTAGTTTTTGCTCGAAAGACTTTTCATTTTATTTTAAGGGTATAGTATGTTGAATTATGCTTCTTTCTTAGACTCTTAAATATTCATACTTCCATGAAGAAACACAATAAAACTCTTTCAATAAAGCAATATATTGTTCCCTCTACTCCTCATTTAAATAATTTGAAATTTTAACAACCTTTGGTTCCTTTTCTGTGCCTAGATTTTGTGATTCATTACTGCCAGGATTCATTCTTGGTTTGAAAACGACATCATTGTTGTCAAATAATTTCTCCAGAGGCATTAACCCACTAGGAAAGAGTTGACCTTTTTAAATCTTTGACATTTCCTTCCTTTCTAATTTCATCACCTTTCTTAGAGGTATCTTTCTTTAATTCCACTATTTTCTTAGGCTCTTCTACTTTCTTGGGGTCGGTCTGTTTCTGCTCAATGGTAAGTTTCCCTGAAGGAGGCTTAGCAACAACCACATTTCTACCTCAAAGGTTATACTGCCTTTGGAAATAAGAAACAACATTATTATACCCATGCTGATATAGTTATGAATCAAACATCAGCTGATCACCATTTCTTTCTTATGAACATTCAAAAGATCTATCATGCTCTTCTTTTGTTAAAAATACCTATGTCTCTTCATCATCAAAACAATTTATTTGTTGTTGTTCTGTCTCTTCGTTATCATCTTCATCAACAAAATTTTCAAGAAATGGAGCTCAGAATGTTTGTTGATCTTCTGGATTCTTCTGGCGAGGTTGAGGTCCAGGTGGCCTTCTAAAATTGGGATTTCTCACTTGAGATTGAGGCTCACTCTGGGAGGGTTAAACTTATTGACCAATTTATCTATAGTTTTCTAATCATTTGGATATATTGAAAAATGTTGGAAATATTTGTATCTTGATATATTATGAAGGATGTAAACACTTGATTTAATATACATGTGTTAGTTTTATCTTGATGAGAAAAAATCAATATTGAGAAGGTAGCTATATCATCATGGATTGATGCCTAGGACATTGGTTAAGGTGTGTATGCTCATAGAGTAAGAAAAAACATGGAGGACAATAGACTATGGGAAGTATAAGAAAGTATGACGTTCCGAGTATCTTGAGGTTAGAGAATGGTGGCATTTGTTAGAGCTCACAAAAACAAAACAAAAAAAACAAAATTTGCTATAATGGAGTCAATTTTTAAATTGCATGTAAGTGGAGATTTCAATGTAAGACCTAATAAGGAACACATACCAGTAAATCCTTGTGTAAGACATAGGTGATAGTGGGGCCATGTAGATGCCTTGATTATAAACATTGAGGGGGGTAAGGGCTAAAGTGAGTGGAAACCCTAACTCAACATTTAAGGTGGGATTCTTATATAAAATTCACCCGAGAGAAGAGTCTGATTCAATTGGCTCAAATGGTAGTGGTTTTAGGCAAGTGGTTTAGCATAATTGTGGTTTTCAAGCCATGGAATTCATATAATGATGCCTTCAAAAAGCTAAGTGAAGACATTATTATAATGGGCGATGGGATGTAAGAGATGAAGTCTCATTTGGATGGCTTGGCTAGATTTTTTTCTAAGTGATGCAGGAGAATCATCCCTAAGTAGCCCATTTTGATTAAGACACTGAAAAGGGGTCTTGAAATTTCCAAATTGAAAATATTTTTCTCTCTAATTGTGAACTTTTATAAATTAGAGTTAGCATAAATTTAGTGTAGAGCCAAGTGTTATGATTCCAGACGATTCTTGGACTAGCATGTTGTGAGTTTGTTGATTGAGCTAATGTTTTATGGCCAATTGGACCTTTGAAAATGAAATCAGTTAATTTAGAATTGGGAAAATTGTCTTAGAAATGAAAATTGACTTTGGCTTGATGTCCCCAGCCATATATTGGTATGAATGTATAGTTAGTGAGGTGTAGAAGCATGTGTGGAAACGTGTCAGGAGGAAGGCCTCATTAAAATCATGGGTAGTAAGTTAGTTGTTAATGTTGCTTGTAAATATAAGCATTGTTACTGATCAAATGGGAACTATTACCTCAAAATGAGTACTCTAGCCCAAAAACCCGAAAAAAACATGAAAAAACAACCCAAAAATGAAAATTGTGTATGCTAGAACGATGTTTTCTTTTTAGGGTAAAGTTTCCACATTGTTTTTTAAATGGAAGTAAAAACCATTTTTTTTTTTTCAAAATGGTTGAAAAAAACACCCTCAAAAAAACAAGTGTTGATGTTGGAACAAAAAAAAAAATCAGGTTACAATTTTGACACTTTTTAGGAATGGAATTAAAGATAAAATATTAGGACTTTGAAAAACTGTAAAATTTGAACAATTCTCAGACATGATATTAAAGATAAAATATCATGTATCAAATCCTGATAATTCCAACAATTTCCATCCATGTTGTTAAAGATAACATATCTTGACTCTAAAAAATCCTGAAATTGTAATTGTTTTCAACAATAGCATTAAAGATAAAATATCATAATTCAGAAAAACCTTAAGATTTTGACAAATTTTCAACCATGTAATTAAAACCTTTAGTTTTTAACATATTTCAACCATGAAATTATGGACAAATTATATGACAAACAATTTTAAAAAATGAACAAGTAAATGAAAGATTCATTATTCCAAGAGTAATTTTTATTTCAAAGGCTAAAACTATAGCTCTTTTCAAATTTTAGCCTAAGTCAACTAATCCTATTGCAACAAAATCATAAAAATCAACCATCAAAATGAGGTGTCCCTCTTAATGAGGCATTAAAAGTTCAACAATTTTAAAACTATCTTATACCAAATGATAACAATAAATAATATCATGGCAATATCAATGCATAATTTAAAAAATAAGTATTAGATTCTAATATTTATTTACTTTTAATCAAAATATCAACTTTCGTAGATTGAATATCATATACATTTTATTTTTGTAATTCATTATTGCATTCACCGAGGATTCACTAGATATTGTAGGTATCTATTTTTTCATTAACATTTTTTATACCCCTTTATATTTTCTCATTAAATTTAAGCTCCATTTTTTTGTATTTTCCAATACAAAAACCCTTTATCCCTATATACCCCCCAATATATTATGTCATTTTCTCTTTAATATATATCCCCCAAAATGAACCCACGTCGTATGATATTGCTCCCCTAGTGAAGCCCCCTTGATTGCATTATGGATATTTTAAAGAGATGAATCTTCATAATTAAAGCATATAATCCAAAATACATAGAAATGACCCATAACTTCATGTAAGATCATATGGAAGTCAAAATATTTATTTCAAGTTACCATGCAAACATCTCTAAAGACATAATTTCCTTTTAATTAAAACATTAAATCCAATAAACATAGAAATGACTCATAACTTCATGTAAGATCATATGGAAGTAAAAATATTTATTTCAAGTTACCATGCAAACATCATTTACATAAAATCTCTTAGACATTTATTCAAAATCATCCATAGGATATGACACACCAACATAATCTACATCTTTAGATGAATGGATGGATGTAGATGAAGATATCCCATATTATTCTCTTTCGATCAACTAGAGCCCCATCTGAGTCAACATGCATGCCCACCATTTCAAGTTTCAAAAGTCTTTTAGATCTACGACTATGTTTAGTAGACTCCAATCTCAACAAAATTCCTTCTAGTAGCAACTTCCTCAAAATCTCTATGGTCTTGAAGCAAAGAATTCCTCTCTTTGTTAAATTGACGTCATAGACAAGTAAGTCAACATCCTTCAATTTTAAAAGCTTTTTGCAGCGACGATTTATATTTGTACCCTTTCTTTTTCTCTTTCTGCGAATTTTCTTATCAACTACCATCTCTGGCTTTTACACGGCATTGAATGGGTGGGTATTTGTGGCATACCAATGTACCTCAACAACTGCAATATCTTCATTTTCTTTAATAACTTTTATAACATTTGCAACCTAAAATGGATAGCCAAGTGGATCCCCATCTGCTAATATTGCGGTCATGCAACCCTCCTTAACATCATGCACATAACCCCTGTAAAGGTCTTCCATGGCTTCACGTTGTGCACATGATCTTCTAGAACCAATATAGATTTCTCTTTCCTCTTCCTGTTCAAAATTAATAATGCCTTGAGATTGTTGTTGTTCAACAATGTGTCTTTCCTCTTGTTCATTTGAAATATTTTGAGGGAAAATAAATGGAGTCTTCAAAAGTGTAAATTCATTTTCTAATATTGAAATGATATCACTTTGATCATTGAAAAAAGACTCCCACCAAACTGAATCAGCTACATCAAAGTACTCATATGTATCTCTAATACATCTTTTTATTTCTTCCAGGAATTCAGAATAATTTATCTCTCTCTTATGCCTTTGTGCATTATGGAGTTTAGCAACTGATTTTAATAATAATATCTTTGATGTAAATATTAGATAATCTAGAATGAGCTTCAAAAATGCTAAACTTGATGACAACCCCCATTCTGCAACATTTGAATACTTCTTGCCCCATATAAGTGTTTTGTCATTAATTTTTTTGATGATACGAAATTGATGTTGGAAGCTAATGTCATTAAGTTTTTCAATGCATTTATCCTCACCATGCGATCCCAGAATAAACCTTTGCATGTCAATAGTTTCTTCCAACATATGAAAAACAGGCTCTAGAATGTATAATTTCTTAATACATTCAATTAATGATGGCAGACTCCCAACATCATTCCTCCTCAATGTTAGTAAAAAAATACTAAACATCTTATCAATATGGTCATGAGTGTGTCCAACAAGAAGGAAACCAACCTTTACCTTTTTAAAAATTCCCAATTGAACAAACATGTTTAGATATCCAAAAAGAACTTGATTTTTGTTTTCACGGCTTGTGTTGTCCAATTGCAGATACAAAACTTCAGGAAGAGTACTAGACCAACGAGAAAGAACATCATGGATTCTAGTTATGGTAAGATTTTGCATCATTATGAATATTTGGAGCTGTGAAGTAAACCCTTGGCAACATCTTCCCATTAAAGACCATACAACCAACCAAGTGAAACTGAATAAAATTTTCTTCCTGTAAATTTTTTGGTGTGCAAACAAAATGTGGCAGAAGTGTTTTCTTTTGGTCCATACCATCAATTATTAAACCCAAATATTTATTTGGATTATCATAACACTTTTTTTTATGCTTATACAATTTTTTTTCTTTCACTTGTTTTTTGATTGTGATGCTCTTGAAGTGCTTTGACAATGGAATCTACACATAAAATAAAATAAAACTATTAATAAATATATTTTCATAGTTGATAGCTATCCAATTTTTAAAAATAATGTTATGAATGCATACCTCTTTCTTCCCCTTGACATTTACCCCTTTTTGATTTAAGAGAAGCACATGTACTTCAAACCACCATCCTTCTCTTCTTAGGAATATAAACATTATTGACTTCATTCTTCCATATCCTTGTAAAATATGAATATGTAATAAAATTATCATCTCCTTCAACACCTTCTTCATATTCTTTGTATAAGCTGTAGATTTCTCATCTTGAGAAATTATTTGGAATATGTATTGTGTATTTATTTGGAATACACTCTCCATGCTTTGAAAAGAAGTCTTTCATCCATGACATTGCAGTAATTATTGATGGTCCACCCTCTCTTTTATAATGTACTTCTGAATAATATGTAGGGTATTTTTCCAGTCTTTCTTGGATTCTTGACAAATGAAAATTACCAATTGAAGCTCCTCTAGAATTTATTGATGAAATCATGCACCGATGTCGCACCCTAAGCACAAGGCACTAGGAAACAGAAGCTCATTCTCATAGCAGATGAGAAGCTCCTCTACAATGTGTTGGAAGCTATCACAATGGAGATTTACAACTATGCCATACCTCTTCTGGCGTGAAATTCACTTTATGAGATGTTGAACTTTATGAAGACGACTTTGAGAATAGGGAAGAGGGTCTGCAGTCCTTGAAGCCAATGCGTGGCTCAACTGGTGATTAGGATGTATAAATAGGTTGAATTAAATTTGTAATTAAAACAATTGGTTATTTTCTTTCATTCAGACCTACGGTTTTATTTCCATTAGCAGCTCTCATTTTATGTGAAGCAAAGATAGTGAGACCGCTGAGAAACATATGCACTTGAATTTTGGTTTCTTTGCATTGCATGAAAATGTTTTATACCTCTTTATTTCTTGACAGAAACCACACACACTTATCTTTCATTTGTTTCATTGAAAAAAGAAAGCTCGAATTTAGATTTCATGTTTCTAAAAATTTTGGAAATTGAGAAATGTAATAGAGTGGTTTGGAAATCAGAACTATTCCATCCAATTACGCAAATTAAACTCTTTTAAACTCAATCGACCAGATTTTGGGTCTTTTTTAGACAAAAGATATCGATTTTTTTTTCCTTCCAAAATTCATAGTAATTATTGAGAAATTGTTAAATAATATCCTTCAAAAAAATTATCAGAAAATAAAAATATTATTAATATAAAATAAATAAATAAATAATTACAAATTTTAATGATAAATTTAATTAATAATTTAAACTTATGAAAATTTCAAAATAACCACCATGTATTCTCCCTCTAACCAAAATCTTAACCGTAAAACACACATACATTTATCAATGCATATATAACATTTTCCCACTATTCAGTTAGATGATTTGGACATTTTTGTGTCAGGCAAAAGCTCTATGGCTGCACCCTTGCAGCTCTTTTATATATATATATATATATAGAGGTCTGGAATGATGGGAAAACCTGAAATTTATGAGTCGAAGGGGTCAAAGGACAATGCATTTGAATAGGAGACATTCGACTCTAAATCTTATGAGTAATTTTTTTCAAGCTGTTTGTTAAATAAACTAATTATTAAAAAAAATGAAATAATAAGACATAAAAGTGTACCTAGTATTTTTATTTAATAGTTTATAAGCTATGCAATATTTGTTTAGGATTTGTGAATGGGATAATAATTTAAGCTTGTTTGTTTATGCGAGAAATTCATATTTAGGAGTTTTGATATTTGTGATTTTATGGAAGTGTTCATTACTAAGTGTAAGTTTGAAAGTTAATTTGATTAATTTGGGTAGTTTTATATATATATATATATATATATATATATATATATATATATATATATATATATATATATATATATATATATATATATATATAGATATTTTAATCTATGTGAGTATTATTTGATATTTTTTTCCGAGGAAAAATACCGCGCTTTTCTATTAATCAGAGATAAAAAAGCTACAAAGAGGAATGAATAAACATTCCACAAAGAATGCAATGAAGCAAACCGAATGCTGCCGCAAGGGCCCGAGTGCTTTCGCACTCCACTACAACGTTAAAAACTAACGTGCACAAAGAATAAGAAAGAGAGAGAGGAGAGAGAGAGCGAGGCAAAACTGAAATCCGGCAGTGAGTAGAACTCACACATCAAGTTTTCCGCCCCTTTTTCTTTTCGACCTTACGCCAAACTCCTTGAGAGGGCTCGATCGAAGCCAAGACTAACTGTGTATCTGTATTCTGTGGACCAGGTTCTTTGTCTGAATCTGAAGTATCTGAGAGGTGGTGCCGTTTTGTGCCTCCCGAACTAGGTTGCAAGCTAGTCTCCTCTGCTTTGTTGTCTGATGAGTTTTCTTTCTTGTCTGATGGGGTTCCTTCCTGTTTCTCCATTTCTTGGGACACCTCAGTTTTCTCTTCTGGAAGTTCTTCCTCTGCTGCTTCTGAGTCCTCATCCTCTGAATCTGGGGGAGAAAAGTTCCAGCCTTTCCTCTGCTTCCCTTTCTGCTTCCTTTTATTCTTGGCTTCTGGACACGTGCTTTGTAAGTGACCTGTCTGCCTACAGATCCTACATCTGAAGGCGGTGTTTTCATAGTCTAGTACCTGCAACCAATTCTGTTGTTTGTAAATCAACCTTATACTTTCCGGCAGCCCTTTACTTAAGTCTACTTCCACACAGATTCGTGCGTAGGTGTAGATCCTTTCATCTATCCTGTCCATGTCAGTTTTGATGTACTTCCCTATGCTGTTTCCAATGCCTTCCAGCACCCGTTCATCCCAGAAATGCAAAGGAAGATTGTGTAGTCTAACCCAAACTGGCATTCTGGTTACCGTCATTTTATTTGGATCAAAA
Organism: Pinus tabuliformis; assembly: GCA_031772625.1. NCBI lineage: Eukaryota > Viridiplantae > Streptophyta > Pinopsida > Pinales > Pinaceae > Pinus > Pinus tabuliformis. The sequence goes on along the minus strand of CM062817.1, from coordinate 853,685,915 downwards.
TCTGGGAACCATGGGGTCACAAATAGCCCTGCTGTACCCCAAAACCATGGTCCGGTACTGATAATTGTATCTCTGACTTCCTTTGATGTAAATCTCACTATAAAAAAACCTTTTGCACATAAATGAATGTCGCACTCCATGGTCCAGCTGGTGAATATCCAGTGGAACAGATCCATGGGTTTGGGCCAAAAGCTGTTGAAACGGCAGATTAAAGCTTTCGTTTCATAGGATTTGACGAAGTCATCTAGCCCTGAGGAGTCTATGTTTAAGGCTGGGATTTGCTCTGACTGATCTACTATGTATGGCCTGGGCAGGTGCCCTCCTTGAGCTGGAGGTGGCCCAGAACTTCTGCTGCCCTGTAAAATGTTCTTATAGGATTTTGGTTGGGGCTGGGCTGCAGCTTTTTTCCCCCTATCTCCCCCTGAGGAACTTGGCTGTCCCTGAGGCAGGGCCCCACCTCTCAATCTGAGATTTAGAGATATGATTGAGCCTGGCCCAATCTCATAGCTTTCTAGAGATCTACAGTCCTGGAGGGACCTTGTTCCACTGACCAGATGCTGGATCGGGACAGGGTACCCCATTTCTGCCCAGATTTGTTTTTTTAGCTGCATAGAGGTATCTCCTGCATGAACCCATACTAATCTAGATTTTCCTTGAGGAGGATTAATCAGGATCTGAAAATAATTTGTTACCTGTTTTGACTGTTGGCGGAAGTCCAGATCTGGCTCCGTTTTAGTTCCTTTTTCCTTCTGCTTGCTTGCGTCTGCGTAGTCTCTTCCCGATCTAGCATTGATGGCTTCGTTCCACCAGGTTTGTTCTGACCAAGATCTGTATTGATTGGGGCTCAGATCTGGTATATCCGCCCCAGATCTGTCAAGGTACGATCTTTTTATTTTCAGATCTGGCCCTGATCTGTTGGAGCTTTCGCTCAAATGCATAGAAAATACTCCGGACCCTCTGTTGTGAGACAGCTTCGGTGGGTTTTGGGCCCGTATCTGCGCAGCACAGAGCATTTGAGTCGCCGTCCACCGCGTCCCCACAACCCTTCTTTCACCCCATGTCTGATCTGGCGCGTTTCCATTTAAAATCCACCCTAGGATGGCAGATCGCGTCCACGGGGTGCCTCGATAGTGCTTGAAATCTTGCATAAACTTCATTTCTCCATGACCGCATGCTGATTTGCCATGTTTATGCCTTAAGTTCTCGAATGGTGGCGCTTTGAAACGAGACAAAGTGCAGGCCCTTTGGTTTTGGGCATAACGCTCCGGCCATGAGACTTCTGGTACTGCTGTGTAGGAAGACCTCTGCACCCTCAGCTTGTTTTGGGTCAATTCGTGAAAAACTTTTCTATTGACAGGTTCCTTCCAGGACCCGAAAAAGGCTGTATGCTCAAAGAAAACAGTCGCCGGGCATCTAACCGAGCCATAACAGAGTGGATCCTCTGGGACCGCGGCGGCGCCAAGAACAATTTCTGAAACCCTAAAGCTTGAGAACGCCTCCATCGTATCCGTCCCGGTTCCTCCAAAAATCGTGAGTATTATTTGATATGGTGAATACTAAATTGTCTATTTAAAATTAGAAGAAATTAGTTAGTTGTATTTAGCTCATGGATATGTGCTATAAGTTAATGATTTACAAATCATTGTAAAAATGAAATCTCAAGAGTATATTATAGATAGAATAAGAAATTGAAAATTAATTTAATTAACAAAAATCATGTTTTGAAATATATATATTTAATGAAATCTCAAGAGTATATTATAGATAGAATAAGAACTTGAAAATTAATTTAATTAACAAAAATAATGTTTTGAAATATATATATATATATATATATATATATATATATATATATATATATATATATATATATATCTGAATAAACAATTATAAATATTAATTATATATAATAAGCCAAACGTGTTTTAAAAAACATGGTTTCCAACCAATTAAGACAATGCATTTGAGTCTTTAATTTATGGAAAGACTTATATCCCAATTGAAAATAGTCATTTTCTAAGTTGATTATTGTAACTCAAAGTATACAACCATGAGACCTAATTGACCAATTGAGCCTGGGAAGTTATCATTTAAATGAGTTTTGAAATATAGTAGATTATTTCTTGCGTGAAGATCCAAACTCCAATGTTTTAGAGTTTGGGTGACTTTACATGACCTCATAATAACAAGGTTGTAGTTGTGCAAGGATGAATGTGTGTGGTTATGGTTAGATACAATTAATAGGTATTTGAAAGATTTAAAATGAGAATATAAAACTTTGGCTTTACTACATTATTGGTCAAGGTACTAATTGAATTTTGTTAGCTAAGTTTTTTCCTAGGGTAAAATTTGTGTTAATATTTATTGTTTATATTTGTTGTTGGTTACTATTAATTCTCTTATAGTTGTTTTTTTTTAACAATTGGTATTAGAAGCAAATGTTGGCTTCATGGGGATGCCTTTGTCAACGTCAAAACCATCAGGATAGTGAAGCAAGGATAAACCAGGGGGGGCTTAATATCAGAAGGGATTGAATTGTAAAGCCTATTGAACCTTGCTGAAAGCTTCTTTACTATCTCCCCTAGATTTATTTACAGATTCTCATATTCAGCTAATATTTGCAAAGGGTTTTTCTTTACCTCCCACATAGTAAGGGAGAGTTGTTCAAACTATTGAAAATTAGCAATGCATGCTACTAGTAAAATTCTGAACCATTTCTTAACCTCCCCTGAGAGACTTTGTGGAAAAATTCTTAGCTTAACATCTTCATGATCTACCTCCTCTAGATCACAAAATCATTCAGTTTTTCCACATGTTGTTGAGTTGTAAGTGGTCATGTAACATCAAATTGAAGTAAACATTGTCCATAATTCAAGGGAAGGTCATGTAGTGGAGCTTGAAGATTGATAGGGGCATATCTAGCAGCCATAGTTGTGTGAGATGAAGTTGAACCAACACTAGGAACTATAATGCAGATGACAGAAGAAGAGAAATTGTTGTTTTACCAGTTGATGGAATGGGTGTAATGGATCCAATAAGAATAGTTGGAACAAAACAATGTGGAATGTATCATGGTGGTGAAACAGTTGGATCAGAAAATGATGGAACATGATGCTGAAATGTGGGAGATTTAGAAACAACTGTTTGAAGTTGATGAACCAAATGCTCTAATTTACAAAATTATAACCAAATTTCTTTATCCTCTTCTGAAACACTTACTCCTTGAACAATACTAGGAATATAAGGTTTTAGATTTGTTTCATCAAGGATTGTTTCTAACAAACTAGACTCGGATTTTGAACTGAACAGACTATGCTCAAATTTTAGATCAAATTGAATGCATTCAATATATTTTATATATTTAGATAGAGATAAATATTTTTCTAAAATAAAAGTACCTATTTCTTTTGCAAACTTCCTTTTTCTAAAGAGATTTCTCAGGCTTGTTAGGTTTTCTGGTAGATTAGGATCTGGATGGATCCTTCTATATGCAAAAATTTATAATGAAATGAACCAAAACTTTATATTTTGGAGTCGCCAAAGAAAATATGGAAGTCAATGATTTTATCTAACCTTATATTCACCCTAAAAAAGTAGATCTGATTTTCAACGTACTTCTGGGAAAAATGAACCTTTCGTTCCCTTGTAAGGTTTCCAAGATGTTATCACTCAGAAATATCTCATTGGATGTGGTAAAGGAAGTCCTAAGGAGACCTTTTCAAACCAATATTGTAGATTGAAGGTTATCCCCCTTCAATATAGAGAGGGCTCTCTCTGACAACCCAATCACTAAGTTTAACTGGTTGTGCTTTCAAATAATGGCTAGATATCTAGTAGGGTTTTTGGATTTGAAGTGTGGTGGTTGGGTAGGGTTGAAGAAATATCAACTATTGGGAAATGGAGTCAAATTTGAGTGTTTATAAAGATTATTAGTGACTGATAAAATTCTGCAGGAAACGAAGGCAAGGTAAATTATTTCTATCAATGAATATTATCATTGCAGTATGAAAGAGGAGAAAAATATTAACATTCTATCACATTTGAAGCATCTAGCAATGGATGAATTTCAAATGTAATTTTAGAGGAAAATTTTGAGTATTTAACTTTATGAAATGGATCATCGAACAAAGGACGAGTTCTACAACATTTACTTTCAGTTTAAATACTTAGAAGATTTACACATAAATGAACAACTGAGAAGGGAATCATATACACATGAGAAAGGGGACAAACTTCAAAACATCATCGTCATGAATCTCTAGTATGAAAGCACTATGTACTTCTACACTTTAAATAATTAACACTCATAAAATATTACGAAGCAGAGCAATATTTTCTTCTCAAAAACTTGAAAATCCAACCCTTCTTCCTTATTTTTCATTCATTATATTGGAAAAATACATAAATCTGAGATCCATAAAATTTGGGAAACTATTAATTACAATGATCATCAAGATCCAAAATAAATTTATTTGAAAAACATCTTCACCTATCTTTAGTCTGATCCCCAGGTCGAATTTGATGATGTGGCCTTCAGCAGTTGACTTGGCATTTTTATAGGAAACAAAATTTTGAAAAATCTGGCAAATTTCTAAAAAATAGGCTTCAAAGATGCATTTTTGTCTCCCAAACTGTGATAGTTGTGTAAAAACTTAAACATTTTTTTTTTAAATCAGCCCCTTCCCCACAAAAACCTCTTTTCGATTTGGAAAATTCATCTTCATATTCTTGTAAACTTCACCCAAAGTAGATGACTAAAACATAAAATAATTAAATATCTAAATCCTGAAAGCTAAGCTACACATATTCCTTCATATCCTTCAAACCATGCTATATGGGTAAAAAATTATAGAGTCTTATTTAAATTCGTATGTCACCAACAAAAACCTCTTTTGTGTTTTACAAATTCATCTCCATATGTTTCGAAACTGCATTTTAAAATTGTAGAAATTTTGAATAATATGACACTTATTCACAGAGATTATCCCGATTATACACTATTGTGGAATACATGCATAATACATTACCTCCTCTACGTTGATCATCAATTTACAGAAGCAGAAACAATAACATGCGCACATAGAAGCATCAATCACACATATCAACACAGTGTTTTCCCGGGGAAAGCATCCCGTTAAAAACCCCAACTATATGTATATTATATTGATTGAGAACATGTAACAATACATAGTTCAATACTTCTCACAAGTATCCAGCACTATCTCCACCTGTTACACACAATACAGCTCACATCTGATCTCCAAATCTCCTCCGCTGCTTGCCTGCCTCCACTGCACAATACCTGCTAAGAATGAATGAGAATCGCTAAACCAAACTCGTTTTTTACCTTGTGTGAATCACCCACACTGGAAATCACATGAGAAAAGGCTATAATCACTTGGTATTGGCCACAACTATGCAATTCTCATTTGCATAACTCAATCCATGCTAGTGCAAATCCTCATGCACAACTGATAGTCACAACTCACCCTTTCACTCACCTCTAACACTTGTCTCCACTGAACTGTCCATGCACTGAGTTAACTGATGTATTCTTCAGTTGCATTATGAGTTAATAATTAGTGAATTAATTAATAACTAATTCACACAACTCATCACTTAGTCTATTGATCAGTTAGACTAAATACAACTAGTTAAACTAAGTCAAACTGAACACAACTCCATTAACTGCTCATCTAACTCCACAAAACTCAACCACTTGAGTTCTAACTGAAGTTCTTCATGCAATAGATTAGTCAAACCATACGTAACCACACGATTCCTTCAGGCAGTTGCATGTGCCACATCTGTAGCTCCAACTGAAGTGCTCCAAGAGAATAAGATAAAGTTTAGAGTCCAAATATTACTAAAGGCTAATAATATTTTACTGTTTCTATTTTACCTGACAGTCTAAAAATAGACTCTGATCACTCCTACTGTGATCCAAAAATAGAAGTCCATCTATTTTTCCCAACATGACCAATCATCCATAAACAGCATCCTGCAACTCATAGACCATGATCCATGTGTCTAAAAATAGACATAGTCTAAAAATAGACTTTGCGCCAAAACTTGACTGTGGGACCACTCAGTGAAGGCGACTCCTTTCCACTAAGCTCCATCATCTTGTTGCATTCTCAACAAGCATTTCTTGTTGCACACTTTTCAACAAAAATAGTGACTAAAGCAGGAAAATAACATAATTACAAAATTGGAAAAATAAGCCTCATAGATGCCTTTATAATTTCCAAACCATGATGTCTGGGTAAAATCAGAAAGATATATATTTTTTAAATTATCATGTTCCCAAAAAAAACCTCTTTTTGTTTTTTAAAATTTATCACCACCTATTTGAAATATGTGTTTGAACATAGTGGCTAAAACAAGAAAATTGTTGGAAACTGTCATTTTAGGGCAAATTGTTGTTTTAAGGTTTAATTTAAAATCCCTCTCTTAGGCTCAAAAACTCTGCCAAATGTCATTTCAAGGTTTAATAAGGGTAAATCTTCTTGAAAAATGGTTTGGGTGCTTGAAAATCAGTTTGGAAACTCATATTTTCAAAATTTCGTAGCACACTACAAAATATTTTTGTAGCGCTAGTTGTAGGCATTTGATAGGCTACAATTTGCTGCAAAACTTAGGGAAATATTAGATATAAATTAAATAAAATCTTTTCAAATATTTTTAAGCTTTATGTCACCTTTCCATAAAAAATAATTCATATGCCATTACATAACCCCTTGCACAATGAACTGATAATCATAACCTTTGGACCTTTAGGAAAGGTACAAACTTGGTGCTAACATGTTATTTATGTGCAAGTTGCAACTTTAATTTTTGTTCTGAGAGGCGCTCTACAACCTAGTATGGGGACAATGTTGTAATGGTGTAAACGTTTGTTTGTAAACATTTACATGTCAGCTCAATTAACATAAATAAAAACAATAAGAAAATACAATGTGATGTCGGTTGTAAGAAAACACAATATATATAAATATACAAACAAATCACACAAATCACTCATCTATACTCTTATTTTCTTATTAAGATGGATGCAAAATCTACAATCCAGTATGGGGGAGATGTGGTATTGTCCAAAAATAAGTGTAAACATTCAAATGTTGGCTTAATATATGAGATATGTAGTGTCCATAAAATAATGGATCAAATAAACTACTACTACTAATAAAAAGAAAACATGATATAATAGTAAATTGTAAAAAGTAATAAAAATAATAAATCAATTCAACTTAATTTGTTATTATTTTAATTTCATTTTTATTGATAAAATTACAAACAAAATTTTCGTAGTAAAAAATCCTAAACACATTCACATTAAAATAAACTTAAACAATAATGATTAATATGATGAAAACTTGACTAAACTGGGCGGGCGACGATCGACGGGGGCGGGGGGTGAACCAGTTTAATATATTTATGGACATTAAATTATTTTCTTCAATCTCACTAATGAAACCATCACATGAGTAGCTTAGAAAATGATGATCAACAAATTGAATATGTGAACAACAATTAATAAGCAAACTAAAACATCATATCAACACATAATAATAACACATATTGACACAAGATATATGTGGAAACCCATGAAGGGAGAAAACCACGATTTTATTATTGTTGTGATGTAAAGGAAAGCTCCTACTCCTTATTACATCTGATTTTTTTGTAGGCCCCAACCTACAACAAGCTGCTACCTCAATTTTTTGCAAGCTGCAACATGCAAGGAATCTCCAACTCCCATATGTTTTTTGTAGGTGAAAATCCACAGGAGGCTCCTACCTCAACCAACAGATCCAAGTATGATATTTATCAAGCCTCAACTTGAAAAGAGACTACCATCCCCTGATACTACCATCCCAAAGGACCGCATATCTTGTAAAGCAATGTTGGAGTTTGGGTGTAGATGGTATAAAGAATGCCCTCATAATGTATTTCGTTCTTTGATGTCAAGCTGATGAGACTGCCAATGTATGAATCTATTATCGTGTTGGTGGAAGAACCTCCATTACCACTCCCACTACTGATATTGCTGCTCAGCTCCCCGTCTTCTACGCCAATTTCAGATCCAGTTTTTTTGTGCTGAGATGAACATCGACAATAAGCATCATTTGAATTCCTACCTCCTTCTGAGACAAATCCCTGTCTTCTGTGCCATTTTCAGATCACATTTTTTGGTGTCGAGATGAACATCAACAACAAGCATCATATAAATGTTTGCCTCCTTCTGAGACAAACCCCAAGTCTTCTACGCCATTTTCAGATCGTAGTTTTTGATGCCGAGACAAACCCCTCATTTTCTATGCCATTTTTCTGCGTCGTCCTGTGCACTGATGATATCATTGTTTTCTCTACTTTTCTCTCAGATCCAACTTAGACCTAATTCTTATATATCTTCCACACAAATTTTAAGTTTACAGTCCCCTCATCTTTCCAAACAACAAAGATCGAAAGCTCCACTTCTTCAACTACCAATAATAACAGTGCACCTCTTATTTCTGGATTTTTCATATCATGCATGCATACAAGGGTCATCATAGAATTGATCCCTAAGAATATAGTCATGGGCCTCTTTGCTTTGAAAGGGAAGCAAACATACCATCAGGGTCTTAGGTGCATGCATGCCTAACATAACAACTCTATTAGTCAGTTGTTGCTTCACCACTCTACCCCAAACATGTGGAATCGATGCTTTAGAAGATCTTTAGAACCGCTTGCCGATATAAACATTGAGTTCATCAATGATATAATTACTTAGAAGATGTTGCTAATACAGAGTTGATAATATTATGATGTACCATAATTTATTTATTTTTCAGCATGAAAGGAGACTTGAGACAGATCAACCTTTCGACTTTGGAGGAATGATAAAACTTCAACGATGTGCATATGTTTGCCATTCTTAAATTGTAATGCTCCTTTGGAGTATATAATGTTGTGATAGTGGACCGTGCTGTATAAAAGATGAATGTTTTCATAAAAAAAACACTCTCCATCCCATGCCATAATATGACGCATCTACTCCATAATATCAATGCCAATATATCACCTCATTTGTAATATATCAACCATGTAATATATCAATGCTTCCATGATCTCAAACACATTCTCCAAGATTCGAACGTTGATACCAATGCTCTCCACCATAATGAAATTTGTATTGATACATTTATTTAGATACGCAACTCAACACATGTTTTGGAGTGGTTCTGGATATTTACCACTGTTGTGATGTTATATTAATGATAGATACCAATCCCTGGCCAATATATGTTGCCAATCGTTATGATATATGATATAAATATTATCATCAAGGGTTTGGTTGGTTTGTGTTTCGGTGCCATTTATACCACGGTGACGGTGATTTGCAGCGGGAGAAGAAGAGAAGATGGAGACTCAGAAGGATCAATATTTTCTCAATTCTTTAACGTGGATGTGGCAAATTGTAGTCACAATCGGTGGTATTGCATCAGGGTCGGTCTTTGCCTCAATGCTGGGTAAGTTGAGCTATCTTGTCATTTTCTTAATGTTTTTTCCAAAATTTGAATGTCGTTTCTATATTTATTCGTATAACTCTAAATTTAGAGTTAGAATATTGGTAGAGCTAGTTGAACAATGTTTCTTTCCTCCTGTTCATTTGGAATATTTTGAGGGCAAATAAATGGAGTCTTAAAAAGTGTATATTCATTTTTTGATATTGAAATGATATCACTTTGATCATTGAAAAAAGACTCCCACCAAACTGAATCAGCTACATCAAAGTACTCATATGTATCTCTAATACATCTTTTTATTTCTTCCGGGAATTCATAATAATTTATCTCTCACTTATGCCTTCGTGCATTATTGAGTTCAAAAACTGATTGTAATAATAATATCTTTGATGCAAATATTAGATAATCTGGAATGAGCTTCAAAAATGCTAAATCTAATGACGGCCCCCATTCTGCAATAGTAGAATACTTCTTGCCCCATATAATTGTTTTGTCATCAATTTTTTTGATACGAAATTGATGTTGGAAGCTAATGTCATTAAGTATTTCAATGCATTTCTCCTCACCATGCAATCCCATAATAAACCTTAGCATGTCAATAGTTTCTTCCAGCACATGAAAAACAGGCTCTAGAATGTATGATTTCTTAATACATTCAATTAATGATGGCAGACTCCCAACATTATTCCTCCTCAATGTTACTGAAAATTAACTAAACATCTTATTAATATGTTCATGAGTGTGCCCAACAAGAAGAAAACCAACCTTTACCTTTTTAAAAATTCCCAATTGAACAAACATGTTTAGATATCCAAAAAGAACTTGATTTTTGTTTTCACGGTTTGTGTTGTCCGATTGCAGATACAAAACTTTAGGAAGAATACCAGACCAATGAGAAAGCACATCATGGATTATATTTATGGTAATATTTGCATCATTATGAATATTTGGAGCTGTGAAGTAAACCGTTGGAAACATCTTCCCATTAAAGACCATACAACCAACCAAGTGAAACTGAATAAAATTTTCTTCCTGTAAATTTTTGAGTGTGCAAATAAAATGTGGCAGAAGTGTTTTCTTTTGGTCCATACCATCAATTATCAAACCCAAATATTTATTTAGATTATCATAACACTTTTTTCGATGCTTATACAATTTTTGTCTTTCACTTGTTTGTTGATTGCAATGCTCTTGAAGCGCTTTGACAATGGAATCTGCACATAAAATAAAAGAAATCTATTAATAAATATATTTTCATAGCTGATGGCCATCCAATTTTTAAAAATAATGTTATGAATGCATACCTCTTTCTTCCCCTTGACATTTATCCCTTTTTGATTTAAGAGAAGCACATGCACTACAAAACACCATCCTTCTCTTCTTAGTAATATGAACACTGTTGACTTCGTTCTTCCATATCCTTGTAAAATATGAATATGTAATAAAATTACCATCTCCTTCAACACCTTCTTTATATTCTCTGTATAAGATGTAGATTTCTTATCTTGAGAAATTATCTGGAATATGTATTGTGTATTTATTTGGCATACACTCTCCATGCTTTGAAAAGAAGTCTTTAATCCATGACATTGTAGTAATTGTTGATGGTTCACCCTCTCTTTTATAACATACTTCTGAATAATACGTAGGGTATTTTTCCAGCCTTTCTTGGATTCTTGACAAATGAAAATTACCAATTGAATGCAACATTTTGAAAGTGTTTCTACAGATCAATACATTCCCAATATGATACTCATAACCTGCTAGTGTAGATTGCATGCAACCCACTAAAAATGAATTTTGCATGATTTTATTCATTGAAAAATATTTCTTCCTTTGATCCAAAGTAAACTTGAAATCCATATGTTTCAAGCAATCCTTTCGAAAACATTCCCTTGAAATCAATTCACCAATAGAACTTCTACTTGTGAGATATTCTATCCTAACCCTTATCCAACTGGAATATTATGGATTGGTATGAAAAGGTCTACTCCTACTCCTAGATACAATATTTTCTTGCAACGTATCCCTCATTTCATTATTCTTTGTAGAAGCATTTTCATCATCATTAGGAGGAATATTATATTGATGAACATAGTAAAAAAATTCATCACCATCGTTGCTTGGAAAATATTCATTACCATCCTCACTTGAAGGAAATTCTTCACTACCAACATCTACACTTTTGAAATCATGATTAGACGAAATTCTTCACCGTCTTCATCCCTGCTTTTTAAAACCTCCCTTGGAGGACTCAATTCGCCATCACCATGACTACCTTTGAAACAGTCACTTAGAGAAAATGCATTATTCACAGCTATGCCTCTAAAATTATCATTTGCAAAAAAATGTCTTGGATTTTCACTGCCAGGAAAAGGTGTCTTGGAAGTCCTGGTTGTATATAAAATGAGAATCAACTCGCAAGACTTCAAATCTCTCTTCAACCACATGTCCTTCTATGTGACTCACATAAGCTAGGCTTTCCTGGTTAGTATGCTCAACATGAACCAAAAATTCAGATTCTTGTACTTCCACATTCTCAGCATTTAGAGATGCAATATTTGATGCTTGAAGATGAGCTTCTAGGTCATGAACTTCTAGTGCACCTAATCTAGATTGAGAAGGAAAATATTCCAAGCTCTCCATAACTGGGCTTCCTTCTTTGAACCCAATAGAGGATCCTTTTTTTTCAGCTCCAGATTATTGAACATGTGATAAAATCTCAAACTGCTGAGTTTCTGCATTTTATGTTTGTTGTGTCAATGCTAAATTGTAAAGTATATCTTCAACTTGAATGTTTGAGGGAATTTGAATCACATATTGGTGTTGTTTAATGTAATTCCCACCTTCAATTGATAGTTTTGAGTCTTTTTCTAGATACTTTAGATCTCAAAGCTGACTTTCGTACGTGCATTCATTTGTGGGTGCTACCTGCTTGATGACTAGTTGCTCCTCATCATGAATTTTCATTTCTTCTATTTCAATTGTGGATTCTTTAAAAATTGTCTCCTCATCCATGGGTACTGAAACCAATTACTCAATGGTAGCTACATCTACTTCCTCTTTGTTGGCATTTTGGTACAGGATTGGAGCTATGGCATAGGTGTTGTCCTTGATGGCAACTCTATCTGGTGACAGATCTCAGTTAAGGCTTTCAGAATGAAGGAAAAGTCATATACGCAGGTTCATCTAGACAAAGTCGTGTATACAAACGGGTTGGATGTTTTGAAAGTGCGTATGCGTATACACGCACTTTCATGCAAGGAAAAACGCGTATATGTTGGAAAACTTACCTTTGGTCCGTGGTAGTTAGTCCTTGGTATTTGAACCTAAGGCTTTGGACCATGATATCTCGTCAAAAGTGTTGCCCCCAAGTATTGAGCCTGTGGTATTGTGTTATTATGGTTTTGGACCGTGGTATTGAGAAAGGCCTAAGACTATAAAAGAGGAAGGAGATCATTTGGAAAACCATCTTTGGAATCAATTGAATATCTAACCTATGCTAGATTTGAAACTTTTGTGATTGGGGTTACGGTGCAGATCCGGATCTGAATGAAGGAAGAACCTAAGCGCAAGATCTATTGATGGGTCATAAACTTTAAGGCTTGAATGATTGTATCTCTGTATGATTTTATCTGTTCAGTGAGGCGCACGCTTGATCTATAGATCTAATAATCTGGGTTAATTTTTATTTGACTGTTTGAAAGAATAAATTATCCTTTATAAATCTGTACGCAGGTTCAATGAAGTGAAGGCGTGTATACATGTAGGTTCAGTGAAGGAAAATTGCGTATGCGCAGGTTGCTCCACATACAGGGGCGTATGCACGCAGGATTCAGGTTGTTTAAGTAGCGTATATGCATTTTATTGTGATCTAGCTGCCTCTGTTTGTTGCTGCAGTGTTCAGGGTTCAGAATTTGGTATATGGTTACTGTTATTATGTTTTGGGTACAGTCGTCAAAGAAGTGTTTATTTTGATTCAGTTTTGATTGGTGAAAAGGTGATTCGTTGATTCTTGATTGATGTTATTTGTGGATCCAGTCTGAAAATTTATGAAACGTGGTCCCTGGAAGAAAGAGAAGGTTTTAGCCTTCAGTAGGCCAACACCTACGTACTAGTACCTTGGCTAGTAGAAGAGCTAAGGGGGTTGTAGCTCCCTTCCAGGAGAACCTGGAAAACGAGAGATGGTTGTAGCTCTCTGCAGGTTGTAGCCTGTGTACTGGTAAAGGACTGCACCAGTACATTGTAAAAAGAAGTTTCTAATTAAAGGAAGATAAAGAAGAATTGCAGCAGGTGGTTTTCACCCACATTGGGTTTCCACCTTATATCTTGTGTTCTTTTGTGTGTGTCTGTCTTCTGTTCTATTTTTACTGGTCTGGTTACTGTTTATTTCACACAGATACACAGATTAATAATCAACATCTGAAAGATAAAGTAAATTATAAGTTTACACTGTATACATGGGTTTCCTTCTACATAATTGGTATATACGCGGGTTTGACTAACTGAAGTAGCGTATATCTCCTGAATTTTAAAAGGGATTATTTGGCTTGATAATACTGATTCACCCCCCTCTTAGTATTATTTTCAACAATTGGTATCAGAGCAGGTCCTTCTGAAGAAGCTTGATCACTTGGAGGAAGATCCATCATCATGAGCAACTACGAGAGAGAAGCATCTATTAGGCCACCGATTTTTGATGGGACAAACTTCGTATATTGGAAGGTAAGAGTTACAGCCTATCTTCAATCACTTGGTACAGAAGTCTAGGATATAATAGATACAGGGTACACTTTTCCTTCAATAACTCCTACAAATCCGGCTGAGAAGAAGAAGTATGAAACAAATGCAAAGGCAGTCAATACCCTATTAGGATGCCTATCTCAATCAGAATTCATCAAGTTTATGCAGTATAAATCTGCAAAAGAAATATGGGACAAGATTGTTCTGAGCTATGAAGGAGATGAACAGGTAAAATGAGCAAAACTTCAAACCCTCAGGATTCAGTATGAAAATCTCAGAATGCACAATGATGAAAGTGTGGCTAACTATTTCCTTAATGTAGATGAGATTGTTAATTGTATGAAAAACTTGGGTGAAGAAATAAAAGAGGTTGTTGTGGTTGAAAAAGTTCTAAGTTCTTTGTCCCCTAGATTTGAATCTAAAGTTTCTGCAATAGAAGAAAAGGAGAATCTTCGAAACCTTACCATGTCACAGCTACACAGGATTCTAACTGCTTATGAAATGAGGAAAGGAGTACCATCAGACAGGAGAGAAGCAGCTTTCAAGGCTTCAGGCAAAGGAGACTGCTATGAGTTAGGACATGCATCAGAAGAGGAAGAAGAATCAAATTTTGTCAAGAACCTTCAACGGGGTACTGGAAGATTTAGACGTAAGTTACCCTTCAAATGCTTTGCTTGTGGGAGAGTCGGTCACTATGCTACCAAATGTCCTCATAAGGATAAAGGGAAAGAACCTATTAGATGGAACAAGAAACAGAATGCAACTAAGAAAAGTTACTACACTCATGAAGATAGTGTTGGTCTTTCAAATAGTGATGAAGATTAACGAGGTAATAACTATAAACTTTTAATGGCTTTTGAAGATGATGATTACATGGATGCTATAGATGTAGATGGTTTTCATGAAGAAATTTCTAGACTCAAAATATGTTTAGAAGAAAAGAATATGATTATTGATACTCTGCAATTCCAACTTGATGAAAAGGAACAATTTCTTGAGAAATTAGAATGTGAAATTGTTGGGCTTAGAAAAGAAATTGAAAAAACAAAGGCTCTTAATCTTAAATTTGCTAAAGGATCTGAAACTCTGGATGAGATCATCAATGTACAACACTCTCACTAATCAAGACAGGTCTGGGGTATAATGGAGAAGCATCTCAAGCATCCGCCTCAAAGAGTTATCTTGATGCAGCAAGAAGGCATGAGCAAAAGCCCAATGGAGATCACCAGGTAAAACAGGGATGAATTCCATCAAGAATAAACAAAGACTACCAGGTAAATCAGGGGCAATCCACCTTAAGGGTGAACAAAAGCTACAATCAGTCACAGGTAAGATCTTCTCAATTTACCTCAAGAATGGATGACAATAGAAACTACAATCATTTGGCCGGTAGATTTGATAATCGCAGAAGTTTCTTAATTGGCCAATGTTTCTCTTGCCATAACTTTGGTCACAAAGCAGCTCAATGTGTTGCCTATAAGACAATCATGACTAGAGAAGCTCAAAAACAAAGAAGTATGACTGGGATTACGAAAAGGACCTATAACAAATTTTCGGCCCTTGAAAATGAAATTGAATGTTCTATTTGTAATAACTTCGATCATGAAGATTCTGAATGTAGGAGCAGGTTTCGGCAGACAAAAGAACAAGCCTCAAGCACCAGAATATGGAGAATAAAGGAACCACAACCAAAAAGATGTGGGATATCTTTTTATGCAGAAGGATAGGAAAATCAATGGTACATCGACAATGGATGTTCGAAACATATGACAGGTGATAAAGAAAAACTTGAATCATATAGTGTTGTAGAAAAGGGAAAGAAAGTTTCTTTTGGAAATGATACCCCTGCAGTCATAAAAGGAAGAGGCACTGCTCAATTGAAGGAAAAGGTCAAAGATGGAAATGTTTTGTATGTTGATGGCTTGAAGCATAATCTTCTGAGTGTCAGTCAGATGTGCGATCAAGGAACCAAGGTAATATTTCGATCAAATGGATGTAGCGTTCATGATCTTGATACAGGAAAAGCAGTGATCAAAGGCAGAAGAACTCCAAATAATTTATACATATTTGAAGAAGGACAACAACAATGCTATTTGAGCAAGGATGATGAACACTGGTTATGGCACCGAAGGTTGGGGCATCTAAGCTTTTCACAAATAAGGAAAGCATGCAAATACCAGGCAGTTCGCGGTCTTCAAGATGTCAAAATTCCTGACAACACAATATGCAAATCATGTCAGTTTGGTAAGCAAACCAGAACTAACTTCCCTGAGAAGGAAGGATCAGCTAGCAGGCCTCTTGAGCTAGTCCATACAGATGTATGTGGTCCATTTAGGACAAGGTCACCTCGAGGAGAAGAATACTTTATATTATTCATTGATGACTTCTCTAGGATGGTTTGGTTAGGACTTATGAAGCACAAAGACGAAGCATTCGAAAAATTCAAATCTTTCAAAGCCTTGGCTGAAAACGAATCGGATCACAAAATTAAGTGCCTCAGGTTTGACAGAGGTGGGGAGTTTACCTCAAATGAATTTTTCGATTTCTGTGAAGAACATGGAATAAGAAGGGAATTCTCTACAGCTAGGACTCCTCAGCAAAATGGAGTGGTGGAAAGAATGAACAGAACGGTTCAAAAAATGGCTCGTGCTATGCTTGATGAGTCTGGAACTCCGGCAACCTTCTGGGGTGAAGCTGCATTTGCTACGGTTGTTATTCTCAACAAAAAAAATGTCCGAGTAAACATCACTCAAACTCCTCATGAGCTCTGGTATGGTGAGACTCCTTTAGTAAAGCATTTCAAAATTTTTGGAAGCAAATGCTATATTAAGAATAAT
Source organism: Pinus tabuliformis (assembly GCA_031772625.1). Taxonomy (NCBI): domain Eukaryota; kingdom Viridiplantae; phylum Streptophyta; class Pinopsida; order Pinales; family Pinaceae; genus Pinus; species Pinus tabuliformis. The sequence continues at coordinate 853,668,823 of CM062817.1, read as the reverse complement.
GATGAACAGCTTGGCAAAATTGAACCTAGAGTAGATGAAGGCATTCTCCTTGGTTATTCTCCGCACAGCAAAGCATATAAGTGTTACAATAAAAGACTTGGAAGAATTGTTGACAACATTGATGTAGTGGTTGATGAAAAAGGATACATTCCTAGGCAGGTAAATTATGAAAATATCGAAGAGGATGAAGACTACCCTCCAAATCAGTCTGATGATGAAGAGGAACCTCAAGAGGCACCAGAGGAACATATAAGGATAGAAGAGAAGACTCCATCCAGGTATGTTCAGAAGAATCATCCAGAATCTCAAATTTTGGGGCAGAAAGAGGCAGGTATACAAACAAGAAGAACAATTGCAGAAGCCTCGAGCTATTTGGCTTTGCTTTCCTCCATTGAACCACAAAATGTAAAAGAGGCATGCAAAGATGAATGCTGGGTCAAGGCAATGGATGAAGAACTTGACCAGATTGAAAAGAACAACACCTGGGGGTTGGTTCCTAGACCAAAAGATAAGAATGTCATAGGGACAAAATGGATCTTTAAAAATAAGTTGAATGAAAATGGAGAAGTGATTAGAAACAAGGCAAAACTTGTGTGTAAAGGGTATGCTCAACAAGAAGGAATAGAATTTGAAGAAACTTTTGCTCCCGTTGCTAGACTTGAGGCCATCCGAATGTTCCTTTCTCTCTCAAGCTTTCAGAAGTTTAAAGTATTTCAAATGGACGTGAAATCAGCCTTTCTGAATGGAGACTTAGAAGAAGAAGTGTACATTAGCAACCAGATGGCTTTATTCTTGGGAATGATCCAAATCTTGTATGCAGACTAGAAAAGGCTCTCTATGGTCTTAAACACGCTCCAAGGGCTTGGTACTATCGTTTGGACAAATATCTTCATCAGCAAGGATTCTTAAAAGGATCAGTAGATAGCAATCTTTATATAAAAATTGAAAATGACAAATTGCTAATACTTGTTGTGTATGTAGATGATATTATCTTTGGCAGCAATGAAGAAGCTATGAGTCAAAGCTTTGCCTTGGTGATGCAGAAAGAATTTGAAACGTCTTCGCTTGGAGAACTGACATACTTTCTTGGATTGCAAATTCAAAAAAATGAAGGAGGTATCATTTTGTCTCAAACCAAGTATCTCAAGCAGATCTTGAAGAAATATGGCATGGAGGATTCAAAACCTGTGTGTACCCCTATGGTTACAGGATGCAGCCTTAGTGCAAACGATGAATCTGCAGCAGTGCATCAACCAACCTATAGATCCATGATTGGAAGTCTTCTTTATTTGACCGGTACTCAACCAGACATCATGCATGCAGTGGGAATAGTTGGAAGGTTTCAGGAAAATCCTAAAGAAACCCATCTTCAGGCAGTAAAGAGAATTTTCAAGTATCTTCAAGGAACTCAAGACTATGGCTTATGGTATCCTAGAGATACAGATCTCACTCTACATGCTTATACAGATGCAGATTGGGATGGAAGCGTGGATAACAGAAAGAGCACAAGTGGTGAAGCATTCTTTATGGGTTCTAGATTAGTAGCTTGGTTCAGCAAGAAACAGAGTTTGATTGCTTTATCTACAGCTGAAGCAGGATATGTGGCTGCTACATCTTGTTGCATTCAACTTCTTTGGATGATGCAAACCTTGCAGGACTTTCAAATCACTTGTAGACCACCTATCTCCATCTTATGTGATAATACAAGTGCAATCAGCATTTCAAAGAACCCAGTCATGCATTCAAAAACCAAGCACATACCAATCAAGTACCACTTTCTCCGGGAACAAGTGTCGGAACAAAAGATCAAATTGGAATATGTTCCTTCTAAGGAACAAGTTGCTGATATTCTCACCAAACCACGGCCCAGGGAGACATTTGAATACCTCTGATAGAAGCTGGGGGTAGTTGAAGCATCATCTTGCTGTTAAATCTTGTCTATTTCAGAGAAAAATGGGTGTACGCGAGTTGCCTGAGGAGGATCTGCATACATACGCCGGTTTGTGCAGAAATAGTCGCGTATATAAAGGCTTGATGGATATCAGTATGGACAGGCTTTGGTTGAAGATAGTCTGAATGGGGTCTGACAGAGACCTTCTGGCACAGGTTCAGGGGGAGCAGATAATCTTCTAATGATGCATTGTTGACATTATCTTAGAAGCTTTTGGTTCTAGTTCACAGCTGTTTTTGGTTTCAGGTGGAACAAAGGTAGAGGATGAATAGAAGGAAATCAGGGTTGCTGATCTAAATGGTGATTGTCAGATGCTGCTGCTATCAGTTATTGGTTTTGTTCTAGATATTTCGTCTCTATGTCATGTATCTCTTTTATGGTGTCAAGGTCATGTAACGGCCTTTCTTGGTTTCCCCACTATGACTAGGATGAAGATGTAATGTATTTGGTTGTCATATGTAAATTTCTGATGTATCCCCACTTGGTTGGGTGGATGATCCCCACTTGGTTGGGTGATGGATGTATGTAATGAGTCCTTTGGTGATAGGAAGGTCTTTTATAAGTCTTCGTTCTTCTTGAAGAACATCTTTTTGTAGATCTTGCCTACAGTCAGGGGGAGCATGGTCAGCACAGCAGGGCAGAGATTTCAGCATACACTCAGGGAGAGCACAACACTTTGCCCTTGATGACAAAGGGGGAGAATGACTTTGAAGATCTTGGGTTGCCATCATGTCCAAAGGGGGAGATTGTTGGCATTATGGTACAGGATTGGAGCAATGGCACAGGTGTTGTCCTTGATGGCAACTATATCTGGTGATAGATCTCAGTTCAGGCTTTCAGAATGAAGGAAAAGTCATATACGTAGGTTCATTTAGACAAAGTCGCGTATACACGCGGGCTGGATGTTTCGAAGGTGTGTATGCGTATACACTCACTTTCATGCAAGGAAAAGCGCATATATGTTGGAAAACTTACCTTTGGTCCGTGGTAGTTAGTCCTTGGCATTTGAACCTAAGGCTTTGGACCATGATATCTCACGAGAAGTGTTGCCCCCAACTATTGAGCCCGTGGTATTGTGTTATTATGGTTTTGGACTGTGATATTGAGAAAGGCCTAAGACTATAAAAGAGGAAGGAGATCATTTGGCAAACCATCTTTGGAATCAATTGAATATCTAACCTGTGCTAGATCTGAAACTTTTGTGATTGGGGTTATGGTGCAGATCTGGATCTGAATGAAGGAAGAACCTAAGCGCAAGATCTATTGATGGGTCATAAACTTTAAGGCTTGAATGATTGTATCTCTGTATGATTTGATCTGTTCTATGAGGCGCACGCTTAATCTATAGTTATGATAATCTGGGTTAATTTTTATTTGACTGTTTGAAAGAATAAATTACCCTTTATAGAACTGTACGTAGGTTCAGTGAAGCGAAGGCGCGTATACACGTAGGTTCAGTAAAGGAAAACTGCGTATACGCAGGTTGCTCCACATGCAGGGGCGTATTCATGCAGGTTTCAGGTTGTTTAAGTAGCGTATATGAATTTTATTGTGATCTAGTTGCCTCTTTTTGTTTCTGCAGTGTTCAGGGTTCAGAATTTGGTATATGGTTACTGTTATTATGTTTTGGGTACAGTCGTCAGAGAAGTGTTTATTTTGATTCAGTTTTGATTGGTGAAAAGGTGATTGGTTGATTCTTGATTGATGTTATTTATGGATCCAGTCTGAAAATTTATGAAACGTGGTCCCTAGAAGAAAGAGAAGGTTGTAGCCTTCAGTAGGCCAGCACCTACGTACTAGTATCTTGGCTAGTACAAGAGCTAAGGGGGTTGTAGCTCCCTTCCAGGAGAACCTGGAAAATGAGAGAGGGTTGTAGCTCTCTGCAGGTTGTAGCCTACGTACTGGTAAAGGACTGCACCAGTACATTGTAAAAATAAGTTTCTAATTAAAGGAAGATAGAGACGAACTGCAGCAAGTGGTTTTCACCCACATTGGGTTTCCACCTTATATCTTGTGTTCTTGTGTGTGTGTCTGTCTTCTGTTCTATTTTTACTGGTCTGGTTACTGTTTATTTCACACAGATACACAGATTAATAATCAACATCTGAAAGATAAAGTAAATTATAAGTTTACACTGTATACGCGGGTTTCCTTCTACATAATTGCGTATATACGTGGGTTTGACTAACTGAAGTAGCGTATATCTTCTGAATTTTAAAAGGGATTATTTGGCTTGATAATACTAATTCACCCCCCCTCTCAGTATTATTTTCAACAATTGGTATCAGAGCAGGTCCTTCTGAAGAAGCTTGATCACTTGGAGGAAGATCCATCATCATGAGCAACTACGAGAGAGAAGCATCTATCAGGCCACCGATTTTTGATGGGACAAACTTCGTATATTGGAAGGTAAGAGTTACGACCTATCTTCAATCACTTGGTACAGAAGTCTGGGATATAATAGATATAGGGTACAATTTTCCTTCAGCAACTTCTACAGATCCGGCCGAGAAGAAGAAGTATGAAACAAATGCAAAGGTAGTCAATACCCTATTAGGATACCTATCTCAATCAGAATTCGTCAAGGTTATGCAGTATAAATATGCAAAAGAAATATGGGACAAGATTGTTCTGAGCTATGAAGGATATGAATAGGTAAAACGAGCAAAACTTCAAACCCTCAGGATTCAGTATGAAAATCTCAGAATGCACAATGATGAAAGTGTGGCTAACTATTTCCTTCATGTAGATGAGATTGTTAATTGTATGAAAAACTTAGGTGAAGAAATAAAAGAGGTTGTTGTGGTTGAAAAAGTTCTAAGATCTTTGTCCCCTAGATTTGAATCTAAAGTTTCTGCAATAAAAGAAAAGGAGAATCTTCGAAACCTTACCATGTCACAGCTACATGGGATTCTAACTGCTTATGAAATGAGGAAAGGAGGACCATCAGACAGGAGAGAAGCAGCTTTCAAGGCTTCAGGCAAAGGAGACTGCTATGAGTTAGGACATGCATCAGAAGAGGAAGAAGAATCAAATTTTGTCAAGAACCTTCAACGGGGTACTGGAAGATTCAGAGGTAAGTTACCCTTCAAATGCTTTGCTTGTGGGAGAGTCGGTCACTATGCTTCCAAATGTCCTCATAAGGATAAAGGGAAGAAACCTGTTAGATGGAACAAGAAACAGAATGCAAATAAGAAATGTTACTACACTCATGAAGATAGTGATGGTCTTTCAAATAGTGATGAAGATGAACGAGGTAATAACTATAAACTTTTAATGGCTTTTGAAGATGATGATTACATGGATGCTATAGATGTATATGGTTTTCATGAAGAAATTTCTAGACTCAAAATATGTTTAGAAGAAAAGAATATGATTATTGATACTCTGCAATTCCAACTTGATGAGAAGGAACAATTTCTTGAGAAATTAGAATGTGAAATTGTTGGGCTTAGAAAAGAAATTGAAAAAACAAAGGCTCTTAATCTTAAATTTGTTAAAGGATCTAAAACTCTGGATGAGATCATCAATGTATAGCGCTTGCCACTAATCAAGACAGGTCTGGGGTATAATGGAGAAGCATCTCAAGCATCCACCTCAAAGAGTTATCTTGATGCAGCAAGGAGGCATGAGCAAAAGCCCAATGGAGATCACCAGGTAAAACAGGGACGAATTCCATCAAGAATAAACAAAGACTACCAGGTAAATCAGGGGCAATCCACCTTAAGGGTGAACAAAAGCTACAATCAGTCACAGGTAAGATCTTCTCAATTTACCTCAAGAATGGATGACAATAGAAACTACAATCATTTGGCTGGTAGATTTGATAATCGCAGAAGTTTCTTCAATGGAAAATGTTTCTCTTGCCATAACTTTGGTCACAAAGCAGTTCAATGTGTTGCCTATAAGACAATCATGACTAGAGAAGCTCAAAAACAAAGAAGTATGATTGGGATTACGAAAAGGACCTATAACAACTTTTCGGCCCTTGAAAATGAAATTGAATGTTCTATTTCTAATAACTTCGGTCATTAAGATTCTGAATGCAGGAGCAGGTTTCGGCAGACAAAAGAACAAGCCTTAAGCACCAAAACATGGAGAATAAAGAAATCACAACCAGAAAGATGTCGATAGATTTTTATGCAGAAGGATAGGAAAATCAATGGTACATCGACAGTGGATGTTCAAAGCATATGACAGGTGATAAAGAAAAACTTGAATCATATAGTGTTTTAGAAAAGGGAAAGAAAGTTTATTTTGGAAATGATACCCTTGCAGTCATAAAAGGAAGAGGCACTGCTCAATTGAAGGAAAAGGTCAAAGCTGGAAATGTTTTGTACGTTGATGGCTTGAAGCATAATCTTTTGAGTGTCAGTCAGATGTGCGATCAAGGAACCGAGGTAATATTTCGATCAAATGGATGTAGTGTTCGTGATCTTGATACAGGGAAAACAATGATGAAAGGTAGAAGAACTCCAAATAATTTATACATATTTGAAGAAGGACAACAACAATTCTATTTGAGCAAGGATGATGAACACTGGTTATGGCACCGGAGGTTGGGGAATCTAAGCTTTTCACAAATAAGGAAAGCATGCAAATACCAGGCAGTTCGTGGTCTTCCAGATATCAAAATTCTAGACAACACAATATACAAATCATGTCAGTTTGGTAAGCAAACCAGAACTAACTTCCCTGAGAAGGAAGGATCAGCTAGTAGGCCTCTTGAGCTAGTCCATACAGATGTATGTGGTCCATTTAGGACAAGGTCACCTCGAGGAGAAGAATACTTTATATTATTCATTGATGACTTCTCTAGGATGGTTTGGTTAGGACTTATGAAGCACAAAGACGAAGCATTCGAAAAATTCAAATCTTTCAAAGCCTTGGCTGAAAACGAATCGGATCACAAAATTAAGTGCCTCAGGTTTGACAGAGGTGGGGAGTTTACCTCAAATGAATTTTTCGATTTCTGTGAAGAACATGGAATAAGAAGGTAATTCTCTACAGCTAGGACTCCTCAGCAAAATGGAGTGGTGGAAAGAATGAACAGAACGGTCCAAAAAATGGCTCGTGCTATGCTTGATGAGTCTCGAACTCCCGCAACCTTCTGGGGTGAAGCTGCATTTGCTGCGGTTGTTATTCTCAACAAAACAAATGTCTGAGTAAACAACACTCAAACTCCTCATGAGCTCTGGTATGGTGAGACTCCTTCGGTAAAGCATTTCAAAATTTTTGGAAGCAAATGCTATATTAAGAATAATGATGAACAGCTTGGAAAACTTGAACCTAGAGCAGATGAAGGCATTCTCCTTGGTTATTCTCCCCACAGCAAAGCATATAAGTGTTACAATAAAAGACTTGGAAGAATTGTTGATAATATTGATGTAGTGGTTGATGAAAAAGGATACATTCCTAGGCAGGTAAATTATGAAAATATCGAAGAGGATGAAGACTACCCTCCAAATCAGTCTGATGATGAAGAGGAACCTCAAGAGGCACCAGAGGAACAGATAAGGATACAAGAGAAGACTCCCTCCAGGTATGTTCAGAAGAATCGTCCAGAATCTCAAATTTTGGGGCAGAAAGAGGCAGATATACAAACAAGAAGAACAATTGCAGAAGCCTCAAACTATTTGGCTTTGCTTTCCTCCACTGAACCACAAAATGTAAGAGAGGCATGCAAAGATGAATGTTGGGTCAAGGCAATGGATGAAGAACTTGAGCAGATTGAAAAGAACAACACTTGGGAGTTGGTTCCTAGACCAAAAGATAAGAATGTCATAGGGACAAAATGGATCTTTAAAAATAAGTTGAATGAAAATGGAGAAGTGATTAGAAACAAGGCCAGACTTGTGTGTAAAGGGTATGCTCAACAAGAAGGAATAGACTTTGAAGAAACTTTTGCTCCTGTTGCTAGACTTGAGGCCATCCGAATGTTCCTTGCTCTCTCAAGCTTTCAGAAGTTTAAAGTATTTCAAATGGACGTGAAATCAGCCTTTCTGAATGGAGACTTAGAAGAAGAAGTGTACATTGAGCAACCAGATGGCTTTATTCTTGGGAATGATCCAAATCTTGTATGCAGACTAAAAAAGGCTCTCTATGGTCTTAAACAGGCTCCAAGGGCTTGGTACTATCGTTTGGACAAATATCTTCATCAACAAGGATTCTCAAAAGGATCAGCAGATAGCAATCTTTATATAAAAATTGAAAATGACAAATTGCTAATACTTGTTGTGTATGTAGATGATATTATCTTTGGCAGCAATGAAGAAGCTATGAGTCAAAGCTTTGCCTTGGTGATGCAGAAAGAATTCGAAATGTCTTTGCTTGGAGAACTGACATACTTTCTTGGATTGCAAATTCAACAAAATGAAGGCAGTATATTTTTGTCTCAAACCAAGTATCTCAAGCAGATCTTGAAGAAATATGACATGGAGGATTCAAAACCTGTGTGTACCCCTATGGTTACAGGATGCAGCCTTAGTGGAAATAATAAATCTGCAGCAGTGCATCAACCAACCTATAGATCCATGATTGGAAGTCTTCTTTATTTGACAGGTACTCGACGAGACATCATGCATGCAGTGGGAATAGTTGGAAGATTTCAGGAAAATCCTAAAGAAACCCATCTTCAGGCAGTAAAGAGAATTTTCAAGTATCTTCAAGGAACTCAAAACTATGGCTTATGGTATCTTAGAGATACAGATCTCACTCTACATGCTTATACAGATGCAGATTGGGCTAGAAGCGTGGTGACAGAAAGAGCACAAGTGGTGGAGCATTCTTTATGGGTTCCAGATTAGTTGCTTGGTTCAGCAAGAAACAGAGTTCGATTGCTTTATCTACAGCTGAAGCGGAATATGTGGCTGCTGCATCTTGTTGCACTCAACTTCTTTGGATGATGCAAACCTTGCAGGACTTTCAAATCACTTGTAGACCACCTATCTCCATCTTATGTGATAATACAAGTGCAATCAACATTTCAAAGAACCCAATCATGCATTCAAAAACCAAGCACATACCAATCAAGTATCACTTTCTTCGTGAACAAGTGTCGGAACAAAAGATCAAATTGGAGTATGTTCCTTCTAAGGAACAAGTTGCTGATATTCTCACCAAACCACTACCCAGGGAGACATTTGAATACCTCAGACAGAAGCTGGGGGCAGTTGATGCATCATCTTGCTGTTAAATCTTGTCTATTTCAGAGAAAAATGGGTGTACGCGAGTTGCCTAAGGAGGATCCGCGTACATACGCCGGTTTGTGCAGAAATAGTCGCATATATGAAGGCTTGATGGATATCAGTAGGGACAGGCTCTGGTTGAAGATAGTCTGAATGGGGTCTGATAGAGACCTTCTGGAACAGGTTCAAGGGGAGTATATAATCTTCTAATGATGCATTGTTGACATTATCTTAGAAGCTTTTGGTTCTTGTTCACAGCTGTTGTTGGTTTCAGGTGGAACAAAGGCAGAGGACGAACAGAAGGAAATCAGGGTTGCTGATCTGAATGGTGATTGTCAGATGTTGCTGCTATCAGTTATTGGTCTTGTTCTAGATATTTCGTCTCTATGTCATGTATCTCTTTTATGGTGTCAAGGTCATGTAACGGCCTTTCTTGGTTTCCCCACTATGCCTGGGATGAAGATGTAATGTATTTGGTTGTCATATGTAAATTTCTGATGTATCCCCACTTGGTTGGGTGGATGATCCCAACTTGGTTGGGTGATGGATGTATGTAATGAGTCTTTTGGTGATAGGAAGGTCTTTTATAAGTCTTGGTTCTTCTTGAAGAACATCTTTTTGCATATCTTGCCTACAGTCAGGGGGAGCATGGTCAGCACAACAGGGCATAAATTTCAACATACACTCAGGGGGAGCACAACCCTTTGCCCTTGATGACAAAGGGGGAGAATGAATTTGAAGATCTTGGGTTGCCATCAAGTCCAAAGCCGGAGATTTTTGGCATTATGGTACAGGATTGGAGCTATGGCACAGGTGTTGTCCTTGATGGCAACTCTATCTGGTGACAAATCTCAGTTCAGGCTTTTAGAATGAAGGAAAAGTCATATACGCAGGTTCATCTAGACAAATTCGCGTATACACGCGGGTTGGATGTTTCGAAGGTGCGTATAAGTATACACGGAGTTTCATGCAAGGAAAAGCGCGTATATGTTGGAAAAATTACCTTTGGTCTGTGGTAGTTAGTCCTTGGTATTTGAACCTAAGGTTTTGGACCATGGTATCTCGTCAGAAGTGTTGCCCCCAGGTATTGAGCCCATGGTATTGCGTTATTATGGTTTTGGATCGTGGTATTGAGAAAGGCCTAAGACTATAAAAGAGGAAGGAGATCATTTGGCAAACCATCTTTGGAATCAATTGAATATCTAACCTGTGCTAGATCTGAAACTTTTGTGATTGGGGTTATGGTGCAGATCTAGATCTGAATGAAGGAAGAACCTAAGCGCAAGATCTATTGATGGGTCATAAACTTTAAGGCTTGAATGATTGTATCTCTGTATGATTTGATCTGTTCTGTGAGGTGCACGCTTGATCTATAGTTCTGATAATCTGGGTTAATTTTTATTTGACTGTTTGAAAGAATAAATTACCCTTTATAGATCTGTACGCAGGTTCAGTGAAGTGAAGGCGCATATACACGTAGGTTCAGTAAAGGAAAACTGCGTATACGCAGGTTGCTCCACATGCAGGGGCGTATGCACGCAGGTTTCAGGTTGTTTAAGTAGCATATATGCATTTTATTGTGATCTAGCTGCCTCTGTTTGTTTCTGCAGTGTTCATGGTTCAGAATTTGGTATATGGTTACTGTTATTATGTTTTGGGTACAGTCGTCAGAGAAGTGTTTATTTTGATTCAGCTTTGATTGGTGAAAAGGTGATTGGTTGATTCTTGATTGATGTTATTTATGGATCCAGTCTGAAAATTTATGAAACGTGGTCCCTGGAAGAAAGAGAAGGTTGTAGCCTTCAATAGGCCAACACCTACGTACTAGTATCTTGGCTAGTACAAGAGCTAAGTGGGTTGTAGCTCCATTCCAGGAGAACCTGGAAAATGAGAGAGGGTTGTAGCTCTCTGCAGGTTGTAGCCTGCGTATTGGTAAAGGACTGCACCAGTACATTGTAAAAAGAAGTTTCTAATTAAAGGAAGATAGTGACAAATTGCAGCAGGTGGTTTTCACCCACATTGGGTTTCCACCTTATATCTTGTGTTCTTGTGTGTGTGTCTGTCTTCTGTTCTATTTTTACTGGTTTGGTTACTGTTTATTTCACACAGATACACAGATTAATAATCAACATCTGAAAGATAAAGTAAATTATAAGTTTACACTGTATAAGCGGGTTTCCTTCTACATAATTGCGTATATACACGGGTTTGACTAACTGAAGCAGCGTATATCTTTTGAATTTTAAAAGGGATTATTTGGCTTGATAATACTGATTCACCCCCCCTCTCAGTATTATTTTCAACATTCTTCATCCTCTATATTTGTTCTCTCATCCATATGACGTCCATATTTCACAGATTTAGTATCCTCAACAGGTTTTTCAGGTTTATTTTCATATTAATCACACTGACTTGGCAGTGTCTTCTACATGAGGAATTTTCTTATCTTCAGGAGTAAGGCCCTTGCACTCTTTCTTTGCTACAACCTTCTTGTTAGCCCCATTAATTGCATACCGACTTCCTCTCATTGAAGGCTTCTTGATATCTCTTCTTATAATAGTTCTACATGAAGACATGGTCTTCTAGTGACTTTCTTTTACATTTAGTTTTTCCTGTGGAGGATACTCAATGTCAACACTCTCTTGGTCTCCACATATTTTTCGAGGTTTAGAGACTCCTACCTTTCTCTATAAATCTTGATTAAGCGTAGTATACTTCACATTAGTGTCAGACCTAGATTGCCTTTTCTTCTCATTGGATGATTTATCTATGTTGTCCTTCTTATGACCCTCATTCTCAGGTGACCCTTGCTTTCGACAAGTTCTTCTTGTTTCAACTTTTGGGCCATGGATTTTCCTCTATGAGTTTTTACGATGAGCCATCTTTTCCATCCCATCTAGCTTGAATGCTTCATAGTCCTCCCTGCAGTCTTTGACATCTTCCTCAACGGGATTAATTTTGTCCTGTTCATCATTAAAGTCTACCTCCAACTCCTTTTTCCAATTGAGTTTGTCCTCATGATATTGCCACCCCTCCTATGACTTTCTCACTGTTACTTATTTAATTGTTTCCTCTGAATGTATATGCATTTGTTTTGTTAACGTTTTAAGACTCACCATGTCCATTATCTTCTCACATTTTATGGGCTTCTCTCCCCCCTGGGATGTTGCTTCTCTTCTAATATTGACTGGATGACCACCTTGTTGCTTAGAGCAGCTCCCCCTGAAACCATGATGCCTGCACTGTGTCATTGAAGTAACAGGTTGTTCCTTTCTCTTCTTCTTCCACACTTTTGTAGACTGCTTTCTCTTGTTTGCATTTCTTTCATAGTTTTCTCTTCTTGAAGTTGCTTCCATCTTTTGTCTAGTTCTCTTTAGAATATATGGAAGCTTACAACCCTTGGCTTTGTGGCCAAGATTATTACACACAAAACATCTTGTGTGGCCAATAAATATAGAAAATTATGTGTTCCTTTTTGCATTCATGTTTTTCTTCATATACACTTTGCATTCAAACAATTTATGTCCAAATTCATGACACATATAACAATAACCATAGAAAGAGTTTATGTACCTGGTTGATGTTCTCCTTTATTTGCTTGTTGGATATTACCTTCTTGTTTGTTGCATGTTTTGTTGAATAGTCTTGATCTTCTTGTTCTTACAATCTGCTACCACATGTCCATGTTCATGGCAAGAAAAACATGTGATGTTTTTCCCAGCAGCAAATAATCTCCTTTGAGATCTTCTGAACTTGTTCAACTCATTTTCAAGAGAGAATGATCTTCTTCTAGTGAACCCTTTCTTTATCTCATTCATTGAGTTTTGATATTGCTTCTTGTTTTTTCTTTCTTTACAACACATGCTGCTATTAAACTCTTCGTCTATAGGTCATTTTAGAGTTGCTTTGTTATCATATGTAATGGTTGCCTTTGTTGAGTTTTTCATGGAGGCAAGTCCTCTTCTAGCTTCTTACATAATCTATTCTTTTCTTCTAACTTACTTTTAGCTGAATCAACTTCAGCTTCTAATCTTTTACACTGTAGGTCTCTCTCCTTGAATTTACTGCTCATCACTTCTTCTAGTCTCCTTGCTTCTTCAAGTTGTGTCTTGAGGTAGAAAATTTCCTCCTTGTACTCATGCTCTTTCTCATCACATATATGCACCAGTTTCTTCAAATCTTTGTTTTCATTCTTCAATCTTTTTATACTAGCCAATGATAAGTCAAGCCTAGCTTGATTTTCATATGTTTTTTCTTCATGAGAGTCAGGCATATTCACACAAGTAGAAGTTTCATTTATCTAAACACTTTCCTTTTGACAGAGACTTTTCTTCTTCCTCTTTCCCCTTTCATTTTCTGCACTGTTTCTACTAATCTCTCTTTCATGCATGAACTCCAATCTTTCCCAAATTTCTTTTGCAAATTTTAGGTCTATTATTGTATTAAGATCCTTATTATGAAGATTGTTATATATAACACATTTTTCCTTAACATTCCATTTTTTTTCTTGCACAAAGGGAGAGTCTTTACAGTAACCTTCACATACAATCTTCCATACACTAGGTCCATAAGCTATCAGTTTGGTTTTAACCTTATCTCCCCATTCATGAAAGTTTGATGTACTAAGAACATGTACAATTTGACAATCCATGACTCAACTAGAACTACCTTCAAGCTATTAGGCTTACACCTAAGGAACTGGCGCTAATACCAATTGATGAAAACTTGACTAAAATGAGAGGGGGGAGGTGAATCAATTTAGTATATTCATGGAAATTAAATTATTTTATTCAATCTCACTAATGAAACCATTACATGAAAAATGTAGCAAATGATGACCAATAGATTGAATATGTGAACAACAATTAATAAGAAAACTAAAACATCATATCAACACATAATAATAACACATATTGACACCAGATATATGTGGAAACCCATAAAGTGAGAAAACACCAATTTTATTATTGTTGTGATGCAAAGGAAAGCTCCTACTCATTATTACATTTGATTTTTTGTAGGCCCCAACTTGCAGGAGGCTACTACCTCAATTTTCTGTAAGCTGCAACAATAAAGCTTAAACTCCCATATGTTTTATGGAGGTTACACCCTACAGGAGTCTCCTACCTCAACCAAATCCAACTGGATATTTATCAAGTGTCAACTTGGAAGGAGACTACCATCCCCTGCTGCAAACAAGAATAACGACGTGCTAGTTTACCTTGTCATAAATTCTCAATATTTCCATCTTCATTTCTGCATCTTCTTCTCTTCAAATTTGCTTCACATCAGCTTCATAAGTGCCAGGTAACTAATGCATAATAGTTCAATCAACTCTCTCACATTCTTCCATTCTCTAACCTCTCAATGCCTTCCAAAATCACATCTTTTATAAAGATAGTTCGCTGGCTATTTGTATACCACACAGGAATATTAAGTGAATAGGATTGAGTCTTTGCCTTCCACTCATTCATTTCCAAACTCTTCATATCTTGAATATTAGAACACAAAAATAAATAATCCATCCAATATTAATTTCATCCACATGCAATCATTAAATGCATCAACCTAATGCCAACATCAAATACCAATATTTATCATTAATGCATCACAACAATCTTTGCCTTTGCCTTGGAGTCTTGCCTTTGCATCACAACAATTTAGCTCAATCAACAATTTCACATCACAACAATTTCTTCAATATATAAATCTCTGCAACATTATCCAAGCACATCAGAACTCCTTTGTGCTGCTCCCTTTGTTGGTCTTGTGCTGCTCCTTTGACTTATTTTACTACTCCCTGCTCCTTGCCTTACTACCTCTTCGCTGCTCCTTTTCCATCACATATTTGCTTCTTTGGTGCCTCTTCACTGCACTTTTGCCTTCTTTGCCTTGTTGTTGCTACTGCATACTTTTCTGCTCTCGTTGCTCCTTTGCCATCCATGACAATAATGCGAACATAATATTCATAACCATGATGTTTTGGAATGTAAAATAAATAAAAATTTAAAAACTTAATAAATTTAATAAATAAACATATAATTAAAACTAAAAATATCTCTAAATATAGAAATGTGAAATATACTTAATGTAATATAAATAGTAGCTATAAATTCAAATCCGATTAATAATATAAATTAAAATAATGAGTCATATTTATAACCATTATATTTCAAAATATCATATTTAAATCTAATTAATAATCATATAAAATTTTGATATTTACAATATTTTTTTTCTTCAAATTTATAGATTTATCTATAAATATCATCAATATTATGCCTATTATATTAAAAATACATTATAAAAATTATAAAACACCTCAAAGAAAAATGTAGCATATATATGTAACTATATGCATTATCAAGATTTTAGTAAAATTATAAATAGGAATAATTTTATATAGAAAGATGTGAAATTTATCTAGAAAATAAATAATATTATTAGGAACTAGCATAGATCCATCTTAACTTTGGATCTACTAAGTGTAGAGAGGAATTGAATTTTTGAAGGTGCAAACCTTTCCTAGAATTTTGCAATAAAATGAGGTTTTCATATTGAGAGATTTGATCCCTCTTGGTGCTTGGTAGATTTAGAATTAAGATTGATCTATGCTGGTTTATGTGCAATGTTGTTTATCACTTAGAGATATTTTAGGATTTGGGCAATGTAGAATCCCCTATATTCTAATAAATCCATTTCACATGTCTACATGTGAAGTTATAATGTTCATCAAAATTATTATCAAAATACAAATCATAGTTGTAAAGCTTTTGATTAAAACATGGAGATTATAACTCTAGAAATTATATCTCATACATAGTAAAACAGATAAATTTGAAATTGGACATATCTTCACCTCTCACCATATTACTCATATAAAATATAAACAAATTACAAAAGCCACAACTAACTTCTAAACGAAATGGTCTTTTCCATTTGAATTCTTCGATACAATTTCGAACAAGATTGTATTTTTTATTGTTTAGAATACCTTTTTGAATGCATAAATAGATTCAACACCTTCAAAAACCTTTAGGGCACTACTACTTAAACTCAAGTTTTTAAAAATATCTACTAAGTTTTGGTTAAAATTAACTAGAAAAATACCCTAAAAACACAACTTCATCTATTAGTTAAACTACACTATTACAAAATATCACCATAATAATTATTACCACATCTTATAATAATTATTATCACATCTTATAATATTTAAGACACGTGACCATTAATATTGAAAAAACAACATATTAATCACATTTTAACCAAATAACAAAAAAATACATATATTATCACCTCAACTCATTAAACATTTAAATTACATTTAAAAAAATAATAATAAAAAATCCCTAAATAATTAAAATATAAAACATAACATAGCTAATATTCCATGCCTCTTTAACTTAATCATAAACCTTATTGGCCACTAAATAGTTCATAACTATTTTTAATATAATTATTCTCCACAATAATGGGTACTTTAAATTTTACACACCACTCATTTTTTTCTTCTGTTATTTAAAAACAAAAAAATTACACACCATTAACATCATATTCATGGCCTTGGTATAATTGTCATCGAGTGATACATTCAACGGAGTATTGACCGCCCATGATATTAGTGGACCTTCGCCATGGAGTTTCCTTGAATTCCCTTCACATTATTATATTTGCTGCAGACAAGATATATTATAACTGTCGCAAGGAGGATATTCTCTATTAAGTTTTTTTGCTTGATCAAATATTAGTTAAATAGTTTGCTTTGAACAAAACAATTTTCACTTTTCTTCATAGTTTAAGATTAGATATTAAGTTTTATCATTTTTTAATAAATTTATTTCAAATATGATTGCTTCATTTTTTATTTTATCATAATTATATTGTACATTCGAATATTTATTAAATGTTATTACTTACGATCAAAGTATTCTGGTTTTTGTTTTATATGATGATTAATATAAATTAAATGGTCGGAAATAGGTTCGTAGCCAATTAACAAACAAATATAACGACATGTAACATGACAAAATCTTGATACAGAGAAATTATGCTTTAAATTTCATGACATGTCATCACCTAATCTCCCATGGTGAGTTATAAAATATGAACCGTCTAGATCTGTAAATATCCTCAAAATTTGATTTAGGAAATTCGAGTAGTTGGTATGTAGTAGAATGGACGGATCATTAGTTCCGCTTTCGTGCATTGTTTTCATATGATTTCATCCAAAATCAGCACTAGTATTTGAGATCTGGACATCTTTCCACACTAGTTTCTTTTTTATTAATTTTAAACTACTATTTTTCTTTATTATTAATATAAATATACACACCCTTGTATAGTAAAGTGCTTATTAATATACACGCCCCAATTGGAATAAGCTACATAATAGATAATGCGTGCATTCAAATGGCGCCATTACTCTAAGCACTATGGATGAGCTAGATTTGTAGCTCTAATTTAGAGTAACAACAATGTATTTTCTTAGCAAAGCCATGTAGATGATTGACTATGATGTGTAATTTCACTGACATAGATCAATTCCTCAAACGTATGACAACAAATTTTCCTAGGGTAAAATTTGTGTTAATATTTATTGATTATATTTGTTGTTTGTTACTATTAATTCTCTTATAGTAGTTTTTTTTTAACAATTGGTATTAGAAGAAAATGTTTGCTTCATGGGGATGCCTTTGTTGGCAACTATTATTTTGGTCTCATGGATGGAGAGATCAACATAGGGTTTTGTTCATAGATCTAGACACAAGCTATGGTTGTGGGCTAGAAAAATATGGAATAACAATGTTGCATCAGTTTCAAAGCATAGCATGTGATAGATATCGAGGGGCTTGCAATTTTTCTTCCACATAGACAGACAAAATTTCTTGGTTGAATTATTCAACAAGTTTATAGCTATATTAGAGGAAGAAAACGAGAAGCATAAGGAGAACCTCGAGAAGCTAGGAGCCACGCCTACTGAATCATATGTAGTGTACAAGAAGCATGAGCCAAAGAAGGATCATTAGTGCTGGAAGGCTAAGATTAGAGGAGGAAGTTACTATCATAGTTGTTGTTCATATTCATTGGTATCCATTCCATGAGCACGTGGATAAACATGTGGAGTGAAAGCTAGATTCAGGAAATAATGGAAAACTATCTAAATAATAGGTCATTGATTAATCAAGGTGCAAGAGCAAGAAGAGATATGTGAGGGAAAGGTAAATGCCTAAATTTGGTTCCTACTTTGATGGTCCTCAGCTTGATGAAGGTGCGACTACTAGGTATAATGCACATTTATACCCTCTTAAAGAAGAGTGATGCCCTCACAATGCAATTATGATAGATTTTGAAGTGCATCATGGCCACAAAAGAGAATATGGGCGAGATCATGAAGACATTGGCATTCACACTCATGGAGGACGAGTATATTGTGCAAGGGAACTTCAACCATGAGTTCTATGGGGTTTCCAAAAACAGGTTGTGTCGAGGCTTAGTATAGGTGTTAGCAAGGACGATGTGGCAATTCTAAAATTTAAAACTTCTATGATCAATGAAAAGGCGACAAATGCCATGGTAGGATTAGTGTTGTGATTTGGAAAATAGTGGAGGTTCTTTTCCTTGACAATGGAGGGAAAGACCCTCTATGAAAAACATAATCATTGAATTTAGGCTTCTGTGATCCATATCAATTTTGAGAAGAATCTTTGGCGAAAATGACATAGAGATATTTTTGTCGACGCGTTTTGAACCAGCCAGTGTGGTTCATCGTCAAGACAAGTTGAATGAGCAGATCTTGCTATGCATTATAAATAGATAGGGTAGAATATCCAATGACCAAATTTCTAGATCAGGTAATGGCTAAAATGGCAACAACTAGATTTGACCAGGAAACGACTAGTTTGACCATGAAGGGTATACACATTATTTATTCAAATAAGTTAATTCGGGCATTAATTTTCTTATTAAAATAAATGTAAATGGACAATTTTATAATTATAAATATATATTAGAATAAGTGAGTTAACATACTATAAACATAAAATAATCAAAGTAATTATATATAAATATTAAAAATAGAGAATTCTAGTTAATTATATTTTAAATAAAATATAAGTTAAAGGGACATTTATATCTTAATTTAAATTAAGTCAATAAATTAATTAATTAATTAGTTATTGAAGATATTATATAAATATTAGTTAGTTGTACAAGTTAAAAATAGAGTAATCTATAAATAGTGAATTATATTTTAAAATATAAGCTAAAGGGACATATATTTATAAATATATATTAAAATAAATAAATTAGTTTCATATTCATAGTCAAAGAGTTTCTCGATATAAAAATATTAGAGAATTACAATATTAATTAATAGTTTATTACGGGTAAAAAATTAGTATATTAGTTTTAAATTAATTATCAACTAAATTAATTTTAATTTAATTAAAAAAATTAATTAATTTTAATTTAATAGTCAAAGAGTTTAAATATATAAATATTAGAGAATTCAAGTATTAGAAAAAATTACAATATTTAAAAAAAAAATAGATTACTTAAGGGAGAAAACAACTAGGAGGAGAGGGCTGGGACCCAGCAACTACTGATCTTCCAGCCATCCTCTCTATTGAGATTGTTCGACCTTTTTTCAATCTCAAGGGCTTCCCTAAATTTCTGGTGATGGAATTGCGACACTCTAGCAATCACACTAGCTTCCTCGATGCAAACATGATGATTACTTTTCTCCACATGCTCTGCTAAAGCAGAAGACTTGGTTCTAATATGCTTGAGGTCAGCTGCATGCTCACTAATCCTTTGGTTAATGGAGCGACCAGTCTCACCAATATAGGGGGTCCCACATGAACAAGGAATAATATAAACACCTTTCATGTCCTTGGGATCAATAGGATCCTTCATAGATTTGAGGGACTTATGAATGGTGTTAAGAGGTCTAAAGGTTGCAAGGACATTATGCTTCTTAAGGATCTTCGCAATCCTATCCGTGGTCCGTTGAACAAACAGAAGATGGACACCAGGAATCCATTCTTTAGGTTCTCTTCTAGTTAACGAATTCTTAGATGCTTTGAGGAAAGCCTTTTGTCCCAAATGTCTGCTATAAGCGTTCTCAACAAAGACATTAAGGAGATGGGACTTCTCGTGCTCGAAGCTCTTTCCATCAGAGATCCTTAAGGCATGAGTCCCCAGGGTGTTGAGAAACCCCAACATCTGGGCTGGGAAATGGTGGGAACTAGCATGAGGATACTGCTCCGTATGAGTTTTCTTGCGAAACACTCGATGGGAGAGGGAACCATCCTTATTCTTAGAGATAAGAATAACAAGGAACGAGAGGCAACCATCGACTTCTTATTCCTTAGTGAACTTGATGGTCGAGGATTGACTATTGAGATGATTGAAGAACAGATTTAACTCCTCTTGGCCGTGAGACTAGATGACATTAGTGTCATCCACATATCTCTTCCAAAGCTTGGGCAGGAGATGGGTTGAGTTTAGAGCCTTGGATTCAAAATCCTCCATAAAAAGATTTGCAACAACAGGGGATAGGGGTGAGCCCATGGCAACTCCACAGGTTTGCTCAAAGAACTCACCTCCAAGTTAACTTATATTTTATTTAAAATATAATTAACTATTTATAGAATTCTCTATTTTTAATATTTATATATAATTACTTTGATTATTTTATGATTATAATATATTAACTCACTTTTTCTAATATATATTTATAATTATAAAATTGTCCATTTACGTTTATTTTAATAAGAAAATTAATAACCGAATTAACCTATTTGAATAAATAATGTTTATACCTTCATAGTCAAACTAGTCGTTTCCCAGTCAAATCTAGCTGTTGTCATTTTAGCCATTACCTGATCTAGAAATTTGGTCATTGGATATTCTGCCCTATCTATTTATAATGCATAGCAAGATCTACTCATTCAACTTGTCCTGATGATGAACCACACTGGTTGGTTCGAAACGCGTCGACAAAAATATCTCTATGTAATTTTCATCGAAGATTCTTCTAAAAAAACATAATCTTCAGGTTAAGAAAACGGATGCTCTACCATTTATTGTAAACAAATCTCACATTATGGCCCTTTCTCATGATAGTCAGAAGGAAATTAAGTGGTGAAAAGGAAAAAGAAAGGGGAATCAATCTCATTTGAAGAAAAAGTATTATGGTCCAGATAAATTAAGGGTAGAGTCAAAAGAAAAGTAGAGGGAAGTGGGGGAGCAATAATTATTTCATGGTTAATTTCAAGATAATGTATTTTGGATACTTTCCTCTCTACTAATATTTTTACCTTTTGTTTAATACTATTGATGCAGGGATACCCCCGCTTATACCCATAATGTGCATAAAAATGCATAAACACATTAGTCCTAGGCATTTAACTCTCAAAGGAGTCAAATCTTCATAATATTCATGGTTAAGGCCCCTTATCATTGGTTCCTTTATGTCAGAACTCAATCACCCCGCCAAAACCGCTTATCGGGACTTTTAAACAACCCTCAAGCCTTTGTTTATGACTCTATTAGAGTCATCCTTCTAAATCTTTCTATTGGGAATTAAAACCTCTTTAATCCTTTATAAAACCTTTAATGCCGCATATATGTAACCTTCCCTTTCAAACCTTGGTTCATATATGTTATATCACATGAAATTCTCTATCGGCACTATTTTCCTCTATAACCCTTTTATAAAGGAATTATGTGCATACACACCTTTATCCGCCTTTTGTACAACTCCTGCACAGATCCTGAGACACCATCTTTATCGCTGATTACAATCGGCTCCTTCACGTGCACACCACATATATATATATATATATATATATATATATATATATATATATATATATATATATATATATATATATATATATATATATATATATATATATATTATATATATATATATATATATATATATATATATATATATATATATATATATATATATATATATATATATATATCATCACCTCTCTAACTCTGATATGTGACTATCGGAATCCTTAATGCCACTTTTGCATTAAGTGACTCTTCCATGCACTTTATATAATACAAAGGAATGTACATTATAACTCCACTCCCACACCCATAGGCGGATCTCAGAAACATTACAACCACGACTATAGTTATCATCAAGTCCGCCTCCTTTGAGCCTTTCCACTTTAACTTCCAATAAGCCCGATCTCCGATCGTCGATCAGTGTAGCCTTTGATCAAATCTTGATTGTCCATTGTATCCCTTGATCCAACAGTTGAGATTGTTCCTGATTGTTTAAACGTGCGCACCTATTCTCCACCGTTGATCTGCACCCAACAGATTTGACGGCTGTTGTTGATATCGGGTAGAGAACAAGCACAAGGTTTAACCACCCTTATGAAGTGGTTTCCTCTCACCTACACTGCCACACGTCATTTAATGAGTGGAACCAATGCTCATCCTTCAATACCGCTTATAGTTTTGAGGACGCCCAAAATCCACTTTCACAGTTACAAAACTACCTTCCTTCATTAAAGTTCACCGATACGATATTCCTTCGTCTCCTCTGTGATTAGATCCTAGTCGTTGATCTTCAAGATCCAACAATTGTTGAGTGTCAATACTTCACTTCTCCATTCGCCTCTTTTACTTGATTTTTATGTGATTTTCAACGTTTTCTGGGGTTTCTAGGTTTTCCAAAGGTTTTGCCTTATGCTCTTCTGCTGCACAATTCATTCCCACTTGAGCTTACCTCCACATGCTCCATTAACCAATGTCCTTTCAGAGCATTACTCAACCCTTTAAATGGATGCAACAATCCATTACGATTCCTTCGAATTGTTTTTCTCTTCTGCGCAGTTCTTCAGCACTCTGCCTTCTGCTTCCACTGCTCAACATCCTCTGAGCTTAACTTTGATATTCTATTGGATTCTAAGACCAGTAATGGTTCCTCTGAATCATTTTGCTCCTTTGTGCGATCTTCAGAACTCGGCTTGCAACTCTGTTATAGAACCTACAAATTCCTAAGTAATTCATTCAAGAAATTCTTGTTTCACACATACTGACACAGTCAGGAATAAAACACTATAAATGATTACATTCGAGACTTCTCTATCTTGCATAGGCCTATTCTTCACTATCGTGGCCTCTTTTCTTTGATACTGCCCATGGGCTTACATATATGCAGTGAGTTCTATTGAACTCATCCTGGTTTGAATCCTAGATCTATTGAACTGACTCCTAGATGTACTCTATCCTCTATGTGCACTTCTGTTCTCCATTTAGTGCCTAAAAACTCTCTCTCGCTCCTAGAATCATGAAACTACTTAAAGAGTTATATTTGACTTTTAACTCTTTATCTTTATTAACCACTCATGTTCTCATTTATTTGAAGGAATTTACAACTTCCTCTAATTATCTAATTAAATCACTTTAAGCCTAAATATTACATTAACTTGAGACTTTAGGAAACTACTTCTCTAAAGATACATGACCCCCTATGTCTACTTATTTACTATGATTTTCTCTTGGGTGAATGCTCCTGCATCAGACTCCCAAAGTAGAAAATATTCATGATCTCCTGATCATGTATCTTCCGATCTTTGTCTTCCTGGATCCCATACTTTGTTTTGTAACTGTCCAAATGTCTTGTTCCTTTGCTGCTGCTGCACTTCTACTGTCTTTTGCTCCATTTTCTTCTCTTTGTCAATCAGGTTCAAGTTCTGATTGATATTTCTTCCTGTTGCTGCCATTTTCTTCCATTTGGACTGCTTCATCATCAACTGCCACATTTCTTCAATCTCTGTTTCCAGTACATCTTTGGACTGGTCCATATTTTTCTTCTTACTTCTTCCTCTTTCTCTTTGCTTCAGGTTGTTGCTGTTGTCCACTAGTTCTTCAATCTGTTGTTCTTCTTCTTGTTCTGTTATTCTTGCTATGCTGACTTCTATGTTGACTCTTATGCTGACTTTTGTTGTGACTCCTATGTTGGCTGCCTCCCTATCATCCTTACCCTCTTTCATGATTGAATCATGACTGTCCAACACTCTCTCCAACAATTTAACATATTTGTTCCATGGATTGAATTCTTCCACATAATCTTCTTCTCTCATCTTTATTTCATTGTTCATTAGTGCCAAATCTCCTACAGCATCTGCAACTAAACCCGCATTCACAAAACACCTGTTAAAATAAAAAACATAATGCTTTTGTGCCTTATCTTCCTTTCACAACAATTAAGTTTGTTGCTCTATTTCTTTCCCCTCTGTCAGCACATCAGTATGTTGTTTTGAATTCTCAAAAGAAATCATGAGACTGTCCATTAGTCTCTCTTCCACACCATCTATCCTAATGATGTCTTCCTTCTCTTGTTCACCATAGTGAACTCCTTCTTTTTAATCACACTATCATACTCTGAACTTCTCAACAAATATTCCAGCAATGCAATCTCTTTGTGACACTTCATAAGTATTTAATCATCACTTTTGTTTCCTACATCTATACAAAAAACATTAGTTTGGAAATCATAAGGTTCAACAGTCTCAACTGTTGCTTCACATATCAGCTCTTTAGACTGAACTTAATCTCCTTCTTCCACAAGAAATTTTTCCTGTGTTGTCAAAGTTTCAAATATCAAGGCATTATTAAGTTCTTTTTGCTGCAATAATTCATTACTTCTCTCATTTAAGAGACATTCTTCATCCTCCTTTACTTCAAAGTTTTTATCTTCTAAAAGATACTTCTTCATATTTTTGATAGCTTCAATAGATTGCTCATCCTCTGCAAAATACTCCTTTATTAGTGTTCTTTCTCCCTTTGCTAAGTCTTTTGCATATACTTCTTCCTTCTTAACATCCTTCAGTAGATGTCCTTCTTCCTCAACAACTTCCATGGCTATTTCCATTGTGCCTATCATCATGATGAATTGATGATCCTTTACTATGTTTTCAGCTAACATAGTCTCTTCTTCAAGTTTGCCTTCAATCTCTTGCTATATATCTTCCCCAAGAGCTATCCTTGTCTCACCATCTGCATTAACATTCTCTTGTATTTGTTTTCCATCAATAACATTAATCAAACTCATTTTATTACCTCTCTGAGATAGTATTCCTTCATTCTTCATCAGAATAAGATCTTGATTCCTCATCTCTATGACAGCTTCTTTAGACTCATCCATAGACATTTTCTTCTGTATACAATCAAATTCTTCTACTTCTGAGAAGTTTTCTTTCTCACCTTCTACTTCCAAATCTTCATCTACTTTGTAGATATCTTCAAAAGGTTGATTTTCTCTTGCAATACCCGCCATCATACACAAACTATCAGTTTTAGAAACATAAGACCCTTTGGTCTCACTGGATGCTTCAACCATCATATCTCTTGTCACTCCAAGTTCTTCATATGATTCAGAAATTCTTTGATTGTCTCCTCTTCAATCTCCTCAAGCCCTTCACTTGGTTGCTTGATATCTTTCTCCAACTGTATATGAGACCTATCTATCTCATCTTCTTCCAAAACAAAATTTAGATTCTACTTGTCTTCTTCCTTCTTTATGACAATATCAACAAATTGTCCTTCTTTACATGTTTCACCTACAAACACACACAAATTGTCAGATTTAAAATCATCAGACCTTTTGGTTTCACTTGAAGTTTCAGTCTTCAAGTCTTCATCTTCAGTTTCTCCCAAAATTTCTCCTTGTTCTAGTTCACAAATGGACTCTTCTATTTCCAACTCAGCTTCTTTGAGTTTTTCCATCAGCCACCTTACTTGTCTCTACTGTAGCTTTCTCTACAATTTATGCCACATCATTGGCTTCTTCCTCAAGACCCAACTTAGTCTCTGGCTTTCTTCTAGTATCCTCCTTAATGCATCGAGTTGTTATTTTAACTCTGCAAACTCCTAGTCAATTTCTTCTTGACTCATCCTCTTGCCATTTGCCTTGGCATTCTATTTCTTCATCTTTCTTCTATTGTGGCTTCTCTCTGAACCTCTTCTCTGACTATCAGTAGTCACCTTCTTCTCCTCTTTCTTCATGAGCTCCTCACTCATCTGCAACAAGCCTCTACAATAGCTAGTCCTCCTCATTACAATCTTACCTCACTAAGCTCTCCTCAATCAGTATTTTCGTAAGCACCGTCCTCTGTCTGGAATCTACTCTTAAGCAACACCTTTGCTCCTTCTAGGCTTCTGCAATATTTTAATCTCTCTTGAGAACACTTCAACTATCCTCTCTATGCAATCTCTTGTTGGATTTTCCAGGTTCACTACCACTTTCCTTTAGAGTGTTTCCTTTAATTTGTCTTCAAGAACACATATGGTTCTCCTCTCACAACTTCTCTTGCTGTCACTTGTGCATTAGTATATAAACACACATTCTAAATTTAAAACAGAACATAACATATTACCTCACCTTCAAGATCTTAGCATGATCTTGTTTCACCATTCCACCTGTACTTTGAATGGGTTTCCTCTGTCTCTTGCATTTGCAAGTTCAGCTACACATCACCTCTGTGTGCCTTCCTTCTCTCATATTAGAATCTGATCCTTCCTCATGCCTGCATAACACCTTAACTCATATTCTGTTCTCAATTATTTCTCATAGAATTCTTTGTTCTGTTTAGCCCCAACGGTTTTAATTACAAACCTGCTCTGATTATAAACCTACTTTGATACCACTAATGACGGAGGGATACCCTCTCTTATACCCACAGTATGCATAAAAATGCATAAGCACATCAGTCCCAGGTATTCAACTCTCAAAGGAGTCAAATCTTCATAATATTCATGGTTAAGGCCCCTTATCATTGGTTCCTTTATGTCGGAACTCAATCACCCGCCAAAACCTCCTATCAGGACTTTTAAACAACCCTCAAGCCTTTGTTTATGACTCTATTAGAGTCATCCTTCTAAATCCTTCTATTGGGAATTAAATCCCTCTTTAATCCTTTATAAAACCTTTAATGCCGCATATATGTAACCTTCCCTTTTAAACCTTGGTTCACATATGTTATATTGCATGAAATGCTCTATTAGCACTATTTTCCTCTATAACCCTTTTATAAAGGAATTATGTGCATACACACCTTTTTCCGCCTTTCGTACAACTCCTGCACAGATCCTGAGACACCATCTTTATCACAGATCACAATCGGCTCCTTCGCATGCACAATATATATATATATATATATATATATATATCATCACCTCTCTGACTCCGATATATATATCATCACTTTTGCATTAAGAGACTCTTCCATGCACTTTATATAATAGAAAGGAATTTACATGAAAAATTCGCTCCAACACCCATAGGTGGATCTCAAAAACATTACAACCATGAATATAGTTATCATTGGGTCTACCTCCTTTGAGCCTTTCCACTTTAACTTCTGATAAGCTTGATCTCCGATCGCCATCAATGTAGCCTCCGATCAAATCTTGACCATTCGTTGTATCCCCCGAGCCAACGGTTAAGATTATTCTTGATTGTTTAAACGTTCACGCCTATTCTCCACCATCGATCTGTACCCAACAGAGATTACGGCTGTTGTTTCTATTGGGTAGACAACAAGCATGAGGTTTAACCACCCGATAAAGTGGTTTCCTCTCACCTTCAATGCCAAGCGTCGTTTAATGAGTGGAATTGACGTTCGTCCTTCAATACCGCTTACGGTTTTGGGGATTCCCGAAATCCACTTTCACTGTTACAAAACCTCCTTCCTTCATTAAAGTTCGCTGATGCAATATTCCATCGTCTCCTCTGCGATTAGATCCTGGCCATTGATGTTCAAGATACAACGACTACTGAGCGTCAATCCTTCACTTCTCCGTTCACCTCTTTTACTTGATTTTTACGTGATTTTCAATGTTTTCTGGGGTTTCTGGGTTTTCCAAAGGTCTCACCTTACACTCTTCTGTTGCACAATTCATTCCTGCTTGAGATTACCTCCACATGCTCCATTAACCAATGTCCTTTCAGAGCATTACTTGACCCTTTAAATGGATGCAACAATCCATTAAGATTCCTTCGAATCTTTTTTCTTTTCTGTGTAGTTCTTCAGCACTTTGCCTTCTGCTTCCGTTGCTCAACTTCCTCTGAGCTTAACTCTGATCTTCTATTGGATTCTAAGACCAGTAATGATTCCTCTGAATCATTTTTCTCCTCTGTGCGACCTTCAGAACTCTGCCTGCAACCCTGTTACAAAACCTACGAATTCATAAGTAATTCATTCAAGAAATACTTGTTTCACGCATACTGACACAGTCAAGAATAAACCACTATATATATATATGGACAAATGATTACATTCAAGACTTCTCTGTCTCGCATAGGCCTATTCTTCACTATTGTGGCCTCTTTTCTTTGACACTGCCCGTGGGCTTACATATATGCCAATGAGTTCTGTTGAACTCATCCTGGTTTGACTCCTAGACCTATTCAACTGACTCATAGATGTACTATATCCTCTATGTCCACTTCTATTCTCCATTTAATGCTTAAAATCTCTCTCTCACTCGTAGAATCATGAAACTACTTAAAGAGTTATATTTGACTTTTAACTCTTTATCATTATTAACCACTCATGTTCTCATTTATTTGAGACCATTTACAACTTCCTCTAATTATCTAATTAAATCAATTTAAGCCTAAATATTACATTGACTTGAGACTTTAGGAAACTACTTCTCTAAAGATACATGACCCCATATGTCTACTTATTTACTGTGATTTTCTCTTGGGTGAGTGCTCCTACATCAACTATTTGATTATGTGTCTGAATATGTTTATCATCTATAGTTTTCTAATCATTTGGATATATTGAAAAATGTTGCACATATCTGTATCTTGATATATTATGAAGAATGTAAACACTTTATTTAATATACATGTGTTATTTTTATCTTGTTGAAAAAAATCAATATTGAGAAGGTAGCTATATCATCACAGATTGATTCCTAGGACATTGGTTAAGGTATGTATGCTCATAGAGTAAGCAAAAACATGGAGGACAATAGACTATGGGAAGTATAAGAAAGTATGACATTCAGAGTATCTTAAGGTTAGAGAATGGTGGCATTTGTTAGTGCTCACAAAAGCAAAACAAAAAAACAAAAATTTTTATAATGTAGTCAATTTTTAAATTGCTTGTAAGTGGAGATTTCAATGTAAGACCTAATAAGGAACACATACCAATAAATCCTTGTGTAAGACCTAGGTGATAGTGGGGCCATGCAGATGCCTTGATTATAGACATTGAGGGGGGTAAGGGCTAAAGTGAGTGGAAACCCTAAGTCAACATTTAAGGTGGGATTCTTATATAAAATTCACCTGAGGGAAGAGTCTGATTCAATTGGGTCAAATGGTAGTGGTTTTAGGCAAGTGGTTTAGCATAACCATGGTTTTTTCAAGCCATGGAATTCATATAATGATTCCTTCAAAAGGCTAGATGATGACATTATTGTAATGGGCGAGGAGATGTAAGAGATGAAGTCTCATTTGGATGGCTTGGCTAAATTTTTTTCTAAGTGATGTAGGAGAATCATCCCTAAGTAGCCCATTTTGATTAAGACACTAAAAAGGGGTCTTGAAATTTCCAAAGTGAAAATATTTCTCTCTCTAATTGTGAACTTGTATAAATTAGAGTTAGCATAAATTTAGTGTAGAGCCAAGTGTTATGATTCCATATGATTCTTGGACTAGAATGTTGTTAGTTTGTTGAGTGAACTAATGTTTTATGGCCAGTTGGACCTTTGAAATTGAAATCAGTTAATTTAGAATTGGGAAATTTGTCTTAGAAATGAAAATTGGCTTTGGCTTGACGTCCCTAGCCATATATTGGTATTATTGTATAGTTAGTTAGGTGTAGAAGCATGCATGGAAACGTGTCAAGAGGAAGGCCTCATTAAAATCATGGGTAGTAAGTTAGTTGTTAATGTTTCTTGTAAATATAAGCATAGTTACCGACCAAATGGGAACTATTACCTCAAAATGAGTACTCTAGCCGAAAAACCCCAAAAAAACATGAAAAAACAACCCAAAAATGAAAATTGTGCATGCTAGAATGATGCTTTTTCTTAGGGTAAAGTTTCCACATTGTTTTTTAAATGGAAGCAAAAGCCATTTTTTTTTTCAAAATGGATGAAAAAAACACCCTCAAAAAAACAAGTGTTGATGTTGGAACAAAAAAAAAAAATCAAGTTACAATTTTGACACTTATTAGGAATGGAATTAAAGATAAAATATCAGGACTTTGAAAAACTGTAAAATTTGAACAATTCTCAGACATGATATTAAAGATAAAATATCATGTCTCAAATCGTGATAATTCCAACAATTTCCATCCATGTTGTTAAAGATAACATATATTGACTCTAAAAAACCTTGAGATTGTAATTTCTTTCAACAATAGCATTAAAGATAAAATACAATAATTCAAAAAAACCTTAAGATTTTGACAAATTTTCAACCATGTAATTAAAACCTTCACTTTTTAACATATTTCAACCATGAAATTATGGACAAATTATATGACAAACAATTTTTAAAAATGAACAAGTAAATGAAAGATTCATATTCCAAGGGTAATGTTTATTTCAAAGGCTAAAACTATAGCTCTTTTCAAATTTTAGCCTAAGACAACCAATCCTATTGCAACAAAATCATAAAAATCAACCATCAAAACGAAGTGTCCCTCTTAATGAGGCATTACAATTTCAACAATTTTAAAACTATCTTATACCAAATGATAACAATAAATAATATCATGGCAATATCACTGCATAATTTAAAAAATCAGTATTAGATTCTAATATTTATTTACTTTTAATCAAAATATCAACTTTCGTAGATTGAATATCATATACATTTTATTTTTGTAATTCATTATTGCATTCACCAAGGATTCACTAGATATTTTAGGTATCTATTTTTTCATTAACATTTTTTATACCCCTTTGTATTTTCTCATTAACTTTAAGTTTCATTTTTTTAATATTTGCCAATATGAAAACCCTTTACCCCTATATATAGCCTAATATATTATGCCATTTTCTCTTTAATATATATCCCCCAATATGAACCCACATCGTATGATATTGCTCCCCTAGTGAAACCCCCTTGATTGCATTATGGATATTTTAAAGAGATGAATATTCATAATTAACGCTTTTAATCCAAAATACATAGAAATGACCCATAACATCATGTAAGATCATATGGAAGTCAAAATATTTATTTCAAGTTACCATGCAAACATCTCTAAAGACATAATTTCCTTTTAATTAAAACATTAAATCCAACAAACATAGAAATGACTCATAACTTCATGTGAGATCATATGTAATTCAAAATATTTATTTCAAGTTACCATGCAAACATCTCTAAAGATATGTATTCTTGCTAATTAAAAGATATAATCCAACAAACATAGAAATGACTCTTCATGTAAGATCGTATGGAAGTCAAAATATGTATTTCAAGTTACCATGCAAACATCATTTACATAAAATCTCTTGGACATTTATTCAAAATCATCCATAGGATATGGCACACCATCATAATCTACATCTTCAGATGAATGGATGGATGTAGATGAAGATATCCCATATCATTCTCTTTCATCAACTAGAGCCCCATTTGAGTCAACATGCATGCCCACCATTTCAGGTTTCAAAAGTCTTCTAGATCTACGACTAGGTTTAGCAGACTCCAATCTCAACATTGTTCCTTCTAGTAGCAACTTCCTCAAAATTTATATGGTCTTGAAGTAAAGAGTTCCTCTCTTTGTTAAATTGATGTCATAGACAAGTAAGTCAACATCCTTCAATTTTAAAAGCTTTTTGCAGCGACAATTTATATTTGTACTCTTTTTCTCTTCCTGCGAATTTTCTTATCAACTACCATCTCTGGCTTGTACATGCCATTGAATGGGTGGGTATTTGTAGCATACCAATGTACCTCAACAACTGTAATATCTTCATTTCCTTTAATACCTTTTATAACATTCGCAACCTAAAATGGATAGCCAAGTGGATCCCCATCTGCTAATACTGCTATTATGCAGCCCTCCTTAACATCATTCACATAACCCTTCTAAAGGTCTTCCATGGCTTCACGGTCTTCCATGGCTTCACGTTGTGCACATGATCTTCTAGAACCAATATATATTTCTCTTTCCTCTTCCTGTTTAGAATTAATAATGCCTTGAGATTGTTGTTGTTCAACAATGTGTCTTTCCTCTTGTTCATTTGGAATATTTTGAGGGCAAATAAATGGAGTTTTCAAAAGTGTATATTCATTTTATGAGATTGAAATGATATCACTTTGATCATTGAAAAAATACTTCCACCAAACTGAATTAGCTACATCAAAGTAATCATATGTATCTCAAATACATCTTTTTATTTCTTCCAGGAATTCAGAATGATTTATCTCTCTCTTATGCCTTCGTGCATTATGGAGTTAAGCAACTGATTGTAATAATAATATCTTTGATGAAAATATTAGATAATCTAGAATGAGCTTCAAAAATTCTAAACCTGATGATGACCCCCATTCTGCAATAGTTGAATACTTCTTGCCCCATATAAGTGTTTTTTCATCAATTTTTTTGATACGAAATTGATGTTGGAAGCTAATGTCATTAAGTTTTTCAATGCATTTCTCCTCACCAATGCATGGCTCAACTGGTGATTAGAATGTATAAATAGGTTGAATTAAATTTGTAATTAAAACAATTGGTTATTTTTTTTCATTCAACTCTACAATTCTATTTCCGTTAGCAGCTCTCATTTTATGTGAAGCAAAGATAGTGAGACCGTTGAGAAACATATGCACTTGAATTTTGGTTTCTTTACATTGCATGAAAATGTTTTATACCTCTTTATTTCTTGACAGAAACCACACACACTTATCTTTCATTGGTTTCATTGAAAAAAGAAAGCTCGAATTCAGATTTCATGTTTCTATAAATTTTGGAAATGGAGAAATGTAAGAGAGTGGTTTGGGAATCAGAACTATTCCATCCAATTACGCAGATTAAACTCTTTTAAACTCAATCGACAAGATTTTGTGTCTTTTTTAGACAAAAGATATCGATTTTTTTTTCTTCCAAAATTCATAGTAATTATTGAGAAATTGTTAAATAATATCCTTCAAAAAAATTATCAGAAAAGAAAAATATTATGAATATAAAATAAATAAATAATTAATTACAAATTCTAATGATAAATTTAATTAATAATTTAAAATTTTGAAAATTTCAAAATAGCCACCATGTATTCTCCCTATAACCAAAATCTTAACCTTAAAACACACATACATTTATCAATGCATATATAACATTTCCCCACTATTCAATCAGATGATTTGGACATTTTTGTGTCAGACAAAAGCTCTATGGCTGCACTCTTGCAGCTCTTTTATAGATATATATAGAGGTCTGGAATGATGGGAAAACCTGAAATTATGAGTCGAAGGAGTCAAAGGACGATGCATTTGAATAGGAGACATTTGACTTTAAATCTTATGAGTAATTTTTTTCAAGCTGTTTGTTAAATAAACTAATTATTAAAAAAAATGAAATAATAAGACATAAAAGTGTACCTAGTATTTTTATTTAATATTTTATAAGCTATGCAATATTTGTTTAGGATTTGTGAATGGGATAATAAGTTAAGCGGGTTTGTTTATGTGAATATTATTTGATATGGTGAATACTAAATTGTCTATTTAAAATTAGAAGAAATTAGTTGGTTGTATTTAGCTCATGGATATGTGCTATAAGTTAATGATTTACAAATCATTGTAAAAATGAAATCTCAAGAATATATTATAAATAGAATAAGAACTTGAAAATTAATTTAATTAACAAAAATAATGTTTTGAAATATATATATAGATGAAAAATTATAAATATTAATTATATTTAATAAGCCAAAAGTGTTTTAGAAAACATGGTTTCCAACCAATTAAGACAATGCATTTGAGTCTTTAATTTATGGAAAGTCTTATATCCCAATTGAAAATAGTCATTTTCTAAGTTGATTATTGTAACGCAAAGTATACAACCATGAGACCTAATTGACCAGTTGAGCTTGGGAAGTTATCATTTAAATGAGTTTTGAAATATAGTAAACTATTTCTTGCGTGAAGATCCAAACTCCAATGTTTTAGAGTGTGGGTGACTTTACATGACCTCATAATAACAAAGTTGTAGTTCTGCAAGGATGAATGTGTGTGGTTATGGTTAGATACAATTAATAGGTATTTGAAAGTTTTAAAATGAGAATATAAAACTTTGGCTTTACTACATTATTGGTCAAGGGACTAATTGAATTTTGTTAGCTATGTTTTTTCCTAGGGTAAAATTTGTGTTAATATTTATTGTTTATATTTGTTGTTGGTTACTATTAATTCTCTTATAGTAGTTTTTTTTTTTTTTTAACAATTGGTATTAGAATCAAATGTTGGCTTCATGGGGATTCCTTTGTTGACAATTGTTAGTGTGGTCACATGGATGGAGAGATCGACATAGGGTTTTGTTCATAGATCTAGACACAAGCTATGGTTGTGAGCTAGAAAAATATGGAATAACAATGTTGCATCAGTTTCAAAGCATAGCATGTGATAGATATCAAGGGGCTTGTGATTTTTATTCCATGCAGATAGAGAAAATTTCTTGGCTTAATTATTCAATAGGTTTATAACTATATCAGAGGAAGAAAATGAGAAGCATAAGGAGCACCACAAGAAGCTAGGATCCATGGTTACTGAATCCTATCTAGTACAAGAGGCATGAGCCAAAGAAGGATCCTTAGTGATGGAAGCTAAGATTAGAGGAGGAGGTTACCATCACAGTTGTTGTTCATAGTCGTTGGTATCCATTTCACGAGCACGTGGATGAACATGTGGAGTGAAAGCTAGATTGAGGAAATAAGGGTGGACTACCTAAATAATAGGCCATTGATCAATAAAGGAGCAAGAGGAAGAAGAGATATGTGAGGGAAAGGGAAATGCCTAAATTTGGTTCCTACTTTGATGATTCTAAGCTTAATGAAGGCATGACTACTAGGGATAATGCACATTTATTCCCTCTTAAATAAGAGTGATACCCTCACAATGAAATTATGATAGATTTTGAAGTGCATTATGTCCACAAAAGAGTCTATGGGTGAGATCATGAAGGCATTGGCATTCACACTCATGGAGGACAAGTATATTGTGTAGGGGAACTTCAAGCATGATGTCTATTGGGTTTCCAAAAACAGGTTGTGTCGAGGCTTAGTATAGGTGTTAGCAAGGACAATGTGGCAATTCTAAAATTTAAGACTTCTATGGTTAGTTAAAAGACAGTAAATGCCATGGTACGATTAGTGTTGTGATTTGGAAATTAGTGGAGGTCCTTTTTCCCGACAATGGAGGGAAAAAACTCTATGAAAAGCATAATCAACAGGTTAAGAAAATGGATGCTCTAACATCTATTGTAAAAAATTCTCATATTATGGCCCTTTCCCATGACAGTGAGAAAGAAATTAAGTGGTGAAAAGGAAAAATAAAGGGGAATCACTCTCATTTGAAGTAAAAGTATTATGGTCCACATAAATTAAGGGTAGAGTTCAAAGCAGAGTAGAGGGAAGTGGGGGAGAAATATTTATTTGAAGGTTAATTTCAAGATAATGTATTTTGGATACTTTTCTCTCTACAAATATTTTTAACTTTCATTTAGAACTATTTGATTATGTGTGTGAATATGTTTATCATCTATAGTTTCCTAATCATTTGGATATATTGAACAATGATGGACATATCCGTATCTTGATATATTATGAAGGATGTAAACACTTTATTTAATATATAGGTGTTCGTTTTATCTTGTTGAAAAAAAATCAAGATTGAGAAGGTAGCTATATCATCACGAATTGGTGCCAAGGGCATTGGTTATGGCGTGTATGATCATAGCGTAAGCAAAAACATGGAGGACAATAGACTATGGGATGTCTAAGAAAGTATGAGGTTCAGAGTATATTAAGGTTAGAGAATGGTGGCATTTGTTAGTGCTCACAAAAACAAAATTTGTTATAATGGAGTCACTTTTTAAATTGCATGTAAGTGGAGATTTCAATGTAAGACCTAATAAGGAACACATACCAATAAATCCTTGTGTAAGACCTAGGTGATAATGGGGCCATGCAGATGCCTTGATTGTAAACATTAAGGGGGGTAAGGGCTAAAGTGAGTGGAAACCCTAAGGGCTAAAGTGATTCTTACATAAAATTTGCCTAAGGGAAGAGTCTGATTCAATAGGGTCAAATGGTAGTGTTTTCAGGCAAATGGTTTAACACAACCGTGGTTTTCAAGCCATGGAATTCATGTAATGATGCCTTCAAAAGGATAGGTGAAGAAATTATTGTAATGGGCGAGGGGATGTGAGAGATGAGGTATCATTTGGATGGCTTGGCTAGATTTTTTTTTCTAAGTGACGCAGAAGCATCATCCCTAAGTAGCCCATTTTGATTAAGACACTGAAAAGGGGTCTTGAAATTTCCAAAGGGAAAATATTTTTCTCTCTAATTATGAACTTGTATAAATTAGAGTTAGCATAAATTTAGCATAGAGCCAAGTGTTATGATTCCAGATGATTCTTGGACTAGAAGGTTGCTAGTTTGTTGAGTAAGCTAATGTTTTATGGCCAGTTGGACCGGGGAAAATTGTCTTAGAAATGAAAATTGACTTTGGCTTGATGTCCCCAGCCATATATTGGTATGAATCTATAGTTAGTGAGGTGTAGAAGCATGCGTGGAAACGTGTCAGGAGGAAGGTCTCATTAAAATCATGGGTAGTAAGTTAGTTGTTAATGTTGCTTGTAAATATAAACATAGTTACCGATCAAATGGGAACTATTACCTCAAAATGAGTACTCTAGCCCAAAAACCCCAAAGAAACATGAAAAAACAACCCAAAAACTAAAATTGTGTATGCTAGAACGATGCCTTTTTTTAGGGTAAAGTTTCCACATTTTTTTTAAATGGAAGTAAAAACCATTTTTTTTTGCAAAATGGATGAAGAAAGCACCTTCAAAAAAAAAATTGTTGATGTTGGAACAAAAAAAAAATCGGGTTACAATTTTGACACTTTTTAGGAATGGAATTAAAGATAAAATATCAGGACTTTACAAAACTGTAAAATTCCAACAATTCTTAGACATGATGTTAAAGATAAAATATCATGTCTCAAATCCTAATAATTCCAACAATTTCCATCCATTTTGTTAAAGATAACATATCTTGACTTTAAAAAACCCTGAAATTGTAATTGCTTTCAACAATAGCATTAAAGATAAAATATCATAATTCAGAAAAAACTTAAGATTTTGACAAGTTTTCAACCATGTAATTACAAACCTTCAGTTTTTAACATATTTCAACCATGAAATTATGGACAAATTATATGACAAACAACTTTAAAAAATGAACAAGTAAATGAAAGATTCATTATTCCAAGAGTAATTTTTTTTTCAAAGGCTAAAACTATAGCTATTCTCAAATTCTAGCCTAAGACAACTAATCTTATTGCAACAAAATCATAAAAATCAACTATCAAAATGAAGTGTCCCTCTTAATGAGGCATTAAAATTTCAACAATTTTAAAACTATCTTATACCAAATGATAACAATAAATAATATTGTGGCAATATCATTGTATAATTTAACAAATCAATATTAATTTCTAATATTTAATTACTTTTAATCAAAATATCAACTTTCGTAGATTGAATATCACATATATTTTACTTTTGTAATTCATTATTGCATTCACCGGGGATTCACTAGATATTGTAGGTATCAATTTTTTCATTAACATTTTTCATACCTCTTTATATTTTTTCATTAACTTTAAGCTCCATTTTTTAATATTTTCCAATATGAAAACCCTTTACCCCTATATATCCCCCAATATATTATGTCATTTTTTCTTTAATATATACCCCCCAATATGAACCCACATGGTATGATATTGCCCCCCTAGTGAAGCCCCCCTGATTGCATTATGGATATTTTAAAGAGATGAATTCTTCATAGTTAAAGCATATAATCCAAAAAACATAGAAATGACCCATAACTTCATGTAAGATCATATGGAAGTCAAAATATTTATTTCAAGTTACCATGCAAACATCTCTAAAGACATGATTTCCTTTTAAGTAAAACATTAAATCCAACAAACATAGAAATGACTCATAACTTCATGTAAGATCATATGTAATTCAAAATATTTATTTCAAGTTACCATGCAAACATTTCTAAAGATATGTATTCTTGATAATTAAAAGATATAATACAACAAACATAGAAATGACTCATAACTTCATGTAAGATCATATGGAAGTAAAAATATTTATTTCAAGTTACCATGAAAACATAATTTAAATTAAATGTCTTAGACATTTATTCAAAATCATCCATAGGATATGGCACGCCATCAGAACCTACATCTTTAGATGAATGAATGGATGTAGATGAAGATATCCCATATTCTTCTCTTCATCAACTAGAGCCCCATCTGAGTCAACATGCATGCCTACCATTTCAGGTTTCAAAAGTATTCTAGATTTATGACTAGGTTTAGCAGACTCCAATCTCAACATTGTTCCTTCTAGTAGCAACTTCTTCAAAATCTCTATGGTCTTGAAGCACAAAGTTCCTCTCTTTGTTGAATTGAAGTCATAGACAAGTATGTCAGCATCCTCTAATTTTAAGAGGTATGTGCAATGATGATTTATAATTGTACCCTTTCTTTTTCTCTTTTCGCAAATTTGTTTATCAACTACCATCTCTGGCTTGTACACACCATTGAATGAGTGGGTATTTGTGGCATACCATTGTACCTCAATAGTTGTAATATCTTCATTTTCTTTAACAAATTTTATAACCTTCTCAATCTAAAATGGATAGCCAAGTGGATCCCCATCTACTAATACTGCTATCATGCAACCCTCCTTAACATTCTCAACAAAACCTCTGTAAAGGTCCTCCATGGCTTCACATTGTGCACGTGATCTTCTAGAACCAATATAGATTTCTCCTTCCTCTTCCTGTTCGGAATTAATATTGCCTTGAGATTGTTGTTGTTCAACAATGTGTCTTTCCTCCTGTCTGTTTGGAATATTTTGAGGCCAAATAAATGGAGACTTCAAAAGTGTATATTTATTTCTTGATATTGAAATGATATCACTTTGATCATTGAAAAAAGATTCCCACCAAACTGAGTTAGCAACATCAAAGCACTCATATGTATCTCTAATACATCTTTTTGTTTCTTCCAAGCATTCAGAATAATTTATCTCTCTCTTATGCCTTCGTGCATTATGGAGTTCAACCACTTATTTTAATAATATTATCTTTGATGCAAATATTAGATAATCGTGAATGAACTTAAAAAATGCTAAACCTAATGATGACCCCCATTTTGCAACAGTGGAATACTTCTTGCCCCATATAAGTGTTTTGCCATCAATTTTTTTGATACGAAATTGATGCTGGAAGCTAATGTCATTAAGTTGTCCAATTCATCTCTCCTCACCATGCGATCCTAGAATAAACCTTCACATGTCAATAGTTTCTTCCAGCACATCAAAAACAGGCTCTAGAATATATGGTTTCTTAATACATTCAATTAATGATGGCAAGCTCCCAACATTCTTCCTCCTCAATGTTACTAAAAAATGACTAAACATCTTATCAAGTGTGGCAAAAAATAAGGAAACCAACCTTTACCTTTTTAAAAATTCCCAATTGAACAAGCATGTTTAGATATCCAAAAAGAACTTGATTTTTGTTTTCACGGCTTGTGTTGTCCAATTGTAGATACAAAACTTCCTGAAGAGTACCATACCAATGAGAAAGCACATCATGGATTATAATTATGGTATGATTTGCATCATTATGAATATTTGGAGCTATGAAGTAAACCCTTAGCAAGATCTTCCCATTAAAGACCATACAACCAACCAAGTGAAACTGAATAAAATTTTCTTCCTGTAAATCTTTTGGTGCACAAACAAAATGTGGTAGAAGTGTTTTCTTTTGGTCCATACCATCAATTATCAAACCCAAATATTTATTTGGATTATCATAAAACTTTTTTTTATGCTTATACAATTTTTTTCTTTCACTTGTTTGTTGATTGTGATGCTCTTGAAGTGCTTTGACAATGGAATCTACACATAAAATAAAAGAAATCTATTAATAAATATATTTTCATAGTTGATAACTATCCAATTTTTAAAAATAATGTTATGAATGCATACCTCTTTCTGCCCCTTGACATTTATCCCTTTTTTATTTAAGAGAAGCACATGTACCGCAAATCACCATCCTTCTCTTCTTAGGAATATGAACATTGTTTGAATTTGTTCTTCCATATCCTTGTCAAATATGAATATGTAATAAAATTACCATCTCCTTCAACACCTTCTGCATATTCTCTATATAAGCTATAGATTTCTCATCTTGAGAAATTATCTGGAATATGTATTGTGTATTTATTTGGCATACATTCTGCATGCTTGGAAAATAATTTTTTCATCCATGACATTGCAGTAATTGTTGATGGTCCAACCTCTCTTTTATAACGTACCTTGGAATAATATGTAGGGTATTTTTCCAGTCTTTCTTAGATTCTTGACAAATGAATATTACCAATTGAATGCAACATTTTGAAAGTATTTCTACAGATCAATACATTCCCAATATGATAATTATAACCTTCTAGTGTAGATTGCATGCAACCCACTAAAAATGATTTTTTCATGCTTTTATTCATTGACAAATATTTCTTCCTTTGATCCAAAGCAAGCTTGAAATCCATATGTTTCAAGAAATCCTTTCGACAACATTCACTTAAAATCAGATCACGGATAGAACATATACTTGTGAGATATTATGTCCTAACACTTATATAACTAGAATATTTTGGATTGATATGAAAATGTCTACTCCTACTCCTAGATACAAAATTTGCTTGCAACATCTCCCTCATTTCATTATTCTCTGCAAAATCATTTTTATCATCATTAGGAGAAATATTATACTGACGAACATAGTTAGAAAATTCATCACCATCATTTCATGGAAAATATTCATTACCATCCTCACTTGAACGAAATTATTCACTACCAACATCTACACTTTTGAAATCCTGACTCAGACGAAATTCTTCACCATCTACATCCCTGCTTTTTAAAACCTCCCTTGGAGGATTCAATTC
Source organism: Pinus tabuliformis (assembly GCA_031772625.1). NCBI lineage: Eukaryota > Viridiplantae > Streptophyta > Pinopsida > Pinales > Pinaceae > Pinus > Pinus tabuliformis. The sequence continues at coordinate 853,627,407 of CM062817.1, read as the reverse complement.
GTCATCACCATGACTACCTTTGAAACACTCACTTAGAGGAAATTCATTATTCACATATGTTCCTCTAAAATTATCGTTTACAAGAAATTCTTCATCCTCCCCTTCATCACTGGTGCTCGCATAATCCTTAGGATTATGACTAAGTGGAAAGAATGACTCTCTATTCATTGTCAAATTATCATTTGCACGAAATTCTTCATCTTCTCGTTCATTAATGGTGGTCTCATAATCCTTGGGATTAGGAATAAGTGCAAAATTTGAATTTCAATTTAATGGACATTCTTCATCCTCCCCTTCGTAACTGGTGCTCTCATAATCCTTAAGATTAGGAATAATTGGAAACTCTGAATCTCTATTTACTGGAAATTTTTCATCCTCGCCCTCCCCTTCTTTAGTGGCGTTCTCATAATCCTTATGATTAGGATTATGTGGAAAATTTGACTCTTAAACTTCTTCACCCCAACCCTTCATCAGTGGTGCTCTCATAATCCTTAGGATTAAGACTATGTGGAGAATTTGACTATGGAAATTCTTCATCCCCCCCTTCATCAGTGATGCTCTCATAATCCTTAGGATTATGAATATGTGTAAACTTTTACTCTGCAAATTCTTTATCCCCCCGCTTCATCAGTGGTGCTCTCATAATCCTTAGGATTTGGAATATGTGGAAACTTTGACTATGTAAATTATTCATCCCCTCTTCATCAATGGTGCTCTCATAATCCTTAGGATTAGGACTATGTGGAAAATTTGATTCTGCAAATTCATCATCCCCCCTTCATTAGTGGTTCTCTCATAATCCTTAGGATTAAGAATATGTGGAAAGTTTGACCCTGGAAATTCTTCATCCCCCCTTTTATCAGTGGTGCTCTCATAATCCTTAGGATTAAGACTATGTGGAAACTTTGACTCTGGAAATTATTCATCCCCCCCCTTCATCAGTGGTGCTCTCATAATCCTTAGGATTAGGAATATGTGAAAACTTTGACTCTAGAAATTCTTCATCCCCCCCTTCATCAGTGGTGCTCCCATAATCCTTAGGATTAGGAGGAAGTGGAAAAATTGACTCTCTATTCACAGGAAAAAAAAATTACTGCCCTTCATCAATGCTGCTCTCGTCATCCTTAGGATTAAGACCAAATGGAAATTTTGTCTCTCTATCCATAGTGAAAGAAGCCTGTTACATTAATCAAAATGAATAGAGTTGTTTCATGATGAAGATGTTGATGCTAAAGAAAGAAAAACTTCACTATCAGAAGAATCCACGACCTTCAACAAAAATATGTTGAGTGATACAAATGCACTCTCTCCCAAAGGAAATTTATAGCTTAGAGATTGAAAATTTCCCTCTAAAGTCCCCCCCAAATTTTTTTGCTGAAAATTTTCCCTCCATAGTCCCCCCCAAAAAGCTTTCGTTGAAAATTTTCCCTACAAAAATTTCGTTTTGAAATATTTCCCTCCAAAATTTTCATCTATAATTTACTTTTTTCCCATAGGAAAGAACTAAGTTGATCAACCCCAAAGGGGATCAAGCCCCGCGGCCTACTAGTTGAGCCTAACCGCAAGGGCATCGAGGAGAATTGACCTTGTGACCTCCCGATTGGCGAGGTACTTTAACAACGGGGATTCGACCAGATGAGCTAACACTTGGGGCTCATCTATAATTTACTTGAAAACATATTACTAAACTTTTGGTCTTGAAAAAATTCACCCTTGTTTCTATTCAAAAAATTGACAAATTTTTCATTTAATGCATTTCTTTGAAATTAAAATATTTTTTCTATTTGAATTACTTAACATTGACTATGTAACTAAATTAATTTTTATAATTAATATTTTATTTTTATCCCACAATGAATGAAAACTAACATAAAGCTATAATATTAACTATAAATTATTTTTTAAAATTTTAAGTTTATTCCCACATTCAAGAAACGCTAAAACAATCCCATAATCATCATTATAAAATAACATTCATTGTTTCTATTCATCACATCACACCAAGTCTTTTGGGTCTTGTTAAAAAGTTTAGAGTGATTAGGAGCTGCATTTTCATCGATAACACATTCAACAAGGGTTTTATGCATCTTAAAGGTTAGTTTTCTTTCTATTTTGACTATTTACGATGTTGGATGTGTTGTAGCATTTTTTGGTTTTGATAAGTTAGAATAAATTAGACAAAAAATGAAAATATATTTACAAAATGTTAAGATAGGATATGGAAAAAAAGAACGCTGAATAAAAAATGCTAGGAAAATATTTTTATGTCCATATCAAAAAAAATCTTAGTGTAGATGCCCTAAAAAAGGAAGGCAAAAAATAAAATGTTAGGTTAGACAGAAAAGAAAAAGAAATCAACTCTGAAAGTGTTACAAATCTAAATGCCACTACTTTGTTCTAAATTCATTTTGAAAAATAATAGTTGTGTGCAGTTTGTTTAGATGCCACACTAGGTTATTTTATCCAATTATACAGTTTAATCATAATTGGATTTGTTTTAAATTGATTTTCATAGGTAGAAAATAAATTGGCTCAACAGTTTAATCTGAGCCAGTGGAAGAAATAATGTATAGAGATAGATTGTTCATGAAAATAAAAGATTGGGTTGCTAGTTCAAATGCACTTTGGAAGGATAAGTAAAAATGTTAGGAATAGAAGGGTAGGTAGAAATGTGAAAATTTGAAATGTTGAAATGGTTATTTCCTAAGTATCGCATCACATCGAATCATTCATCAATGAATAAACCATTGGGCAGAAGAAAATCTGATGTGCGATATGCAATATCGCTGTCAACCATCAGATGACTGTTGATTCCTAACCATAGGATCATATCACATCACATCATTCATAACTGCATGAACCATTGGGCAGAGGAAAGTGCGATGTGCGATATGCTATCACTTCATTCATTAAATCACTTGGACCCACAGTCACCACGTCCCCCTGTCATATCATGACCCCACCATTCATTCCCCACTTATATATGTTAAAATCCCTCCACCTCACCTCTCATCCCGTACACTCCTCCATAATCACACAACCCACACTCCCTTTCGGCCCTCATTCATTGGCCAAAGTTTATCAGCGGGGGGGGGAAGAAATAGGAAGTTTTCTATACTGCCCACTTAAACAACCTTATCCGCATTTTAGTGTTTCGGGACTCAAAATCGTGAAATAACTTACCACCTAAACTTACTCCCGAACGCGATTTTCATCCAACCATTTACTGCTACTCCCACATCATCATCCACATCCACTCCTCTGTCTAATCAACCACTGCCACTTATCTCCTCCTGCCTCATCCCTCTCCTACTTACAATTTCATCCCACGCCTTCCTTCTACATCCGCATCATCTCCTACATCCATGTCATTTGCCATATGCTAAAGGTCATGCAGGTTCAAGAGGTGGAATCAAGTGATAGCTTGATAAGTATGTTGAGGTGTGCTGCGGGGAAGCAATGAGCATGAAGGTTAATTAAAGCCCAACCCCCGCAGTTGACCATGACGTTGGCATGGTTGACCACAATGTGTGGCTTGAAATCACTACGGGGGTTCAACCTCGTTGAAAGCTCTCGTACATTTTTTACCCCCGCAGTGAGCTCCCAAAGCTTTCTGCCCCACGTCACCTACACATCACGTTTCACTGCATATCTCCTTTTCGCTCATATTGGTATTAACTTTTAATTTAATATATTAAATCCCTGAAATACCCATTCCCGTATATTATTAAGTCTTTTTACATAAACATCCCGAAACCTTGTTTTGACTATAAAACTATGTATTTCACCCAAAACCCATTAACTTATCGATTCATGATAAAATTAATTAAAACTTCGTTAATCATCTCGATCGCCTAATCTGAGTTTAAACCCGTAATTAACCCGTTGGGCCCATCCATTTCTCTTCCCTTTTTCCTTCACGCTACTTTATTGCCTCACCACCATTAGATCAAAGGCGCTCTCATCCAACGCACCACATCCATATTAGGTTGGCTCGATGACCGAACCTCACCCGCTTGATAAGGTGGTTTTGTGCCAACCCCTAGTGCTACATGTCAACCAATGGACTAGATTAGGTGACCCTCTCTAAAAACCACCTTCGCCACAAAAGCGATTTGATGACACCACTTACCACTCCATTGTATTCCTGAATGCGGTATTCCTTATTCACTTTGCTTTGTGCCAAAACTTTGGAAAGTTGAATGTTTACCTATTTAAACGTTATAGCCCCACCTTCGCTCTTTTTGCCCATTTACACATAAAAACCTGTATAACCCTCTTGCACCACCCTAAGCCTCTGCAACCCATATAACCATTGTTTACCTTCCGATAATGCTCCAGACTCCTTCCATAGACCTTTCAACTCAAAATGAAGCCATTTCGGCCCTCCCTGCCAACCTCTATTTTTCTTAACATTTGTTGTGTTTTGTAGGTGATCATATGAAACTTGTGATTCCAGGTTTACAAGAAAATGAATTCAAAAGCATGCATACAGTTAAAGGACAAATGCTACGATCAAAATCCAAACTACCTGATGCTGAGACATAAAAGTTAAATGACTTGCTATTGAAATATACAGTAAAAACTTGAAATGTACAATAAAGGTAAAATGACACAGTAAAGGATATTCACAGAGGTCAAAGTGTGTCAGATGAAAGATCATAAGTGAACATGACATCCAACGTAAAGATCAAACAGACAAGCAGCTTAAAAGACAAAATATAAAAAACCAAAGCCAATAGAACCTAAATAATAGGGACAACAAGAAGCAGTTCAATAGCTGTCTCTATCTTCTTGAATGAAGATTCTTCCTTTTCCCATAATAAATCCTTAAACAGTTTAAGATATTTTCTTATTTTCTATAAATAACTCCTTTCTCGAGTTATCAAAGGGTTCATTGTTCATTGGTCATTACTCACTATTCAGCTTTGAACTTGGTTGCACCCTTGAAGAAGCATTTCTAGACATCTGATGTAATTAATCTTTCTGGATCATTAATACGAAGCAAAGGATTCTGAATTCTGCTTTGTGTAGTTTGTGTTATCTTGTTAGGCCCCTATACTATTAGTGTAACCCCTTATTGTTATTAGTACAACCCCCTTATTATATTGATGTACCCATGTAGTGCCCATATTGTTACTATTGTGCTCCATAAGAAGCCCACTATTGTTATTATTGTGCCCTTACATTATTATTGTTATGTCAGCTTTGATTATGTTATGACCCCTTAGACGCCTATATATAGAAAGGAGGCCTTTTCATTTGTATCATCCAAGAATTTTTCATTTATGTAATGTAAAGGAGGTTTCCCCCTTGAAGAGGCTGAATTCTAATGCGTTTATCTATCTTTTCTATCTTTTCTTGAGCTGGTTTCATAACACTTGGTATCAGAGCTTTGGATTCTAGGGTTTCGCTGCTCCAAACAGGTCATCGTGGCATTTTCGCTATAACTTTTTTTCTGTGACGTTTCAGAAGTCGCAAAAAAAACTCATTTGAGAAGAAATCGCACTAAACCTTGGGTCTGAATTTTAGAGCTTTTCGCTTGATATTTGCTGAGATATGATCTGAGGAAGTTGGTATTTTTGCAGACTCCTGAATTACATTCAAAACAGGTGACCTGGGGAAAATCGTCATAACTTTCTCTCTGGGGATCAGATTGAAATTTCGTAAGAAGGTACAAATAGAGGACGGACTATAGTTTCTTGTATATCTTTTTCAGAACCAAAGATAGAAAATTTTACACGTAGTACTTCATACAAGTTCGCTCTTCTGGAAAGGTCTATAATCAAGTCATCTTGGGAGATTGTGCATAACTCTTTCTTGGAGAATCCAATTTGGATCAGACTGGTGGCATTGGAAAGAGGACATAGAGGGCTACTATAGGTAGCAATTTCAGAACTTAAATATCCGAAATTACAGAGTTACAGTCGTTTCAAGATCGAGGTCCTAAAATCAAGAAAAAGCAAGATGAGGAAGTTTGATGGCAAGGATCCGGTAAATTGGATACTTCAGATGGAGCAATATTTTGACCTACATGGTGTACCACTGTTACAAAAGATATGTATTGCATCTTCATATTTAGAACCAGATCAATTTTTATGGTACAAAGGGCTTTGTTCTCGTAAACAGCTTGTTACGTGGTCAATTCTCACGGAGGAAATGATAGCACATTATGAGGATACAAAGAGCAACACCTTCTTTAGAGCAACACCACAACAATTGGAAAGAGTAAAAGGGCTTTGTGACATATTGGAAAGTAAAATTATGGCAACAAGGAAGTCTACCCCTCACAACTATAAAGATGGAAGTGTTGTTTCTTCTAGCCTTCCACAACCTACAAGGGTTACGCCACAACAATTGGAAGAAAAAAGAGAAAAAGGGCTCTGTTACAATTGTGATAGCAAATGCACTAAAGGTCATAAGTGTGCTGAGAAGAAATTATTTTACATATAATATGAAGAGGAGGAAGAAAAGGATCAAGAAACATCAAAAGAAGAATATATACACCAGGACACCACCCCAGAGAAAGAAGAAATGAATCAGACCATATCTTGTAAAGCATTGGCAAGAATTACCACTCCTCAAACTCTCAAGATAGAAGGACATATCAAGAAGAAAGAGGTGCAAGAAGTGAAAGATCACATCGAGAAAGAAGAAATGAATCCAACCATATCTTGTAATTCGTTGGTCAAAATTACTACGCCTCAAACTACCAAGATAGAAGGACGTATCAAAAAGAAAAATGTTCAAGAAGTGAAAGATCACATTGAGCATCAAGAAATGAATCCGACCATATCTTGTAAAGGATTGGAAGAAATTACCACTCCTCAAACTCTAGAGAGAGAATGACATATCAAGAAGAAAAAGGTTCAAGTAGTGAAAGATCACTTCAAGCATCAACAACAAGTTCTCCAAATTTTAAAGGATAATGCCACTTCAGTGCAAAATCAAACGAAACAACAGGTAGATCAACATTGTAGTGAAAAATGTTTTGATTGGGTATTTTTACTGCTACATCTCAAGCAAGCTATTTATGAGAAGGAAATGTTGGCAATACTACATGCACTTAAAAAATGGTGACCTTACCGAATGGGAAGACTCTTCAAGGATGAGGATATGGAAGCATTGTTTTGTGCTATTTCTATTATCCAACCAGATTGGATAAAAGAAGCAAAGCATGAATGGAAGAAGGATGAAGAAGTATGGCCACTTATTCAAAAGTTGCAAAATATCCCAATTCAAACAATATTGCCAAAAATTGAAGAGGAAGGAAAAATCATATTGGAACCTAGAGCAGTCACAGAAATAAGAACCCGACAGCTACGAAATCGATCAATTTCAGAGTATCTCATCAAGTGGAAGAACTTACCTGTTGAAGGTTCCACATGGGAGGACAAGAATTTTATACAGAAGCATCAAGAACTACTCAAGCGTTGAGGACAACACTTTCTAAAGGAGAGGGGCATGTTAGGCCCCTATACTATTAGTGTAACCCCTTATTGTTATTAGTACAACCCCATTATTATATTGATGTACCCATGTAGTGCCCATATTGTTACTATTGTGCCCCATAAGAAGCCCACTATTGTTATTATTGTGCCCTTACATTATTATTGTTATGTCGGCTCTGATTATGTTATGACCCCTTAGACTCCTATATATAGAAAGGAGATTTTTTCATTTGTATCATCCAATAATTATTCATTTATGTAATGTAAAGGAAGTTTCCCCCTCGAAGAGGCTGAATTCTAAGGCGTTGATCTATCTTTTCTATCTTTTCTTGAGCTGGTTCCATAACATATCTTGTAAGTTTTTTCAGTAATCAGTCATTATGTTTTTCTTTATATGGTTATGACTTATAGAGATAACTAGGTAGGAATAATTGTATTTCAATTTATTCCTATAAACTTTTGAAGTGATAATCTATAAAGAGAATGGATTAATGAACTATCTGTTTAATTAATTCCCTCTAATCAATAAATCATCAACATCTTTTGTAAGCTTAAGTATATTGCCTTGAACCTTTGAAACATTGTTTAAAAGGTTTTCAAACTTGTGATTGTTTAATTTTCAGTCTGGAAATTGTGATAATCATATTATTTTTGTGTTTTCTGCTCACCATCACACAAAGCTATTTCACTGTGTAAATCTTTATAGCAGCCCTTTGCTGATATATTAATATTATTCAAAGGATTAAGTATTTCAATTCTATATCTGTTTCATTCATTGGTCCTCCAAAATTAAAACAAAACCCCCAAAACAACTATCTTAGATGCTCTGGCATTAATAGCTGACCACTATTATCTCAGAGGTATAATAGGATGTTTAGTCATATTCAATCCAATATTTTCCACCATTTCTAGGGAAACGAGATTGCCAGTGCTTCCACTATCAATCACTACCTTGTATCACTTCCCTTTTAATTTGCACATAGTCTTAAACAAGGACCTTATTTGGGTTGGTTTAACTCTTTGTTTAGCTGGTTTCAATAAGACTTTATTTTCCTGCATATTTTTTTTCCCTCAGGTGCTTGCACTTTTGTTGCTTCTAGTTGAACTATGTATGCACCGCAATGTAACATATTCTCATTCTTCGGACGCTCAAAATATTTGTGACCTATTTTTCCACATTTGGAACACTGGTAAATAGTGTCTCTACTTCTTCTCTACCTCTTTGGTAAGGTCTTCCTCCTCTAGTGCCACCTTCTTTCTCTGGCTTCGCTTGTTGTTTTGAGTTACCTACATCATTATTTTGAGTTGGAAGACTTCCTCTTCTAGTTTCCTATCCTTTTCCTTTGGAAAAACCATGCCCTCTACGTGCGTTTTGATTTCTTTCTATCTCTTCTTGTGCCTTCAAGGCCTACTGGTATGCTTCTTCGATGGTCCTTGGTGAAAGCATGTTGATTTCATCTTGAATATCCATTATTAAGCCATTAATATATTTTTCTATTTTTTTGAGGTATCTTCCATGTAACCTGCTCTCAAGTTAACTTTGTAAAATTCTTTGGTATATTCTTTTACTATTGGTGACCTTTGATTGAGGTTTTCCATATTCCTATAGAGAGTTAACTAGTAATCTTTTGGTAAGAAATTAATCTTCATCTTAACCACCATTGTTATGTTCCTATACAAATAGGTGTCATATTTCATGATTGAATTGATGAGCTATGTAATATGTTCATACCTTTTCTTGTTGCAAAGGTTTTCCATATTTTCAAAAAATCAAAAAATTTAAAAAATGTAAAGAGGGTATACCCTAAAAGAAAAATCAAAGGGTAAAAAGAATAAGATGGGCAAAAAATGAGAAGAAATGAACGCCAAACAAATAGACCAGGAAAGTGTGCAAGTCTAAATGCCACTACTATTTCATTTTCTGTAATAAGATATTGTATGCAGCTCGTCACTTATGCCACAATTCATGAATAGTCAAATATTTTAAGCTTGACTAGTTCATATTTTCAATTTCATGTTGTAGAAGTAGAGAATAATATCTGACCAAACAGTTTAATCTTGGCAGATTAGTAGATAGGTAGATTGAATGAAAGGAGCTCAAGAGTTTAATATGAGCCCTTGGATCAAATAAGGCTAGACTTAGATAGATACCTACATGTAAAGAAAAGAAAGTGTGATAAGGGTTTGCCAGTTTAAGTGCACCCTAATAAAGAAGGAAAAATGTCGGGCTAAAGTAGGTAGGGTAGGTAGATGATGTTGCAGAATCACATGTGATGGATAATGTCTCTAAATGTGTTAATCTTTCACTTTCATCACAAGGCCAAGGCATACAGTACATTGAAAGCATCTCACGCAAAGCAAAGTCAGCATAATTAACTCCCCTTCTCATTTTCCCTAATTATTCACTAATTTCCCCAAAGTACTAAGGTATTTGCTAAATTGGAGGGGCTCAGAGCATTTCTCTGACTTCTGGAGGGACTAGACCCTCGGCCCAATAATTTAAAAAGCCTAAGTACTTAAAACTATTCATAAAACATTCATTCACTTTCATAAGTCTTTTCTTAATTAAAATCCTATTTTACTTAGGAAAATTACATAATACCCCATAAAAACCCCTTTTCACCTTAGCCTAAGTTTAAAATACACACTTAAATGTTTTTTTTACTTGGCGCTTTTTCATTACATTACCGTATTAACTATTAACTTATATTATATAACTCCCGCACAAAAATTCACCCTTTTCCCGTATTATTCAAATATATTAAAAAAAACCCAAATTACTATATATCCCGCCCCTTTGGTTAATTATAATCGTAAATCATACTTAAATAGGATTAACTAGTTAACCCATAATTAGTTAACAGCCTAATCCCCCCGCTGCATCAATCGGATTAATTAACCCCCACGGTTAATTAAGAACCCCTCATCCAATCATAACACCCACGATATGATTAAATAACTCCTAATTTTGTCAAGCCCGCAGTAATTAAACTCTGCCGCACTACGTCTCCCGTCAACCATTCAATCACGCCCCCATCATCCGACAGTTGTTATTGATATCGCGCTACCCTTGGTGACCACACGTTAACTCGCGAACACCAAGCGATTTTTACACTGTACCACCACCACGCGTCAAGCAACCAATGGAATCACTGGTCCAAGGTCCATTACTGCCCTTCTCCAAAAGCGGTGCGATAGATCCCTCTTACCGCCTACCTGCTACGCGACAAAACATCTACTATTCAGTTCGTGCCATATTTTGAAAGTTTGCCCATTAAAGTTCAAACCCCAAGAACCCAGGTTTTCTTGTCCTTCACCTATTCTACTATGTAAACTTATGTAACCCATATGCACCACCTGAAGCCTCTGTTAACCGATTCGAGCATGGTTTACCTCCCGAAAAGAATTTTGGACTCACTCCAGAGACCTTTCAAGCTCAAATGAAACCTTTTCAACCTCCCCTGCAAGCCAATGCTTTCTTAATAGTTTGTTTTGTTTTACAGATGATCAAAAGACCACAGCCTTGGATAAACAGTCTTAATACTAGTCATAAGACCTATTTACTCCAAGATTGTTATCAGGTCTATTCAAATAGAGATGGAAGGTAAAAGGACACAATAAAGAAAAATTAAAGTGTATCAGGGTTAATGAGTATCAATTGAAGACCAAGTCAAGTAAATCAACTAGCATGAAGATAAACAGAAAGGAAGACAGTTACAAAACAGAACATACAAATTCATCACAAAGTGAAGACATATGAAAAATAGAGCGGTAAAAGTAAAAAGTAAACAGTAAATAGTAAAAGTAAACATGAAGAAATTGAGGGTTAGACAAAGATGAAAACACTTTCACCAGCTACAATAAAGTTTATCCAAAGTAAAAGTGAAAAACATTCCAAATAAGTTTAAGGTTAAAAGATGAAATTAGAGCAAAAATGGTACATTCTTCAAAAATTTCCTGTTGAAGTCATAGTTTTGCAGAAACTAATGTGGCTAATCCAAGAAGTATTTCAAGAAACTAGAAGAGGTTTTTGTTTTTAACGGGCCAAGCTCCAAAAACATATCTCACCTTTTACACAGGTATTACCAAGAGGGAGATAAGTGCATATCTTCACAGCCTATTTGTCAGTTTGTGCAAAGTCCTGTTTTTGACATCTTTTTGCAGAGAATATTGTGAACAGCTGGAGATAAATTTTGGGAAACTGAAAGAGAATTATTTCAAAAACATTAATATCTACAAAAAACTCTTTCACTTTTTACATATTTATCATGGATTGAGATATACAAGTGTATCATTGGACCCTAAGTTTGTAGAATTTCTGGGGCAGAATGCACAAAGGAAGGATGCAATTAGTGACTGGGCCTCATCATCAACTAAGAGTTGCTATCAAATTCAACTTTCTCTTGTTTGTCACCATAAATCCATAGAAATAGTTCCAAATAGATTCATTAGTTTTGAATTTCCTTTATTTAAGTTCTATTAATGTAAATAGTTGGAGATATCTGTGAAACGAATCTTGATATTTTTTCAAGATATTTCAGTTTACAATTAGTATAAATACTTCTTCATTTGAAGTATTTTGGGTGGATTCATATACATTGCTATAATATTGGTTATTTTGGAATCAAATGCTGATTGGATCAACCTTTTGTATGGCTTTCTAGATAAAGAATCAATGCAAAGGACTTTCCACAGATTTCTCGAATCAAACACCGGGTCAATAAGTTCTCTATACCTTGTGTTTTAAAGTTTTCCTTGTTTCTTATATCATCTATGTTTCACATCTGAATGATAAACAAAAAAGTGTAATTCAGAATATGCTTGATTGCACTCTGTCTTCAATCGTTATTATTCTTTATGTTTTCTTCTGAATTAGAATAAACAATGAAACCTTAATTGCTCCTGTTTTCTATTTCGTTCACTTTGATTATTAATTAAAGAATACTTAACTGCTCTTTATTAGTAATCAATTCAAGTTCCCTTTTTCAAATAGGTTGAAGGATTCTTAACTGCTCTTCACCCCTTTTGAAACCATTCCATTTATTCCAAATCTTTGTTTGTTCCCTGTTTGACCATCTTGCTCTGTAAAACCATCATTTGTTAAGAAACCTAATCCAGTTAAGCCACTCTCTTTGACTCCATTAGACCAATGGCCTAAACTAGCCAATCATACCCCTCTGCTATTGAATCTCACCACCCAAACTCAAACAAAACTCCTAAACTTCATAACTGGCCTAATATCTTTCAAAACAATGCTAAAAATCAAAGAGAGAGCCCTCTCTGGGTGTAGATTGGCTAGAATCTGTATCTAAAAGATTGGTTTGTGGTTACCTCAGCCCCCTTTCCCATTCTTACAACTTTTGGGAAAACCTGAGTGATAACATAGTGGTGACTCCACTGGGGATCTGAATAATTTGTTTGTTACTATTGTTTACTTTATAAACTACAGACAGAGCCTGAAATTAGCCAGGTAGCCTTTGAACTGCTCTTGCTTTGCAATTGCATAAGTAAGTGAATGCTGCTTCAGTCTATCTTCGGCCTAGTTTATGGATTGAACATCTGGTTTTAAATACTTGATCAGTTCCTCATGTCAAATAAATCTTTAAGAAAGTTTAAATCTCATATCTAAAGCCTCTTAAAGAAATCATAGAATTTGTTTTGAAAATTCATAAAAAGTAAAATAATTATAAAATACTCAACATTTGGCTTCCTGGAGAACTAACTTTTTCTTTATAATTGTTTTACAGGTTTAGATCTAATCTATGATGGTGGACAGGGATCAGACACACAAAGGTTAAAATCATCCACCTGGAAACTCCACATCAATTTCACAACTAAGAATCCACTGGAGGAACGAACCTGAAAGAACAATATGAAAAGATCATGCTTTTAACTTGGATTGTTATCCAAGATATTATGTTCTTTCTAAATTGATAGAGTTTTCCAATGTATTTTGTATTTTAGAGAAGATTTTAGATTAATTTTTTAATTATTCTCTTTTTAAAAATTGTAAATATAAAATATCCTTGCACATGTGAGCATCATTCTTCTGACTCTTTTGATGATCATTTTCCAATCAAGAAGCCTCAAACTGTCAAGACTCCATTGTTCAAATATTCAGAGTTCCAAATTTCAGAGAAATTCCACAACCAAATAATCCATACTCCAAAGCATTAATAGTGAGACAGGATGAGCGGGTTTGTGGAAAATCTTTCATTTGATGAAATTTTAAATGAATTCAGGGATGAGTTTTCAAAATTTCAGCTTGATGAAGATTTTTTAAGAGTTGTATTTATAAGTGTCAAAATAATAAAATACTCTCATGAAACTAAAATGTGTTTTCTTAATTTAGTTGTTAAAAAATATGAAAATGAAATTAAACTTTTGCATTCTCAAATTCAGTCATATAATTTCTAAGATCCTAAAGAATTGTTATAAAATCTTCCTTCTCCAAACCATGAGGAAATTGTACTACCTTTTGATTTGCAGATTGAGGATGATTATGCTTTCAAGAGAAAGAGTGAAGAATTAGTTGTAGGGTTTAGTATTGAGGATACAACTGATAAATTAGACAATGAAGGCCCAGAAGAAACCATCACACTTTATGCTTTTGTTGATGCTATAGCAGGTTATATGGAGGTTCTTCTCAACTCAAATTCTTTAACATGTTTTCTCTATGAGGACCAAATACATCAACAGTGGCCTTTATATATCACAATTTTGATTATGTGGGTACATGATCAAATTATGCTTTCGATTTCACTGACAATCATTCAAGCAGTTCATTTGTTTCTGCAGTTGCTTGATTGGCTTCATTGACATTTTTGTATTATTTAATTCAACCTGATTTTCAATAATATAAAGTAGGTAGGATTTCAGTTTGATTTAATTCAGTTTTCAGTAGATTACAAAATAAATCCTTAAAGATTTGAATCCAATCAAAAGGCCCTATGTTCTTGATGACTTACTAATTTGGTTTGAAGGTTGCAGCACCTTTTAGTTTCAGGTTAGATCTCAAGTTGTGCAGGAAAAAGTTAAAAAGATTTTTGATAAAAAGACCAAGACTGAAGATTCTTACCTAATTTGCAAGGTTCTCAAGTGGGATTCAAGTAGGAAGAATAAAGGTTTGGTGTTTATTGGATAGTAACTTGTTGGATTTGAAGCTCGAAGAGAAGGCCCAAAGCTTCAGAAGTATCACTGTCATACATACAATAAAACAACAAGCAGAAGAAGATTGCAGAATGCAGTCAAAGTCATTCAGAGGCCATATGATCTACCATTTTTTACTTTCCACCACGAAAAGCCATCCCCAAGTGGAGCCAGTGTTATGCTCCTATACCAATAGGTGTCATATTTCATGATTGACTTGATGAGCTATGTAATATGTTCATACTTTTTCTTGTTGCAAAGGTTTTCCATATTTTCAAAAGATCAAAAAATTTAAAAAATGTAAAGAGGGTATACCCTAAAAGAAAAATGAAAGGGTAAAAAGAATAAGATGGTAAAAAAATGAGAAGAAATGAACGCCAAACAAATAGACCAGGAAAGTGTGCAATTCTAAATGCCACTAGTATTTAATTTTCTGTAATAAGTAATTGTGTGCAGCTTGTCACTTATGCCACAATTCATGAATAGTCAAATAGTTTAAGGTTGAGTAGTTCATATTTCAATTTCATGTTGTAGAAGTAGAGAATAATATCTGACCAAATAGTTTAATCTTGGTAGATTAGTAGATAGGTAGAGTGAATGAAAGGAGCTTAAGAGTTTAATTTGAGCCCTTGGAAGAAATAAGGCTAGACATAAATAGATATCTACATGTAAAGAAAAGAAAGTGTGATAAGGGTTTGCCAGTTTAAGTGCACCCTAATAAAGAAGAAAAAATGTCAGGCTAAAGTAGGTAGGGTAGGTAGATGATGTTGCAGAATCACATGTGATGGATAATGTCTCTAAATGTGTTAATCTTTCACTTTCATCACAAGGCCAAGGCATACAGTACATTGAAAGCATCTCAAGCAAAGCAAAGTCAGCATAATTAACTCCCCTTCTCATTTTCTCTAATTATTCACTAATTTCCCCTGAGTACTAAGGTATTTGCTAAATTGGAGGGGCTCCGAGCATTTCTCTGACTTATGGAGGGACTAGACCCTCGGCCCAATAATTTAAAAAGCCTAAGTATTTAAAACTATTCATAAACCATTCATTCACTTTCATAAGTCTTTTCTTAAGTAAAATTCTATTTTACTTAGGAAAATTACATAATACCCCATAAAAGCCCTTTTTCACCTTAGCCTAAGTTTAGAATACACACTTTAATGTTTTTTTTACTTGGTGTTTTTTCGTTACATTACCATATTAACTATTAACTTATATTATATAACTCCCACACAAAAATTCACCCTTTTCCCGTATTATTTAAATATATTAAAAAACCCCCAAATTACTATATATCCCACCCCTTTGGTTTATTATAACTGTAAATCATACTTAAATAGGATTAACTAATTAACCCATAACTAGTTAACAACCTAATCCCCCCATTGCATCAATTAGATTAATTAACCCCCACGGTTGATTAAGAACCCTTCATCCAATCATAACACCCCCGATATCATTAAATAACTCCTAATTATGTCGGGCCTCCCACAGTTAAACTCCGCCACACCATGTCTCCCATCAACCGTCCGATCACACCCCCATCATCTGATGGTTGTTATTGGTATCGCGTGACCCTTGGTGACCACGTGTTAGCTCGCAAACACCAAGCGGTTTTTACACTGTACCACCACCACGCGTCAAGCAACCAATGGAATCACTAGTCTGAGGTCCATTACTGCCCTTCTCCAAAAGCGGTGTGATAGATCCCTCTTACCGCCTGCTTGCTACGTGACAAACCATCTACTGTTCAGTTCGCGCCATATTTTGAAAGTTTTCCCTTTAAATTTCAAACCCCAATAACACAGGTTTTCTTGTCCTCCACCCATTCTACTATGTAAACTTATGTAACCCTCTACGCCACCTGAAGCCTTTTTTAACTGATTCGAGCATGGTTTACCTTCCGAAAAGCATTCTGGACTCACTCCAGAGACCTTTCAAGCTTAAATGAAACATTTTCAACCTCCTCTGCAAGCCAATGCTTTCTTAATAGTTTGTTTTGTTTTACAGATGATAAGAATACGACAACCTTAGATAAACAGTCTTAATACTAGTCATAATACGTATTTACTCCAAGATTGTTATCAGGTCTATTCAAATAGAGATGGAAGGTAAAAGGACACAATAAAGAATAGTTAAAGTGTATCAGGGTTAACGAGTATCAGATTGAAGGCCAAGTCAAGTAAATCAACTAGCATGAAGATAAATAGCAAGGAAGACAGTTACAAAACAGAACATACAAATTCATGACAAAGTGAAGACAGATGAAAAATAGAGCGGTAAAAGTAAAAAAGTAAACAGTAAACAGTAAAAGTAAACATGAAGACATTGAGGTTTAAACAAAGATGAAAACACTTTCACCAGCTACAGTGAAGTTTATCCAAAGTAAAAGTGAAAAAAATTCAAAAGAAGTTTAAGGTTAAAAGATGAAATTAGAGCAAAAATGGTACATTCTTTAGAAATTTCATGTGTAAGTCATAGTTTTCTAGAAACTATTGTCATTAATCCAAGAAATATTGCGGGAAACTGGAAGAGGTTTTTGTTTCTAACAGGCCAAGCTACAAAAACCCATCTCACCTTTTATACAGGTATTACTAAGAGGGAGACAAGTGCATGTCTTCACAGCCTATTTTTTAGTTTGTGCAAAGTCTTGTTTTTGACATCTTTTTGCATAGAATATTGTGAATAGCTGGAGATACATTTTCGGAACTTGAGAGAGGTTTATTTCAAAAACATTCTTATCTACAAAAACATTTTTCACTTTTCACATATCTATCATGGATTGAGATATAAAAGTGTATCATGGGACCTTAAGTTTTCAGAATTTATGGGGCAGAATGCACAAAGGAAGGATGCAGTTAGTGACTGGGATGCCTCATCATCAACTAAGAGTTGCTATCAAATTCGACTTTCTCTTGTTTGTCACCATAAATCCATAGGAAAAGTGCCAAATAGATTCATTAGTTTTGAATGTCCTTTATTTAAGTTCTATTAATGTAAACAGTTGGAGATATTTGTGAAACTAATCTTGATATTTTTTCAAGATATTCCCGTTTACAATTAGTATAAATACTTCTTCATTTGAAGTATTTTGGGTGGATTCGTATACATTGCTGTAATATTGGCTATTTTGGAATAAAGTGTTGATTGGACCAAACTTTTGTATGGCTTGCTGGATAAAGAATCAATGCAAAGGGCTTTCCACACATTTCTCGAATCAAACACCAGATCAATAAGTCCTCTATACCTTGTGTTTTAAAGATTTCCTTGTTTCTTATATCATCTATGTTTCACATCTAAATGATAAACAAAAAAGAGTAATTCGGAATATGCTTGATTACACTCTATCTTCAATTGTTATTATTCTTTATGTTTTCTTCTGAATTAGAATAAACAGTGAAACCTTAATTGCTCTTGTTTTCTATTTTGTTCACTTTGATTATTAATTAAAGAATACTTAACTGCTCTTTATTAGTAATAAATTCAAGTTCCCTTTTTCAAATAGGTTGGAGGATTCTTAACTTCTCTTCACCCCTTTTGAAACCATTCCATTTATTCCAAATCTTTGTTTGTTCCCTGTTTGACCATCTTGCTCTATAAAACCATCCTTTGTTAAGAAGCCTAATCTAGTTAAGCCATTCTCTTTGACTCCATTATCCCAATGGCCTAAACTAGCCAGTCCTACCACTCTGCTATTGAATTTCACTACCCAAACTAAAAAAAAACTCGTAAACTTCATAACTAGCCTAATATCTTTCAAAACAATGCTAAAACTCAAAGAGAGAGCCCTCTTTGGATACAAATTGGCTAGAATCTGTATCTAAAATATTGTTTTGTGGTTACTTTGGCCCCCTTTCCCATTCTTAAAACTTTTGGGAAAACCTGAGTGATAACAACCATCGTGTCCCATCTTTTGATCAATGGATTATTCTTATTTGTACTTTCATCTTACACAGTGTCCCACCATAGTGCAACATGACCTTTCAACCTTTTTATTGCAAAATTCACCCGTATGTCATCACCCATATCTTAATATTCAAAATACTTATCTAACTCATTTATCTAATCAAAAAAACATTCAACTACCAGGCTTCTGTCATAGGTTGATAGTTTAGGTGCTGGTCTTGAACTTGAGCCTAACAATGATCTCAATAATTTGACTTTCAAAAGTTCCTCAATAGGTGCTTCCCCTTCTTCCTCAACTTCTTCTTCAGGTTCACTAATATCTCCAGCCTCAAGATCTCATTGTCTTCCTACCTCCATGGCCTCTAAATGAGCTTGCAATTTCCTTATCCGTTCTATGAGTTTTTTGTTAACCACAGGTCTGCCTCCTCAATATCGTGTTGTTCTTGCTCGTAGATCCATCTTCTCTTACACTATAAACTGCATCAACCATGCCAAAAGGTTTTCTGTAATACCATAGATTGGTGCAATGGGTATGCTAAAAGGAGATTTCAAATCGAAACATAGTCCTCTAATTTTTATTTTTAATTTTTGTAGTCGCTAGAAGATGGGATTACTTAACATCTATCCAAATTTCTTTTTTATTAATTATATTTATTGTTATTTACCAATTTCTCATTGTTAGTCTTATTTAGCCCTAATTTTCTAATTAATCAATTAATTTATTTATTTAATTAATAAATTTATAATCTTAATTTTATTTATTTATTTATTAATCAAATGTTAATCTTTGGTTATTATTAATTGTTTTAGTTTATAAATTGACTAATTTTATTTAGAATTAATTAAAATTAATATGATTAAATAATTAAATTAAATTAATTAATTTTGATTTAATTAATCTAATTAAATTTAATTAAAATTAATTAAGTAATAAATTTATAATTCTTTCTATTGTTTTTATTTTTATTTAATTAATTTAAATTTAATTGATTAATTACTTAATTTTTATTTTATTATTGTTATTTATCATTTTTATTATTTAACTTATAAAGCCCTAATTGTCTAATTAATCAATTAATTAATTAATTTATAATCTTTATTTTATTTTAGTTAATTTTCTAGGTTATTATTAATTATTTGAGTAATTTTGTTTAATTTCTATTTTTATTTAGAATTAATTAAAATTGATTTAATTAATATAATTAATCAAATTAAAATTAATTTAATTTAATTAATTTTGATTTAATTAATTAAATTTAATAAAATTAATTCATTAAATTATTATTATGAAAACCCTTGATACTATGCTTCCAAAGACCTGGAGGGGTTTATTTGTCTGATCAGGGGAAGCCAATTTCCGCTAATTTCACTCCCATTGTCCCTGTTGAGGTTCTGAGGAAATTTCATAATTTCGATAGCCTCTCTGATTTTTCTTTCATGATAATTATCCTCTCTTGCAATTATTTTAGCGTCTTCCAAACACACATGATGTTTGGTATTGGACGAGTGTTCTGCAAGGGCTGATAGCTATCTTCATGCTGACTCTTACCATCATCCTTCCCAAAAATCTGGCGTCTTAAACACTCTCGTTGTTAGGGCTTTCAGGATTTCTGACCCGGATCACCTAAAGGAAGAGATTGAACACTTAACCCTTGCAGAACACTCGTCCAATACCAAACATCATGTGTGTTTGGAAGATGCTAAAATAATTGCAAGAGAGGATAATTATCATAACAGAAAAATCAGAGAGGCTATCGAAATTATGAAATTTCCTTAGAACCTCAACAAGGACAATGGGAGT
This sequence comes from Pinus tabuliformis, assembly GCA_031772625.1. Lineage (NCBI taxonomy): Eukaryota > Viridiplantae > Streptophyta > Pinopsida > Pinales > Pinaceae > Pinus > Pinus tabuliformis. The sequence continues at coordinate 853,607,097 of CM062817.1, read as the reverse complement.
GATATTAGCGGAAATTGGCTTCCCCTGATTAGACAAATAAACCCCTCTAGGTCTTTGGAAGCATAGTATCAAGGGTTTTCATAATAATAATTTAACGAAGTAATTTTATTAAATTTAATTAATTAAATTAAATTAAATTAATTTTAATTTGATTAATTATATTAATTAAATCAATTTTAATTAATTCTAAATAAAAATAGAAATTAAACAAAATTACTCAAATAATTAATAATAACCTAGAAAATTAACTAAAATAAAATAAAGATTATAAATTAATTAATTAATTAATTGATTAATTAGACAATTAGGGCTTTATAAGTTAAATAATAAAAATGATAAATAACAATAATAAAATAAAAATTAAGTAATTAATCAATTAAATTTAAATTAATTAATTAAATAAAAATAAAAACAATAGAAAGAATTATAAATTTATTACTTAATTAATTTTAATTAATTTTAATTAGATTAATTAAATCAAAATTAATTAATTTAATTTAATTATTTAATTATATTAATTTTAATTAATTCTAAATAAAATTTAATAAAATTAGTCAATTTATAAACTAAAACAATTAATAATAACCAAAGATTAACATTTGATTAATAAATAAATAAATAAAATTAAGATTATAAATTTATTAATTAAATAAATAAGTTAATTAATTGATTAATTAGAAAATTAGGGCTAAATAGGACTAACAATGAGAAATTGGTAAATACAATAAATATAATTAATAAAAAAGAAATTTGGATAGAATTAATTAAAATTAAATTAATTAATTAATCAATTAATTTAAACTAATTAAATAAAAATAAAAACAATTAAATAAAAATAAAAACAATAAAAAGGAATTATAAAATAAATAAATTAAAATTATTTATAATTCAAACATATCAATTAAAATATTTTTAGGTTATAGGTAAAGCAATGGGAATAAATAATTAATTAATTAAATTTTTTTATAAAACTATTATAAAAATAAAATAATAATAAATATATAAAAATATAAAAATAAAAATAAACAAGAAATCATATATATAAATGTCGGCTTCTTTATAAAAATTAGGGATCTAGGTTTATTTATACCTAGGTCGGAAGACTCTTCTCTCAATAAGCTTTCATTCATATTCTTTCTGATTTAGTCCTGATGATGGATCCCCTTTGGGGTTTGAAATATCGACAAAATAAGCACGAAACTGTGGATAATCCGGATCATGCCACTGTAGTTATATGATTAACTCATTTCTCATATTGATGAGAAATTTGATTGGTCGAGGAAATATGAACGATATGTGAATATATCAATGTAACAGAAGAAAATTCACAAGATTTGGAATAGTGGATTAGCAAAATATGGTTGTGTTCCAAAGGTTTTTTATTTAAGAGAAATTGTTTATTTGTGTGAAAAAAAAAAATTGATTCAAGAACAAGAAAAAATATGCTAGGAGTGATGAACATTCCTTTGAATCCCAAGGCATTTAGATGGTTACTCAAGTTACCAAAACTAAACAAGTGTTTTAAATTGTCTGACGGGGATAACTCCCTGAAGCCAAAACCAAGCGAGATTGACATTATTCAAGAATTCATTTCCCCAACTTTTGAGGTTCCTTCCTATCCTTCTCATCTAGACATATCTTTGTTTAAATAACCATTTAGGGACTTCTGTTGGCTCTTTATCTATGTGATGGGCCAAGAAACTACAACAAATGTTCCAAAATGCATTTTCTATATGCTTTATCACTCATAAAAAAATAATTGTATATTTGACTGCACTAATGCCATTTCCAATGAATTAGATTTTTAGTTAGTTATTTTATCAAAAAGCAATATATTCTTTATGATTTCATATCTGATAAAAATGCTTGTGTTAAGCCACGTGTTTGACAATTTACCCTCTAATCCTAAATTCAATTTTGGCGAGGAACCAATGTAGTTATGGTATCCTATATTATGGAAGCATACAACTTCTTTAAATTTTTGTTTAATTGAATATGTGTTTGTAAAGCAAGTCTATTGCATGTAATTGAAGAAGAGCCTCCTCAAAATATTTGTAGAGGCTCAAGTTTTCCTACCTGGAAAAGGGGAGTATGAGGAAAGGGAAAGTAATACGGTACTTCAAACTTATGGTTTTGAATATAGGCCATTGTTGTTGTTGTCGAGGTTTTTTCTAGATAGATATTTTGTTGCTAAAGTATGCAGGCAATATCGTCATTGGCTAGTTACATTTGAACAGAAAAAAGAAAAAACAATTTATTTCTTTTCCATTTACTATTGGAAAAGTCACTGTGAATAATATGACTCATGCTATTGATATTACAAAGTCTTTAACTCCTTTAACTTAAGTGAAGCTTAAGCCATTTAATGCTTTGATCCAAAACATATTTTTAGGGAACACCTAGAGTCTATTAGGTACAGGAACTTGTTTCCAAAAAACAGAGAGCAGAGCGAGGAAAATCACAGTGCACCAACAAAAAATAAATAATTTCTAATAGGTGTTGAAGAGATGGCTGAAAAAGAGATCATTAGCATGGGAGGTAGATAAAAGAAAAAGGCACAAATCAAAAAAGGAAAAAAACTAGTACAAGTGAGAGAGGTGTTCACAGTGGGATATTAAATGGTGGTGATGATGAAGAGCCTCTTCATAGAGTAACTCAAAAAAGATCGCACACGACTGAATCAATTAGATCCAAGAGTTTGCGTAAAACAAGGAGTATTGAATAGGCTATGAACATGGAAGTTGACAACGCTATATTACTTGATTGGGTTAATACTTGCTTGCAAGAAAGTCAGAAAATGATGGAGAAAATTACCGTCGAGGTCACTACTTTCGATGACTGCCCTTTCACATTGCAAGATGCAAATTATGATAGGGGAAGTAAGAGATTAAGGATTGAAAGAGTGCATGTGTGAAACAAAATGATTATTGGTTGAGCATAAATGGTTGTTGATCTATATGGGGTTGTAACCTCAACGCTCATTAAATTGTAGCAAGCTATTGGGGACATGCTTACAAAGTCTATTAGCTGACAAGAAGCAGAAAATATGAAAATGAAGGGAAGAATAAAATAGCTAGAAGATGCTCTGAGCCTGTGTCCTGTGTTGTCGACTACATTTGCAATATGCTGACCGCCATTGGAAATTTATGCTCCCATAACATCCCATAGAATTCATAAACCCATCAATATTCTTAATGCAATGAAATCATATATTATTAGTAATATATGTATGAAATATTGTAAGTTATTGAATCTTCATGGCAAGAAACTTTTGATCTACGACATTTGTTGTAGAGAATTAAGCCATCTTTCAAGTGGGTCAAAAGTGAGCTCAAAGGAGATAGAGAATTTGTAGACAATGATTTACTAAATTTTAGTTGCAAGATGTACTGTCTGATCTAGAAAAAGAGAAACAAGGAATCTTAGATGTTGATAAGATGAAGTGGATTAAAGCTGCATGGTCTGACAAAATTAGAACATTAGAAAAAGAGAAACAAGGATTCTTAGATTTTGATCAGATGGAGTGAATCAAAGCTGCATGGTCTGAGAAAATTAGAACATTAGAGAACATTATTTCTGAATGTGGAAGCATAGAAAATAGAAGAGTTGATGTGTATCTCAAGGCAATAGCCATTGTTTTGGATTTAAACAACACATGCATTACATACGAGTCTGGATTAATTTTGAAAGACAGGTTGATGCCTGAATTGTAGAAGCTAAAAGAGATAAAGACAACAAAGTTTGATAATATAACTGATTTTACTGCAGAGTAACTTAGAAAATGGCTAATTACTTTTGTTAATGTTAACGAAGATTTCTCTGCCTTGGATTCACAATTACAAGAAGAAGCTAGAGATATTGAAGAGGAAATATTCAATGAACGTGTTAGAAAGGAGATTATTGTCGTTTTGATGAAAGATTTCATTAAAGCTAAAGTAAAGGAATTCCTTGGATAAATCATGATTCCGAGAGACAACCAACAGATAAAGAATGCTGGGCTATGCTTTTGCATATTATAAGTGTTTTAATATTTTGGAATAATTGTTTTTATGTTTATAGTGTTTAGTTATTGAATTTTTATGGGTGCGTTGTCATGAAATAATCTAATTCCTAAATGTGGTTTCTTATTTTCTTTTGCAGGTGCCTTTTTTAGATTACAGTCCACAGGAGCCCAATCCCAGTCCCCATTGGGATGAATGCATTTAAATTTTCGATTTAAGTATTAGGATTTTGATAAATTCTTTACACAACAAAGACTATTTTTCTGGATCATGACTCTGTAATCCTTGTTTCAATTCTGATTACTGTGTATTCCAATTCCCAGTCCTTTTACCAATTACATAAAGAATTTTGAGATAATGTTTTGCATGGGATGATGTATAGGTATAAATTTTGGGACGTTATGCAAAATAATACTAATTGAACATGTGTTTTCCAGTATTTTCTTTGAGATTTAATATATTAGCTAATGTTCTGTAATTCATAACAATTAAAATGAATTTATGTTTACTTTGTTCTAATACTAAAACTGTTTACCAATTATATAAAAAAATCTTAGATAATATTTTGCATATGAAATTTCATAGCTATGGATTTTGTATCGTTCTCCAAGAACATTGATCGAACATTGGATTATGTACTATGCTTTTGAGCTTTTATATTCTACGTATAATGACCTATAATTGATGATAATGAAAATGAACATTTAGCGAGAGTTTTGGTTCTCAAATATCTATTGAATTTGTAATGTTTATTTTAATCATAGCTAAATTTGATTATGAATACAATTGTTGTTACTGTAACCGTGTTGATTATTGTTCAAGGCTTCTCAAGCACAAAGACTGATTACTCTGTTCCACTTCTCTTTATTTATGAATGCACGTATAGAAGCCAAAGTTGTAGGAATCAATGATTCCTTATGCATAGATTTCATTTTGCGGGGCTTAGAAGGAAAGCTTTCATTGTGCAGAGTAAGCTTCTTCCTCATAGTGAAAGATCCGCACAAGAAAATCTCCACACAATGAAACTTTCCATATGAATAAATCAAATTTGTTTAACAATAAATTTTATCAATTTCTAAAAAACAACGACTTATGAGACAATAAATTATTTTTCTCAAGTTGAAATCAAGACCACATAATAATACATTAAGCAATGGGTTTTATTTTTCAAAGCAATGTGTAAAAACTCCATATTTCATGTTGCAATATTCTATGATAAATTAGTCTTTGTAAGCCTAATTTAGTTGTACACATGTACATTTTCTTTTCGTAAAGAAAATAATAATTTAAAGAACTTGTGCTAGATGTAGAAGTCTATTTCATTGTGCGGAGATTTTCTTATGTGGAGCTTACATTAAAACTTTCATTGTGTAGATGAAGCTTCCTTTGCACAATGAAAGCTTTTATTTAAAAACTATAAACTTAAAAATCATAAATATAAATTAAATTAATTTAAATTTATGATGAAATAAATTTTATTTAATAATAAATTTTATTAATTGCAAAAAACAATTAATAATATTGTTATGAAAGAAAATTCATACATTATTGAATGCATGTAGGGAAGCTTTCACCTAGAAAACTAAGAACCATAATTGTAGCAACCTATTTCATTGTGCAGAGCTTTCATTACACAAAGGAAGCTTATCTCTGTTTTAATTGGATACTAAGTTTCTTCTTAAAGTTTTAATAATTTCATGTACATGTTATAAAGTTCCCTCTACAACATCGTCCCACATTATTAATTGATTAATAATATGTATTTTTGTGCAGAAGAAGCATGTATGAAAATATGATTGAAACATTGCGAAGAAAATAAGTGTTTTTTGCTTTGTAGACCCGTTCTGTCGCACAACATTACTTGTTTAAACACATTAACAACAATTAATTTAATTTTGCATGATAATAATAAATATTTAATGCACAAATGTCGTTATTCACACGTTCGCACTAGGCACAAAATGTTAGATATGCATTTTATCGTAATTTGAAAAATCTTTGTTTCAACAATTGTTTTGGCCATTTGTTGTTATTGTCACATCCGCAATTCCACACTATGTGAAATGGAAGGAAACTCTGCCTAGTTTTTTCCACACCTATGAATTTCACACATGTGGATAATCAACAATCTCTTAGAATTTTCCTAGAAAATTATAATATTCCTTGTAATGAATGCGGAAGAAGCACACTACAAACAAAAAAAACACAAAACTACAAACTAGCATTATGTACAGCCAAAAAAACTTTCATTGTATGGAGTGCGCTTTCCGTATTTTCATCTACCACATATTGACATAAACTAAATACTAAGATGTTTTAGCATTCTTTAGGAAAATAAGTGAATCCTGACATTATTTGGGTTTGTGTGGGATTATGGCGTTGGTGTACAAATGCTTTTACAATCGAAAAATATAAGTTTCTTGAAGGAAAGCAATCTTGTGGCAGGACGATTTGTAATGTCCCCATTTTGTGTTTCCCTTATGATGCAGTTATGATGGATTTCCAGGGTGTGTGATGGCCAGATCACAGGAGCTATATTACGTCATCATAGGCATCATAGGGGTTTTGAGGAGTTTTATGGCGGTCGATAAGGATCACTCATTGTATTTCATCGTTAGGGTCAGTTCATCACAACTTATTCTTGGTTCCACTGCGTTCCAACTATAACAACATCGAGTTAAAAGTTCATGTAATAAAGTTAATAAAGGAAAAATAATACCAAGGTCATGGGACATCTATTCCAAACTTAATGTTGGGAAAAAAATCCTAGTGGGTGTCACTTTCGATTTATTATGGCTAAGGGGAAATTGGCAAAGGCATTGAAAAGGAAAAGAGACAATATTTGGCATTTATTTATGAAAATAATGGAAAATTGGAGAAAGGGAAGGTGAAAGGTCACATAATTGCATGTGAGGAAAATTGAAGGAAAATGAAGACAATAGAGGCCTTAATAATAAAAAGTCTTATGAGGATCAGTTCATAGAGTTTTGTCAGTTCAATTTTGGAGCTCTCTCTATCCTCTCATACTCTTGCAAACTTAGAGAATTCTTGGATCACTTTAGCATTGAGAAAGGAAGGCAAAGGAAGGGAAAGAAAGCAAATGAAAGAAAGGATTAAGCAAGGAAGGATTGGATCAAGTGGCTACAATGAGATTGCTTGGAAAGTATCGAGTTGCATGTATGATTTCCTCTAGTTTTGGCATGCATGGGATATGCATGTGTGTATTTGGTTCTCTTGTTTTCATTGGCATGATTTTTTCTAGGTATGACAATGGTTTTAGCCTTACCTTTCCAGTTCCTGGATAGCCATGGTGTGATGGGATTCATTCTTGGTTGAGCTTTGGATTGCTGGAAGGTTTTGGATCCGGGTGAGCTGGTCTTAGGAAAATCCCAAGGGTTGGGAGTGGAGATGGTTTTCTCTGAGAAGCCCTCAATAGGTGGATGGAGACAAGAAAATTCCTCAAGGGACGATGAAGGAATTCTGAGGCAACCAAGCTTGATTTGGTTTTGTGGTCTTCGAACCAGTTTAGGTGAGATCATGATAGTGTGAGGGTGGAGGTGGTTTAACCTCTAGATTCCCTTGGTCGTTTATGTCTTGATTTATCCCATGAGATCCCACATTTGTGCTTGGAATATGGCATGGGGCTGATGGATGAAAGAAAGATTTATTTCAAACCAATATGTGGTCGGGTGGTACGTGGAATTCCCTGACTTGGTTGGATTTTGCATATATTAATAAGAGCTCTTTTCCTCTTGTATTTTGTGATTAAATGTTCTTTCTGTGATGTGGCTTTGATGGTTGTTATATCACTGTTATTACTTTGGTTATATGCTGGTTATAAGCATGGTTTTATGAAATATTATAGTTATGACTCTTATCATGTTTTGATTGGTAAATGAATGGTTATTGAATGCATGACCTAATAGATGTTATTTAGCTATTGTGAGAGGGCATTAGACCTTCTTGACGATTCTAAGATAAGTATCAAACCCCTATGTTCAGATATGCATTCATGACTTGTAGATTTCATGTTAATTATATATTTTACGAAATGTCTGTCATGGTTAGGCCTAGCTAGGTCAAGTTATTGACTAATTTTTGTATGAATGGTTTTGTATTGATTTTATATATTATTCTAGAAAGTCTCATTAAGTTCAAGTCTTAAAAAGGTGGCTCAAATTTTGGGGTCGCATGCTTAGAACTAGGAAATATGGACTGCAATCGCTAGAAGGCACAATTACCCATGCGTCTAGAGGGTCACAATCACTGGCTTCCCTTTTTATCCAAGCGACTAAGAGTCTAGGTCAGTAAAAAGGCAAGTTAGCTCAGGGTTTAGGCACCTAGAGTGGTTTTTTAGCTCCTCGGGGTCCTGTAGCTCCTAAGGAAGGTCAGTAAAGTTTCAATTTTTCAATTCCACTTCCTTAACTATATTTAGGAGGTTGAGTCATTTCATAATAGCCCTCAACTCAAGTTTACCTCAACAAGCTGGTGAAAGTGGGTAAATGTGGGGGCGGGGGGGGTAGTTACAGATTGGTATCAGAGCGTGGTTCAACACTTGGACTAGATAGGATAGATACATGTTGTTATGCAAGCATTGTTATGGTTATGGTTGTCGTGCATGAAGTCATGGTATGCCATTTATCTCACCATGATGTTGTTGGTATGTTATGTTGTTGATATCCTGGCTGAGATAGAGTAGGAGTTCATATTATCGAAGAGAGTTTGCATCACTAGACCTCAGGGTAAGAGAAAAGTGTCATATAGGTTTGTATGTTGGGCATGTAGGTATGTTGGTTAATTTTTTTTATAAGAATTATGGTTATGTACATGATTTTCATTCTATTGTTGTCATGGTTACATTCATGATAAATGCTCGTTGATCAGTGTGGTCATATGTACATGCGTCAGTTAGTCATGAATGGTAGAAACTTCTTGTTATATGCATTACGATCATACACATGATGATTATGTTTATTTCATTTAAGATATTGATGTTATATGTATCATTCTAATCTGGATTTGCCTATGCAAATTGTTACAGTTATGACATTCATGTATGATTCGATATACTTGTGATATTATGTCATACTAATTTGTATAGATTTTTGCAGATGTGGTATCCTCCGTTGGGATACATTATGGTATGAGTTTGATTATTCCATCTATTTGGTTTATTTAACATGGTATCTTTATAGGTTATTTGGATGTCTGATTGATTTTATAATATGAGTATGTGTCTATAAGATTTCATGAAGGAATGATATTCTTTTAAGAGGGTTGTACTAATACAATATCCGCTGAGACAACTGATATGAACTTGAGTGCAAGTAGATTCTAGTTGTAGCACTATGACTAATGAATGTGAGTTGATTATGACATGGTTGTTAGTCTTGGTAAAGTTTGATTTCAAATTAATAGATATGATTTCTTGATATATGGAAAAGGTGACTGGCATGTGTGAACAGTTGCAGGGAAACATGTTTGGTATTAGCATGACAAGGTAACAATTAATTTGTTTATATAACTAACAACTAGGTAATGTGATAGCACATAATAAGACTCAATTGCAGCAAGGAAAAAATTTAAAAGATTGGAATTGGGTGAGAATTTCCCTTGGCTATGTTTGGAAACCACAATTCCAAAAGAATGAGTGCTTTGCATACAGGAAGTCTTCTTAACCTTGATTTTGTTTGACATTATGTGGATATTTGCTAGATTCATGAACATGTATTTGATAGGTGTAAAAGTTGGTTTCCAATTATGGTTGGATTCGTCAGGGAATTGGAGTCCCTTAAGAGATGATATATGTACGTGTTGGGTACAACAAGGTAAGGTAATTGATATATTGTTATGTTTATTTATGGACTGACAATTATGTGTTTATGGCAGTATGATGCAGTGGATTTCTTGGTAGAAGAAACTTCCATGAGATATTGAATAAGTCTCAGGTTGAGATTCCATTGGAAGCATTGGGAACCCATGGGGATTGAGTCATGGTGTTTGTTGCTAGTTTTGTGCTTTCAGTGCTTTTGGATTTGTTTGTGTTTGACTTGCAGTTTTTTTGTGTCTCGTGCATGGCAATGCCACTTTGTTTGTAATGTCATATTGCTATTAGCTTTCATGGTATTCTTCTTGTTCGTTTCTCTTCCTTACCTTTTATGTTTTGAGGGTCTTAGGACTTGGTCAAGGAAGAAGAAGTTAATGGATCTCAGAGAGAGCTGAATGAAACCCAACTGGTAATGTAACACCCGGATGGATCCCGGTGCATATATAAGGGAAACTAAAGGCAAGAGTATGTGTTAGTTTGATTGGTTGAGTCCATTGGGGTAAATGGATAGTGGCATGGAAATCATGAGAAAGGTAACAGGAAAGGAAAAGTAAATGTATTTGAGGTGTTAGATTCCTTAGCTATGTTGGGAACTATTATTCTCAATGTTGTGCATGTCGTGCATGGATAAAGGGAGTTATCTTAACCTAGACCTTATCATATCTGATAATTATGTTGTGATCATGAATATGTTGATGTCTATATATGTATATGTGTATATATGTATGTCATTATTTGAGAGGGTCGTCAGGGATCATGATTATTTTATGCTAATGACTATATATGTATATATGTTTGTATGTCATTTTCTGTTAGGTTCATCAGGGATCATGATTGTTTTATGCTAATGTTTATATTTATATATGTATGTACGTATATCGTTGTCTGATAGGGTCACCAGGGATCATTCTTGTGGATGAATGATTTTTTATGTAGGTGAATGACATGAAGAGGTTCCTAGTATTATCAGGAATCAAGTGGGAAGAGTAACACTGACAGATCTATGAGGTTATGTTGCGGGACACATCAACTGAATGAAATTAGTTTGATTTGTGGAATCTTGGGACAAGCATGGATATTAAAATACACTAAAAGCAAGGTTGTTTGGTAGAGACAGTGTGATCTCTGGATGTACAATACTACTATTGTATATATGTTGTACATGTTGTACCTATGGTGTTGCATACATGTGGTACTGAGTACAGGTTGTACATATGGTGTGTGTGCATGTTGCATATGCGGTGTTGTGTACATATGGTTTTGTGTACATGTTTCATATGCAGTGTTTGGTACATGTTGTATATGCACTGTTGTGTACATATGGTGTCATGTACATGTGGTATATGTGGCGTTGTGTACATATGGCGTTGTGTACATGTTGTATAAGTGGTGTTGTGTATGTATGGTGTTGTGCGCATGTTGTATACGCGGTGTTGTCTACATATGGTACTATGTACATGTTGTATATGCGGTGTTGTGTACATATGGTGGTATGTGCACGATTGTACACATGGTGTTATGTACATGTGTTGTGTGCATGTTGTACATGTGGTTTTGTATACATGTTGTACATGTGGTGTTGTGTGCTGTTACGGGTAAATTCACCCTAGGGTCTTGGGTTAAGAACCCCAACAGAGTGGAGGGCTTACAACATAAAGAGGCATGCAAACAAACAATCCTAATAGTTAAACTACTGAAGTAGGAAGAAGAGGTATTACCCAGAGTTCCTACGTTTGAGGTCGTTCTCGTAGGGTCCAAACCCTCTGCTTCTTCCAGTGCTTTAAAACCTGCAACTCATTCAAGCAAAGCATATACAACACTAGTAATAGAAAGCATGTTCATGATATAGGTGTTAGGTCATATAAGCATGTAAGAAAATAAGCATTACCATAATATTCCTAAGAAAATCATAACATAGATTAATGCATTAAGACCTTAAATATCAGGAAAAAAACAACACCTCTTTATTGATGTAAAATAAAAAGTACAGAAGAACTACAACATGAGTTGTCTGTCGGCTCTATGCAAAACTATCCTCCGGATCCGTCCTACCTAGACCTCAGCAATCCTCCTCCATTAGTATACACAAGGATGTCATAAAGGGATGAAGGACATCTTGAGAAGGAAACAAAGGTTTCCTATGACTTGGGAGTGCAGAAGGCACAAGGATTTCTTCAAACTTGATCAGGGATGTAATCAACTATAATATCAATATCCAATATTTTCTCTCCCCCTTAGGCCTTCCCATGGAGGTCTATTTATACTTCTCCAAATTAGTTTTTCAGTTGGGAAACAGTTGGGCCACAGGCTACAGTAGGTGAGTAATAGGTAAAACCCGTAAACTCCACCTGAATTTAAGGATATTATATATTTTTTAATGTTTTAACACATATACGCGGGTTGGGTATAGATTGACCCACGTGTACACGCTTTTTATACAGGGAAAAAAATGTATGGGATTTAAAACATTGTTTTTTAGAATTTGGACCAAGTCTGGAAGGGAAGGGTTGCCCTAGGCCATAACATAGAGAATCAAATCTACCAAGGGTGGTAAATGGTGATATAACATATGCCTCCTAATATATGAGGTCAAAAGGGGTACATGATGACGAAAATGTATTAAGTGTGTCGAAGGAATCATGCCAAGACCTGAGAGGAGTTCACCAAAATTTAGCCTACCAAGCCAGTGGAAGAGATCAGAAAGAAAGCTGTTGTCTGAGGCAGGCATACCCATGCTCAGAGATAATAAATCATGTCCGCATATCAAATACAAAAGCGGATCCAATATGTATACAAGTATAAAAGGACTGAAAATACATAGTGGATCATCCGATCATATCCATAGAAGTACATGTCTCAATATCACATATAAAGAACTGATCAATGATGCTGAAGTAGAAAGATGATCACTGAAATCATAAAGATGATCCAAAAATTACTAAGTCAAATAGTGGAACAAATGGTACTAAACAAAACTCGGGTGCCAACATATAGGATGTCGTTGTAAGGAATTGCAACATATAAGGTGAATGGTGTTGCTGGCAGAAACAGGAGGAACTCGCAAGTGAACCAACAAATGTTGATGCAAACCCAAGGTCTTCACTGACTACCGTGGTACATTTCGACACAATGGGAATAAATGATCTAAAGTTGACCATGTGAGAAATTGTTTGATTACTGATCATTGATGTATACCGTTAACAAACGCAAGACTACTCACCGATAACGATGATGAGAGCCAAGGTACCCAGTACAATCTAACAAGTGCGAATAAATGAGATGAAGTCGAACACTTGGAAGAATCTATCAATCAGGAGACAATGATGTTTTCTCATATTCGATAGAAAAGGTGTCTGCCACTAATGAATGAAAACCCTAAGGTACTGCCAAATGGACTCTAGACCTTGTTCCCAGAGCAATGAGTTGAAGTCGATGGGAAACAATCTGCTGGAAGGAAGGCATTAAGGCATCCTTCATCAATCCGACATGAGTGTAACCCGTAGGCCAATAATGTGGAAAGAATTGAATGAAGAAAGATGTAGTAACCCAAACAAAGCACATTTCCGGTGTACACAAGATGTAGCTAGCGTACGATAGAAACCCTCTAAACCAACCAATAATGAAACCTGACACAGAGATGAGGAATCCACCAATAGGGTCAAATGGAAACCAAGGTACTGCATGAATCCCAAAGTGTGATAATGAAATCTGACGTCGAACACAAGGGAAACCACTCAGTCAAAGACCCATGATATTGATCGATTTTGAGCACAAGGTGACCTATCAATAATGAAAATAGGGCTAGGGTGCAGCTCTAGGTCTACTCTTAGAGAAATTTGTCGTAGTCGATAAGAGAAAGACCTACCAACAAGAAGTCAATGGAGACTTTCTCAAACCAGCACGAGCAAAGGACCAAATAGCTAATGTGATAGTGAACATGACTCTGACAACCAGGGATGGCCAACTAAAAATGAGTCAAGAGACATCGCAGAAAGGTCAACTTAGGTTTACTTCCCTTGAACAAAATCACGACTCAAATGTGACAATATGGAAGCGTATGATAACTTTGTATAAGTTTGTCATGCAAGAGCAAACTCACCATATGATTGGAAGAGATAACCAACCAAAGGAGTACTGACTCAATAACAAGGTTAAGGCTCTCCTAAGTCAAACTAAATCCCATCCCAATGGAGGAAAGACTTAATTTTGAGTGCTTTGTTCAAGGGCGACACAACTGACTCTAGCTGCCATCAATCATGGAAGTAATGTCCCGTTCCCACTCTTTTTGGAATATGTATTTTTTTTTCTTTTTCATATTTATAAATCCTGAAAAAGAATAAAAGAATGCCTATGGTACAGTGGAAAGAACGAGTGTCCAAATACAGATGCGCTAGTTCCTGGGAGGGGAACATTCCTATGCTCAATGCAAGGTGACGAAACTGGTCAGTGACACTCAAAGGAATGTTATTTCCATGGGTAAGAAGGTGTCAAGTTGCAAAGGCTAAGTGACTACAAGGTTGATTTTGAAAAAGACATGGTCAAAAGGTGGCTTAAACATGAGTCCAAGTGAAGCTGGCTTAAGGCCAAAAGGTACAAATGGTCAACATGCAATGCAACAGTACAACTCAACACAAAGGAGCCTCTAGGGTATAAAGATAGAAAAATAGCGAAGAAGTAAGAGAATGAATCTTCATCGCAAAATTCATGGCGGGACTAAAGAGGACTCCTGAGCCTAAGAACAAAAGTTCAGCATGGGTGCCAAGTGACAACAAGGTACTATTTAGGGCGCCCATGATAAGGAAGGCTCTACCATACAAGTTATGACACTTCTAAGCAATGAGAAGGTTTTGTGCCATATCTTGGTGGGGTTGATCCTAAGGCCAAAATGGGAAAGGAAACTGATAAATGCACAATGCAGGTGAAAAACCTAACCTGTATGCCAGTTTCGAGAACCAATACCTGTCAGAATGGATCAACCATAAAAATGTCGAAAGGAGAATTCTTCCAAGTTCTGGAGACATAAGTAGGAACACTAAACAAGAAGTTAATACATCCCACATATAAACTTCAGATAAAAGCTCGTGTTATAGAATACAAAACTTGAAAATGCGTACTTTATATATATAATATGGTATAAGGAACCACACAGCCTTGCGGCTTACACATAATGGTTCTTTAGGACAAGACCATTGTAGGGCTCAGGCCAGGGACTATTTTGGTAGTTAAAACTCATGGCTTCAAAAAGTTCTTCCTGTTAAGGCAACTCAACATCCAAGAAATCATGAGAACTAGAAGGATCCAAAGAGGGAATTAAGGGGTCCCATATCCCCATAGAAGAAATCACTCGGTCAACTGTCGGGACAAAGTCTCGAGAAGGAAAGTAATAGTTCAACGGATCCTTCTCAGAAGCAATTGAACATTGAGGATTCAATGCCACATAGTTAACCCGTGGCTTGGTAGAGTCTACTTGAACACTTGAAACATACCAAGGGGTATTCTGTCACAAATTCGAATTAGGAGGGTTATTTTCAGATGCAAGTTGATCAATAGTGACAATATTTCCGTTATGAGAAAAGCACACCACTAGAAAGAGTGAAGACACCACAACATTCATAGCATAGAAAAAATCACACCCAAGTAGCATATTAAAGTTTAAATGGCGATCAACTATCATCATATCGATTAAGATAATATTCCCACCTAAAGTAATAGGAAATTGAGGAAGAACACCCATAGATTCACCAGGTCTTCTATCATAGGCTAACAACTGATTATCAGCTGCCAACAACTTTGGAGAACCCAAAGCTTTCCAAGTCAAGGAGGATATAATACTTGTAGAGGATCCTTCATCCACCATACATCGATAGACATTTGTGGAATTAACTCTAACCTTTATTTTGAAAGGTGTAGCCGAAGGAAGGCGAGGCTCGACAAGATTATCCCAATCAAAGGAGACACTCCTAGAACTTGGAGGGGGAACATTCGAAGAGACTAAAATGCCCCCTAGGCAAGAAGACTTTGTACTAGAAATCAAGAATACTCTATTGTTAGGCACTTGACCCTACAAAAGAGGAGTGGAATCAGCCAGATATTGCACTAGCTCGACCACTTTATCAACCAATGGTTGATGAGACAATTAAGAAACCATAACATATTCAAGAGTAGAAGAACCTCTAGACTCAGACCATATCCTTTGTACTACTGGAATAACCGGGCACAAATGAGTAATATGGTCTCCCTTACATATCTTACAAGGGAACTTAGGTTTAAAACTTCTACGCCTAGGTTTCAGATCAACATCCATTTTCCCAACATGACTAGCAATGGTTTGTGGAGAGTCCCCAACATGACTCGCATAAGTTAGTGAATCTTTCTCAAGAGAGATAGGTCTTTTTTCCCCAGCCCTACTCACATAAGAATGTGATTCAACAAAAATATGACTCACAGAGGTAGGTGACCCATTGCTAATATGACTTGCAGTGACTAGACTTATGCCCCCAGCGTGACTTGCAGTGGCTGAAATCTCATCTCCAACATGACTAGCAAAGGTTGGTGATGATTCATTGCTAGTATGACTTGCAATGACTAGACTTATGCCCCCAGCATGACATGCAGCGGCCGAAATCTCATCTCCAACATGACTAGTAAAGGTTGGTGGTGATTCATTGCTAGTATGACTTGCAATGACTAGATTTATGCTCCAAGCGTGACTTGCAGTGGCTGAAAGCTCATCTCCAACATGACTAGTAGACGTTGATGATGATTCATGGATATAAATCTTCTTCTTCTTATTCTTCGTCTTTCTCTTCTTTTTAGATCTCTTATTTCAATAGGGAGGAGAAAGAGGAATCCCAGATCTCTCTTTTGAAGAAGATGGACAATTAACACCCATGTGATGCCCTTGAAATAAAGCATTCATCTTAGAAGCTTCAAGAACATTTGGAATATTCAGAGTGGACCACAGCCAAACTAGTAGTCCAACATTCAATCCAAGAATATTCAAAGTGGCCATCAAGGGGGTACTAATGTTTCCAAAGAAAGGAAAAGCACAAGGATCCCCTTTTGGAAGGGTACCTTGGTTGGCCTCCACATGAATATTGGCCATACCAAACTTATTCACATATCCTTCCCTTACGGGAATGTACAAATGACTTTCCAAGGAAGAGAGATGCACATTCAAAACCTTCGCCCTTAAGGAGGCAACTCCACAACTTTCAAAAGACAGGTCAAAAGCATTTCAAGATTGGTGGGGTGGTAGGTCAGTCACTTAGAATCTAAGGTCCAAGAGTGATAAGAATAATCCATCTAAAGCCAACTAAATACAAAGAGAAAAGATCACTCGACTATAAAGTCCCTAGAGATGCAACCAATCAAGCAAATTCAAAGTATTTCCACTCCGGGTGATGAGGACTGGACACCAAAATACAAGAAAGTGAAGTAAGGGACATTTCGAAGATAATTTGGGATAATTACGGCCCAAACCTACCAGTGAAGGTAACATAAATAGTTACGCTGACCTCCAGACAAAATCCTTTGTCGGTGTGTTGTAATATGTAACAACCCCCCCCCCCCCCCATTTATACGAGTAATAGTTGATATTTGACATATAAATGGGGACCCTTTTTAAATTTTTAGTCTTTGAAAAATAAATCCTAATTGTAATAAATTGCCTTGAAACCGTTAGAAAATAACCCAAGCTTAGGATATTTATCGTAAATCGCATTTCGCAGTTTTCCATGTTATAATTATAAACATCTTTAAGTAAATCCCTAAATGCGATATGCGATGAAACCCCCTGTTGCGATATTCTGATTAGAACGCCTTGAGAACATGCGATCGCACTTCGCAGAGTCACAAATAAATAATGCATGCCATTGTGTCATCCTTTAACAATTTGCGAAATGCGATATTGCGATTTTCATAATTGCATTTCACGTTATCTCCGGGCAACGCTATATTACAACGTTTAAAAGTTTTTATGCGTGAATAAAGCATGAAGCATGGGAAGTTACTATGTTTTAATATAATAATGAGTGGTTTGACAGGGTAATGAATCTTTAGTAGCTCAAGGAGAGGTAATGATGTTTCAAGTTATGGCTAGTTAACGCTAAATATCTCGTTCAAAATCTTCCCACGATTCAAAGTCATTTCAGAAAGATTTCAGCCTTAATTGTCCTATATCGTCTGCGCTGATATATCTCTTTCGTTTCAGGCAAGCTTCAAAAGACATGTCATTGCAAAAGGTGATGCAAAAGAAAAAAAAAGCATAGCATTACAGAGTCTGAGCTATTAGAAATGTCGCCTATATTCTCTGATACAGTTTGCAGCGCCGATGGGGGAGTGACAGCATGGGAAATCATATACAATATGCTTGAAGATGAGCATCCCAAAATTACTGTCATAAAGGAAACGTTTGACTCAATAAAACCTTCAGGAGTCCAATTCAAATATGTTTCATGTTCCTTCCTTCACAGAATAGGAGTGAGAGCGAAAATACTCCCATATACTAATATGATTAGGTGGTTGGTGGAAAATATCAGTATTGAAGACAGGCAATTCAGGAACTCAAGGATGGAGATCATGGGGTCATTCAAAGCTAAAGACCTTAAGAAAATGTACCATATACCTGACCCTCAGGACATATATGACAATTCATACCTAGCCAACTTTCCAGAGAAAAGCGAAGAACCTTTCAAGATGATCTAGGGCTGGAGGGTACTAGAGAACAAGTTCAAATATGATAAAACAGGCACGTATCATGTAGCCTCCTTAGAAATACCCTACAACTATGTAGCTTCTATGTTATGTAGGCTATATGGATTACCTAATAATGTTAAGTTTTCCATAAAATGGATTCCTTTAATTGATGCATGTGTCAATTCCCACATAATTAATTGGGCCACTATCCTATCTGATAACCTAGCCATTTCCATCTCCGAGTATCGTCAGAAGAGATCCTCCTCCATAGAGAACCTTCCTCCATTTTATTTCAGTGCATACATCATGGATGCCATCTGTTTCTACACTAAATTTCCAATCATGGGTTGGAAATGGACTTTGCAGGACCCCTACCCTATCCATCTCAGCCATAAACAAATTTGGGAATCCCATTATATACCCCATTTTTATAAAGTATGCCATGTTGTTATTTTACCATTGCATCAATTGATTTTTAATAAGAAAGCCCTCAGGTTTTCCAAAGAAGCTGCTACAGACCTTCTCGTAGTAGGAAAGTATTTTGTTGAAGAATGGTTTACATACATCAGGGTTTTTGGCAGTACAACAAACCCGCATGTCCTCCCTTTGTATGTCTCTGATAAACTATTAGCAAGAGAAATAGCCCACCAAACTATGGAAAAAGGCTTGACCAAGACCCTAAAAGATAATAAAAATTCATTGTGGCCATCTTTTCCCATTCGGTGTGGTTCCTTTTTGTTAGCAAATTTTAACCATGCAACCAAGGAATCACTAAGCCTAGAGAGCCTCGGGATCCATACTCTGCCGAAAAGGAAATTTGATCCAGACAAAATAGCATGTAATATTACTACTGCGGTGAAGATTAAGCCCTTTAACCATGAGGCTAATAATTCTAAAGACCTTTTACAGTCAGTTGAATCATTTGAACAAGCATTCGAGTGGGCAAGGGAAAATATGAGCCCTGAATATTTTGAAAGCTTTCAGGAATTCAAAAACAAAAGGCTCGAAATAATTCCATTGCATTTGTTAAAAACTGAGGACAAACCTACATCCAATGTAACTTTCAACAGTGAGGGACCAAATTCTCGAATAGAGTCTCAAATGGACACAGGGAAAGCCCAAGACACCGAGAATATAGCGGAATCTAGCAGGAGGTCAGCCGAAAAGAAGGTCATAAGTAACTTGAATAAAGATACAGGTTCTGAGATCAAAAGCAACAGTTTGGACTAGGAGTGGGACCAATTCAATAAAAAACGACAAGACACTCCTAAGACAACAGATGCCCAGGAAACCATAGAATATCACACTCCTCTGCATACCTAGAAAATTACAAAACCTGAGACAATGGATGAGAAAGGGACAAGTTGGCAGCAGACAGAAATCATTCCTGCTTTTCCCACATCAAAAATTGTCCTAAAGGTGACTGAAATTCATCCTTTAGATGTGTTCTACAACCCACTTCACAAGGCTATAGTAAGGAGACAGAGGAAAAGAAGGAGGGTAGAGACGCCCGAGATCCCACCGGAGAATGAGCCAATGGATATAGCCTAGAAGGATATTCCTTCTAATCCAGCTGAACATTTGACCAGACTGTCGCAGTTTACAGGGGCATATGCAATTGCCACAATGGATAAAGCTACGAAGATATATATTTTGTTAAGGAGAAGGAAGAGAAGATAGTGCATCTTGAGCAACAGCTGCAAATTGAAAAAAAAAATGTGAACCAGCAAGCTGCTAAACAAATCGCTCAATTACAGCAGAATATGGAAGTGTTAAAGATAAGCCATGAAGTAGACATTTCTGCGAAGAACATGCAAATTCAAGAATTGCAAGAAGACATGGAAAAATATGAAGATGTCCCTACTATCGATGAATTCGTCAAAGAAGCACTAAATCTAAATTCCCTCCTATCAAAACAGCAAGAGAAATTTTGCCAAAGAATTTCGCATATTTCTCCTTATCTGATCCTTAGTGATTAGTTAATGGATAAGGTGATTGACCAAAGAACTAAATTTAATGATCTAAATACAAGGATCTCAGAATTCATTGAATGGCAAGAAACAAAAGAAGGAAGGAGAGCTAATCTGCCTGAGATTGAGGAGACACATAAGGACATTCTATTCACGGATTGGGATGCACGGATCAAGCAAGCTGAATTAGTAGTGGAAAGAGTAGCAGGGGTGTCAAAGAACATAGTAAAAGCAGTAAACCACACTTTGCATGCCACCAACCTGGTGAAAGAAGGTAACTCGAAAATACTACTAGATTTAAATGACTTGCATAAAAGCTGGAAGGAAAGAGTGGAAATCCAAAGGGAAGCGATCACAAAGTTAGCAAAGATTGACTAGGAGGCGTATTGGCAATACCTTGTCAAGCCACACAGCCAAATCATGACCCTCAACTGCTCACTCCATTCAACTCAACGGATGATGCCACCTCTCACAGATGCTATTTTCGTAGGACAGGTCAGAACACAGTTTGGGGCACCTCCTCAAGTGAAACCGATGGTCGATATATGTGATTTAAAAGAGAAGCTGGCAGACAGAAAGTCATCATTATAACCTTTGCTCATCAAGTCACTTTTATTTTTAGAGTTAGTTGACTAGTTAGGAGGAAGGTTGTTTGAAACCTCCTCAAATTTTTGTATAATCTATTTTTGAACATTAGTTAGAATAGTATTTATACCCTTCTCATGCATTTAGAGAAGGGTCCAGAATTTTATCAAAAACATTTGCAAAGAATTCACTTCTGTAAGTTTGTGAATGCCTTGATGAAATTATGGAACATGGTCATTTCTTTTAAATATCAGACTACTTTTCTTTTGTTGATGCACTATTGTATAATTGAAAGATAATTTGATTTGAAGAAAGGAGTTGATATATGTCATTATTCAAATGAGCAGAACTTCACACATATGGTACTTCTATCTTGTATGATTAGTTCTGTTTTTGTTTAATTAGTGATAACACTTCATTTTCATGAATTGTATATGAGATATGTTCTTTCTGTTATGCGTTAATTGCACTATTGTATGATGCCTAGCTGAAATTGTTTATTTTCATATATAATCATCAGATATATGCGATATAGTTTATACATTTCTTTGATGCGATATAGTTTATACATTTCTTTGACTAACTATTTAGTCAAAGAAATTATCTTTACACGTTATCACCTCTGTTTAATGCGTGATTGATCTTTATTATCACATGTCAAACAGATATATTTTTAGATCGCATATCACACAAAATACCCAGGTTTGTATTAGATTAAGTTAGCTATAGATTTTCATGATAGAATAGGCCATTTAGTTATCACTATCCTTACTACAATCGCTTGAAAACCACCCACTCTCATTTTAAAACCCACACTGGGAAATTGGTCCCATCATCCCCAGTCGGAGCCACCACTTCAAACGGAAAAGGAGTTGTCTTTAAGGTCCAGACTGGGTGGTTATCCCCCATGTTGGAGTAGTAGAAATCTAAGGCTTCAACATTTTGGCGCTAGAAGGAGGGCCATCCGACTATGAATGGCATATAAACCTAAATATCAATAAAAAAACATTCATAAGAGTCAAAACCCCTCCACAACTTCTACACCTTCTAGATCTTGTTCAAAATCTCCGGATCAGAAATATGAAGTTGTAGAAACATCTCCCTCGTCTCCTGAAGTATTAAAACAACCACCTCCTTCGGATTACACTCCCAGGTCTCCTTAAATTCACTCCTTGATACAGAAATTGGAACAGATATCCATTTCTGCCCAGAAACCAGAGAGGCCGGAAGATTCTTAAGAAAGTGTCACTTCTTTATTACGAGAAACTGGTGTATTAACTAGATTACAAAGTGAAAGGCTTGGAGTAACTCCTTTTGAGTTTCCCATTCCTTCATGACATAAGAAAGTTATCACATCAAGATCTCAATCGGATACCAACGAGATCACTTCACATTTCCATCCATTCACTTCTTCATTCACTTCTACTCAATCCTCCAGTCTCCAACTCAAGTTATGGCCAATCAACTCGCTCAACCTTGGACAAATCCTAGTGTTGTTCTGGTTGCTAATCCAAATGCTCTCCCAACAAACCTAGAAAAATGGTTATCTAAGTACAATCCTGATGATGGTCTTCCTGCTGGAGAACATCTAAATATCTTTATGCTAGCCATGAATCTTAATGGAGTTTCACATGAACATGTTGTAATCAAACTGTTTCCTTATACTTTCCAAGGATCTGCTGGATCTTGGTATTTTTCCCTTCCAGTAGGCTCAATAAGAAACTAGGATACTTTTCAAGAAGTATTTCTTGCAAAATTTGGTGATGATAGGACTATAGCATCCTTAATCAATGATCTTTCCAACTTAAAAGCAAATTCAGATGAAAGGATCAAAGACTTCAACTCCATATTTAACAAGTTACTAAACAAAATCCCAGCTGCCTCAAAACCCGCAGTGGATGTACAAATAGAATGGTACACATCCTCCCTCCCTTCTAATATCGCAATTTTTGTAGATAGGGCCAATAAGGCTACCCTTGTAGAAAACATGAAGGAAGCCCTGTCTATAGAAATAAGAATTATTGCCTTATAAAAGAGGTCACAGACAGATGAAAGGAAATCAAAGAAAGTAACATTCAAGGATGATTCAAAAAAGAAAACTCCAAAGGACCCTTTCAACCTTGAAGGCCTTCAGAAAGTGTTGAAGACCATGTCCAATGAAATGATCGAGATCAAGAAATAGGTTGCGGAATAATATACTCCCAAGAAACCTTTTCTCTCATTTAAAAGAAAACATTCTTCTACATCTCAACCACCAAATACTATTTCTAATGATGAATCTGATCTGGGAACAAAAGAAGACTCACCAACTGAAGAGGAATTTGAAACTAAAGAAGAATTCAAGTTAAACAGAATGTGGGACTTCATTCTTCCAACTGAAGAGGAAGCAAAAGCTATGCCAGTAACTACAAGAAATAAAAACTCTCCTGATATGTCTACAACAATTCAGAAACAGAAAATTGCTACTCCTGTAAAGGAGAAGATAGTAAGTAAGAAATCTAAGACTACTCAAACTGATTCTATTCCACTAGATCCTCCAACTGCTTCCAAAACATTAGTGATCTCGGATATAGTAGAATATAACATAGTCAAAGATATGAAAAAGACGAGAGAAAATATTTCATTACATGAGCTGACTAAACTCAAACAACAACAAAAAATTCTACTCAGAGAGTTAAAAGCAGTTCCTGTAGCCCCTCTGCCATCCGCCGTGGTCACTCAAGCTGCTTATGATATGGGAAAACCTCCTTCATCTTCAAACAAAGTAAATCCCTCAGATTTAGTTCTGATAGGTGATAGGTCTATTTCTCATACACCTCCATTTCTTCTTACTTATGAGATTTTCAACAAAAATGTCCATAATTTCCTTGTTGATTTAGGAGCCTCTTCAAATATTATGCCAAGAACTGTGTGCACCAAATTGAATATTACACCTCAAAAATATGATGTACACATAGTTCAACTGGATAGAACTAAAGTAGAGGTACTTGGAGAAATAGCATCAATTTCAATCAGGCTTTCCTCTAATCCAAAAGTTTCGCAGATAATCAATATTCTAGTGGCTGATATCCCTAAATTTTATGGTTTAATTCTAAGTAGGGATTGGTCTGAAAAGTTACATGGATACTTTGCAACTGATTGGTCTCACATGTGGTTTCCACACAATGGTAAACCTAACCAAATCAGAGTAGACCATGAAAAATTCATGAAGTACATAGTCATTGATCTCGAGGGAAGCAATGAACCTGTAGCTTTCACCAATAACATTATTGGAAACTACTCGGCTGAGTCATTCTTGGGATCCTTTAACGCTAAAAAATCTCCCTTTCCAGATAATGTTGTAATATCTCAGATAGAAAAATTTTCACAAACAGATGCTTCCAAGTGTGTAGATGTAGTTGATAAAGTTGTAAATAATTCACTATTTTGGACTCTTTATTTTGATGGTTCCAAGTTTGAAGATGGTGCAGGTGCAGGATGCATCTTAATCAACCCACAAGGAGAGAAAACCATGTTAGCCTGCAGGCTTGAATTTCAATGCACTAACAATACTGCAAAATATGAAGCTTTGATTCAAGGGCTGTACAAAGCCATTGGCCTTAATGTCAAGTATTTGCAAGTATATGGAGACTTGGAAATAGTTATTAAATATGTAAGAAACACAATCCATTGCGTGTCTAGGCATCTCAAACATTATCAATCTTTAGCCCAGAATCTTACTTCTTATTTCACTGCTTTTAACATTTCTTCAATCCCCAGATTACAAAATGCAAGTGCTGACTTACTTGCCAATGTAGCATCTAGGCTTATACCTTCATAAGAATTTAGTCTAGATAGATTTTTCATAGAGTTAGTTTTCAGACCATCCATTCTTGATAATGTAACAAATTGGAGAGTGTTTAATAATGATGTTGATATAATAGATTTCCTTACATCAAAAGGATCTTATGAGGAACAAATCATAGATGAACATAAGAATGACTTGCAAATCAACCATAAACAAGATCAAAACCCAATTCCAAAATATGTAGTCAAAATGGAAGATCTCTATGATTCAAAAGATAGATTTAAGAAGATTACCAACTCCAAGACAGATTTCTACTCTGAGATTTGAAGTGGTAAACCTAGGTACAACTGAAAAACCTCAAAATGTCAACCTAGGTCTTGGTTTATCATCCGAAGAAAGGATATCATTCATCAAGTTGTTGAAAACATATAAAAGTGTCTTTTCCTGGGATTATTCAGATCTCAAGACCTATGATTCCTCTATAATTCAACATACTATACCAATGACTTCTAATGAGAAACCAGTTCAATAGAAGCTGAGAAAGATTCATCCAAACCTTGAAATTCAAATCAAATATGAGTTGAACAAACTTCTAAAAGAAAAGATAATCTTTCTTGTTAGACACTCAAAATGGGTATCAAATATGGTTCTTGTCAGGAAAAAGAATGGCGATATTAGGATTTGTATTGATTTTAGAAACCTGAATAGAGCTTGTCAAAAGGATAACTTTCCTTTGCCTACCATGGAGAAAATATTGCAATCAGTTGCAGGTTCTGAGTTAATGTCTTTTCTAGATGGATTTTCAGGATACAATCAGATTCTTGTACATCCAGATGACATATTAAAGACAACATTCAGGACCAAGTGGGGAACATATGCTTATCAGAAGATGCCTTTTGGACTTATCAATGCAGGTGCTACATTCCAACACGCCATGGATATTTCTTTTAAAGGTATAATTAATAAATTAGTTTTTATTTACCTAGATGACATCATAGTCTACTCTAGGAACAGAAACAATCATTTGAATGACCTAAAGCATATCTTTGAAAGATGCAAGAAATATGGCATTTCTTTGAATCCCAAAAAGTCATACTTTTCTTTAGCAGAAGGCAAGATTCTTGGGTTCATAGTATCCAAGAAAGTAATTTATATTGATCCTGATATAATCCAATAAATTGAAAATATTCCTCTCCCACATAACAAAAAGACCATGCAATCATTTCTAGGCCAGATCAATTTTGTAAAAAGTTTTGTTCCAGATTTCTCATAGAGTGTTTTACCCCTTCAATCAATGATAAGAAAAAATTGTAGTCTTCAAATGGGTAAAAACGAAAGAGATTCATTTGAGTTAATCAAAAAGCCATCATCAATTCTCCTTCTTTAACTACTCCAGACTTTCTCAAACCTTTTTTGTTGTACACTTTTTCATATGATACATCATATGCGGAATTTTTAACACAACAAAACAATCAAAACATAGAAGCACCTATCTCTTTTTTCAATTCAAATTTACAGGGTGTCGAGTTAAACTACTCAACTGTTGAGAAACAAGATTTTGCTGTCTTTAAAACCTTGAAACATTTCAGACCTTTTCTCCTTAAAACTTATACAAAAATAGTAGTACCTTACCCTACGGTAAGGCAACTATTGATTCAAAGAGAAGTGGGGGAGAAAAGAGCCAATTGGGTCACTACACTTCAAGAATATGATGTATAAATCTGGCCAGCTAAAATTATTAGGGGCCAATGTTTTTACAGGATGCTAACTGGAGCTTCCCACTTATCAACAGAAGAATACCAAGGTAATAAAGTGAAAATATCAGAGGTAAGCCTCAGCGATGCATAATCACAGTATGTTGATTTGAAGTTTTATTTGAAGAATGGATATGCTCCCATGCATCTCAATTACAAAACAAAATGTTCTTTAAGGTTGAAATCAAATCAGTATCAATTGGTTAATGATGTATTATTTAGAAAAAAATATGATTTAGTGTTATTAAGATGCCTTGAGAAACCTGAAGCTGAAAAGGTTATGCAAGAGTTACATGATGGACCAGCTGGAGGTCATTTTGGAGGAAACACCACAGCTCATAAAATCCTACATGTAGGTTATTATTGGCCAACACTGTTCAAAGATGCACATGACTATGCAAGAAAATGAAAAACTTGTCAAACTGCAGCTGGAAGAGAAAAGAAACCAGCATTCCCTTTGTAGCCAGTTAATATCCAACAACCATTTGAACAATGGGGATTAGATATAATTGGTGAGATTGTTCCTAACTCTTCCAAGCAGCACAAGTACATCCTTACAACTATTGATTATTTCACGAAATGGGTAGAGGCTATCCCACTAAAGGTAGCTAATACAGAAAGTATTACAGACTTTATTGATCAATACATAATCACCAGGTTTGGCCTACCCACAACTTTAATGTTTGATAATGCATCTTATTTTTCTAGAAATACTATGGTAGAATTTGCTTTGAAAAGAGGTTTCAAATTGAAGTATTCAACCAACTATTATCCACAAGGTAATGGATTAGCCGAATCAACAAACAAAAACCTTATAAGAATCATCAAGAGGACTATAGACCAAAATCATAGGAATTGGCACAAAGCATTGACATTTTCTCTTTGGGAAGATAGAATAACACAGAAGGCCTCAATTGGTTCTTCTCCTTTTGCTTTAGTTTATGGAAAAGAAGCAGTTCTCCCCACAAACATAGCAATCCCATCTCTTGCCCTAGTGCAATTTATCAATGAAAATCCTTCCTCTTCTCTTCAAGCAAGACAATTTCAGATCCTTAAACTTGAAGAAGAAAGAGAAAAGGCTAAAGCTATTCATTCCCATCATCGGTAGTTAGTCAAAGCCTCATTTGATACAACCTCAGTCTGTCATAAAAATTTTGAAGTAGGTGATCTGGTTTTGAAATGGGACAAAGCACATGAGGAAAAAGGTAAGCATACCAAGTTCCAAAGACTGTGGCTTGGACCATTCCAAATCATTGAGAAAATTGGTCAATCAACATTTCTTTTACAAGACTTGTCAGGTAAAGTGGATTCTTTTCCCGTTAATGGGAAAATTTTGAAGAAATAATTTTCCTAGAAGACAACATCTTCTATTTTTGTATCATATTGTCTTTAAGATTCTTAGGAAAATAAACATTAATGTAGTATTTACTTTTGGCTTCTCAAAATAAAATCTCTGATAATATTTTGATTTTTTGCTTCTATAAGTAGGAAAAGTTAAAGAAATAATTAGAGCATTTGAGTATCAAAATGAACCTTATCTCTTTGAAAAAATTGACCCTGCTAAAAACATTTGTTCAATGAACAAGCTCTTACCTTTATAAAGTATATATGTCTTGTTATCAATCAAGAAAAGAATCTTTAACCTAGTAAGGACTTTCTACAGATGAGTATCTCAAAACTCTATCATTATCATCCAAAACTCTTTAAAAGGGCCAGTGATTCACCCCATCAAATAAAATTTTATTTTTTCACAGTGTAATTCTAAAATATACAAAACTTAAAAGATAATAAGTCTCATTACAAGCTTGTTTACCATGATCATAGGGGAATAATTAAACTGATATTACCAAAACTGCATATCAAAACAGGGTAATAGCCAATGATCTAATCAATCAAAGGATAAGGGGTCTCATCAAGAGCCAGCTTGTTCAGTTTAGTTACAACTGGTGAATGGCATTGTCATTATTGGGTTACCAAGCCTAGACAATGTCTTTTAAATTTCAAAAGAAAATTACATGAAAAGAAAAGCAAGGTCCAAAGAAAAAAGAAAAATCAAATGAATATCATTTTGAATTTTGAAAATTTCTTCGGATGGGACAATGAATCATTGTTGGTTAAAAGGTAACCCTGTCGAGGCTATGAACACCTGCTGGCAGCAAAGGCTCTATCTGTGATAAATGAGAAAACCAAAAAACTAATTTGTAGAAGACACCTGCTATATCTCTTTAAAATCTTAGAATTGACTAATGCAAACATTTGTATTTTTATCACTACAAGAGTAAAGTAGTTGAATAGATAGATTGAGTGAGTGATTATGATTTCAGAGGAATATGGTTTAGTTTATAACTCATGTAATTATTATCCCTATAACTTTTCTTATTTTGAAAGTTTTAGAAATTTCAAAAGATCAATCAGAGATAGCTAGTTCTCCCAAGTGAATCGCCAATTGTTGTACTATGTAACAACCCACCCCCCCCCCCCCCCATTTATACGAGTAATAGTTGATATTTGACATATAAATGGGGACCCTTTTTAAATTTTTAGTCTTTGAAAAATAAATCCTAACTCTAAGAAATTTCCTTGAAACCCTTAGAAAACAACCCAAGCTTAGGATCTTTATCGCAAATCGCATTTCGCAGTTTTCCATGTGATAATTATAAACATCTTTAAGAAAATCTCGAAATGCGATATGTGATGAAACCCCCCGCTGCGATATTCCAATCAGAACGCCTTGAGAACATGCGATCGCACTTCACAAATTCGCAAATAAATAATGCATGCCATTGTGTCATCCTTTAACGATTTACGAAATGCGATATTGCGATTTTTGCAATCGCATTTCATGTTATCTCTAGGCAATGCTATATTACAACTTTTAAAGGCTACGATGCGCGATTAAAGCATGAAGCATGAGAAGTTACTGTGTTTTAATATAATAATGAGTGGTTTGGCAGGGTAATTAATGTTTAGCAGCTCGAGGAGAGGTAATGATGTTTTAAGTTATGGCTAGTTAACGTTGAATATCTCATTCAAAATATTCCCACAATTCAAAGTCATTTCAGAGAGCTTTCAACCTTAATTTCCCTATATCGTTTGCGCTGATATATCTCTTCCATTTCAAGCAAGCTTCAAAATACATGTCATTGCGAAAGGTGATGCAAAAGAAGAAAAAGCAGAGCATTACAGAGTCTAAGCTATCATAAATGTCGCCCTTATTCTCTAATACAGTTTGTAGCGCCGATGGGGGAGTGACAGCATGGGAAGTGATATACAACAGGCTTGAAGATGAGTGTCCCAAAATTAGTGTCATAAAGGCAACGATTGACTTAATAAAACCTTCGGGAGTCCAATTCGAAGATGATGCCAGTTGCTTCCTTCACAGAATAGGAGCGAGAGCGACAATACTCCCATATACTGATATGATTAGGTGGGTGGTGGAAAATCTCAATATTGAAGACAGGAAATTCAGGAACTCGAGGATGGAGCTCATGGGGTCATTCAAAGCTGAAGACCTGAAGCAAATGTACCATATACCTGACCCTCAGGACATATATGACAAGTCATACCTGGCCAACTTTGCAAAGAAAACGAAGAACCTTTCAAGATGATCTAGGGTTGGAGGGTACTAGAGAACAAGTTCAAATATGATAAAACAGGTATGTATCCCATAGCCTCCTTAGAAACCCCTACAAATATGCAACTTCTATGTTATGTAGGCTATATGGATTACCTAATAATGCTAAGTTTTCCATAGAATGGATTCCTTTAATTGATGCCTGTGTCAATTCCCACATAATGAATTGGGCCACTATCCTATCTGATAACCTAGCCACTGCCATCTCCGAGTATCGTCAGAAGAGATCCTCCTCCACAGAGAACCTTCCTCCATTTTATTTCATTGCATACATCATGGATGCCATTTGTTTCTACACTAAATTTCCAATCATGGGTTTGAAATGGACTTTGCAGGACCCCTACCTTATCCATCTCAGCCATAAACAGATTTTGGAATCCCATTATATACCCCATTTTTATAAAGTATGCCATGCTGTTATTTTACCATTGCATCAATTGATTTTTAATAAGAAAGCCCCTAGGTTTTCCAAAGAAGTCGCTACAGACCTTCTCGTAGTAGGCAAGTATTTTGTTGAAGAATGGTTTACATACATTAGGATTTTTGGTAGTACAGCGGACCCACATGTCCTCCCCTTGTATGTCTCTAATAAACTATTGGAAAGAGAAATAGTCCACCAGAATATGGCAAAAGGCTTGACCAAGACCCTAAAAGATAATAAAAAGTCATTGTGGCCATCTTTTCCCATTCGGTGTGGTTCCTTTTCATTAGCAAATTTTAACCATGCAACCAAGGAATCACTAAGCCTAGAGAGCCTCAGGCTCCATACTTTGCTGAAAAGGCAATTTGATCCAGACAAAATAACACATAATATTACTACTGCGGTGAAGATTAAGCCCTTTAACCATGAGGCTAATAATTTTGAAGACCTTTTACAGTCAGCTGAATCATTCGAACAAGCATTCGAGTGGGCAAGGGAAAATCTGAGTCCTAAAGATTTTGAAAGCTTTCAAGAATTCAAAAACAAAAGGCTCGAAATAATTCCATTGCATTTGTTAAAAACCGAGGACAAACCTACACCCAGTGTAATTGTCAACAACGAGGGACCAAATTCTCGCATAGAGTCTCAAGTGGACATAGGGAAATCACTGGATACAGGGAAAGCCCAAGACATCGAGAATACAACAGAATCCAACAGGAGGTCAGCCGAAAAGCAGGTCATAAGTGACCTGACTAAAGATATCAGTTCTGAGATCAAAAGCAACAGTTTGGAGCAGGAGTGGGACCAATTCAATAAAAAACTACAAGACACTCCTAAGACAACAGATGCCTAGGAAACCATAGAATATCACACTCCTCTGCATACCCAGAAAATTATAGAGTCTGAGCTGATGGATGAGCAAGGGACAAGTTCGCAACAAACAAAAATCATTCTTGCTTTGCCCACATCAGAAATTGTCCTAAAGGTGACTGAAATTCCTCCTTTAGATGTGTTCTAAAGCCCACTTCACAAGGTTGCAGTAAAGAGACAGAGGAAAAGAAGGAGGGTAGTGTTGTGCTCTACAACAACCCCCCATTTCATATCATTTATATTTCAAACATTAACATATGAAATGGGTCCCTTTAGAATTTAAATTGGTATCAATGCTTGTTTTGCCCCGAAAGAAGTTCATCAATCGGAAAATTGCACTTTATAAAGCTATTTGGACAAACCCATTAAAAGAAATCAATTTATTCTTTGTCATTGCGATAAAGCGATCGCAAGATCGCATATCGCAATGACATATGAATTACAATTAAGCGCCCCAAAGCTTTCCGCCGATGCGCATTCGGTGCATTCGGCGATCGGCAATCCTCCATCTATGTGTTGTAATGCCCCAATGCCAATAGTCCCGACGCGATGCACATTCGGCGAATTCGGCGATCGGCGACACACTACAACAGTTGTAATGTTCCCAAAGACTTGTCCCAATGCGATGCGCAATCGGGAATCGGGTATCGGTGACCATCTTACCTAAGTCTTATTGCGCTCAGACCTTTTCGCCGATGCGATATCGCATTCGGCAATCGGTGGTATCCGATACACACCATTAAAGCGCACTAATCATACCCCGATTGCGATCCAATAAAGCGCGGTTTTCAAGATAAAGCTGTTAAAGTGATGGGATGGCACGAGTCATTTGTATTTAAAGCCTAATCGTTCACGCAATCCTCCATCTATGCCCAACCGCCAAAACGTCCATTGCATGCTTAAATGAATCGATCACCCAAATAATGATATAATGGGCATTTAAGGAATGACAGATTGGAAACGGCTAATTAATAATGTCATGTCTTAAAATCTTTTACGGATTGTGTCCGCGCCCATTTTAAAAGCTAAAACCTTTACTTACGCATCTATTCATATGTGCTGTATCACTTAAGAGCTTTTCATCGCCAGCCCTGTGTATTATGCCCAGTTGCCTTTTTTTTGCAGGATTCATTCATAGAAGCTAAGACTGTGAAGATCGGAAAGAAATCCAAAAAGACTGCAAGTGCTTCCGCAACAACAGTTGCAGGACAAGCGGACACAAACAAGAAAAAGGGCCTAATATCCGATACTACATGCACGGGGCTCACCAGAGTTACTTGGCAAGGAACTTACAACCTAATTGAAGCTGAGCAACCGCAAAAAACAGTGGTAGAGGCTAGCGTGGATTTGCTCCGAAAACCTGACTGTACTCTCAAAGATTTGGCCGATTCGTTCCTTCATAGAATCGCAGCCAGGGAACAAATCCTCCCCTATACAGACGTTGTGCGATGGGCGATTGAAGAAATCCCCATCCTGGACAGAACTTTTAATACTAGAGATGGTAGAATTTTCGGATCATTCAAGCCAGATGACCTAAGGCAAATATATCATTTGCCTGAGCCAGAGAAAATATATAACAAGGCCTTCGTGGAGAAGTTTGCGAGCGAGAATGAGATTGAATCTGAACCTATCAAGGATTGGAGGCAAAATCCAAACAAGCACAAGCACGAATCTTCCGGTAAGTACTCGGTCGATTCTTTAGCTTCTCCTTATTGCTATGCGGGGATAATGATGTGTAGGCTGTGGGGTTTGCATGATTCTGCCAATTTTACCATTGAAATGGTTCCTCTAATGGAGGCAACAGTAAATGGTTGGATTATGGATTGGGCTACCATCCTGTCGGATAAATTAGCAATAGCAGTTCGTGATTTTAGATCTCAGACTGTTGTTTCAGAGAGGAAAATGCCCCCGTTCTACTATAGTGCATATATTTTAGACACCCTTTGTTTCAATTCCCAGTTTCCTATTCTCAGGTGGAGGTGGACTGTACAGGACCCCTCACCCATTCATATATATCACCAAAAGTTGTGGAAGTCTTCTTATAAACACCACCTGTATCAAATCTGTAATGGTTTCATGGTGCCCATTTACTATTCCATTTTTGATAAACCCATTCCAAAAATCTCCTATCAAGCTTCCTTTGATTTACCAGCAGTAGCAAGTTGGTTTGGGGAAGAAAATTTCACCTATATCAGAGTTTTCGGCAGTGAGGCCGACCCACATGTTCTCCCTCTATATGTTCCAGATAAGCTGCTAGCCAGGGAAATTGCATATCAAATCATGGTTGAGAGTACCACACAGACTCTTAAAAGAGAAAAGAAGAAGGGATGGCCATCTTTTCCCTTCAGATGTGGTGTTTATACTCTCAATGACCTTAAACATGCGGAAAAGGAAGCCATGAAGCTTCAGTCTTTAACTTTAGCCACAATTCCAAACAGACCATTCGATCCAAAAAAGACTGCCTATGCTGCCTTAGAACAGGAAAAATTAACAAGGTTTGAGCATAAGGAAGATATGTTTGATGACCTGTTCGTTGCCTCCGAAACAATTTGTCATGCCAAAGAACTCGCTAGGATGCGATATAATGATGAAGGATTATCTGAGTTCAATAAACTCAGAGAACAGAGGTTGCAAACTCTGCCTCTGGATTTACTGGCAACAACCCCAGCAACATCATCAAGCGGGCCTGTTCGGGAGCAGTTAAAGGAACAGGAGGAAAGGCAAAAGAAGGAAAAGGAAG
This sequence comes from Pinus tabuliformis, assembly GCA_031772625.1. Taxonomy (NCBI): domain Eukaryota; kingdom Viridiplantae; phylum Streptophyta; class Pinopsida; order Pinales; family Pinaceae; genus Pinus; species Pinus tabuliformis. The sequence goes on along the minus strand of CM062817.1, from coordinate 853,572,811 downwards.
AGAGGCTGAAGAAGCAATAGGCAGAAAGGCAGAGGAAGGAACAGGTAAAGAGGCTAAAGAAAGAACAAGCCGAAAAACAGCAGAAAGCCCAAATGGAACAAGAACAGAAAAAGAAGAAAGAGGTAGAGGAACGACAGAAGAGGGAACAAGAGGAGAAACAGAAAAAAGAACTGGCAGATAGGCAGAAAAAGGAATATGAAGAAAAACAAAGGAAAGAAAGAGAGGAGCAGCAAAGAAAAGAGCAGGAAAAAGAACGGAGTGAGTCCCATGCCGAAAAGCAGAAACAAACCACCTCCGATCCCGAATTGCTTCAACAGTGGAAGCAATTTGACTTCATTATCAGTGGAAAGGAGGGATCAAAGGAGACGGACACCTCTAAAACAACTGATACACAAGATCTTTCCTCTCCTCATGTTCTAAGTGGAACCAGCGGCCCACCAAGTTCAAAGGAAGTTGAAGTCATTCCAAAAGACCCCTCCGACCAGATAATTCTACAAGTAGAAGACATTCCACCATTGGATGTTTTCTACAGCCCGAGACACAGAGCAGTTGTAAAGCGATCAAGGAAGAGACGAAGGATTGATCAACCTTCTATCTTCCCAGAACAAACGGTCACAGGTAATGTAGTATGGAAGGAGGAATTGGACCCTTCTGATGACTTAACAAAGCTATCACAGTATGCGGGCGCCTATTCGGCGGCAAAAATTGACAAAGCATCGGAGGTGAGCCTTCTATTGAAGAATAAAGACCAAGAAATCTTTGCACTACAGGCAGAATTGGTTGAAACAAAGCAAAGGGCAGCGCAAGTGGAAGAACAGTTGCTAGCGCAACAGGAAGAGAACAACCAATTAACCCAGCAATTGCAAGCGGAAAGGCAAAGGATCGATCAGAATGCGATCCAGAAGCAAAAAGAATTGTCAGAGGCATTGGCGAATTTAAAAGCGGCAAATGAACAAATGATAAAGACCAAAGATGAGCAAATTGCTCAAATGTCATCACAGCTAGAAAAGTTGAAGGGCACGTCGCAGGTAACAGAATTTAAATCAGAGGCATTAATGATAAACAATGCATTGATATCTCAGGTCAGACTCTTATGTCAACAGATCGCTCAAGCTGAGCCACTGTGTGAGTTAACTACATCGATTAATAAGCAGGTGGAAAACGCCAGGACTGAACTAGATCAAGCAGATGAGGCCATTACAGCATATCTTGACTGGCAAGATACTGATGTAGGAAAAGCAGCAAATTTGCCCAGGATCGTAGAGACATACAAAGATATACTTTTCACAGAATGGCACACTCAAGTAATGAAAGCAGAAAGGGCGGCTTCAAGATGCAGATCAACCGCCAACAATCTAGTGGATCTAGTTAATAACACTCTTTATCTGGCCAACATGATTTCTCAATGTACACCGGGAAAAATAACAACTACAAATTTATTGGAGCAAACATGCTACCTGGAACTGGAGGAAAAAGGAAGATTAATCGCTGGAGTTAAAAGTCTAACCTCAGATGCATATTGGCTCTTTTTAATCAAGCCACATACACAGAGATCTGCCCTAAAGTGCCTTACAGATGCAATCGGGTGTATAATCCCTGACATTCAAGATGCCACCTACGCTGCACAGCTCAGTTCACGCCTCAACAAACCCCCTGAAGTTGAGCCAATGCTTGCCATAAATCAGCTCAGGTTCAAAGGAAAGCAGCCGACTCAATGAATCACCCTCCCGCTTTCCAGATCGCCAGACAAATCAGGATCAATAGTTATTGATACCAGCTTAATAGGATTTCCGTTTTGTAGATATTTAATTAGACTAGTATTTATAGACCCTTTCATTGTTTTGGAAAGGGTCATAAAATTTTGTAATAGACTCAAAGACTGAAGTTTGCACTACTGTGCTTCAGCCTATATTCTTTTATGAAACTCGACCAATGGTTCTTAATTTTACAAGAAAGCTTCTTTATACGATTGCGCACTATTGTCTGTTGTTAAGGGTGTTTTCTGAGTTGAATGAAGAACTGCGACATAGCAATTGACATTTGGGAGTGTTAAGCAGCTTATATGGTACTTCTATCTGTATCTGTATTCATTCCTTTTTATGTGAATTGTTATGCAATTATTCTTGCTATTTTTGAATATATGTATGCGTTGTAACAGCAAATCTCTATCTCATTCCACTATTGGATGTTTTGCGATTTGCCTTTTCTTTCAATCATGCATGTAACAATGATATAAATGATGAAGTGTAGTAATTCCGCTATTATCACTTTGTGTAACTATTTATGCACAGCAATCTTGAATGATTTAATATCTATGTTTTAGAGATGGAGTCATCTATATGCCTGTCTAAAAGCACAGATCATCAAACGCTACACTTTAGAGATCGATAAAGTTCCCGGGTAGATTATAGTTATTATATTCCTGCCGATAGTTTTAGTTATTCGCTTATCACTAGTATAGTTTATAATTCGCTCATCCATCCCAATTTTATCTATTTCTGGGAAACTGGTCCCATTACCCCCAGTCGGAGCCACTATTCCAAACGGAAAAGGAGCTGTACTAAGGTCCAGACCGGGTGGTTTCCCCAATGTTGTTGCAGCGATTTTCGAGGCATCAACATTTTTGGCGCTAGAAGGAGGGCCTTGACTGTGAATGGCAAGCAAACCCAAATCTGCAAGCCATTCTAAGAGTAATTCTCCCTCCAAATCTCCTCGTACTTCTCAATCGCATGCTGGTTCGCCAGCATACAATCAAGAAGAAGAGGAATCAACTACCACTGCTCAAACCCATCATACTCCAGAACAATTAAGTCTTGAATCCCCTGAAGTCCAGTCTCTTATCCATAAACTTCAGAGCTTCTCGATTTCGCCACAGAAATATGAGGTATCACAAAGCAGTGTGACTTCGCAGTTCAATTTATCCCATCCACTTACCAGACTTCAAAGCGAAAAGCTTGGTATTGAACCCATCGAATTCCCTTTACCCAAAAGGAAAAAGGCCAAGAAAAATACTGAAGGATCTGATAGTGGAGAACTTTCATCCACATCCTCCATTTCATCTCCCCATCTGCAAAGTCAACCACCCACTCCTCCATTACATATTGTTGTTCGACAGGGATCAGAAGCCTCAACATCCCAACCTGCTCACTCCTCAACTTTATTTCCTCCTCATTTATCTGGAATCCCAACAGTAGTATCAACCCCTGTTGTTATTATAATGACAGATCCATGGACCAGGCCTGGTGCAGTCAATATGCCTGCACCATTGCATCCTTTACCCGACGCTCCTGAAAAATGGCTGCCCAAGTTTAATCCAGATAATGGGACCCAAGCTGAGGAACATATCAATAATTTCATGTTGGCAGTCAACTTGAAAGGAGTAACAGAAGAAGATGTTGTTGTTAGACTCTTCCCTTACACATTACAAGGATCAGCAGGATCCTGGTATTTCTCTTTGCCATCTGGTTCTATTACCAGTTGGACCACTTGCCAAGAGCAGTTCCTTACCAAATATGGAGATGATAGGTCTTTGGCTACTTTAATAAACGATCTCTCCAATTTGAGAATAGAGCATAGGGAACCAATAAAGGAATTTAATGCCAGATTCAATAAACTCCTCAACAAAATCCCTACAGCTTCCAAACCAAGTGAACAGATTCGAAGCGAATGGTATATCACTGCCCTGCCTGCCAATATAGCCATTTTTGTAGATAGAGCTGGGAAACCTACCTTAGCCGAAAACATGAAGGAAGCACTTGCTGTGGAAAAGCGCATAAATGCTCTAGAGAAGAAAGCTGCCTTGGAAGACAGAAAAGCCAAAAAAGTCTCTTTCAAAGAGGATTCTAAGAAGAAAACCCCAAAAGATCCATATGACATGGAGGGATTGCAAAAAGTCCTGAAGACTTTGTCTAATGAAATGGTTGACATAAAGAAACAGGTAGCCGAAACTTCAAACAAAAGACCATTTAGGACTTATAGGAAAACTGAATCAAAGCCACCCAATGTCATATCTAACGCAGATTCAGAGCAAGAAGAGGAGGAAGAAGAGACAACCACTCCAACAGATGATGAAGAAGAAGTAGCTGAATGCCATGGAATGTGGGATTTTATACTCCCTAACTCCGATACTGATAATGAAGAAGAAGCCTTCCCAGTTACTACTAGAAGTAAAAGTACTTCTGAACCTGTCCAAGCAACTTCAAAGAAACGGAGTGCAGGTGCTGCCACAACGAAAGAAAAAGTGCCTCCAAAGAAGACACCTGCGGTAGTTCCTCAAAACCAGCCTTCAAATTCTAATTCTCCTTCAACATCTAAAACCTTAGTGGTATCCGATTCAATGGAATATAACATTGTCGATGACATGAAGAAAACTAAAGCAAACATAACCATGTTTGAGCTTAGTAAATTAAAACATCAACAAAAGTTACTTCTTAAAGAATTGAATGTTGTTCCTTCTTCGCCTCTTCCTAGTGCTAAAGCTGCTAATGATTCAGGCCAACCCCCTCCAGGTATGGTTGAAGCTACCGATTTAGTTCTGATAGGGGACAGATCAAATTCTCATACTCCACCCTTCCTTCTGACCTATGAAATCTATAATAGAAATCTGCACAACTGTTTAATTGATTCTGGGGCATCATTTAACATAATGCCAGCTTCAGTTTGTTCTAAATTGAACATTGAACCCCAGAAGTCCGCTATCCATATTGTACAGTTGGACAGAACCAAAGTGCAGGTTGTGGGAGAGATTAATTCCGTAACTATCAGGTTGTCAGCTGATCCCAGAGTAGTACAAAGGATTGACATCCTAATTGCTGATATACCGGAATTTTACGGTTTAATTTTGAGTAGGGATTGGTCCGAAAAATTACATGGGTATATTTCCACTGATTGGTCACACATGTGGCTTCCTTATAAGGGTAAGCCAAATCAAATAAGGATCGATCGAGAAAAACATATGACCCACACAGTGACTGAGTTTAAACAAGAAAATCAACCTGTAGCATTCAATAATAACATTTTGGGAAATTATTCAGCCAAGTCATTCTTTGGCAACTTTGTTGCCCAACCTTCCCCTTTCTCAGTTAATCATTTTTCATCTCAAATTGAAAATTTTTCACAAACTGATAAGTCTAGATGTTTTAATGATGATGAGAAAACTGTAAATATGATTGTTAATACCCCTTCGTTTTGGTCTTTGTATTTTGATGGCTCAAAGTCTACTGAAGGCTCAGGAGCAGGATGTGTCTTAGTTAGTCCACATGGAGAAAATACAATGTTGTCTTGTAGATTGGAATTTGAATGTACCAACAATACAGCGGAATATGAAGCTCTAGTCCAGGGATTATATAAAGCAATTGACCTTAAAGTGCAATATTTAAAAGTATTCGGCGATTCTGAAATTATTGTTAAACAGGTTAGGAATGCAATTCATTGCCTTTCAACTCACCTTAAACATTACCAATCGCTAGTACAGGACCTTACTTCACACTTTTTGGCATTCAACATTTCCTCCATTCCTCGGTCCCAAAATTCAGCAGCAGACCTACTTGCCAATGTAGCTTCCAAGCTTTTACCTTCTGAAGACTACAGCCCTGATAGATTTTCCGTAGAATTAATTTTTAGGCCTTCAATCCCTGATAATGTCACTAATTGGAGAGTATTCAACCATGATGATGATATTTTGCAATTCTTAACTTCTGAGAAGTCTTATGATAATCAAATCATTGAAGAAGATGAGCATGATTCCCAAATGAAAGTAACACCTCAGGAAAATGCAATTCCTAAACCTGTGGTAAAGCTAGAAGATCTTTATGATATCAAAGACAGATTTAAACCTGTAACTAATGCAAAGATCCAAAGCTCTACCCTAAGGTTTGAGTTGATTAATTTGGGAACTGAGCAAGCTCCTCAAAATGTGAACTTAGGATTAGGACTTTCTTTAGAGGAAAAAGAAGCATTCATTAAACTGTTAAGGAAGAATAAACAAGTTTTTGCTTGGAAATACGATGATTTGAAGACTTACGATACATCTATTATCCAACATACCATTCCGATGCTTCCCGAGCAGAAACCAATTCAACAGAAGTTAAGAAAGATACATCCAAACTTAGAAACTCAGATTAAGTCGGAACTTAACAAACTCCTGAAAGCCAAGATTATCTTTCCAGTCCAACATTCAAACTGGGTCTCTAACATGGTGCCAGTCAGAAAGAAAAATGGCGACATTCGCATTTGTATTGATTTCAGAAACTTGAACAAAGCAAGCTTAAAAGACAATTTCCCATTGCCTACTATGGAGCAAATACTTCAATCAGTGGCAGGCTCTGAATTGATGTCCTTTCTAGATGGTTTCTCAGGATACAACCAAGTCCTGGTTCATCCTGATGACCAGCTTAAAACAACATTTAGAACAAAATGGGGAACCTATGCATATCAGAAAATGCCTTTTGGACTAATAAATGCAGGAGCGACATTCCAAAGGGCCATGGATACAGCTTTTAGAGGGTTAATTAATAGAACAGTGGTAGTCTATCTGGACGATATAACTGTATTCTCTAAAGAGAGGTCGAATCATTTGCATGACTTAAGTCAGATCTTTCAACGCTGCAAAAGATATGGTATTTCTCTTAACCCTAAAAAATCATTCTTTGCTCTCGATCAAGGGAAGCTCTTAGGTTTTGTTGTGTCTAAAGAAGGCATTTATATCGATCCTGATCGGATCAAAGAAATTTCTGAAATCCCATTTCCACACAATAAAAAATCAATGCAGTCATTTTTAGGCCAGATCAATTTTGTTAAAAGATTTGTTCCAGATTTTTCTCAAATTATTTTGCCACTTCAAACAATGATTAGGAAGAATTCAGTCTTTAAGTGGGGATCGGTAGAAAAAGAAGCTTTTGATTTGATTAAGCAATCGATAATCAACGCCCCTTCCTTAAATACTCCAAATTTCTCTAATCATTTTACATTGTATACTATCGCATCCGACTCTTCATATGCTGCAGTACTCACACAACTGAATAACAACAACCTAGAGGCACCCATTTCATTTTTTAGCTCAAATCTTCAGGGTGCCGAATTGAATTACTCTGATGTAGAGAAACAAGCCTTTGTTGTATTCAAAGCAGTCAAACATTACAGACCCTTCCTTTTGAAAACTCACACAAAAGTTATAGTCCCTTTCCCAGCGGTAAGGCAGCTATTAATTCAAAAAGAACTGGGTGAAAAAAGGGCAAATTGGGTCACAACGCTTCAAGAGTATGACTTAGAAATAAAACCAGCAAAGATTGTTAGAGGCCAAGGTTTTTGCAGGATATTGGCAGGAGCATCAAACATTCCTGAATCAAGCGATACAGATCAGACTGAAGCAATCAATCAGATAAGTGTCACTGATTCTGAATCTCAATATGCAGATTTAATATTTTATTTGAAGAATGGTTATGCTCCTCCAAATTTGTCTTACAAAAACAAAAGGGCCATCAGGTTAAAAGCAAGGAGTTTTACTATTATTGATGATGTGCTCTTTAAGAAGAATTATGATTCTATTCTACTAAGATGCCTTGAGAAACCTGAAGCTCAAAAGGTTTTGCAGGAGTTACATGATGGACCAGTTGGAGGACATTTTGGAGTTGACACAACAGCTCACAAGATTATTCATGCTGGATATTATTGGCCCACTCTATTTAGAGATTGCCACGAGTATGTAAGAAAATGTCTTAATTGCCAAACATCTAGTGGAAGACAAAGGAAACCGGCTTTCCCCTTGCAACCAGTCAACATTGAACAACCATTTGAACAATGGGGATTGGATATCATTGGAGAAATTAATCCACCTTCTTCCAAACAACATAAGTATATTCTTACTGCTACAGATTATTTCACTAAATGGGTGGAGGCAATCCCTTTGAAGACAGCAAATTCTGAAGCGATCATTGAATTCATAGATCAATTCATCATTACCAGGTTTGGTGTCCCAAATGCTCTTGTTTTTGATAATGCTTCTTATTTCTCAGGTAATGCTATGTTTGATTTTGCTATCAAGAGAGGGTTTAAGTTAAAATATTCTGCTAATTATTATCCTCAGGGTAATGGCCTAGCAGAATCCACTAATAAGAATCTAATCAAAATCATCAAGCGAACCATTGAACAGAATCATAGAAATTGGCACAAATCCTTAGTGTTTGCATTATGGGCTGATAGGATAACACAGAAAGCTTCTATAGGAACCTCTCCTTTCAATCTGGTGTATGGAAAAGAAGCAATAATACCCACAAATCTTGTTCTTCCTTCTTTAGCCCTAGTACAGTTCATTGAGGAAGCTCCTTCCTCTTCTATTCAGTTCAGGTATGATCAAATTTTAAAACTAGAAGAAGAAAGAGAAAAAGCCAAGGATACCCATGCCAAGCATCAGCAAATCATCAAAGCATCTTTTGACTCACTCTCATCCGGTTCAAAACAGTTTCAAGTCGGTGATTTGGTTCTGAAATGGGACAAAGCCCATGAAGATAAAGGAAAGCACACAAAGTTCCAGAAGATGTGGCTTGGACCATTTCAGATCTGTGAAAAGATAGGCCATTCGACCTTTGTACTGCAAGACTTATCAGGGTTGAGAGATTCTCTCCCTGTTAATGGCCTAATCTTGAAGAAATTCTTTAATTGAGGAGGTAACCCCTTCTCCTTTGGTAGATTTTTGTAGTTTGTAGGATTTGCAGAAAATAAAAGTTGTAGCATATCTTCCATTGACCTTTTGCTGTAGTTGAAAAATTGTCTCTCAGGAGTAGTATGAATATTTGCTTTTAAATAATAGAGCTTTTAACCAAAAGGGATAATTTCTAGGAAATTAGATATCTTTGTACTCTGAAATCACAGTCTAACTTTTGTAAACTCCTCTCTAAACAATAGAAATCCTGAAAATCATTTTCTGTTTTCAAAAGTGATCTCCAAAGGTTATCCATATTAAGATAGAGGCTAATCCAATTTCAGCATCTCCAACTCTTAACCTGTCATCCATTAACTCTTAAGGAGAAAATTGTTCATCCCATTCATTAAAGGTTATGATTACTCAGAGTGTAATTCTAAAATATAAAAGATTAAAGATAAGAGGTCTTATTACAAGCCTGCTTACCATGTTCATAGGAAAATAATTTGACTGACATTACCAATACTGCATATCAAAACAGGGTAATGGATTGAAATTACAAGACAAGGGGTCTCATCACGAGCCAGCTTGTTCAGTTAGATTACTACCAGTGAATGGCATTGTCAACAGCTGGCCACCAAACCAGGACAATGGCTTTTTTATCTTATTAACAACAAAGAAGAAAAGGAAATGAAATACAAAATATGAAAACATGTTTTGGATTCATTCTGATAGTCACACTCTTAAGTAAATGGAACAATGGACAATAACATGGTTAAAAGGTATCCCTGTCGAGACTATAAACGTTTGCTGGCAACAGAGGCTCTACCTATGACAGAGGAGTTAATTTTAAAAGCTGATTTGGAAAAGTTTTCTGTTTTATCATTATAAACCAATATAGGCCTATTTTGAAACTTAAAATGCATTCATTTTATTTAGAAAGGGAGGAAGCTAGCAAAATAATTTCACTTTATTCAGAATGCATAAATATCTCGTTATATTAGAATTTTCCCTTTTTGATTGAAACTCTATTTGAAAAAGCTCAAGTTTTTATCAGTTCCAGAGATAACTGGTTCTTCCAGCGAATCGCCAATTGTTGTGCTCTACAACAACCCCCCATTTCATATCATTTATATTTCAAACATTAACATATGAAATGGGTCCCTTTAGAATTTAAATTGGTATCAATGCTTGTTTTGCCCCGAAAGAAGTTCATCAATAGGAAAATTTCACTTTATAAAGCTATTTGGACAAACCCATTAAAAGAAATCAATTTATTCTTTGTCATTGCGATAAAGCGATTGCAAGATCGCATATCGCAATGACATATGAATTACAATTAAGCGCCCCAAAGCTTTCCGCCGATGCGCATTCGGCGCATTCGACGATCGGCAATCCTCCATCTATGTGTTGTAATGCCCCAATGCCAATAGTCCCGACGCGATGCACATTCGGCGAATTCGGCGATCAGCGACACACTACAACAGTTGTAATGTTCCCAAAGACTTGTCCCGATGCAATGCGCAATCGGGAATCGGGTATCGGTGACCATTTTACCTAAGTCTTATTGCGCTGAGACCTTTTCGCCGATGCGATATCGCATTCGGCAATCGGTGGTATCCGATACACACCATTAAAGCGCACTAATCATACCCCGATTGCGATCCAATAAAGCGCGGTTTTCAAGATAAAGTCGTTAAAGTGATGGGAGGGCACGAGTCATTTGTATTTAAAGCCTGATCGTTCATGCAATCCTCCATCTATGCCCAACCGCCAAAACGTCCATTGCATGCTTAAATGAATCGATCACCCAAATAACGATATAATGGGCATTTAAGGAATGACAGATTGGAAACGGCTAATTAATAAGGTCATGTCTTAAAATCTTTTACGGATTGTGTCCGCGCCCATTTTAAAAGCTAAAACCTTTACTTACGCATTATGTGCTGTATCACTTAAGAGCTTTTCATCGCCAGCTCTGTGTATTACGCCCAGTTGCCTTTTTTTGCAGGATTCATTCATAGAAGCTAAGACTGTGAAGATGGGAAAGAAATCCAAGAAGACTGCAAGTGCTTCCGCAACAACAGTTGCAGGACAAGCGGCCGCAAACAAGAAAAAGGGCCTAATATCCGATACTACATGCACGGGGCTCACCAGAGTTACTTGGCAAGGAACTTACAACCTAATTGAAGCTGAGCAACCGCAAAAAACAGTGGTAGAGGCTAGCGTGGATTTGCTCCGAAAATCTGACTGCACTCTCAAAGATTTGGCCGATTCGTTCCTTCACAGAATCGCAGCCAGGGAACAAATCCTCCCCTATACAGACGTTGTGCGATGGGCGATTGAAGAAATCCCCATCCTGGACAGAACTTTTAATACTAGAGATGGTAGAATTTTCGGATCATTCAAGCCAGATGACCTAAGGCAAATGTATCATTTGCCTGAGCCAGAGAAAATATATAACAAGGCCTTCGTGGAGAAGTTTGCGAGCGAGAATGAGATTGAATCTGAACCTATCAAGGATTGGAGGCAAAATCCAAACAAGCACAAGCACGAATCTTCCGGTAAGTACTCGGTCGATTCTTTAGCTTCTCCTTATTGTTATGCGGGGATAATGATGTGTAGGCTGTGGGGTTTGCATGATTCTGCCAATTTTACCATTGAAATGGTTCCTCTAATGGAGGCAGCAGTAAACGGTTGGATTATGGATTGGGCTACCATCATGTCGGATAAATTAGCAATAGCAGTTCGTGATTTTAGATCTCAGACTGTTGTTTCAGAGAGGAAAATGCCCCCGTTCTACTATAGTGCATATATTTTAGACACCCTTTGTTTCAATTCCCAGTTTCCTATTCTCGGGTGGAGGTGGACTGTACAGGACCCCTCACCCATTCATATATATCACCAAAAGTTGTGGAAGTCTTCTTATAAACACCACCTGTATCAAATCTGTAATGGTTTCATGGTGCCCATTTAATATTCCATTTTTGATAAACCCATTCCAAAAATATCCTATCAAGCTTCCTTTGATTTACCAGCAATAGCAAGTTGGTTTGGGGAAGAAAATTTCACCTATATCAGAGTTTTCGGCAGTGAGGCCGACCCACATGTTCTCCCTCTATATGTTCCAAATAAGCTGCTAGCCAGGGAAATTGCATATCAAATCATGGCTAAGAGTACCACACAGACTCTTAAAAGAGAAAAGAAGAAGGGATGGCCATCTTTTCCCTTCAGATGTGGTGTTTATACTCTCAATGACCTTAAACATGCGGAAAAGGAAGCCATGAAGCTTCAGTCTTTAACTTTAGCCACAATTCCAAACAGACCATTCGATCCAAAAAAGACTGCCTATGCTGCCTTAGAACAAGCAAAATTAACAAGGTTTGAGCATAAGGAAGATATGTTTGATGACCTGTTCGTTGCCTCCGAAACAATTGGTCATGCCAAAGAACTCGCTAGGATGCGATATAATGATGAAGGATTATCTGAGTTCAATAAACTCAGAGAACAGAGGTTGCAAACTCTGCCTCTGGATTTACTGGCAACAACCCCAGCGACATCATCAAGCGGGCCTGTTCGGGAGCAGTTAAAGGAACAGGAGGAAAGGCAAAAGAAGGAAAAGGAAGAGAGGCTGAAGAAGCAACAGGCAGAAAGGCAGAGGAAGGAACAGGCAGAGAGGCTAAAGAAAGAACAAGCCGAAAAACAGCAGAAAGCCCAAATGGAACAAGAAGAGAAAAAGAAGAAAGAGGTAGAGGAACGACAGAAGAGGGAACAAGAGGAGAAACAGAAAAAAGAACTGGCAGATAGGCAGAAAAAGGAATATGAAGAAAAACAAAGGAAAGAAAGAGAGGAGCAGCAAAGAAAAGAGCAGGAAAAAGAACGGAGTGAGTCCCATGCCGAAAAGCAGAAACAAACCACCTCCGATCCCGAATTGCTTCAACAGTGGAAGAAATTTGACTTCATTATCAGTGGAAAGGAGGGATCAAAGGAGACGGACACCTCTAAAACAACTGATACACAAGATATTTCCTCTCCTCAGGTTCTAAGTGGAACCAGCGGCCCACCAAGTTCAAAGGAAGTTGAAGTCATTCCAAAAGACCCCTCCGACCAGATAATTCTACAAGTAGAAGACATTCCACCATTGGATTTTTTCTACAGCCCGAGACACAGAGCAGTTGTAAAGCGATCAAGGAAGAGACGAAGGATTGATCAACCTTCTATCTTCCCAGAACAAACGGTCACAGGTAATGTAGTATGGAAGGAGGAATTGGACCCTTCCGATGACTTAACAAAGCTATCACAGTATGCGGGCGCCTATTCGGCGGCAACAATTGACAAAGCATCGGAGGTGAGCCTTCTATTGAAGAATAAAGACCAAGAAATCTTTGCACTACAGGCAGAATTGGTTGAAACAAAGCAAAGGGCAGTGCAAGCGGAAGAATAGTTGCTAGCGCAACAGGAAGAGAACAACCAATTAACCCAGCAATTGCAAGCGGAAAGGCAAAGGATCGATCAGGATGCAATCTAGAAGCAAAAAGAATTGTCAGAGGCATTGGTGAATTTAAAGCGGCGAATGAACAAATGATAAAGACTAAAGATGAGCAAATTGCTCAAATGTCATCGCAGCTAGAAAAGTTGAAGGGCACGTCGCAGGTAACAGAATTTAAATCAGAGGCATTAATGATAAACAATGCATTGATATCTCAGGTCAGACTCTTATGTCAACAGATCGCTCAAGCTGAGCCATTGTGTGAGTTAACTACATCGATTAATAAGCAGGTGGAAAACGCCAGGACTGAACTAGATCAAGCAGACGAGGCCATTACAACATATATTGACTAGCAAGATACTGATGTAGGAAAAGCAGCAAAATTTGCCCAGGATCGTAGAGACATACAAAGATATACTTTTCACAGAATGGCACACTCAAGTAATGAAAGCAGAAAGGGCGGCTTCAAGATGCAGATCAACCGCCAACAATCTAGTGGATCTAGTTAATAACACTCTTTATCTGGCCAACATGATTTCTCAATGTACACCGGGAAAAATAACAACTACAAATTTATTGGAGCAAACATGCTACCCGGAACTGGAGGAAAAAGGAAGATTAATCGCTGGAGTTAAAAGTCTAACCTCAGATGCATATTGGCTCTTTTTAATCAAGCCACATACACAGAGATCTACCCTAAAGTGCCTTACAGATGCAATCGGGTGTATAATCCCCGACATTCAAGATGCCACCTACGCTGCACAGCTCAGTTCACGCCTCAACAAACCCCCTGAAGTTGAGCCAATGCTTGCCATAAATCGGCTCAGGTTCAAAGGAAAGCAGCCGACTCAATGAATCACCCTCCCGCTTACCAGATCGCCAGACAAATCAGGATCAATAGTTATTGATTCCAGCTTAATAGGATTTCCGTTTTGTAGATATTTAATTAGACTAGTATTTATAGACCCTTTCATTGTTTTGGAAAGGGTCGTAAAATTTTGTAATAGACTCAAAGACTGAAGTTTGCACTACTGTGCTTCAGCCTATATTCTTTTATGAAACTCGACCAATGGTTCTTAATTTTACAAGAAAGCTTCTTTATACGATTGCGCACTATTGTCTGTTGTTAAGGGTGTTTTCTGAGTTGAATGAAGAACTGCGACATAGCGATTGACATTTGGGAGTGTTAAGCAGCTTATATGGTACTTCTATCTGTATCTGTATTCATTCCTTTTTATGTGAATTGTTATGCAATTATTCTTGCTATTGTTGAATATATGTATGCGCTGTAACAGCAAATCTCTATCTCATTCCACTATTGGATGTTTTGCGATTTGCCTTTTCTTTCAATCATGCATGTAACAATGATATAAATGATGAAGTGTAGTAATTCCGCTATTATCGCTTTGTGTAACTATTTATGCACAGCAATCTTGAATGATTTAATATCTATGTTTTAGAGATGGAGTCATCTATATGTTTGTCTAAAAGCACAGATCATCAAACGCTACACTTTAGAGATCGATAAAGTCCCCGAGGTAGATTATAGTTATTATATTCCTGCCGATAGTTTTAGTTATTCGCTTATCACTAGTATAGTTTATAATTCGCTCATCCATCCCAATTTTATCTATTTCTGGGAAACTGGTCCCATTACCCCCAGTCGGAGCCACTATTCCAAACGGAAAAGGAGCTGTACTAAGGTCCGGACCGGGTGGTTTCCCCAATGTTGTTGCAGCGATTTTCGAGGCATCAACAGGTAGAGACACCCGAGATCCCACCTGAGAATGAGCCGATGGACATAGTCTGGAAGGATATTCCTTCCAATCTAACTAAAAATTTGACCAAACTGTCACAGTTTACAGGGGCATATGCAACTGCCACCATGGATAAAGCTACAAAGATATCTATTTTGTTAAGGGAGAAGGAAGAGAAGATAGCATAGCTCGAGCAACAACTGCAAATTGAAAAAGCAAATGTGAACCAACAAGTTGCTGAACAAATCGCTCAATTGCAGTAGAATATGGAAGTGTTAAAGATAAGCCATGAAGCAGACATTTCTACGAAGAACATGCAAATTCAAGAATTGCAAGAAGCCATGGAAAAATATGAAGATGTCCCTACTGTCGATGAATTCATCAAAGAGGCACTAGAGCTAAATTCCCTCCTATCAAAACAGCAAGAGCAATTTTGCCAAAGAATGTCGCATATCGCTCCTTATCTAATCACCAGTGATTAGTTAACGAATAAGGTGATTGACCAAAGAACTGAATTTAATGATCTAAATACAAGGATCTCAGAATTCATTGAATGGCAAGAAACAGAAGAAGGAAGGAGAGCTAATCTACCCAAGATTAAGGAGACACATAAGGACATTCTATTCACGGATTGGGATGCGTGGATCAAGCAAGCTAAATTAGTAGTGGCAAGAGTAGCAGGGGTGTCAAATAACATAGTAAAAGAAATAAACCAC
The DNA here is from genome assembly GCA_031772625.1 of Pinus tabuliformis. Lineage (NCBI taxonomy): Eukaryota > Viridiplantae > Streptophyta > Pinopsida > Pinales > Pinaceae > Pinus > Pinus tabuliformis. The sequence goes on along the minus strand of CM062817.1, from coordinate 853,557,211 downwards.
ACTTTTCATGCCACCAACCTGGTGAAAGAAGGTAACCTGAAAATACTGCTAGATTTAAATGACTTGCATAAAAGTTGGAAGGAAAGAGCGGAAATCCAAAGGGAAGTGATCGCAAAGTTAGCAAAGACTGACTTGGAGGCGTATTGGCAATACCTTGTCAAGCCACACAGCCAAATCATGACCCTCAACTACTCACTCCATTCAACTCAACGGATGATGCCACCTCTCACAGATGTTATTTTCGTAGGACAGGTCAGAACACAGTTTGGGGCACCTCCTCAAGTGAAACTGATGGCTAATATATGCGATTTAAAAGAGAAGCTGGCAGACAACAAGTCATCATTATAACCTCTGCTCATCAAGTCACTTTTATTTTTAGAGTTAGTTGACTAGTTAGGAGGAAGGTTGTTTGAAACCTCCTCAAATTTTTGTATAATCTATTTTTTAACATTAGTTAGAATAGTATTTATACCCTTCTCATGCATTTAGAGAAGGGTCCAGAATTTTATCAAAAACATTTGCAAAGAATGCACTTCTATAAGTTTGTGAATGCCTTGATGAAATTATGGAACATGGTCGTTTCTTTTAAATATCAGACTACTTTCCTTTGTTGATGCACTATTGTATACTTGGAAGATAATTTGATATGAAGAAAGGAGTTGATCTATGTCATTAGTCAAATGAGCAAAACTTCACACATATGGTACTTCTATCTTGTATGATTAGTTATGTTTCTATTTAATTAGTGATAACACTTCATTTTCATGAATTGTATATGAGATATGTTCTTTCTGTTATGCGTTAATTGCACTACTATATGATGCCTAACTGAAATTGTTTATTTTCATATATAATCATCAGATATATGTGATATAATTTATACATTTATTTGACTAACTATTTAGTCAAAGAAATTATCTTTACACGTTATCACCTATGTTTAATGCGTGATTGATCTTTATTATCACATGTCAAACAAATATCTTTTTAGATAACATATCACACAGAATATCGAGGTTTGTATTAGATTAAGTTAGCTAGAGATTTGCATGATAGAATAGGTCATTTAGTTATCACTATCCTTACTGCAATCGCTTGAAAACCACCCACTCTCATTTTAAAACCCACATTGGGAAACTAGTCCCATCATCCCTAGTCGGAGCCACCACTTCAAATGGAAAAGGAGATGTCTTTAAGGTCTGGACCGGGTGTTTATCCCCCATGTTGGAGCAGCAGAACTCCAAGGCTTCAACATGGTGCAAGCACCCAAGCTTCACAAGGGTACCCTCCAGAAGTAATAATGGACGTGATGCGATGTCAGCCTCAGGCGCCACGGGATTCCCCTCCGCAGCCATCTATGTGATCCCTAGGAATAGAAATTATGGGCACTAGTTCGTATGAAAAACCAGGCGAAATAATCTAGGGGCAGGATCCAACAAGTAGGAGAGGAGGTATCTCTCTTCCTTTCCTTCACTCTCCCTCGTGCTTGACTCCCAGTCACGAAGCTTTCCTGGTATTTCTAACGACACTGGATTTCACTCATTATTCAACATCTATGTTTCATAGTTTGAGTGGACTTGGAGAGTAAACTCTCCACTCACGTATTCCAAGGCCCTAAAGAGGTAGACTTGTTGGTTTAATTAACGACAAATTAAAAAATGTTCTAGTTTTTTTTTAATTAAGCGCTTGATTTTAAAGGGTTGTTCTTTAGGTCACGGGTCCAATGAGAGTGAAACTTATGGTGTTTTGACGCAAAATAAATCAATAGAAACTTATCTATATGAAAATGCAGCTATTGTTCTTCGATGAAAAGGGATTTCTATATGGTTCTACTAATAAACTTGTACAACCCAAAGAAGCTTTGAGAACACAAAGACTACTAAAATTCAAAGACCAAAAACAAGCATAAAGAGTCCCAAAATTTGAAAGTTATGCATATCATTAATATAATGAAACTTGAATCGATAAAGGACTACAAATTTGCATAGATTGATCTGAACAACAGTATAAAGGAATTCAGTAAACCAAAACAACGTCAAGAAAGACTTTCAAGATTGCCGAAGAGGCACTCAAAAACCATGAAAAACAAAATAGGTCAACCAAAAAGGAAAGCAAAGTAAAGCAATCTGAAAATTGGGTTATAAACAAAACTACAATCAGTTTCTTGTTCTGCCAAGTCAGAACAGACAAGAACTTCGATAAGAAGCCTTGAAACCAAAGCCTAAACTGAAACCTTATTCAAAAAGAAAACCCTATGTTAACTAGGTTTTTCAGCAAGAGGAAGATTGGAGATTGAAGACTTGCAAGAAAGCAAAGCTTTACAAATAGTGAATGACCACAAAATAGAAAAAATTACCAGGAAACAAACTTAACTGGGCCAAATATTTGAAAAATTAATTCAAAATAAGGTATATGCAACTGTGTAAAGACACAAAAGCGTGTATACGTGACTAAAACAGAGGAAACTCATGTATACATGAGTCTATTTGGAGAAACTAGTGTGTATACACTATTGTGTCCTCTGATAAAAGTGTATATAAAGCTCAATCAAGAAAAAAAAAAAATTAGGCCTGATCCAAAAGATCAGATTTGATGCCCAGGAAGAAAAAAAAGTCACAGACACTGTAAAAGCAAGTAACCAGTCAAATAGGCCCTAATCAAGAAGAAACAACCCAATCAAGAAAAACAAGAATGTTTTCCCCAGTGGAGTCGCCAATTCTGTTACGGGTAAAGTCACCCTAGGGTCTTGGGTTGAGAACCCCAACAGAGTGGAGGGATTACAACATAAAGAGGCATGCAAACAAGTAGTCCTAATACTTAAACTACTGAAGTAAGAAGAAGAAGTGTTACCCGAAGGTCCTACATTTGAGGTCGTTCCTGTAGGGTCCAAACCCTATGCTTCTTCCAATGCTTTAAAGCCTACAACTCATTCAAGCAAAGCATATACAAAAGTAGTAATAGAAATCATGTTCATGATATAGGTGTTAGGTCATATAAGCATGTAAGAAAATAAGAATTAACATAAGATTCATAAGAAAATCATAACATAGATTAATGCATTAAGACCTTAAATATCAGGAACAAAACAACACCTATTTATTGATGTAAACTAAAAAGTACAGAAGAACTACAACTTGAGTCGTCCGTCGGCTCTAAGAAAAACCGTCCTCCAGATCCGTCCTGCCCAGACCTCAGCAATCCTCCTCCATTGGTATACACAAGGATGTCATAAAGGGATGAAGGACATCTCGAGAAGGAAACAGAGGTTTCCTATGACTTGGGAGTGCAAAAGGCACAAGGATTTCTTCAGACTTGATCAGGGATGTAATCAACTATAATATCAATATCCAATCTTTTCTCTCCCCCTTAGGCCTTCCCATGGAGGTCTATTTATACTTCTCCAAATTAGTTTTTCAGTTGGGAAACAGTTGGGCCATGGGCTACAGTAGGTGAGTAATAGGTAAAACCTGTAAACTCCGCCTGAATTTAAGGAGATTATATATTTTTTAATGTTTTAACACATATACGCGGGTTGGGTATAGACTGACCCGTGTGTACACGCTTTTTATACAGGGAAAAACAACGTATGGGATTTAAAACATTGTTTTTTAGAATTTGGACCAAGTCTAGAAGGGAAGGGTTTCCCTAGGCCATAACATAGACCATCAAATCTACCAAGGGTGTTAAGTGGTGCTATAACATGTGCATGTGGTTCTATGTACACATCATGCAGGTGGTGTTGTGTACATGTGATGTTGTGTACACGTTGAACAGGTGGTGTTGTGTACACATTGTGCAGGTGGTGTCGTGTACATGATGTATTTTGCACATGTCATACATGTTATGTTTTGTATATGTGGTACTATGTTACAGGTATTGTGCAGTTGTTGTGTCAAGATATGTGTATTTTTTGTATTTTATGGTGTGTACGTGTATGTATTGTGTTGTACATTGGGTGTAGGTGTATGTGTCATGTTGTACACCGAGTGTAGGTGTATGTGTTGTGTTGTACACTGTGTATGTGTATTTATTGTACACTGTGATGGGACATCCAGGTATGGGACTATCTATATGCCCTTGTTGTTTCTATTAACGGTTGAGGTGATTTAGTATCTAGATGCCCTTGTTGTTTCTATTAACGGTTGAGGTGATTTAGTATCTAGATGCCCTTGTTGTTTCTATTGTCGGTTGAGGTGGTTTAGTCTTTGGATACCCTTGTTGCTAACATTAAGGGAGGAGGCAGTTTATTCTCTAGATTCCCTTGTTTCTTAAAGAGAAGAGAAGGCACTGCGTGCTTGTCGGGTTTGCTAACTGATTCAGAGTGTGTAAGGAAAGGACAAAAAATAAAGGAAAAGGAAAAATAATAATTTGAAAGATAAGTATCAATATTTTATTTCAGTTTTGATTATGCATGTGATCTATGATTCTAATTTATGATGGGTGCATGTGATTTATGAATTTATTTATGATGGTTGCATTTTGAGCTCAACATTTTTGATATGCTTATACATGATGATTTGGTCAAAGAGTTAGTTTGACTTGTTGTCACATGAAGTAGAGATAATTGCAAGTGTACCTCATTGACGAGCCACCAATGAGGTATGATTTGAAATTATTTCAATTCATTTTTTTTCTAATGGAATTATGTGCTTGGTACAAGAAAGCATGGGAAATGTCTGGCTTGGGGTGGTTAAAACTGATTGCAAGAATTAATAGCAACAACAAAAGGAATTGGAATAGGTAGTGATATGTTGGTAAAGCATTCAGGAGTAGGACCATTGTGGGACATTGGTACTCAATAGTGTCCATTGATTTCCATGAGCATGCTATAACTAGTATGATGGTTTTGAGGCAAGAATATGCCTTGCGTTTTGGACCTTCCGATGTGAGGAAACCTTACCAAGGGATGGATTGCCCGGGAAGGGGATGTCGGGGAACTTGGAGGGTGAGTGAATGCACAGAAGGGGGTGACCAGATTTCATGGGATGGATTTATTTTGGTCATTACAATTGCCAGATAGAATCAAATGCACATTGGGAGTGTGCCTTGGAATAATGAGCCAGAAAATGTTCACTGAGGGAACAAGTGGCACAAGGATTGTAGCACTGGAAATTTTATGTAGGTTTGAATTTGGTAGTGGATTCTAGACTTCCTGTGAAGGGGGTGAATCCTAGTATTACTTTGAGGGTGGAAGTGTGAGCCTCTGGATTCCCTCGTTACAAATGTAGGCGATGTATCCTTCATTGTTTGCAAGTTGAGGCGAAGAATTTTTGGTATTTGTACATATTTATGTATGGTTTCTATTGTAAATATCACAATGAGATATGTTATAAAGCTCCAATAACAACTATATGGTTGTCATGTTGTTATGATTGTCATGTTGGTTTTTCTTTTTAGCATGTTGTTCATTGTAAATACTGCATCGATCTCATTTATAAAGATTCTATTGACGGTGCTGGACCCGCCAACATGTCAGGGGATCTCCCTGGTAAGAAGACACAATTAGACCTCAGACAGTTTGGTGTAGGAGTCCCAGCAGTGGGTCGTATGGTAATGCCTTGACCGCAATTTCAAACAGAGGCAAGTAGGATAACTCTGTTGGTAGCAAGGGTGTGACAACTGTAGTGAGTCAAGGAAGGCGCATGAGAGGTTCTAACACATGGGGGTTGAGATGAGTGCGCCCCTTGGAAACTTGTAATAGTACTCGGTTTGGAAGGGAACACACGAGCAAAGATGCATCACTAGATGGAAAGCGAGTTAGCAAGCAATCCAAAGTGATGGTTAAACCAACAACACATTTAAGAAATATTCATACATACTTATACAGAATAGTCCATACATGCATGCATAAGCAAACAATACATATATCATTTAGAGTAAACTAGATAGCATAGAATACAATAAAACATATGCATGAAACGTGCTGGCTCTTATTATATAAAGAAGTGTAAGCTCCAGTCATACAATACATCCATGTCCAACCAATAGTCCCAATAGTGGAACATTACAACCACATCCGCCTGCTCCTCCAAAGAGATGTACTAGCTCTGCATAGTGGAGAAGCCAAGGTGTGTTACAATATTGTCCAAGCTCTCTCCAATATAGTCTTATCAGAAGCTTGGCTGACCAAAAGCCTATACAATGAGTTATGAGGGACTATTTATAGCAAAGGGTGGGGTGACCCTTGACATTCCCCTTTGTGACAGTTCAACTACCCTCATGACTCTTCACCTACTCTATGACTATTACATCCAACTATTGACACTTGAATTACACTTGAAATGATTTAACATTACAATGCACATGTACCCATGTGAACAAAATGGCTTGAGCAAGCCATGCTAGACATCACTCTAACTTAGACAACCATGGAAGTCCAACTCCTCAACATCCTCATGTTGATCAACAATAACATATTGATGCCAAGATCAGTAGTCCTTGATGGTGTCCGGGTGATCCTTGGTGACATCTGTCTAGAACCTGACTCTTGCCTCCATAGAATTCGGGTACACTGCTCAGACTCCTTTGTCCAACTCGTCTAAAGGCATGTGCATCATTTTCTTCAAGTTGGTCGGACCAACAACATACTTATGCATGATGTCTACACTGATGGGCAAGTCTGGGTTGGTGGCAATGCGCATCAACTCGTCGAAGTACGAGTCAAGCTCTAGTCAGACCTGTTTCTTTTTCTTCACCTGGGTGAGAGTCCCAAGTGATGGGATCGCATGTGTGCACACCACAACATCCATACTCTTGAATACTCATGCATGGGAAGCATGTATGCTAGTGATGAGCTGTGGGAGCTCTTCATAATTCTGGATCTGACTCCGGATACATGCCTTCATCTCGACCGCATTGGCCCTCATCATCTTAGGCAAGTGAAGTGGGGATCCCTTATATTTCATCATCCATGTTTGCATGTCATCAACAGTAGCATGGAAGTTCATCAAGGTATGTGCTCTTCTAGCACATCACTGTTGCCATCCGTTGAGATGGACAACTGCCTTATGCATGGTACCAAACTTGGAGTACAATGCTCGCATAACTGTGTCAAGGGACAATACTTCATCTAGTATTTCCTTCTTCAGTTCAGCTCAGGCAGACATTGTCACCAAGTCTCCTCCTTGCTTGGTCATTTGTAGTTCCTTTGCCATTCACTCATTCTCAGCTATCAGAAAGCGAACACTTGAGCTAGTGGCTTCGACATACACTCTGGTTGCATCGGCCAAAACTACTAGATGTTTGCACACATCAGTGAAGATCACTGGTTCCTCAACTTGCACAGGAGATGTATGATCCTTAGGAGTTGACACTCTATGAGACTTCACAAATCTATGATGAGATTCGTCGAATGAGATGTTGTGCATCTCTCCTTTCAGCTGATCACCAAGGATCTCAGTGCCTCCTTGATCAGTTGAGACTTGCTCATCATCTGGGTGCATTGAAGCAGGTGAGTTGACCTCTTTGAGGTGAGCCATGAGGTCACTTTCCTATTCCAACTCTAGTTGCTCCATGTCTGCATCCAACTGTTGAAGTGCTTGTTCTATCTCATGTGCGAAGTCTTGCTCCTGCAATGGTTCACCATGTTCACCTGATGCCAGCTATTTTGATGAATCAACTACTTTTATGGGCACTCCTTCATCTGTTTGCACATGTTGCACCCCCTGCTGTATCTACTGCTATTGTGCTTCCCTCTCCTAACTGTGCAGCTCTTGTTCCTTTCAGAGTTGCTCCCTTAGCTCATGCAACTCCTCTAATTCTTCCGTTCTCTTATTATCCCTCGTCCTTTGCATGATTCACATGTCACGCTAGTTCCTCTTTGCCTCTACAGCCATAGTGGCTTTCTCTACCAATGGATCTGCTCAAAAATTGCAGCTTTAATCTTCCTCCATGTGATCAACAATCTACCTCTTACCTTTGTCGTGCACTGGTATGATTTCCTCTGCTGCCATTGCTGCTACTACTGCTGGTGCTCTCCGTGATGCTGCTTCATGTTGCTTCACTAACCACTCCACAATGAAGCCAACCTGTTCATTGGGTCTGGAGAAATTGTAGCAATATCTCCATGGGTCCTCCTCGGCCCAATGAAATTCCCCATGGATCCAGTTGAACTGAACTCTCATGCAGTGATCCTTCACAATACAATGTGGGTCATACAGATTGTAACTTCGGAGGTTGAATGGGTACTTCTTCATCTATTCTACTTCGACATCCACTTGCTTGATACTTCAGATCTCATATAACCCAATCTGCAATGGAAGAGCGGGCCAAGGTGCCTTCTTCTTCCAGTGCAGTCTAGCTGTCAATCCTGTCGAGATGTGATATGCTACTTCCTGCATGACAAGTATGTCCAAGGAAAACTTCAGTAGAACATGCGAAGGCTTCTCCGCGCTGAACATTCGGATGAAGGTGTCAAACGGTGGGTTATATCAATCTGCAATACCTATCAATGCCTCCATCGCTTCCTTCAACATGTAGGGTGGATCTTGTTCGAATATCATCTTGTACAGTGGGGTGAAAAAATGATCAGACAGTCATGTGATTACTCCTCTGAAGCTGCATTCAGAAAACAACTTGAAATATGTGTTCACAACAGTCTTTGTCGGTGACCATGCCCACTCCAAGCCTAGGAACTCCTGTCAGGAACAGAATTCATCTAAGATGTAAGCGGACATGTAAATCTCTGCATGCATACCTCCGGGTGACTGTCGAGCCTTCGTTACTTGTTCCTTCAGCTGATGAGCCAATATGTCGGACCAGTTACATGGTTTTCCTTCTCTAGCTAGTTGGTCCAGTGCGATCACCCAACTCTATGGGAAGGTTTCCATGCTTGCTTGGCCATACAGTCAACATGAAAATATGACCAAGTATTGGTACACCTTCCTCAGTATCTTCGTCTTGTAGATCTGGTTGGGTGTCAACTTGAATCGAGTTGGCTCCTTTACCCAGTTCTTCAGAATGTCTTTGGAGTTAGCACTGTTGTTGGGTAAGTTGAATGGAGTCTTCATGATAGTCACAGGCTCTGACATCTAATACATCTCATCATAATCTCATGCCCAGAAGGTTGCAAGATTCGTCCCCCTGACATTGCTCAAAGTCATCGTCTTGGGATCAGTGTGAGATACGATCCAATGTATCATGTCCGCACATGGGAATGTGGGGTAGCTGCATGCAATCTGGTACAAACCAGACTTGTGAATGTTCACGTACACCTAATGGTCTTTGAGTTCTTCCTCAAAAGTGACTGCAAATGCTTCATTGACCTCTTGCCACTTCAGTTTAGTGTCCCTATCTAGATACATCTTTGTATCTTCATAGATCGATAGACTAGAGGACACTCACTCAACTACTACTCTAGTTTCATTTCCATCAGTGTCCTATGATCCTACTCTCTTGGAGGCCATTGATCCTATACTGCTAAGAGGCAGATGAACACATGAAATATCTGGAGACAAGAAACATGCATGGCAAGAAATCTGTTAGCAAAAACCAAAGAAAATTCGGGGAATGACACAACACATTCCTGGGGAACTGATAAGAAAGATTGCGCAATTTCTTCTTGGACGCTGGGTGAATGGCTACCAGAATTGTGCAAAAGGTATTCTGGGTTGTCTAGGAGGCAAGACTAGTTGCTCGATTTGCGCAATGCGCAATCCAGACTAGTTACTGGCTGCTGGGATTGCGCAATTCCAGCTAAGAGTGATTGCAAGCTCAGGGACTGCATTGTGCAATTTTCTAGGCCAGTAGTCACTGTCCATCAGAAATGTGAACAACAGTCCTGGAGGATAGTGCTGGGCAGAAATGCACATTTTTGGAGAGAAAGACAGAGCCTTCCTTCCCCAGATTGCACAATGTTGTCTAAGTGAAGGCAGAGCCCAGGCCATGGTTGGCCAAACTCGCCAACGGGCAACAGAAAGAAAATATGATAGTGAATGCATGGTGACACTAAGTGAAAGTAGAAGTGATTGATAGTGCATGCAAACATGAATGAAAGATTCAGTAAACAGATCAACATGCATGTGGGTGAAGCGAGTCGTCGAATTGGTGACCATTCATGCAAAATAGTTTCATGCATGCGACAATAGTGAGATAGCAATGAAAACTAAAATAGAGCTAGGACAAGCTAGTATACATGTAAATGACAACAATCATTCAAAGAAATCAAGCAAACAACACTCACACAAGCGAATACACAAAAAGTGACAGAAATGTTGAAAAAGACAAGTTGAGGCCACTTACTCGTGAATAGCTGAGCCGGATGTGTCGAAGAGTCTTGGATGTGTTGTGGGATGTCAGAGCTCCAAGATCGATGTGAAAGAATGAGCTCTGATGCGTCGAATAAATAATTTTTGAGCTCATGATGTGCATGCCACAAATCTAGGAAAAAGTGACACTTGGAGGAAAGTTTCTAAAACAACTTTGCATGTAACCTCCAACTGCTAAAAATAGCTCCTTGAATCATGGGATGCCTTTTGCATGTTTCCTTTTGCTATTCTGGGAAAAATCAAGCCATGCATGCAAGTCAAGTTTCCTTGGTCCCGGGTGGAACTAGTCAACCCAACTGCTCATGCATGAAGCTTCTCAATTGCTTGAAGGAAATGTGCATTTCTAGCTGGGATCTGGGATGGGTGCCCAAGGGATTTGTGCAATGTATATGAAGAGCAGCTGACTACTGCTCATATTTGCACAAATTATGGGCTGAGCAGCCTTGCTGGGGAAAATTGCGCAATTTTCACTGTGATTTTTGACTGGCAGAGTTGCACAATTTTCACTGTAAGTTTTGACTGGAAGAGTTGTGCAATTCTAGAGCCCAGCAGGGTGCCAGACATGATTGCACAATTTCTAGAGAGAAGGCTTGTTTCCCTCCAGAAATGTGCAATTTCTTGGGGGAGCTGCTCAGCCTGCAGCTGGACCAAATTCGGGTGATCAGCCTATGAGGGGAATGCATCAAGTTGTGATCAACAGGCTGCCTTTGTGCAAGAAAAACACTGAAGCTTTTGTACTTGACGAAGCAAGATAAGGTGCCATGAAAGGTTGGTAGGGAAGCTCCAAAACGAAGCTAAGGAAAAAATTTGGAGGGTGGTTGTAGCCGCTACAACACTTGGCGACACATTGGTAGAATTCCATCTCTCTGAATAGACCTTGTTTGTGAAAAGCAAGTGTGACACCTCCGAAAGTATTGTTCATTTCTCAATTCATCTTGGTTTCACACTAGCTTGATTATAAGATGCAACATCTTCCAAACACTTGGTCGATTGACACGCATTCAAAGCCAAGTCAAAACTATTGTTTCGATTGGGGTTAAGGGGTATATTGGTGCACAAGCAGTATAGTCGTTAGAGTCTTAGTTTCATCCCTGGTGTTGCTCCGCTAACAGTACCCCGACGGAGTCACATAGGAACAAAAGCATGGCTCCACCACCATTGACCATGGTCAGTACCCCGGCAGAGTTACTTGCATCACCTCCATGCGCAGGAAGCCTTTCTCTTCTTTCACCTTATTCATTTTTCATTTTGATTTTTTTGACTTTTCATTCATTTTTTTTTCATTTTTCATTTTTTCAACTGTGCATAGCATTTATTCATTTCAAAGGTGGAAGAGGGATCTCGACTTATTGAGAGCAGAAGAGGTTGTTCTAGCAGAGAAGTAGTTTATTGTATCTCTGACATGCCTGTTAAGGTTTTCCCCCTCACATTACTCTACTTGACTGAGCTAACAAGGGCTAACCCAAAAAAAACCGACTAGAGAAGGTGACACTAGTTAGCGTGCAAGCGTTGTGTTTTCACGAAGGTTCACTTCGAACAGTACATATTTTCCTTCGATGTATCACGAACTAAAAGTAACAAGTTATTCATACAGAGGCAAGATGATAGATAACCAAGTAGTGATATCTATACAAGCCCTCTTGTACTTCACCTAGCTCATTTCAAGAGTCATACATGGTTTCATGTGAAACTAACCTACAAACAAAACAAGCGAACTAATAAACAACAAAGAAAAGCAAGAGAAGAAGCAAAAGTGAAAGAAAAGCGAGTAAGAAAACAAGCAAGCAAACAAAGCAACAAACAAAGAAAGTAAGAAAACAAGCATGCAAGCAAATTGACTGAAAGCAAACACTACTCCTACTCCTAAATTAATGGTGCATGGGCCTGATCACGTGAAGTGATATTTCCAATGTAGCCACCGACGCATTGGTTGACCCATGTTGGTGAAGGCTTCGTCCGTGAGCAACCCAGTTGTGTGAACCAGCAAGCAAGAAATATATAACAATTAAGACAACCACACTTTGTGTTTCAAAGTGCCCACAAGACATAAGCGAGTATAAGTGCATGACGAGCAGTCCGTGGACTTATCATGGTGTTGTGTGAAACTGCGTGCAACTTTGAAGCATAAGCACACTCTTGACTGTGACATGCAAGCAAATGAAAGAAACACAGACATCTTGTGCCGTGCATGAGTGCTTGCAATGTAATATTCCTCCAATGCATGAGCGATAGGATCGTGTAGTTCGAGTGGAGGAAGCATGATCTATGTGTGAGATGGTTTTTCAATGCATACAGATGCGTGATGAGGAGCCTTGGGTGATTGAATAGTTTCATGATTGGAAGTGAGACTAACCCCAAGAGAGTGAGGATGTGACATAACCATCAGCTCGGTCTAAAGTGCCTCGACAATCTTGGGTGTTTCAACTTCATCATCAAATAGATCATCATAAACTGGTGGCTTTGAAAGATCAACTTTGATAGAGTCATGATCTTGATCAAATATGGAAGTAAATGGATCACGACATCCACGATCAGAAAAATAAATGATTTCATCGGCATCCTCATCATCAGATGAATCAAATAGAGGGGCAGATGAAAAGCAAACAAAATCATCCTCAGTGTTTCTGGAAAATACAGATGAAAGATCAAGTGGATTTTCAACGAATAACTTATCCTCTTTGTTGTTGAATGATGGACCAATATCCAGTGTGTCCTCCGAGTGATAAAAAATGGGTGCATCCGTGGATGAAGACACACATGTGAAATCATGGATGACAAGTTCAACAAAGATTTTAGGAAAGAACAGAGGGGGCTCGGACGGAAGGGAGTCATCCTTCCCCGAGTGTTGATGCTCAAGCTCCCACTCATACTCTTCATGGATGATAGCGCATGTTCATTGTGCAACACCAACTCTGTCAGTGGCTTGTTCCTCATTCAAAACAAGTGAAGAATTTGGAATGGAAGAACACAAGACAACATCATCTGGAGGAACAACCGAGTGCAAAGACGAAGGTTGTGGAACAGAATGCATATGGGAACTCGATGGACTCACAACCACATCTGCGTGAAAATTGAGTGAAGTGATGTTGGGAGGATGTGAAAGATGAACAGGTGTGTGAGCATGATACTGAACATCACTTGGTAGTGGTGGAGTTGTTTGATGAAGGGATGGCGGACAATCAGTCGAGACAGTGGCCGCATCCACATGAGATTGTGCAACTACATCACTGAAGAATATTGAGCAAGGCTTGATTTCAAGCTTCTTCTTGGGATGGGAAGGTTTCTTAAGGAAATACTCGAACTGGTCCCAAAGATAGGAAAATTTCATTTGGCTCCTTAGAGCTTGAAACTACAAGTCACGGAAGCACTGCCAAAAATACATGATCGATTCATGTAGACCCTTCCGTTGTTGTAACAGTTTTCAGTTAAGATGGTCTGGATCAAAATGATAGAAAATGTCTTCAATGAGATCACAGAAGTGCTCAAGTGAGTGCATGCTGTCAACCGGTAGGCTGAACAGCGATTGAAGTGGAGATTCGCGAAGTGTGTATGCAAGCAGGAAGCAGGAAGCCAGGCCACTTTGCCTTCACCATTGTACGTGTAAGTGGACAAGTGATCAAAAAACTCCCTCGTGATGGTGACATCTTCATGATTCGAAAAACATCGAGGAGGGAGAAGAGTGCAAGAACCCATGAAAGGTATGCAAAGGTTCAAAACCGGATGAGCAGACACATTTTGTCATCTGGCCCTCCTTCTAGTGCTAAAAATGTTGATGTGCTGGACCCGCCAACATGTCAGGGGATCTCCCTGGTAAGAAGACACAATTAGACCTCAGACAGTTTGGTGTAGGAGTCCTAGCAGTGGGTCATACGGTAATGCCTTGACCGCAATTTCAAACAGAGGCAAGTAGGATAACTTTGTTGGTAGCAAGGGTGTGACAACTACAGTGAGTCAAGGAAGGTGCATGAGAGGTTCTAACACATGGGGGTTGAGATGAGTGCACCCCTTGGAAACCTGTAATAGTACTCGGCTTGGAAGGGAACACACAAGAAAATATGCATCACTAGCTGGAAAGCGAGTTAGCAAGCAATCCAAAGTGATGGTTAAACCAACAACACATTTCAAAAAGATTCATACATACTTATACAGAATAGTCCATACATGCATGCGTAAGAAAACAATACATATATCATTTAGAGTAAACTAGATAGCATAAAATACAATACAACATATGCATGAAACGTGTTGGCTCTTAGTATATAAAGAAGTGTAATTTCCAGTCATACAATACATCCATGTCCAACCGCTAGTCCCAATAGTGGAATGTTACAACCACATCCGCCTTCTCCTCCAAAGAGATGATGTACTAGATCTGCACAGTGGAGAAGCCAAGGTGCGTTACAATACTATCCAAGCTCTCTCCAAGATAGTCTTATCGAAAGCTTGGCTGACCAAAAGCCTATACAATGAGTTATGAGGGACTATTTATAGCAAAGGGTGGGGTGATCCTTGACATTCCCCTTTGTGACAGTTCAACTACCCTCATGACTCTTCACCTACTCTATGACTGTTACATCCAACTATTGAAACTTGGCTTACACTTGACATGACTTAACATTACAATGCGCATGTACCCATGTGAACCAAATGGCTTGAGAAATCCATGCTAGACATCACTCTGACTTAGAAAAACATGGAAGTCCAACTCCTAAACATACTCATGCTGATCAACAGTAACATATTGATGCCAAGATTGGTAGTCCTTGATGGTGTCCGGGTGATCCGCAGTGACATCTGTCTGGAACTTGGCTCTTTCCTCCATAGAATCTGGGTACACTTCTTGGGCTTCTCTTTCCAACTCGTCTGAAATCAGGCACATCATTGTCTTCAATGTGGCTGGACCATCAATATACTTGTGCATGATGTCTGCACTGATGGGAAAGCCTGGGCTGGTGGCAATGCGCATCAAGGTGTCAAAGTATGATTCAAGCTCTAGTCAGACTTGTTTCTTTATCTTCACCTGGGTGAGTGTCCCAAGTGATGGGATCGCATGTGTGCACACCACAACATCCATACTCTTGAATACTCGTGCATGGGAAGCCTGTATGCTAGTGATGAGCTGCGGGAGCTCTTCATAGTTCCAAATCTGACTCTGGACATGTGCCTTCAGCTTGACCGCATTGGCCCTCATACTCTTAGGCAAGTGAAGTGTGTCTCCCTTGTATTTCATCATCCATGTTTGCATGCCATCAATAGTACCATGCAAGTTCATCAAGATATGTGCTCTTCTAGCACATCATTGTTCCCATCCATTGAGATGGACGACTGCCTTATGCACGGTAACAAACTTGGAATAAAATGCTCGCATGACTATGTCAAGGGACAATACTTCATCTAGTATTTCATTCTTCAGTTCAACTCGGGTGGACATTGTCACCAAGTCTCCTCCTTGCCTGGCCGTTTGTAGTTCCTTTGTCATTCGCTCATTCTCAGCGATCAGAAATAGAACACTTGAGCTAGTGGCTTTAGCATACACTTTGGTTGCATCATCCAAGGTTGTTGGATGTTTGTGCACATCAGTCATGATCACTCATTCCTCAACTTGCGCAGGAGACATATGATCCTCAAGAGTTGACACTCTGTAATACTGCACATCTCTATGATGAGATTCATTGAATGAGATGTTGTGCATCTCTCCTTCCAACTGATCAGCAAGGATCTCAATTCCTCCTTGGTCACTCAAGACTTGCTCATCATCTGGATGCATTGAAGCAGGTGATTTGACCTCTTTGAGGTAAGGCATGAGGTCGGTGTCCTGTTCCAACTCTCGTTGCTCCATGTCTGCATCCAACTGTTGAAGTTCTTGTTCTATCTCATGAGCGAAGTCTTCCTCCTGCGATGGTTCACCCTGTTCACCTGATGCCAGCTGTTCTGATGAATTAATTACTTGTACGGGCACTTGGTGGGCTCCAGTATTGTAGTAACAATACTGCAACTCCTGGGGCTCCCTTCTTTACTTTTATCAACCCGGTAGTTCGTAACAAACTTGGAAGCGACGGTGCTGTATGCACAAGTACTAGCTCTTGCCGCAGGCTGTCACAGGATCAGCTGGCACAAGTCTGCTAGGAGCTTAAGCCAACTTCTATGAGCTCTTAGAAGAAGCTTTTAAATATGATGGACGAAAGCTAACTCAAAGGAGGCTAATCTACTTGCAAAAAGAAGCAGAAAGCTGAAAGGAAATGCAAACCCTAGTTTTACTGACTAACCCTACTGGTGCAAGTAAAAGGATGAAAGCTACAGAAATGGATGCCATTGACTTCTAGAAAGGTAAAATGCATGTGACTAAGCTACTTCTGAAGAGAAATATGAAGAAAACATCTTTTTTCATTTTTGAGTAATTTCGCAGAGTTATTATGCATGTGCTTTGACTATTTTTTATGTGCAAAGGTTGATTGGTGAAAGGAAATGCTTGCAGGAGGTTGGGAAGGTGAGAAGAGGGCCTAAGGGGTCCCTAGCACCCTTCCAGAGAGTTTCACAGTGATCAGATCTCAAGAAACCGCTTTCGTGAGCTTCTACAGGAAGTCTACAGGGGTTCTACAGGATGTACTGTAGCTTCTACAGGATGTTTCTACAGGATGTTCCGAAAGGGAATTTTGAAGGGTTGATGGTGGAAAAAAGGTGAAGAAGTGGGTATGGAGGTGAGATAAGGGTGTGAGGAGGTCTAGGACTTGGTGAATGAGGATGAGGAGTGGTTAAGGCAATCGGATTTGGTTCAAGGATGGAGGGAGCAATGCACAAGAATGTAGGGATTAGGGAAAATTGAGAAAATGTGGCAAATGAAAGGCAAGAATCTGAGTTAGGGGATGGAGCAGGTTGTATTGATGGAGGAAGGGTAGGCAGGGAGATAACACAGGTGTTTTTCACGTTATTTTCCAAAACTAATCAACAAAGATTAAGAAAACCAAAGATCCAGCTATTTTGACGTAATTTGACCTAGAAACCATAAGCATGATGAATAGAAGTTTATTGGCAGCAAATCATGTAAGATAACTATGAAATCTAACCAAGGACAGATTCTAAGCATGCAATGACAACTGGTATCAACTTTTACAACTGAAAATTTAACACTAGCAATTGCATGAAGAAGCAAAAACAACGTTTTTGTGGCAGCAAGGACACCTTGGTCTCAGCTCATGGTCCCGAGGAGGGAGAGGTGAGATCAAGGGTTGCTTGATGGCCTTTTTTCAAGATCTTTTCTGTTACCAACCTATCAAATCAACCTAAACATGAAAAGCTATTTCAATCACCAAAAGCAACCTAAATAACAAAACAAGATTTTAACCTAAATAACAGATTTTATTCTAAGAATGCAGCAAAGACACATCAAAGTACACAAAGGAGGTACTGGGCACTTGGGTTGGGCCCAACCCCAAGAGCTACAACCTCCTAAGGAAGATTAGAGCTGGTGCAAATCTGGATTCATCTTTATTGAGCAAGAAATAATAGTTACATCCCAAAAACTGTCTACAAGAAAAAGCTTGAAAATGTGCTGAAATGCAGAGCTAACCTACTGACTAAAATCTAACTAACATCTGACTAACTCCTCCTAAAATCGAACTACAAACTGGCTAACTCCAAATGAGGCCCTCAGCCTTCTTATTTATACAAATTGAGGACCCCAACAGTCCTCCTAAACTTTAGGGACTCGGCTGCCAAAACTTGCAGTTAACAGCAACTTTACTAGCCCTTGCTCGGCTGCCCTTGTGATAATCGATGTGGTGGCCCTTGAACTCCGAGCTGCTGGTGGAGAATTCGAGGTAAGGGCTCATAAATGAAGGGGACACCTTCCTACAAATCCTCTCCCTTGTTCTTCCATGAATTTGGCTGCCAAGTGCTCATTAAAACCTTTGATTTTGTCTCAAAATTGACCAAAAAACTGCACAAAGCACCCATTAGACTTGTTGGCATAATGACTAACCCAATTCACTCTATTAGCATAAATATAATAAAAAACATGCAATAAACTAATGAGAATGGTGGATTAAGTCGAATTAGGAGGCTAAATGAGCCCATATAATTACTCATTTCTGGGGCTCATCATCACCCCCTACTGAAAGTGTTGCTCATCCTCTGAGCAACTAATCTATCTCTTCATCTTTGATTGCTTTGACTGCCTCTCTCACATCCCAGGCTTCTGAGGTGATGTCCTCTTCTCGGTCATGAAACCATGCTTTTCTCTCTACTTCTTCCCACTGCCTGTGCTCCTTTTCTTGTAGCAGTTTTGTTAGCGCCTCAACCTCAGCCTGCAGCTTGTCCTCTCTCTGTTGTTCATCAGATGTTTCCTTGTCTGCTGGAGGCCCTTCTTGCTACTGTTGTTCTGCCAAAATGGAGGGCCTATCTTCATTATGACTTCCCTGTAGCTGTAACTGCTGTTTCAGCAGCTCATTCTCCTCCTGTAGTTTGGTCCTTTGACTACTTTCCACATGCCTTACCATGGCCAATTCCTTTCTTGATTCCTTGAGTTGTTCTTCCAGGTGACCTATGTCTGCCACACCCTTGGACTTGGCAATCCTCATCCAAGTGTGAGTCCTCACCCTTTCTTGCTCTAGTGCAAAGAAGAGTGGTACCGCAAATTTCTGAGGAATTATCTTCCCAGCTTCTTAACAGGTTGTAGTATGAGCCCAAGCTAGGCTGAGGGCTGGGTTCCAATATTTCCTCAGACTTTTCTTCTTCCTGTGATGGTTTGGCTGCCTTTTCCTCCAATTTCTCGGCCTCTTTTAACTTAGCCAGAGTTTCTTGTAGAACTGTCTCAGCTTCCTGTAGAGCTGTCTTTGAGTCCATCATCTGAATTCTCTCTCTCCAAGTGAAGGTTTTTGGCTTCCTTGTTCATAGGTGATGGATATCTTTGAAGGAGACTCCTCCTTTTGTTTAGCTGTTGTGTCCTTAATGACAATTGGCTCCTTTGACTGTGGCTGGGGTCTGCCTACTTTGATCTGTGTGCTCCTCCTTGCTTTAAAGTACATGGAGGTTTGCCTCTTTCTCTTCCTTTTTGGTTTTGGAGGTGTGCTTAAGGTGGCAAGCACGGCTGCTGCCTCCCTTGCCAATATTTCAGGTGATTTCTCCTCTCGCTGTTCTTCTTCTCTGCTTCCTGTAGAAGCCCCTGTGTCAACTGTTTCTGGCTGTGTTGCTGCTATTTCAGGATGTGTCTTCCCCTGTTGTTTGGACGTGCCTTCTTTGGCTGTGACAGCTCTCATTTGGGGTTTTTCAGCCTTTTCTGCCCTGCTCTGCATCCTCTTTTCCCATGGTGTTTGTGCTGTTGTCTGCACCTCTGTTTTAGGCTCAACAACCTGGCCCATTTCTCCTTTTCCTCTCTGTTCTTGTTGTGCCTGAATGTCTTGCGTTTCTTCATCATTGGTTTTCTCACCTTTTTCAATGTGTTCTTCTTCCTCACTGCTGGATGGGGTGATATTTTTGGCCAAAACTCTGATATTGTCATCCCGAGACATGTTTCGGAAGATTTCCCATGATATGGGGACAGTGTAGGTGTGCAGGGCGTCTTCTACTAATAATTTGATGAGCCCATGATGGGCCAACTGGTCTGGAATCCCTTCATTCATTTTTGTCCCACATTCAACCAGTGACTGAAGAAGAAAATAGGGAATGCTCAGTTTCATTTCTGGAGGTAAATCAATTCCATGTCTAAGTTCACACAGCAACCTGAAATGATAACCATAGATAATGCTGAATCTTCCTTCACAGGTAATGTACTTCATGATTTGGAAACTGACTTCCCCCCAGAGAGGAGGCAAGCTGGCTCTCCTCACTCTATTTTTTTCCTCTACAGGATGTTCCTCAGGCAGGAAGAATGCTTTCTTGGCAGCTTGGCCCAATGTCCTCTCTTCTTTGCTCCAAGATATCCTTAATGGCAGACCAGTAACTCGACTAATGAGCTCAGGGGTAAGCTCTAGGGCCAAACCCCTAAAATTGACTGTGGCCTGTGTCTTTGATTGAGATCTCAGGGACATTAAAAATTCTGCAGCAATCTCCTCGTCGTGACCCTGGATTTTGTCAAAGAACGACATCCAATTGGCTCGTGTGAAAAGGTTCACCACCTCAGGATTCTCATGCAATTTGCTGGAGTCCGAGGGTTCCCTTCTTATGAATCCCCCTGGCATGGTGAGAGTGCTCCTTTTTTTATGCTTTGGTCAGAAAAGGGAATGTTGTTTATGGTTTCCCCCTGGACTCAAGGAAGAATTCCTCAGCTATAAATATCAATGAGCACCAATTCCCTAGTTTCAAGACTGTTGTGACTCAGCTCTCAGTTATCTGGTTATGAAAGGAAGAGTTTTGCTTCTACAGACAGAGGACAAAGACCAAGTTTTCTTCTCAGCACACATTCAGGTATGCAAATTTAAAATTTTCATCCACAGGCTGGCTCTCACAGCTGCCTATGTCTTCCTTATAGGAGAATTTTAGAAACAGGAAATGTGGAGGAGAATTTTGATGCAGAAAAACTGGGACACTCAGTACAATACACAGGCAAACATTTTACTTCCAATACACAGGCAGATTTTTCACTGATTTTCCAATCTGATGCCATGTTTAATTCACCACCTTGCACAAACAAATCATGCACAAAGAAGTTTTCCTAAGCCTACCTCGTTTTGAGCTTGAAATTCGCTGAAAATCCCGGGTTTTCTTTCTGCACGGCTGTTTCTACCTTTCCTGTAGAAGGCTCTCGTTTCCTGTAGAACGAAACTGCGCTTCCTGTAGAGCCCGATAGGTGGGAGATTTTTAAAAAACGGCAGAAATCTCGAAAAATTAGGCAGGAATCTTGCAGAGGACCATTGGTTAGCTGATCTGGAAGTGGATGATGCGTGCTTCAGTTGTGAATGTCATGAAGATGCAGTGAACAAAGAGTGGTGAGAGTTTTAGCCGAGCATCATTTAACTGCAGCATGATTTGTGGCAGAAATGTGCGTTATCATTATTCAGACCGTTGGTCCCTACTGCAGTATCATCATGGGACTGGATGTCTTCTGCCTATAATCCCTTACCATCAGTTGCGCTGGAGTTCAACATCTGCCACCACCTGTTTTTTTTTTTTTTTTTCCGTGAATGACTATACACGTGTGTTGGTGACCTCTGGATGAGTGCAATCGATTGCTAGCTTCCTGGCTTAATCCCACCATTTCATTCGTTTATGCACTTTCGAATCATACAGATGCAAATAGAGGAATTGGTTTAGACACTTACCTGTAAGTCGATGTGCTGCTTGGTCCTTTTTGCTGCTGCATGCTCATATTCTGTGGATGCATGCTGGTTTGTTTGCTGATACATGGCTTATTTTCTGGTGTAGGTATCCTCTGGCTGGATCTACACTGCAGGAGCCTGCTTCAACATTCAAATTTGCACCCTCATGTTGTTGATGCTGAATTTTTACAAGACAACAACTTGTTTTCTCCATAGCTCCCAAACAATAGATCGGATTGACCTGAAACTTTCTGAGCATGCTTCTATCATCGTTATGCACCTCCCATAGCAAAATTGTGGTCAATGGATGTACAGATTTTGAGAAAAACTGAAAATGGTTGAAGATTACAGAGGTCAATTTCTCGGAAACTGTGCATTGGAATCGGCTGAAACTGCTTGGGTAGGTTACTATCACCTATATGCATCTCCCCATGAAACAAGTTTTGAAATGGATGCACGAATATGGAGAAAATGCAAAAATGGCTGAAGGTGATGGAGGCTGATTTCTTGGAAACCGTGCACTGGAATTGGCTGAAATTGCTCGGGCATGTTGCCATCATCCCTATACAACTCCCCGTAAAATGGTTTTGTAAATGGATGCATGGTTTTCACGTGAGGGAAAAAACAAATTTCTGTTCTATGTATTTTTGCTTCAAAGCATTCTGCAGTTTTTTGCATAGTAAGAAAAAATGAGCTTGGGCTATAATGCAGACTTGGAATTGATGGGAGAGAGGTTTGAGGATTGTAGGAGGACTTATGAACCCTTTAGGAAGCTATCATGTTCGCCAAACTGCCTTTTAAAATCCATTTCTAGCTTCCTGTAATTTCTACAGGAACTTCTTGTAGAACACACAGTTTTTAGGAAAGAAGCACAATGAGATGGAAAAAATAATGGAGAAGGGTGAGGGATGGAAACATGGATGTTTGCAGGCCTCATGGATGTATTCCCAACCTTCGGGTCCTCTTCGGAGATCACTTTTGGCTTGTATTTAGGCTTCCTGTAGAAGACACAGAACTTCCTGTAGAAGGCACAGAACTTCGTCTGTCTTTGTTTTGAGAGATCCTCCTAACCTGCAATGTCCTTGCTGCAACCTGCAATTATTCAATGGAAATTAGGTTTATTTTTCTTTTTATTTTTCTCTTTTTTTGAAAACAACTAGGGCGCCTCATGGAGGTTTTCACCCTAATTGCCTGCCCTGGGCGCCTCCAAGGGAGGTTTTCACCCAGGGATCTTATTCTATTTTTATTTTCTCTTCTTTCCAACCCATTGACTGCCTCATGGAGGTTTTCAATCAATGAGCCAATCTGAGGCGCCTCCGAGGAGGTTTTCACCTTAGATTTTTATTTTCCTCTTATTTTCATTTTTTCTTTTTTCTTTTTTCTTTTTTCTTTTTTTTTCTACCCTACCCTACTTGAAAAACAAAATCATTTTCAAGTATAAGAATACTTCCAATGGAGCCATGTGCACATCGAGATTAGAGAAAAAATGATGTGGAGGCTTGAAATGCATGCTTTGACAGGTATCCAAATTTCAGAGACCAAATGATTTGACTTTGAAGGGATCAAACATAGCTGAGGAAGAGAGTACTGCTGCAACTTAGTGACCGTCTGGAACCATATCTCAATATAGCTCTGATATCCTTGGTCCTTTTGCTGATCTGGATCATTCTTCATGTCACCTTCTATCATGACCTTCACATCTTCCTCTTTTTGCTGATTTTTCTCTTGACTACATGGAGGATTTGATGGTAACCATGAGGGAGCTCTCTCGATCTCTAATTCTGATGTCTTCTCTTCATCAAGTGCAGCCCATGGTTCTTTGATCTCCTCTTTTGAATCTTCTTTTGCTGGATGTGATCCTTCAGTGCTGTCAATATAATCTCTTTTCTCCAATACTCTTCCTGAGCTATGGTGAATATCATTGAGCTCAAGAGGAGTTGTTTGGAAGTGTTGTACCTCAGCTTTGCAATTGGGTTGAGCTACTCCAATGGGCAGGTTTGGAAATGGTGGTACGGGTAGTTGAGTGGGGGTGTATATTTGAGATGGATGTGGATGGGGTTGTGGTTGGGCAGGTGGTGGAGGAAAAGGAGCGGGAGGAGTGTTGTACTGGGGCCTCCACCCCTGATGAGGTGCATTCCACTGAGGCTGTGGCTAAGCATAGGGGTGAAATGGATGAGTAGCTGGTTGAGCATGATATTGAGATGGATATGACCAAGGAGGGGGTGTGGACCAGGAAGGATGAGCAGGGGGACCCCAAGAAGGCATGGAAGTGGTTTGATAAGGGTCGTAATAGGTCTGGGATGTCCCTTGCATTCCCTACTGGTAAGGTATGGGTCCATTTGGCCTCCTTTGGTTCATATGATAGAGTGATTCAGTGACTCCTTTGGCCCTTTGATATGCAGCTTTAAGTCTAGGCAAGGAAGGGCACTGATTCGTAGGATGGTCTTCTTCACAGACAAAACACACTTCTATGGAGTGCAATGGACATTCGTCCCTAGGGTGCTTTCTAGTGCACCTGGGACAAAAGATGGCCAAAGCCCTCTCAGCTTCCTCTCGATATCTTTTGATATGCATGGCAAGCATCTGCCTCACCTCGCTTTTGCAATCTTCCCACATGTCTCCAATTTCACCCTCAATGGATGAGTTGGAAGAAAAGGTACTGCTCCCATCATTTCGGTTTCCAGCCATTTGCTCCAGAGGAATGTTTTCTTCTTCTTCTCCCCTAGAGGTTCTTCAAATATGTCTTGCTATCCGCCTAAGGGTTCTTCTTAATCACAACCATCGAAGAAGAGAGAAGGTTGGCTGTGTGAAGCAGTGGGGGTGTTGTGCAAACATTTTTCTGACTTATCTCTACTCCTATAAGGCATGAAATGAAATCTTTTTCGTTGAATTTTGTTTTTTTCTTTTTTTGCTTGTACCTGCAAAAACTAAAATAGATTGAACTGCAACTAACTATCTTGCTGAAATGAAAATGCGGAATTGAAATGAAAGCGGGAAAGGGCTAATCTATTTTGCTAAAATGGAATTGCAGGAATGAGATGCTAGGCTATGCTTGCAGAATTGAAATTGCGGAATTTAAATGCTAATCTATGAAAGCAGGAAATGTCTAATCTACTTTTGCGGAAATGAAATTGCAGAATGGAAATGAAATAAACTACTTAGCAGAAGGTTGTAGTAGAAAATAGAAGAAAAGCAACAATCACAAATACTCTGACGCTTCCCCGGCAACGGTGCCAAAAAGATGGTTGGCTCCAGTATTGCAGTAATAATATTGCAACTCCTGGGGCTCCCTTCTTTACTTTTATCAACCCGGTAGTTCGTAACAAACTTGGAAGAGACGGTGTTGTATGCACAAGTACTAGCTCTTGCCGCAGGCTATCACTGGATCAGCTGGCACAAGACCACTAGGAGCTTAAGCCAACTTCTATGAGCTCTTAGAAGAAGCTTTTAAATATGATGGATGAAAGCTAACTCAAAGGAGGCTAATCTACTTGCAAAAAGAAGCGGAAAGCTGAAAGGAAATGTAAACCCTAGCAAACCCTAGTTTTACCGACTAACCCTACTGGTGCAAGTAAAAGGATGAAAGCTATAGAAATGGATGCCATTGACTTCTAGAAAGTTAAAATGCATGTGACTAAGCTACTTCTGAAGAGAAATATGAAGAAAACATCTTTTTTCATTTTTGAGTAATTTCGCAGAGTTATTATGCATGTGCTTTGACTATTTTTTCTATGCAGAGGTTGATTGGCGAAAGGAAATGCTTGTAGGAGGTTGGGAAGGTGAGAAGAGGGCCTAAGGGGTCCCTAGCACCCTTCCAGAGAGTTTCACAATGATCGGATCTCAAGAAACCACTTTTGTGAGCTTCTACAGGAAGTCTGCAGGGGTTCTACAGGATGTACTGTAGCTTCTACAGGATGTTCCGAAAGGGAATTTTTAAGGACTGATGGTGGAAAAAAGGTGAAGATGTGGGTATGGAGGTGAGATAAGGGTGTGAGGAGGTCTAGGACTTGGTGAATGAGGATGAGGAGTGGTTAAGGTGATCGGATTTGGTTCAAGGATGGAGGGAGCAATGCACAAGAATGTAGGGATTAGGGCAAATTGAGAAAATGTGGCAAATGAAAGGCAAGAATCTGAGTTAGGGGATGGAGCAGGTTGTATTGATGGAGGAAGGGTAGGCAGGGAGATAACACAGGTGTTCTGCACATTATTTTCCAAAACTAATCAACAAAGATTAAGAAAACCAAAGATCTAGCTATTTTGACCTAATTTGACCTAGAAACCATAAGCATGATGAACAGAAGTTTATTGGCAGCAAATCATGTAAGATAACTATGAAATCTAAGCAAGGACAGATTCTAAGCATGCAATGACAACTGGTATCAACTTTTACAACTGAGAATCTAACACTAGCAATTGCATGAAGAAGGAAAAACGACGTTTTTGTGGTAGTAAGGACACCTTGGTCTCAGCTTATGGTCCCGAGGAGGGAGAGATGAGATCAAGGGTTGCTTGATGGCCTTTTTCAGAGATCTTTTCTGTTACCAACCTATCAAATCAACCTGAACATGAAAAGCTATTTCAATCACCAAAAGAAACCTAAACAACAAAACAAGATTTTAACCTAAATAACAGATTTTACTCTAAGAATGCAGCAAAGACACATCAAAGTACACAAAGGAGGTACTGGGCACTTGGGTTGGGCCCAACCCCAAGTTCTACAGCCTCCTAAGGAAGATTAGAGCTGGTGAAAAGCTGGATTCATCTTTATTGACCAAGAAATAATAGTTACATCCCAAAAACTGTCTACAAGAAAAATCTAACTATTATCTGACTAACTCCTCCTAAAATCGAACTACAAACTGGCTAACTCCAAATGAGGCCCTCAGCCTTCTTATTTATACAAATTGAGGACCCCAACAGTCCTCCTAAACTTTAGGGACTCGACTGCCAAAACTTGTAGTTAACAGCAACTTTACTAGCCCTTGCTCGGCTGCCCTTGTGATAATCGATGTGGTGGCCCTTGAACTCCGAGCTGCTGGTGGAGAATTTGAGGTAAGGGCTCATAAATGAAGGGGACACCTTCCTACAAATCCTCTCCCCTGTTTTTCGACGAATTTGGTTGCCAAGTGCTCATTAAAACCTTTGATTTTGTCTCAAAATTGACCAAAAAACTGCACAAAGCACCCATTAGACTTGTTGGCATAATGACTAACCCAATTCACTCTATTAGCATAAATATAATCAAAAACATGAAATAAACTAATGAGAATGGTGGATTAAGTCAAATTAGGAGGCTGAATGAGCCCATATAATTGCTCATTTCTGGGGCTCATCAGCACTGCTTCATCTGTTTGCACATGTTGCGCCCCCTATTGTATCTGATGTTGTTGCACTTCCCTCTCCTGATTGTGCAGCTCTTGTTCCTTTTAGAGTTGCTCCCTCAGTTCATGCAACTCCTTATTTGCTTCTTCCATTCTCTTCTTATCCCTCTGGCTTTGTGTGATTTGCATGTCACACTAATGCCTATTTTCCTCTATAGCCATAGCTTCTTTCTCTACCAATGGATCTGCTTGAAACTTGTAGCTTTTCCCTTCGTCTATGTGATCGAAAATCTTCCTCTTACCTTTGTCGTGCACTGGTATGCTTGCCTCTGCTACCACTGCTGCTACTGCTAGTGCTAGTGCTGGTGCTCTCCATGATGTTGCTTCATGTTGCTTTGCTAACCACTCCACAACGAAGCCGACCTGTTCATTGGGTCTGGAGAAACTGTAGAAATATCTCCATGGGTCCTCCTCGGTCCAATGAAATGCCCTGTGGATCCAATTGAACTGAACTCTTGTGCATCGATCCTTCACAATGCAATGTGAGTCATACGGATTGTAACTTTGGAGGTCAAATGGGTACTTCTTCATCTGTTCTGCTTCAGCATCCACTTGCTTGATACTTCGTATCTCATATAACCCAAT
Organism: Pinus tabuliformis; assembly: GCA_031772625.1. Taxonomy (NCBI): domain Eukaryota; kingdom Viridiplantae; phylum Streptophyta; class Pinopsida; order Pinales; family Pinaceae; genus Pinus; species Pinus tabuliformis. The sequence goes on along the minus strand of CM062817.1, from coordinate 853,529,728 downwards.
CCACAATGGAAGAGTGGGCCAAGGTCCATTCTTCTTTCGGTGCAGTATAGCTGTCAATCTTGCCAAAATGTAATATGATACTTCCTCCATGACAAGTACGTCCAAGGAAAACTTTGGTAGAACATGTGGAGGCTTCTCTGCACTGAACATTCAGATGAAGGTGCTAGACGATGAGGCATACCAATCTGCAATGCCTATCAATGCCCCCATTGCTTCCTTCGACATGGAGGGTGGATCCTGTTCAAATATCATCTTGTACACTAGGGTGACAAAATGATCTAACAACCGTGTGATTACTCCTTTGAAGCTCCATTCGGAAAACAACTTGAGATATGTGTTCACATCAGTCTCCATCGATGACCATGCCTACTCCAAGCCCGGGAACTCCGGTCGGGCACAGACTGCATCTAAGATGTAGGCGGACATGTAAATATTTGCATGCATACCTCAGGTTAACTATCGAGCCTTCGTTACTTGTTCCTTTAGCTGATGAGCCAATATGCCAGACCAGTTACATGGTTTTCCTTCTCTATCCAGTTTGTCCAGTGCTATTACCCAACTCTATGGGAAGGTTTTCATGCTTGCTTGGCCATACAGTTGACATGAAAATATGACCAAGTATTGGTACACCTTCCTCAGTATCTTCGTCTTGTAGATCTGGTTGGGTGTTAACCTGAATCGAGCCGACTCCTTTACCCAGTTTTTCAGAATGTCTCTGGATTTAGCACTGTTGTTGGGTAAGCTAAATGGAGTCTTCATGACATTCACGAGCTCTAACATCTGATACATCTCATCATAATCGTGTGCCCAGAAGGTCACAAGTTTCATCCCACTGACACTACTCAAAGTCATCATCTCGAGATCAATGTGAGAGACGATCTAGTGTATCATGTCTGCGCATGGAACGTGGGGTATCTGCATGCAATCCAGTACAAGCTAGACTTGTGAATGTTCACGTACACCTGACGGTCTTCAAGCTCTTACTCAAAAGTGCCTGCAAATTCTTCATTTAACTCTTGCCACTTCAGTTTGATGTCCCTATCTAGATACAACTTTGTATCTTCATAGATCAGTAGACTAGAGGACACTCGCTCAACTACTGCTCCAGCTGCATTTCCATCAGTGTCATGTGATCCTACTCTCTTGGAGGCCATTGATCCTATACTGCTAAGAGGTGGATGAACACCTGAAATATCTGGAGGCAAACAACATGCATGGCAAGAAATCTATCAGCAAAAACCAAAGCAAATTCAAGGAATGACATAGCACATACCTGGGGAACTGATAGGCAAGATTGCGCAATTTCTTTTGGGAGGCTGGGTGACTAGTTGCCAGAACTATGAAAAAGGTAGTCTGGGTTGTCTGGGAGGCAAGACTAGCTGTTGGATTTGTGCAATGCGCAATCCAGATTGGCTGCTGGCTATTGGGATTGCGTAATGCGTAATTCCAGTTGGGAGTGACTGCAGGCTCAGGGACTGCATTGCGCAATTTTCTGGGCTAGCAGTCACTGTCCCTTAGAAATGTGCAAAACAGTCCTGGAGGACAGTGCTGGGAAGAAATGCGCATTTCTGGAGAGGAAGACAGAGCCTTCCTTCCCCAGATTGCATAATGTTGTCTCAGTGAAGGCAGAGTCCGGGTAAAGGTTGGCCACACTCACCAACAAGAAACTGAAAGAAAATATGAAAGTGAATGCATGGAGACACTAAGTGAAAGCATAAGTGATTGACAGTGCATGCAAACATGAATGAAATATTTAGTAAATAGATCAACATGCATGTGGGTGAAGCGAGTCGCCGAATCGGCGACCGTTCATGCAAAACAGTTTCATGCATGCGACAACAGTGAGATAGCAACGAAAACTGAAACAGAGTTAGGAAAATATAGTATACATGTAAACGACAACAAGCGTTCAAAGAAATCAAGCAAACAACACTCACACAAGCAAATACAAAAAAAGCAACAGAAATGCTGATAAAGAGAAGTTGAGGCCACTTACCTGTGAATAGCTGAGCCGGATGTGTCGAAAATTCTTGGATGTGCTGTGGGATGTGAGATATCCAAGATTGATGTGAAAGAATGAGCTCTGATGCGTCGAATAAATAATTTTTGAGCTCATGATGCGCATGCCATAAATCTAGGAAAAAGTGACACTTGGAGGAAAGTTTCTAAAACAACTTTGCATGTAGCCTCCAGCTGCTAAAAATAGCTCCTTGAATCATGGGATGCCTTTTGCATGTTTCCTTGTGTTATTTCGGGAAAAACCAAGCCATGCATGCAAGTCAATTTTCCTTGGTCCCGGGTGGAATTGGTCAACCCAACTGCTCATGCATGGAGCTGCTCAACTGCTTGAAGGAAATGCACATTTCTAGCTAGAGGCTAGGCTAGTTGCCCAGGGGATTTGCGTAATTTCTGGGTAGAGCGGCTGACTACTACCCAAATTTGCACAAATTTTGGGCTGAGCAACCCTGCTGGGGAAAATTGCGCAATTTTCACCGTGAGTTTTGACTAGCAGAATTGCGCAATTTTAGAGCCCAACAGGGTGCCAGATAGGATTGTGCAATTTCTAGAGGGAAGGATGGTTTCCCTCTAGAAATGCATGATTTCTTGGGGGAGCTACTCAGCCTGCAGCTAGACCAAGTCTGGGTGATCAACTTGTGAGGAGAATTCATCAAGCTGTGATCGACAGGCTGCCTTTGTGCAAGAAAAACACTAAAGCTTGTGTACTTGATGAAGCAAGACAAGGTGCCATGAGGGAGGCTCCAAAACGAAGCTAAGGAAAAATTTTGGAGGATGGTTGTACCCACTACAACACTTGGCGACACACTGATAGAACTCCAGCTCTCCGAATGGACCTTGTTCGTGAAAATCAAGTCTAACACCTCCGGAAGTATTGTTCAGTTCTTAGTTCATCTTGGTTTCACACTAGCTTGATTGTAAGATGTAGCATCTGCCAAAATCTTGGTCGATTGACACACATTCCAAGCCAAGTCAACACAATTGTTTCAATTGGGGTTGAGGGGTATATTGGTGTACAAGCAATATAGTCGTCAGAGTCTTAGTTTCATCTCTGGGGTTGCTCTGCTGCCAGCAGGCTTGACAGTACCCCGACAAAGTCAAATAGGAACACAAGCATGGTTCCACTACTAGCAAACCTAGTGAGTACCTCGGCAGAGTTACTTGCATAACCTCCCTGTGCAGGAAGCCTTCTCTTATTTTGCCTTATTCATTTTTCATTTTGAATTTGTTAACTTTTCATTCATTTTTTTCATTTTTCATTCTTTCAACTATGCATAGCACTTATTCATTTCAAAGGTGGAAGAAGGATCTCGACTTATTGAGAGCAGAAGAGGTTGTTCCAGCAGAGAAGTAGTTTATTGTATCTCTGATGTGCCTGTTAAGGCTTTCCCCCTCACCTTACTCTACTTGATTGAGTTGACAAGGGTTAACCCAAAAACATCTTACTAGAGAAGGTGACACTAGTTAGTGCGCAAGCATTGTGTTTTCACAAAGATTCACTTCAAACAGTACATATTTTCCTTCGACGTATCATGGACTAAAAGTAACAAGTTCTTCATACAGAGGCAAGATGACAGATAACCAAGTAGTGATAGTTGTACAAGCCCTCTTGTACTTCACCCAGCTCGTTTCAAGAGTCATACATGGTTTCATGCGAAACTAACCTACGAACGAAACAAGCGAACTAACAAACAACAAAGCAAAGCAAGAGCAAAAGAAAAAGTGAAAGCAAAGTGAGTAAGAAAACAAGCAAGAAGACAAACCAACAAACAAAGAAAGTAAGCAAACAAGCATGCAAGAAAACTAACTGAAAGCAAACACTACTCCTACTCCTAAACTAATGGTGCATGGGCCTGATCACATGAAGTGATATTTCCAATGTAGCCACCGACGCATTGGTTGACCCATGTTGGTGAAGGCTTCGTCCGTGAGCAACCCAGTTGTGTGAACCAACAAGCAAGAAAGATATAACAATGAATACAACCACACTTCGTGTTTCAAAGTGCCCACAGGACATAAGTAAGTATAAGTGCATGACGAGTAGTCTGTGGACTTATCGTGGTGTTTTGTGACACTGCGTGCAACTTTGAAGCATACGCACACTCTTCACTGTGACATGCAAGTAAACGAAAAACAAAGACATCTTGCGTCATGCATGAGTGCTTGCAATGTAATATTCCTCTAATGCATGAGCGATAGGATCGTGTAGTTCCAGTGGAGGAAGCATGATCTGTGTGTGAGATGGGTCTTCAATGCATACATATGAGTGATGAGGAGCCTTGGGTGATTGAATAGTTTCATGATTGGAAGTGAGATTAACCCCAAGAGAGCGAGGACCTGACATAACCATCAGCTCAGGCTAAAGTGCCTCAATAGTCTTGGGTGTTTCAACTTCATCATCAGATAGATCATCATAAACCGGTGGCTTCAAAAGATCAACTGTGATAGAGTCATGATCGTGATCAAATATGGAAGTAAATGGATCACGACAGCCACGATCAAAAAAATCAATGATTTCATCGGCATCCTCATGATCATATGAATCAAATAGAGGGGTAGATGAAAAGCAAACAAAATCATCCTCTGTGTTTCCGGAAAATACAGATGAAAGATCAAGTGGATTTTCAACGAATAATTTCTCCTCTCCGTTGTTGAATGATGGACCAACATCCAGTGTGTCCTACGAGTGATCAACAATGGGTGCATCCGTGGATGAAGACACACATGCGAAATCATGGATGGAAGGTTCACCAAAGATGTTAGGAAAGAATAGAGGGGGCTCGGACAGAAGGGAGTCATCCTTCACCGAGTGTTGATGCTCAAGCTCCCACTCATACTCTTCATGGATGATAGCACATGTTCGTTGTGCAACACCAACTCCATCAGTGGCTTGTTCCTCATTCAAAACAAGTGAATAATTTGGAATGGAAGAACACAAGACAGCATCATCCGGAGGAACAACCGAGTGCAAAGATGAAGGTCATGGAATAGAATGCATATGGGAACTCGATGGAATCACAACCAAATCTGAGCGAAAATTGAGTGAAGTGATGTTGGGAGGATGTGAAAGATGAACAGGTGTGTGAGCATGATACTCAACATCACTTGGCAGTGGTGGTGTTGTTTGATGAAGGGATGGCGGATAGTCAGTCAAGATAGTGGCCGCATCCGCATCAGATTGCGTAGCTCCATCACTGAAGAATGTTGGGCAAGACTTTATTTCAAGCTTCTTCTTAGGATGGGTAGATTTCTTAATGAAATACATGAACCAGTCCCAAAGATAGGAAAATTTCATTTGGCTCCTCAGAGCTTGAAACTGCAAGTCAAGGAAGCACTACCAAAAATCCATCATCGATTCATGTGGAGCTTTTCATTGTTGTAACAGTTTTCGGTCAAGATGGTCTGGATAAAAATGATAGAAACTGTCTTCAATGAGGTCACATAAGTGGTCAAGTGAGCACACGCTATCAACTGGTAGGTTGAACAACCATTGAAGTGGAGATTCACGAAGTGTTTATGCAAGTAGCAAGGTGGCCTATTCGTCAGAACACCCATCTTCATCATGAATCATGGAAAGAAAGTCATGTAAGTACTCAGGCCAGGCCACTTCACCTTCACCATCATACGTGTAAGTGGACAAGTGATTGAAAAACTCCCTCGTGATGGTGACATATTCATGATTCGAAAAACATTGCGGAGGGAGAAGAGTGCAAGAATCCATGAAAGGTATGCAAAGGTTCAAAACCAGATGAGAGGACACAGCTTGTCATCTAGCCCTCCTTCTAGTGCCAGAAATTTGGACGGTGCTGGACCCGCCAACATGTCAGGGGATCTCCCCAGTAAGAAGTCCCAATTAGACCTCAAACCGTTTGGTGTAGGAGTCCGAGCAGTGGGTCGTACGGTAATTCCTTGACTGCGATTTCGCACAGAGGCAAGTAGGATAACTCTGTTGTTAGCAAGGGTGTGACAACTGCAGTGAGTCAAGGAAGGTGCATGAGAGGTTCTAACACATGGGGATTGAGATGAGTGCATGCCTTGGAAACCTGTAATAGTACTCGACTTGGAAGGGAACACACAAGAAAAGATGCATCACCAGCTGGAAAGCGAGTTAGCAAGTAATCCAAAGTGATGGTTAAACCAACAACACATTTCAAAAAGATTCATACATACTTATACATAATAGTCCATACATGCATGCGTAAGCAAACAATACATATATCATTTAGAGTAAACCAGATAGCATAGAATACAATACAACATATGCATGAAATGTGTCGGACCTTATTATATAAAGAAGTGTAAGTTCCAGTCATACAATACATCCATGTCCAACCACTAGTCCCAGTAGTGGAACGCTACAGCCACATCCGCTTACTCCTCCAAAGAGATGTACAAGCTCTGCGCAGTGGAGAAGAAAAGGTGCATTACAATATTGTCCAAGCTCTCTCCAAGATAGTCTTATCGGAAGCTTGGCTGACCAAAATCCTATACAATGAGTTATGAGGGACTATTTATAGCAAAGGGTGGGGTGACCCTTGACATTCCCCTTTGTGACAGTTCAACTACCCTCATGACTCTTCACCTACTCTATGATTGTTACATCCAACTATTGACACTTGACATGACTTAAAATTACAATGCACATGTACCCATGTGAACAAAATGGCTTGAGCAAGCCATGCTAGACATCACTCTGACTTAGACAACCATGGAAGTCCAACTCCTCAACATCCTCATGCTGATCAACAGTAACATATTGATGCCAAGATTGGTAGTCCTTGATGGTGTCCAGGTGATCCACGGTGACATCTGTCTAGAACCCGACTCTTGCCCCCATAGCATTTGGGTACACTTCTTGGGCTCCTCTGTCCAACTTGTCTGAAAGCATGCACATCATTGTCTTCAATGTGGTTGGACCAGCAACATACTTGTGCATGATGTTTTCACTGATGGGCAAGCCTGGTGGTGGGCTCCAGTATTGCAGCAATGATGCTGCAACTCCTGGGACTCCCTTCTTTACTTTTATCAACCCAGTAGTTCGTAACAAACTTGGAAGCGACGGTGTTGTATGCACAAGTACTAGCTCTTGCCGCAAGTTGTTACTTAATCAGCTGGCACAAGTCCACTAGGAGCTTAAGCCAACTTCTATGAGCTCTTAGAAGAAGCTTTTAACTGTGATGGATGAAAGATAACTCAAAGGAGGCTAATCTACTTGCAGAAAGAAGCTGAAGGCTGAAAGGAAACGCAAACCCTAACAAACCCTAGTTTTACCGACTAGCCCTACTGGTGCAAGAAAAGAGACGAAAGTTGCAGAAATGGATGACATTGACTCTTGGAACGGTGAAATGCATGTGACTAAACTACTTCTGAAGGAAAATATAGAAAACACATCTTTTTGTATTTTTGAGTGATTTTGCAGGATTATTATGCATGTGCTTTAACTATGTTTAACTGTGCAGGGGTTTATTGGTGAAAGGAAATGGAGTGGGCATTTGTAAGAGGTTGGGAAGGTGAGAAGAGGGCCTAAGGGGTCCCTAGCACCCTTCCAGAGAGTTTCACAGTGATCAGATCTCGAGAAACTGCTCACATGATCTTCTATAGGAAGTCTGCAGGGGTTCTACAGGAAGAGCCGAGAGAGGATTTTTTAGGGTTGATGGAGGAAAGACAGTGGGAAAGTGGAAATGGAGGATGGATGAAGCTGTGAAGAGGTCTAGGACCTGGTAAATGAGACTAAGGAGTGATGAAGACGATTGGATTTGTTCAAGGATGGAGGGAGCAATATTGCACAAAAATGAAGAAATTAGGTCAAACTGGCAAAGTGTGGCAAATGAAGGGAAGGAATCTGGAATTTTGGGTTAAAGTAGGTTGTGTGAGGAAGGAAGGATAGGCAGGGATGGATTACAAGTGACCTGCACCCAATTTCTCAAAACTAATCAAAGAAAGACTAAAAAATCAGAGATCTATCTACTGTGACCTAATCTGACCTAGAAACCAGAATCATGATGAACAGCAAGTTGTGAACAGTAAATCATGCAAGACAACTATGGAAACCTAAGCAAGAACAGATCTAAATATGCAAGCACAACTGGTATCAACTTTTCCATCTAAAAATCCAACACTTGCAATTGCATTGAAAGGCAAAACAGTGTTTTTGTGGCAGCAAGTATGCCTTGGTCTCAGCTCATGGTCCCAAGGAGGGAGAGGTGAGATCGAGGGTTGCTTGATGGCATTTTTTGGAGAAATTTTTTGTATTCAAACTGTCAAATCAACCTGAAGCATGAAAAGCTATTTTAATCATCAAAAGCAACCTAAGTAACAAAGCAAGATCTTAACCTAAATAGCAGAAATTATTCTATGAATGCAAAGAAAACACATAATAGTACACAAAGGAGGTACTGGCACTTGGGTTGGGCCCAACCCCAAGAGCTACAACCTCCTAAGGAAAGCTCAGAGCTAGTGCAAGATGAAATTTATCTCCATTACTCAAAAAATAACCATGTCACAGAAATGTTTACAGCAAAAGCTCGAAAAGGAGCTGAAAGGGAGAGCAGCACCAAAGTGCGAAAAACAATTATCCAAGAGCTAAACTACCAAGGCTTGAAGCCTTCCTACTTATGCACCACGAGGACCTCCAACAGCCCTCCTTAACTCGAGGGGCTTGGCTGCTCAAAACTGCAAGTAATCAGCCACTTCACAAAAGCTGCTCGGCTGCCCTTGGAAATCATCTTTGGTGGGCTGCTGAACTCCAAGCTGATGGTGGAGAACTCAAGGAAGGGGCCATTTAGTGCAGGAGACACCCTTCCTACTAATCCTCAGCCTTGTTCCCTCGTATTTGGCTGTCAACTGGCTCATAAATTCTTGACCTTGGTCCAAAAGATGTCCAAAAATCTGCAATAAGCACGTATTAGACTTCATGGTCAAGTAACTAACCTCATTCATTCAATTAGCATAAATATACTCAAAAGCATGCATAAACTATGAATAATGGTGTGTTAATCGAGAATAATAGGAAAAATGAGCCCAATAAGTTACCCATTTTTGGGGCTCATCACCTAGGCTAGTGGCAATGCACATCAACTCATTGAAGTACGAGTCAAGCTCTAGTCAGACTTGTTTCTTTGTCTTCACCTGGGTGAGAGTCCCAAGTGATGGGATCGCATGCGTGTGCACTAAAACATCCATACTCTTGAATACTCGTGCTTGGGAAGACTATATGCTAGTGATGAGCTGCGGGAGCTCTTCATAGTTCTGGATGTGACTCTGAATACGTGCCTTCAGCTTGAACGCAAGGGCCCTCATCATCTTAGGGAAGTGAAGTGGGGCTCCTTTATATTTCATCATCCATGTTTGCATGTCATCAAAAGAAACATGCAAGTTCATCAAGATACGTGCTCTTCTAGCACATCGTTTCCTCCATCCGTTGAGGTGGACGACTACCTTATGAACGGTACCAAACTTGGAGTAGAATTCTCGCATGACTGTGTCAAGGGACAATACTTCATCTAGTATTTCTTTCTTCAGTTCAGCTCGGGCGGACATTGTCACCAAGTCTCCTTCTTGCTTGGTCGTTTGTATTTCCTTTGCCATTCGCTCATTCTCAGCTATTAGAAAGTGAACACTTGAGCTAGTGGCTTCAGCATACACTCTGGTTGCATCGGCCAAGGTTGCTGGATGTTTGCGCACATCAGTCACGATCACTCGTTCCTCAACATGTGTAGGAGATGTATGATCCTCCAAAGTTGACACTAAATGAGACTGCACAACTCTATGATGAGATTCGTCGAATGAGATGTCGTGCATCTCTCCTTCCAGCTGATCACCAAGGATCTCAGTGCCTCCTGCTGAGATGTGATATGATACTTGTTGCATGACAAGTACATCCAAGGAAAACTTCAGTAGAACATGCGAAGGCTTCTCCACGCTGAACATTTGGATGAAGGTGTGGGACGGTGATGCATACCAATCTGTAATGCCTCCATTGCTTCCTTAGACATGTAGGGTGGATCTTGTTCGAATATCATGTTGTACACTGGGGTGACAAAATGATCGAACAGTTGTGTGATTACTCCTCTGAAGCTGCATTCAGACAACGACTTGAAATATGTGTTCACAACAGTCTCCACCGATGACCATGCCCACTCCAAGCCTGGGAACTCCTGTCGGGCGCAGACTGCATCTAATATGTAGGTGGACATGTAAATCTTTTCATGCATACCTTCGAGTGACTGTCGAGCCTTCGTTACTTGTTCCTTCAGCTGATGAGCCAATATGTTGGACCAGTTACATGGTTTTCCTTCTCTAACCAATTGGTCTAGTGCAATCACCCAACTCTGTGGGAAGGTTTCCGTGCTTGCTTGGCCATACAATCAACATGCAAATATGACCAAGTATTGGTATGCCTTCCTCAGTATCTTCGTCTTGTAGATCTGGTTGGGTGTCAACCTGAATCGAGCCGGCTCCTTTACCCAGTTCTTTAGAATGTCTCTGGAGTTAGCACTGTTGTTGGGTAAGCTGAATGGAGTCTTCATGATAGTCACGAGCTCTGACATATGATACATCTCATCATAATCTCGTGCCCATAAGATCGCAATCTTTGTCCCACTGACACTGCTAAAAGTCATCGGCTCAGGATTAGTGTGAGAGACGATCCAGTGTATCATGTCTGCAGATGGGAACGCGAGGTTTCAGCATGCAATCCGGTACAAGCCAGACTTATGAATGTTCACGTACACCGGACAGTCTTCAAGGTCTTCCTCCAAAGTTCCTGCAAATGCTTCATTGACCTCTTTCCACTTCAGTTTGATGTCCCTGTCTAGATACAACTTTGTATATTCATAGATCGGTAGACGAGAGGACGCTCACTCAACTGTTGCTCCAGCTGCATTTCCATCAGTGTCGTATGATCCTTCTCTCTTGGAGGCCATTGATCCTATACTACTAAGAGGTGGATGAACACCTAAAATATATGGAGACAAGAAACATGCATGGCAAGAAATCTGTCAGTGAAAACCAATGAAAATTCAGGGAATGACACAACACATACCTCGGGAACTGATAGGCAAGATTGCACAATTTATTTTGGGAGGCTCAGTGACTGGCTACCAAAATTGTGTAAAAGGCAATCTAGGTTATCTGGGAGGCAATACTGGCTACTAGATTTGTGCAATGTGCAATCCAGACTGGTTGTTGGCTGCTGGGATTGCGCAATGCACAATTCTAGCCGGGAGTGACTGCAAGCTTGGGGATTGCATTGCACAATTTTCTAGGCCAACAGTCACTGTCCCTTAGAAATGCGCAAAACCGTCCTGGAGGATAGTGCTGGGCAGAAATGCACATTTTTGGAGAGAAAGGCAGAGCCTTCCTTCCCTAGATTGCGCAATTTTGTCTAAGTGAAGGCAGAGTCCATGCCAAGGTTGGCCAGACTTGCCGACGGGCAACTGAAAGCAAATATGACAGTGAATGCATGGCAACATTAAGTGAAAGAAGAAGTGATTGACAATTCATGCAAACATGAATGAAAGATTCAGTAAATAGATCAACATACATGTGGGTGAAGCGAGTTGCCGAATCGACGACCGTTCGTGCAAAATAGTTTCATGCATGCGACAACATTGAGATAGCAACGAAAAGTAAAAATGAGCTAGAGGAATCTAGTATACATGTAAATGATAGCAAGCATTCAAATAAATCAAGCAAACAACACTCACATAAGCGAATACACAAAAAGCAACAGAAATGCTAAAAAAGACAAGTTGAGGCCACTTACCCATGAATAGCTGAGCCGGATGTGTCAAAGAGTCCTGGATGTGCTGTGGGATGTCAGAGCTCCAAGATCGATGTGAAAGAATGAGCTCTGATGCATTGAATAAATAAGTTTTGAGCTCATGACGCGCATGCCACAAATCTAGGAAAAAGCGACACTTGGAGGAAAGTTTCTAAAACAAATTTGCATGTAACCTCCAACTGCTAAAAATAGCTCCCTAAATCATGGGATGCCTTTTGCATGTTGCATTTTGCTATTCTAGGAAAAAGCAAGCCATGCATGCAAGTCAAGTTTCCTTGGTCCTGGGTGGAATTGGTCAACCCAACTGCTCATGCATGAAGCTACTCAACTGCTTGAAGGAAATGCGCATTTTTGGCTGGGAGTTGGGCTGGTTGCCCAGTAGATTTGCGTAATTTCTAGGCAGGGCAACTGACTACTGCCCAGATTTGCACAAATTCTAGGCTGAGCAGCCCTGCTAGGGAAAATTGTGCAATTTTCACTTTGAGTGTTGACTAGCAGAATGGCACAATTCTGGAACCTAGCAGGCTGCCAGACAGGATTACACAATTTCTAGAGGGAAGGCTGGTTTCCCTTCAGAAATGCGCAATTTCTTGGGGGACCTGCTCAACCTGCAGTTGGACCAAGTTCGAGTGATCAACCTATGAGGGGAATCCATCAAGTTATGATCGACATGTTGCCTTTGTGCAAGAAAAATACTGAAGCTTTTGTACTTGACGAAGCAAGATAAGGTGCCGTGAAAGGTTGGTAGGGAGGCTCCAAAATGAAGATAAGGCAAAATTTTGGAGGGTGGTTGTAGCCACTACAACATATCCATGGGAAGTATGTTATGGTTTTTAGCGGTCTTACTATTCTAGGTGTCATTGAACACTGAGGATGGTGTTCCCCTAAGGGGAGGGGTTTGTAACAACCCCAGGTTAAAATTTCATGTAATAAAGTTAATAAAGGCAAAATAAGACCAAGTTCATGGGACACGTATTCGAAGCTAAATGTTGGGAAAAACATCCTAGTGGGTGTCACTTTCAGTTTATTACAACTAAGGGCAAATTGGAAAAGGCATTGGAAAAGGCTTTGAAAAGGAAAAGAGGCATTATTTGGCATTTATTTATGAAAATAATGGAAAATAGGAGAAAAGGAAGGTGAAAGGTCACAAACCTCCATGTGAGGAAAATTGAAAGAAAATGAAGAAAATACAGGCCTCAATAATAAAAAGGCTTCTGAGGATTAGTTCACATACTATTGTCAGTTCAGTTTTGGAGCTCTCTCTATTCTCTCATATTCTTGCACACTTAGAAAATTCTTGGAGCACTCTAGCATTGGAGAAAGGAAGGAAAAGGAAGGGAAAGAAAACAAAGGAAAGCAAGGATCAAGCAGTTACAACAAGATCGATTGGCAGGTATCGAGTTACATGTATGATTTCCTTGCTATTTTTGGCATGCATGGTACATGAAAGTGTGTATTTGGTTCTCTTTCTATCTTTGGCATGGGTTTTTCCAGGTGTGACAGTGGTTTCAACCTTGCCTTGCCAATTTCTAGATAACCATGGTGTGGGATTCATTCTTGGTTGAACTTTGGATTTACAAAAGGTTTTGGATCTTGGTGAGGTGGTCTTAGGAAAATACCAAGGTTTGGGGTTGGAGATGGTTTTCTCTAGGAATCCCTCAATAGGTGGGTGGAGAGGAAAATTACTCAAGGGATTGTGAAGGGATTGTGAAGGAATTCTGAGGCATCCAAGCTTGGTTTGGTTTTGTCGTCTTGGGACCAGTTTAGGTGAGATCACAGTAGCGTGAGGGTGGAGGTGGTTTAACCTCTAGATTCCCTTGGTTGTTTATGTCTTGGTTTATCCCATGAGATCCCACATTCATGCTTGGAATATGGCATGGGGGTGATTGGCTGAAAGAAAGATTTGGTTCAACCCAATCTATGGTCGGGTGGTACATGGAAGTCCCTAACTTGGTTGGATTTTGCATATGTTAATAAGATCTCTTTTCCTCTTGTATTTTATGAGTAAATTTACTTGATATGATGTGGCTTTGATGGATGTTCTATCATTGTTATTATTCTGGTTATATGTTGTTTATAAGCATGGTTTTATGACATATTCTAGTTATGGCTCTTATCATATTTTGATTGGTAAATGAATGGTTATTGAATGCATGACCTAATAGATGTTATTGCAGCTATTGTGAGAGGGCATTAGACCTTCTTGATGATTCTCATATAAGTATCAGACCCCTATGTTCATATATGCATTCATGACTTGTAGATTTCATGTTCACTATATGTTTGACGAAATTTCTGTCATGGTTAGGTCTGGTTAAGTCAAGTTCTTGAATAAGTTTTGTATGAATGATTTTGTCCTGATGTTATATATCATTCTAGAAAGTCTCATTAAGTTATGGGTAGTGGTTGGGAGTTAGGCTCTGTAAAGGTGGCTCAAATTCCGAGGTCTCATTTTCAAAACTGGGAAATATGGACTGCAGTCACTAGGAGGTAGGGTTATCCATGTGAATGGAGGGTCATAGCCATTGGATTTCCTTGTTATGCAAGCGAATGGGAATCCAGGTCTATAAAATGGCAAGCTAGCTCAGGGTTTGGGCAACTAGAGTGGCTGTTTAGCTCCTAGGGCTCCTGTAGCTCCTGAGGAAGGTCAATAAAGTTTCAGTTTGTCGATTCCACTTCCTTAAATATACTTAAGAGGTTGAGTTATGCCATAGTAGCCCTCAACTCATGTTTGCCCCAACAAGCCAGTGAAAGTGGGTAAATGTGGGAGTGGTGGTTATAGCAACAATTTCCATAAAACGAGGTTATAATGAACATAATTTTATTTAAAAATGCTAAAAGTGTTACTAGGAGCATAATTTTTGGAGGAACACCTTAGTGTAGTAGCTTGTTTGAACCAGAATGAAGAAACCTACAAGATGGGATGGTGAAATGTGACTTTCAATGGCTAAAGAGATCATAGAGGCGGATTTATCATTTTCCTATATTAAAATTGACTTTATGTTAGGTCTCTATACTACTAGTGTAACCCTTTATTGTTATTAGTACAACCCCCTTATTATATTGTTGTGCCCATGTAGTCCCCATATTGTTATTATTGTGCCCCATAGAAGCCCACTATTGTTATTAGTGTGCCCTTAGATTATTATTGTTATGTCAGCTCTGATTATATTATGACCCCTTAAACTCCTATATATAGAAAGGAGGTCTTGTCATTTGTATCATCCAATAATTGTTCATTTGTGTAATGTAAAGGAGGTTTCCCCTTGAAGAGGCTTATTTCTAAGGCGTTCATCTTTCTTTTCTATCTTTTTGTGAGTTGGTTTCATAACATTTGGTATCAGAGATTTGGATTCTAGGGTTTCGCTGCTCCAAACAGGTCATCGTGGCATTTTCGCTATAACATTTTCACTACGAAGTTTCAAAAGATAAAAAAAACCCATTTGAGAAGAAATTGGTCTGAACCGTGCGTTCGAATTTGAGATCTTGTCTCGCTATATTTTCAGAGATATGATCTGAGGAAGTTAGGGTTTTTGCAAGCTCCAGAATTTCATCTCAAACAGGTCATTGTGAAATTTTCGCTATAATATTTGTTCTACAAAGGTTCAAACTCTGAAATTAAAACCCATTTGAACCGAAATCTTGGTGAAGCTCGGGTCCAAATTTCAGATCTTGTCTCGCTATATTTTCAGAGATATAATCTGAGACATTTAGGGTTTCTGTAGGCTCCCAAATTACATCCTAAACAGGTGACCTTGGGAAAATCATCATAACTTTCTCTCTGAGCATCAAATTGAAATTTCGTAAGAAGTTGCAGAAAGAGGATGGATTGTAGTTTTCTGTGTATCAGTTTCAGGTCCTAAGGTTGAAACAGTGACACGAGGCACTTCGTACAAGTTCGCTCTTATGAAAAGGTATATAATCATGTCATCTTGGGAGATTGTGCATAACTATTTCTTGGAGAATCCAATTTCGATCAAACTAGTGGCATTGAAAGATGACGCAGAGGCCTACTGCAGGTCGCAATTTCTAAACTAGAAGATCCAAAATTACAGAGTTATAGTCGTTTCAATATCAAGCTCCTAAAATCAAGAAAAGGCGATATGAGGAAGTTTGATGGCAAGGATCCGGTAAATTGGATACTACAGATGGAGCAATATTTTGATCTACATGAGGTGAAACTATTACAAAAGGTATGTATTGCATCTTCATATTTAGAACCAGATCAATTTTTATGGTATAAAGGGATTTTTTTCTCGTAAACCACTTGTTACATGGTCAATTTTCACGGAGGAAATGATAGCACATTATGAGGATACAAAGAGAAACACCTTCTTTAGCCAATTGATAAATCTCAGACAAAAGTGTTCAATGGCAGAGCACATTGAGGACTTTCAAAAATTGAATATAAGAGTAAACGATATTCCAGAGAAGCAAAGGATTGATGTCTTCATAGGTACTTTAAAGGATAACATTCAACATGAGGTTCGTCTTTGGGAACCTGATTCATTGGAAAAGGCATTCAGGTGGGCAAGAAAAATTGAAAGCAAAATTATGGAAACAAGGAATCCCACCACTCACAACTATAATTATGGAAGTGTTTTTTCTCCTAGCCTTCCACAACCTACAAGGTTTACACCACAACAATTGGAAGAAAAAAGAGAAAAAGGGCTTTGTTACAATTGTAATAGCAAATGCACTAAAGGTCATAAGTGTGCTGAGAAGAAATTATTTTACATAGATTATGAAGAGGAGGAAGAAAAGGATCAAGAAACATCACAAGAAGAGGATATACACCAAGAACCAACCCCAGAGAAAGAAGAAATGAATCGTACCATATCTCGTAAAGAATTGGAAATAATTACCACTCAAACTCTCAAAATAGAAGGACATATCAGGAAGAAAAAGGTTCAAGAAGTGAAAGATCACATCGAGAAAGAAGAAATGAATCCTAGCATATCTTGTAATGCATTGGCTGGAATTACCACTCCTCAAACTATCAAGATAGAAGGACATATCAAGAAGAAAAATGTTCAAGAAGTGAAAGATCACATCGAGCATCAAGAAATGAATCCGACCATATCTTGTAATGCATTGGAAGAAATTACCACTCAAACTCTCAAGATAGAAGGACATATCAAGAAGAAAAAGGTTCAAGCAGTGAAAGATCAAATCAAGCATCAACAACAAGTTCTCCAACTTTTAAAGGATAACGCCACTTTGGTGCAGAATCGAATGAAACAAGAGGCAGATCAACATCGCAGTGAAAGAAGTTTTGATGTAGGCGATTGGGTATTTTTACGGCTACATCTCAAGCAAGATATTGATGAGAAGGAAACATTGGCAATACTACATGCACTTAAGAAATGGCGACCTTACCTAATGGGAAGACACTTCAAGGTAAAACTGGATCATGATAGTCTGAAATACTTTTTAGAACAAAGATTATCTTTAGAAGAAAAGAAAAAATGGGTCACAAATATGTTGGGTTATGATTTTGAAATCATCTACAAAATGGGAAGCCAAATGTTGTTGCAGATGCACTCTCAAGAAGGGATGAGGATGTGGAAGCATTGTTTTGTGTTATTTCTATTATCCAACTAGATTGGATAAACGAAGCAATGGATGAATGGAAGAAGGATGAAGAAGTGTCGCCACTCATTCAAAAGTTATAGAAGATCCCAGTTCAAACAATATTTCCAGAACTTGACGAGGAAGGAAAAATCATATTGGAACTTGGAGCAGTCACAGAAAAAAGAACCCAACAGCTACGAAATCGATCAATTTCAGAGTATCTCATCAAGTGGAAGAACTTACTCGATGAAGATTCCACATGTGAGGACAAGAATTTTATATAGAAGCATCAAGAACTACTCAAGCATTGAGGACAACACATTTTGAAGGAGAGGGGCATGTTAGGTCCCTATACTACTAGTGTAACCCCTTATTGTTATTAGTACAACCCCCTTATTATATTTTTGTGCCCATGTAGTCCCCATATTGTTATTATTGTGCCCCATAGAAGCCCACTATTGTTATTAGTGTGCCCTTAGATTATTATTGTTATGTCGGCTTTGATTATATTATGACCCCTTAGACTCCTATATATAGAAAGGAGGTCTTGTCATTTGTATCATCCAAGAATTGTTCATTTGTGTAATGTAAAGAAGGTTTCCCCCCTCGAAGAGTCTTATTTCTAAGGCATTCATCTTTCTTTTCTATCTTTTTGTGAGCTGGTTTCATAACACTTTAATTAGCTACTAAATTAAATAAAACGAAGAAAATGCTTCATTGAAGAAAAAGGCCAAAAAGGGGAAATTTGATTCAAATAAAATAAATACAGTAAAGGGGATAATCTTATTGAATGGAAATAAAATAATAAAATAAAGTGCTTATAGAAGGTTGGAGAGGGACCCATTATATATATAAAAGGAGAGGAAGAAAATCATTTGGGACATCTTGGAGTTCAGTAATTTTTTTATTAGAGAGGTTTAGGAATGAGGTTCTCAACTTTCAACAAGCCCTAGTATGAAAACTCGTGGGTTTCCTATTGTGAGTTAGATGAAAACCCAACGCACTATTGAGGATCTTTTAGTCAGGGATATCATGGAGCTTCAACGTTATCAATAGATTGGAGTGGGGATCATCCAGATCTCCAATTTGGGCTTCATTGATGTAATAGCTATTTTTATCCATTTTCTAGAGTTTATTTAATATAATAATAAGGCTGAATTTTGTTGTGCTTTCTTGTTTTAATTCCGAGTTTGCAACATTTTATTTAATTTTTGGGTTCTGCTACAAAATTGTTCAATTTGTTGGAAATATATATCTTGTACAGTTTGCAAATTTGAAAGGTGTAAGTTTGTTGGAGTTATTTTTAGCCAAATATTCTAAAAGGAATATTATGATTCCTCGGAAAGACTATAGAACAATATTTGTGAAGGTGATAGAACTCTTCGAAGAATGGATATCATTAAGGGCCTCCAAGAAGGGAAAAAGTGATTATGGACCTAAAGTTGAAAGTAGAACTGAAGACTTAGTTGAAGAGATGACAATGGTGTATATAAAGGCAAACACAGATAAACACTTGAAAGAAACTGGTATTGCACTAGTGGAGATTTCAGATACACTCGAAGCCTTGGGAAATACATTTGAAGGGGTCTAAAAGGTCAATGTTATGGGAAGTATATCAAGTCATGCTACGAATACAAAGGTTTCCAAACCTAGCTTAGTATGTATGGGACATTCAACATTCTATGGAACCCCTATTATCGTGGAAGATGATCTTACTTTGATTCATCATGCTTTCAGTAAAGGCATCATTTCTTATTATGTGTATGGGCCTTTCACAAATGAAGTCCTAGTTGGCAAGGCCTCAAAAAAATTTCCTGGTGAAAATTTTCAAAATGACACTAAGTTTTGCAATTTCATGATAGAAGAACCAGTAAAGGAGAAAGTAATTGATTTCCCTTTTGACCAATTTATGCATACTATTCTTACTACAATAAAAAGGAAGCAAAAACGAACTTTAACAACCATTTGTTTCACTGAGGAAAAGGAAGATATATATCTGAAAGGTAAGGGTGTAGTTTCTTTGGGGAAAATCCTCTTGGTGTTGCTACAACCAACATATTAGAGTTTGGAATTGATGCAACTTTGGACCTATCTGGTGATTATGCAATCAATAATCCAAACAACTATCATATACAAAATTAATGATCACATGACGTGATAATAAAGACAAAAATTTGTTTGATGCATGATGATGACCACCACTATTCGAATTGCAATTTAATCAACACTTCGTTGTTTCAATTAATCGTATTTGTGTAGTATCCAATTATTGGAAGAGTATATATTGAATGTTTATGGGTTTTTGAACTGTCGAGATATAGATTTACAAGTAACAACCGAGGAGAGTAATTTTTTTTTTTCGACCACTCATTTATGCGAATGATGTTGAAAATATTAATATGGGTTGTTCATTTTCTTACAAATTGAGATTTACTACACACAAGATATTTTATCAGAAGCACAAGAGTGATTCTTGAGGATAGTGCTCGACATATTTTAAAGAATTACTATAGAATTAAGGTGCAGATTTAGAATGATAGTTTTATAAATACCACATCGAGGTTATGAAAGTTTAACATGAACTCTAGGTTAAAGAAAAAATCTATAACGGTGATGATCTTTTTATATACATTTATCGAAAGTAACTATGAAGTGATTTCTTTCTTTCACATTATATCCTACAAGCAATATGCGAGAAGTATATTAAATTGATATAATTTGGAAATAAAATAGTTGTTTCCCAACAATAGTATTTTAACTTGATTATGGATAAATTAATCGAAAGATATGAATGGAGTCTTGAAAGTATTATGCACTGTAACAATATGATATGTAAGTTTGGAGGGTTAGTTTAATTGGTCTAGTCCCCGTCGTTAAAAAGTACTTTTATTATTGACAGGATAAGGGTTCAATTCTCTTGACATTTAGGGGTTAGGCTTCATGGTTGAGTCAATAGGAAGTGACCCTTTAGGGTGGATTTTCCTAGTACAAATATTCCATAGACATAGTGCACTCATATCTAGAGTTCATGAACCACATAGAAAAAAAAAAGGAAAAGAAAAAAAATATTGTCTTTATTCTTATATTATTACAGATTAAGTTATTAACCGCATACACTATGTCTCCTCATACCAAGGAATATTTGAAGTTGTAATTATGTGGTCTCATTTAACCAGGTATTGATTTCAATTGGTTTCAGACACAAGTTAAAGAAAAATTTTACAATCCCCCTTCACCATCAATGATTAAAAATAATGGTAATACACCAGTATCACTAACGTCATTTTATTGAGACTCCTCGTTAACCATTGTAGTTAACTTGTAAATAGATTAATCCATAGACATTAACTCAGATACTACTATAATGACTATATTATAATACCAAATGCAATGTCCTACGTAAAACACCCATGTAATGGATTCCACAGTAATCTTATGACACTGAAACATCTTTACTAGGGGATTCGAGTTGTTTATCTATACTCATAATCTTAAGCTAGATATCTAATCTTTTTATACATAATCATCCTTACCAGAGGGTTTGAATCGTTCATCTATATTCATAATATTAAGCTAGATATATATTACAAGGGGAATGTGGGTACGACGAATGTTAGTTACACTCATAATTTGTGTAAAACAAAAATTCTATTGACAACCTTGTCTCATTCAATAGAAACACTAGCAAAGATTGCAGAGGCGTAAATACATAGAGAATGGATTTAAAATTACCAATGGAGCGAACAACTCTTATCACCATTCAATAACAGTTAAATAAACTACATAAGAGGCAAGGAAACAAAAAATAATAAATGACTGGAGAAAGTCCCAACTAAACTCAGTTGAATCAAAACTGACTACTACACCTAGCAGACATTGAGATTAATGCTCTCAACACCCCCTCCTAATCTCAATTGGTACAATTATTGGCATTTACAATGCCCAAGTGCTCTCTTCGAAATTAAAATACATTTTTCCCTAATGGTTTTGTAAAATTATCTTCAAGCTGATCTCGTGATAAACAAAAATAAAGGAAAATATATCCATCATTGACAAGATCACAAATGAAATGAAAGTGTGTGTCAATATGATTCCTCTTTTTATGAAAGACATGATTTTTTGATAAATAAATGGTGGAGTTGTTATCATAGAAAATAGGAGTGGGATCCTTTGAACATTTGAAAGATCCTTCAATAGCTTTCTTAGCCATACTACTTGACAAGTTGTTGAAGTTGCAGCTACATACTCTTCCTCTGCAGAAGATATTGAAACAATGGGTTGTTTCTTGGATGCCCATGATATTATATTGGTTCCCAAGTGAAAAGAATACCCTAAGGTGCTTTTGCGATCATCTAAGTTGCCTGCATAGTCGCTATCTGTATAGCCTAAAAGTGAGCAATCTTTAGAATGTGTGTAGAATAAGCCATAGTCTAGTGTCCCTGCAACATATCTTAAGATTCTTTTTGCAACCTTCCAATGGGAATTCTTGGGTGATTCCATAAATCTGGAAACAAAACTAGTTGCAAACATGATGTCAGGTCTAGTTGCAGTGAGATACAAGAGACTACCAACTAGACTTTTATACAATGTAGAATCAACTAATGGTCCTTCATCTTGTTTTCTCAGCTTGGTACCTAGAGAAATTGGAGTGTCAGCTGGTTTTCAATTGATCATTCTAAAATTTTGGAGGATGTCAATGGCATACTTTTGTTGACAGACGAAAATTCCATTAGCAGATTGTTGAATTTCAATTCCTAGGAAGTACTTCATGAGCCCTAGATTAGTCATATCAAACTCTGTTTGCATGGCATCTTTGAATTCTTCTAACATCATATTACCTGTATAAAGAAGATCATCAACATAAAGGAAAACAATGATAATTTTACCTTCATGATTTTTTGTATAAAGAGTTGGCTCATGGCTGCTTCTGCAAAATCCACTTTTGATGAGGTAAGTGTCAATTCGACTATACCAAGCTTGGGGAGCTTGTTTCAAGTCATATAAGGATTTATTCAACTTATACACCTTATGCTCCTATCCTGGAACTTCAAAACTAGGGGGATGATCCACATAAACCTCTTCTTGCAATATGCCATTTAAGAAAGCAAATTTTACATCAAGTTGAAAAACTTGTCATTTATGTTGAGCTACAGTGGCCAAAATATTTATGATTGTGTCTAAACTTGCTACTAGAGAAATGGTTTCACCATAGCGTACACCAAACTATTGTGAGAATCATTTGGCAACCAACCTTGCCTTATGTTTCTCAATTTCTCCTTTTTCATTTAGTTTGGTCTTGTATACCCACTTGACACCAATGTTGGTTTTGTCTTTTGGGAGATCAACCAATTCCCAAGTCTCATTCTTCTCTATGGTTGTGATTTCCTGATTCATTGCATCAACCCAATGTTTCTCTTTTACTACCTCTTCAAAATGGGTTGGTTGATAGGAAAGAAAGGCAATAAAAATTTGTTGATCAAATCCATGCCCCTGCTCATATATTTCCCTAATGCTTTTATTTTTATGATTATCTTCTGAAGATGATGAATCGCTACTGGAAGATGTACATTTTCAAAGTGGTATGGCTATTATTGTACCTACAACCTTGGCATCCGTGTTGGATGAAAAGGCTGATTTAAAGATTCATCAATTTGATCAGACCAAGATTTATTTTCAAAAAATTTAACATCTCCACTTAAAAACAAATTCTTGGTGACTGGATTGTAGAGTCTATAGGATTTTTACTATTCACTATAGCCTACAAAGATACATTTTTCACTTCTATCATCAAGTTTCTTTCGTAGCTTCTCAAGAAACATGTGCAAATGCTACACAACCAAAAATTCAAAAGTGAGAGACATTCACCTTCTTACCATCCCAAGCTTCTTGAGGTACTACATCTTTGACACTGGTTGTTGGAGATCTGTTGAGAACATATACTGCAATAGCAATAACTTCAGCCCAATAGTCATTGGACAAATTCTTTTCATGAAGCATGCATCTTGCCATATTCATTATCGACTATATTTTTCTTTCTGCTACTCCATTCTGCTACGAAGTGTATCTTGTTGTGTTCTGCATGATGATGCCTTGTTGTTGAAAAGATTCTTTGAAATCATTGTAATTGTATTCTTGTCCTTTGTATAAACTGAGTAATTTTAAAGGATTTCCAATTTGCTTTTCTGCTTCTGCTTTGAACTCTTTGAATCTTGAGAAAGTATCAGACTTATTTTTGAGAAAATAAACCCATATTTTCCTACTATAATCATCAATAAAGGTAAAAAAATAAAGACTACCACCAATGGACTGTGTTTTCATTGGGCCACATATATATGTGGACTATCTCTAAGGGTTCTTTTTCTCTAGTGGAAGATGTGGGAAAGCTATCTCTTTTATGCTTTGCTAGAATATAAATTTCACAGTTACAATATTTTTCATTCACAACAGGGAGACCAATGACCATAGAATGTTTCTGAAGAAGACTTAGACTCTTGAAGGGAATATGCCCATACCTAGAATGCCATAATTGTGACTCATATATTCTTGACACATTGTGTGCAAAATACTGTGAGAGATTTCGACTTCTAAGAGTCAAGGGAAACATCCTATTCTTGGTTTTTTCTACCTTTGTTATCAATCTTCTATTGGGAGGTTTGTCATAGATATAACATGTGGTCCTTTGGAAAATTACATCATAACCATGTTCCATCAATTGACCTACACTAATGAGATTATGCTTCAGATGTGGAACATAATAAACATCAAGTATATGTCTCTGCTAATTTTGTTTAGTGAGAGCAGGAACAATACCTTTCCCTTTAGCTTTTATACAAGAATGGTCTCCAAGACTAATTTTAGATGTTATGGAAGCATTAGTGAAAGAAAGCATATTTTTGTTACTAGTCATATGGTTGTTGCAACCACTATCTAGCAACCAAAGGTATTCACTATGATTGTCTTCAGAAAGATGGCAAGAAAGAAACATGGTTTCAGGGGATTCTCCATCATAATTGGAGATATGGACACTACCTCTTTTTAGATCTAACTGTTTCTTTTTTGCATTCATTTTCACAATGCCAAAATTTCTTACAATAATAGCACTGGACATTATACTTGCTCCATGTTCTACGTCTTTGTGCCTAGTTATGTGAAGATATCAAATTCTATGTTGCATGATTATGTTTTGTAGATCTACCTCTACCTTTTCCTCGCTTGTTGTTGCCTCTATATCCTCTTCAACAGCCTCTGCCAAGAGATATGTGGGCCTTGAAAGCTTGTTCCATGGAAACTTATCCCAAGTTAAGTAGTGTCTCATGCGACAAAAACGATCCAATCAACTATTCTATTGACAGAGTTGTAAGATATTTGAATTCCACAATGGCTGTTCAACAATGTCATATTTCTTTGGTAGGCTTTGAAGGACATTTTCAATTGTCTTCTGATCTGTAATGGTTTCACCAATAAGTTCGATTTGATTGACAATTCCCATGACTCTAGTCATGAACTGATCAACATTCTTTGTGCTAGTCATCTTTAGGGTTTCAAACTTATCTCGTAATGTATACAATTTAATAGTATTCAATGTATCATTACCCTGATATGTAGCTTTTAGAATATCCCAAGCTTATTTTGTTGTTTATGCACTAGTTGTTTTGTTGAAGATAAAGTCATCAACTTAATTTTGTATCCAACATTTGGCTTTGTGCTCTTTTTTTATTAGTTCTGCAGTGGCATTCCTCTGTTAATTTTTCTTAGGGCTATATTTTTCTTTGATTTTATAATTTCATTTCAATATTTCCATATTAAATTCACCCCATAACATCATAAAATTGTTCATATTTGCATCATTATTCAACAAAATATGCAACTATGTAGAAATAACAATATCATCATCAGTGCCACAGAACATAAAGGAACAATAGAACAAAAAATATTCACACATAGAGACACCAAGATTGGTCGGAGACTAGGGAAAAACCCAATATGGGGAAAACCCCTTCAAATTCTTCTTCAGATTAGATTGTCACTGAATAATTCAGCAAAAGAGAGTGCAATGATCCATATCTTCATCCATAAAACTATACAACAAAATAAATTAAACAATATCCATAAGATGAACCCAACCATGCTAATCATCCAAAAACCATCATTTAGGAACCTGTAGTCAATTGTCATTGTCTCTAGTCAACTTTCGAACTCTGCGGTCAACGAGCGAAAACTTTGGGTAACTAAAACTATCAACCTTTAGGTTCTAGTCACAGGTAAGATGTGTCATTCATTCGACTAAAAGGCTTCAGTCGAAATTTATCCATGACATGCTTGCTGCTGCAGTCAAAATTTCTCCATGACATGCCTGCGGTTGAGACCCAAAACCCTAAAAACAAATATGCAAGCTTCGAACCCTGCAATTTTGGAATTGTGCCAACCAATCTCCATGAACTTGCCTCAGACCTATGTGAGCCAAACCAAAGAAGAGAATAGAAGAATGTCTCATGATCATGTCCAAATGAGGTTGAGGTCACTTCTATTTATAGCCTTCCAAGGGTGTCCAATTTTTTTTAGGGCCGACCTGATCAAATATGCACATGTGGGACTTAATTAAAAAATACACTTTCCCTTTTCCAAATTGAACACTTCAATAATCAAAATTAGTCCTCTCGAAAAGAGGAATCTTGTCCGATGGTTCGAATTTGTCATTGGGCTGCTAAATTAACATTCTCTAGTTAATGGCCATGGTTGTTAATGCTTCTTGAGTAAGATCTATGTAGGCATTATGAAGTGTATCCCAACACTCTTGGGTTTGCGTAAACCTTTTGATACCATGAAAAATATTGTAGAAAAGTCTTCATCCGCAAAGACCAAACCTCATAATTTTTGCCAAGCAAAATCAATATTTGTGACAAAGTGTTGGAGAAAGCCATCTTTTAGAATGTGGATGCACGCCTTTTTTGACAAACTACCTTTAAATATAGCTATATGTGTGTGCGCCTCTTTTACAAACCACCTTTAAAAAAAATATCTTAGAAAAGTCCCTTTCAAATGAAGCACCCTTTCAAATTCCTCTTTTTTATAAAAAAAACCTTTAAATAATAGCCTTTTTTAATACTCTTTTTCAAAGAATTTGAATCATCCATTTTAAGAAAACAAGTTCCCCTTACAAAAAAATATGAATCCTTGATAAAGGATATTTAAAGTATGACAAGGATTTTGACTTTAAAGATTTCTTTTATAAAAGGCTTTCGAGAACCATTAAAAAAAAGATTTTGACTTATTTCGTGCGTCGGAAATTTTGGTTACTCATGCTGTTTTAGAACTATAAATCAGGTGCGTAAATCTTCAGAGTTCCCTGGTGCATTTGTAACGCAAATGCAGTAATGCGATCCTTCAGTTTGCACATTTGATTTGACTTGGAGGCTGTGGGCGATCATAATGTTGCCTTTGACTTGTCATCGCACTTTTCTGTACATAAGAGTGTGATTAATCATAGAATTTCTCAGTTTTGTGACTTTTTCATTTTCATCGCACCTTCTCTCTCTATAGGGGTGTGATGGTCTCTTCTGAAAAAAAAATTCAGATAGATTCTTCTGGCAGAGTGACTGCTATTTTTGTCGGGCTCCCACTTCACTTTTTGAATTCTACTTCATCTTTATGAGCACAAAAAAAATTTAAATGTTGCTCTCCTTGGAGTCTTATCCAACCTCGTGCTCTGATACTATGACAAAGATCACAGAGGCAGAAATACACAGAATGGATTCAAAATTACCAAAGGAGTGAACAAATCTTTTCATCATTCAATAACAGTCAAATAAACTATATCAGAGACCAGGAAAAAAATAATAATAAATGACTACAGAAAGTACCAAGTAAACTCAACTGAATCAAAACTTACTCTGACACCTAGAAAACAACGAGATTAATGCTCCCAAGAAGCACATTTGTAATTAAATTACTACTTTTATTCTTGCAAAGGTTCGGTCACTATCTTGTCTATTCTTCACAATGACATCATAGCTACTCTCTGACCTAAACAACAACGAGACACTTTGTACCTTTAAGGTAAAGTGTAATAAATATAGTAATATTGAGAAATATTCCTTTACTTTTATTTCCATATATTAAGAAATTAATTGTATGAGTAGAAGGGATTGATAGAGAAATATTTATGCCATTACAATAATATCATATTTTTAATGATAATCATGCATATTCACAATATGTGTTAAATTGAGAATAAAGAGTATGAATTGAAAATTTTAAAAACTCTACTAAAAAAGAAAACTAGTTTTAGCATTTTCAATAGCATAAAAAAATAAAATTATTCTTTCAAAATATACACACTAACAAATATATGAATTTAAAATTTTCCTTTTCAATAATATACAAATACATTTCCCCTCGACAGAAATTTGGGAAATCGATGAGGAGTCGGAGGAGGAAATTCCTCTGGACGGAGAAGGAGGGTGGTCGGTTCCGCTGAAAAGGACGGCTGCTGAGAGCCAGCACCAGCAGTGTGATGGGTTCTCTGAGCCAAGCGGGAAGAAGGGGCGGCGCCCGGGGTTGAGGAACAGTGCTACCACCCCTGTCGAGGAAACGGAGGGAAGCAGAAAAAGAGGTTGGGGCCCGAGGAAGAGGGTGCAGAAGGAAAGTGAGAGGACGGGACGGAAGCCGAATCCGGAGAAAAAGACTCGGCTGACGGTGAATTACAGACTTAAACGGGCGGAAAGGGCGTTCATGAAGGAGTCTAACCCCGCGGTCCGTAGAGTGATGGAGTTTTTGGAGGAGGAGGCCCTCCAGAACCAGTCTGCGGACGAGATGGAAGAATGGGAATCCTTGCTTCACGACCCCGGCCATACTAGGGGGCGAATGATGCTCTTCAAACAGTCATTACACATTTACTGGGTGATGAAAGGTCTCCTGGCGAAGGCGCTTGAGCAGGTGGCTCAAGAGATGGTGAAGTTGGCCAAGGGCGACCCGGACCTGCGCAGGGAGCTGAGTTTCATTCGAATTGCTATGGAACGTCAGGAGGAGAAGATAGCTAAGATATGCTGGAAAATCTTCAATGCCTTTTTAACTGTAGTTTTTTGGGTTATGTGGAGGCTGATATTTGCGTTTTACAGATGAATAGTTTTAGAAAATCTAAAGACTGTCTTGTAATTTTGGCTAAAATTTTGAGACTATATGCATTTTATTTTTGGGCAGCCACCAGAAACTATAGGTGGATTATTACCCGGTTTCCCCATGAGGGCGGGTTCTCTGCACTATCCTGATGTTCTGTAAAGTTTTTATTTCTATCGAGTAATAGAATGGGTTCTACCGTAGCTTACAAAAAAAAATATACAAATACATTTCAACCATTCCACAAAGACTTGCTTGATCATTAAATTTAAATAGAACAATGTACAATTTTCAACATTTAATTAGTACCAACACTTGTTGACAGTGACTCCGAGATCTTACATCAATTGATGAAGTTTGGAAACTTTTGAATCCTCATATTTGCTGGAAATTCTCTTGCTTGACTGAATATTGTCTACTCACTAGTGAACCCCCTTGCCTACTCCTTGGGTACTCTTCTTCCCCATGAACCCCCAAGCTGCAACGGGTTACAATGGGGCTACAGGAGAAATGGATGCTCTAGTAGTATGAAGAAGAGCTTCACAAAGCCCAATAGTTTCTCACTCTACATAATCTACACACACCAAAATCACAACAAAACTCAATTTAGTCATTAAAGGAAATTCCGCTTTAAGACAATAGTACAATGTTAGGGTTCAAAAATGTGAGTCTCTCTTAGTTTGATCTTCTGCTATAGGAGTTTTTGTATTTTCCACTTGCTTTCTCATGCACAATTACCAATTCATTTAATCCCAAAATTCTTATTATTCAGCGAGTCACATGTCAAGTTTTTGTCAAGGCTCTTATGAAATTCAATTTCTTATTTTATTTAAAAAGACTATTTCCCTCACCCAAAAATGTTTTCTAATTTTTCTCTCAGTTGTCCCTTCAACCCCTTTCAATTTCCCTTATTTTGGTGCACAAATATTTCTTTAACTTGAGTTAACTATAAGGTGTAAAATTTACGGCTCTAACCTCCCATTCTTTTCCTCAATTTCATATTTTGGCTAGAGATTTCAATCCTATGTTTCTTCCACATGGAGGTGTTCTCATGAATATTATTTATCTTACTATTAATTAGATTGTATTTAATTTATACACACCTCCTCTTGAGTGTTACAAATTTTATTGTCATTTTACTTAATTATAATATATCTCTCTCTCTCTCTCTCTCTCACACACACACACACATATAGTAAGCTAATGTGTGTTTTCTTTTATTACCACAAAAATGAAAACTAATACATCATTCAACCCATTTCTTCTATCAAGACTATTCACCTTATGTTCTTAACATGCCTAGTGGGAAACTGGGTATTTTGACCATCTATTAACCGAGTAACAAGTCCAAAACTATAACAGTGACAACATTTGCAACCTAACTAGAGAGTCTAAAGAAACATCAAACCAAAACATATCAGTAGAGCACATCAATCAACTAAGAGTCTAAAGAGTTGACCGCGGTTAGGTCTCTTGTACTAGTCTGAGAGGGGTTGATGACGTAGCAATACATGGGATATAACATTCGATCTAGGCTAGTTGGTTATCCATCTATTCCATGTGAAACCTCATATTACGCTGCTACTTCTTAACGTCTACTATGTTAGTGAAATTTTTTATATTGGTCCATTTTTCACTCCATAAGGATTCTACCCATCAAAGTCTTCATTTTCCAGTAAAGGAAAAGGGCTTGAAAATATTTCTTCCTATGGTCACTGGTATGAATATGGTATAAAACCAAATTCCTCTAGGATCTTTGAATCTGGCATAGCATGACAATCTATGGCAGCCAAATTCTCTAAGTTTTGTAGTTCACTTCTGACATCCATAGGGGTAGTCTCTTGAAAGGTTTTCACTGCCTCTTGGGCTTGTGAGTGGTCCGGTTATTCCCTTAAGGGCCATGGCCACCTCCCCCACCTCTATGAATTTGCATCCTATGAAGTTGCATTTCAACAACCCTATGAACCTTGACCCAACTCTCAATAAGACACATAAAGAGGGTTGAGTTGTAGAAGCCTCTACAATTCTCTAAAAATTATAGGCCCAAATACATACACAATATTCTAGCTCCCCATGGGACAAAGATCAATAACTCTAGAGAAGAAGAACTATAAACCACAATTTTATACAACCTGATGGTACCCCACCTTCCCAACAGAGGTAATACGCTAACCAACAATTGAAAATCAAATGATAAAGCCCTTGGAATTAAAACCCCTCCCACAAATATATCTTGAAACTGGTGGCAAGGAAAAAGTGTCTTTATAGGAGTCCCATAAGAGATTATAACCTTCAACAAAAGGCCCACCTTCCTCCCCGAATATGTTGATAGAAGACAAAGACCTTCCCCTAATTATAGTGAAAACATCTGAGAAATACCAGACACTCCTATAGTACTATAGAGCCCAAGAGATAAGTCAATTAAATGCATCTTCATTGGATATATGAATCGATATTGTAGACTAGACATTAAACCATAGAATGATAAGAAATAGAAGAGAATTGGGTAGGATAAAAGTTACCCTGAGATAGAGAAACACCAACTTTTACATGTAAAGGCTATCGACTGGCCTTATGGAAACCTTCTTGGAGAAGAGACCCATCTCTAGTGCTACTGCATGAGTTCTTTGCCTAAAATTTTCCCTCCTCTAGAAGCTACCACTCATGAGAAGAATAAACCAACTGGTGTGGAAGTACCTTATCTAAGAGAAATGGTGAGAAATACCAGATTCCCCTTGTTAAGACAGAACCAAACACTATGCAAGCAAGCCCATAAAACATTCTCTTGGTTCGCATGATGCCAATTAAGGTTCTACATGCAAAGGCAAGCATGGCGTTGGCCACGCCACCCCCTAAATTTAATGACCACCATTTTCATCAGACAAAGGGTGGTGGTAACGAAGGCCTAGACTCCCACTTACCTTGAGACACACCCTCATAAGGGGATATCCCCTATATATTTTATTTATAGCTATAAGAGTTAATTAATTCCCTCCACATCATTTAATTTTTCTTAATTTTATATCTGTGTATTATCATAACCCTTGTTTCCCAAGCTTTCTAGAATTTAACAATTTCACTAATAATATCTCCATTCACTCTTTCACATTGGATTTGAGTATTATTTAGTGATATTGACTTTTCAATAATTCTTTATCTTCTTGAAACCAAGGGTTCCAAGTTGTGATGTTCCTTTTTTTGGTGTTCCTCATGGCATGGTTAGGATGGACATTCAGGGTTGGGGTAGACAGGTCACAGGTTCAGGTTTACTTCATCAACGAGCCCAGGGGCTTTGGAGATTCTTCATGGGGTTATGAGGAGTTTCTATTGGATCTAATGGCATTCTCTTGGTGTATTCCATCGTCTGCATAAATTTCCTTTCATTTCGTTGCATTCCAACAACTTTCAAAAAATGGGTTATTATTGGGCTTAACTCAATTAATTACGCTTAAGGTGGCATTACGATAGGATTTTTTTACGGGACACCTTAGTATAATAGCTTGTTGGAACTGGAACGAGAAGATCTACAGGATGGGACGATTATTAGTGATTTTTAGTAACCCGAGGAGGCATGGTTTCCAATTTACCCTTTTCCCACATTAAAAAAAATATTTTAAATGGAATATTAACAGAGGGAAAAGTGCTCAATGATTAAAATAATAATGAAATGGGAGGTTTTAGAGGGGTCCATCAAATCTATAAAAGAGGAGGAGGAGGCCATTAGATGACATCTTGGATTTGCATTTTCTTCTTATGGAGAGGTTTAAGAACTTGGTTCTCTACTTCAGCAGTAGCCCTAGGACAGAAACCCTTGGGTGATTTTGGTGAGAGTGAACGAACATCATCTCCTTGGTGGATTCAACAAGAATTCACAAGTGTAATGATTGATTTCAGTTCAATTTTGGGAGGGTCAGTTTCAACATTGGAGCAGATTATCTATCTCAGTTTTAGAGACCATATTATCTATCTCAGCTATTTCAGTTATATCATCATGTACACTCTTTTAGTTATTTATTATAATGAAAGTTGAGATTATTTCACTGATTGTGTTATCGAATTTCATGCACTCTACTTGTTATATTTTACATTAAAATCTTCTATTAATTGAATGGTAATTTTAGGGTGAAATTTTGGTTGAGCTAGTTTTATGCAAAATTAACAAAATATCTCGCTTGGGATATTACACAAGTAGATTGTACCCTTCAAAAATTACCTCACATAGTTCCAAGGGTGCCACAACACTTTCCCTTCAAGTATCTATAATTAACTAATATAAACATTAGAATGACAATGGAGACAATTTTATAAGAACATATTTTGGAGATAATCACATCAAAATTCATTTGTCGACGCGTTTCGAACCAACAAGTGTGGTTCATCGTCAGGACAAGATGAGACAATTGTTATGGATCACAGAAGCCTCAATTCTTTAATGGAGACAATTGTTAACTCCAGGTTCGCCCTTGATGTGAAACTAATGGTGACTGAGAATTAAGATATCTACCTTAATGCTTGTCCCTTAGTTAACCTAATGTGTGACCAAATCTACAGTCCAACCCTCACAACATTGTGCAACTTCAAGGTGAAAGTTTCATACAACAAAAATTCTCAGTAAAATTATGAGTTTGACCACACCTATACCTCCTTATAATGATGATGTTATGAAGAGAGTTTTCAGATTGATACTAGGGACCTTTCAGGACTTGGATAACACCTTGGGTCTTACTTTTGGGAAAAAACTCTAGATTTTGGAAGATATGGCAAAGATCCAAACCTATGACATCATGTTTGAATAGAGTGTGATGACTTGATTTTTCAAATGTTCCAACACTTCTTCAGCATTGAGAAACATCATCTAGACACGGTCAAAGCACACATGTAGTCCATCTTGTCATCAATTAAGGGAGACCGTGATGCCATCTTCAAGAAGTTATAGTCTAAGTTGTTTTTCATTTCAAGTGGTATTTCCCGCTGCTTATGAGCTAGCTAAGAGGATAGTTGAGCAGAGCATTAGACTGTTCCAGAGACAGTTGACTAGGGAGGAGCTGCTCAGGATTGGTGGACTATGTAGCAAGAGGAGGTTCCTTTTGAATTTCTAAATGAGGATTTTTATTTCATAGTTGAGTTTATGGGTTATTATGGGGACACCTCTAAGGAGCATGAGCAGTCATGTAGATTTGTTAGAAGTATTTCAGATTCAAATCCATGTGATAGTGAGGAGTATGTTGAGAAACATATTTTCCAGGGAGAATACTTGCAATATGAGCAGTTGGAGAGTGAGCATGGAGAGCAAATAGAGGAGCACAAGTTAGATGATACACACAGTGTGCAGGATGGGCCATTTTCGGAGGGTCAGCTAATGGCTCATGTCGAGCCCATGATGGAGGATGAGCAGACACCCTTGGGGCCAACCATTGGTGAGGAGAAGGAAAATGTGTAGGTAGCCACCAGGGAGGTAGTATTTGCAGATATTGGTCAAATGGAGGCATTAGGACATGACATGACAATTTTTTAGTTGACGAGTGGACCGATGGAGCATGGAATTTTCATTCAGATGAGGGAGGATCTTTTGGAGATAGTGGTGCATCCATATTTGGGTCTACCCACTAATGAGGTGTAATTAGAAGCACATGAAATTGGAAAAGTTACAATACTTTAAGGGAACAACCCTCTCCAGGAGTACATAGACAAGGCTTGCAGCACAATTTTTCCACTTATACTCATTACAGGGAGAGAGGCAAGGTTTTCTCGATGGATATTTTTGGTTGAAAAAATAAATTTGTGTGAGTTGGGCATGGTGTGAAATAGGGGACTTATCACATATGTAGGTGCCTATGCATCCGATCCTTCCCACTGGATGGATTGATGAGAGATCATGAGTTGGTACCTTATTGATGGAGCATCATTTTTAGTCAGGAGCATAGTACTACAAAAGCCCTTAGATGAGAGGGATACCACATGCTCTAGTTGGTAGTAGGGTGTAGGCTGGCCACTCATTAGTACCTTAGCACAACATCAACATGATAGGATTGACCTTGGGTTGGATTGGAGAGAGGTAATGATTTGGTACACAGTCGATAGGAAAACATTGACAACTAGAGCTATAACATAACAAGAGCCATGGAACATTGATGCTTGGTGGCATTGCGATCTAGGAGGATCTATTGATGATAGGTTCAGTTAGAGATTGGTCTGGGATCTGGGCATTGAGGGGTTCATTCCTAGTGGTTCAACATAGAGGCATAGATTCACCCAGTGGTTTGTATGGGATCCGGGCATTGGGTCTTAATTACATTGGGCCACCAAACTGGTCCATAGGTTTGGATTGCTTGAGGGCAAGCAATCTTCGGGTGGGAGGACTTGTGATTTTCCCTTTTCTGGTGTTCATCATGGCATGGTCAGGATGGACTTGCAGGGTTGGAGAAGATAGGTCACAGGTGCAAGTTTACTTCATGAGCGGGCCTAGGGGATGTTGGAGATGTTTCATGGGGTTTTGAGGAGTTTCTATGGGATCTGATGGCATTTTCTTGGTGTATTCCATGATATACATATCTTTCCTTCCATTCTGTTGCATTCCAATAACTTTCAAAAAATAGGGCTATTATTGAGCTTAACTCAATTAATTATTCTTAAGGTGGCATTCCGAGAGGATTTTTTTAGGGAAGACCTTAGTATAATAGCTCGTTGGAACCGGAATGAGAAGATCTACATGATGGTATGATTATTAGTGATTTTCAGTGATCTGATGAGGCATGGTGGCCAATTTACCATTTTCCCACATTAAAAATAATATTTTAAATTGAATAAAAGAGGGAAAGTGCTCAATGCTTAAAATAATAATAAAATGGGAGGTTTCTAGAGGGGTCCATCAGATCTATAAAAGAGGAGGAGGAGGCCATTAGATGACATCTTGGATTTGTGTTTTCTTCTTATGGAGAGGTTTAAGAACTTGGTTCTCTACTTCATCAGTAGCCCCAAGACGAAAACCCTCGGGTGATTTTGGTGAGAGTGAATGGAAACCCATCTCATCTCCTCGGTGGATTCAGCAAGAATTCACAGGTTCAATGATTGTTTTCATTTCAATTTTGGGAGGTCTAGTTTCAACATTGGAGTATATCTGTTTTGGAGACTAGATTATCTATCTCAACTATTTGATTTATATCAGCATGTACACTCTTTCAGTTATTTATTATAATGAAAGTTGAGATTATTTCCACTCATTGTGTTATTGAATTGCATGCACTCTACTTGTTATATTTTACATGACAGTCTTCTGTTAATTGAATAGTAATTTTATGGTGAAATTTTGGTTGAGCTAGTTTTATGAAAAAATAGCAAAATATCTCGTGTCGAATATTACACAAGTAGATTGCACCCTTCAAATATTACCTCACATATTTCCAAGGGTGCCACAACACTTTCCCTTCAAGTATCTATGACTAACTAAGAGAAACATTAGCATGACAATGGAGACAATTGTTAACTCCAGGTTCACCCTTGTTGTGAAACTAATGGTGACTGAGAATTAAGGTGTCTACCTTAATTCTTGTCCCTTAGTTAACCTGTGACCAAATCTAAATTCCAACCCTCACAACATTGTGCAACTTCAAGGTGAAAGTATCATACACTTTCTAACCTACACTATGATTGGAGTGCTAGTGGGTGGAATCAAGGGCATTGTTCCACCCCTCCAAAAGAAGAACATTTTTTCTCCATACAACACCATTACCCATATATTTTTTGTTTGGAAAGCACATACCCTATGCCTGCATCCTCTATACATGTCATCAATATTTTGTAAACATATTCATCATTGATAATTCTAATTCAATACCAAACAATACTTAATATTAATAATAAAAATCATTGCCTAGTCATACACCTATGCACCATCGTGATCTCTTCCCACACTCAGACAAACATTAGTAACATCTGATCATATTGATTAATCATCATAAAATTATGCATGACAAGTTTTTAATAAGAGTTATCATCAACTAACATCAAAACCATGAAAATAGTCTATCTTGATATTAAAAATGCATAACAATAGTCATCGTCACATGAAATAATAACTGGATAATCAGTATTTGATGCCCTTCAACAATAAGGTGTGATTCATAATATTAGTCTCAATGTTCAAAATAAAATTAAAAGTTTTCATCTCAATGCCAAGATAAAATGTGGCACTATAATAAGTGTGTTAATATGTATGAGTATTATTATTTAACACAGATACATACTTTTACTTAACTCACACAACCATATGATGTAGTGATGTTACTCAAATTATGTATGCATTTTATGAAATTGAATTAAATCACACATTTTATGAAAT
Organism: Pinus tabuliformis; assembly: GCA_031772625.1. Taxonomy (NCBI): domain Eukaryota; kingdom Viridiplantae; phylum Streptophyta; class Pinopsida; order Pinales; family Pinaceae; genus Pinus; species Pinus tabuliformis. Next base: position 853,492,901 of record CM062817.1, on the reverse strand, counting down.
TAAGTAGTTTGTGAGGTTAACAGTTGGAGGGGTGTTAAACAAGGAATCTTCTTTTTTCATTACTCACCATCGAAAAAAAAACCCATTGCATTCATTCATAGTTCTTGCCTCAACATTATACATTGTTCCAATCTAAACTCCTCTTACCGACACCATAGCTCTTTAAACCATCTTGCATATATCATTTTCAAATATCAACTGCACTCCTATATTTCTCTTCTTACTTTTAGGTATCATGTCTCTATCCAAACTTGAAACATGAAAAATGCTAGGGAGTCTTTTAAACCTTGCATATTTAATTAAATTAAACCTTCCACATTCTATAATTTTAGTTGTTAAGTTATCTTTTAGGAAGATATCACCTACATAAAAGTTTCCATTTTCATAAAACTAGTCCACCTGGAGAGTCATATGAAAAAAAAACTATGTCAACTAACCATACATTATTATCTAAGTGTGAACTTCAAGATGCCACAAGTATGCATCTCCTCATGCTGTGTTGAGGTATTCATTTCTATGGAATGGACATCCTTATATGCTTTAGCTTTATTGAAATTTCTAGTTATATAATATTTTTCTAAAATTCTAAACTTTACATCATTTTCAACTTTACCTTAGAAATTTCCCTTGGGATTCAGACCTCCCTATAGACTTAGATAGACCCCCTAGCTTATTTTTATTTTCATCTTGGGCATTACCTCCCCCAAAAACAGAATCCTTGCTTAAACCATCCATGGATTTTCTAGTCATTTCTTTAGATAAAAGGGATGTAGTTACATCCTCAAACTTTAATATAGATGTTATACTACTAACAATGGGCATAATAAGGTTATTGCATAAATCAACAAAAAAACATAAAATAGTAATACACTTATATTATTCAAACATTTATCTATCAAATGAGGCTAACTAATTTACCATAATGTCAAGTCATTGATATGCTCTATCATGGATTCACCATGATTCATCCTAAGGAGGTACAGCTTCTTTCAAGGAAGGAAATAGTGAACTAGTGACTTTGACTGATATAGAGTCCATAACTTATCCCATAATTCCTTGGCATTGGCTTCTCTTAGGACATTCAACAACATTAGATATAAATTTCATAGTTGAATTATACTCTTTGCATTCATATCCATTTTCTCCCAATATTTTTTTACCACAACCATGAGTTTTCTTCCCAACACATCAACCCACTAATCTCTTTTCATAAGAAGATATTCCATCTTTAGCTTCCAAAACTAAAATTTCTTGAAATTAAATTCTATATCTCTATTATTGAATTGCTCCCCATTTTATTTCAAACACGGGAATTATGTGTCATAGAGTTCCCACTCAATAAGGGTTTATCACAAACCAAATATTCCCTTTCTCTATAAAGAACAATTTAAACCCTAGTGACAGTGACATCCCCTCAAGCTAATGAGCTCATAGTGATACCAAATGTGACAAAATAGTAATTGATAAACATATGAAAGAGAATAAATGCTAATGAATCCTTAATAAATAATAAATAACAATATCACATACATAGTATGCTAGTTATTTACTATGAAAAATGACTTAATAGAAAAAAGAGAGAAAAAAAAAAAGAAAAAACACTTATTTCTCATGGTATTAAAAAAAATCACAATACTTATTGTATTTTAGAATGTTATTCAAACCTAACCAACTAATCAGCTAATATGAATTAGAATACAATGGGTTTCCAGCAATAGGCCAAAATACCAACCATGATAGACTCAAAATAATAAATCTCACATCCAACATTTAGTACTTCCTAATTCATTTATTTGTAAGAACTACTAATTAAGGTTTCACCTACCTTGATGGACCTTTTTTGTATCAATTTGTAATGCCAAAGATCATAGCCACACTTTAATACCTAATACTCGTTAAATAGTTGGATAATTTAACTATAAAGTAGGGAGACAACCTCCTCACGAAGTTCGATAATAAATTCCTTCTTATATACTGATGTTATTATATTAACTAATTTGTTGGTAACTATGATATATCTACGATATATTTGTGTTATTTTATCCTTAAAATTGCTTACAAACTGGAGCAATTAATCCTCATAATGGGTAGCTACACATGGCACAAATGCCAAGGCCTATTTTGTCAATTAGTTTAATTGTGTTAGTGATTTTCTCCACTATTTTCTATAACTATCATTATAGTTTTGATTATAAAAGTCGTTGCAAATGTCTCTCAAGGATTATCAATGACGATCATATTACTTTTCTAATGGATTTTTTTATTATCAAATTTATCATTCCTATTAAAAAATTAAACAAGTTTTTATATCATATATGTTTAATGAAGATATTAGGATTGGAGGAAGGAAAATAATCATTAGATTATGATATTCCCAATTTTTGGCTTATGTGGAGAACAATGATAATATTATCCTAAGGTTTATTGAAAATAGAAGTGAAAAATTATCCCCAATATAAATTTAGAAATATAAAAAATTACTATATTATTGAGAGGAGAAACCTGATTATAGTACTTCAGATTCTATTGTCTATGTGATATACTCCCTTTAATGATTCAAAATTGTACATAAGCATTAGCTCTTCGTATACTTCATAATGGAATTTATAGTGGGTACTCTTTTGTGTTCCACGATAATGTGACATCTAGGCCTAGATTTGATCTCTTCAAATTGATTATTCTTGTTAGCATTCAAGAATAGGATTTTCAAATCATTCCTCTTTTGAGTTTTCTTGCTTTGAATATTCTTTAAGATTCAATGTAGAGATTACATCTACATTTAATACTTATATAAGAGGACAAGTGTCTTTTTGAAGAGGCACGTCCTATCATGAAGTTGTGGGACTCTCCAATGGGAGGAAATATGAGATTTATACCAATTTGATGATTGGTCATCGTTAGGTATGTTAGTGTAAAATATTGACTTACTAGATTTTTTACTTAGGTATGTTACATGATTGCATAGGAAAATTATAAATTTCTACTTATATTTTTCATAATTATGGTGGACATTCGAAGAGATGGATGCACCATATTAATGACCTTAAAGAAATTCATGCTCATGACTTTCAAACCCTATGACCTTATCTTCCTTATGAAGTTCGATAATAAATTCCTAAAATGGATTGATTCTTATAGACCCATGTTGTTATATTAACTAATTTGTTGGTAACTATGATAGCTTTACCATATATTTGTGTTCTTCTATCATTAAAATTGCTTACAAACTGGAGCAATTAATCATCATAATGGGTAGCTACACATGGCACAAAATGTTAAGGCCTACTTTGTAAATTAGTTTAGTTGTGTTAGTAGTTTTCTCCATTATTTTCTATAACTATCATTCTAGTTTTAACTGTAAAAGTAGTTGCAAATGTCTCTCAAGGCATATTAATGACCATTCAATATTTCTTTTCTAATGGATTTATTTTTTATCAAATATCTCTCCTATTAAAACATTAGACAAGAGTCTATATCATATATTTTAATGAAGCTAATATGATTGGTCTGAAGGAAAATAATCATTAGATTATGACATTCCCAATTTTTGGGTTATGTGGAGAACAATGATAATATTATCCTAGTGTTGATTGAAAATATAAGTGAAAATTATCCCCTATACAAGTTTAGGAATATAAAAAATTACTTTATTACTGAGAGGAGAAACTTGACAATAGTACTTCGGATTTCACTATCTATGTGTTATACTCCCTTTAAGGATTAAAAATTATACACAAACATCAGCTCTCCATATACTTTTGTTGTTAGGATTACAACAACCCTCTTTTTTGTTACTTAATAAAAGGAAAAAAGCAAAGGTATGTATATAAAATTTTCATCTTTTCCCTAAAAAGACCAAAAAATTTGAAAAAATAAGGCAAAAAAAAAATATAACTCATTAAGTTGGAGGTCAGATTATGTTTTTTGCGAAAAACTAAAATGCGTAATCTCGACCCTGACCTCCTGACTGCAAAGCTGGGTCAAGTTCCGATTTCTCTCTATCAAATTTCAATCCCAACCACCCGACTCTCTGACCTTCTGATTATCCGACCATCCAACCTTTTCATATCACCGAACTTCCTGGTAGTCGGGATCAAAGGTAAGTATAATTTAATAAACCATTAAACAACTAACTGACCTCTCGACTCCTCGACTCCCGACTGTTTAATAAAATACTATTTTTCATCGATATGCGTAATTTTTTGTTATTTTCTTGATTTTCAATAAATTGATTTGAAATTTGGATTTTCCACCTTTTCAGGCTTAAACAATTTTTATTTGATCTTGACATTAAAATTCTCGTGCACTGTATCGATTTGTGGAAGAAAGCAGTTGGATTACATAACACGAAATTAATGATCAAGTCATATGAATTAATCCATGTGTTCCCCGATTTTTAATCGAAATTTGTAGCTTCCCAACTTATTTTTAGCTTGCATGTTGTTTTAAACTATTAGGCCTACTTCGGAGAAATTTTAATTATAGCAAGGAAAAGACTAAGTTTTAGCAATTCTGTTTAGGTAAAATTATACTCTGAAAGGATAGTTCATCCTTATTTCAGAATTTTTACCAGAGATCACTCATCTTTTCCATTTTTTTCACAGGCCATAAAATGATAATTAAGGGAAAATCACCTGCAACTAGACAAGTTGTGGAGCATATAAAAGGAAAGTTGAAAGAAGTAGAAAATCCAAAATTAGAGGAATATAGCTTCAACCCAGCTCTGATCTCTGACTCCACTTATAAAACTTAGAAAGTAGGTACGATGAAGTGGGAGGAGATTTTTTATTTCTTTGAGAATAGAGAGTGGTTGAAAATTGCTAGAGCTTCTCAATCAAAGAATAATCTTTTGGAGGGAATTAGGAAAATAAAATTGCATTAAGTAGCTGCTAGGGCTAAAATATTCCCTTATTATGATATGATTTCCTAGATTTTTGCACATGTGGATATCCCAACACGCACTGTGTCAGACCACAACAAGAATGTTATAGCCTCTTGGAAACCAGAAGTCTTGTCTTCCATTTGTAAGCTTAGTACCCCTGAAATCCATCTTGATATTGAATTCCTCAACAATTTTTGAAACACTATTTTCAAGCCATGTGAGGAGAATTATGACAAAGAAATTGAAAGATGGTTGCGAGAACAAGAAGAAGGGTTTAAGCTCAAATCTTCCAAGGAATATGACATTTATATTCTTAAGAAACCCATCATATTTCTTATCAAATTTTTAACCAGACTATATGGAGAAAACGATCTAGAACATTGTAAAATGAAATGCATTCCCATAATCCATAGTATCTTGCATGAGTCAGAGCGCCCTAATTAGGCTGATATTTGATCACAAAACGTCAAAAACGCTTTGAAATTATCATTAATATCTCCCAGCTACAAACAAATATTTTGCATGTCTGCTTTCATATCGTTATTGCTTCATTCCCATTTCCCCTAATGAAATGGAATTATTTAGCAAATCAACAACTCCCCATTCAAAATTATGCCCCTAATCCTTAAGGAAATCAATTACAAATTCCACTTTTATGATATCTATCATTATGTTATGATCCCTCTTCTTGAAATTATTTTTGGTAAAGCCCCTCCTAGGATAATTCAAAGTCTTAAAGAAGGGCTAGAACGTATTGGCCACTAGTTTTTTGAAGAATTATTTTCTTACATAAGAGTCTATGGCATTGAGTTTGGTCCTCAACTTTTACCCAGATACATTCCCGAAATAATTTCACTGAGGGAAGTAGCTAATCAAGTTTCTTTGTACAGTTAGACTCGAAAATTGAGCAAACTACAAAAAAAAAATTGGTTTGTGTTTCAAATTAAATTTGGAGAGATAAATATCAAAGACCAGGGACATGTGTTCAAAGAAGAAAATGAGCTCTAGGATGTTTGGTTATATTCTTTACCTCATTATGAATATGACCCCCATGGAATCATTGGTAATCATTATAAAACAGTAATCTATGTGAAAATATTCACTCATCAGGATCTTCTTTTCGATAGGTTTTCATGACCATTAATGATTTCTTGCAGGTTAAAGACAGAGGAAAGCTATTAGATGTTGAAGCAAGAGCAAAATTACAAGAATTAAGGGAAAATATTTTTGAAGGATTCTTAAGGGAGAAAAGTCTCCATGTCAATATCTCTATAGAAGAACTTAAAACTTTTGAGTTCTTTCAATTTAATTTCAAACAAATTACTTCAGATCCTTCCTCTATCTCTCAAGAAGAGCAAGGAATTCAAATTGAAAAACCAATAGATGTTTTTGTTACAAGTGAAGAAGAAGTCACAAGAGAATAAATAAATAAATATCAGAACGTCACAAAAGATGCTACAACTACAAAATTTCTTGAAAAACACAAGAAGACCCAGAAACAGTGAAGTCAGTAGACAAACAAACATTACATGAACATGAGATAATTGTGATTAATTCTCCTAAAGACACAAAATATAAGCAATTAGAGAACATAACATGTGAAGAAATGGAGGTTGATATAGAAAAGGATAACCAAATATTTGATGATATTTTTTCTAAAAAAAGATAAAGAGGCACTGGAACAACAAATAAGATTGATAAATCTTCAGTCATTCAAACATCTCCCAATACTTCAATGACACCTATTTCCACTAATATTCCTTGGGATTATTTTTTGTTTAAACCTGTTTCTGAACTAGAAACAATTTCTGATACTATTCCTTCTCTAACAGAGTACTACTTTAATTCCCAGACTAAGTGATTAGAAAAACTAAGAAGATAAAGTTTGATTCTCTAGAAATTGTTTCTGAATACAGTTGGCAAGCCCAAGGTGATGTTAAGGAAAAGGTTGAGGAATATTCACAAGCCTTAGGTGTGTTTTTAAATTATAATCAATATCATATTAATGAACTAGGAACTTCCTATGATAGCAGTTTACAAAGAATTAAAGCACTGGAAAAATAGTTAGAGAAGAGAAAATTATTTAATGAAGACAACTGGAAAAAATATTATGCAACTCTTGTTCAAGGTTTTGCAATAGAAAGGGAAAATATTCAAAATCGATTCCAAATGGAATTGAATGAGTTAAAATCAAAACATGCTCAACACATTCAGGAATTGAAAGAAGCCCATGAGAATCAAACTCGGATATTGAAAGAAGAAGCTGAAAGTAACATTGAAATCATGACCACAACTCTAAAAGAGTAGGTCGACTCTCTTCAGTCTCAACTCAATCAAAACCAGGGAGCAATACAAAGTGTAGAAATTTTCAAAGAACATGCATTACAAATCTGCTTAATTTTAAGGAAGGATCAATCCAAGTTTTATAAATGCATGGATAAAATCTCAAGATTTTATCAAGAAATTTTAAATCTTAATGAGAGGATTGATTCCTTAGTAGAAGAAGATAAATACATCAAGGTCATATTTTTGTCCATCCTAGACCGGGAAAAGGAATTACAATATGAAGTAACTCCATTTTTTTTAACAATGATAGAAGACTAATGCATGCATCTTTAAGCTGCAGAGAAACAAAAGCCAAGGAAGTCAAAGAATGGGATAAAAATTACCAAGGTCAATGTTTAACAATATGGGAAAAGGGAACTGATTTTATTGAAGAGTTTGATCTCCCAGGTTCTAAACCATTAAAAGAAGTCCTTGCAGGAGAGCTAAATCCATCATTAGAAGACATCATCATTAAGGACTATAAAGAAATAAGCGAGATCAAAATATGGACGCAACAGGATTTCTAGAAGATTGTATAGTTCCCTTTTGAACAAATTAAACTCATTTCTAAGTTTGGAAATAAGTATCAGAAAAAGAAGAAAACAATCCAAAGTTTAATTTTAGATTGTTAGGTCAGCACAAATTAGTTTCATCCAATTCATTTCTCAACTGTTACTTAGGTATATTTAGAATGGGTGAATCACATCCAAATCCATGCACCACATTTGCTACTCAATGTGGAGGATAAAGATTTTGAGGATGAGGAAGAAAGATAAAAAAAATTGGACAACTTTTCAGGAAAAGTTAGTTAAAAGGATGAAACTTTTATTTTCAGAAGTATTTCTATATTAGAGAAAATCTTTATGATTTTCTAAGTTGTTATTTGTCAAATAGACTTATCTTGTTTTTTAAGTATTTATATGACCTCTTACATTGGAGTAGAGGTTGAGAAATTGTGAAAGCTCAGAACTTGTATTTTTGAATCAAATTTTGAAGTTACAACTCTTTTGAAGACCAATTTCATAATCAAATGTGACTTTTCAGCTATGTAACTAATGTTTGGTCATCTTTTTAATTCGTTAATGGATGCATATGGTATTGTTCTTTAACTTGTGCATATTTATTTTTGAATGAATATTTTATTATTATGTTTAAACATTTCTTAGGATATGTTGTAGTCTATATCTATTATCAACAAAAGTTTATGAACTGTTAACTTTTATATATTCTTGTCTAATGATTGAAATATGATATTCAAGAGATAGAATATAAATTGCTCTCATTTATGAGATAGTGTTCTTTCTTGTTATTTCTAGTTAATGCATTCAAATAAATTTCAGAAAAACAATTAAAATTAGTTTGAATAGGATGAAAACATGATAAATATCTTTTTGAGTTTTTTGTATAAAAACTCTCCCAAAATCAATTTGTGTGGCTAGTTGGACCCAAATTCCAGCCAGATTTAAACATACATGATATTTCACATGGTTTATTATGTTTGAATGAATCCCCTACCCCCAATCCTAACTATTGTTCAAATTGACCTCATATAATTAGCAATTTATTTATATTTTTGTAGATAATTGTAAATATTAAAATATCTCATATATTTTCCCTAATTTTAAATTGTTTTATTTTTCATCTACTTTATATATATATATATTAGTTTAGCATAGGAAACCAAGCCTTAATTCTAGAGAGTATACAACCATCTCAACGAAAAAGGGTCTAATTGGGACTTTGATCAGGCCAATACTCACTTTTTGTAGGAGAAAATTTTCCACCTTACAACAATTTGGTGCTAAAAGGAGGGCCACAGATATTGCATGACTGATAAACCTACTGATCCTATTCATCCTATAGAATCATTTGACACTAGTACCTCATCCAACTGAACCATGACCTATTTCATCAACAACTACATTCTCTCCACAAGAGTTAGTTGAAGTTTCATCGGCTCCTGTTAATCCTCAAATCAATTCTAGAGAGTATATAATTGATGTCAAAGAAAATTCTCAAGTTTATCCCCTATTTTATTTGATATATCTAAAAGGAGAAGACCTAAGCATGAAGTCGAAGTTATAATTTATTCTTCTTCTAAAGTTAGTACTAGATCATCAACATAAACTAGTCCAAGAGATTCATCTGAATTCACCACCTTTACACCTCTTTGTTTCCTTTATAAGAATTTGATTGGGAAACTGATCCTATTGCATCTCAAATAGTAACTCCTTCAACTACTTTAGCTTTGATTTCACTAGTTCCATCTTCCTCTTCAACTCCTCCACCTTCAATCCCTCCACCTCTAGTTATCCCTCCTACAAGATCATCTCCTCTAGGCCTCTCATCACCTCACACATCAAGTTCAATTTCATCTTCCCCAAGATCACCTATGGTAGGTCAACCTTGGTTATCTATTGGGCCCATTACTATTCTTGGAGATCAACATGATTTACCAAAGCATTATGAAAGATGGCTTCCCAAGTATAATCTTGATGGACCTATTACTATTGAAGAACATGTTAAACAATTCATGTTATCTCTGAAATTAGGAGTAGTTCAACATGAAGATCAAGTTTTCAAGCTATTTCCATTCACTTTTGAGGGAAAAGCTACATCTTGGTATTTCACACTAGCTGATGGTTCTATCACAAGTTGGGAGATTTTTGAAAAATAATTTATCAAAAAGTACGAAGAAGATAAAACCAAAGCATCTCTAATTGTAGAGTTATCAAACATTAGGATGAATCCAGGTGAATCAATCAAGGATTTTAATCAAAGATTACTTTCTATCCTTAATAGAATACCTACAACTTTTTAGGCCAAGTAATGATGTTTTAAAGTCTATATTACTACTCTTACTTCTAATATTTCATTTGCTGTCATTAGAGAAAAAAAATCCACATTAACCTAAACATGGATGAGGGTTTAAATGTTGAAAAACAAATATTAAAAATTGCAACAAAACAAGCATTAAGAAAAGAAAGAAACAAAACAATGTCTTCTTTTAAAAAAACTTCAACTACTAAAATAGTTGACGAGAAAAAATAAAAGGAAAATATCAATTTATACTCAATACAAAAGGTAAGTAAAAAGATGTCAAATGATATAACTGATGTAAAAAATGTCCTTTATGAAAAAATGATAATTAAAAAACCTTGAATGCCATTTAGAAGAAACCCCCGTCCTAATCTTAATCAAACAAATCTTGAAGAATTCAATATTGATGATTATCCTCAAGATGGTTTTTGTTGGCATCATAAGATCAATCATTCTGAAAAAACTTATGTTGCTTTTATAAATATGTTTAAAGTATTTGTAGAAGTTGAGGAGGAGAAGCAACCAGAGGAAGAAAACAAAAATGGAGCAGAATCTAGTAAAATTAATGTTTTATGGGATGTTTCACAAGGAGGATTAATTGATAATGATTCTATTGAAGACGAAGAAGTTAATGTTGTTCAAACTAGATCAAAAAGTCAAAATAATTCTCCTACTCAAACATCTTCATCAAATAGTAATCCTCATGCTCAAACCAAGAAAATAAAAATTGCCAATAAAGCTACTTCTACATCTAATAACATCCCTTTGGGTGAATATCTAGATTATGATTTAGTTGAAGACATGAAGAAAACTAGAGCTAATATCTCTTTATTTGAATTATCAAAACTTACTCAGCAAAGAGATAAATTGATTAAAGCTCTAGAAAATAATCCTTCTGAAAATCTCAATTCCAATAAATCTCCTTCTAAAAATATCTCTAATATTAATGCAACTTTAATTGGAGATAGATCATCTTCTCGAACTCCTCCTTTCCTTTTGACTTTTGAAATTTGCAACAGAAATGTGCACAATTGTCTAGTCGATTTGGGGGCCTCATCTAATGTAATGTCGTTATCAATTGTTCAGAAATTAAATTTGTCTCCTACAAATTCATCTACTCAAATTGTGCAACTTGACAGATCAAGTGTAGAAGTTTTAGGAGAAATAAAAAATGTTCTTATCAGACTTGCTTCAAATCCCAAAATATTTTAGATTATCAATATCATTGTGACTGATATTCCAAAATCATATGGCTTAATTCTCAACCAAGATTGGTCCGAAAATATTAATGGTTATTTCTCAACAGACTAGTCTAATTTATGGCTATGTAATATCCCTAAGGATAATTAATAGTAAAAATGAAAATCAAACATAGAAAAAAACACCATAAAATAGTGATAGACAATCAGATCACAAATTGGCAATAAAACTGCGTTGCTAAGCTCTTTTTATTAATGAAAATGGGTGTATAGAAAGGTTATAGAATGAGTGCACCTGAGCTTGCTCAAGGCAAGCTAGAAAAGCCCCAAATGACAAATAAGACGCCCTCCTATGATTTGCTACTATGTTGCTCAAGCTCTGCACTGAAGATGCCCAGAAATATGTTGCTAGTTGAATGGATCTGCTTCTAGGGCCCTCTCCAGTGCATAGAAAATTCTGGGAAATTAATCCCAACCTCTCCACCAAATACCTAGAAATACCCACGAAGGAATTGGCCTTTGCTTGACTTCGAAAATTTGGCCCTATTTCCCCTCTATGGCTCAACTGTTGGGTAATTCGACCCACCTGTAATTCCTGCTACAAATGGTCTCCAAAACGGTTGAAATTCTACTAAAATTTCCCCCAGACCTTAACTCAAAGTTTCATCTCAATCCCCAATTCACTCCTCCACCTCTTAGAGTGATTCCACAAAAGATTACGCAGCCCCTGCATTGTTGTAGCTGCCTCTCCCCTAGAAATTCGATCCTCCAGATGGTAGTGTGAAAATGGCAGGGTGAAACTCCCTCCTTGGGCTAACACTTGAAGTCCACCCAAGCAAGGGCTGATATCTCTGCTTAGAGACACTCATGTGCTAAACAACACTTGCAGACTTGGCTTCAGCTCAAGCATGCTCTTGTCTTAGAAAATTTGTAGATGATAGATGAATGAGAAAAATGAGTGTTTCTTCCTCCTTTTGTCAACTTGCCTCCAAAATTGCCCATGTGGGCCCACCTCGAACTCCTCACACCAATTCGGCTCCAATCAGACCGTAATTCCCATGTGGGCCGAAATTCTCTTGTGGTGGCTCCCACGCTCCACCAAAGCTGCAATTTTTCCTCTATCTCTAATGTTTGAGTGCCTCTTACTCCAAAAGTCAAATGTGGGTCCTCTAAGCCCACTTTTCCTAAGTGCGTCTATGCAATAAACCAAAAATGAGCAAAATTAATATTTACTTTGTAAAATACTAAGTAGGAATATCACAAGCTACCTTTAAATGGTAGGTCAAATTAATTCAAGGTTGATCGTCAATAGCACATGAAACATATAGTTACAAACCTTGAAAATTATAATGAACCAATCAATTCTCCTGAATCTTCATTAGGAAATTATACATTTGATACCTATCTTGGTAATTTCTCATCTGAAGAATCTGTTGTGTTGGAAACTCAAATTGAAAGCCTTAATTTTCTACACATACTAGATTTAAATTCAAGATAAATGTCATATGATGAGGTTCCATATATTAATACGACAGATCAAAGTAGCAGTTGAACTTTATATTTTGATGGTTTAAAATCAAATGAGGGATCTAGTATTGGATGTGTCTTAATAGATCCCCAAGGGAATAAATTTCTCCTATCTTGCAGACTAAATTTCCCTTGCACCAATAATGTAGCTGAATATGAAGCTTTACTGCAAGGTCTTCATAAAGCTATTGAAATGGACATAAAAAATATCAAAGTTTTAGGTGATTTAAAAGTTATAGTAAGACAATGCAATAAAACCATTCATTGTGTATCCAATATTTTAAGGAATTATAGACACAAAGTATGGGACTTAGTTCAAAATTTTGATAAATTTGAATTAAATTCCATACCCCGTTCTCAAAATAATGATGTCGATCTTCTTGCTAATGTTGCATCAAGACTTCTTCCAGTTGAAATTTTTTCTCCGGAACGATTTTCAGTTGAAATTATTTTTAGACCTTCAGTCCCCAACAATATTCAAAATTGGAGAGTATTTGATGATGATGATCAAATCAAATATTTTTTAACTCTAGAAGATACTTTCAAGGAGTCCATTATTGATGAATATCAACATTGTTCTCAATTTCTATCAAATTTTTTAGATGATTAGAAAAGTCAAAATTCAATTCCAAAATCTGTAGTCTGATTAGAAAATTTATATGACTTTCAAAATAGATTCAAAGGTAGTAAAAATTGAAAAACAAATAGCTCTTCAATGCAATTTGAAGTTGTTAATCTGGGAACAAAGAAACAACCTCAAAATATTAATTTGGGAAGCAATTGTACACCTGTTGAACGATCCAGATTTATTAAAATTTTCAAACAATACAAGGATGTTTTCGCCTGGACTTATGATGATTTGAAAGTTTATGATACTAAAATCATTCAACATGTAATTCCAATCAAATCAGATACTAAACCTTTTCAACAAAAACTAAGGAAAATGCATCATAGACTTGAGGGTCAAATCAAAGAAGAGCTTAATAAACTCTTGAAAGCTCAGATTATTTTTCCTGTAAGACATTCACAATGGGTTTCAAATTTAGTCCTAGTTCGAAAGAAAAATGGAGATATCAGAATCTGCATTGATTTTTGAAATTTGAATAAATCATCTGAAAAAGATAATTATCATGTTCCTCCAATGGAACAGATTTTACAATTAGTTGTAGGATCTAAGATGTTTTCTCTTCTTGATGGATTCTCTGGTTATAACCAGATTTTGGTTGCACCAAAAGATCAAATTAAAACTAATTTTCGAACCAAATGGGGCACATACACTTATAAAAATATGCCATTTGGATTAATCAATGCTGGAGATACTTTTCAATGAGCCATGGATATTGATTTTAATGGACTTATTAATAAATTCATGGTGGTATATCTGGATGACATTACAGTCTATTCTAAGAAAAGAACTCAACATGTTGATCATTTAAGAAAGATATTTGAAAGATGTCACAAGTATGGGATCTCATTAAATCCAAAAAAGACTATATTTGTTGTCACTAAAGGTAAATTATTGGGGTTTATAGTTTCTAAAATTGGTATTGTTATTGATCCAAATAGAATCAAATCAATCTTGCAAATTGTTCTTCCTCACAATAAAAAATCTATGCAATCTTTCTTAGGAAAGATCAATTTTGTTCGAAGGTTTATTCCAAGTTTTGTAGAAACAATTAGACCAATGCAAGATATGATTAAGAAGAATCATGTTTTTAAATGGGGACCATTAGAAAAATATGCTTTTGAAAAAATTAAAGAAGCTATTATTGTTGCACCAACATTAATCAACCCAAATTTTGATAAAGAATTTTTATTATACACATTTGCATCTGATGTTTCGTATGAAATGGTCCTCACTTAGAGAAATTTAGAAGATACAAAAATTCCTATTTCTTTTATGAGTTTTGTCTTTCATGGTGTTGAATTAAATTATTCATAAATAGACAAGCGAGCTTATACTGTTTATAAATATGTTAAACACTTTAAGCATTTCTTGTTGAAATCTCATACTAAAGTGATAGTTCCACACCCCGCAGTTAGGGATATGTTGGTATAGAAGTCTTTAGGAGAAAGAATATCAAACTGGATGACTGCATTACAAGAGTATGATTTATAAATTAAACCATATAAAGTCATCAGAGGACAAGGTCTATGTAAATTATCAACCAAATCAGAAGGATATCATTCAGATGAAGGTGAAAATTCTAATTCAGAAATAGGATGGTACAATGAATTTGAAATGAATCAAGAACAAATCCTTTATGTACCTGTTCCAACAAATACATGGTATGCAAATATAAATCATTTCTTAATTCATGGTACTTCCCCTGACCACTTATTAGTTAAACAAAAAAGAGATTTACGTCTGAAATGTTCCAAATATCAATTAATTGATGGCATTCTTTTTAGAAAAAATTATGATGATGTATTACTAAGATGCCTTGAGAAATCTGATGTAGAAAAAGTCTTAGTAGATCTACATGATGGACCTTCTAGTGGGAATTTTGGAGGGGGAAACACAACACATAAAATTTTATGAGAAGGCTATTACTGGCCCACTTTGTTCAAGGACTCCTATTCATACGCGAGGAAATGGAAAAAGTGTCAAACAATAGCAGGAAAAGAAAAAAAACCAGCTCTCCCTCTTCAACTTGTTGAAGTGGAAGGACCATTTGAGCAATGAGGAATGGTTATTATTGGTGAGATTAATCGAAACTCTTCAAAATTACATAAATACATTCTTACAACCACTAATTATTTCACAAGATGGACTGAAGCAATCCCTTTGAAAAAAGTCAATGATGAACATGTACGATCTTTCCTAGAAACCCATATAATCACAAGGTTTGGAGTTCCAACATATTTTGTGTTTGATAATGCTTCATATTTATCTTCTCTTAAGATGACTGAATTTTGTCTAGATAAAGGTATCAAGATAAAATTTGCTAACTATTACCCTCAAGGTAATGGTTTAGCAGAATCCACAAACAAAAATTTGATTCAAATTCTGAAAAAGACTATCCAAAATCACCAAAGAAATTGGCATAATTAGTTATCTAATTCCCTATGGGTTGATAGAGTTACTCCTAAAAGAGAATTAGGGAACTCCCCATACTTTCTAGTATATGGTAAGGAAGCCATATTTCCACCAAATATTTTCCTGCCATCTATTTAGTTAGCTCAATCTATAAGGCATAATTCAATCAAAGATATGGATGTTTGATTATATACATTGCTAAAATTGGAAGAAGAATGACAAAAGGCAAAAGCCAAATTTCATGAACATCAACAAATTATCAAAAATGGTTTGATAAACATTTAACATTTGATAGAGATTTTTTTGTTGGTGACTTAGTTCTCAAATGGGATAAAAGCCATGAGGAGAAAGGAAAACACTCTAAATTTCAACATATTTGGATTGGTCCTTTTCAAATCTTTTCAAAACTTGGTCCTTAAACTTACATCTTACAAACATTGCAAGGCAAGTAGAAAATTTGCCAGTAAATGGGAAAAAATTGAAAATATATTATTCATAAGAAAATATTTCATGATCATATGTAAATATTATGTTTTACTAAGTGATGTTGGTGTCCTAAAAATTTATTTTTTATTTTTCTTTTCAAGATTTCTTTGTACATACTTTCTCTTTTCATTTGTTTCTTTAGTTGAAGAATTACAACTATGATTACATATTCCAAGAAGCATACTTTTATTAATATATTATTATTATTGTTTCAAATAAATTAAAGTTTAAGGACAAAGTATTCTCAAAATATGAAAAATCCAAAAATGCTTGATATTACTTTAGTTCTTATATAAACTTTCAATAGTAAGAAAGTGTTTGATTGTTTGTTTTATGTTATGAGAGTTCCATTACCTTCAAATATTAAAATATAAACCAAATTCTCTCAAAAAATGAATAATACAATACAAAGTTTGAGTTTATTTTAATACATCAAAGTATTTTCTATCAAAGCAACTCTCTAATACCCCGCTTCCATCACTTAGCTATATGTGATAAATTTCTAAATTAGTCATAAGCTATAAAGTGAAAACATGAAGTTTAAAATTGTTCAAAGAAGAACAAATAAACTCGTCGGGTGATCTGAAATGATCATATGTTAAAACTGATGAAGAATTGATTATGCCATTAATGAATTGAATGTTAACTGAAAGTGCAAAAAACCGTGAGAACTGCTCAAGAATAATACTACAACAATTGATAAAACATAAGCAAGATTAAAAATAGAAGAGAAAACAACAAATACACAGTGATACCAGAAAACAAGATTGATTACGGAGTTCGTCCCTGATGGACTACGTCTTCGGGTCTGCTTTCAAGATGGGCGACCGCTTTATTAGGATTGAAACCAAGGAGGTCGATTACACAACAATTTGACCGAACTGAATGTGCACACAGGAACTTCTGGTCACTATCATGAGAAATCTCTATGAACCAGCTTTCCAACACGTGTCACGGTTCCCAATTCCGACTCCTGATGCTCCTGTTACACTGAAAACAAAAACAACCTCTAAGCTCCAGAATTTGCATAAAAAACTTCAAAACCACTCTCCTTTTCTCAATGAGAACAAAACTAGCTTTATAGCCCTCCAGATACACTCTAACTCTTTTTTGCTGAGTTTTGGGAGTGAATAGGCTGAAATTAGTGTTTAAGGGTCTCGGTCATGTCATGAATGGCCACCTAGGGATAATCTTTCATGGTCTTCGCATTAGTTTAGAACAAAAAACTAACAACAAAACCCATAATTAAACCTTATATTAAATCATAACCGCTCGTGGCTTTCTGACCAGGCAGAGGAGGTTGACCGTTTAGTGTGACCAACTGCAGTCTAATTGCAGGCTGCCACCTCCACGTTGAGCTCCAGTGGTCTCAACTAACAACGCTCCGATGGTTATCAACTCCACTCACATGCCGCAGTTTACTCCCGATGGTTACCTGCGGTTGACACCTCCGTTGCGGTTAAGACTGTAACTGCTATCTCCTGACTATTATCGTTTGCTGCTCACATGGAATAGTCTCCGCCTGCGGTCTCCGACGTGGTCTAACCCCACGGTTAGGGGCTACGTTTAAGTTTCAGACCTCTCCACTGTTCATATGAACAACGGTCCCCACGTAGTTTAGGCCTGCGATTTTATGACTATTATTCAATTTATATTTTTTATAATGTTTATTATATGCCGAGAGGGTTTATAACACATAGGTTTAGGTTTTAATGTGTTTTAGGTTGGTTTAATACATAGGTTTGTAATGTAATATGTTTTGATAGGTTTAGAACTTAGGGTTTAGGTCTTTTAGTATAGGTTTAATGTTTTTTTAATGCATTTTTGAATGTTTGCATTAGGTTCTAGGTTTAGGTTTGTATTACATCAAAAAGAAACCATTTGCATCAAATTGTCACAAAGTGACATTTGTGACAAACGTCACATGATGACGACAACCAAACTCTGAAAGGCGGAACTGACGACATCCAACATGTCGACAACCAAATCCAAACCATATCACCATGAAAACCATTGACATCACCTGAACAACATGAACCATAAACAACACTATCAAAATTGAATGACACCAGACTGAATTGCTAATGATGACACTGAACCTATGTAACTGATCTGACGAGATCCTCCTGGATCAATCCTCTCCACTTGAAAGGTTTTGGACCACAAAAGTTTGACTAAACAAATAGTCGATGAGGGTATAGCTCCCTCACTTTCCATCTTGCCCTGATGATGTACCAATACATTCGGTCAACCACATGAAAGTGATGACCGTGATGATGCTAACCATGGCACATTTTGAATCGGTGACCTATTCCATCCATCCACAATATGTACAACTTGCGATTATGGTCAAATAACCTGTTATGAACAAGGAAATTGACTTGTTTCCATCAAATGCCATGAGTTAGTGATTCATAATCATCTTTGAAAAACGTCTTTACAGGATTTTGGTCAATACTATTGACATGTATTAACAATCTCTTTTGCAGAATGACAGAGACAATCAAAGACATTTTTGACATCATACCAGCTACTTGACTTGATATACTTTCCTGATTCCTGATTACTAAGTGAACTTGCTGCAAGAAACCCATCAAACTATAATATGGACACTGCTGCAACTTAGTTTGATTTTGAAAGTATTGAATTAGCTGTTGATTTGTTTGAATCAATGTTTCTTCATTCATTAAATGATGTTTCCATTGATTAGCACTTTCCCCTGATGCATAAGTTTCCCTTAGATGTATTAAATTCTTTGACGCTGCTTTAGAAAAGGCTTTGATATGAAAACACAAGGGCTTCCTCTCCACTTGAAAAGAGGCTTCCAAACTGTTTGAAACATGAGTTGGTGACACAATACAAGAGAATTTTAACACTGACTTTCCCCAATACTGATCTGCATCCCTGTAACTATTAATTTCCAAACTTGGACTGAATTGATTCATTCTGACATTCAGAAGAGGAGCTTTAGGCATCAACTGTAATTCATGTTGTATTCCCTGCTTATGAGTAAGATATTTAGTTTCTTTAAATAGAACTGGAAAGGTTTCTACTTCTTTGATCAAACTATCTTTAAGCTGAGACTCATAACCTGAACAAAAATCATGTTGTTTCTTATGTTGTTCCTTTACACACATGATTACAAATATTTTATTTGAACTTATTAATCGCTTCATCTAATTAGCAACAACTAAATTCAAGTGATTTTTATTTTGATGTGCCCTGACAATAAATTCAACCCCATATTTCTTAAGGTGATATTTATGCTCTCTTCTGTAAAATACTGCATCACGATCATAAATATAAGGACTTCCTAAGACAACTCCACATATGTCTACTGGAACCACATCTAATTCCACTTCATCAATGTAATTAGCTGTAATGGAAAATCTTAATCGACATTGTTTTGTGACTTTTATCTGAGTTGATTTATTTAGCCATCCTAATGGGTAAGGTCTTGGATGATTCCGTTGTCAAACATTGTATCTATCTTTGTGTGATTAGAAGTTATCCTTATGTTAAACAATTCAACTCTTTTATCCTCATTTGAAGGATTTATGTTTGATGAAGATGCAATAGTATTCGAACTTGAACCAATGTCAGAAGTTTTACCTATCGTAACCATGGCAATTATCCTCCTTTCATCACCTAAATCTGAACCTAGATCTTGCTGGATTGCTGCAATTGCCTTCTTTTCATCCTTTTCCTTAAGGAAATTTTTGGGCTTAAGTTCTGGATGAAGTTTCCAACACTTAGATTCATCGTAACCGATTCCCTGGCAATGAGAACAAGTAGGTATTTCCTTCTGAGCTATCGTTGATTTCTTCCTCTTTGAATTGTTCTTCCATTTACTGTCATTGGAATATTTTATTTCCAACTCTTTGGATGATTGCGATGAAAACTTGAATGGGCTGCCACCTGATTCAATATGTATGGCTTGAACACACACTTCATCAAAATCATCAGGATTAAACATCAATAATAAACTGTTGATGTATTTTAATAAAGTTTCACGTGTATCCAATGAAATACCAAGTGCCAATGCTTTCTTTCTGAAATCCTGAGTAAACTCTTGAACACTCTGCCCTTTACCTTGCCTCAAATTCTACCAACCAATAACAACTTACTGTATGTATCCTAAAGGATAGAATTGTTTCCTAAGAGCTTTTAAAAACTTAGACCATGAAAAGATGACTTTTCCTTTATGCTTTACATATATCTGAGTTTTACTTTCCCACCAGATTAAAGTTGTTCCCCCATTCTAAGTGTAGCTAACTGAATTTTTGTTTTATCACCAGAAATGTTATGAATACGATAATACATTTCTAACTGCTTAATCCAGTTATCTAGCTTTTTAGGATCCGCTTATTCAAAGACATTGAAGAAGGAAAAAGGTAAAGGCAAGGCTGATAAACCACCTTCACCTCCGGGTCCGCTTTCAAGATGAGCGACCACTTTATTAGGATTGAAACCAAGGAGGTCGATTACATAGCAATTTGACTGAACTGAATGTGCATGCAGACACTTTTGGTCACTGTCATCGAAAATCTCTCTGAACCAACTTTCCAACGCCTGTCACGGTTCCCAATTCCGACTCCTGATACTCCTGTTACCCTGAAAACAAAAATAGCCTCTAACCTCCAAAACCTGTATACAAAACTTCAAAACCACTCTCCTTTTCTCAATGAGAACAAAACTAGCTTTATAGCCCTCCATATACACTCTAACTCCTTTCTACTGAGTTTTGGGAGTGAATAGGCTGAAATTAGTGTTTAAGGGTCTCGGTCATGTCATGAATGGCCACCTAGGGATAATCTTGCATGGTTTTCGCATTAGTTTAGAACAAAAAACTAACAACAAAACCCATAAATAAACATTATATTAAGTCATAACCACTGGCAGCTTGCTGACTAGGCGGAGGAGGTTGACCGTTTCGTGTGACCAGCCGCAGTCTAACTGTAGGCTTCCACCTTCGCGTTGAGCTCCAGCGGTCTCGGTTGACAGCACTCCAACGGTTATCAACTCCGCTCACATGCCGCAGTTTACTCCTGACGGTTACCTATGGTTGACACCTTCGCTGTGGTTAAGACTCTAACTGCTATCTCCCGACTATTATCATTTGTTTCTCACATGGAATAGTCTGTGTCTGCGGTCTTCAACGTGGTCTAACCCTGCGATTAGGGACTGCGGTTAAGGTTCATACCTCTCCACTGTTCATATGAACAACGGTCCCCGCGTGGTTTAGGCCCGCGGTTTTATTACCGTTATTCAATTTATATTGTTTGTAATGTTTATTATATGCCGAGACGGTTTATAACACATAGGTTTAGGTTTTAATGTGTTTTATGTTGGTTTAATACATATGTTTGTAATGTAATATGTTTCGATAGGTTTAGAACTTAGGGTTTAGGTCTTTTAGCATAGGTTTAATGTTTTTTTTAATGCATTTTTGAATGTTTGAATTAGGTTCTAGGTTTACGTTTGTATTACATCAAAAAGAAACCATTTGCATCAAATTGTCACAAAGTGAAATTTGTGACAAACGTCACATGATGACAACCAAACTCTGAAAGGCGGAACTGAGGACATCCAACATGTCGACAACCAAATCCGGACCATATCACCATGAAAACCATTGACATCACTTGAACAACTTGAACCATAAACAACATTGTCGAAACTGAATGACACGAGACTGAATTGCTGACGACGACACTGAACCTGTGTAACTGCTCTGACGAGATCCTTTTGGATCATTGGGGCTATAAACGGTTGTTGTCAGCTGGTCAATGTTTGTAATTCAACTAAAGGGGATATTTGTGCTCACAAAAGTGAAGAAATCAAAGGTTTAAAGAGAGATTATTATAATACAAAGCAAATAAACACTTTGATAGTATTAAAAACCTAAACTTAGTGTTAAAAATTCAAAAAATTGATTGGATTATAAGGTTCTAAAGATATAAATAACTTCATTATTTGACTCTTATTTCATAAAATTTTCATTTCTTTCATAAGTACTTCTATTTTGATCATTTGATTTTTTGTCAAACTATCAAGTATCTAAGAGATAATTCATAAATTAGAAGAAATTTATAAAAAAATATTTTATTTTAAACTATAAACATAAGCCTGATAGAGATGATTGCTTCTTCCAGTGTGTTGCCATTTGTTGAAAGGATTAAAACAATTCACTTTTTTTTAATAAAATCTTCTTTTCCCTTAAAAGATCAAAAAATTTGAAAAATAATGAAAAAACAAAAAATAACTCATTTACTCGCAGGTCAGATTATGTTTTTCGCGAAAAACTAAAATGCACAATCTCGACCCGGACCTCCTGATTGCAAAGTCAAGCTAACTTATGATTTCTCTCTATCAAATTTCAATCCCGACCACCTGACTCTCCAACCTTCCAACTATCAGAACATCTGACCTTTTTGTATCACTCTTCCTTGTAGTTGAGGTCAGAGGTAAGTAGAATTTAATAAAACAATAAACAGTCATCCAACCTCCTAACTCCCCGATTCCCGATCGTCTAATAAAATATTATTTTTCCTTGATATTTGTAATTTTTTGTTTTTTTCTTGATTTCAAATTTGGATTTCCATATTTTTCATGCTTAAACAATTTTTCTTTGATCCTGGAATTAAAATTCTCGTGTGTTGCGTCAATTTGTGGAAGAAAACATTTGGACTACATAATGCGAAATTAATGATCAAGTCATAAGAATTAATCCATGTGTTCCATGATTTTTAATCAAAATTTGTAGCTTCCCAACTCATTTTTAGCTTGCATGTTGTTTTAAATTGTTAGCACTACTTCGGAGAAATTTTAATTATAGCAAGGAAAAGACTAAGTTTTAGCGATTCAATTTAGGTAAAATTATACTATGAAAGGATAGTTCATGCTTATTTCAGATTTTTTACGAGAGATAACTCATTTTTTTCATTTTTTTTTCATGGGCCATAAAATTAGAGTCAAGGGAAAATCGCCTGTAATGAGACAAGCGGTGGAGCATATAAAAGGAAAGTTGAAAGAAGTAGAAAATCCAGAACTAGAGGAATGTAGTTCAACCCATCTCTAATCTATGACTCCATCTATAAAACTCAAAAAGAAGGTACGATGAAGTGGGATGAGAATTTTGATTTCTTTGAGAACAGAGAATGGTTGAAAATTGCCAGAGCTTCTTAATCAAATAATAATCTTTTGGAGGGAATTAGGAAAGCAAAATTTCATCGAGTAGCTACTAGGGCTATGTTTTGGAGAATTTAGCATCTATAGATAAATACTAATTCACTAGACAAGTAGCTATGCCTAGAACAATAGTTTAAAGTGTTTTAGACTTTCCCTGTAAGCAATAGATAAGAAGAGAGGATAGAAGGCCTACCTGTAGTTCTGATTTCCTCTCATCTCCCTTGTATCGATTTCGTCGCTCCTTCCCATACTTAATCCGCTTGAAAAGTAAACTGTCAAAACAACAGAAGACGAAAACCGATCAAAGCATACGATCCATTAAATATAAATGAAAGGAATCAGAAGCAATTCATAAATATAAGCATTATGAAAGAACACAACATATGGAAAATGGTTCAAACACTTTATTAGATAGAAGAAGGAAATACAACCATCAGTGTCTGATTCAAAGTCATTCCTCCAGCTTGGATCCCGTCCACATAACATCAAAAGCAAGACAAGCTTGTGGCATCACATCATTTGCTCCAAAGTCAAGTCTCATAGTAGCATTATCTCCTTACAATTCAACATAATCCAGCCCCTGATCACTTAGATGAGTGGCCAATTTATAGGAAGATGAAGGAGGTTTTGTCATTAATAGTGACATTGAATGGCCTTCCATAGTTATAATTAGCTCCATGGAGGAAGGGATGAGAGTATAGGATGATCCTTAACTCATTCCTCATCCATTTTCGAGCTCATAGGAGTTGATAAGACAAGGAAACTTCTAGATGACTCCACAAGATAAGAATATTCCCCAAACCCTATGTGAATTTCGCTCATTCTCGCCTAGCACAGGTGAAAGGAAGCCTAAGTGCTCTGCAGAGCACCCTGGCAGTGGAATCAACTGCTCTGCAGTGCACCTTCATAAGGGCTTACCTGCGCTAGTCCCTCTTGAGGCAATTTTTGGATGTCTTCAAGTCATGAAACTGTCTAGGAAGGAGGCATTCAAAGGGTTGACTTGTTTACGACATGAAACAACTGAAATTAGGGTTTGATGAGCCCTAGAACACTGATCTAAATGTTGGGATTTGATGTGCCCAAATGGATCTGTAACAGTTGCCCCCTAAAGCATGAAGTTGGAAAAATGCCAATGTCGAATGAAATGCTTTACGATGTGATGAGGAGGTATCGAAGTGGAAGGTGACCTACATCAATTACAATACATATATCATGATATTTGATTTTACATGAATTGCTGAGGGAAGGCATACCCATGCTCAACTTATAAACTTTCATTACATGTACATAAACAGTCGTCTACAGATATAGACCCATGATCGGAATGACTATCAATGTAAAGCCATTGTACATATGATTTAGTACTCCTGATATCACATCCCGGATGGAGGAAACTAGATCCGGGGTCTTTGATCTCATTCAACCGTTCGCTCAAGTATGAGTCTAAGCATGTGAATATGTGATCTGAAGTCGAACATGGGAAGACACCATCTGATTACCAACCGATGATGTAAGTTGTTAACAGATGTGAGAGAAATTACCGATAATGATAATGATCCTCAAGGTACTACAATACATTCTGCATGGTTTGAATGGATGATTTTATGTCAAACACCATACAAAGTCTTTTGGTCGAAGGCCATTGATGTATGACTATTGCCGAAAGTGAGAAACTTGCCATTGACGCATGCAAGCCTCAAGGTACTGAATGGGTGTTTCTAAGTCAACTTCTTGGATAATGAGTTGATGTCGACAAGAAGCGACTCATTGTAGGAGGGCCTTGATGTATCCCACATCAATGACACGAAACGAGTGTAGTGATTTTAGAGATGGAATTTGATTAATGACACAAGGTTTAGGAATGGCGGTCATGAAAATGAAGGTTTATGGTATTGCAAAAGATGGATTTTGACTTAATGACTTCTCTTGAACATGTCGGCGACACTAAAGTGAATTGGTAGCATTGACCCAAAAAAAAGCGATGGATGGTATGATAGACCAATGGTATGATAACCATCAAGCTAATAACCCAACCCAGATAGTCACGGTGATGGAGTGAAAGTGTCATGTTCAAGAGCGACCTGCTACCATAAAGTGGTTTTCCCCTTTTTCCATTTTCCCCAGTCATTGCTGACCAATACCTCTTTATTTTTATCAAGCTTGAGGAGGATAACATATGATTGTTGTATAATTTCACCCTTTGGGTGAATCCATCGCTATTTGATGTTTTAACGAGTCTAGCGAAGGTGAAACTCGATCTTGTCTAGATGGACAAGTTTGTCACTATTTGATGTTTTTAACGAGTTTAACGACAAAGATAACTCGGTCCTTTTCATGTTTAGAGAGTTTGAAAAGGTACAAAAAGAAAACTCCACAAGTTCTTTTTCATAAATTAATCTCTCAAGTCCGAAAAAGCGTAAAATAATACAAGAGAGATATCATTTCCAATCCATTAACGAGCTGGAAAGGACAAGTGCTCAACAATCTTTTCATGTTTAGAGAGTCTGAAAAGAGCTTAAAGAGGACTCCAAGGGGGTTCCTTTTTCGTTTTTAACAAAGCTCGAAAAAGAGATTAAAATTTGCTTTGTGGTCAAAAGTACAACTTATAATAGAGCACGTTGAATTCCACAAATCAGTTGTAAAACCTGCTCAAAACATCACCAAATGGATTAAAAATATCTGTTTCATAGGAAAAAATAGGCAAATACTAATGTTTAGTTGATTAATTAACATGGAATAGACATAAAATAAATTTTTACCATATCATTTTTACCATTTGGAACTTACCATCCAATTTTGTGCTCTGAGCTTAGTTTTTACCTCAAACTTCACCAGCTAATTGCTAAAGATTTTGTGGACCATTTCTCGAGTTGTCCAGACTAGGTAGGAACTAAACCTCTCTACTTTCTTTTCAATCCATTCTTTTGTCATTTCATGCAAGTTTTAGGGTTTTTTTGGGTCCCTGTGGTTCCATTTGTTTGCCCTGGGATCAGCGCATGCTTTCACATCGAAAACTGCGTTGAAGAGCACCCAGATAGAAGGCTAGATGATATGTAGTGCACTGTCTCTGTGTCTAGGCTGCGCTGAGCGCATTTCCCAAGTTTTCTTTTGTTGTTTGCCCCAAAATTTGCCTTGTTTTTTGAATGGAAAGGATCCTAATTTAGCTTATGATTGTGTTTCGGGCTTTCATTGGATCAGAATGTTGATTGCATGGCAAGAAAGAGAGCATGCTAAACAAGACATGGTTGCCCTAAATAACCCTGGTACAGTTGAGGCCCTTATGAATTGCGGGTTACTCAAATAATTTCATTTTTCTAGAATGAGGCAACAAATAGAACTATTGCAGTTCCTTGTTCATGCATGGGATCCGACAGATCAGACATTTCACATTAGGGACAAGATGGTCCCTATTACTATTGAGGATATTTACTTTCTTACCAGACTGTCGAGGCGAGGTGCCCCCATCTCACTTTCTGGATTTTCCCGTGGAGGTGAATCAGTGAGAGATTACATCAAACAGTTTTGTCGGCTAGGTACACAGCCTAGCAGGGATGGGAAAATAAACATCAGGGATGTAAGTGATTTTCCTTTAAGAACGATCCTCTTCACGATCGCAAAATTGGCTGGCAGTGTGACACTACATCTGGCGAATAGATCTTATATGCAGTATGCACTGGAGTGTCTAGAGCCAAAAGTTTTCAACTGGTGTGAGGTTGTACTTTCACTGCTAAAAGAACAACTGACTAAGGTAAAAAGCAGTAAGATGAAGAATTTCTGCTATGGTTCGATCTTGATTTCTTTTGCCTTAGAGAAAATCCCATTGATGCAACCACAGCATGTATCACTAGGTGTGGCTGGTCCTAGAGATCCACATATGCAGAGGTGGGTTGAATTGATGGCTCAACATGTTGGTCAGTCAACAATCATTTTTTCCCCTACATTTTTTAGTTGGCTTGAGCGACAACATGTCGTTATCGAGAAGCATCCATACTCAGGGATGGATTATCGTGGAGATCCAGATTTGATTCTACCAGTTGGAGCACAATGGGGTGTTATGGGTAAGTTGTTTGACCAAAGTGTTTTTTGATTTTTCAAGTTTCTACATGTTTTTTGTGTTTTTTAATGTTTCCAAGACTAAACTAAAATTACTCTTATGCATACAGATGTGGGTATTGTTTGACCTGCGGTACGCCAACAAGTTGCAAGTGGGCCAGCACAGAGAAACATTGGGAGAGCAGTAACTAAAATTACTCTTATGCATACAGATGTGGGTATTGTTTGACCTGCGGTACGCCAACAAGTTGCAAGTGGGCCAGCACAGAGAAACATTGGGAGAGCAGTTCTCCAGGACTTGGATTTGGCCGAGACCTTAGCAGAGTTGCAGGATCACATAGAGGGATTAACCCTTGGTATTCCGGATATCCGGATCGAGGAGTTACCTATGAGGCTGCAACACCACACTATTGGTGTTCCTAACCGTTGGGCTAGGCTTTTGCGCATGATAGCACAAGCTGTGACCTATTACCATGAGCACCACTAGATCTACTTAGGATATTTTGTATGCATTTTTGAGTTTTTGGGTCAGATGACCAAATGTGTCTTGGGAACAAATTTTGTAAAAACTTTTAAAACACCTATCTATTTTACTTTCAAAGTTTTTAATGGTTATATGCAATCCTATTCAACTGATGATGTGAATTGAAAATATTACTTTTACATATGTCGCAAATGTCTATTTAACACATAATTCGCTAGAGAATCAGTTAATGTGTTAAGATTTCTGGAAATATGTTGATATTGAATGTGTTCAAAACGTCTTTCCAAAATACGAACTCTAAGGAACATATGAAAAATTGTTGGATTTCGGACAGTATAAATGTTTGTTAGTTGTAGTACAATGAGTTGCGAGTCCAGCCTAACGATGATTCGGTGAATGCCAAGTGAAATGGCATCAGAGAGTAGTTCAATCAACGCGCTATACTTAGCAATATTGTTTGTCGATCGATCGATACAAATCCCTTGAAAACTCACTAACTCGCCACTTGGAGCGAAAATGGCCCATGCTACAGAAGACAAGTTCTGCGTACTATGACTAGCACCATCGGTGTAACCAAAAAAAGGTTCCGAAGACTTCGACATCTGCAACAAATGCAAAGCGGATTACTAACCAGATAAAAATCTCTAAAAGACACACACACACACATGCAATGAAAGCATATATACAGTGAGTTTTACTACACTTAATCAAGCATAGTAACATTTGAGGTACAACCCGTTTTGGGGTTGCGACAATGGAATCCCATCATAATCTACTAACTCGTAGGCTCCTTTTGCTAGAACACACTTGACAACATAAGGACCCATCCACATTGGTTCAAATTTCCCTGCTCCAAGTTTATTAGCTTCCTGATCATAAAGCAAGACCAAGTCTCCTTCTAAGAAGATACAAGGCTTGACATTCCTATCATATTGCGCCTTAATACGTTTCTTATGCACTTCGTTAGCCAATGCGGCATCACGACGGGTTTCATCCAGATGGATTAATTCCAAGAAACGTGCTTCTTCTTCAGAAGTGTCGGGTAACAGGTCAATCGTGAGTTTGAGCGATGAAATTTCACATTGTATTGGTAAGATTGCTTCCAAACCATACACCAACTGAAAGGGTGTAAATCCAGTTGCATTTCTCACTGAGGTTTGATATGCCCACAAGGCAGAGTACAGGATTAAGTGCCAGTTTCTTTTATGAACCCCTATCATTCTTTGCAACATCCGCTTTAGGACCTTGTTGATGGCCTCAACTTGTCCATTCGCTTGCGGAGAACACGGGGTAGAACTATCATGTGACAGTCCTAACTTAGCAGTCCACTTAGCCATCATGTGATTGCGAAAATGCAACCCATGATCTGTAACTATGGCTTGTGGTACACCAAACCGGGCAACCACATGGTTAAAAATGAAAAGAGTAGCCATTTCGCCACTATTGTTCAATGTTGGCATCGCCTCGCCCCATTTGGTAAAATAGTCAATGGAGACTATAATATACCCATGCCCCCTGGCCAAGGTGGGGTTACATGTCATAAAATCAATGCCCCATTTGGCGAATGGGCCAACAACAAC
Source organism: Pinus tabuliformis (assembly GCA_031772625.1). Taxonomy (NCBI): domain Eukaryota; kingdom Viridiplantae; phylum Streptophyta; class Pinopsida; order Pinales; family Pinaceae; genus Pinus; species Pinus tabuliformis. Next base: position 853,463,314 of record CM062817.1, on the reverse strand, counting down.
GATTGGATGCAATGGTGCAGGTGGTAATCTGGTTTTTCAGTCATATATCTAGCATGCATGCCAACTTTTGACAACAATAATACAATATTTAAATATAGTTGGCCAGAAGTAACCAGCACAAAGAATCCTTTGTGCGGTCGCATATCCAGATAAGCATCCACCACAGGCATCTGAATGGCAATCATTCAATGCTTTCTTGGCCTCCTCATGCATGAGGCACCTCCATAAAACCGTATCGATACCACGACCGTAAAGTCTGTCACCAATGATCAGATAATCTTTGGCTTGGTAACAAATACGTCGCTGTTGTGAGTGAGAGGTATCTGGCCGGAAATTTTAGGTTTGGAATCAGTATATCTCCATACCAGGCATCAAATGAAGATATTAGAAATAGAGACTCATCCAAAATTGATGGTTCAGATGTTGAATCGATGGAGATCGAGGGAAGGTCACATAGTAACTTAGCAAAAACTAGAGATTTCTTTGATTTAGACTTGATGAATTCTAAATCAAATTCCTATAAAATAACTATCCATTTTGAATATTTGCCCCCCAGCAATTGACGTGACAAAATGTATGTCATAGGGTTGCAATATGAAATGACAGTTGTTTTCCGTAACAGGATATAATGGCGAAATCTTTGAATAGCTTGCACAACTACCAAAGCTAGTTTTTCGACATAAGAGTACTTACTTTCTGTATCGTTGAGATTACGACTCAAGTAATAAATAGGATGTTCAATCCCATTTTCTTCCTGGACTAAAACCATGCCAATGGTTGTATCTGCAGCGGTGAGATATAGGTAATAGTCATTTTGATAATTTGGAGAATACATTAATGAAGCTCTAATTAGGGTATCTTTAAGAGCGTCAAAGGAAGCTTGCGCAACCTGATCCCAATGAAAGGGTATCTCCTTTTTCAAAAGATGTGTAAAACCTTTAGCCATTTCAACGTAATTAGGAATGAACCTCCTCAGAAAGTTGGCTTTCCCTTGGAGTCTCTGTAACTGTAAAATATTTGAAGGTGGAGGCAAATCCAAAATTGCCTAAACCTTTAATGGATCTAGTCGAATCCCTTCTCGAGACACTACAAATCCAAGCAAGCGACTAGAACCAACACAAAACACACATTTGTGTGGATTGAGTCGAATCTTGTAGTGTCAGCACCGTAAAAATATTGCTCTCAAATGTTGCGGGTGATCAGTCTGCTTTCGTGAATGAGCAGGTAAATCGTCAAGGTAAGGTTGAACAATGTGCTTGATGTCATGGAAGGCATAATTCATTGCCCTCTGAAATGTGACCCCAACATTATTCAAACCAAATGGGAGTTTCCTATAGGCAAATGTGCCCCATGGAAAAATAAAAGTTGTTTTCAATTGGTCTTGTGGGCGTATATTGATTTGGTTGTAGCTGGAAAATCCATCCATAAATGAGAATATTTCGCATCTGACACATTCGTCAATAATCTGGTCAATAAAAGGAGTAGGATAATTGTCCTTTGGACATGCCTGATTTACATCCCTATAATCGACGCACACTCATATTGTTCCTTGTTTCTTCATGACATGAACAATGTTGGAAACCTAGTCAGTAAGAGGAATAGGGTAAATGAAACCAACCCGCAAAAGTTTTTCAACTTCTGCTTTAATTGCAGTAGCTTTCTTCGGATGAATAGGTCGAAGCCACTATCGAACTGGCTTGACATCAGGGCACATTTTGATTTTGTGTTCAACAATACTAGAGTCAATGCCTGGAATCTCCTCGTAAGACCATGAAAAAATATCTCTAAATTCACGAAAGAGAGTATGATAATTATCGAGTTCCAATGGAGAACAAGATTTGCCGACATGAATGTTCTCTACAATATTAGGCTTGGTTGAACTATTAATAGAAATCGTTTCTTCAATATTTGAGAGGTTTCGCTCATATTCGATTGTGTCTATGAAAACTGAATTCGATAGGCCTTCCCAGTAAAATGTTGTAATCTAGGGGTCCGTCAACTACCTCAACTTCAACAGTAGCTATTTTTCCCCCTAGTTCGATTTGCAAGTTACTCAAAATCCCACATGGAGTATATGTTCTTCCATCAAAAGATTTCAATGTGGTTGGTGATCATGACAATGACGGTGAAGCAAGTGTTTTCCAGCAGCTCATGGACATAATGTAAGTAGATGCCCCCTCGTCAATAATAGTTCGGTGAACATTCTTATTGAGAGCTTTTACTTGAATTAGGAAAGCTAATTGCACTGGTAACTATGGTGTATATCCTGCATGGTTAAAAACCACAAGATTTGAATCCGTAGGATCTATTCCGCCTATTGCTAACAGTAAAGCCTGCTTCTGGGAGGGACAATTTTGCAACACCTCGAGTGTCGACATAGCAGAAGGTGATTGAGCAAGATCTTCCACTATGTTATAATTTTGAGTTGCTCGAGCCCGAGGGTTGAATGTTGATTTGTGCACAACTCCCTTTGGTGGTTTTATTGTCAATTCAGGTACAATGGGTGGAACAACTTCAGATGAAGTCGAAGTCGAAGGATTAGGTTGATCAGTGGCCTGATTATTCGATGATGATGATGGATTTCCATAATCTTTGTTTCTCATTGACACCAAAACTTCGTTTTGTGGCTTTGTGATGGATAACATGAGTACTTGGGATGTGGAAGCATGGTCTGTTGCAACCAAATGTGTCTCTGGGGTTGGAAATGGATCAGTCAACACTGTCGATGTGTTTGAAGTCTTTAAAAGTTTAGAGACCTCATAGCGGTGTGGACAATCTCTTGTAAAATGCTCGTCATTACATATCAGACATGGATAACGAGGTTTCCTTGCCGAAGTAGAGGAATTAGATGATTTCTCTGGAGTGGAATTTTCTTGTTTCTTTTTTTTTCCCCTTTTTCTTGCTCCCTAGTTGCTTTGGATTTTTTCCTTTGTCAGATGACACGAAATTAATCTCGGAGGCAAGAGTATTTTCTGATGCATTAGTAGTTTGATTGGAAATAGAAAGAGTTTGACCAGATGGTCTTACTGCTATTTGCGTGCTCAAAGAAACAATCACACCATCACTGGCATGAGATTCCTAACTCGATTGTGGAGGAGGGGGAACAATGAAATCTAGTCGAGGTGCATTAGGAATTTGATCATAAAGTGTTCTGGATTGTGTGTAAATCAAATCCAAGTATTGGGCACGAGAAATAACTTGCTCTTCTGTGACAACTCCACCTTTTGCCACATCCTCGATGATTGATGGCAACAAGGATTTTATGAACCACTCAGTTAAAAGCTGATCGGGAACATATGTCTTAACCATTTGATGACGACGCCGCCACTCATGAATATGATCTAATATATGGGTAGTAGTAGTCTGTTTAAAGTTGGTTAGGAGTTCCGTTCCAGTCTCGTATCTGATGGGTAACTGGAAGTGGGTCAAAAATGTAGTGGCTAAAGTGGTGAAATTATCAAAAGAAGCTCTTGGTAATTCAATGTACCATTTAGCAGCTAGACCAGTAAGTGTTCTTTGGAAAAGACGAAGTCTAACCGAATCATCATTTAAGGAGTTTGATGAACACCACAAATGAAAGGTCATGACATGATTTGATGGGTCTTCTCCAAGATTTCCGTTAAATTTTGGAATGTCAGATGGTAACTTATGCGGAATTATCGGCCACCAAGGTGCATATAATATTGGATCATTAGTGAGCCGATTTAAATCTGGTAATTCTAAAGTTGCTACAAATGGCAACTGTCGATTCAAGTCAGGTTGAGCATACCCAGGATATGATGGAATTGCCTGAGCAATAGGTCTTTGCATACCGACATAGGGCATTTGCATTTGGTAACCTTGGTATGGTTGTTGAACAAAACCAGTATAAGGTGGTTGTTGATAACCAGGTTGAATGTGTGGTTGTCCATAACCTGCAAAGCCTTGTTGACCAGGACCTTGGTAAGCTTGAGATTGACCAAAACCAGGTTGAGCCTGTGGAACAAGTCCAAACTAGGGTTGGAATTGCTGGAATTGGGGTTGTTGAAATTGAGGCTGCCACAGTTGTTGAATCAACTGTTGTTGTTGTTGGTACAACTGTTGTTGATTTAACGGTTGTTGTTGTCCAACAATGAAAGGTTGGCTAGGTTGTGAATAAACTATACCAGTGTAAGCCTGGGTCAGTCCAGATAAGGGTATACTAACTTGAGGTTGTTGCTGAACTCCAGAAACAAGTGGTTGTTGTACAACAACTTGAGGAACTTGAACTTCTTGACCTAAAACTTGTGGTTGCAAGGTAGAAGGATCAGTTTGTACCAGTTGAGATACAATAGTTTGAACTTGTGACTGTGGTACAGTAGTAACAATAGGTGTAGTAGGAATAGCTGACACAGTTTGCATTGGTTGTGTTGGATACACAAGCCTCGATTGAACTAGCATTGTTGGTTGCCATTGACAAACTCTAATTCTAGATTGACCTGAATACTGCAGGATATTACCATATGGTAGTCCTCTGGAATAAGGAGGATACGGTGAATAAGCATATTGCTCTCCATATGGTGGCAATCCAGTATTTAATGGATACATAGGTCTTTGTTGACCAAATTGCCTAGCTTGATACTGATATGCAGGATCAAACTATTGAGTTCCCATTAGAGAAGAACTAGGTAAAATTCCAGTTGAGGACATGGGTGATGACCATGGTGTAGAAGCAACCCCTAAGTGGGTTCCAAACAATGATTGGTAACCAACCGGGATGGACGATTCACCATACAAGTGCGACTCAGGTGTGGTAGAAAACATCGAAGAGGTTACAATAGAAGATTCTGCTGCAGCTGCATCAAATGATACAGTCTGAGATGTTGATGGTTGTTTAGCCATAGTTAATTGACCCAAAAGTTGTCCTAAAGAATCGACGAGTACTTGAAAAGAAGCAAGATCAAATGGAGCGAAAAAATCAGGAGTATTAGGGTAAAGATAAAGCCCAGTTCCAAAGTGAAACGGGGTTCCAGGTGTGGAATCTTCTTCCAATTCCTCCTCTATAGCAATTAAACCTGGTGGAAGAACTTCACTGTCAGGTCCGTAAAATATTTCTGGTGTTGATGAAGTTGAAGTTTCAATAGTTACTGATGTCTGAGGGGTAACCGGTTGATCGTCTTCCGGTAAAGTAACAACTTCTGAATGTTCAAATTTGAAGTCCAGATGTTCGGGTAAATGAACAATAGTTTCAGAAAGAGGTTCCTGAACAACTTCAGGTTCAGATGTAACTTCTATTTGAACTAGGATAGATTCTGGATTAACTTCTGGTTGAACTGATTCAAGTTCAGAAGTACTTTCTTGTTGAGCAATTTCAAGTTGAGGATCAACTTGTTGTTGAACAACCTTGGTTACTGTTTCACTAGGATCAGTGCTAATGTCCTCAGGTAATTGTGAAACTTCTTCTTTAGAAATAGATGGGCCAAAAATAGTTGGAGTAACTGGAGTCTCAGTACTTACCGAAATAGATGATTCAGGTAATTCAGATGAAGAACTAGGAGTTCTTGATGTACTAGACTCAGTTAAGCGAGACCGCTTTTCTCGAATTCATGTCGCTTTGGGAGGAAAAGGTGGTTTTCTCGCTGTTCTCTATGAACAACGGGGTATGGGTTGATGTTTCTCCACGATTGCTTATTAATTTTATTATGAAAAAAGAAATAAACAAAAAGGGGTATACTAGGCAAAAGGTTTACCAAGCAACTGTGAGCTACAGAATACCTCCTGGCGAACCAAGAAGTACGGGCAGACAATCTCCCCGAATGCTATGTTCGGTGTATCACAGTTTACAAGGCGGATGACTCGGTTACTTAAGGATGGATAGCAACCTAGAGTTGTCCTCCCATATATACCCGAAGGTACATGGAGGCCCAGTCCGTATAAGTGTTGTCTAATGCAAAACTGCACAGTGAGAGCATTCCCATATACTTTACGTACTGTAACACTGCCCTATATACCTGAAGGTACGTGGACGAGCTACGATATACTCACGTACATGGAATGAGGTATCACACTCAGGATGTATTGCAAACAAGTTAGCAACAACTGCTTTGTTTTACGATGTCGGAACACGTCTCTAGCCTAGAACCACTAAATGTTCTCGTTAATGACAATGCTCCATTAGGTAAATTGATGTTTATTTTAAGTTGATATTTCTTAGGAATTTTCCTTTCAAGTTCACCACGTGATGTATTTTGAAATTCCTAGGAATGCAACTATCATGATAAGCATTCTTTCCATTCAATTTAACGATGAAAATCCTAGCTACTTAGGGATAGAGCAATCATATTTCTTTTGATCAAAGAGCAAAGAGCACAATCTAAATGCAATTTCCCTACACTATTCCTATCAGCACACACAAACTTTTTCAATGCAACATGCATGTATTTCTTTTCGATTCCCTTAATGTGAATATGAACAAAAAGGAAATATGCACATACAATCAATCAATATTTCATATGAACGAAGACTTTTACAACAATTCAAATTCGAAGGAAGAGAATACTTTACGACACTTTCTTTCGAATGAATATTAATCAATTATATCCTAACTTTGACTATTGATCGATAATGACAAAGAAAACATGAAGAAACATTAATCAATCATATCAAAGTTGGGCTAGACTTGGAGATAAACACTCTTTTTTTGAGACATAACATTCATTGATCAATCAGCAAACAATCAAACAGAGAAAATTTGGAAAAAACTCTTTCCAAAGGTGGGAAACTGATCCTAGGAGGATCAGCGCAGCCTAGAGTGGGAGACAGTGTGCTTCAGAGCACTGTCCCTAAGCTAGGGATGCTCTGCAGTGCACTGTGTCCCTCACAAGCCTGCGCTGGTGACAGTAAGCCATTTCAAGAGGCAATTTGACACAGTTTTGACCAATTTTTCAATGTAAACAGCTGAATTACAATCTATGAACACAAATAGAGTCTACAAGGATGTCTTAGGAGGTGGATAAGCTACTAGGAAAGAGGATTCTTCCCCAGTGGAGTCACCAATTTGTTTTGGAGAATTTAGCATCTACAGATAAATACTAATTCACTAGACAAGTAGTTGTGCCTAGAACAACAGTTTAAAGTGTTTTAGACTTTCCCTATAAGCAATAGATAAGAAGAGAGGATAGAAGGCCTACCTGTAGTTCCGCTTTCCTCTCGTCTCCCTTGTATCGATTTCGTTGCTCCTTCTCGTACTTAATCCGCTTGAAAAGTACCCTGTCAACACAACAAAAGACAAAAACTGATCAAAGCATATGATCCATTGAATATAAATGAAAGGAATCAGAAGAAATTCATACATATAAGCATTATGAAAGAACACAACATATGGAAAAAGGTTCAAACACTTTATTAGATAGAAGAAGGAATTACAACCATCAGTGTCTGATTCAAAGTCATTCCTCCAGCTTGGATCCCATCCACATCACATCAAAAGCAAGACAAGCTTGTGGCATCACATCATTCGCTTCAAAGTCAAGTCTCATAGCAGCATTATCTCCTTACAATTCAACATAATCCAACCCCTGATCACTTAGATGAGTGGTCAATTTATAGGAAGATGAAGGAGGTTTTGTCATTAATGGTGACATTGAATGGCCTTCCATACTTAGAATTAGTTCCATGGAGGAAGGGATGAGAGGATAGGATTATCCTTAACTCATTCCTCATCCATTTCCGAGCTCATAGGACTTGATAAGACAGGGAAACTTCTAGATGACTCCACAAGATAAGAATATTCCCCAAACCCTATGTGAATTTCGCTCATTCTCACCCAACGCATGTGAAAGGAAGCCTAAGTGCTCTGTAGAGCACCCTGGCAGTGGACTCAACTGCTCTGCAATGCACCTTCATAAGGGCTTACCTGTGCTGGTCCCTCTAAAGGCAATTTCTGGATGTCTTCAAGTCATGAAACTGTCTGGGAAGGAGGCATTCAAAGGGTTGACTTGTTTAGGGCATGAAACAACTGAAATTATGGTTTGATGAGCCCTAGAACACTGATCTGAATGTTTGGATTTGATGTGTCCAAATGGATCTATAACAGGCTAAAGCACTCCTTTATTATGATGTGATTTCTTGGATTTTTGCACATGTGGATATCCCAACACACACTGTGACAGATCACAACAAGAATGTTATATCATCTTGGAAAGCAGAAGTATTTTTTTCCCTTTATATGCTTAGTACCCTTGAAATCCATCTTGATATTGAATTCCTAAATAATTTATGAAACATTTTTTTCGAGCCATGTGAGGAGAATTATGAAAAAGTGATTGAAAGTTGGTTGCGAGAAGAAGAAGAAGGGTTTAAGCTCAAATCTTCCAAGGAATATCCCATTTCTATTTTTAAGAAACCTGTCAGATTTCTTATCAAATTGTTAACCCGACTATATGGAGAAAAGGATCCAAAACATTGTAAAATGAAATGGATTCCCATAATCCATAGTATCCTGCATGATTCAAAGCACCTTAATTGGGCCAATATTTTATCACAAAACATCATAGACACTTTGAAATTATCATTAATATCTCCTCCCGACTACAAACATATATTTTGTATGTCTTCTTTCCTAAAGGATATCGGTATTTCTTCAGTCCCATTTCCCCTAATGAAATGGAATTATCCAAGAAATCAGCAACTCTCCATTCAAAATTATGCCCTAATCCTTTTGAAAATCAATTACAAATTCAATTTTTATGACATCTGTCATTATGTTATGACCCCTCTTCATGAAATCCTTTTTGGTAAAGCCCCTCCTAGGATAAGTCAATGTCTCAAAGAAGGCATAAAATCTATAGGCCATTGGTTTGTTGAAGAACTATTTCCTGACATAAGATTCTATGGCAGTGAGTTTGGTCCTCACATTTTACCTAGATATATTCCTGAAAGACTTTCCCTAATGGAAGTAGCAAATCAAGCCGCTTTATAAGGCCAGGCTAAAAAGTTGAGCAAGCTGCAGAAGAAAATTTGGCCTGTGTTTCCAATTAAATTTGGAGAGATAAATAATAGAGGCCGAGGAGATACATTCAAAGAAGCAGAGGCGCTCTAGTATATTTGATTGTATTCTTTAACTCATTATGAATATGCCCCCATGGAATCATTGGTAATAATTCTAAAACAATAATCAATGTGAAAATATTTACTCATTAGGATCCTCCTTTGGACGAGGTTTTCTCATCCATTGATGATTTCCAATAGGTTAATGACAGAGAAAGGTTGTTAGATGTTGAAGCAAGAGCTAAATTACAAGAATTAAGGGAAAATATTTTTGAAGGATTCTTAAGGGATAAAAGTCTCCATGCCAATATCACTATGAAGAACTTAAAACTTTTGAGTTCTTTCAATTTAATTTTAAACAAATTACTTTAGATCAAGAAGAGCAAGGAATACAAATTGAAAAACCAGCAGATGTTTCTGTTGCATGTGAAGAAGCAGTCACAAGGGAATAAATAAAGAAAGATTAGCATGTCAGAAAAGATGCTACAACTACAGAAGTTCTTGAAAAACAAGAAGACCCAAAAACAATTAAGTCAGTAGACAAACAAACATTTTAAATCTTAATGAAAGGAATGATTCCTTAGTAGAAGAATATAAATACATCAAGGTCATATTTTCATCCATCCTATACTAGGAAAAGGAATTATAGCCTGAATTATTTCCAAAAGTTTCTAAGAATGATAGAAGACTAATGCATACATATTTAAGCCACAAAGAAAAAAAAGCCTAGGAAGTTAGAGAATGGGCTAAAAATTCCCAAGGACAATGTTTAGCAATATGGGAAAAGGGAATTGATTTTAGTGTGGATTTTGATCTCCCGGGTTCTACACCATTAAAAGATCTCCTTCTAAGAGAGTTGAATCAGTTAGCAGAAGACATCATCATCAAGGACCAAAAATCAATAAGCGAGATCAAAATATGGATGCAACAGGATTTCCAAAAGTTTCTACAGTTCCCTTTTGAACAAATTAAACTCATTTCTAAGTTTGGAAATAAGAACTAGAAAAAGAAGAAAACAATCCAAAGTTTAATTTCATATTGCCAGGTCAGCACAAATCAATTTCATCCAATTCATTTCTCAGTTGTTACTCAGGTATATTTAGAATGGGTGAATCACATCCAAATCCATGCACCACATATTCTACTCAACATGGAAGATAAAGACTTTGAGGATGAGGAAGAAAGATAAATAACTGGACAACTTTTCAAAAAAGGTTAGTTAAAAGGATGAAACTTTTATTTTTAGAAGTATTTATTTATTAGAGAAAATCTTTATGATTTTCTAAGTTGTTATTTGTCAAACAAACTTATCTTTTTTTCAAGTATTTATACGACCTCTTACATTGGAGTAGAGGTCGAGAAATTGTGAAAGCTCATAACTTGTATTTTTGAATCAAATTTTGAAGTTACAACTCTTTTGAAGACCAATTTCAGAATCAAATGTTCTTTTGAGCTATGCGACTAATGTATAGTCATCTTTTTAATTCTTTAATGGATGCATCTAGTATTGTTCTTTAACTTGTGCATATTTAATTTTGAATGAATATTTGATTATTTTGTTTAAACATTTCTTAGGATATGTTGCAGTCTATATCTATTATCAGTAGAAGTTTATGAACTGTTAACTTTTATATATTCTTGTATGATGATTGAAATATGATATTCAAGAGATAGAATATAAATTTCTCTCATTTATGAGATAGTGTTCTTTCTTTATATTTCCAGTTAATGCATGCATATAAATTTCAAAAAGCAAATAAAAATTAGTTTGAATAGGATGAAAACTTGATAACATCTTTGAGTTTTTTTGTATAAAATATCTCCCAAAATCAATTTGCGTGGATAGTTGGACCCAAATTCCAACCGGATTTAAACAAACATGATATTTCATGTGTTTATTATGTTTGAGTGAATCCCATGCCCCCAATCCCTTTTGTCCAAATTTACCTCATCCAATCAACAATTTGTTTATATTTTTGTAGATAATTGTAAATATTAAAATATGTCATATATTTTCCCTAATTTTTAAATTGTTTAGTTTAGCATAGGAAAGTGAGCCTTAGTTCCAAAGAGTATACAACCATATCAATGGGACTCTGATTAGGCCAATACTCACTCATTGTAGGAGGAACTTTTCCGTCTGTCAACAACTTCTTAATGGAATTTATAGTGGGTACTCTTTTCTGTTCCATAACAATGTGACATATAGGCATGTATTTAATCTCTTCAAATTGATTATTCCTTTTAGAATTCAAGCATAGGATTTTCAAATCATTCCTCTTTTAAGTTTTCTTGCTTTGAATATGCTTTACTATTCTATGTATAGATTACATCTACAGTTAATAATTATATAAGAAGACATGTGTGTTTTTGAAGAGGCGTGTCATCATGAAGTTGTGGGACTCTTTAATGGGAGGAAATATGAGGTTTCTACATCGTTAGATATGTTACTATGAAATATTGACTCACTATATATTTTACTTAGGTATGTTAAACAATTGCATAGGAAAATTATAAATTTATACTTATATTTTTCATAAGTATGGTGGACATTCCAAGAGATGGATGCACCATATTAATGACCTTAAAGAAATTCATGCTCATGACTTTCAAACACTATGAAATGAATCAATGGAAAAGGAGGAAGTTTGATATTTTGTAAAATCGAGTATAATATTTTTATTTATCGCACTTCTTCTCGTGCATTTATAGACAACCACAATATGCATTCTCTTGGTTTTGAGGGACGTATTAGAGGCTTAAATTTTAAATTAATTTATTAGGTGGGTTATACAAGTGGTGGACTTGTTAAAAGTAGACATGGTATTGTTACTCCTATTGAGGCTAACATGATACCAATGAAAGAAATATATGAAAATTTGAGACATCATTGCTAGATGTAAGTCCTTTGTTGCCACTTAGGTGAGGGGATAGACAATAGAGTGTGAGGTATCCATCCTTCCCATTTCACTATCACTTCAAGGATCCTAATCTATCTACTAAAGAGAATAGCTAGGGAAATAATGGAGAAGTATTTTGCCATTCACTTTACTCAATTAAGTTGTTTATTTATCTTGGATTCATGGTTAAGCCTGCCCCTTTCCTACCTCTAGAGTCATGGGTGGAATCAATGACTTTGATAGGCCCATAACAGACACCTAGATTCACTAGTATGATAATTATTCTATCTTTGGGATCATGGGACAAAATTTAAATCAAATCAAAATATTAGGATATCATATGCTCTACTACAAATAAAATATATAAGAACCAAACCCCATAAACTAAGTTGCAAGCTAACCATTGACTAAAAGTAAATAGAGATAGAGAAGGTGTTGATTAAAAGGAAGATAAGAACCTAATATTTTTAGAGTTATTACTTTGCAAGAGCCAACCACGACATCATATTATTCAAAATATACTAATTTACAATAACCATGATTATACTATTTGATGATCCATACATTATTGATATGACAATACTTGAATTTTCATCTACTTGTAGTTCTTCTTCTATTAATTTGTAGGAATCACAATCCTACACCATTTCACTAGATAAACCAAACTCTTCACCATCCATATCTCAATGATATCAAAATATTAATCATAATGATATGAAGTGTTCTCTATATCTCCATATATGTTTCGACATCCTTATTTCCACTTTGATTGGTATGATATCAACTATTTTTACAAATCAATATTTAAGAATTGTAATTGGTGTAATGTTGGTTCAATACCTATTATGAGGACTTATTGTGCTTGGATTAATGATTGATCATGATGACATTTGAGCACTCCTTTGAGTATTTCATATCAACTTATTTCATCTATCATACAACTGTAGATGCCTCGACCCCCATTTAAATTGATTGAGAATAACAATAATCTCTTATTAATAGTGCCTTTGATGGAAACATTATTTTTTTTCTTCTTTTAAGCACCTATGATGATGGAATATGCATTATTATGGTTAGAAATCTTGTTTCTCATGGCACTTCAATTGCTTGGTGATCCTTTTGACCATCTCATACAAAATGAGCATGTAAAATCATTTTGGTTTGAGATATTAAAGCATTTATGTTGATCTTCGATGTTGGCATTAATAAAAGAAATTATAGGGTTTTTAGAGCTTCAACATGCTCTTTGATATAATATATTTGAAAGGTTTCCAATCATAAATAATGTTTTCCTTTTTGCAACAACTAATTATGTAGCAATTTTTATATCTTTATACGCATGGTTGAAAACATTAGTGAAAGGAAACTAGGTTCATGATTATTACTTTGGTTTGATTATTATTTTCAAAATATAAATCAAATATTTGTTTATATGGAGTAGTATTTATCTTTCCTTCTTCAAAGAGCTTTCCTTAGATAATATCTTCAATAAAGGTGAATCTCCACAGTTAGTTCAATCAAGAAATAAGTGGCAGCATGTCACTAGATTGACTAAAGAGACATGTCTCTTATATTTTATTTTAAACATCTCTCAACACTTTTAAGAATGGACTAGACGATTTCTTATTACACACAATTTTAAAAAGATATGATGGAAGTAGAAAACTAGAATTCAAGTATAGGGCATCATTCAATAAGAAATGTTCAAAACACATTTTTGTGTAGTGGAACTATTAAAAGTATGCAAAGTGGGTACTTGTTGGAGAAAAACTTTGATTGTGCATCCAATGAGTGCATGCATTTGAAATTTAATTCAACCCATAAGGACATATGTTAAAAAAACAATTGTCTTACATAGAAAATATTAATTAGTGATAGGTTCTTTCAACCCATAATTATACTTGTTTATTAAATGCATCGTGTACATGTCATAATAATTAATCCCATGATGTTTCTTCTATTACTTGTTACTCTAAAATTGGCCTCTAAAGGAAAATAACAAAATAATAATTAAATTAATAAAATAAGAGATGAATTTTGAAAGAGAGAAAGAAAACTATTATTTTATTTCATTTCAACATATCTTGTTATAGGTTCACTCAAATTTCAAGTGTAGGAACTCATTGGATGCAAAATAAAAATTTTGCATCGAAAGAGTACCCACTTAATAGACCAATTGTGATTTATTAAACATATGAAGATTGGTCATTTGGATGTAGAATTTGATTATGTGTCCAACAAGTGCCTAACTTGAAATTTGAGTAATTCTATAAGGAGACAAATTGAAAATATGGTTTTAAAAATAGTTTTCTTTCTTCATATATGAAAATTCATCTCTTATTTTAGTAGTCTGACTATTATTTTGTTATTTTCCTTAGGAGGCCCATTTTAGACCTCCAAAATGATCTGATGAGTAATAAGAGAAACACCGCGGGCTTAACTATTCTAAAGGGTACATGATATATTTCTGAGACAAGTACAATTAATAGTTGAAAGATATTCTTAATTACAAAGAGAAATGATAGAAATCTATAAGGAAGATCATTATACTAGAAAATGTCATCATGGATGTAGAAGGGGAATCCTTAGACACATTGAATCTAAAATTATTATGAATAATGGATAACAACTAAACATACGATACATATTGTAATAGATTATCAAAAAATCATGATTCTTATAAATGTGAGGCTTGTCAAGAATATTGGATTTCTCCTAATAAATTGGGCAGTATGAATAGGATGGTGGTATTTTATGACTCATCAAATGATAGGAGAATGTTAAATTTTTTGATTGTTCTATGTTGTATCAGTTACTTTAGCCCAATTTATCTTTTCATTAACAATGCATCCAATTATTAGTAGTATAATCAATCATAAACATAACTGAAGAAAGAACAATATATGCAGTGAAAAAGAAGACAAAAACACAACCATAAGAGACAACAGATTGGTCCAAGACCAGGGAAAACCCCCACAAGGGGGAAACCCTTTCAAATCTTCTTCTTTAGTAGATTGTTATAAAAATATTTCAGCAGAGAGTACAATGAGCCCAATACATATGATTGCAGCGGATAATAACAAATCAGATCTACAAATTTGTATAACAAAAGAGAAAAATAATATCTACCAGATCAATGAAGTCCATTAAAGCCAAGATGTCAACTCTAGATCTAAACTCTGGTTGCCCTCATCAAAATTGTCTCTGTGCAACCAAAACTCCTTGGTTTCTCTCTCGGATACTGTATGTGGGCGACTATGATTGCACAGTTGCTATCAGGAAGTCTTTATGCATGTGACCAAGGTGCAATGTAGCTAAAACCCAGGGTCGCTCCCTTACATTTTTTGTGTGAGTGATCGAGATGTCGTGGATGCTCTTAGGACTACTATGTACGAGCGTTCGAGGACCTCAACCTTCCGATCTTCTTCTGAACCCAGAGTCACTCTCACAATACTGTCTCCCAGCGATCGGAGAACCTTAGTCACTCTCTTTCCCACTATGTGCCAGCGACCAGGGACCAAAATGCCCTATTCAGTGCTAGTGACTGAGATCCAGAAAACCCTAACCTAGAGCGAACCTTTCGCCTATGATTTCATATCCTGTGCAAACTCCTTCCGTCAAACTTGTGAGAGCCAAGAAAAAATAGAAGAATAGAAAGATGAATTGAAAAATGTGTTGAAATGAACTTTAGATCACTTATATTTATAGGCTTTCTTGAGGGTTAAATTGGGGTTAATATTGACCCAAACAGTTACCCATATGGTTAGGGTGGACCCATTCCATAATGTATGTATGAATAAAATAATTCAAAACGTCACTTCCGATTAACCAAATTAGGTGATATTTAGGTCGATTTTGGTCCTCTCGAAAAGAGGAATTTAATGCAAGCATAATATTGGTCATTTGAGTTTTCCAATGTGGAATTTTACCCTAGTTGGAGAAATTAACACTCCCTCTCAACTAGGAAGAATTCCACCTGCCAATATTTGTCGATTGATCTTGACATCAACCTGTCAACTTGTTGTAATTCTTTGTTTGTCTTTACTGAAAATTTCTCAGATCTAGAAGAAGAACCGGGGAGAAATAACTTCCACCAATATCTAGCAATAGGATAACTCATCATAGAGGGGAGTAAACCCTCGACCCTAGAGTCTCATCGAGGAGCTTTACCCTCAACCCAGAATCCTATTACCTATCGATATTCCCAGAAATGACTCTTAGTAGTCATGTGGTAGAACACCTGCATCATAATTGACTTGGGTTGTACACCCCCAAGTATGCTCTAAACTTGTTGGCAAAACGAGGAGCGATATTCCCAACAAGCCTGGCTTGTGGTTATGATGCCAACTGGGGTATACTCTGCAAAGACCAAATAGGTGAGTAAAATCCTCAACCCTATGGGTAATAGATAGGTGCAACGCCCTATTGTCTACAATTCCCTCAACCCCAGGAGCCCTCTATCTCAATTCCTCACCCTGGGAGCTCAAACAGGGTAGGAAGAGTTGGCTTAGTGTACTCGATCAAAGTCACCCCTCATCTGGAGGGGCTACATCCATCAATCCAAGATGCTCTATGAAAACCAAGAACTTTCTCTTTAGTAATTCCTTTGTGAGAATATATGCAATCTGTTCATCTGTTGATATGTGATGGAGCCTGACAGCTCCTCTCTGCACCATGTCTCAAATAAAGTGATATTGAATTTCAATATGCTTGGACTTGTCATGGAACACAAGATTATCTTTCAAACGGATTCCACTCTTTCTGTCATAGTATATCTTTGTAGTATCTAGGACCTGCTCAAATAGCTCTCTAAAGAGATTTCTCAACCAAACTGCTTCGCAGCTAGCCATGCTAGTGACAATGTCTACTGCTTCGGGGATGTTCAATGCTACATAATTTTTTTTCCTTCTCATCTAGGATATCATGGTAGGTCCAAGGCTAAAATAACATCTAGATGTACTTTTCCTGTCGATAACATTTCCGGCCCAATCAACATCAGAGTATCCATGAAGTTGAACATTTCCTACAGAATATCTCAAGCCAACTGTGATTGACCCATGCAAATATCTCAATATGTGTCTGGAAGCTATCCAATGTGTGTGTTGGGGCTCAATCATGAATTGAATAAATGTTTTTACTGCATAACGTATGTCTGGATGGGTGTTCACAAGAAAAATCCGAGCCCCAATCAGTTGTCTATACTCAGATAGATTTTCTAAGTTTGGTCCTGCAAAATCTCCACATAACTTCTTGAAGTTCATTTACATCGGTGTAACCATGGATTTACATTCAGTCATTCCAAATCTTTCCAACAACTTTACAACATATTTTCCTTGTGAAAGGAAAATCTCACCAGGCTTTTTCCACACCTCAAGGCCCAAAAATTAGTGCATGAGACCAAGGTCTTTCATCTCAAATTCAGAGGCTAGCTTCCTCTTACATTTGATCATTAGAGGCTCACTACCTTTCAAGAATAGATCGTAAAAATATAAAACAAAAATCAATGACATACCTTGGACTATCTTTAAGTAGAGGTTGGGATCGACATTGCTTCTTGTGAATCCTAGCTTCACTAAGTAACTGTCAATGCATGCATACCAAGCTCGGGAGCTTGCTTCAAACCATACAATGCCTTCTTCAACCCGCAAACATGTGTTCTTCGATATTCCACTATGAATCCCTATGGTTGTTCAACATATACCTATTCCTATAACATGCCATGAAGAAATGTAGTTTTTACATCCATCTGATGAAGAGTCCATCCCTAACTTGCAACAAGCTAAACTATAGAACGGATGGTTATATATCGAGCCATGGGAGTAAATATATCATAATATTCTCCCTCTTTCTGAGAGAAGCCTCGAGCTACAAACCTTACTTTATATTTATCAATGATACCATTAATTCCATGTTTGATCTTGAATAGCCATTTTGTAGTCACAATAGATTTCCATTTCAGTCTAGGTACAAAATCCCATACATCATTTTTCATAATCGATTCATATTCTTCAGCCATAGCATCCTTCCAAACTTTTTATTTTACAACTTCTTCAAATGAGGATGGTTCGGATTGAATCATCGTACTCATAGCAATAACATATCACTGATACTTGCATGGTTTCTTTATTTCTCTCAATGACCTACAAATGGGGACATTTCTTTCAGTATCTTGTAAAGTATTGCAAACCC
Organism: Pinus tabuliformis; assembly: GCA_031772625.1. Classification (NCBI taxonomy): domain Eukaryota; kingdom Viridiplantae; phylum Streptophyta; class Pinopsida; order Pinales; family Pinaceae; genus Pinus; species Pinus tabuliformis. Next base: position 853,445,219 of record CM062817.1, on the reverse strand, counting down.
AAAGTGGTCTCTTCCTAGAGGGAGGATCACTTCGAGGAGGATATAACTAATCCATAGGCTCTGTGGGATCATCAACCATATCGGACTCAAGCACAGACAGACCATCCATAATATCCCAGCCATCATTCTCTTCCTTGGGAGGAGGAGGTGGAGGAAGATCTCTTGCTTTTCCAAGAGCCACATTTTCATCAAATTTTACGTCCCTACTAATCTCGACCTTCCTTTGACCAGGAATATAAATTCTATATGCTTTAGAGCTTTCAAAATAACCCACAAATGTACCTTTTTTACTAGTAACTTCCAATTTGTTCCTTTTTTCCTGTGGCACATTAAAATATACTGGGCATCCAAATACACGAAGATGGTTGATATCAAGTTTGATAACTGTGAATATTTCTTTAGGGGTATTGTTTTTCTAATGCTTGATGAGGCACCCTATTTTGAACATATGCAACAATAGATGTAGCTTCAGCCCAAAGGAACTTTTGCACCTTTTGATCATGGAGCATAGCATAGGCAGCTTCTAATATAGACTTGTTCTTCCTTTCATCTAGACCATTATGTTCAGGAGTATATGGCACAATCATTTCCTTCTTGATTTTGTCTTTCTTGCAAAATTCTATGAATTCTTTTGACATGTATTCTCCTCCATTGTCGGACCCAAAGAATTTGGTTCTCTTTCCTGATTGATTTTCGATCAAGGTTTTGAATTCCTTGAACATTTCAAAGGGTTCATCCTTGTGCTTAAGATATTATATCCATGTCTTTCTTGAGAAGTCGTCAATAAAGGTGATGTAGTAGATATGACCACCAACATAATGTATAGGCATCAGACCACATATATCATAATGAATGAGATGGAGGATGTCATTTGTCTTGTTCTTACTAGAGGGAAATGGTCCCCTTGTTTTCTTTCCACTTGCACAACCTGGACAAACTCCATCATGATGAGCTTGAACATCGGGAATACCAAAGACCAATTTCTTCAATTTTAGAAGTGCATCATAGTGCAGATGAGCCATTATGCGGTGCCATAATTCACTCAAAATATTGGTGTTACGAACCAATGCTAGAAGAGGTCTGCCAGTGACTCTATAGTGTCCTTCAAATATTGATCCTAATGTGAATGCATCTCTCATAGGTGAATCAACAGGCCAAGTCAAAAATTTACCTTTGATGAAGGCAGCCTTCATCCCTTTATCTTCCAAGGCGGATACTGATACCAGATTCTTCATTAATCTTGGTACATACATAAAATCATGTAGCAAAATTGATTCCTCAGAATTCAATTGAAATTTGATGGACCCAAAGCCTTTCACGGGATGAGTGGAGTTGTATCCAAGATTGACGTTTAGCTTAGTCTCCCTCTCTACTAGATTAGAGAGAACTTCCTTGTAACTAGAGAAATGATGAGTGGCCCCACTATAAACCAACCAAATATCCCATGAATTTGGTGGAGAAGAACTAGTAAGAGCAAAAATAAGAATGTATTTAGATTTATTTACAACATTAATTTCATCCCTGAGAGCCTTTGAATTCTTTTGAGGAGGACGTTTTTCTTCACGGTCATTGAGGATTCTCTTCTTCTTCTTTCGTATCTTCTATCATAGTTCTTCCTTTGATAGTCTTTTCTTCTTTAGTTATTATAGTTGCTTCTAGTGTTGTAGTGTGGTATTTTGTTCTTCTCGAGACAGTCATGAGCATACTGACATGTCCTATGACAATTGAATCATACAAGAGGAGATAACAATTTGTCATTCCTTCATTTTGTATTTTGAGGAGGCTTCCTTGATGGACCTCCTTTTTCCTTCTTCCTTCTGTCATGAGTGATATATGCAAAGGGCTCTCCCTCTTCATGATTTTTAATCCTTCATCTTGCTATCATCCTTGAATCTTCTTGATTGAGCTTCCCAAAAATTTCATCAAATGTCGGAAGGACATTTCTATTTTTGATTGTAGTAATGAAGGTTTCCCAAATGGGAGGGAAGCCTCTAAGAGTCACAAGTACTAGTTCCCTGTCAAGCACATTTTCTCCAACTCTTTGCAGTTGATCTTTAAGGTGGGAGATCCTTATAATGTAGGATTTAAAAATTTCTCCTTTGATCATATTAGTTTCCTTGAGTTGATATTCAAGGTGATGATCTCATTCAAGTTGTTTATTTCATACAGGTCGGTTATCTTGTCATACATATCTTTAGACTTTCTTAAATTCCCAACATATGCAAGTGATTGATCTTGTAAACCATCGGCTATAATTTTCTTTGCTTTGGACTCACCTTTCTTGTACCCATTCTTGAGGGAAGTGGAAGAATTTTATGGAGGCTCATGCATCCTTCCTTGAATGTATTCTAGCACATAATTGTTGTCAACTATGATTTCCAATTGGACTTTCCATTCAACAAATTTTGATGCATATTTTCATGCTCCTTGAAGGTAGAGGATGACATCTTGACCTTGACTCGACAATCTGCTATCTGAAAGAGAGGGATTCAATGCTTGTATTCTTTTGGGCTTGAATTTCACCTCAACTCTAATACCATGTTAAATTTTCTGATTATTCTATGTTGTATCAGTTACTTTAGCCCAATTTATATTTTCATTAACAATGCATCCAATTATTAGCAATATAATCAATCATAAACGTAACTGAAGAAAGAACAATATATGCAGTGACAAAGAAGACAACAACACAACCATAAGAGACAACATATTGGTCCAAGACCAGGGAAAAACCCCACAAGGAGGAAACCCTTTCAAATATTCTTCTTTAGTATATCGTCATAAAAATATTTCTGCAGAGAGTACAATTAGCCCAATACATATGATTGCAACGGATAATAACAAATCAGATCTATAGATCTACATATCACTGAAGTCCATTGAAGCCAAGATGTCAAACTAGATATACCAGATCACTGAAGTCCACGAAAAACAAGATGTCAAACTCTAGATTTGAACTCTGGTCACCCTCATCCACGTTGTCTGTGTGCAACCAAAACTCCCTGGTCGATCTCTCAGATACTGTGTGTGGATGACTGTGCCTGCACAGTCACTCTCAAGAAGTCTTTATGCATGAAACCGAGGTGAAATACAGCTAAAACCCAAGGTCTCTCCTTTACAGTTGTTGGGCGTGGGATCCCCCAAGGGCAATTTTGGGGCTTAGAGCCTAGATTTTGGTCCAAGTTTGTAATTCCAATGTAAAGACTCTGCATTTTGTGGGCGTGGAGCGCATAGTTGTAAAAGAGTCATAGGGTTGTCTGCCCTTATTTTGATAATGTAATGTCGGCTATAGAAGATCTACCCATGGTCCGCGGACCATGGGATTGTATAAATAGAGCGAAGCTCTAAGTAGTTAAGGAATCATAGAATGTCTAAGGAATGATGATGTATGTGAGATAGATCTAAAGTGTAAAGTCTAGTTTTGGGTCATAGCATAGGAAGAGGCTCTGCAGCTGAGTGCGCAGAGGCCTAGTAGTCCGCAGCTGAGTGCGCGGACCCCTACAGCTGAGTGTGCAGGGCGAGTCGAGTCTGTAATCATCTGGAAGTATTAATAAAGAGAAGTTTCTATCAATTCTGTGTAATTATTTCCTGTTTTATGCGTCTATTATATTGGGTATGAATTTCATTTCTAATGCTTATATGATGCGTGAATGTATAATTGTATTGGTTAAGTGAACACAAGTAAGAATATCTGTTACGCGAAAATAACTAAGATCTGATAATAAGATAAGTAAGATACTCGGCGTAGTTTGGGAAATAGCGCAGTTCACTGCCATAGCAGCGCGAAAGCATCTCAGCCCCTAGTTAGGGCTGCGCGAAAGCCAATTGTAACACTTCGCGAAGGTACTGAAGGGTGGAATAGAGTGCGAAGTGACCTGTGCAAAGGCAGGTCTAGTTGGAATAAACTGACATCACATCCATCTCAAGGGTGTGGAAACTTGGTTCCAGCATCCCCCCATACTGCTTCGGGTGAGACTTTAGTCTGCGCTCCGCGGGCTGATGCCGAAAGGGCCAGTAGTGTAGGGATTTGTTTGGCTAAATAACTCTAAACCTGGGTTAGGCCCCCATAAGCCAACAAATGGTTCCATTGCTGGGACCGGAATCTGCATAGAGATGTGTGATGTCATATCATTGGAATCCAACTAAGAAAGAAATTGAAGGCTGGTTGGACAAAAGAATTCATGAGTTCACGGCGCAGGAGAACAAAAACCCGTGACTATCAAAAGAAGAGTGGCTAGACAGCTACCTGTATACGGAGATCCACGAAATATTTTTTGCGTCCTTCCCTACTGAGCTATACGAGTGGATCGTGAAGCTAGCAGATAACCAAGGAAGGTGGAAGCTTGACGGTCCTATTGTGTGGACCCCAGAGCTAGTGTGGAGATTGGAAGCATCGGAGGATAAGATCACGCGCATCGTCGATCATTGGCTCGATCGTATTATAGGAGGATTTGTTACTGAGTTCATGGTCGACACCTCAGTCAGCTATAGTGAGGTAGAGTGACGCTTTCTCAAAGGATCGCGAGGTAAGTACGTAAAGTCTTTGAATACTTGGATTAAAATGTTGTCATGCAAAAAGCGGGTTATGCAGTTACCTTAATGTTCGGGCCTACACGAAGCGGAAAGGTTTACAGGAATGAAGGAAATAAGGGTCCAAAAAATAGCCCCTTGATTTCACCTCCGTGAGGAGACGAGGAAGAGCTCGCGAAGGTCTCTCCACGAAGTGTTATTCAACTAATAAGACAGAGAATTCCGCGAATACCACCTCCACCCACACCACCACTAGCTTCACCTCCATCACCTCCATCTTCACCCGTACCCCCTCCACCACCACCGCTATTCAGTATGGCGAGCACAATGAAGTTGCTTGTGTTCAAAGGTTTGGGAAATGAAGATCTGGACCAATTTTGGTTCGTTGTAAGGGCTGTATGGGAAGTGCAATGTGTTACAGATGACCATATAAAGAAAGCAACGCTAGTTAGCACCCTGCAGGATCGTGTGCTGACTTGGTATATTAAGTATTCCAACGATAACCCAAATGCGAGAGTCGCGGATATCCAAACAACGCTAAATAGAGAATTTAGCAGGGCTAAATCTAAAGTGCAGTCGATCGTGGGGTGTAAAGAGATCACGATGCTACTAGGAGAGACTCATTGGGAACTAGATCAGAGGCTGAAATGTACGATTCGTGAAGCAAATATGAACCTGACAGATGAACAACATTGCCAGTGGTTTGTAGCTGCGCTACTACCACATTTAAGGAGTGCGCTATTGCATCAGAAGATAACAACTTAGGCAGAGGCCTTAGAGATCATTATGAGGCTACATGAGACCCTAATGCATGATCATAACCTAGGAGTTCAGTAGATCCACACGTAGCTGAAGAATCTGTGCCTTGAGATGTAGAGTTTGAAACAGGATAGGATGGTTTGACCAGAAGTGCGCAAAGAAGTGTGGTCTGTAAAATGCAAGAGTCAGGGTCATGACAAAGACCACTACTTGGTCTTTACAAATTACCTCGCAGGAGGAGGACCGATGCCTTTCAGGTCGGAAGCTCAGGCCGGACCTAGCGCGGTGCCTGCTTTGTGGTGTGCGATATGCCAAATAGCCGAAAAACATGCCACGGATAATTGTCACTTGTTACAGAAGTATACACAAACGTCGCAACAATTGTTCTGCAACTTTTGTAGGTCGGTGGGACATGATGAGCGTACTTACAGAAGCTATGAGTTGATGATGGATAGAACACCTGCCTACAGAGTTCAGGCTGAAACGCGGCCCCTTGACTAGAATGCAGGAATGGCACGGACAGGATTTCAGGGGCATGGAAGAGGTCGAGGCGGAGGAGGACCTAGTAGAGGTTGCAGACAATTGATTTGCTAAAATTGCAGAGGGCCAGGACACTATGCCCGTCATTGCAATAATCCAACGCGGCCGTCATGCAAGTATTGCACGTTGTTTGATCATGAGATAGAAGATTGTCCTACAGTGATAGCCAGGATCCACGACAAAGGAGCACTACCACCTCCCCTGACTCAGAACTTGCAGATGATGAGGTCTAAGCCACACAAGGAAGACTCCAACGTAAATATTGTGCTTTGAAGTGGAATCGCGACGGGAGACGACAAAGGAAAACAACTAGAAGACAGTACCTGGGTTCACAAAGCCCCGGAGAAAGAAGTTGAGTTTGATTTGGAGTGCGCTCGGGAAACCTTCATGGAAGCTAAGAAGAGCTTCACTGAGGCCTCCACATCAGGGAGCAAAGATCAGCCTGAATCAGAAATGGATCCCTCCATGCTTACAACTTTCTTGGAAACCTGTATGAAGTTACTGCGTGACAGTAAGGTTGTGAAAGGATTATAGGAGCTCATCAACAGATGCACTGGGACCGTGCCAGGAGAACCGTGCATGGTTCAGAAGATCGGAAAGCATAAGACAAGGATAGGCCTCGAAATGAGACTTACTGCGCAGATTAGAGAATACGAGATGGATCAATTCATTCTGGATTTGGGATCAGACACAAATGTTTTACCGAAACAGACATGGGAGCGAATGGGGAGACCTGCGCTGTAATGGTCTCTGATTCAACTAAGAATGGTGAATCAGCAGAAAATAATACCTATGGGGTGATTGCAGGGAATAACTGTGGATATTGAGGGAGCGAGCACGTTGGAAGATTTTGAAGTAATAGAGATTGTTGATGACAACAATCCCTACCCCGCGCTCTTGGGAATTGACTGGGCCACTGATATGAATAGGGTAATTAATCTGAAGAAGCGAAAAATGATCTTTGAAAAGAAGTCACTACGCGTAATTATACCCCTGGACCCTGCTGAAGGATCGTGCTATACGGAGCCGGTCCGCGACTATGAAAGTGATGATGATCTAGACTGCATCTACAAGATAACAGCGCGAGACCAAGACTAGGTGAATCCCACCACGGATGGATGGATTACATGGGAGCGCGAGAGTTCCTGCACTTCGGATTCCGATGAAGAAGTAGAACGATGGCAGAATTGGTTACATGAAGTAACTACGCTGAATTGCAATATGATGACAAGGTCGTTGCACTGCGTGTTAACAGAAGTAAGAGATCTGCCTACTTATGATGGTCTAAATGAGGTAGATACCTTCTTGGATGCATTCGAAAGGGAGGTGCTAGAAAAGAAACACTTCCAGGCCTTGGACTGGGTACTGCGCGCTATGCCTGCGAGATGGTGGGGTACGCACAAAGGGAGTTTTGATGATTGGCGCGAATGTAGGAGAATGATGCGAGTATGATTTGGGAAGCCTAAGATGTGACTGACAGACAAGTATGATGGGCAGGATGATCCACGTGCACATCTGGCCAAGTGGATGCAGGCCTATGGAGAAAAGCCCCAACCTGCGCAGAGGCACATGTACCCTGTGCTAAAATACCTGGTCAATAAGCATGTGTTGGGGGGGCGAACTTGCAGATGGCTCTTAATGTTGGGAAGACATTATACAGGAAGAGTAACCATGCAGAATATTCTACGTGTAGAAGCATTCAACAAAGTACTGGAAACCACGCTGACCAAGGTATGTAATGTGCAATGAAGTGATTGGGACCTACGCATACCAACAGTGTTATGGGCTTATCGGACGACATGTAAGAAACTGACGGGACAAACACCTTTTAGGCTTGTCTATGGAGTGGAAGCCATAATGCCTATGGAATATATCATGCCTAGTCTGCGCATAGCAGTGCTCATAGGTATGACGGATCACAGAGCCCTGGAGGAGAGGCTCGCACAGCTGGAAGAGCTCGAAGAAGAACGATTTTTAGTGGGATTTCACCAACAGGTAAAAAAGCAACGCGAAAAGGATTGGAATGATCGACATATTAAGCTGTACACGTTCAAGGTAAACGATTTAGTTTTGTTATACGATAGTAAGTTTGATAAATTCCCAGGGAAATTCAGAATGCACTGGTTAGGGCCATATGTTCTTAAGGAGATTATCAACGGTGGTGCGGTACAATTGGTAAAGTTGAATGGAGAACCCTTCCTAGGAAAAGTGAATTGCAATCGTTTAAATCCATACACAGGTGACCTGGCCACCTGACTATCTGACCAAAGCACAATCTTAGCACTCCAGGCAGCTGAAAGGAGGTGCGGGACTATTAACTACTCTGCTCGGGAACTGTGCGATGTCAGGATTGCGCGCAGTAGTGAAGTGTCATAGGGTCCACGACAAAGCAAAGACAGCTACGCTGGCACGTAGGTCTACTGGAAAGTGACCATTATAGTCAGTATTCGTGATGTGATGCTTGGTTTGAGGCCAAATGGAGCAGGCAACAGGCATTTAAGGTGAACTTTATGGGTTAGATTCTTGAAAATCTGTCGCCAATCTAGCATTAATGGACCGAATGTGGGGGGAATGGTCGAATTCAAATTCGAAAGGCGCTATAAATTACAAGTGGCTGTCTAGAAAACAACACTTAGAATTTTGAGAACTGAGTTGTTGCGCTATCAAGTGTTTATGGACCTGTCGAACTTTGAGGCTTTAAGAGCAAGTTCAGTGTTTGAAACCTTTCCAAAGGAGACGCATGACCTTCTAACTAGGCTGATGTGGACACCCACGGAAGCTGCGTAGGAAATTATGGAAGTAGAAGCCCCAGAGAGCGCCGAATAATCACTGAGTTCCCTAAATCACCGCGCACGCCGATACCTAAGAAGGACAAGCAGGCCATGATGTCGGTGCATGTCTCTCCCATAAATCCACTGAGGACTAAGCTCACAATGGAGGAAAAGGGGAAGGCCATTAATTTGGAGGCCAGTGAGGAGGAAGAGTTTGAAGAAATCCTGGTGGAGGAGGAGGATGTAGAGATGGAAGTCGAAACCCAGGGCGTGGACCCTATCACCAGGCTGCCAGAATATGTTCCTCCACAAAATGGTAAAGCTAAGGTACCCAAGGATATAGATGAGAACAAGAGCTCTCTGCAAACTCCGCTTCTCCCAGATGATATTGTGTTTGAGGGAGCGCACTTGGGACGGGTTCTCGTATTAAAATTTGATGATTGGGACCTCGTGGACCATGAGAAGTTCCCGCATATAGTGACCGCGTAGCTAATGCACCAGAAGACAGATGCACCAGTTAGAATGATAGAGTTGGAGCCGCGCAAATGGCTCAGAGGTGTTGGGAGATCAGGGTTGCTAAACCTGCTCTGGGTGTCGCATTACCACATCGCCCCAGTGACCATTTTTGTCATCAGGCAGTTGCTCTGCTTGGTGCATGATGGCTGCTTGTGGCTAGAGGAGCCCATCCCCATCACAGATCATCTAATTCACTGGATCACATGGCTACCTTGCACAGGGGAGGACCTAGCAAACATTTTAGAGGGAAAAAGTGATGACTTGGCCATCGTGGAGGCCATGAAAAATAAATTTAAGTTGGAAAAGAAGAAGCGAGGGTATGCTATCTCCAACATCAACAACCCTACAGTTAAGGTCACGACACAGATATTGGTAGGAAAAGTGATGCAAAAGTGCCATGTGGATGAGGTGCCCGTGCCAGTACTTGCACTAGCAGCACAGTGCGCAGAAGGGTTCCGGTTCAACTGGGAAAACTATCTACGTGGTGAGTTCCTTGCGAACTACCGCGAGGCACAGGAGCAGGGAAAAACATTTCATTATGCATGGCTCCTATTATCGATAGTATTGGTGGCATGGGAGTTGCCCAAAGATATCCAGTTCCCGTCAATCGCATGGGACCTTCCAGAGGTAGCGAAGTACGCTCCGTTGTGGGCAACTAGGGACGCACAAAGGATAAGGGAGAGCAATATATTTTGGGTACTCATGGAGATGAACATCAGGATGGGGATCAATCGCAAGCCATGGTTATCACCCACTGTCTACAACAGTCTGTAGAGCTTCACGGAGTTCAAAGCAGACTTCCACCATGTCTTCATAAGGGCGCGGAAGGACCCCACGAAGACGTGGCATGAGTTACCGTATTTGGCGACTGACGATGTGATATTTGCAGTCCTTGAGTCTTGGCCACCGGAGTGGCATGCTCCAGCTGGCTCCGCGATGGAAGCAGAGAAGTCTGCGGCACAGTGGAAGAAGGAAGAGACAAAACTGAAGATGGCATAGTCGACGGAAAAGCATAGGAAAGAAGAAGCAACAGCTAAGGCTTAGGCGGCGCAAGACGCTGCGCAGTTAGCGGAGTAGCAAAAACCAACAAAAGAAGAGCGCGGAGGATAGAAGTCACCTTCACCTGAACTGGAGACCGACATGGAACAAGGTGGCATGGACCCGCAGACAATGTCCACCCAGCTAAAATGCCTGTGCCCAAGAGAGTAGGTGGGGTCGTGAAAGAAGACAAAGGCCTCAAAGACTTCATTCGACCCAATCACCCTCACTGAGGGAGATCTACATGATATCAACGAAACAGTGAGGGATGTCACCATGGAGGCCCTCCAGCAGTTTGAGGAGAAACACCAGTTGGTATTGGGGGCTCTCCAGACATAGATACAGGAGTTGCAGGTGCGCACTCCATAGGCTGGCATAGTGTCAACCAGCCTTGCAGTCGGCACTTCCACAACCGAGGAAATGTTACGTGCCAAGATGACCAACACAATATTAATGCCAGATGGAGCACTCATTATAGAGAATGAGGCCGACAAGCCGATGGTTAGCGGCTTGAAAGGGGTCAGGTTAAACATGGTTGCGCTCCCTTGGGAGACGCTCTACATTTTGTAGGATGGAGCCACGACAAAACTTTAGGCCAGGGAGAGATGCGCTATACAGGTAATGAGCGAGAAACACATCAACATTGAGCAGTTGAGCTTGCAGCACAATGAGGCCGTGGAGTAGAAAAAACAGATAGTGCAGGTTGTGGAGGAATCCTACCATATGGTCTCAGAGTTGGCCATCCCAGCAGAGGAACTGGTGGAGGCGCGCGTCCAAAAGTTAGCAACAGGGGTGCGCGACGCCAGAGCTAAAATGGCCAGGGTTCAGCTGGAGCTGAACCTTCAGATAGTATAATTATAGTTGAAGGTGCAACCTTCAACTCCGCCGGAGGTTAAGGAACAACGTGCCACCGTGATCACAACAACAATGGCGGTGGTTGACAGTGCAGTGACAGACTGCATGAAGCTGTTCAAACAATCATTCGAGGTCCTCACCACCCTGCAGGAGGACCCAAACATAGAGCGCCTAGAGACAGAGGTGTGCGAGCTACAATAGAGATACGATGAGGTAAAAGGGACTGCGCAGACAGTTTCCCTTACACAAAGGCTTGCAAGGATGTAGTAGGCAAAGGCGCTCAAGGAGCAGGTGGATGTCGCTCAGCATAAAGAGGTAGTTTTGAAAGCGCGCCTACAGCCATGGATCGATGAGGTGTATACCATTACAGCATCCATTGAAGCAAAGCTCACGCAACTGCAAGCAACTCAGGAAAGGATTCAAGGCAGCAGTTCAATGACAACAGTCACCGAACCACGTGTAGAGGAAGTTCAGCAGGCAACCGCTCAGTGCACTGCCGAACTTGCAGCGATCCAATCAGAGTTGGGAGGTCTTCACGCAAAGATCTCCGCACCTACAGAGTGACTCGAGGGCGAGTCACGATGTTTGTGTTGGGGGCCTATTGGGTGCGGGATCCCCCAAGGGCAGTTTTGGGGCTTAGAGCCCAGATTTTGGTCCAAGTTTGTAATTCCAATGTAAAGACTCCGCATTTTGTGGGCGTAGAGCACGTAGTTGTAAAAGAGTCATAGGGTTGTCCGCCCTTATTTTGATAATGTAATGTCGGCTGTAGAAGATCTACCCATGGTCCGCGGACCATGATATTGTATAAATAGAGCGAAGATTTAAGTAGTTAAGGCATCACAGAATGTCTAAGGATTGTTGATGTATGTGATATAGATCTGAACTGTAAAGTCTAGTTTTGGTTCATAGTGTAGGAAGAGGCTCTGCAGCTGAGTGCGCAGAGGTCTAGTAGTCCGCATTTGAGTGTGCAGACTCAACTGCAGGGCGAGTCGAGTCTGTAATCATCTGGAAGTATTAATAAAGTCAAGTTTCTATCAATTTTGTGTAATTATTTCCTGTTTTATGCATCTGTTATATTGGGTATGAATTTCACTTCTAATGCTTATATGATGTGTGAATGCATATAATTGTATTGGTTAAGTGAACGCAAGTAAGAATATCTGTTACCCGAAAATAACTAAGATCTAAAACTAAGATAAGTAAGATACTTGGCGTAGTTTGGGAAATAGCACAGTTCACTGCCATAGCAGCGCAAAAGCATCTCAGCCCTTGGGTAGGGCTGCGTGAAAGCCAATTGTAACACTTCGCGAAGGTACTGAAGGGTGGAATAAAGCACGAAGTGACCCGCGCGAAGGCAGGTCTAGTTGGAATAAATCGACATCACATCCATCTCAAGGGTGCGGAAACTTGGTTCTAGCATCCCTCCATACTGCTTCGGGTGAGACTTCAGTCCGCTCTCTGCGGGCTGATGCCGAAAGGGCCAGTAGTGTAGGGATTTATTCAGTTAAATAAATTTGAACTTAGGTCAAGCCTCCATAAGCCAACAATATTTGTTGTGTGAGTGACCAAGATTTCCTAAATTCTCTCAAGACTACTCTCTACGAGCGTACGAGGACCTCAACCTTCTGATCTGCTGCTGAACCCAGAGTCGTCACAAAACTATCTCCCACTGACCAAAGAGAATTAGTCACTCTCTTTCCCACTTTGTGCCAGTGACCAGGGACCAAAAGTCCATGTTTTGTGCCAGCGACCAAGATCCAGAAAACCCTAACCCAGAGTGAACCTTTCACCTGTGATTTCAGACCATGTGCAAACTCCTTCTGTCGAACTTGTGCGAGCCAAGAAAAAATAGAAGAATATCAAGATGACTTGATCAATGTTTTGAAATGAACTTGAGGTCACTTCTATTTATAGGCTTTTCTGAGGGTTAACTTGGGGTTAATATTGACCCAAGCAGTTACCCATGTGGTTAGGGCCGACGCATTCTATAATGTATGTTTGAATAAAATAATTCAAAACTTAACTTCCTCTTAACCAAATTAGGTGATATTTAGGTAGATTTTGGTCCTCTCGAAAATAGGAATTTAATGCAAGAATCATCTTGGTCATATGAGTTGTCCAATGTGTAATTTGACCCTAGTTGCGAAAAATAGCAGAGAAAATCCTTGTAAAACAAGGTATCAAGCTATCTATAACAAAGTACATGTATGCTAGGTGTTTTTTGTAGATTCAAACAATTCCAATTGACTTGCACTAAATTGCATATCTTATAATGGAATCTACAACATACAAAGAGGTATAAATGTTTGATGATGAATGTAACAACCCCTGGTTAAAAGTTCATGTAATAAAGTTAATAAAGGAAAAATAAGACCAAGGTTATGGGACATGTATTCCAAGTTGAATGTTGGGTAAAATATCCTAGTGGGTGTTCATTTGGTGTATTATGGCTAAGTAAATTGGCAAAGGAAATAGCAAAGGCTTTGAAAAGCCAAAGAGGCATTAATTGACATTTTATTTATGAAAATAATAGAAAATAGGAGGAAAGGTAGGTGAAGGGTCACAAATTTGCATGAGGAGAAAATTGAAGGAAAAATGGAGGAAATTGAAGAAAATAGAGGCCTCAATGATAAAAATGATTATCAGGATTATGGTTCATGGATTTTGTCAGTGGAAGCTTTATCAATGTGTGAGACTTTTGATAGTTTTAGCTTGTAGCTCTCTCTCATGCTATTGCACACTTAGAGCATCCTTGGAGCACTCTAGCATTGGAGAAAGGAAGGCAAAGGAAGTACAAGAAAGAAAAGGGAAGCAAGGATCAAGCAACTACAACGGGATTACTTTGTAGGTGTCGAGTTGCATGTATGATTTCCTTGCTATGTTTGGCATGCATGGTACATGCATGTGTGTATTTGGTTCTCTTGCTATCATTGGCATGGGGTTTTCCAAGTGTGACAGTGGTTTCAACTTTTCCTTGCTATTTCCAAATATCCATGGTGTGATGGGGTTCTCGATTTGTTTGAACTTGGATTTTCTGATGGTTTTGGAACTGGGTGAGGTGGCCTCATGAAAATTCCCAAGGTCCTAGAAATCCATTGACCGATAATGATAGGATACGTGGTAAAGCGTGAGGGTGGAGATGGGAAAATTCCTCAGGGTATTGGTGAATAAATCTAGAGGCATCCATGTGTGTTTAGGTCCTAGTGATCTCTTGATCGGTTTTGGTGAGATTGCGGTAAATCACGGTAGTGTATGTTTCTTTGTTTGGGCCTAGGAATCCCTTGACCGGTAATGGTGGGATTGCGTTAAGTCTTGGCTGCATAGGTGCTTGCTTCTGGCCTAGAAATCCCCTGACTGATAATGGTAGGATATGTGGTGTGGAACGAGGGTGATTAGTTGAAAGAAATTTTTGGTTTAGCCCAATCTATGGTTCGGTGGTACGTGGAAGTCCCTAACTTGGTTGGATTTTCATGTGATAATAAAATCTCTTTTCCTCTTATATTTATGAGTAAATGTACTTGTTATTATGTGGCTTTGATGACTATTATATTATTGTTATTATTCTGGTTATATGTTGGTTATAAGCATGGTTTCATGGCATAGTCTAGTTATATCTCTTATCATGTTTTGATTAGTAAATGAATGGTTATTAAATGCATGAGATAATAGATGTTATTGTAGTTATTATGAGAGGGCATTATACCTTCTTGATGATTCTCATATAAGTATCAGATCCCTGTGTTCAGATATGCATTCATGACCTCTAGATTATATGTTTTCAATGTGTTTGACGAAATGTTTGTGATGGTTAGGCTTGGTTAGGTAAATTCCTTGATCAAGCTTTGTGTTAGAGGATTTGTACTTGTGTTATTTATTTTTTTGGAAAGTTTCATCAAGTTCTCGGAAGTGATCTAGAGTATATCCCTGAAAAGGTGGCATAGATTCTACTGTTGTAGGCATAAAAATAGCAAAATTGGGACTATAGTTGCTCCCTTGCAGAATTATGCATGGGAATGGAGGCCTGCGGTTGCATGGATGCAGGGTTATGCATGTAGATGGGAGTCCAGGTCAGTAGAAAAGAAATCTGACTTAGGGTTTGGGAACCTGGAGGGGTGGCTTAGCTCTTGGGGGTCTTGTAGCTCCCAAGGAAGGTCGGTAAAGTTTCGATTTGTAGATTCCACATCCTTAACTATACCTAGGAGGTTGATTCATATAATAGTAATTCTTTGTCACATGCTTACCTCGATAGAACAATGAACTTGGGTAAATGTGGGAGGAGGGTGTTACAATGAAATATACAAATTAGTAGAATCTCATATGGTAGACACTTATATATTCAATTATAATCACCAACAACATTAGGAGGAGTTATTTTATTGTGACTCAATTAGCTTGTAGTCATAATGGTTGACATAGTGGGTGACATTATGCTACCATGGTGGTAACAAAGGCCTAGACTCCCACTTGCCTTAAGTCACACACCCATAAGGGGATCTCCCCTATATATTTTATTATAGCTACAATATTTAATTAATTCCCTCCACATCATTTATTTTTTCTTAATTTGATATCTATGTATTATCATTACCCTTGTTTCCCAAGTTTTCTAGAATTTAACAATTTCACTAATAAAATCTCTATTCACTCTTTTACATTGGCTTTGATTATTATTTCAATGACATTGGCTTTTCAATTATTCTTTATCTTCTTGAAACCAAGGGTTCAAATTAGAAACCCTTTCCAAATCATCTCACATAGTTCCAAGGGCACCACATCACTTTCCCTTCAAGTATCTATGACTAACTAAGAGAAAAAATTACACGACAAAGGAGACAATTTTTAACTCTAGGTTCATCCTTGTTGTGAGACTAATGGTGACTGAGAATTAAGGTTTCTATCTTAACTCTTGTCCCTTACTTAACCTAATGTGTGACCAAATTCGTAGTCCAACCCTCACACCATTCTGCAACTTCAAGGTGAAAGTGTCATACACTTTCTAACCTACATTATGATTGGAGTGCTAGTGGGTGGAATAAATAACATTGTTCCACACCTCCAAAAGAAGAACATTTTTTCTCCATACAACCCCATTACCCATATATGATTTGTTTTGAAAGCATGTACCTTATGCATGCATCCACTAAACATGTCATCAATATTTTGTAAACATATACATAATTGATAATGTTAATTCAATACCAAACAATACTCAATAATAATAAAAAAATCATTGCCCAGTCACACACCTATGCACCATCTTGATATCTTGCCACACTCAGACAAATTTTAGTAATATCTGGTCATATTGATTAATCATCATAGAGTTATACACAACAATTTTTCTAGTATAAGAGTTATCATCAACTAACATAAAAACCATCAACATCGTCTATCCTAATATTAAAAATGCATAACAATAGCCATTGGCACGTGAAATAATAACTAGATAATCAATATCTTATGTCCTTGAAAAATAAGATGTGAGTCATAGTATCTCTCTCAGATTTCAAAACAAAATTAAAAGTGTTCGTCTCAATGTCAAGATAAAATGGGGAACTATAATAAGTGTGTTAGTGTGTATGGGTATTATTATTTAATACACATACGCAAATTTAATTAACTCACACAACCATCCAATGTAGTGATATAGTTTCTCACTTTTATTTTCAATAAACCCTATGATAATATTATTGTTGTTCTCCACATAAGCCAAAAATTGGGAATGACATAATATAATGATTATTTTCCTTCATACCAATCCTAATAGCTTCATTAAAATATATGATATAGAGATTTGACTAATTTTTTAAAAGGATAAATAGATTTGATAAAAAAAATCCATTAGGAAAACAATATAATGGTCATTGATATGCCTTGAGAGACATTTGCAACTAATTTTGTAGTCAAAACTAGAATGATAGTTATAGAAAATAATGGAGAAAACCACTAACACAACTAAACTAATTGACAAAGTAGGCCTTGTAATTTTGTGCCATGTGTACCTACCCATTATGAGGATTAATTTCTCTAGTTTGTAATAATTTTTAATGTTAGAAGAATAGAAATAGATGGTAAAGATATCATAGTTACCAAAAAAATAGTTAATATAACAACATGGTTCTATAAGAATCAATCCATTGAAGGGATTTAACATCAAAATTTGTGAGGAGGTCGTCTCCCTACTTTACAGTGATATTATCCAACTATTTAATGAGTATTAGGTATTAAAGCGTGGCTATGATCTTTGGCATTAGCAATTAATACAACATAGGTCCATCAAGGTATGTGAAATATTAATTAGTAGCTCTTAAAAGTCAATGAATTAGGAAGTAATAAATGTTGGATATGAGTTGTATTATTTGCAGGTATATTGTGCATCTCAACACAATTGAGGGGTACGAAACCCCAAGACAAAATGTTTGAGTCGATCATGGGTGGTATTTTGGCCCATTGTTTGACACCCATTGTATTCTAATTTATACTAGTTGATTATGTTTGAATAATGTTCTAGAATACCTAAATATTTTATTGTGGTTTTTTTTTAATACAATGAGAAATAAGTGTCTTTTTGTTTTTTTTTTTCCTTTTTCTTTTCTCTATTAGGGTATTTTCCATTGTAAATAACTAGGATACTATGTATGTTATTTCTTATTTTCTTAAGAATTCATTAGCATTTCTTCTCTTTCATAGGTTTATCAATTACTATTTTGTTACATTTGGTATCAAAATGAGGTCATTAGTGTCAGGGGGATGTCATTTTCACTATGGTTTATATTTCTCTTTATAGAGCAAGGGCATCTTTGGTTTGTGATAAATCCTTATTGAGTGGGAACTCTATGACACATAATTATTGTGTTTGAAATAAAATAGGGAGTACTTCAATAATAGAGATAGAGAATTTAATGTCAAGAAATTTGATTTATGAAAGCTAAAGATGAAAGATATTCTTATGAAAAGAGATCAGTGGGTTGATGTGTTGGGACAAAAACCCATGATTATGGTAAAACAAAATTGGGAAAGAATGGATATGAATGAAAAGAGTATAATTCAAGTATGTCATTTAGATCCAATGTTGTTGAATGTACTAAGAGAATCCAATGCCAAGGAATTATGGGATAAGTTATGGACACTAAATCAGTCGTAGTCACTAGTTCACTATTTCCTTCTTTGAAAGAAGTTGTACCTCCTTAGGATGAATGATGGTAACTCCATGATAGAGAATATTAATGAATTTGAAATTACGATAAACTAGTTAGCCTCATTTGATAAATAAATGTTTGAATAAGATATGTGTATTACTATTTTATATTTTTTTGTTGATTTATGTGATAGCCTTATTATTACCATTGATAGTAGTAAAACATCTATATTAATGTTTGAGGATGTAACTACATCATTTTTATCTAAATAAATGAGGAGAAAAACCATGGATGGTTTAACCAAGGATTCCTTTTTTGGGCAAGGTAATTCCCAAGATGAAAATAAAAATAAGCTAGGTGATATATCTAAGTCTATAGGGAGGCCTAAATCCCAAGGGAAATTACTAAGGGAAAGTTGAAAATGATGTAAAGTTTAGGATTTTAGACAATTATTATACAACTAAAAATTTCAATAAAGTTAAAGCATATAAGGATGTCCATTCCATAGAAATAAAGGCCTCAACACAAGAGGAGGAGATGCATACTTGTGGCATCTTGAAGTTCACACTCAGTTCATAATTTATGGATAGTTGGCATAGCTTTTTTTCTTTTCTTTTTTTCAAATGACTTCCCAGGTGGACTAGTTTTATGAATATGGAAACTTTGATGTAGGTGATATCTTCCTAAAAGATAACTTAACAGCTAAAATTATAGAATGTGGAAGGTTTAATTAATTATATTGCAAGGTTTAAAATACTCCCTAGCATTTTGCATGTTTCAAGTTTGGATAAAGACATAATATCTATAAGTAAGAAGAGAAATATAGGATTTCATGTGATATTTGAAAATGATATATGCAAGAAGGTTCAAAGAGTTATGGTGTTGTTAAGAGGAGTTTAGATTGTAACATTGTATAATGTTGAGGCAATAACTATGAATAAATGCAATGGGTTTTTGTTTCAAAGGTGAGTAATGAAACAAGAATATGCCTTATTTAACACCCCTCCAAGTGTTAACCTCACAAATTCCGTAATTTCATAAAATGTATAATTTAATTCAATTTCATAAAATGCATGACACAATTTGAGTAACATATATCCCTAATACAAGTTTAGGAATATAAAAATTTATTTTATTATTGAGAGGAGAAACTTGATTATAGTACTTGGGATTCTATTCTCTATGTGATATATTCCCTTTAAGGATTCAAAATTGTACACAAACATTAGCTCTCCATATACTTTTTAATGGAATTTATAGTGGGTACTCATTTTTGTTCCACAACAATGTGACATATCTTCAAATTGATGATTCTTGTTAGCATTCAAACATAGCATTTTAAAATCATTCCTCTTTTGAGTTTTCTTGCTTTGAATATGCTTTAAGATTCAACATATAGATTGCATCTACATTTAATACTTATATAAGAAGACACGTGTGTTTTTGAAGAGGAATGTCTCATCATGAAGTTGTGGGACTCTTCGATGGGAGGAAATATGAGGTTTCTACCATTCTAATGATTGGTCATCGTTAGGTATGTTAGTGTAAAATATTGACATACTATATTTTTTACTTGGGTGTGTTACAAGATTGCATATGAAAGTTATAAATTTCTACTTATATTTTTCATTTAAGTATGGTGGACATGCCAAGAGATGCATACACCATATTAATGACCTTACAAAAATTCATGCTCATGACTCTCAAACACTATCAAATGAATCAATGGAGAAGGAGGAAGTTTGAGATTTTGTAAAATCATGTATAATACTTTTCTTTATCTCACTTCTTTTGATGCATTGATGTATAACCACAAGATGCCTTCTCTTGGTTTTGAGGGGCATATTAGAAGCGTCATTTTTAAATAAATTTATTAGATATGTTATACAAGTGGTGGACTTGTTAAAAATAGACATGGTATTGTTACTCCTATTGAGGCTAAGATGATACAAATGAAGGAAATATATTAAAATTTGAGACATCATTGCTAGATGTAAGTCCTTTGTTGTCACTTAGGTGAGGGGGTAGACTATTGGTTATGATTGGTCTGACCCAGATTCGACCTATATTGCAAACCAACAAAACCCTTAATCACTTTCCCTTTCGACAACGACATGCAAGAAGATCGCAGTCTCACCCGAAGTGACTATGGGAGGACTTAGAACCAGGTTTTTGCAGCCTTGAGGGATGATGCAATGTGGTATTTTAATGCTCTTTTATCTTTAAGATACATAGATTACCTCACCACATTCATGTAATCACATAAACATATCATATAAACCCATAATCATCACTGAGATGTAATAAAATGTAAATGTAATAAATTATTATGCTACAACAGAAAATAAGCAAAGATACACATGAAGACACTGATTTTATCGTGGTTCATCCCAATGTGGGACTACGTCCATAAGAACTATTGCTTATAATAATAATTCTTGTACAAAAAATAGTTCTTGGCCTACAAACTTAGCTGTAGGCTATCCACGCACTCAGCTACGGACTTAGGCCTCCACACACTCAACTGCAAAGCCTTTCCTTTGCCACAAGCTACAGATCACAATAATTCGACCATAAACATAGATCTAGAACATAAAGATGATTCTTCATCTTATTATTGATCCCTACATATACTATTACATTGAGGGATATATCATCAAAATACCATGGTCCACATACCATGGACTCCCCTAATACAAGCTACTATGGTCTGAAATGTAGGTTTTAACCCCGTACAGAAATTACCTGCATACGAATTCTAAAACACAGAAAATAAACAATGCGAGAGCATAACACATAAAACACATATACACAGATATTTCCCCTGGATCCCAAAACCGGGACTACCAGCTTGATTTTTCATTATTTTCCTTTCAATGTTACAATACATATTTATATATGCCAAAGCATCCAATACCATGGACCGAAAACCATCGCGTCCAAAATCATGGACCAAAAACCATCACATCCAAAACCATGTGCGAAAATCATGCACAAAACCATAGGTGGGTCCGCCCAACCTAACATAGGGTCCAAAACCAAAAATTTTTGGGGTTACCTGCACCCCTCGAACCCAGTGTGACCCCCCACTACGCAATCGACGCAACGAATGGGGGGCTCTGCCCCCCTTCTAACCCCTAGTTAACTGCGTGGGCTAGTCGTGGAAAGAACATAACACAACCCAACATTCCCCCACTTGTTGTTTTCTTTCCATAGGGGGCCACAAGAGAGCTTAGTCATTTATGCAACCCTGCAACGCCCATTGTTTCTCTACACCAAGAGAACTTCTCATAGCTCACAGATTTTGTCAATGCATCTGCAGTATTCTTCAAAGTGTCCACCTTTACCAGCAACACGTTTTTGTCTTCTATCATATCCCTCACAAAGTGATACTGAACATCAATGTTCTTTGTCTTTGAATGATATGCAGGGTTCTTTTCCAAGAAAATTGCACTTTGGCTGTCACAGTCTATCCTTATAGCTCCCTGTACTAACCCCATACTTGAACACAATCTCTGCAACCAAACTGCTTCCTTGCTTGCATGAGTGGCTGCCATGTATTCTGCCTCTGTAGTTGATAGTGCCACTACAAATTGTTTCTTACTCATCCAACTGACTGCACCTCCAAATAGGTTAAACACATACCCACTTGTAGATCTTCTCTGATCTAGATCTTCAGCCCAGTCTGCATCAACAAAGCCACGAATATCCAACACTCTGTCCAATCCTAGTCTTCCTTGATAGCACAAACCATAATCACTAGTGCCACGCAAATACCTGAAAACCCGCTTCACTACTGTCCAGTGCTCCTTCCCTGGTTTTGACATAAACCTGCTCAATACTCCCACTGCATGTGCAATGTCTGGTCTAGTATAGACCATTGCATACATCAAGCTACCGACTGCACTTGCATATGGAACATGGGACATGTCCTCTTCCTCTTCTTGTGTCTTGGGACACTGTTCAGCAAATAACCTCACACCTACAGGAATAGGAACCTTCATTGATTTACTATACTGCATATTAAGCCTCTGTAGTATTATTTTGATATACTTCCTCTGGCTTAACCAGAGCTTCCTCTTTTCCCAGTCTCTTTTAATTTCCATGCCCAAAATATAGTTTGCAGCACCAAGATCTTTCATGTTGAATTTGGAGGACAATTGGGTCTTCAAATCCTGGATAATTTCTTTGTCATTTCTAACCAGCAACATATCATCCACATACAAGACCAGATAAATAACACAGTCACCAATTAATTTAAAATACACACAGTGATCTACTTTGCTTTTGGTGAAGCCAAGTCCCTGTATAAATGTATCAAATTTTTGATACCACATCTTTGGTGATTGTTTTAACCCATACAGAGACTTCTTTAACTTGCATACCAGTTATTTCTTATCCTTCACCACAAAGCCTTCAGGTTGCTTCATGTAGATTTCCTCTTCCAGATCCTTGTGAAGAAATGTTGTCTTCGCATCCATCTGTTCTACCTCAAAATCAAAATCAGCAGTAACAGATAAAAGTAATCTAATAGAAGTTACCTTGGCAACAAGAGAAAAAATATCACCAAAATCAATTCCTAGCACCTGGGAATAACATTTTGCTACCATCCGAGCTTTGTATTTCTTCGCCTTTCCTTTTGCATTTGTCTTCTTCTTAAACACCCATTTGCTGCCAATGGGTTTCCTTCCATCCAGCAACTCCACCAAATCCCAAGCCTCATTTTTGTGCAAAGATGACATTTCATCAACCATGGCCTCTTTCCAAAGTTTACCATCCTCTGAATCTACTGCTTCCTTCACAATTCTGGGATCATCATCAGTAATAGATAAAGCAAAATTTGAATAGAAAGCAGATGGACTATACCTTTTTGGTTGCCTTCTTTTTCGAACTGATCTTCTCACACCCGGAGTTTGTGGCTCTTCATCTTCTAATTCCTCCTCTGTTGTAGAGTCTGATTCTTCCTCCTTTAGCTCAAACTCTATCTTCTCAGGTTCCTTTGGTTGGACTTCATGTTTAATAACATCTTTCACCTCTCTGAACACCACATCTTTGTTGTACACAACCTTCCTTGTTATTGGGTTCCAAAGCTTATAACCCTTTAAACCATCCTTATACCCAATAAAGATGCACTTTTCAGATTTACTATCAAACTTGGTTCATTTCTCCTTTGGAACATGTACATATGCATCACATCCAAATACCCTCAGATGTGAAAGAGAGGGTTTCTTACCAGTCCATACCTCTTGTGGAGTCTTATCCTCCAACGCTGAAGAAGGTGATCTGTTGACCAGGTAACATGCTGTCTCCATCGCCTCTGCCCATAATTCATGTCCTAACCTGACACCAATGAGCATGCTTCTTGCCCTCTCCATCAACATCTTGTTCATTCTTTCTGCAACTCCATTTTGCTGAGGTGTATATGGAGTAGTCTTCTGTCATGCTATAACACACTTCTTACAGAATTCTTCAAATTCCTTACTGCAAAACTCTCCACCGTTATCTGTCCTTAGCACCTTTATCTTCTTCTTTGTCTGGTTTTCCACCAGAGCCTTAAATTCTTTAAACTTGTCAAAGACTTCATATTGCTTCTTAAGGAAATATATCCATGTATTCCTTGAGAAGTCATCTATAAATGATACATAGTACACAGAATTACCTTGTGATGGAACCTTCACAGGTCCAAACACATCACTGTGCACAAGCTCTAATATCTGTTTCGCCCTCTTACCACCAGAGGGGAAACTCACCCGATTCTGATTCCCATATACACAATTTTCACAGAAATCAAAATCCAGAGAGCTATTACTCATACCTTCTACCATACCTTTACCATGAAGTATTCGAAGGCCCTTCTCTCCAATATGTCCAAGCCTTTGATGCCACTGCATGGTCTTCTCTCCAGAGACCACTAGATTTTCTGATCCACTTTCAGGAACCACAGAATTGTTGCACCCATCAACAACAGATCTACCTTGCAGCTTGTATAGAGTTCCAATCCGAACTCCCCACATCAATACCAGTGTTCCCCGAACCATCTTGTAGGTATCCTTCTCGAACACTGTTTTTACACCTGCATCATACAACTTGCTTACAGAAATCAGATTTCTTGCTAATGAAGGAATATGTAGAACACCCAGAAGTGTTCTAACCCTTCCACCTTGCAACTTCAACTTTACTTTTCCGCGACCAATGATTCTAGCCTTCCTGTCATCCCCCAAGAAGACATAACCACCATCATATTTCTCATACTCGCAGAACCACTCTCTATGGGGAGTGAAGTGAAAGGATGCACCTGAGTCAATCAACCATGCCTCATGATCTACATGTGTACTTGAAGAAGCCAAGTACACATCCCCACCTTCATCTGAGGTGGTTTTCGCCTCTGCAGAAGGAGCATCACCAGATCCCTTTCCTTTATCAGGAGCTTTAGATTTACAGTCCCTTTTGTAGTGCCCTTCCTTTCCGAATTTCCAACACACCACCTTTACAGGTTTTCCTGGAGATTTAGATCTCCCTCTAGATTTAGGTCTCCCACTCGATGACTTATTTTTGTTTTTGTTCTGGGACTGTCCTCGTACAGGCAAGGCATCACCATTTTGGCTCTCCATATTTTTCCGTCTCATCTCCTCTGTCAGCAAGGATGAGACTATTTCATCAAACTACAAGGCAGTTACATTGCTACCTATTGCAACCACCAGACTATCCCACGAATCTGGTAGAGAACACAACAAACTGATGCACTTATCTTCATCTGAAATTTTAATATCAACAGATAATAACTGACTTACCACAATATTAAATGCATTTAGATGCTCTGTCACCGAGTCTCCATATTTCATCCTCGGGTTATACAACTTTTTCCGTAGGAACAATTTATTCACCAGAGACTTAGATTGGTACAAATTCCCTAACTTGTCCCACAAATCCTTAGCTGTAGCTTCCCCTGATACATTCAACAATACTGAATCTGAGACACATAATCGTATTGTGCTCTTTGTCTTCCGATCCAACTTCTTCCATTCTTCATCGGACACTCCCGTTGGTTTAGTACCTGGATCTACTGCGATCCACTGATCTTTATCCACCAAGAGATCCTCCATCTTGAGTTTCCACAACTCAAAACTCTGACCATTAAATTTCTTAATCTCTATCTTTCCACTGCTCGCCATCTTCTTTCACCACTAGAATCGATCCCGCAGATCTCTCACTGAACAGGGTCTACCACAGGCCTGAGCAAAACCCCTCAGCAACAAAGGCGTCCCCTTGAAGCCAAAACTGCTTCGATACCAAATGTAGGTTTTAACCCCGTATAGAAATTACCTGCATACGAATTCTAAAACACAGAAGATAAACAATGCGAGAGCATAACACATAAAACACATATACACAAAGATTTCCCCTGGATCCAAAAACCGGGACTACTAGCTTGATTTTTCATTATGTTCCTTTCAATGTTACAATACATATTTATACATGCCGAAGCATCCATTACCATGGACCGAAAACCATCGCATCCAAAACCATGTGCAAAAATCATGCACAAAACCATAGGTGGGTCTGCCCAACCTAACATAGGGTCCAAAACCAAAATTTTCTGGGGCTACCTGCACCCCTCAAACCCACTATGACCCCCCACTACGCAATTGGCGCAACAAATTGGGGGCTCCGTCCCCCTTCTAACCCCCGATTAACTACATGGGCTAGTCGTGGAAAGAACATAACACAACCCAACACGAAAACCATTGATATTTTACAACATCACATTCTTTTACAAAAAGGAGGGGTTTTGACCCACCCCAAAGCCCATATACTGTGCGGTATATCTATTATGCGGTCCACTTGGCACTCTGCTTCTCCACTACGCGATCCAATTCACGCTCTGTTGCATTCTTTACTTCACACTCCGCTCCACAAAATGTGGAATCTTCACCAAAAACTAGGCTAAGCTGAGTTGTGCCCAAAAATCCCCCAACACTCACATGTGACTCGTCCTAAGTCACAGAGCTGCTTTGCCTTTGATTTTTGTTGTGATGTTGTTGTAGGCATGGTTGAACTGCTGCTGAGTCTCTGTTACCTACTTTTCCTCACTACGCACTTCCTCCAACAGTGCCTCTGTCACATGATCTGCATCCTTATGTACCAATGTTGTCTCCCTCTGTCGAAGCTCTTGAAGCTTGTCATCCACTGTCTCCGATAATTGGAGGGCATCATCCTGCTAGGGCTAAGTTATCTCTATCAAAATATGTTCTTCTTTCTTCAACTCCTCAATTCTCTTCTATAGGGCCTTCAATTCATTGATCTTCACGAGCTTCTGTGAGATTGGTAAGGTCTTTCTAAATGGTTGAATCTCCTTTAACTGTTGTTGCTTCTGTTGCATTTCTTCCTGCAGTTTTTGTGCATTTGGATCTTCCTGTAGAGAAGCCCAAATTTGCAAACTGCCATCCAAGATTTTTCCACAGTCTGCCATTGTTTTGGAGATGATGGCCATTATAGTCTTTAGGCCAGTATCCCTTTGATCTCTCACTTCCTGTGGCATATTCGGCTGCAACTTGATTTGTAGCTCACTAATCTACATTTTGTATTTGAATTGCACTGAAATTTTTTTCTCCTTATACCCTTTTACTGCAAATCCAAGCTTCATGACCTTGTCTTCTACTGGCTCTTCCTCTCGGACATCAAGTTCCGGAATATATTTGCATGTTGCTTCCACTAGCTCCTTGATCTTCTAGTGCTCCTATGTTATTTGATCATTTTCTTGGATTACTTGCTTGAGTTTCAACAAAAGCGCAACTCACTTTTTTTCTACTTGCATTAGGGGATTTTTGAGGTCTAAAATGGGCCTCCTAAGGAAATTATAAAATAATAGTGGAAATAATAAAATAAGATTTGATTACATCACCAAATTTTAGAGGGAAAAAAGGAAAAACTATTTTTTCAACACGTTTTTTCAACTTATCTCCCTATGGGTTTACTCAAATTTCAAGTGGAAATACTCATTGGATGCATAATTTGATTCCCCATCTAAGGAGTACCCATCTTGCATACTTTCGATGGATCCCACTACATGAAAATTGAGAAATACATGAAAAGCGTGATTGCAATCACGTTTTTTCATGTATTTCTCATTTTTCGTGTAGTAGGGTTCATCAAAAGTATGCAACATGGGTACTCCTTGGATGAGGAATTAAATTTTGCATCCAATCAATATTCCCACTCAAAATTTGAGTAAAACCTTAGGGAGATAAGTTTAAAATATGAGTTGAAAAAGTAGTTTTATTATTTTAGTATCTTTTAATCTTTTTACTTTTTTACTCCAAAAATGGTGAATCATCCCTCACAGTTGACATCATCATCTTGAATCCTATTGGTTCTTATAAAGTTTATTTTGGTTGTACATTTTTCTTAGGAGGCCCATTTTAAACCTCAAAATTCCCCTAATGAATATTTAGTTGTGAGTTGTGTTGTTCACGCAACTTCAGCTCTTCAATTATTTCCATGTGCAACTTGTGTAGTATTAGAAATGGTACCATTGCGATGTTCATATTGACATGCTTCCATTCCTTAGCCTATTGTTGTAGCTCGGTGGAGTCAAACTATAGGTCTCCTGCAGGTATCTTTGCTAACCTCACTACAAGCATAGGCTCTATCTTCCTTTCTACTCCAACCCTTTCCTCTATCTACGCTGGTTGTCTGACCGTCTACGCCAGTATCTTCAATTCTACAATCCCCTCTATGACAATCGTCAGAAGTGCATCGTAGAGATCTTATACTGTGTTCCAGGATTCAGTTGTCGCCTCCTGAATCCTATCTTTGATCTGCTCTAGGTCCCCATCAGTAAGGACCATGATATCCTTCGTTTTATCTGCCTTCTGCTTTTTCTTTTTCTTTGAGGCAACTTCACCCTCTGCCTTCCTTTTTTCTATGACAACGGGGTCTGTCTCTATCTTTTCTAATTCTATGTTCTTCTCTTCTAGAGGATCCTGGTGACCCTCATCATGTAGCTCTTCTTCTTCTGATTCATGCCCATCCTAATCCTTGTCCTTGTCTTTTCCACTCGCTTCGCCATGCTGCGAAGTGTCCTCCTCTTCTTCTATCGCACTGTCTCCTGCTTCTGCCTCCAACGCAATCATCCATTATGCAAGCCATTTCTGTACTAGTGCTAAAAAATCATCTTTTGTGACTAAGTATGGCAGGGCATGCCATTCCTTCTTTGTATCCCTGCGCGCCTGTATGTACACTCTATGAAAATATACCTTAAACTTTGCAACAACGCTATACTGCTCGTATAGGCTCGGTGATAGGTGAGGGTGTTGGTTCACTACCATATGCAAATCCATATGATACAATACAAAGAACATCTTGTTCTCCATTTCTTGTGACAGTTGGGTGGTAAACCATAGTGAGGCATATCGTGCGGCTTCACAGACATTTGATGCTACCGAGGGGAATTATGAATCCTCCGGCTCTCTCCATGCTAACATTGCAATAATCAAAAGTAACCATGCATAATGGAATGTGGTACCTTTCTCCTGGACTTCGTGGAAATCATCTAGAAATTCCTTGCACAGGTATTCAACCCAGTTGTACTGAACCCCATTGGCACACTGTGTGGCTAAGGAAACCACTGACGCAGGAACTTCATTTTCTTGACACTTTCTTGTGATCTTTCCAGCTAATATGTGCACTGCGAAGCAAACTTCCTGGTCACTGATTGAATTAATGTCATATCCCCTCTTTCCTTTTTCTAGCCCAAACTTCTTCTTCATATTGTCCGCTATAACACGGTCCTGATA
Organism: Pinus tabuliformis; assembly: GCA_031772625.1. Taxonomy (NCBI): domain Eukaryota; kingdom Viridiplantae; phylum Streptophyta; class Pinopsida; order Pinales; family Pinaceae; genus Pinus; species Pinus tabuliformis. The sequence continues at coordinate 853,416,275 of CM062817.1, read as the reverse complement.
TTTTCTGATGAACTCCTCTGCAGGGTTTCGCCCTTGGTATGGTAGTCTTGTGATCCTCCATATCAACATTGGGTCTATGGGGATATTATTTCCCATCCATAAGCATCCATCATGTACCAACACGAGCAACTGACACACACATGCTATGTTCCCCAGACTTCTGTTGAAGTGCGGCACATTTAACATATTCAATAATCCTGACTGTGCCAACCTATTTTCCCACAGCTGTGGTTGTAGCCTTGTCACTCTACTGTCTGGGTAGTGAACCTATTTCAAATATCGGTCTAGTGCAAACTTAGGGTACTTCTTCTTGTCATTAAAGTCATAATCTGCAAACTTTAGCTGCGGTATTTTCCAAGTAATTCCCTAGTAAATGGTACTTTCTCTGGAAGTAGGGGTGTGAAGGTGTCGAACTTTGCATCCTTCGAGTCTTTGAATGGTTTAGCATTCAGTTTCCTCGGTGGAATGTATGGTGGTAGAGGAAATGGAAATGATTCTCTACCTATTCCCATCTACACCTACTCCACTTCTTCTTCATTGTCGTTGGCTTGCTTAGGTTGTGGTTGAGGCTTGACAAGTTTCTTATCCTGTTTCTTTTTGGTTCTTTCTTCCTTGGTTGGTTTCTTCCTTGAAAATTTCGTTTTTGTGTTGATGCTACTACGGGCATCTCAGATCGTGCTTCAGACTTACCAATGGCTTCCATGATTCCAGATAAGCCTTTCTTGCGAAAATTATGCACAATTCTTCCCAATAACAATCAGATGACATACAACAACAAAAAAATTCTGTAATTTCTTTGCAATCTTAAGACTCAGATTCTCAATTCAGCGCAATGTTTGATCTGGGTGGGATCCTTCTTTTTATAATTATTTCGAGTCTCTAACCCCATCATTAGATTATATTTTGTTTAGATTGTGTTCATTAATTTCATGTCTATACCTAGATCTTGTCAACCTGTCCTCATAAATGAAATTTTTCATCTTATGTCACAACTCCTATGTACGTCGAAGCTCTCTGCAATGTAGTTTATAGTCCTGTGCCCACTTTCAACTGCCGGTGGCTATAAGAGCTTTCTCCTTTGTTCCATAGAATGAAGCTCTAGGGGCAAGGTTGTCCTTGTATATCTTAAACCTACTACCATTTAGTCTTCCCTAAATCAATTCTCCATTTAACTTTGCTAATTGAATTGCGCCTCCAGCAGTAACATGCTTGATAATGTAGAGGCCCAACCAATGCATCTTTAATTTCCCTAGAAATTTTACAAGCTTACTATCATATAGGAGAACAAGGTCTCCTACCTGAAACTTCTTTTGCTTAATATGTCTATCATGCCAAGCCTTTTCTCTTTCTTTTTGTACTTGTTGATGCAATCCTTCTATAAATATGTCTTCATCTAAAGTAATCAACTACAACATTTTTTCCGCCATTATGTTAGGGTCTTCCACATTTGTGGAAGCTACAATCCTTAATATAGGCACAATTTATTCCATGGGCATCACAACTTCTTTCCCATAAACTAATCTGAAGGGTGTCTGACCTGTCAACTTCTTGCATGTGGTCCTGTAAGCCCATAATACTACTGGAATTCAAAGGTCCCAATCATCTATGTTCACATTTCATACCTTAGTCAGTGCATTCTCCAAAATATTATTAAATTCCTCTAATGTTCCATTGGCCTGAGGGTGATAAAGAGTACTCTTCTGATGATAAACTTGGAATTCCTCAGTTAATACTTCAATGGTTTTATTCATAAAGTGGGAACCTTGGTAACTCATCAAAATATTTGGACATCCAAATTTTGGCAGTCTATATTCAAAAATAAACTTCGTATCAGTCTCTGTGGTGCAATCTTTACTAGTTGTGCTTCGACCCATCTTGTCAAGTAATCAGTTGTTGTGATTGTGTACCTCACACCAGTCCTCTTCCGAGGTGGATTGGTGGGTCCAACAAAATAAATAACCCACTTATCAAAAGCTTGCAATGTAAGTTGTGGTACCAATGGCATCTCATCTCTTCTTGAAGGTTTTCATGTTCTTTAACACACATCACATGCTTTGCAGTACTCATTTTCATCTTTGTGTAGTGTAGACCACCACAATTCTTATCTCAAAATATTATGCGCAATATCTTTCTTTGCATAATGTCCACCAGTTGCACCTTCATGAGCCTCTATTAGAATCATCTGTCTTTCATGTTCAGAGACATACATGTGCAGTATCTCATATGGTCCCATCTTATATAACTGTCCTGCTATTAATGAAAAATCAGTTGCCTTAACCACTAATTCTTTCTTCTGCTACGTATTATATTCTGAAGGAGCCATTCCTGTGTTCAAAAACTAAATGATATCTACAAAATGTTCATCTACAATTCAGATTTCAAATAATTATGCAGCAGGGATATTATCTTCTATGTTGGTTGGTTCTTCCCTTGTTTCCAACCTTGACAAATGGTCAGGTCCTGCATTCAGTCTTCCTGGTTTAACAATGATCTCAAAATCATATTCTTGAAATAATAGTAACCATATGCAAATATTTCCTCCTAAGACAGGCTTATTAACCAAATACTTTAGTGCAAAATGATCTGTAAACATTTTAAAATGTGATCCCAACAAATAATGTCTAAATTTCTGCAAAGCATATACCATATCCAATCCTTCTCTTTCTGTAGTTGTGTAATTCTTTTCTGCCTTGGACAACTTTCTACTTGCAAAGGCTATAGGATGATCAATTTCTCCTTCACCAGGTTGTGCTAGTACCACTCCCAAAGCTATACAAGAGGCATCCACGTGGACATGGAATTCCTTATTCCAATCAGGGAACACTAATATAGGTGCAACTACCATCTTTTCTTTCAATATGTCAAGGCTCTTTTGACATTCTTCATTCCACTAAAAAGTTACATCCTTATTTAACAACTTCTCCATAGGTGCAATGATTTGTGCATACCCTTTGATGAATTTCCTATAATACCCAGTATGTCCCAATGTAGTGTGAAGTTGTCTTACTGTCTTAGGTGGAGGAAAATTCACAATGATAGCAATCTTAGCAGGGTCCACCATTAATCCTTGCTTGCAAACAATATGTCCCAATAGTATACCAAAAGGTACACAAAATATGCACTTCTTTAAATTCAAGGAGATCTGATATTGTCTGCATGTGTCAAGCATAAGTCTTAAACTTCCAATATGTTTTCTTAACAACCCAAATATTTTCCAATCATCAAAGTATACCTCCAAAAACTTGTGGATATATTCTTTAAAATTTGCAACCACCACTCTAGAAAATATAGCAGGGGAATTCTTTAATCCAAAAGGCATTATTGTATATTGATATGAGCCCCATTCTGTAGAAAAGGTGATCTTATGCCGATCTTAGGTGCAATCCTAATCTGATGATAACCTAAAAATCCATATGTAAATGAATAAGCTTCTTGACCTCCTACATTATCTATCACTTCATTTGTGAAAGGGGTAGGGAAGGGATCATGTAAACATGCATCATTTAACTTTCTCAAATTAACACAAATATTGATTTCTCCTTAAGTCTTCTTTTCTTGCACCACCATAGGACTTACCCATTCTGATTCTTCTACTGGTTCAATAATTCCTGTTGTTATCATCTTATCCAGCTCTATCTTTAATTTCTCCTTATACTTTGGGTTCAATATGTAAGGTCTTTTCTTGACTGGCTTCACATCAGGTTTAAGGGGAATCTTCATAACTCCTAGATCTCCTACTATACCCTTCATTTCTGAAAAATTTGTGGGAAACAGTTCTTGATATTCATGAAGTAACTCTGTAACTTTACTAACTGTCTCTTCATCCCAATAATCTCCTATTGTTGCAAAATTTGGTTCCTTCTCTGATCCTATGTTCACCTTCTTGGTCTTCAGTGGCTTCATTATATCTGGTATCTCTAACTCAGGTCCATTTACTTCGCGGTATCCTTTTGATTCTGCTATGTCGATGTTGCGAGGATATTCTTCTTCTTCTGCAGTAAGGTTATAGCATTCTAGTGCATTTTCTATCTGCACAACCCAATCAGGTTGTTGCCATGTCAGTGGAGTTACATTCTCAAATATTTTCTTCTTAACTGTCTAAAGGGCCAAATCTATGTATGGACAATCATCTTCAAAGCTAAATGTTAATATGAAACCATCAACCATGTCTTTCCAGTTTACTATACCATGTCAAAGCTCTATTTCTAAGTACCAGTTCTTAGGGATTGTCTCTAATGTATGAATGAATCCATGTACCCATTCTTGTTGTGGAATCTCCTTCCATGTTGTAGTGCATAGCTGGATATGCTTCCTAGGGTTAGTTTCACCATCATATTTTATCTCTATTTTTGTATCTATCTGTCCAAACCTTATCCACATCAATATTCGACATTCTTTCCAGCCTTCTATATTCTTCTTGTGTTCACCCCACCATCTAGCAGGAGTAGCTTTTAGGGCTATATCCAAGGCTAACAATCTTTGACTTTTTAGAACCTGTTCCTCATATTCATCAAGAAAAATATTCACATCACCTAAGCCATCATAAGAAGGAATATTACATACCTCAGATGTCATGCAGTGAACTGATTTGGAAATTCTTGCATAACGCCTTGTAGATACTTCATGTAGCTTATTCTTCCAATTCTCCAATTCTTCTTCTGAGTCTGATGCATAAGAACTATCATGCTCCCAAGTCAACTTGCCTTCTGTAGTAGGGTTAACAAAATCATGTTCCTATGCTATCATTTGATAGATATTATCTATATCAGTTGCGCAATACTCTTCTTTGATTGGTTCTATATATCTTACTCCTTCTGATGGATCCAAGGGAATAATTACTCTCATATCGATTTCTTCAAATATCATCTACCTATTCTTTAGATTAATTATGTTCATATTATCAAATTCCCAGTCAAATCCAAGAAATGCAGGATAAGGGTTTCTATCATCAATGATATTGATTACTTCAAAGTCAACAGTAGTTCGAACTCCTTTAATACTCACTGCTACACCTGGTAGTCTTCCTAAGGGGGAGATATTTTTCTAATTTCCATCCTTAACTGAATAGGCGACCATTGTAGCTTCGGCTTACCCATTAATTTCCATGTCTTCCTTTTCAAACATTATCATTAGATTCCAGATCTAGAATAACTTAATCCATCTCATATTATCCTATCTACGCACTTAATGTCATTTCTCTTCCAGTTCTCTTCTGTCGATGAAAATTATTCACTGTGCACATCTCACTTCGTGGTGTTTCTTTTGATGCATAAGAATATATCAACTGCTGAAGCCCTTCTACAACCTTTTGATCTCTTAATAATTTCATACAAGTTTGCAGAAAAGACTTTAAAGTACCTCCTTGATTTGTTGACTCTTGGTCCTATGTCAGAGCTCGATCCTGTGTTGAGGCTCGGTTCTGCATCGAAACTTGATTTTGTGTCGAAGCTAATGATACGTCATAACTAGTTTTTTGATTTGGCTGCACACTGGAGGTCGAATCTCTAGCATCCATAAAGCTTCGATTTGGTTCCATAAACACTTCTTTTTCCTTCTGAATATATAAAAAAATATCTTTCTCAACAATTTTTCTAACCGATGCAGTTTCAAATTCTTTCTTTCCATTTGCTTTATCACTACTTCTAGTAACAATACTAATTCACAGTTCGTCATTCCTTCTTTCAGCGGTCATCATTTGAATATTTTGTGTTGGCTGTTGATTCTTTTTTTCTTTCATTTTTTCCATATATACAGGGCATTCTTCAATTACATGGTCAAAATAATTATAGTACTTACATGTTGTAGGAGGGTTCTGATAATCTCTCGCAAAATGACCTGCCTGGCCACAATTATAGCAAATAATCTGTCCATGTCCTCAACCAGCTCCAGCACCTCGATCTCTTCCTTGGTAGCCTCCTCGACCACCGTGTTTTCCATTGCCTTCATGTCCATGTTCTTCTTCTTGCATTCTATAAGTGTCAGCACTACGCTCCATCATTAGTTCATACACTCGACAATTGTTCTCATCATGTCCTACTGATTTACATAATTTGCAATATAAGTTCCTTGGAGTCTGCACATATTTCTGTAACAAGTAACAATATTCTAAGCGATGTTGGCCTCTAGTCTTGCATATCTCGCACCATAGGATGGATCCTGCATTTAAGGGATTCGATGCCCCACTATCCATTTAATCCCTAAAGATAGGACATTGTTCTTTAGAATGGCCCTCCGATCTGCACTTTATACACCATACTTCTTCTCTGAATTCTTTTATTTTCTTGATATCTTGTATCTACAGGGTTAGGTTTGTCACTTGACTCTGAATCTGTTGCATACCTACATTACTATCTTTTATACGTGAAACTTCCAACTTCATCGCAAGCTGCAGAGCTTTGGCTTGACTTGTTATCTTTTGTTGCATCAATGGTAGTATGATATGTGGTAACAACGCAACTATAAACCATTCTTGATGTTGTTGCGGAGATATTTTGAAGCTCACTTGATCTAACAATTCCTTAAATCTCTGATCAAATTCCCAAATAAACTCAGTAGGTTTCTATTTAATTTCTTTTAACTCAGTGATGCACTGCGACTCAGACTTCAGCTTCTTAAATTCTCTTATCAATGTTTCTTTAATATCTGCAAATGTTCTAATCTAATTATTGGAATACTTCATATACCATTTCAAATCTCTATCTCGCAATGTCGTAATGAGCTACGCTTTCTTTATATTTTCATCATTGATCTCTTCGCGGTTCATATAGCGTCACATAAAATCCAAAACTACTCTAGATCCTCCAATCTAGTTCCTTTGAAGACATGCAACTTAATATCATCAGTCGTATTTCTTCTTGGAGGGGAGGAGGAGGGGGAGGGGGATGGGGGGTAGGAGGAGTAGGGGGAGAAGGGGGAGGGGGAGGGGGAGGGGGAGAGCCAAAAACACCCTGGTTATTACTAGATTCTGGCTTCTATGAGCTCTCAGGCTTGGAAGGTGAATATTGCGGAGTTACCTGAGGGTTATCAGGGTGGCTATCTTCTCTTTCACTTTCAGACTCACTCAAAAGAGGACTATACTCAGTCTCTACAAAGGTCTTCAGATCTTGTCCATGAGCTCTCTTTTTGGTATCTATTCTATATATTTTTCCACTTTGCATTGTTCCAACCTCTTGCTCAGATTTATTTTCTTTTCTTCCAAACATAAGTAAACTAGTAATCTGGCTGCATCCGTAAAACTCCTTTTTCACATAGAAATATCTTAATCGAGAGTTTCAAATATTTCAAATACTTACCTCGCAGTCTTTTGGAGAATCGTCGTTCCACTTCAACAACCCTAAGATGATATCAATCCAGAGATCAATAACCCTTGAAATCCTATTGTCAGTGTTCTTGAGTCACTGTATCAATTCAGGAGTCCAAGTCGTAGGTTCTCCACCCTTAAAACAAGTCTTTCTTTCAGTCATACTTGATATCCATTCGTACAGTTCAACAGGAAATTATGCGAAGAAAATTTTGTATTGATATGTCAAAATATACATCTTTAACCAAGCTTCAGACTTTAGCCGAGGGTTTCTGTTCTCTTGATCTGCAAATTCTTGCTCCTTTGATTCTAGCCAATCTTGAATCTCATTTTTTGATGGATGCCACATAAACATATCCCTCAAACAGATCTTGGTCCTAGCAATAGAACCATTTTTTGGTTATGATTGGGCTGACCCAGGTTCGACCTATATTGCACACCAACAAAACCCTTAATCACTGGCCCTTTTGGCAACAACCTGCAAGCAAATCGTAGTCTCACTCGAAGTGACCATGGGAGGATGTAGAACCAGGTTTTTGCAGCCTTGAGGGATGATGCAATGTGGTATTTTTATGTTACTTTATCTTTAATATACATATATTGCCTCGCCACATTCATTTAATCACATAAATATATCATATAAACCCATAATCATCATTGTGATGTAATGAAATGCAACTGTAATAAATTGTTGCGGTACAACATAAAATAAGCCAAGATACACATGAAGACATAGATTTTACCGTGGTTCATCCCAATGTAGGACTATGCCCATAAGAACTGTTTCTTATAATTCTTGTATAAAAAAACAGTTCTTGTCCGGCGCACTTAGTTACAGGTTGTCTGCGCACTCAGCTGCAGACTTGGGCCTTTGCGCACTCAGCTATAGAGCCTTTCCTTCGCCACAAGCTACAGATCACAATAATTCAACCATAAACATAGATCTGGACCATAAATATGATTCTTCCTCTTATTATTAATCCCTATATATAGTATTACATCAAAGGATATCATCAAAATACCATGGTCCACATACCATGAACTCCCCTAATACAAGCTACTATGGTCCGAAAACCATTGATCTTTTACAAAATTACATTCTTTTACAAAAAGGAGGGGCTTCGGCCCACCTCGAAGCCCATATACCGAGTGTATATCTACTACACGGTCCACTTCGTGCTCCAATGCATTCTTTACTTTGCATTCCACTCTACAAAATACGGAGTCTTCACCAAAAACTAGGCCAAGTTGGGTTGCGTATAGACAATAGAGTGTGAGGTATCCATCCTTCCCATTTCACTATCAGCTCAAGGGTTCTAATATATCTACTAAAGAGAATATATAGGGAAATAATGGATAAGTATTTTTCCCTTCACTCCAATCATTTAATTTGTTTCATTAGCTTGGATTCATGGTTAATCCTACCCCTTTCCTACCTCTAGATTCATGGGTGGAGTCATTGAATTTGATAGGACCATAATGAACACCTAGAATCACTAGTCTGATAATTCTTCTATCTTTGGGATCATGGGATGGAATTTAAGTCAAATCAAAATATTGGGATATGATATGCTCTACTACACATAAAATATTTAAGAACCAAACCCTATAAACTAAGTTTCAAGCTAACCATTGAATAAAAGTAAATGGAGATAGAGAAGGTGTTGGTTATAAGGAAGTTAAGAACCTAATATTTTTAGAGTTATTACTTTGCAAGAGCCAACGACTACATCATATTATTCAACTTCTACTAATTTACAATAACAATGATTATTCTATTTGATGATCCATACATTGTTGATATGCCACAACTTGAATTTGCATCTACTTGTAGTTCTTCTTCTATTAATTCGTAGGAATCACAATCCTACACTTTTTCACTAGTTAAACAAAACTCTTCACCATCCATATCTCAATGATACGAAAATGTTAATCATAATGAAATGAAATGTTCTCTCTCCATATATGTTTTGAAATTCTTATTTCCACGTTGATTGGTGTGATATCAACTATTTTTACAAAAAAATATTTAAAAATTGTAATTGGTGCAATGTTGGATCAATACCTACTATGAGGACTTATTGTGCTTGGATTAATGATTTCTCATGATGACATTTGAGAACTCCTTTGAGGGTATCATATCAACTTATTTCATCTATCATACAATTGTAGATGCCTCAACCCCCACTTAAATTGATTTAGAATAACAATAATCTCTTATTAATAGCGCCTGTGATGGAAACATTATTATTTTTCTTCTTTTAAGCACCTAAGATGATGAAATATGCATTACGATGGATAGAAATCTTGTTTCATGTGGAAATTGAATCACTTGGTGATTCTTTTTACCCTCTTACTCAAAAAGAGAATGTAAAAGAATTTTGGTTTGAGAGATTAAATCATTTATGTTGATCTTCAATTCTAACATTAATAAAATAAATTATATGGTTTTTAGAGCTTCAACGTGCTCTTTGATATAATCTATTTGAAAATTTTCCAATCATGAACAATGTTTTCCTTTTTGCAACAACTAATTATGTAACAATTTTGATATATTGATATGCATGATTGAAAACATTAGTGAAGGGAAAATAGGTTCATGATTTTTACTTTCGTTTCATTATTATTTTCAAAATATAAATGGATTATTTGTTTATATGGAGTAGAATTTGTCTTTCCTTCTTCACATATCTTTCCTTAGATAATATCTTCAATAAAGGTGAATCTCCATAGTTAGTTCAATCAAGAAATAAGTGGCAACATGTCACTAGATTGACTAAAGAGACATGCCTCTTATATTTTCTTTTTAAACATCTCTCAACACTTTTAAGAATGAACCAGACGATTCCTTATTACACACAATTTTAAAAGGAGATATGATGGAAATAGAAAAAGAGAATTCAAGTATAGGGCATCATTTAGTAAGAAATGTTCAAAACAAATTTTTGTATAGCGGTCCTATTAAAAGTATGCAAGTGGGTACTTGTTGGAGAAAACATTTGATTATGCATCCAATGAGTGCATGCATTTGAAATTTAAGTAAACCCATAAGGACATATGTTAAAAAAATATTTGTATTATTACATAGAAAATATTAGTTAGTGATAGGTTCTTTCAACCCATAATTATACTTGTTTACTAAATGCATCGTGTACCCATCATAATAATTAAGCCCATGATGTTTCTTTTATTACTCATTACTCTAAAATGGGCCTCTCAAGGAAAATAACAAAATAATAGTTAAATTAACAAAATAAGAGTTACGAATTTTGAAAGAGAAAGAAGGAAAACTATTATTTTATTGCATTTCAACATATCTTGTTATAGGTTTACTCAAATTTCAAGTATAGGCACTCATTGGATGTAGAATAAAAAATTGCATCCAATGAGTACCCACTTAATAGACCCATTGTGGTCTATTAAGCATATGAAGAGTGGGAGTTTGGATGTAGAATTTGATTATGTGTCCAACATGTGCCTAACTTGAAATTTGAGTAATTATATAAGGAGGAAAATTGAAATTATGGTTTTAAAAATAGTTTTCTTTCTTCATATATGGAAATCCATCTCCTGTTTTAGTAGTTTGACTTTTATTTTGTTATTTTCCTTAGGAGGCCCATTTTAGACCTCCAAAATTCTCTAATGAGTAATAAGAGAAACACCATTGGATTAACTATTCTAAAGGTTACTTGATACATTTCTGAGACACGTACAATTAATGGTTGAAAGATGATATTAATTACAAAGAGAAACGATATAAATCTTTGAGGAATATCATTCTACTACAAAATCTCACCATGGATGAAGAAGAGGGAATCCTTAGACACATTGAGTCTACAACTATTATGAATAATGGATAAAAAATAAACCTACCATACATATTGCAATAACATATCGACAAATCGTGATTCTTATATATGTGAGGCTTATCAAGAATATTGGATTTCTCCTTATAAATTAGGGAGTATCAATAGGGTGGTGGTATTCTATGACTCATCAAATGATAGGAGAAAATCTCAGTAAAGCGAGGTATCAAGCTTTCTATAACAAAGTACATGTATGCTAGGTGATTTTTCTAGATTCAAACAATTCCAATTGACTTGCACCAAATTGTATATCTTATAATGGAATCTACAACATATGAAGAGGTATAAATGTTTGATAATGAAATATACAAATTGGTAGAAACTCATATGGTAGTGTTGTACTATTCAACAACCCCCCCATTTATTATATAAATAGTTAGTATTGTATTAATAAATGGGGACCCTTTAAAAATAAATTCAAAAAACTTAGCAAATAAAAGCTTGCCTTTTGAAACCTTTCGGAATAAAACCTTAGACAAACTTAAGATATTAAGCCAAGTCACTTTATGACTAGGCATTCTCGCTTTATCGTGAATCGCGTAATCAAAAGTAACAAAGGTTAGTCATGAATCAGAATCTGCGAGATGCGATAAAAGACCCCCCTTAAAAGACCGAAGGTAACATTGAACTTTTTATAAAACTTAAGGCTTAAGATATTCCTTATAAAATAAAGTATTTATCGCAATCACATCGCGACTTTTACAAGGTCACAAACATGCAAAACCATAAGAAATTGCGAATTGTGATGTGGTCCGGACCCGATGGAATAATAAAACTGTTATAAACTTGAATCAGGTCCAACATATCGTGAATATCTATTTTAGATGGAATAATCCTCCACATAAAGGAAACATGCTCGAAAAAGTAAAAGGTATGCCACTCATCGCAAATCGCAAAATACCAAAGCAACTTTAAATTGGTCTATCCACGATCATCGATATTGCGATATTACGGATATTGCGATATTGCGATTTGTGATATTGCGATATTATGATTCATCGCAATCACATGATTGGAATCGCACATAACATACACCAATTTGAAATATCATTTAGAAACTTGTGATGCGATGTTTTGATGAGTCATAAAGGAAAGCACATGTAGGCCTTAATGAGTAATTAATAAATTTTAATTGCATTTACTCTTTTAATGGCTCAAGAATATTTATATATTTTTACCCGTATTCGAAATAAAAGCTTCATCCTTACGTTATTTCATAATTTATTGTGTTATTGTGTTTCTGCTTTCATTGTCGCTCTGTGTTTTATCCTGTTTTCTCCATTGCCCGAATTTCAGGAAATTTCTGAAGGAAACAACACTCAGAAGAATGGTTAAGAAAGGAAAGAAGACTACAGAGGCTACTGCATCTAAGGATTCAAACATGCTTCCACTCTTCTCTGATACCACATTAAATAAGGATGGTAGGACTACAACATGGGAGGCAATGTATAATTTACTGGAGGAAGAAAACCCAAAGGCCCTGGAAACTAAAGCAACAGCAGACGCTGAGGACTCATTCGAGGCTTCTTATTTTGAAGCAACATGTTCTTTCCTGCACAGAATAGCTGCAAGGCCCAAAATATTTCCATACATTAACATGGTCAATGGATCACTGATAATGTGGATATTTCAGATAGAACATTTAGGAATTCCAGGCATGAAGTCATGGGGTCATTTAAACCAAATAATTTACGTCGAATGTACCATCTGCCAAAGCCACAGAAGCTCTATGATAAAGCCTTTATTGAGCATTTTTCCAAAGAAAATGAAGACCCAATGGACATCATGCAGAATTGGAGGTCTGGCTCCAACAAGTTCAGGCGAGAGAAAACTAGTATGTACCCAATTGCACCTCTGTCAGCCCCGCATAATTTTACAACTGCAATGTTGTGTAGGTTATTTGGAAAGGCTAACACTACCAAGTTTTCTATTGAATGGGTTCCATTGATTGATGTGGTTGTTAATGCTATAATTATGAACTGGAGCAATATTTTTTCAGACAATTTGGCTATGGCCATTAGAGAATACAGACACAATAGAATTATCTCCTCTCGGGTTATCCCTCCCTTTTACATGAGTGCTTATGTCATGGATGCTATATGTTTTTGTTCACATTTTCCAAACATGGGCTGGAAATGGACTCTACAGGACCCTACTCCCATCCATGTTTATCATAAAGTTTTGTGGGAATCACAGTTTAGCTCCCATTTTTATAAAATTTGTCATGGCATTATGTTGCCAATTTACCAAACCATTTTTTATAAAAAATCCCCCAAGCTATCAGAGGAAGCTAAAACGGACATCTTGCCAGTGGCAAGATGGTTTGGCGAGGAATTATTTACTTATATAAGAGTTTTTGGGAGTATTACAACTTCGCATGTTCTTCCATTTTATGTTCCAGATAAATTATTGGCAAGAGAGATTGCCTACCAAACAGTGGGGGATGGTATTACCAAAACCTTTAAATAATAGAAGAAATCCATCTGGCCGACCTTCCCAGTGCAATGTGGTGCTTTTGAGTTACATGATTATGGGCACACGACGAAAAGATACAGAACTTCACATCCCTGAAACTAGCTACTGTGCCAAGCAGACAATATGACCCTAACAAGGTCACTTGAAACTTCACTACTATAGCCAAAATCAGACAATTTATTCATGAGAACGATGAGTTTGATGATATCTTTGAGGCAGCTGAGACATTTTCATAGGTCTTACATTTATCATCAATAAAACTGAGCCCAACGAACCTCAACCACTTCCACATCTACATGAATAAAAGACTAACAAAGGTCCCTTTGGACCTATTGCAGATTGAAGAAATAAGAGAACCTACTCCCAACGTAAGCCTGGAGGAAAGTTCCAAGCATAATTCTGATGAGGAATCTCAAGAGAATTCAGTTCAAGGTTCAGAAGACTCTGAACACCAATCTCAGAATAAGGAAGAAATCCCTAAGAAAGATCCTGGGAAGGACACAGAGGAAAGTGTTGAAGAAACGACCAAAAAGGCCTTGGCTGAGGAACACATGGAGACTGACTCCACACAGGTTCAAACAGAAAAGATCAAAGTCATTGATTTGGATAAAGAATGGGAGAAATTTAATAAAAAGCTCCAAGTGCAACAAATAGAGACAAGTCTTGAAGGAACTTCTAGATTTCAGACTCCACAACACACTCAACAGGTTATAAACCCATAAACAACAATACAAGGAGTTACAACTACTCAAGATATTGAAATTATCTCGACCTACCCAACTTCAGAAATTGTTTTAAAGATTGAGGAAATACCCCTACTGGACATATTCTACAACCCAACACATAAGGTTGTAGTAAAGAGGCAAATGAAGAAAATAAAATTAGATGCATTGGCAGCATTAACTCTTGGAAGTGAATCAATGGAGGTAATTTGGAAAGACACCCCATCGATCCATTAGAAAATCTTACAAATCTATCACAATTTGCAGGTGCCTATGCAACTACAACAATTGATAAGGCAGCAAAAGTTCGGCTTTTTCTTAAAGAAAAAGAAGAAAGAGTTCAGTTGTTAGAACAACAACTTGAACAAGAGAGACAAAGAACCAACAGGAAAGAAAAGATGCAAATGGTACAACTTCAGAAAGAATTTGAACAAATGACATTACAACATCAGACAAACATTGAAGAAAAGGATTTACAAATTTATCAAATGCGGGCTATAATGGATAAATTCAAAGACAACCCTCAAACAGAGGAATTCATTAAAGAGGCACTTGAACTAAACTCTTTGTTGTCACAGCAATAAGAAGTATTTTGCCAGAAAATATCATTGGTCAATCCATATTGTGAAACAAGTGATACATTAACCAATCAAGTGGTTGATAAGAGATTAGAATATGAAAAGATCAATAAAATAATTTGAGATTTTATTTCTTGGCAGGAATCTGAAGAAGTTAGAAAAGCTAATCTGGCAAAGATCGAGGAGTCCCAGAAGGATATTTTATTCATAGATTGGGACATACAGTTGAAGCAAGAAGAAAGGGAAGCAACAAGAGCAGCTAGTACATCAAACAATATAATTGAGGCTATGAACGAAAACCTTCATACTACCAATCTCATCAAAGAATGCAGGACGTAAGCTCTCCCAGATATGAAACGGTTAGAAAAACAGTGGAAACAGACAACCGAAATACAAGTTAAGGCAATCAAACAACTATCTAAGCTTGACTGGGAAACCTATTAGCAGTTTCTGGTGAAACCACACATTTAATGGATGACTTTGCATTGTCTAATGAATTATACTCAAAAGATGGTGCCACCACTCACTGATGTTGTATTTACAAGACAATTAAGATCTATAATTGGCCAGCCACCCTAGGTGAAGCCAATGATAGATATCTGTGAACTCAAGGACCAAATGGCTAATTAGAACCATTCAATTTGAAGAAGCTTGCCATCATTTTTATTTTCTATTTTAGTTTTTTACTTTACTTATTCTGAGGAAGGTTGTTTGAAACCTCCTTAGCTTTTTATGTAATAATCTATTTTTGACACATAATTTGTATTATTTAAACCCCTCTCATGCATTTAGAGAAGGGTCCATAATTTTATCAAAAACACTTTGCAAAGGCTTGCACTTCTATACTTTTGTGACTGTCTTGATGAGATAATTGGAACAAGATCTTGATTTTCTTAGAGATTGAAGCATACTCTACTGAATTTTCACTTTTGTACTCTTAGAGTATATTTAGTTGAAAGAAAGCAGATCAATATTGTTGATTTCATGAGTAGAACCTCTCATATCTGGTACTTCTATCTTTATGGTTGTGTTTTGTTTATGAATTAGCAGTAATCTTTCTTATATTGTGTTATGTATGAAATTTGAGCTACAATTTGACATTATTGCACTTTTGTAAAATGTTTTAGCTGTAATTCCTTATTGAGTATATGAGCAATTGATATATGCGATATAGTTTCCACAATTATTTTGTCTAACTATTTAGTCAAAATAATTATCATTAACGAATTCATCTCTTATAGCAATTGAATGATCTTTATTACCCGTTTCTCTAATATATCTTTGTAGAACGCATGATTTAAGTTATTCCCGAGTATATATTAAGATAAATGTTAGAATACATAGCTTCATGTGTTTGTTGTTTAAATTAAATCTTTTTTAGTTAATTAATTTCTCGTTGTACCTTATATCAAACCAACATCATCATCATATCAATTCTTGCTGGGAAACTGGTCCCATTATCCCCAGTCAGAGCCACCATACCAAACAGAAAAGGAGTTGCTTCCAAGGTCTGGATCGGGTGGTTATCTGTTAGGTCCTTATACTACTAGTGTAACCCCTTATTGTTATTAGTACAACCCCGTTATTATATTGTTGTGCCCATGTAGTCCCCATATTGTTATTATTGTGCCCCATAGAAGCCCACTATTGTTATTATTATGCCCTTACATTATTATTGTTATGTCGGCTATAATTATATTATGACCCCTTAGACTCCTATATATAGAACGGAGGTCTTGTCATTTGTATCATCCAAGAATTGCTCATTTATGTAATGTAAAGGAGGTTTCCCCCTCGAAGAAGCTTATTTTTAAGGCATTTATCTATCTTTTCTATCCTTTTGTGAGCTGGTTTCATAACATTTGGTATCAGAGCTTTGGATTCTAGGGTTTCACTGCTCCAAACAGGTCATCGTGGCATTTTTACTATAACGTTTTTTCTGTGATGTTTCAGAAGCTAAAAAATAAAACCCACTTGAGACGAAATCTCGCTGAACCTCGGGTTTGAATTTCAGATCTTGTCTCGCTATATTTTAGGATATATGATCTGAGGAAATTAGGGTTTTGCAAGCTCCAGAATTTCATCTAAAATAGGTTATCATGGAATTTTCGCTATAACTTTTTCGCTACAAAGTTTCAGAACCTAAAAAAAAATTTATTTGAGAAGAAATCGGTTTGCACCTCGGGTTTGAATTTCAAATCTTTTCTCGCTATATTTTCGGATATATGATCTGAGGAATTTAGGGTTTTTGCATACTCTCGAATTACATCCTAAACAGGTGACCTTGGGAAAATCATCATAACTTTCTCTCTGAGCATCAAATTGGTATTTCGTAAGAAGTTACAGAAAAAGGACGTACTGTATTTTGTTTGGGTATAATTTTCAGAACCTAAGGTTGAAACAGTGACACGTGGAATGTCGTACAAGTTCACTCTACTGAACTAGTCCATAATTAGGCAATCACGGGAGATTGGGAATAAATCTTTCTTCAGGAATCCAATTGCGATCAGACTTGCAGAGTTAGAAATAAGACTCAGAGGGCTATTACATACCTAAATTTCAGAACTTAAAGATCTGAAAGTACAGAGTTACAATCATTTCAAGATTGAGCTCCTAATATCAAGAAAAAGCGAGATGAGGAAGTTTGATGGCAAGGATCCGGTAAATTGGATACTATAGATGGAGAAATATTTTGATCTACATGGTGTACCACTATTACAAAAGGTATGTATTGCATCTAATTATTTAGAACCGAATCAATTTTTATGGTATAAAGGGATTTTTTCTTGTAAACCACTTGTCACGTGGTCAATTTTCAGGGAGGAAATGATAGCACATTATGAGGATACAAATAGAAACACCTTCTTTAGCCAATTGATAAATCTCAAAAAAAAGGGTTCAATGGCAGAGCACATTGAGTACTTCCAAAATTTGAATATAAGGGGTAAATGATATTCCAGAGAAGAAAATGGTTGATGTCTTCATAGGGAATTTAAAGGATAACATTCAACACGAGGTTCGTCTTTGGGAACCTGATTCATTGGAGAAGGCATTTAGGTTGGCAAGAAAAATTGAAAGCGAAATTATGGAAACAAGGAATCTCACCACTCATGACTATAATTATGGAAGTGTTTTTTCTCCTAGCCTTCCACCACCTACAAGGTTTACACCACAACAATTGGAAGAAAAAAGAGAAAAGGGCTTTGTTACAATTGTGATAGCAAATACACTAAAGGTCATAAGTGTGCTGAGAAGAAATTATTTTACATAGATTATGAAGAGGAGCAAGAAAAGGATTAAGAAACATCAAAAGAAGAGGATATACACCAGGAACACACCCTAGAGAAAGAAGAAATGAATCCGACCATATCTTGTAAAGCATTGGAAAGGATTACCACTCCTCAAACTCTCAAGATAGAAGGACATGTCAAGAAGAAAAAGGTTCAAGAAGTGAAATATCACATCAAGAAAGAAGAAATGAATCCGACCATATCTTGTAATGCATTGGACGGAATTACCACTCCTCAAACTATCAATATAGAAGGACATATCAAGAAGAAAAATGTTCAAGAAGTGAAAGATCACATCGAGCATTAAGAAATGAATCCGACCATATCTTGTAATGCATTGGAAGAAATTACCACTCCTCAAACTATCAAGATAGAAGGACATATCAAGAAGAAAAAGGTAATAGTGTTGATTGATTGGGGCAATACCCATAATTTTATTCATTGTAAGATAGCCAATGAATTGAATTTCTTCCTATATCCGGCACCAGAGTGTCAAGTGATGGTTGCAAGTGGAGGAACCATAAATTGCTCTAGAAAGTACCATACTATCAAGCTATCCATGGGAGAATATGTATTGAATAGCCCAATGCTTTCCATTCCAATGGGTGGTGCTAATGTTTTACTAGGAGTCCAATGGCTACAATCTTTGGGTATGATAGCTTTTAATTTTCAAGAACTTTTCTTGAAAATTTTTTGGGAAGGAAAGGAAGTTGAATTTAGGGGTATTGAAGGGAAACCAGGAAAGATAATCAACTCTAATAGCATGACAAAGCTTCTAAATAAATAACAACGGGGCGTAATTTCATAACTATGTTCATTAGAGGATCCCACATAGAAATCATGTATTTCTCCAGATCTCCAAAAAGTTTTGGACAATCATTCCAAGGTATTTGAGACTCCCAAAGGCCTCCTACCTATTCGTGATCATGGTCATGCTATTCATTTGATTCTAGGAAGTGTTCCTCCAAACATCAAGCCTTACAGATATCCATATGCCCAAAGGAGTGGGAACTAATTCAAAAGTTGCAGAAGATCCCAATTCAAACAGTAGTGTGAGAACTTGACAAGGAAGGAAAAATCATATTGGAACCTGAAGCAGTCACAGAACCGAGAAATCGACAGCTACGAAATAGATCAATTTCAGAGTATCTCATCAAGTGGAATAACTTACCCACTGAAGATTCCACATGGAAGGACAAGAATTTATACAGAAGCATCAAGAACTACTCAAGCGTTGAGGACAACACTTTTTGAAGGAGAGAGGCATGTTAGGTCCCTATACTACTAGTGTAACCCCTTATTGTTATTAGTACAACCCCCTTATTATATTTTTGTGCCCATGTAGTCCCCATATTGTTATTATTGTGCCCCATAGAAGCCCACTATTGTTATTATTGTGCCCTTACATTATTATTGTTATTTCGCCTCTGATTATATTATGACCCCTTAGACTCCTATATATAGAAAGGAGGTCTTGTCATTTCTATCATCCAAGAATTGCTCATTTATGTAATGTAAAGGAGGTTGCACCCTCGAAGAAGCTTATTTCTAAGGTGTTTGTCTATCTTTTCTATCTTTTTGTGAGTTGGTTTCATAACATTATCCCCCATGTTGTTGCAACGGAATTTTGAGGCTTCAACAAGTAGGCACTTACATATTTAATTATCATCACCAACAACATTAGGAAGAGTTATTTTCTTGTGACTCCATTAACTTGTAGTCATAGTGGTTGACATAGTGGGTGACATTATGCTACATAGGGTAAGATCCTATTTAAAAGTATTTAAATAATATATTTGTAAGTGGCATACACATGGTAAGACAACATTTAAATATTTTTAAGTAATATATTTGTAAGTGGCATACAAAAGGTAGACACATTGAACAATTAGATGTCAAGGGACCCTACCGGAAATGGCTTGCTTGAATGGTTGGGAGGTAGGTTACTATCAAACTCTACCCACTCAAGTTGAAATTCCCAATAGGACTTTGGCTCATTGTTATATTTCTAGAAAGGTAGACTCCCCCATGATTTGGACCGCCTTGTAGGTGCATCTTTAGATGTCTTGACCCTTGCTAAGCCATATGTTTCTTGCTAGGGAATTTCCTACCCACAATTGGCACTAGCCTAATGGTTATAGTGGTAGCATATTGGATTTGAATTTGGGCCTCACCTATGTAATCCTACTTAGTTACAAATTATTATATATTAAAAAAAGAAAATTCAAAGGACCCCACTTTGTAGCTCCAATGGTAATAATGACTTAATAAAATGTAGAAATAGTGGTTTTGGATAGTGCTTCAAGATCCTTTGAACTAAATCTTTGTTATCTATATTATATGATTTTCACTCTCATTAGAGGCATCTTGAAATGCAAGAGCTTAGAGAGTTTTCTATGTAATTTTTCTTTCACAATATCTAAATCCACATTAGAGGAAATTTTAGCCTAAAAGTTCCAATGAAATTTTCACGTAATTTCCATGTCATAATATGTAAACTAATCAAAATCCTTTAAATTTAAAAAGAGGTACATGTAAATATTTTGGAGTGAAAATAAGAAAATTTGTTTTTTTAATTGTATTTTTTGCTTATCTCCTTATAGGTTTACTCAAATTTCAAGTGTAGACCCTCGTTGGATGTGGAATTAAATTCCTTTTCCAACGAGTACCCATTATGCATACTTTAGAGAAGACCCACATTGATAAAAATTACAGATACATTAAAAAAGCGTGTATGTTTTTTTAATGTATCTGCAATTTTTATCAATGTGGGTCTTCTCAATAGAAGGCAATGTCTACACTTGAAATTTGAGTAAACATATAAAGAGATAAGCCAAAAATACAATTAAAAAAAAATAGTTTTCTTCTTTTACCTCCAAAATTCATAACTCTTATTTTATTATTATAACTATTATTTTATTATTTTTCCTTAGGAGACTGCTTTTAGGCTGAAATTTCCTCTAATGAATAAGATTAAGATCTAAAGATAATTCATCAACTAGAATCAAAGTGAGAGAAGGTATCAAGTTTGATTCACTAGCATCTATTTCTAGTTTTCATTTGTACAACATATTTGTTTTAACTCTTGAAATTAGAAACAACATCCCTGAAGATATTCTCACTAATCTTCCATAATGTTTTTCCATGATAGAGAGTAGGTTTATGAAGGATCGATATAAGTGTGTGGATATTAGGATACTATGTCTATGGTTGGATATATATAGTGAAATCTTCCCTAAACCCTTAAGTTATTCAACTTTAATACAATGAGGATTCTCAAGAGAACCACACTAATGATACCATGTTTATCCAATATACACATCCACTAAATATTCATAGATATTGGAAGCTACAAAGAATCACTATCCTAGTGTGCATTTGGCTTTACAAATTATTCCCAAATATATAGACTGGCATCTGCAAGTTTTAGCATTGTTCACCAAAAATAGTGTATGCCTTTGTTGGCTATGAGGGATGTGTTATCCACTTCTATTTCCTATGTTAAAAAAATATTTTTTCCTCACAATGTTAATGTGGTGCATATATCGTGGCAATGAATTTGTTTAACCTCAATTGTACCAACTATAAGGCTAATAGCCATGGTAATTAAGGCATGGGTAGCGTTCTAAGATTATGTAGAGAAAATATAGTTGTGATAGACCTCAATGGAATTATGACTTTTCCATAGATACTCATCATTAAACTCTATGATGAACTAAACAATAAATCATTTTCACTACTATTATCAAATGGTTAGAAATCAATTTTGTAACAATTAGTTTTGGGATAGTCCTAGATTTTTAGCCTTTGATCACTGATGTAAAGTGTAATATAGGTATCTCCAAAGGCTACAAATACATAAAAAATTGAATTGATAATAAAATCACTTTTTTTCCTACAAGATTTTGGTTGAATATTTAACCAATTTCCTGGTCATTGCACATCCAAGATACCAAGTAGCTTGAGTTCAAGGGAAAACCTAATAAGAAATCCTAACATTCAATCTAACTAAACTATAATTTGGATTTAGGTAATTAGATCACTCCACATATACTGGTTTTGTATATTGAACTTGAAGGATAAAAATTGTTACCATAAGTACCCTACTTTTCCATAGGTGGAATGGTAATCTTCAGATTGCATAAGAGCTTTCTCACCAATGCAAACTTGCAATTGGAATATGGTTGTAATGGGAAAAAAATAATGCAATATGGAAGGGTACTTGGTGCACAAGATTATGTAGAGGATAATATATCAGCTACAAAGAATACCTAATTAGAAAAAACATGATATTTCACTAAACAAATACTAAATCACTCAAATATAGGTGAATGATACTACTTTTCTAAAATTCACTTATGAGTGTGTATCCTTGCAAGGTGGCCCTTGTTGATTCAAATAGGATTCCAGATGCCCCATGTTACTCAAGTTAGAGTGTAGCCAATGATTCTTCTAGAAAATTGACTCACGCCAGCTACGGTAAAGGACTCAAACCTAAAGCTAGGGCTAACTAACCAAAAATATTTCACTATTCAATTTACTCCCTATGTTGATGATATGAAATTTTCTATCCAACAAAACCACAAGGGAGAACTCTTACAAGAATAGTAAATATACTTACTTAAACTCCATCCATTTAAATGTAAATATAGAAAAACGTTGTAAAAGTTGTAAAAATTAAAGTTGATAATATCATAAGTATTGAATATGTATATCAATAGAGTATTAAAGCCATAGAAAATTATGTCTTATGTAACTCAGATAAGTTAGAAAAAATGAAACAATTGTTGGAAGAAATAGAGAAGGTAAAGGAGAATAACTATACAAGAATCACATTCCCTACTTTTGAATAAATGCACGAGTAATGAATAGTGATGGAAGTATAAGGAAAACAACCTAAGAAAAAACCAAAAGGGGAAAATATTAGCCTCTAAATATTCCTCTAAAGTTCTGCAAGCTAAGTTGATACCAATGAGAGCAAGACTTGGAAATTAGGGACTTCATTGGAAAATGTAATCCGCCATAACTCCTTTGGAGTTATCCATTTGCAAGAACCAACCCTTGTATCATATTCTTTAGTGATCCATAAAATTACATGGAGTTTCTGCTAGAAACATTGTCACAACAAATATACTAAAGTATATTAGAAAATCTATAATCTAGAATCTATAATCTATAATTTGACAGTTTGGTAACAGAAAAAATCCACAAAAGGCTATCAAGCAGTCCTTGATTTCATTTCTCCCTCCTTGGGACCATGAATTGAGACCAAGGCACACTTGCTGCCACAAAAACACTATTTTTGCCTTCCAATGCAATTGCTAGTGTTAGATTTTGAGTTGGATAAGTTGATATCAGTTGTGCTTTCATGCTTAGATCTATTCTTGCTTAGTTTCCATATCTTTCTTGCATGATTTCCTATCTATAAACTTTTGTTCATCATGTTTCTGGTTTCTAGGTCAGAATTAGGTCAAAATAGATAAATCTCTGTTTTTTTAGCCTTTGCTTGGATCAGTTTTGGAAAGTAATGTGCAGAACACTTGTAAGACACTCCAGCCTATCCTTCCTCCATCATACAACCTGCTCCAGTCCCTCGCTCAAGGTATCCTTCACTCATTCGCCATACTTTCCCAACTTGCCCTAATTTCTACATTTTTGTGCAACATTGCTTTCTTCATCCTTGAACAAATCCAACCATCTTCATCACTCCTAAGCTTCATTTACCAGGTCCTAGACCTCTTAACATCCTTATCCATCCTTCATTTCCACTTTCCCACTGTTTTTCCACCATCAACCCTCTAAAAACCACTTTCGGCCTGTTCCTATAGAATTTCCTATAGATCCCCTGCAACCTCCTATAGAAGTTCACGCGAGCGATTTTTCGAGATCTGAGTGCGGTGGAAATCTCCAGAAGGGTGCTAGGGACTCCTTAGGTCCTCTCCACACCTTCCCAACCTCCTGCAAACGCCCACTCCATTTCCTTTCGCCAATAAACCTCTGCACAGTAAAAAATAGTTAAAACACATGCATAATAATTCTGCATAAAATTACTCAAAAATACAAAAAGATGATTTTTCCATGTTTACCTTTAGAAGTAGCTTAAACACATGCATTTTACCTTTTCAATAGTCAATGGCATCCATTTCAGTAGCTTACATCTCTTTTCTTGCACAAGTAGGGTTAGTCGGTAAAACTAGGGTTTACTAGGGTTTGCGTTTCCTTTCAGCTTTCATCTTCTTTCTGCAAGTAGACTAGCCTCTTTTGAGTTATCTTCCTTCCATCACAGTTAGAAGCTTCTTCTGAGAACTCATAGAAGTTGGCTTAAGCTCCTAGCGAACTTGTGCCAGCTGATCAAGTGACAGCCTACAGTAAGAGCTAGTACTTGTGCATACAGCACCGTCGCTTCCAAGTTTGTTACGAACTACCGGGTTGATAAAAGTAAAGTAGGGAGTCCCAGGAGTTGCAAAATCATTGCTGCAATACTGGAGCTCACCATCTTTTTGGCGCCATTGCCAAGGAAGCGTCAGAGTATTTTGTGATTATTGCTTTTCTTCTATTTTCTACTGCAACCTTCTACTAAGTAGTTTATTTCAGCAAGAGTAGAGTAGTTGTTTCATTTCAATTCTGCAATTTCAATTCTACAAAAGTAGATTAGACCATTTCCTGCTTTCATTTCAATTCCACAATTTCATTTCAGCAAGTGTAGATTAGTATTTCCTGCTTTCATTTCAATTCCGCAATTTCATTTCAGCAAGTGTAGATTAGTATTTCCTGCTTTCATTTCAATTCCGCAATTTCATTTCAGCAAGTGTAGATTAGTATTTCCTGCTTTCATTTCAATTCAGCAATTCCATTTCAGCAACATAGATTAGTCCTTTCCTACTTTCATCTCAATTCTGCATTTTCATTTCAGCAAGATAGATTTCAGTTAGTTGCAATTTGCAGTTCAATCTATTTCAGTTTTTGCAGGTACAAGCAAAAAAATAAAAAAGAAAACAACAACAACAACAACAACAAAAATCACCCAAAAAAAAGAGATTTCATTTCATGCCTCGTAGGAATAGAGACAATTCAGGAAAATTCCTACCCAACACCCCCACCACATCACTGAGTCACCCTTCTCTCTTCTTTGGTGGCAGTGATCCTGAAGAACCTATAGGTGAACCTCCAGAGATATACGAAGATCCTATAACAGAAGAAGAGAAAGAAACCATTCCTCCTGAGACCATGGCTGAAAACAAAAATGATAGAGGAAATGGGGAGAGAGTAGAAGGTACCTTTCCCATCCGAGAGACCAATGGGGACACAAAAATGAAAAACATAAGTCCCTCAGCCTTACCTCACTTCCATGGATTGACTACTGAAGACCCTGATACCTTCTTGTTTGAGTTTGTTGTCCTTTGTCGAACTTATGACTATGCAAAAGACGAGCAAAAGTTGAAACTCTTTCCTTCTACCCTCAAGGATGCAGCACTCCGCTGGTTCATGGGGCTACCTGGAAACAGTATCACAACTTGGGCTCAAATGCAGCAAGCCTTTAACAACAAATACCAGGACTATTGTAGGTCAAAGGATACAAAGGAATAAATCTTTTGAATGACCATGGGAAGTGATGAATCTTTAGAAGACTATGAAGAGAGGTTTCAACTCAATTATAAAAGGGCCAAGTGCACACTTGACCCCGAATCTCTGAAGTTGGTTCTGCTCAGAGGAGTCCCTGAAGACCTTCTAGATACCCTCCATTTGCTGGCCGGGGGAGACATCTACCAGCTACCTTATGATGACATAAAGACTGTGTTTAGAAACCATTCTAGGGCAACCAAAAATAAGGTAGGGGAAGTCAACTCTTAGCCAGTGCCCCCTTATCTAGTTCATTCCTTAAAAATGAGTTTGCAAATTAGATGGAAGATTTCAAAAGCGAGATGAGACAGACCATTGCCATGCAAATGGATACCTTGTGAATCCAAAAGAAGCAAGAGGAAGCCGAGAGGGCTTTGGCCATCTTTTGTCCCAAGTGCACCAAAAAGCATCCTAGGAACGAATGTCCATTGCACTCTGTAGAAGTGTGTTTTGTCTATGAAGAAGACCATCCTACAAATCAGTGCCCTTCCTTGCCCAGATTTAAAGCTATGTACCAAGGGGCTAAAGGAGCCATTGAACCACTCTACTTCATGAACCAAAGGAGGCCACATGGACCCAGACCTTACCAGCAGAGAATGCAAGGGACATCCGAGACTTATTACAACCCTAATCAAGCCATTTCCATGCCTTCTTGGGGTCCCCCTGCTCATCCTTCCTGATCCACACCCCCTCCTTGGTCATATCCTCCTCAATACCATACTCAACTAGCTGCTCACTCATTTTATTCTCACGCTCAGCCACAACCTCAGTGGAATGCACCTCATCAGGGGTGGAGGCCCCAATACAACTCTCCTCCTGCTCTTTTGCCTCCACCACCTGCTCAACCACAACCATTACCTCCTACTCCTCCAAGACAACCCCAGA
Source organism: Pinus tabuliformis (assembly GCA_031772625.1). Classification (NCBI taxonomy): domain Eukaryota; kingdom Viridiplantae; phylum Streptophyta; class Pinopsida; order Pinales; family Pinaceae; genus Pinus; species Pinus tabuliformis. Next base: position 853,389,539 of record CM062817.1, on the reverse strand, counting down.
TACCTGCTCAACTGAACCCGAACCCCAACAACAAACAGGCCCAGCAGGTATATACTGGAGAAACAACATGCCCTACCTATGCTGTGGAGATTCAGGAGATCAACCTATGATCTGGGAAGGTCCTCCCAGATAGCCAACCTCCTCCTAAGGAGGATGAGGAAGAGAAACAGGAAAGTGAACCCAAAGCCATTCCACCCTTTCCTGAGAGACTAACTGGAACCACGCAACCAAACCCAAAAGAAACTGAACTTCTGGGAGAACTTAAACAGTTATGTGTGAAAATACCACTTCTCCAGGCCATAAAAGATGTACCAATCTACAATAAGTTGATCAAAGAGAAGTGTTTCAGGCACCCAGGCAGGCACAAGAGAGATGCCCCAACTATCAATGTCATAGGACAACTGTCTGACCTGATGTTGGGACAGGTAATCTGTCCAAAATATCTGGACCCTAGGAGTCCTGTAGTCGATGTCCACATCAATGGCACCATAATCCCCCACACTTTGATTGATCTAGGGGCTACCATTAACGTAATGACCAAGGACACTATGCTCAAACTCAACCTTCAGAGTTCCCTAAGAAAGACCTCAACCATACTGCAGTTGGCAGATCGGTCCACTGTGACTCCTGAGGGGAATGCGGAAGATGTCATGGTCTCCATTGATTCCTGGGAGTACCCTGCTGACTTCTTGGTCCTTCAGCCAAAGGAAAAACTCACTGGGTATCCCCTCATCTTAGGAAGGCCTTGGTTAGCTACTGCAGATGCTTACATCAGTTGTCGAGCTGGGAGCATGACCATCAAGAATGGGCATATGTCCAAACAGCTAGTCCTATATCCTCCTGCCCAACCTCTGCTAGAACATGACTTACCTCTCTGGTTGGAGGAGGAAGATGAGGATGAAGTCTACTCTGCCCCATTGTGCACAGTGGAAGCCACCAGGGGAGGTCCTCAAACCGAGGATTATCTTATTAAGAATTTGATTCAAAATCCACCCCCAGTGTGCTTCCATTAGAAGAGTTGGTGGAAGAAACCCAAGCCAATGCTTTAGTTGATCTCTGTGTGGCTGATCCGACCTCTCTCCGAGTTAAGAATGTGGAATTTGGCCCTGAAAGAACCTTGAAGATCAACTCATCCCTATCCCCCTCTCAGGAGGAAGAGCTATGTAGCTTATTGAACAACCATTTGGATGCTTTTGCTTGGAGCTATAAGGAGATGAAAGGAGTCCACCCTTCAGTCTGTACCCATCAAATTTACATTAAAGAGGATTGTAAACCAGTCAGGCAGCCTCAAAGGAGGATGAATCCAACCCTTAAGGACATTGTCAAAGAAGAACTGCAAAAGTTGCTGGATGCAAGATTCATCTACCCCATCTCTGACAGTGAGTGGGTTTCTCCTTTGGTGCTTGTGCCCAAGAAAAACGGGAAGTGGAGAATCTATGTAGATTATCGAGAACTTAACAAAGCCACCAAGAAGGACCATTTCCCTTTGCCTTTCATAGATCAAGTGTTGGATGGCCTGGCAGGGAAGAAGTTATTTTCCTTCCTAGATGGGTTTAGCAGGTACAATCAGATCCAAATCAACCCGAAAGACCAAGATAAGACCACTTTCACTTGTCCATGGGGTACCTTTGCCTACCGGGTCCTTCCCTTTGGGTTATGCAACACTCCTGCCACTTTCCAGAGAGCAGTATTGAGTATATTCGTTGAGCTGGTTCATGATTCAGTGGAAATCTATATGGATGACTTTACCCCTTATGGTTCTAACTTCCAAGAAGCTCTGACTAACCTGAGGAAAGTTTTAGCCAAGTGTATTGAAATGAACCTGTCCCTCAATCCTGATAAATGTGAATTCTTAATGACTGAAGGGACCGTGCTAGGTCATACAATTTCTCAGCAAGGGTTACAGGTGGATCCCAACAAGATTGCTATCATCCAAAGGGTCCTGCCTCCTCAAAAAGTAAGAGATGTTCGGAGTTTTCTAGGCTTAGTAGGATATTATAGAAGATTCATTAAAGATTTCAGTAAGCTAGCCTCTCCATTGTTTGGTCTTTTGGGAAAAGATGCTGAGTTCATATGGACTGACAACTGTCAAGAGGCTCTGGATGCTTTGAAAGGTAAGCTGATAACTGCCCCAATCTTGAGAGGTCCAAACTAGGCCCTACCTTTCCACATTCACACAGATGCCTCGAACAAAGCCATAGGAGCAGCCTTAGGACAAGTTGAAGAGAAGCTACCGTATGCCATATATTTTGTCAGTAAAAACCTGTCCAAGGTAGAGTTAAACTATACTGTAACCGAGAAAGAGCTCCTGGCTGTAGTCCATTCCCTAAACAAGTTCAGACACTACATCATTGGCTATCAAACATTCATGCATACTGATCATGCTGCAATTAGGTATTTGATGAATAAACTTGATGTAAATGCTTGTATCATTAGATGGTTACTTTTATTGCAGTAATTTGATTTGACCATTTTTTATAAGCCAGGTAAGGAAAATGTTGTTGTTGATTTTCTATCTAGACTAGATTTGCCTGCAGGTGAAGAAGGGATGGTGGATGATCAAATTCCAAATGAACACCTGTTTGTTATTTCAGTACTCTCTGCATGGTTTTTTGATATAGCAAATTATTTGGTTTCAGCACAGTTTCCACCATACTTGTCCTCAAAAGAGAAGAGTAAGATCGTGAGGAAAAGTGCCCCATTCACTTGGATTGGGGGCAATCTTTTTAAACTTGGCCCAGATCAGATTTTGAGGTGATGTGTCAGGGAGGAGGAAGTTTTTGACATCCTCCTAACCTGTCATGATGGGCCCTGTGGAGGCCACTTTGCAGCAAAGAGAACCGCCTTCAAAATTCTACAGGCAGGGTACTATTGGCCCACTCTTCATCAAGATGTTAGGAGATACATCAGCCAATGTGACAGATGTCAAAGGATGGGGAAACCTACTCCAAAGGATGAGATGCCCTTGCAGCCTCAAGTGACTTTCGAGCCATTTGAGAAGTGGGGCATGGACTTTGTGGGTCCTATCAAACCTCCTTCAAACCAAAAGTCCTACATCATTGTGTGCACGGATTACCTGACAAAGTGGGCGGAAACAAAGGCAATCAAAGCAGCAACAGAAGAAAAAGTAGCTGAGTTCTTGAGGGAAAATATCTTCTACAAGTTTGGCTACCTAAGAGAATTAGTCATAGATCAAGGAAGTCAGTTTACCTCTAACCTAATTGAAGACCTGCTCACTCATCACAAGATTAAGCACAGAACTTCCACCCCTTATCATCTGCAAGCAAATGGACAGGTGGAAGTTACTAACAGGGCTTTGGAAGGGATTTTGACTAAAGTAGTGAGCAGCAACAGAAAAGATTGGGCAGATCACTTGGTTGAGGCCACCTGGACTTATAACACTACTTAGAAAACTACAACAGGTTTCACACCCTATGAGCTGGTCTACGGGAAGAAGGCTTTGTTGTCCATAGAATTTGAATATAACACATTGAGGTTGGCAGCTCAGCTGGACCTAGATCTCAGCCATGCACAACAGGAAATATTGCTTCAGCTGAATGGATTAGATGAACAGAGAATGCAGGCCCTCCTCCACTCAGAGGTATTCCAACTTCAAAGAAAGATATGGCATGACCGGCATCTCAATGAAAAGCAATTTCAACCAGGAGATTGGGCGTTGCTATATGATTAAGGATACAAGGATTTCAAGGGCAAGCTAAGGACAAGATGGCTAGGACCATATACAGTGGAAACATGCAATGACAATGGTTCAGTCCTTATTCGGACCATTGACGAAGAAGCCATCCCCATGCTCGTCAATGGGCATAGATTGAAGATCTACATGAAGCCCCTTTCCAAGCAGGAGTTCATTGAGACTCTTGGTAAATCAGTATTGGTAGTGGAGCAGGTCCCTGTCTCCACTCCACCTACACCATGAAAAAAAAAAGAAAAACAGAAAAAAAGAAAGAAGGAATAAAAGATCCTTGGGTGAAAACCTCTTTGAGGTGCCCAGGGTAGACAGTGAGAGTGAAAACCTCCTGGAGGTACCCCAGCTATCTCAGACAAAAAAAAAGAAGAGAAAAATAAACCTAATTTATGTTGAATAAATTGCAGGTTGCAGGAAGGTCATTACAGGTTTTAGGAGGATCGCACAAGATGAAGATAGAGACATGACCAGGCTGCATGCATCCCTCATAGTCCATTCCTCCATCACCATTACCCTTTCCCAAGATTTGGTCTCATTTGGTCCGAAATTTCACATCCTACAGGAAGCTCTGTATCTTCTACAGGAGGATCCTGTAGAATCTACAGAAAAGCCAAAATCGATCTCAGAAGAGGACCCGAGGGTTGGGAATCTGTCTATGAGGCCTGTAAACCTCCCTACTTCCATCCATCGCCATATGTCACCCTTTTCCATCTCTGTACACCTCCATTGCACTCGTTTTTATGTCCCTGCACAGTCACACACAAAAATCCTGTTTTTTTCATGCTGCAAACAAAAAAAAATTAATGACAAATCAAAGCAGCAGCCTTTTCACTCACCATACCTGATACCCTCCATCTGTGATTCCTTGTCAGCCGAGACCCTCGTCAGTAGTTGTAGCCCTACTCATTTCAGCTTGAATTTCAGAAGGAGAAGCAGCTACAGGATTCCTGTAGCAGCTGATCCCTCTGAAAAACATACTCCAGAGACAGGGGCAGCAAAGTATGGCATATGAAACATGCATGGAGCTCTATTTGAACATGTGAACATCAGCAACAGCTCGAGGCCGAGCATGCAGAGCGCAAGCAGCAACAACAACGAAGAAATGGGTTCCAAAATCCGAAATGTGCATAACACGGCCGTGACTGCACAAGTAAGTGCCTAAACCTATTCCTCAATTACATGAATCATATTTCAAGGCTGCGTGACTATGGGAATGGTTCGGATTGAATGGAATCGGTGGCCAGTTAATTGGCCACCCTAGTTTAGTTACACATCCTCATGGAATTCAAACGAGCCCCGTCAAATTCAAAACTGTCGATTAGATACGCAGCCAGCACGTGTGGTATGTCCATTCAGGAAGAGATATTCGGGACTAGTAGTGGTGGCAGCAGATAACGGGAGTAAGGGAGGTGATGGCGGTCAGACAGCATGCAGAAACATTATGAGCGTGACGTAGGATCAACAGTCTGGTCTGGCCACCTCATCTCCTCACCACGAATCACGCCCGCAGTTAAAAGACAGCTCAGTTGAAACATTCACCACCCTTTGTTCATTTTGCACTCATGACATTCTCGACTGGAGTACGCATCTACCACTTCTAGAGCAGCTATCCAGTGGTCCTCTGCCAGATTTCTGCCTGTTTTTTGAAAATATCCCACCTATCGGGCTCTACAGGAAGCATAGTTTCATTCTACAGGAGCTGGGTGACTTCTACAGGAAAGGCAGAGAACAGCCCTGCAGAAAGAAAACCTGGGATTTTCGTCGAATTTCAAGCTCAAAACAAGGTAGGATCGGGAAAACTTCTCTGTGCATGATTTTTTTGAAGTAAGGTGGTGAATTGAACACGACATTAGATTGACAAAGAGAGTAAAAGTCTGCCTGCACATTGAAAAAAAGTGAAAGTCTGCCTGCATATTTCACTGAGTCTACACAGTTTCTTTCTTTCTCTGCATCCGAAATCTCCTCATCATTTTTCAATTTCTCCTGTAAGGAAGATACATGCAGCAGTAGAGGCCAGCCTGTGTGTGTGTGAAAAAAAAAACGAATTTGCATATCTATCTATGTGCTGAGAAAAGAACCTGTGTCCTTATGCTCTGTTCTGTAAAAAAAAAAAAATCTTTTCATAAATAGACAGTCAAATTTAGGGTGACAGCAGTTTAAAACAGGGGAATTATTGCCATTTGATGTTGTAAGGAAGCACACGGGAAATTCCTTCTTGGGTTTAGAGAAAAAAAAAAAAAAAACCGAATTTAGCTATCCTCTGTTTCAGTGATTGACTGTTTTTTCCACCTGAGCATTTTCTTTTCTGGTTAAAACACAAACTCAACACCATGCCAGGAGGATTCATGAGAAAAGAACCCTTAAACTCTAGCAAATTGTATGAGCACCCTGAGGTGGTGGACCTTTTCACTAGAGCAAACTAGATATCCTTCTTTGACAGAATTCAGGGTTATGATGAGGAGGTGACTGAAGAGTTTTTGATGTCCCTAAGACCACATTCGAAGACACATGCCACAGTTGGTTTTAGGGGTTTGACCCTAAAACTTACCCCTGATTTCATCAGTAGAATTATTGGTCTCCCATTGGGGCTCCCTTGGAGCAAAGAGGAGAAATCATTGGGACAAGTGGCTAAGAAAACATTTTTTCTGCCTGAGGAGCATCCTGTAGAAGACAAAAACAGGGTCAGAAGGACAAGCTTTCCTCCTCTCTGGAGTGAATTTAGTTATCAAATAATGAAGTATATCACATGTGAATCATTTCAGGTTGCTACATGAATTGAGGTATGGGATGGCCTTGGCTCCAGCTAGAAAACTGAGCATACCATATTTCCTCCTTCAGTATTTAATTGGATGTGGCACAAAGCTTAATGCAGGGGTCCCAGATCAGTTGGTCCACCATGGACTCATCAAACTGTTGGTGGAAGATGCTTTACACACCTATACTGTCCCCATAGCTTGGGAAATCTTTAGAAATATGTCCAGGGATGATAACATCAGAACTTTGGCTGAGAACATCAGCCCATCCAGCAGTGATGAGGGGGAGCAAACTGAAGAAATTGAGAAGAACATTGATGAGGGAGCACAAGACATTCAAGCAAAGGGAAAAACAGAGGAAGAACAGAAGGAAAAAGAGGAATTTGACAAGATTGTTGAGCCTAAGACAGAAAAGGAGAAAACATCAAAAACAGAGAAGGGAAAAAGGACAAAGATTGGAAATAAAAAGGCCAAGAAAGCCCAAAAGAAGGTTGCCACAGCCAAGGCAGGCACCCAGCAAGAGAAAGAAAAGACACACCCTGAGATATCAGTGACACAAGCAGAAACAGGGGGCATAGAGATTTCTACAGGAAGTGAAGGAAAAGAACAGCAGAAAGAAAAATCCCCTGAAATGTTGGCAAGAGAAGTAGCAGTTGTGCTTGCTGCATTAAGCACACCTACAAAACAAAAAGGAAAAACAAAAAGGCAGACCTCCATGTACTTTAAAGCTAGAAAAAGTACAAGGATCAAAGTGGGCAAACCCCAGCCACCATCCAAGGAACCAATTGTCATTGAGGACTCACCCCCTAAAAAGAAGGAAGAGTCTCCTTCCAGGATATCTATCACCTATGAAAGAGGAAGCCCAAAAACCTCCACCTGGAAAGAGAAAATTAAGTTGATGGACTCAAAGGCAGTTCTACAGGAAGCTGAAACAGCTCTACAGGAAAATCTAGCCAAGTTAAAAGAGACTGAGAAATTGGAGGAGAAGGAAGCCAAACAGTCATAGGGGGAGAGCAAGACTAAAATACTTGAACCTACCCCTCAGCCTCATTTGGGCTCATATTACAATCTGTTAGAGGGTGGGAAAATCATCCCACATAAATTTGTTGTACCGTTATTTTTCGAATTAGAGAAAGAGAGAGTCAGAACACACATGGATGCAAATCACCAAATCTAAAGGAGTTGAGGACATAGGCCACATGGAGGATAAACTAAAAGAATTAAGAGGGAAATTTTCCATGGTGAGGCACATAGAAAGCTGCAAAAGAGCCCAGCTACAGGAGGAGAATGAGCTGCTGAAAAAGCAGTTGCAGCTACAGGAAGTCCATAAGGAAGATAGGCTGTCCATTTTGGGAGGGTAGCAGCAGCAAGAAGGCCCTCCAATAGACAAGGAAACAACTGAGAAATAGCAGAAAGAGGGAGAGCTACAAGCTGAGGTTGAGATGCTAAAGAAACTGTTGCAAGAAAAGGAGTCTCAGGCAGCAGAAGAAGTACAGGTTTTAAAACAGCAGTTGCAAGAAAAGGAAGCCCAAATGGCCTGCATGGCCAGCTGGGCAATAGAAGCCTTACAATGTAGGCAACTTGCTAAATCCTATGCATTATATCTTAAATACCAATGGTTGCAATTTCAAATTAACACATTGGCCCAAAGGGGCACCACTCCATTTTAGAATTACAATCAGTTTCTGCAATTGTGTGACAGTAGCTCAGCTGAAGATAAGGCCAAGTTAGCAGAATTCTATTTACACAACTTGGCACTTCCTAACATGAATCTATGGGACCCAAACACTATATTAGGAGATCTGCAACTCATGTCCATGTCTTCTTGGTTATGCCATGAGGAAAAGAGGGCAATAGAGATCCAGAAGATTATGGCCAGGGGACTAAGTGAGCCACTCATGATCAGGGCAGAACCAGAAGATCGCTCAACTCTTATATATTACAATCGGTACCTTACAGACAACCCTCACATCGCACCTAACTATGTTGAAAGGTAGGCTCAGGCCATTGCTCACTTTGAAGACATGGAAAGACTGTTTGGTGATAATTACATTCATGCTTGCACAAGGAGATGGAACACATTGTCCCATAGTCTGAAAATAAGAGAGTACCACTCCCCAACCAGAATGAGGGAGGCAATGAGAAGAGTACCCCTATACAAACAATCAATGCAGAACTTGAAAGCCAACTAGATTGGCCTTAAGTTCAGCCCTCCACTACTGCTAGGGCTGTTAGAAGGGGTCAAGGAAGAAGAGGAACAAAGACAATGGGAGGAAGTAGACAGAAAGGCAGGTTTTCATGATAGAGAAGAGGACATCACCTCAGAGGCCTGGGATGTCAGAGAGGCAGTCAAAGCAATCAAAGATGATGAACTGGATTAGTTGCTCAGAGGATGAGCAACACATTCAGCAGGGGGGTGATGATGAGCCCCGGAAATGGGTAACTATATGGGCTCATTTTGCCTATTATTCTCATTTAATCCACCATTCTCCATAGTTTTATGCATGCTTTTGAATATATTTATGTTAATTGAGTGAATGGGAATAGTCACTTGACCACAAAGTCTAATACGTGCTTATTGCAGATTTTTGGACATTTTTGGACCAAGATCAGGCATTTATGAGCAGATTGGCAGCCAAATTCGAAGAAACAAGGCTGAGGATTTATAGGAGGGGTGTCTCCTGCACTAAATGACCCCTTCCTCGAGTTCTCCACCATCATCTTGGAGTTCAACAGCCCACCAAAGATGATTTCAAGGGGCAGCCGAGCAGGTCTAGTGAAGTGGCTGATTAACTGCAGTTTTGGGTAGCCAAGCTCCTAAAGTTAAGGAGGACTGTTGGGAGTCCTCGTTTGCATAAGTAGGAAGGCTTCAAGCCTTAGTATTTTAGTCATTTGTTAGTCTATTTTCGCACTTTAGTGCAGCCCTGTATCAGCACATTTTCGAGCTTCTTCTTGTAGACAGTTTTTGGGATGTAACTATTATTTTTTGATCAATGAAGATGAATCCAGCTTTGCACCAGCTCTGATCTTTCTTAGGAGGCTATAGCTCTTGGGGTTGGGCCCAACCCAAGTGCCCAGTACCTCCTTTGTGTACTTTTATGTGTTTTTCTTGCATTCATAGAATAATTTCTGTTATTTAGGTTAAAATCTTGCTTTATTACTTAGGTTGTTTTGATGATTAAGATAGTTGTTCATGCTTCAGGTTGATTTGACAGTTTGGTAACAGAAAAGATCCACAAAAAGGCTACCAAGCAGTCCTTGATTTCATTTCTCCCTCCTTGGGACCATGAATTGAGACCAAGGCACACTTGCTGCCACAAAAACACTGTTTTTGCCTTCCAATGCAATTGCTAGTGTTAGATTTTGAGTTGGATAAGTTGATATCAGTTGTGCTTTCATGCTTAGATCTGTTCTTGCTCAGTTTCCATAGCTTTCTTGCATGATTTCCTGTCTATAAACTTCTGTTCATCATGTTTCTGGTTTCTAGGTCAGAATTAGGTCAAAATAGATAAATCTCTGTTTTTTTAGCCTTTTCTTGGATCAGTTTTGGAAAGTAATGTGCAGAACACCTATAAGACACTCTAGCCTATCCTTCCTCCATCATACAACCTGCTCCAGTCCCTCGCTCAAGGTATCCTTCACTCATTCGCCATACTTTCCCAACTTGCCCTAATTTCTACATTTTTGTGCAACATTGCTTTCTTCATCCTTGAACAAATCCAACCATCTTCATCACTCCTGAGCTTCATTTACCAGGTCCTAGACCTCTTAACATCCTTATCCATCCTTCATTTCCACTTTCCCACCGTTTTTCCACCATCAACCCTCTAAAAACCACTTTCGGCCTGTTCCTGTAGAATTTCCTGTAGATCCCCTGCAGCCTCTTGTAGAAGTTCACGCGAGCGATTTTTCGAGATCTGAGCGCGGTGGAAATCTCCAGAAGGGTGCTAGGGACTCCTTAGGTCCTCTCCACACCTTCCCAACCTCCTTCAAATGCCCACTCCATTTCCTTTCGCTAATAAACCTCTGTACTGTCAAAAATAGTTAAAACACATGCATAATAATTCTGCATAAAATTACTCAAAAATACAAAAAGATGATTTTTCCATGTTTACATTTAGAAGTAGCTTAAACACATGCATTTTACCTTTTCAATAGTCAATGGCATCTGTTTAGGTAGCTTACATCTCTTTTCTTGCACAAGTAGGGTTAGTAGGTAAAACTAGGGTTTACTAGGGTTTGTGTTTCCTTTCAGCTTTCATCTTCTTTTTGCAAGTAGACTAGCCTCTTTTGAGTTAGATTCCTTCCATCATAGTTAGAAGATTCTTCTGAGAACTCATGGAAGTTGGCTTAAGCTCCTAGCGAACTTGTGCCAGCTGATCAAGTGACAGCCTGCAGTGAGAGCTAGTACTTGTGCATACAGCACCGTCGCTTCCAAGTTTGTTACGAACTATCGAATTGATAAAAGTAAAGTAGGGAGTCCCAGGAGTTGCAGCATCATTGCTGCAATACTGGAGCTCACCAGAAACATTTCTTATTCTTTAGATTAGAGAGTGTTCAACATGAGATGAGAAGAGACAGGCAGAGATGAGAATGGATGTACATGACGTGATGAAGAGATACATATGATTAGGACATGATATGGTTGGAATGTCTCCCAAGATGAGAGGGAGTGTTAATTTGGTAGATCAGTGACAAATTCCAACCTTTGCATAAAATTCGTCTTTCTGAGAGGACCAAAATTGACTTTTGAAGCACTCAATTCAGATAAGGGAAAGTGGATTTTTGAAGTCAAGACCACAGTTTCAAAATTGTCAAGGTCGGCCTTGGATCTAATGGCACCTATCAAGGACAAGATAACACCCCTCATATTGCATATAAATACAAGTTGAGTACTCCTCATTTGGCACATCATCAACACAAATCATTTCTTCTCTCTCGTTCATTGATTCATTTGTACAAGTCTAAGGTAGCCTATTCATCTTTTCACATGTGAGGGTTTGGAGGTATCTTTGACTTTCTACGTTGAATTTCTATAAATAGATAGTTTAATGAACTTTGACTTTATGTATTGACTTCCTTTGACCTGGAAAAATTTGATGTTTTGAGGTTGAGTTGACCAACACATAAATCAAGGAAATCTGGTCAGTTTGACTAGGGTGTTGACTTCTAATTTAACTGCAGAAAATTGCATATTTGACTGGAGGATTTTCTCTCTCCTTTGACTAGACTTTTGAGGATTGTTTTGGGCTTAATTTAACCAACTATTGAGGCCAGTTTTGACTATTGTTGACCGATCTCATGGGAGGATTATTTTGAACATTGACCGTTGACTTTTTTGGATTGGTCAGGGCACACTTTGTTGTTGTTGACTTGGATAGATTTGTTGTTGCTCAAGAGTTGAATTTTGTTTATACTCTCTCTTGTCTCTAATTTGACAAATTTCTTGGCATTTGGACTTGATTGGATATTGGATATTGATTTTGGATATTGGCTAGACAAAGCTTGAATTTGACTCTTGGATGATGTACTATGTCTACTGAAAATTCGAAAACAATCTAATAGAAGAAGAATTGCAAAGTTTTTTCCCCCTTTTGGGGTTTTTTTCCTGGTCATTGACCAAATATTGTGTCTCTTCTGTCTTGGTTGTCTTTCATTGTGCATTTGTATAATATTTCTATATACTATTGCTCTATTGTTATTAGTTAATTTAAGAGGTGGAAATTGTTAAATTGGATGCTCTTGGATATTGTTGAAGTAATAGTTGCAACATAGAACAATTAACGAAAAATTAAGACCAATCATAACACCTGCAAAGCTAGAGCCTCTAGGCCTAAGTATCGATTTCCCACCCTGGAACAACACCTCAAACCCCTTCTGCTCGATCACTGAGATAAACACCATGTTATATCTGAGCTCTAGTACATCCTATACTCGCATCATCTGGCCTGACTCCATCCTGAATGCCACGACACATGATCCGTTGATCCCCTTCTGACTCTTTCAACCCAACACCATGTGAAAATTTGAGTCCCACTCAGCTAGAGTCTCGAACACATCCAATGAACCTATCATGTGCTTCCATGCATCATTGGCCATCTACCATGTAACCTCATTGATGTTAACTTGAGAGAAATGAGAGATCAAAGAAAATTCCTCACTCTCCAATCTCTTGGAGAGTCATCAATCTCGGTAGAAATGGAAACACCTGCAACTTGCTTCCCCTTCTTCTTATCATCATCTCCCTGCTTCTTCCTCAAACACTTCATTTAATAATGACCATACTCACTACAGTTGAAAAACTTAATATTACTCAAGTCCTTTTTCTCTCTCTTCATTCTTCCTACAAGATCCAAATAATCATTGGAAGCATTATTGTTTGGATGAAGATCCTTGTCTTGCAATTCTTCCTAAATGAAGTCATCCCACAACTTGTTCTAGTCTAGTAGCTTGTCCCTAGCAATGATCCCTTTAATAAATGAATTCCACTCTAGAATAAAACCCTTCAAAGAAATCCTCACCATCTCAGGATCTGAAACAATCTCACTGATGGCAGCAAAATCATCTCGAACCTGAGACAACCTCGTTAGATATGAAGTCACCCCTTCACTCCATATCATCTTGGTGGATTTCAAATTTTCTTGTAACACCAACAACTGGTTATCATTCTTATTCAAGAATAAATACTAAAGATATTTTCACATCTCATGGGCACTGCTCTTCCTTGACAGATGATGCATCAAAGGATCTTTGACATCATCTCTTCGTACACTTCTAGCTCCTTAGGATCAGTCGGCTTCTTGATTGTTTTCTCAAAAACGTCCTAGATCATGTTCACCATCAGAACCAACTTGATCCTTTCCTTCCATGGACTATAGTTGGAAAACCCTTCCAACCTGTCCTTATACCGCAAATCAACCAACAACTTTGACATTGTTGTGATCCCTTCACAACAATGTGATCGACTCTCTCTTAAACTATGCTTCTTTGTGCACACTCTGGTTCACTGGCCCTTCAAAGTAGCTCTGGTACCATTTTTTTTCCACATTACTAGAATATAGGTTAGGGTCCTAAAATCATTGACACTACTAATCCAATATACCAGAACAAACTACTTTCCACAATGGAACAAAATACAATAATAAATCAACATGTGCATAAGTATAGACATTTTTTTACAATTTTTCAACAACTCAACTTTGTTCTTTTAAAAAACTGTAATGCAACTATCTAGGGCTCTCGTACCAGGGATAATGGCCCTCGTACATCCATTGATACAAGAATACAAACTAGGGATTTTTTGTTAACAACTATGGTAGCGAAATTACCGTGAACAACATACATTGAATACCTAACTGATGTAGTTAACTTCACAACTGCCTTGATCATACCTGTTGTGGGGAAAAATGCCTATGCAGGACGATCCTATCCACCTAAGGTGTGACAGTGCCTTAGCAACAAACAAGGACAGCTATTCTAGTATTCTTCCTTTATGAAATGAGAATGAAGAGAAATAGATAGACTTACCGGTGTCTTCCGTTTGTCCCTCGATCCGGTTTCTCTTCTCTTTGGGAGTTCACAGCTACTTGCCTTCTTGCTCGCCCAGCTTCAACAGGTTCCTGCAAGATTGCAAGAGAAGAACACTACACAAAGACAGATATCCACATTCATAACTAGTTCAGGATTAGAAATAAACCAAATACACTAATGCAATCATACATCAAAGACACATCAGTATATAGGAGAAACCAAGATAGCTTTATTGATGAATAACAAGGTTCAGGAGGAGATACAACCAAAAGAGGTCTAATCCAGCACCTCCTTCCCAGCAAATGAAGTTCCTATCTTCACCTCCCTTCAAAGCATTAAGCACCCAATGATTCCAGTCTCAAACCAACAGCAATTCTTTGCAATAACAAAATTCCAGCCTCTAGATCTCATGGAGAAGAGATCTATATATAGATGTTTAGAGTGAAGATGAGTTAGCTTGTGACCTGACTAGTGTCCTGTTTCTCTGTCAGTTCTTACTTCCACTTGGAGGCTAAGAGCCTCTTACTCATCACTTAGTCGAACTCATCAAGGCAAGTGTCATGGAGGAATCTTCTGGAAGCTTCCACAGTCTTGACACCTCTCACAAGATACCCTGACATTTGTCATTTCCCGCTCAACGCACCTTGGTAGTGCTTCTACCTACGTTGCAATGCAACTGGCCAGTGTAACCTCTGCATTTCAACGCAAGCAGCTAGTGGAGCTTCTGAATTGATCCTGAATTGACTTGTTTTTGAGCAGTTTCTGGTGGAGAACTTCTGTGAATTGTTGTGGTTTGTTGGCCTTGTTCCTCTAGGGGTAGGAACAACATGTTTAGGAAATTTGGATCCCTTGGATTATGGACATTTCATGCTTATTGCTGTAAGGCACAAAAATGTCTATAACAGTTGCCCCCTAAAGTATGAGGTCGTTTATCGGGTGAAATGCTTTATTAGGAGGATCTGAAGTTCATTCATTGCTGGGAGGAGACCTGTAATACAATACAATACAATACATTATTTTCATACTTTTTTCATGATCTAGCTGAAGCGGGCATTCCCATGCTCAGCTTTATAAATTCATTTTTCTGTACATAGAACAGACAATCGTCTGATGATAGACTGATGATTCTGAAAGAGCCATCATCCTTTTTGGTAGGATGATTATCTGCTGCAATGTTGTACATGTCAATGTCTTTATTTTCTGAATATATATATCGCAGCCCGGATGGATGAAACTAGATCCGAGGCCTTCAATCTCGTCCGATCTTCACTCTAAGTACAAGTCGATCCATGTGAGAATTTCTTTGAAGTCGAACATGGAAAGACATCGCTTGATTACCAGTCAATGATGTAAACTGTTAACAAGCACGAGAGGAATCACGGATAATGATGATGACCCTCAAGGTACTGCAGTACAATTCACGTGGTGTGAATAGAGGACTTGGCGTCGAACACCACGCAAAATCTTTCGGTCGAAGGTCATTGATGTATACCTGTCGCCGGAAGTGAGAAACTTGTCATTAAGGCATGCAAGCTTCAAAGTACTGAGGGGGTGTTCCTAGATCAACTTCTTGGATAATGAGCTGATGTCGACAAGAAGCGATCCGTCAAAGGAGGGCCTTAATGAATCCCACATCAGTGACACGGAACGGAGCTAATGATTTTGATGGAGGTGAAAACGATCTGGTGATATATGATTCAGGGTGGCGGTCGTGAAAGAGTATAATGTATGGTAGTGGATGGGACACAGGTGACTTCTTTGAACGACTTCTCTTGAACATATGGCGACACTGATGCGATGGATCGGTAGCATTACCCCAAATATGGATGGTATGGCGAAACCATGGTGATGTGACCGGTGAATGAAACAACCCAACCCGATTGTGGTACGGAGGAAAAGTGTCATGTTCAAGAGCGACTTGCTACCATCAAAGTTTTCTTTAGTTTCTCCCAATTTTTCCCCAGTCATTGCTAACCAGTACCTCTTTATTTTTGTCAAGCTTGAGGAGGATAACATATGCTTGTTCTATAACCTGCCCTTCGAGCAAGCCCATCGCTATGTTTTAATGAGCCTAGCGATAGGGAAACTCGTTCTCGTCTAAAGACAAGTTTGTTGCTATTTAATGCATTTTAACGAGTCTAACGACAAGGATAACTCGGTCCTTTTCATTTTTAGAGAGTCTGAAAAGGTACATAAAGTCAACTCCAAGGGTCCTTTTTCGTCATCTAATCCCTTAAGTCCGAAAAAGTATAAAACAATATAGAAGGGATGAGTTTTCGATCTTTTTAACGAGCCGAATAAAACAAGTGCTCGATCTTTTTGTGCAATAATCCCTCAGGTCCAAAAAGATTAAAATCTAGAGGAGGGATAGCTCTTCCGGTCACTTTAACGAGCTGGAAGGCCAAAACTCGGCAACCTTTTCATATTTTACGAGTCAGATGAAAAGAGCTTAAAGAAGACTCGTCTTTTGAGGAACGAGTGATAAACAGGGGTAGCAGTTGATTCCAGGGAGGGATTGGAATTTCCAAATCACGGCAGTGTCACAAGGATGGCTAGTGAAATCACTCTTCGCAGTTGTTCCTCAAAATGGGTAAACAATCATATGGAGGTGAATGATCGGCCAATGGAAAAGTGGAAGTGGTGGGCAAACACGACCAAGGCTTTAATGGCTGATGGTTGCTACATTCACGGTGGTTATTTACCGGAATAGTTCATTTTTTAACGAGCTTAAACCCGGGTGGAAACATTTGCTCGATCTTATGTTTATTTTTTAACGATCATGAACTATGCACTAAAACTGCTCGGATCTTGTGTTTATTCTTTAACGAGCATGAACTATATGCTAAAACTGCTCGATGTGGGTTTATTTTTTAACGAGCTTGAACCCTGCGGTAACATTGCTCATGGCGGGTTTATTTTTTAATGAGCTTGAACCCTGCAGTAACACTGCTCGTGATAATTTTGCATGCCCCCAGCATAATAACGTAAATCAAGGTGCATGCCCCCCAAGCTTCATTGCATTCAACTTGGTGGTTGGAATGAAGGTTTACCTTTGAGAAAGGGGATTTGTTTCATTTTTTAATGAGGTCGACACAGTAAAAGAACTATCCTCATGACTCCTTGTTTCATTTTTTAACGAGGTTGACACGAGATAAGAACCGTCCTCGGAGCCCACTGTATTTACAGTATTTCTATTAGGGCGATGATCCATGCTGACAAAATGTTTAGGAATCTTCCGAATCCATTAGATATAGAAGATTTCCTTTTGTAGGTTTCCACTGTGGCCACTTCCGCCAGATTACTTGGAGGCGGTAGGGAAAAAGTACCCATTAAGGCAGGGTCTTTTAGGAGGCCTACCCCAATATTTTGAAGCGAATGATCGCTTCCATGGATCATTGGGCTGCTTCTCGTAACTTGTGAACTGTTGGGGAGAAATGTTTGTTGGTCGACGATTGTAATTCTTCCTTGAAAGGGAAATGAAATCTTCCTGAAGTAGGTCGACACGACTGCGACCATGGCATATATCCAGGGCCTTCCCAGTAGGATGTAATCGAGGTTTCCGTCGATTACTTCAACATCAACTTCTACTGTTTTGCCCCCCAGTTCAACTTGCAAGTTACTTAAAATCCCGTATGGAGTGTATGATCGTCCATCAAATGCTTTTAATGTCGTTGACGATCTAGACAAGGGTGGTGAGCCTAAATTTTTCCAGCAACTCATCGACATAATACATGTAGATGCCCCCTCATATATAATTGTTCGATGAACAGTTTTGTTGAGGACTTTCACTTGAATAAGGAAAGCTAGTTAAGCTGGTAACTGAGGGTCATATCCTTTATGATCAAAGGCCACAAGATTGGAATCCATTGGGCCAATCCCACCTATTGCTGATAATAAAGCTTGCTCTTGGGAGGGGCAATTTTGCGGTACCTCAAGTGTCGACATAATGGACGACGATTGAGCCAGGTCCTCTATTATATTATAATTCTGTGCTATTTTTGCACGAGGATTAAATGTCGATTTGTGTGCTACTCCCTTTGGAGACTTTACCATTTTTTCAGGAATGATGGGTGGCACAACTTTGGTCAAAGTTGTCGTCGAACTACTAGGTTGTTCATTAGCCTTGTTATTCGACAGCTGTGGATTCCCGTAATCTTTATTCCTTGTCAAAGCATCATTTTGCTGCTTTGAGATAGACAACATAAGCACTTGGGATCGGGAAGCATTTTGACTAGCAACCAGTTTGGTTCCCGGGTTTGGAAATGGATCAGTCAATACTGCTGAGGTTTTTGAACTCTTAAAGAGTTTCTTAACTTCAGGTATATGTGGACATTCTCTCGTCCAATGATCCTCATCGCATATATGACACCCCGCAGGGGGTTTCCTTTTTCTCCCTTTCTTTTTCTTCTTGCCCCCTGGTTGCTTCAGTTGTTTGCCCTTGTTGATCGACACGGCATTTACTTTCGAGGCAAGAAGTTCCTCATTTGCATTTTGATCTGAAATCTTACGGGCTTTCTTGGAAGTAGCCTTTGTCGATTTCGCGTTTGTCGTGCCAATCACGCCATCGCCGGCGTGAGAGTCATTGTTTGATTTAGGAGGAGGAGGAATTGAGAATTCCAGTCTAGGGGCGTCAGGTATTTTGTCGTAGAGCGTGCCAGACTGAGTATAGAATAAGTCCAGATATTGCACACGAGCGATAACTTGCTCTTCTATTACGACTCCCCCCTTGGCCACATCTTCCGTGATGGTAGGAAGTAATGACTTTATAAACCATTCAGCTAACAGCTGATCGGGAACGTATGTTTTTACCATCCTACGACGTCATCGCCACTCATGTATATGATCAGATATGTGAGTGGCCGTTGTCTGCTTGAAGTTGGTAAGGATTTCCGTTCCCGTTTCATACCTTATAGGTAATTGAAAATGGGTTAAAAAGGTAGTGGCTAAGGTGCTGAAATTGTCGAACGAAGCTCTAGGTAATTCAATATACCATTTTGCCGCTGGACCCGTTAACGTCCTCTGAAAGAGGCGAAGTCTTATCGAATCATCATTCAGTGTGTTTGATGAACACCACAGATGAAATGTCATCACATGATTCGGCGGATCTTCACCCGAATTTCCATTAAATTTAGGAATATCTGACGGAAGTTTATGCGGAATCGCTGGCCACCAAGGGGCATAAGCAATTGGATCATTCGTCAGCCGGTTTAGATCTGGTAATTCTAGAGTTGCTACAAAGGGCAACTGTTGATTCAGGTTAGGCGAAGCATACCCAGGATAAGATGGGATCGCCTGAGCAATGGGTCTATGCAAACCAACATAATGCTGACAACTTTGACAAGGTTGATGGGCATAACCATTATAATATGGTTGTTGATAACCGCTTTGGAAATGCGATTGCCCATTACTTACAAAGACTTGTTGCTCAGGTCCTTGATATGATTGTTGGAATGGGGGTTGTTGAGTTTGAACCAGCTCTGGTTGTTGGACCATTTGCTGTTGACCAATACTGGATGATTGACCAAGATGAGGAGTCACAGTACTTGTTTGAGCCTAAGTCGCTCCAGATAAGGAGGCACTAATCTGAGATTGTGATTGAGTCGTTGAGACAAGAGGTTGTTGTATTGCAACCTGAGAAACTTGGGGTTGACATACAACAGGTGGAGCTTGTACTTGCGACGCATTCACTATAGCAGGTATGGTGGGAATATTCGACACAGGGTGTACTGGTTGCATTGAATATACAACCCCTGGTTGTTGAGGCAGTATCGGTACCCAACCGCTGGATGTAATTCCAGTTTGACCTGAACTTTGTTGTAAACTCCCATATGGTTGTTCTCTGGGAGGGAACAATGAAAGAGCATACTGCCCTCCATATGGTGGAAATCCAGTACTTAAAGGGTAGATTGGCCTTTGAAGACACATTGGATCAATTTGTTGAGTTTCAACATAAGAAATACCAGATGATAATCCGAATGAAGAAATAGGAACTAACCACGTCGTCGTCCCTGATTGGACTCCGGCTTGTTGTTGATAACTTGCCGGGACAGATGGTATACCGGCGTACATGGTTGGAGTAGCAGTAGGAGGTTCTGCTGCTGCTGTGTCGGATGACACAGTCCTAGATGTCGATGGTTGTTCAGACATATCTAGTCTATCCAAAAGATTTCTTAGCGATTCCACAAGAACTTGTGATGAAGGGAGACTAACTTCGAATATCAACTAGGGAAAGGTGATGATTATTCCGTTTAAAATAAATTTTAACGACGCTTTAGACACAACTTGCTTTTTCAATTTTAAAGAGTCGAGAAAAAGCTAAAGATGACTCTAGTCGCCTTCGATGTTTTAACGAGCCCGAAGTGACAAATGCTCGGATGGACTTTTTCTGTTATAGAGTCTGAAAAATGCCAAAAGGAACTGCTCTGGAGATCTAGGTAGAGGGTGTGCCAAACCAATCACAAAACTGCAGAATACGTTTTACGGTACGACAGTCAATCTTCCCGAATGCTGTGTTCGGTGCATTGCGATCAGTAGGGCGATCGACACGGCTTCCTAAGGATAAAGGTTTTAAGCCTATAGGGGTCTCCCAATATATACGCGACGGTACGTGGGAGCACAATCCGTACTGGCACTTTTGGTCTCTCAGGAGGAATCACCCACCATCAGCGAGGCCAACAGATACCAGGTTTAACGACGCCGGAACACGTCTCTATCCTAGACCTCTATGTTGTGTGTTATGTTACAAAGCGTTATTAAGTTCATTCAGTTTATTTTATGTTGATCTTTCTTAGAAGTTTGCCTTTTGAGGTTCACCACGAGATGTATAAACAACTTCCTAAATGCAATCTAAAATATGATAAGCAAATTTTATCTCTTTTTCAACAATGAAAATCCTAGCTACAAAGGGAAAAGAAAGACACCATCTTTTCTCAAAGAGCAATCAGCACACTCTAAAATGCACTTTTCCTAAATCAAACATGCAAACTATCAAGATGAAAATGCACAATGCAAGTGTTTGTTTTCTGCTTTCTTAATATTGATGCCTACAAAGAAAGCTTTTTTGCACAACTTTGAATTTTCTTTTAAATGATCACTACAACAAGTTTACTTTTTTCGAAATCAGAAAGGGTAGAAGAGATTACAACACTTAACGATTTTTCGGAAAGAACTACTTGTTTTGACACTTAAAAGAGACAAACTCAAACCAAAAGCAAAAATGAATGTATAACCAAACTGTAAACAGCCAATGAACTCTCTCCTAAGACCACAATCAATAGATCTGAATCAAGGGCTACAGGATGACTATTTCACTCATGCAAAAGGAGACTATAAATGACGCCACAAACAAATAAAAACACTCACAGTCTTTTGTACAAAAGGAGGTGGAATTTAAGCAGAGAAAAGGGGTTATCAGATTGGTACCTATGCTGGTTACAGGCTGCAAAAATCAGAGATCAAAACAAGGCAAAACAGAGCAGAGAACCCCAGCTGCACAAGGCAAAACTGGATCAGCGCACCTGTATAGAAGGGAAACTGAATTTCAGTGCAGGTAGCCTTCACGGGAACTGCGTTGAAATGCAGAGTCTCTTCACAGAGCCTGCGCTGAAGAAACGAGAGTTGTTTCTCTGGGTTCTGGGTCACGGTTTGCTATTTAATCTACAGTTTCAGGCCAAATCAAAGCAACAAGCAAGGTGCAATCAAAGGGATGCTTTTAGGGAGGACTAAGATCTATCACAAAGGATCATCAAATCATTTGTGAGTCCATTGTTCAGATTGTAGACAAATCCAGTGATTGGATCAAAGCAGCAGCTGTCTACTTTGCATCTGAGAATAGCAGATGCAGTTCGATTGCTGCTGTTGAGTCTATGAAACAAACAATGATAGAAACACAAACAAAATGACTAAACAAATCTCCCCAGTGGAGTCGCCAATTTGTTGTGGGGAAAAATGCCTATGCAGGACGATCCTATCCACCTAAGGTGTGACAGTGCCTTAGCAACAAACAAGGACAACTATTCTAGTATTCTTCCTTTATGAAATGAGAATGAAGAGAAATAGATAGACTTACCGGTGTCTTCCGTTTGTCCCTCGATCTGGTTTCTCTTCTCTTTGGGAGTTCACAGCTACTTGCCTTCTTGCTCGCCCAGCTTCAACAGGTTCCTGCAAGATTGCAAGAGAAGAACACTACACAAATACAGATATCCACATTCATAACTAGTTCAGGATTAGAAATAAACCAAATACACTAATGCAATCATACATCAAAGACACATCAGTATATAGGAGAAACCAAGATAGCTTTATTGATGAATAACAAGGTTCAGGAGGAGATACAACCAAAAGAGGTCCAATCCAGCACCTCCTTCCCAGCAAATGAAATTCCTATCTTCACCTCCCTTCAAAGCATTAAGCACCCAATGATTCCAGTCTCAAACCAACAGCAATTCTTTGCAATAACAAAATTCCAGCCTCTAGATCTCATGGAGAAGAGATCTATATATAGATGTTTAGAGTGAAGATGAGTCAGCTTGTGACCTGACTAGTGTCCTCTTTCTCTGTCAGTTCTTACTTCCACTTGGAGGCTAAGAGCCTCTTACTCATCACTTAGTCGAACTCATCAAGGCAAGTGTCATGGAGGAATCTTCTGGAAGCTTCCACAGTCTTGACACCTCTCACAAGATACCCTGACATTTGTCATTTCCCGCTCAGCGCACCCTGGTAGTGCTTCTACCTGCGTTGCAATGCAACTGGCCAATGTAACCTCTGCATTTCAATGCAGGCAGCTAGTGGAGCTTCTGAATTGATCCTGAATTGACTTGTTTTTTAGCAGTTTCTGGTGGAGAACTTCTGTGAATTGTTGTGGTTTGTTGGCCTTGTTCCTCTAGGGGTAGGAACAACATGTTTAGGGACTTTGGATCCCTTGGATTATGGACATTTCATGCTTATTGCTGTAAGGCACAAAAATGTCTATAACAATACCCAGAACATAATTGTCGGTCTATCTGCTCCTAATCTACATCTTTTCCTCTATCAATGGTCCTGCTCCTTTAGGTCACTAAACACGGCTTACAAATCTACCGTCTAGTTGATCATTTGTCCATCAATGCATCAACACATATGGTCTTTTATTGAGTTGTTCACAACTCCGTTTGTGAACAACTCTCAACTTCCCACTACCACTCCTCAACTCCTTTGGGACTTCTTCCCTCTAATGCTCCAATGAAGAGAAACTTTAGGTGAGAAGGCTACCACCTATCACTACAATATTTCCTTCTCCAGCAATGAACATGGGATGACTCACTTAATTGTCCTTTGTCCTTCAATGTTTCAACACTAGGGCCTCCTATCAATCTACCTCTCCTATCATTCTAAGTTTCCTTCCCTGTACTATACTTAGGGCTCCTTTGAGCACCTTCTTTCTTCCCTCCAACAACCTTGAGACACCCAACAAAAAACCATCCAAACTGGTCCCAAACATGGACCCAACACCTAGCAACAATAAAAGAATAACATACCTTGAAAATTCTTTTGCATACCTTTGAAGTTCTTCTCACTAGTTAGAGAAGACATCGTCCCTCAAACTGTGATCTAATCTCCTTAAAATTTTGCGGTATACTTCTGTTTCCAATCCTCTTCCATCCGCTTCTTTAGAATACTGCTACAACCACCTGTTTAGAAATTTTCAAAACTCCCAAACAACACTACAGAGGCTCGACCCTTTCTCCTTAGGTCACTGTGCTTCTCAACCTATTCATTCAGGGAAAACCTCCACAAACCATTCACATAATTTCTCCCTTCTCCTTGGTCTAGTCTCTTACCCAACTTGGCTTAGTCCGTCATGAGAAATGAGACCTAAAATAGATCCTTTCCTCTCCTTCACTAAGCTCCAAGGTATGACGACCAGAACATAGATGATCTTGCTATCCAAGTTGCTCTTGTGTTCCTTGGATATGTCTCAAATCATCTCAGCAAATCCTTCTTTTATATGTTTCTCCTTGGGCCTCAACGAATTGCTTGAGGGCACTCTTATAAGCTAGTCGACTTGTCCTTGTGCCACAAGGCCACTTGAAAACCATAAAAATTATTATTGCCATTTCTATAAGGCATCTCTTGGTGATTCATGTGGCTCCTTACTCCTCTAAGGGTTCCCTACATTCTCTAATTTCCAAGTGTCCAAATCTCCTCATGGATTTTGACCCACAAGCTTGGGTGCAAAGCCCACACCTTGGGTTCTAATCCCACAAAGCACTTTTGTGATGCTCATTCCTCCAAAACCCTAAACACTATGGATTGGAGTACCTCACAAGCTACAAACCTCAACATTTAAGGAATCCATCTCTCTGTGATGTGAACCTATGACATATCTCTCCATATTGATGCAATTTTTTGTGATGATGATGCAAGTTTCTGTGATGATAATGCGAGTTTCTGTGAGACATATCTCCATGATGATATGAGCTCCTATGGTGTATTTCTTTGTGTTGATGCCAGTTACTGTGGCACCTTTCCATGTAATGAAGAAAGATTTCTATGGAACCTATATCTCTATGACATGGCAGGCATGTATAAACATATTGATTGGACAAATCATGACAGAGTTTGGAGGGCTGACCTGACACTTGGGTCACTAGTTAATTTGACTTGGATTTATCTTGTTGAAAAATAATCTATAAGGAGAGGATTGATGGGTTTTCCCCTTGTGGGTTTTTACCTAACCTATGGACTATTTCTATTGTCTCTTGTCTTTTTTAGCATTGTATTTGTATAATTGCTTGATGACCTAATGGATAAAGTAAATGCTAAATGAAAACATATATATAAATAGTCTTAATTAATTCTCATGATTAGAAAGTCATTTAATTTCCAACATTGCTTGGGCCTTCCTGAATTGGGTTCTACCTTGGCTTGGTTTCTGACGATGTCATTGCACCAATGCCAGTGCCGACTATTTAGGTCACACCGGCTATTATGCTTACTATTGTGGTGGAGGCTTTGATCTAGAACCTGCCTATGTCGATGCCCCTTGCGACACTGATGCATATCCACTTTGAATGCCCCACTTATATAAGTCCATGAGAGTCTTCCATTCCTTACCATATGGAATATCACACACCCATGCATCTATGATAGTTCCTTCTAGGTTGGTAATGGCCTCATAATAAACTCTACCTCATTCCTTGAAAATATTCTTGAGCATAAACAAAATTTCAAAATGGTCATCATACAATTTCATAAATTTCTTTCCATGAAAGGCACAATCTTTTTCTCTGAAGCCATTGTTATATTCTTTAATTGTAATCCGTCTTTTCATGAAGGATTCCTAGGGATATAGATCCCCATTTTTATTGAAGAAGGTTGGAAATATCTTTTGGTAGATAATTTCACATTTCTCTTTAAAGCCTTCTATTTACTCCATTAGTGCCTCTATCTCCTCCTCGACCAACGTTACCAATTCATGCTTTCTTTTCATTTGATTAACTATTGCTACCCATTCATACATGTTTATGTTTTCCTTCACCACCTCTTCCTTAGGCATCTGATTGAGAAAGTCTATAATCACTTCCACCTTGGAGGGAGAATCACCAATAGTTCTCTTAATAGCCTCCATTTCTCTGTGGGATTTTCTGAAATTCTCAATCATTTATTGGATGAATTCTAAATGATTCCAGTGCTTATCTATTATCATTATTATTCGTCCCCATATTATTTTCCTGGCTTCCTTAAGGGAATGTTTGCTAGAGTGATATCTCCTTTGAAACTCAATCTCAACTATGATTCTCTTGATGTGTTCCTTTGCCCGGAGGAGTTCTATCTTGGTAATTTATAACTCTCACATTTGACTTGGAAGTTAAATTTGTGGCCCCTCGACAATTTCTAACACTGCAAATGAGTCCACCTACCCAGCCAGAATACGAATGGCCTTTCTCATGTCTAATGTTGCTATGAGTGTGTCCCATGTGTTCGTATCACCATCATAACAACCTAGTTCTTTGTTATTTCCATTCATCTAGATGTCAGAAGGATTCCTAGTGGATGAGGAGGCCATTATGACAGGACAATCTATTGGGCATGTTTAGTTGATTGAGGGAGGAGAAGAGGAAAAAAGGGAGATTCCCAGAATCAAAAGAAACACTTGGGGTTTCTATGCTAAATGAGCTTAAAATTAGCGAATTCAAGAAAAAATTGGACTTGAACGTGCATTTAGGGTGTTATTTTGATGAATGAGGAGCTTTGTCCACTAAAATAGGAGGATTTCTCCATGGAGTGTATGTTTCTTTGTATGACATGGCTAGGGTTTAAATTTGATCCAAATTCTTTCCAATTCATGGGAATTGAAGCCTTAACAAGTGAAATCCATAATATAAAGCACTTTATCGGTTTAAATTGTAAGGTTTGGACTTAAAATCCGTTAAATTTGACAAGTTATCTCTACAGATACATGCGAGATGAACTGGATGGTGAACTATAGAAAATGGCGAACATGGGACCCTCAACACTTTTTATTAAAAAATGGATGACATCATGCTAATGTCAGCATGACATGGGTCTTGTCTATGTGGCATGTTAACTGGGTATGGTGAGGGGTTCACGTGGCAGGCACAGTGTTCGTATTTCGTGGCACATGGGCATCCTACGTGGAGGGCCACATGTCGCTCTTTTGCGCAAAACTAGGGTTGGCATTTGAAAAAATCAAAGTGGCATGGAGGGCACGAGAGGATGTCGCATGCCCCCCTCTACACTACCCCACTATGTTAACTTTCAGACATGTCCATGGTGCAAAGCTCCTTGAGTCATTGGATGGTCGGGTCCTTCCATCATAGAATCTCGACTGGTGCACAACTCTTCCAGTGCCAATGCCTGTGATGCCCACCATGTTGTGGCATGAAGCTCTAGCACCCATGGTGCTCTGATGTTCACCCATTAACACCCACCCGGTGGTCTTGTGCCCTCCAAACTCCCTCTCTCTTCTTTTTTTAACTTTCGACCTTCTTTCTACATTAGAGCCTTTGACAATTCTCCCTTTGGTCCCTGGAAGGATCTTGGGGGGAAATCATTTAGGGGTGAAATTCTAGCACCAATAGAACCCACCTAATATGTCTCCTTAGATTTTCATTTCTATAGAAGTATTTTGTGACCATTTCAACATTGGACCCATACCCTTCTATTGAGAGGGTGGGGTATTTATAGATTGGGAGGGATTTATGTTTCGACTCTTTAACTTAGTTTTCATTCAAGCTTTTTGATGTGTTCCTATAGCTTTCTAGATTTTCTATATCCACAAATGTCTTTGTATTAGTGTTTGATTCTCCATTGACTTCCCTCATCTTTCTTCTATTTTCCAATTCTTGGTATCTCTAAGGTCTTATCCCCAAAGTAGGAAGGAATTATAACCATATGAGAGGTATTCATAAAAAAGAAAAAATTTAGAGGGGCATGCAATCTTAAAATGGTTGTGGGATTTATAGGGAAACGTTTGTAGTCCAACGATTGAACAAAAAAATTATCACTTGCCTCAATCATTGGAACATTTTCAAGAACTTGTAGATGTTGGTTTCTATGTATATCATGGCCAACACCCATGTGGGCATTGGTTGAATGACCCAAGATGTTCTCCTGGGTCTTTTCAACCACTTTAAAATATCCTCTTGAAAATTCCTTCCATGGGAGTATCCAATGAAGGTGCATTGAGTGTATATGTTGACATTGTTTCTAGGAAGGGAAGACTCCATCACTACTTTCATGCCCTTCGATGGTTTTCTCTTTTTGGTACCATTTGTAGGTTTCTATGGTTGAGTGCTAGTTCCAACTAGGGGCTATTTAGCAACTAATGATGGTGTGCTCAATGTAGATGATGAAATTGCTTTTGGATAGGGTGAGGTCTATCACTACTTTCATCTCCTCTAAGGATATTTTTATGAACTATTTTTTTTTTTTTTTTTGATATACTTCTTAGGTTTCTATGTTTGAGAGTTAGTTGTAATTGGGAATATTTATTGGGGTCTTGGTTGAGGTTTAAAGGATTCAAGAGAAGGCATAGAAGTTTTGATTAGGGGATTACAAATAAAGGAGGCAAGGACATTAGGATAGGATGGGGAGACTTGGGGTTAGAGCAATCATAAAAGGAGTTAGTTTTTGTAGGGATGCGATAATATTGATCCCCATTCATTGGTGATTAATGTATTCCAATGAAGAGGCATTGAAGAGGAAATCAATGTGACTAAAGAATGATGGTTATTTCTATGCACCATGCACTAAGCCATGATTGGCTTAGTTCCCTTTCCATCCTATTTGTCAGAAGCTGAATAATCTGGTATTTAATGGATAAGATGAAAAGCGTAGTAACCCAATCATTATCTTAGTGCATAGTGTAGAGAGATAGTCATAGGGGATGGGGGGGGAGTATGGCTAAAGGACAAAGAGGTAAGTGTTGGGTTGTGAAAAAGGTATGATTTTCTTCTTTATTAACTTGGTTTATAATATGTTTGTCAATGATTTCACTTTCAGTTTGAGGATATTTGGAAGAAAAGGATAATGGAAAATGGTTGAAAGTATTGTCGATTGATTTAAGTATTTTTGATGTTATAAGTCTTAATTTAAGTTAATTTGTGTGCATAACAACTTGATTGGATGATCGTTGTTCCTTCAGATGAGTGGAAAGCACTAAGTATGGATAGTCGTTATCTTAACTGGGGAAAGTCAAGCTAGGAATACGCACAAGACAACTCAGGGAGATACAAATTTCTATTTAAAGTTTCGATGATCACAACGAGAAATCCTGAGGATCTCCTGATCCTCAAGATAGCTCCATTTACTAGCATTTTTATGTAATATATAAGTTAGTGGTAAATAGAAATGGAGAGAGACTTTACTTTTCATTCTTATAGTGAAACTGAGAACAGTGATTCAACCTTGAAGTGTTATAAATGATTTTGTAACTTATTTTGATATTAATGAAGAGTTAAAGCTTTTGCGTTAAGTTCGTGTATTGAGTTTCTTACGACAGTTCCTTTTGGGGACCTCGGGCCCAATCACTAGAAGATTTACTGCTCGGTTGTATTATTTTCATTTACTCTCTTTGTGAATATTGGTTATGTTATTTCCTTTCACAGTTAGAAGTGGATTGAATCTTATGTTTTCTAATGCTACTACTTTTCCTGAATTTGTTAAATGCATTTTATGAGATTAAAGGTTTTACTGAATAAGTTTACTGAGTTATTTCAGCTTTGTGAGACTTTCGAATAGCGATGTGATTTAAGTAATTTTCCTTTATGCATATGATTTTGTAGAAGCATTGTGAATTTGATTGTTGAATCTAGGTTAATTCCTTTGATGAGTTCGGAATTCTAAGTAATAGGAAGTAAAATAGTTGTTGTGTGAATAGTTTATTTCTGCAATGATTGGATAGATTTAGGACTTCCCGTGAGTCTTTTGTAGTAATAGTTTCTTACATTTTGATCCTTTAGGATTTTATCTTGCACATACTGTGTCGACAACCTTGAAATAAAAGACGAATCCCAGGTTGATAGAATTAATGTAGGATTAAGATTGATTTTTAGAAGTCATCTTAGTTACCCAACATTTTGGCATCGTTTCCAGGGAGGTTGTCAAGATAATAATAGGTTGTATCTCTGAGAGAACTGGGTATTGAAGACGGGAGGTAAGAACCTACGCACGCAACAAGAAAAAAGCTTGTGCTTAGTGCCCACTTTCAGTTGATACGCAGAGGTTATGTAGGTGTGCATGACTAGGAGAAAAAAGATACCAGTAGAACAAAAACCATTACCAAAAACCACAAAAACCCAGGGTCCAGTGGCCCTTGGGAGAACTACTTTTATAGACGATATCATTCGAAAAGCTAAATCTCAAGCGTTAGTAGGACCCCAAACAACATCTGGAAAGGGATCTACCTTGATCCCTCAAGCAGCAGAGTCACCAACTGCAACTTACGCTGAGATTCATAGTAAAACTGAAGGATCTGAGCAGAGCTTTCAAAGCACAAATGCCCCACACTCTAGTCCTTCACAAGAGGGAAATTCTTGTAATCTAAAGGAAGGAGAGGGAGAGACTAGTGGAGTTGTTGAGGAAGACTCAGAATCTGGATCCCTTGTGATCCTGACTGAAAAAGAAGTACCTGAAATCCCAGACTTAAGTAGTGCGGTAAAACCCCCTTGGGAACCGAGTAATCCTTCTACCCAAATAAAACCTCTTGAGCAAGAGATCCCTGAAGATTACTGGCATATCTTCAATCAAATGGAAAATCAACCACCTCGAGCTAGACCTTGACTTTGGAGTATCCTATAGTTGATCCAGTGGCCAATGCCCCGATGAAGGCCATCCCATTACAAAGCATTCCGACTTTTCATGGGATGACCTCAGAGGATCTGGATGCTTTCCTATTCAAATTTGATGTTCTGTGTAGGGGATATGACTATACCACTGACCCTCAGAAATTGAAGTTGTTCCCTTCTACCTTAAAGGGAGCAGCCTTACGATGGTTTATGGGCTTAGGCGGGGGTACCATAAATTCTTGGGATGACATGAAAAACGCTTTTCTCACTAAATACCAGGACTATTGTTGAACTAGGGATCTCAAAGATGAAAATTTTAAAATGAATGCAAGAGATAATGAAACCTTAGAAGAATATGTAGAAATATTTCAGTACAATTTACAAAGATCACCCTATGCTACGTTGCCAAAAGAAGTATTAAAAGCTACTTTGATAAAAGGGATGAAAGATGAATGGGTAGAAACATTGAATTTAATGGGAAAAGGTGATATCTATCAAGAAGGATATGATGATATTGTTCAATTGTGTATCAGGTGTTCATGTGGCAGCACACGGACCAGATCGAGAGGACGAGATTCCATCACTAGAAGCAACAAAGCTCCTGGTGGGGGTGTGACTCGAACAGAAATCAGTAACCTCCTAGAAGATTTCAAGACTGACATTTTGGGCACGTTGACTACACAGTTAGACGTTTTGCAGGCCAAATAAAGATAGGCTGAAGTAGAACAATCACTAGCCATATTTTTTTCATATTGCCGAAAGAAACACAGTCAAAGGGAATGTCCCCTGGATATGATTCAGACATGTGCTATTTGTACCAAAGATCATGCAACAGATCAATGCCCATCGCTTCCAGGATTAAAAGTTGTGTTTAAAGAAGTTGAGGAGGAACCAGAACTAGCATATCTGATGGCTCAACGTCGACAATGGAAAGCTCGATCCCCAGGTATACTGCAAGCTTCTTATTATTGTTTTTTGTGTAGTATAATCAACAGTAGAATCCTGGGACCGCATGGCAAGGGCAACCATCTTTTAATACCGCTTGGAAATCCCAACCATATCCCACATCGCCCTGGCCAAACCAATCGTTTGTTGGATCTGGCTGGCCAAATTCACAATATTCTACCCCATTTTGGCAGAATCCAACTAATAATCCCTATCCTTCACAGTGGACTAATACATCTACCCAAAATCCAATTTGGCCTCAAAATTGGCAGCGCCCTATGGGATTGACTAATCCACCTATGGGGATAGTTTCTCAATCTCAGTCCACACTGCAAGCTCCATTCCAGTTGCCTCAGAACCCTCAACCTCTGATACGCCCCCAATTGCTGGCTCAACCAAATCCAAATCCTAACAATAGACTAGTCCAGTATGTGCAAATTGTTGAGAATCCAGACTGTGAAACAAATCTTGTAGAATGTAATGAGCTCCGGTTAAGGTCAGGGCGTGTCATTACTCCTGAAGAAAGTAGAATTCAACAAGAATAGGAAAATGATAAAGAAAAACAAATTGTAATAGATTCATCAACTGTGATTACTTCAGAAACAGAGCAGGGAGGAGATGCAGTCGAACAACAAAATTCTGATAAAATTATAATTTCTTCTCCCCCATTCCCTGAAAGACTTACGATAGCTAAACCAACCATCTATCCCGATTTCGATATTGTAGGGGAATTGAAAAACTTGTGTATAAAAATTCCACTCCTCCAGGCCATACAAGACATCCCAATCTACGCCAAGATAATCAAAGAATTATGCGGAAAGAAGCCTGGAAGGAAATTAAAAAATCCACCAATTGTTCACGTAGTAGGAACTCTATCTGACCTTATCTTAGGCAAACAAGTACCAATCAAGTATGAAGACCCAGGAAACCCTATAGTAATTGTTCAGATACAAGGTTGTACCTTTCCAAACACATTGGTAGATCTTGGAGCAGCTATTAATATTCTGACTGCTGAAACTTGTAATATTTTGGGAATCACGGCCTTAGAACCAACCTCAACTCTATTAGAACTCGCTGACAGATCGGTGGTTAAGCCTGAAGGTACTCTACAAGATATAATCGTCTTTGTCGATTCTTGGGAATATCTTGTGGATTTCTTGGTCATTAACCCAAGAAGTAGGTTGGACAGGCATCCTTTGATATTAGGTCAGCCATGGTTAGCAACAACAGATGCATACATAGGATGTCGTGCAGGCAACATGACAATCACTAAGGGAAATGCTATGAAAAACTTATTTTGTATCCCCCAGCTAAACCAAGTCTGCCTATTACAAACCCTCAGTTACACCCACCTAGATATCTGGAAGAAAATATACACTCTCCTCTTACATTAGAAGAAGCTCTTGGACTTAAAGATCAAATAGAAGATGATGTAATTAGTAGCTTCATCAATAAACCAGCTGTCATAAATAATCCAACATGCCAAATGCTAAAATCTATACTTGATAATGAGGCACAAGGAGACCCCTTGGAAGATTCAAATGATCAGCATATTCCCACGACTGTTGTTCATAACAGCAGGCCAATTGAGATTGAACCAGGAAAAACCCTTAATATCAATGCTAATCTGGATAATCAGCAGCAACAAAAACTAATCTAGATCCTTCGTAAATATAAAAGATCTTTTGCCTGGGAATACTCAGATATGAAAGGCATCGATCCACAATTGTGTACTCATCACATCTATATTGAGAAAGATGCTCATGCCATTCGACAACCCCAAAGGAGGTTAAACCCACACCTTAGGGATATTGTGAAACAAGAACTACAAAAACTGTTGGATGTAAACTTTATATATCCCATCTCAGATAGCTAGTGGGTCTCCCCATTGGTAGTCATCCCTAAGAAAAATGGAAAATGGCGAATTTGTGTAGACTACAGAGAAATTAATAAGGCTACTCAGAAGGACCATTTTCCCCTTCCTTTCATAGACCAAGTCCTCAACACTTTAGTAGGGAAGCAGTTTTTCTCCTTCCTAGATGGCTTCAATGGCTATAATCAAATTCAGATTGCTCTAGAAGATCAAGATAAAACTACATTCACCTGCCCCTGGGGTACATTCACATACAAATTTTTACCTTTTGGATTATGCAATGCTCCAGCTACATTCCAGAGAGCAATTTTGAGTATTTTTCTGATCTAATTAATGAAGGACTTGAATTGTATATGGACGATTTTACCCCATACGGTGATGATTTTGATCAGGCTTTAAAGAATCTGGAAAAAGTTCTTGAACGATGTATTGCTACCAGGTTATGTTTAAGCCATGAAAAATTCCACATGATGATGACCGAAGGTGTGGTTTTGGGACACTATATTTTTGCGGCTGGAATTCAGGTAATCCTTAAACTGCCTACACCCCATACACAAACTAAGGTACGTAGTTTCCTTGGCTATGCAGGGTATTACCGTAGATTTATAGAACATTTTTCAAAAATAGCTACACCTTTATATACTTTAACAGGTAATGTTGAATTTGAATGGTCTGACAAATGTGATATTGCTTTTGCAGATCTCAAGAAACTGGTTTCGACAACACCAGTATTAAGAGGACCGAACTGGGAGTTACCTTTCCACATCTCCTCAGATGCATCGGATACAGCCATAGGCATTGTTCTTGGACAAGAAGAGAACAGGAAACCCTACGCTATCTATTACATTAGCAAAAATCTTACTTCTATCGAATTAAATTATACAGTGACAAAGAAAGAATTTTTGGTTGTTATATACGCTATCAATAAATTTCGACATTATATAACAGGATATCCAATTTTTCTGTATACTGATCACTCTGCTATCAAATATTTGGCTAATAAACCAATTACTAATGGATGAGTAACTCGATGGCTATTGTTATTGCAGGAGTTTGATATCACCATCAAAGATCGGCCAGGAAAAGAGAACCCTATTGCGGATTTCTTGTCTCGGGTTCCCAAAACAAATGATCCTCTATCAGTAGATGACCAATTCTCAGATGAACATTTATTCATTGTGACAATCAAAACACCCTGGTATGTGGATGTGGAAAATTATTTAGCAGTTGGAAAATTTCCAACACACCTATCAACAAGGGAAAGGAAACTGATTATCCAGCGCAACGCACGTTTCTCCTGGATTGGCGGGTATATTTTTCACACCGGTTCCGACTTTCAGATTCATAGGTGCATCAGAGAAGATGAAATCTATGATGTCCTAAAGGCTTGCCATGACGAACCCTGTGGCAGACACTTTGCGGATCACAGAACTGGACATAAAGTTCTTCAGATGGGCTATTACTGGCCCACAATATTCAAGGATGCAAAGAAATATGTTCAAGCCTGCGACAACTATCAGAGGATGGGTCGTCCTGGCCAAGCTGATGAGATGCCCTTGCAGCCACAATTGGTGGTGGAACCTTTTGAAAGATGGGCACTAGACTTTGTTGGCCCCTTTAATCCACCATCAAATAAAAAAGTTTATATACTGGTTGCCACAGATTATGTGACTAAATGGGTAGAAGTGGTAGCTTTGCCGAGGGCCACAGAGGAAGTAGTGATTAATTTTCTCTTTGAATTGTTTGTGCAATATGGATTACCAAGAGAGGTAATAATAGACGGAGGACCGCAATTCACAGGACATAAAATTTCGGCCACTCTGCGAAATTATCATGTCAAACATAGAATTACTTCTCCATATCACCCACAGGAAAATGGACAAGTGGAGAGCACTAACAAAGTCTTGGAAGCAATTTTGACTAAAACAGTCTCGACAAGTCGTCAGAATTGGGCAGCCAAGCTTCCGAAAGCCTTGTGGGCCTATCGAACAACATGGCGCAATACTACTGGTTACTCCCCTTATCATCTTGTCTTCGGTAAAGAACCAATTTTTCCAATAGAATTTGAGATAAAGACTCTTAAGACAACCCAGGAGATTGGACTGGATTTTACAGAAGCACAAACGCAATGCCTACAACAACTTAATGAATTAGATGAAGCATGCCTATTTTCTTTCCAATGCACAACCATTATTCAGCAACAAAGGGCTAAGTGGCACGATAGGCTTATTAAAAAGAAATCATTTCAAAAAGGCGACTAGGCACTGCTATATGATTCCAGATTCCAGGACTTTCCTGGGAAATTGCAAACAAGGTGGCTTGAACCTTATGAAATCCAAGAAGTACATGATAATGGTACCATAACTTTAATCACCATCAACGGGTCTGGTACTCCTTTTCTAGTAAATGGACATCGGGTACGCCTCTGTCATCAACCTCTTTTTATAAAGAGGTAAGTAGTGATCATACTTTTCAAATCATAGTTGCCTAGGGTGGTAACCCAGTAGCTCTATCTCCATGAAATCTATTTTTTCCATGTTGTACATAATGTATATACTTTTCTTTGAAATTTGGCTAAGTTTTTTTCTTCATTCTTTCTTTCTTTCTTTTCTTTCGACATGCTGGAATTTTGGCACAGTTGTTGTTCCTTATAGCTTAGTTGTTGTCTCTTTATAATACAGTTGTTTTCTTTTCGTTACAATTATTTTTCATTTCAAAGAAACAATTGTTGTTCCATTTGTTAGAATTGTCATTCACCTTAAAAGAGAAATTATTGTTCCCTTTATGACGGTTGTTGTTCTTTACAGCCCAGTTGTTGTTCCTTTGAGCCGATTGTTGTCCTCTGTATGCCTGGCTATCCTTTTGGTTATGAACTTTGATGTGAATTTTAAAAGTATTAATCTTTAGTTTATCATGGTGATAAATATAGAATCTTCTTCATTACCCTTTGGAGAATATCTCTTTTTTTTCATCTGGCACATCCTATCAATTTATATATTTGCTCTATATCCAGATTTTTATGGAAATATCATAAATTGTTCATGATTTATAACCACCATACTAGTTTTCTCTTTCTTATTTACTCAAATGGTGATTTTCTTCAAAAACATAATAAAAGGACTAAGACATATCTTATCTGGCATTTTTTTTACTTCTCACACCATCCCTAACTCTTAAGGAGTTGATGAGCCTCCCTTAATGATTAAAAATAATAAAAGGAAAAAATAAAACAATTATGGAAATGTACTCAAGTTAACTTTTCTCAAAAGGATAGGGGGTCTCATCACGAGCCAACCTACCACGATCATAGGAGATTAACATAAGTGACATTCCCATTATGGCTACCAAACCAGGGTAATGGCCTTTGACACTAGTGCCAAAGGACAAGAGGTCTCATCATGAGCCGACTTGTTTACTTTGTTATGATCTGGTGAGTGGCATTGTTGTTATCTGGTTATCACGTCAGAACAATGCCTTTTTGAGAAGAATCATTTAAATAATTATATGTTAAGGATACTAGCTCATCTAAGGGTTAAAAGGCAACCCTGTCGAGGCTATGGATGCCTGCTAGCAGCAGTGGCTCTGTCTATGGTATTGAAGTTTAACTTGAATTTCCATATCTTTATTATGTCATTAAGACTTCCTTTTCTTTTTTAAAAAGGGGGATATCACCACTACTAGTATGTACATTTTTTCTCTAAAACTACTAAAGGTGGCACATTTATATCACATGAACAAATCATAATTTTCCGAATATCTGTAATAAGCATTATTAATTCTAAAGGTATTTTTCCAGATTTCATTACTTATTATTCTCCAAAAGGAAATATTTTCTCTTTTCCCCATGATATACATATCTTGTATGCTTTAAATATCACGATGATTTTTAACCATTAGCACGTAATGCATTTACTTCCTTTTATTATCCTCCATATGGTTGCGTACGATCTGACTGTCTCCCGTTACAATTCATTAAATACCTCTGTATAGATCTGATTTTCCACACTCTTAAAAGGTCGTGGTCGACCTTTCTCCTATTGGAGGAGGTAGGCAATATCACATGTATAATTTGATGGGGTACAGTCAACAAAACCTTGTAATTAATATGATAGTTCTCTTCACACATAATCCTGATTTTGACATAATATATGTTGCTTTATCAAAAGACTTCTGGTTCAATAGCTTTGCATGCAGGCACTGTAGCTGTTTCATGAATTAGCAAGCATGGGCAGAAAATCTATTCGCAATGAACCCACTCTACTGGATTACTGAGCAAGCCCGTAGGATCCTAGAATGGGTAGGATGGGCATAGTAATTTGCTCGATTACAGGGGTTTGACGATGGTGTCGCCTTGGAATTTCTGCAAAACTTAAGCAATGAAGGCACAACAGTCTGAGGCAGGAAAATACCAGTTACTGAAATAATCTTGGTAGAGGTCATTGGTATTCCCACAGAAGGGGTAAAGTGGGTAGATAAACACATTGGACTTCAAGATGTCGTGGAGTTATTTGTAGACCCTGGTGAGGAATTGACCTGGAAAGGTAAGGGTCTTCACCCTGCTTCACTCAGCGAGCCATGACGGAATTAGTTGAAGTAATTCAGAGGTATATCACGTGTGATGGGCACCATGATGTGGTAAGACCCCAACATCTTAAACTGCTAGCAGCTCTGAAATTGAAAATAACAATAAATTTTCCTTTCTTCCTAAACTTTCTTTTGCATGAAGTTGCTAGTAGAATAAGTAAAGCTAAAAACCCCAATGTTGCAGTTAGTCATCATGGTCTGATCAAATTAATAGTCATTAGAGAATTGACCCAGTTACAGCTAACATGGGATAATTTCATAAGGCCTAATGAACCATCATCTTTAGAAGAGATACCTAAAACAGAAAATGAGCAGCCTGAAACAGAAATTGCCCAGCCTGAATTGGGAAATGTTCAATTAGAAGAAGAAAATCAGACCTCGGTAGTGCAAACTCCGAAGAGTGGCCGAAAAAGAGTAGCCTCTGTTTTGGCATCTCTCTCTGTCAAACGTAGAAGGTCTGACCGATTAAACCGGCCTAGAAGTTTTACTGAGCATGCAGTGGAGGTAGGACCATCTCAAGGATCCCCTGCAGAATAGCAGGGCGATTTCCCTCAAGATTATGAGGAAGAAATAGCTCGAGTTCTAGAAAATATGGGGACTCTCTTTGCAAAAGATGTGGGTTGTTCTGAAAACCCACTGGAACAAACTCATACCCCTACTCCTTCGACCTCCACCCATAACTCTCATGATACAGAAGTATTACCTCTTTCGGAAAATACTAGAAGCATGCAGGAATCCATTGAAACGGTGAAGGAACCAAATTCTTTTGCGGAAAAAACTATTTTGTTATCTCCAGAACACCAGAAGTCAGAAGGTGACTCAGGTGATACAATTCCACTTGATCAAGATCCTGAAGATTTTGAAACTTCTCCTGTTGATGAAAATATCATTGTTTTCCCCTCTCTGTCTGTTGAAAAATCTACTGAAGAGATAAAGAAAAGAAACAATCATAGGGTAAAGTTGTTAAAACAAGAAAACAAGAAACTGAGGAGAAAGATAAAACAACTCAAGAAATGGTTAAAGGATTCCAGAAGGACCTATAAGAAGAAGATATAACTCAAGACAATTGGGATTCAAAGCGAAAACTTTCTCAATTCTGCTGAAACTCAAACTGAGGAAATTTGTACCAACTCTGTGGGAACACAAGCAGATTTCTATCTCTCTGTGGCATCAACTGAAGTAGCTACTCAAACAGATTTAGTAATGAATTTCAGTGAAGCTACTCAAACTAAAATTATACCTCCTTATTCTCCTTTAATTAAGGATGTCACCATTCAAAAATTGAACATAGAATTGGCAAAGTCTCAGCAGATTTTAAAGCAATATCAAGGAAAAGTTGTGCCCTAGGAAGAATACCAGGAACTCTTAAAGAAATTCAATGCATTATCGGTTACAGAAGATGAGACTTACGTTGATCTTAGGGCAGAGCGGAAAAAGGTAGAGAAAGTACAAGGTCAGCTCCAAAAATATTTGGAGCAAATCAAAGAAATTTGTTCTATTTACGCAGATGCATTGTCTTGCAGATCCCCTGCCAAAAACTATGCACTATTTTTACTTGAACATTACTTGTTGTTGAAAATTAAAGTTGTGAGATCAGACCAACCTTTTGAATTTAGTACCATTACTGATTTTATCAAGTGTTTTCAAGAACAAATGAGGATGTAAAATATTTCTTGTGTGAATTGTATTTACATAATTTATTTTTGGAGGATGAAAAGGATGGAAATCCTAGTCCTTTCATTGGGGATGTTTAGTTCCAAGCTTTTATATCTTGTTGACGGTGTTGGACCCGCCAACATTCAGGGGATCACCCGGTATGAAGTCCCAACTAGATCTCACACCGTTTGGTGTGGGATTCCCATCCTGTATGATGGCCCGATTTCCATTGTCTTAAGGATTTGCCTCAACTCTTGCTTGTCAGCACAGGAGAGTGGTTCGCTTTGCCTTCGAGAAGTGAGGTTTGCGTGCCTGGTGAGTGTAAGTGTACTTGTGTCAATGGTTCTTTCACTGTGAGGGGAAAAGGTGAAAGTGAGTGCCAAGTTGAAAGGGATCAGTCCCAACTCGGCTAGGAACACACAACATAAAGGACATACATAGCTTCCAGTGTAGCAGACCACTCAGATGTGGAAGTCACAACATACAAGGTAAGATAACACGTACAACACTCACGGATCAGTCTGGGATGAGTGCGACAGTTGTTACAGCAAGGTTCATGTGAAAGGTTTGTTTGATGTCTGACAGAGCAGTCGACACAGACGGGACAACATTAATAGCATATACAACACATTTCCATTAATAGATTATGCATTACAACAAATGAATTAGTTCAGATGTAGAACACATGGTTAAAGAAACATGCATTATAAGTGCTAAAGATAAGTCTTACAAAAAATACAATACATGTGTGAAAACGTGATGACCTGTTGACAGGCTTCTGAATTAAGTGAAAGTTCCAAGACACATCGTTACACCATACATCACTAACCCCGTCAGCGGGGCGTTGGAGCTACTACTTACTCCTCAAAGAAAATATTATAGACTTTCTTGTCTATGTGGGAGGAGCTAAGGTGAAAAGTCCCTTCATGTACAAATGAGGGGGGTATTTATAGCCAAGGGTGAAACTGAGCCTTGTGGTTGTTCGACTACCCTCATCACCGTTCAACTTCCATGACTTTTCGACTTACATGACTCTATGTTCACAAGTGGGTCTCTTGGACTTCCACGTTACATCTCATTGATTGGCAACAAGCCCATAGTGGATATGTGGGCAACATGACTCATGACTTGACTCGACATGACTTGATAAGATAATGTTGGTACATTCATGCTGCTGCTGGAGTGCATGTCGAGCTACAGTGCTACTAAGTGACGGATGTATTCATGGTGTATCATAGCTTCACCTCTGCATGGCGAAGTGCGCGGAATCTTCGATGGTCCTTGGTTTGCTTGATGAAGCTTTAGCATGTTGTTCCTTGCTTTCATGTTGGAAGGCTTGACAGGCTCACTTG
The DNA here is from genome assembly GCA_031772625.1 of Pinus tabuliformis. NCBI lineage: Eukaryota > Viridiplantae > Streptophyta > Pinopsida > Pinales > Pinaceae > Pinus > Pinus tabuliformis. The sequence goes on along the minus strand of CM062817.1, from coordinate 853,348,851 downwards.
TTCACAAAGGTGCATGTTCATCGCGTTCATCCGCTTCTCATGCTTCATTCTTTCGTCTACTTCACATGCTTTGTTTGTTCGTCTGTTGGTGAACCTGTCCATCTACATGTGCTCCCTTCATTCATCTCGTTCGTCATCTTGACATTTTTTTGGATGTACCTGTACCTGCAGTCACTCATGATGAGATGACATCAAATCCAAAACCTCCTAGTCTACCATGACACATGATCATTCGGATGCGGGTGACCAGGAGAGGCAGCAGGGCTGTGATGTGGGATGATGGCTCCGGGAAACTACTGATGAAAACTGTGCAAGAGTCACTGAGGGATGGAGACAAACAATCTAAATCGACAGTGACTGTCTGCAAGGTTTGGCTCGGCTGGGAGGAAAATTTGTGCAAATTTTAGGAGGGACAGTCTAAGTTGCAGGAGGGTAGGGCAGGCATGATATGCGCATTTTTCGAAACGAACAGTCAGCAAGGGCTGGACAGCCAAATTTGAGCAATTTTCCATAGGAATGGGTCGGGATGCATGAGGGGTCAGCAGGCAGGGATTGCGTAATTTTTCTGGGGAACTACCTGAGAGACTGGCAGCCAGATTTGTGCAATTCCTAGAGGGAACTGCCAGTTGGTTGTTGGGGTCACTGGCAGCCAGACTTGCGTAATTCCCAGAGGGAACTGCCAGTTGGCTGCTGGGGTCACTAGCAGCCAGACTTGTGCAATTCCCAGAGGGAACTGCCAGTTGGCTGCTCAGTCACTGGCAGCAGAAACTGCACAATTCCTGGAGGGAATAGGCAGTCTGTTGCTGGGAGCTATTGGCTGGGAAAATTGCATTAAGGCCGGGAGGCCAGCCTGCTAATCATCTCTGCACAATTTTTGAGCTGAGCTGACTGATGGGCAGCGGGAGGCCTGCTCATGAGCACTGCGTAATTCCTAAGATGAACAACCGTCGACTGTCCGGGTGGCTAGCATCAGTGTTGATTGAAATGCCTGCGGGCATCACAACTTGAAAGAATTAGCTTGGTGTTTCTGCGTTGTTCTGGTTGACAGTCGATCAAGTCGAAAGCAAGGTGATGGTCCGACTGTCAATGAGGAGTCTGGTCATCAGAAATTCAACAAAATTGACTAAGTGTGTGAATAGTGGAAAGATGCATAGGTGGTCATATGGACACATGCTCGCATTACTTGATAACAAAACGAGAAAACCATCCTGAAACACGTGTTCAACATGACTGACCGATGGTGTAAGCAACAAGCACGACACTCGTGATTGATCGTTCATGATCGAGACAACGCTTGCGTGACAGTGAATATGACTCTGTGTGTGAGTGCGATAGATGCCTTCATGGTGAACACAACAAACACATACGAAGCAAAGAGTTTGAGCATAACCAGAACACGGTCGCAAGCATGACTTAGACATCAACATGAAGAGACTTGAGTGCAATAAACAAGCAAGGTGAATGTAAAGACTCACACGAGCTCACGAAGTGAACCTGAGTGTGTGCAGTCATCAAGTGAAACTCTCCAAGGGAGGCTTTGAAATTGGTGCAAGCCAAAATTTTGGAGGGTGGTTGTAGCCGCTACAACATATCCTTTGCTAAAAATCAAATTAAGTGGGCTAAAGCATACACTGTGTTTCAGAAAAGAGAGAATGGACTAGATCTCTGGGTTAGAGGTGAGCTTGCAAGTCCCCTGCGAACTTTCATACAACATAAGAAATTCATGGAACAAACTGGAGTTGTGTCTACTCTAGCTCCTATTCATAGAGATACCCTTAGGTTAGGCCTTGAATATTTTGAATAAATCAAGGAAGAAGCCTTTCAAGCTACAAAGCAAAGATGGAATGCATCCTCCAATGAGGTCAAGAATAGAGAACCCTTCAATTACAAGAATTTCAGGGTAACTGCTGCACGACTAGCATGTTATAGTAATCTGGTTATGACAAAAGGTCCCACCTGGATTGGATGTCAGTATAGAAGTCCTATTATCTGGTATCCCCCAAAGGAGTATCATTGTGAATATGAGCTTTCTAAAAGATAAGAAACCAGGGCTTTTGAGGTACTCCGAAACAAAAATGGCTTTCGGCTTTATAAAGAAACCACCTATCCGACATATTCCTTAACTTTATTGCATGTCAACTATCTTATTGCATGAGGACATGCAAAAAGTTAAGCTGGGGGGTATGTTGGGTTGTGAAAAAGGTATGATTTTCCTCTTTATTACCTTGGTTGATAATATGTTTTTCAATGATTTTACTTTCAGTTTGAGGATATTTGGAAGAAAAGGATAATGGAAAATGGTTGGAATTATTGTCAATTGATTTAAGTTTTTATGATGTTATAAGCCTTAATTTAAGTTAAGTTGTGTGCAGAACAATTTTATTGGACGATCATTGTTCCTTCGGATGAGTGGAAAGCGCTAAGTATGGAAAACCATTATCTTAACTAGGGAAAGTCAAGCTAGGAATACAGACAAGGCAACTCAGGGAGATACAGATTGCTATTTGAAGTTTCGATGATCATGATGAGCAATCTCGATGATCTCCCGATCCTCAAGATAACTCCATTTACTAGAATTTTTATGTAATATATAAGTTAGTGGTAAATAGAAATGGAGAGAGACTTTACTTTTCATTCTTACAGTGAAACTGAGAACAGTGATTCAACCTTGAAGTGTTATAAACGATTTTGTAACTTATTTTGATATTAATGAAGAGTTAAAGCTTTTGCGTTAAGTTCGTGTATTGAGTTTCTTACAGCAGTTCCTTCTGGGGACCTCGGGCCCAGTCACCAGAAGATTTACTACTCGGTTGTATTATTTTCATTTACTCTCTTTGTGAATATTGGTTATGCTATTTCCTTTCACAGTCGGAAGTGGATTGAATCTTATGTTTTCTAATGTTACTACTTTTCTTGAATTTGTTAAATGCATTTTATGAGATTAAATGTTTTACTAAATAAGTTTACTAAGTTATTTCAGCTTTGTGAGACTTTTGAATAGTGGTGTGATTTAAGTAATTTTCCTTTATGCATATGATTCTGTAGAAGCATTGTGAATTTGATTGTTGAATCTAGGTTAATTCCTTTGATGAGTTCGGAATTCTAAGTAATAGGAAGTAAAACGGTTGTTGTGTGAATAGTTTATTTCTGCAACGATTGGATAGATTTAGGACTTCCCGTGAGTCTTTTGTAGTAATAGTTGCTTACATTTCGATCCTCTAGGATTTTATCTTGCACATATTGTGCCGACAGCCTTGAAATAAAAGACGAATCCCAGGTTGACAGAATTAATGTAGGATTAAGATTGATTTTTAGAAGTCATCTTAGTTACCCAACCGTAAGACAATAACTTTCGTAGGGTGTCAAATCTCTTGTTAAAAACCAATGCATTATGAGCAGTGAGAGACAAGAGGAATTTCTTACCTAAGAATAAGGGTTTGGGTACCTCCTAGTTAGCATTTCTTACTTGAAACCCTATACAAGTAGTGAAATAATAGAGAGATTTCTTAACTATGAACAAGGATTTGGGTACCCACTAGTTAGGGTTTCCTACTTCAAGCCCTATCTCACTATTTTTTCCCTTGTCTTCTCAAAGCTCCATTGACCCCTACATATGTGTGTCTATGTGAGTGTGACAGAATGTGGGTGCATGCCTCTCTATGTGGAAATACATATTCAATATACGTGTTAGGGTGGATCAATATTCTTTTCAATTTTACCATGCATAAAAAATGGCCCCCATATATATCTATATATATGTGTGTGTGTGTGTGTGTGTGTGTGTGTGTGTGTGTGTGTGTGTATACACACGTATATATACACATATATATATAGACACACACACACACACACACACACACATATACATATATAGATGGGGGGCATTTTTTATGCATGGTAAAATTGAAAAGAATATTGATCCACCCTAACACATTTATAACTTAAATGAAAATGAATAGAGTTTGTTAGTATCTTTCCATTATCATACAAGAAAACTCTCAAAGGCTACAACAACAATATTTATTATAATCAATAACCACATCTAGAAAGCCAACACAAGGGAGGAGCATACCTGCTAGGATTAGAGCCTAGGTCAATGTAACAACAAATCCTCCATGTTTCTGCCAGACCACATAATAATAATAATAATAATAATCTCTCCCTACCCTCACACTTAAGTGAAGAACAAGTATGTTGGTACCAAGACAACCCTCAATAATTATCCTCTTTCTTCCTTAAAATTTATGGATGGAATGTAGAACATCTACCAATATTGTTAGGTAATTTATTTGCATAAATTTTGTAACATTATATTATCAATTCAGAGTACGTAAATTTGTGAAATGAAAACATAATAAGTGTAGAATTAGATTATTTGTAGTATGATGTGCCTAAAATGCTCAATGCCTGTTCCACATGCATAATTGTGAAATCAATTACATGTAATTAAATGAAATAAAAGACAAATCTATTATTGAATGATATCTTACTCTATCCATGTGTTGTAGATTAGGTTGTACTTTAAGTATTCAATCTTAAAGATCTAAACCTTCTACAATAATACTCCATTCAGGATATTCATAGTATAATTCAGTAAATGGATATTAGAATTCAAGAAGACAAACAAAATTAAGTATAGAAATTGAACACACCACTTCTCATTAGTTGAAAGAAAGCTGAATCATTCTTGTCAATGACCACATACTTGAACACTGATCACGTTGGTAGGACCCTGTTGTCACCAAGTTATCTCTTGACATGATTTAAGTACTTCTTGTTTCCATGAATCATTTCTCTAAAAAGAAAACTGATCTATGAGCTTAAATGAATCATTGCAAAAAAAAAGAAACATACTTCTATCATTGTAAATACAATTACAAAATCTACTTTCATAAAGGAAAATAAAGAAAAGGGCCACCATGATCTCACGGAGTGAGCTCGATCTCCAAAGAATCAAAGCAATCAACTACAATACTTCATAAAACTAAATCAAAACATGATACTGACAAAAATAGAAAATGATTACAATCTATGTCAAAGAAAATACCGAGATGTTTTATTCTATTCCATCATATGTTGGACACATGATCCAAGATTCCTCCTTTAGAATGATGAAGATACTCTTACTTATACAGAAGCTTGCTTTGACTAAAACAATAAATATTAAATGAAAATTAATAAGTTTCTCATATAGTTACAACAATTTTCTAATAGTTAGCAAGTCAATAATATCTCCAAGATATTTGCTAACAACTCACAACCAATCTCTTCAAAAGCTCCAATATTCTTTCCACGTCTTGAATAATTGATTAATGATCCCAAATCTATGACAAATATTCAATCGTTGAATAGGAATTTAGAATGTGGAGAGAAGACCAAAATTTACGTAGATAAAAGAATTGTGAACTCCTATAATTACCAACAAATCGACCTAGTTTTCAAAGATAAGCGAAAATATGTTTTTTTTTAATATTTGGTCATAGATTAACATTAAAATACTAAAAGAAATGAATTGAAAAATGCCTTCAATCTAATTCCACATAAAGCATTAAAATTGAATTAATACAATGTTACAGGAAATCGAAAAAGGACTGAAATCAAGGGAAAAGTTTTTGAAAGATCGCAAAAAGATGTGAAAATATGGTAATTTGTGACTTAACAGGTATCACAAGCCACTAGGAAACCCAAAGAACATGAGAATATTTGAACCTAGTCATAACAAAATAGACATAGCACGTGGCATAATAGAATCTACCAATCAATATAACTCTTAGGCATATATATGTGTGTTGGGGGGGTGGGGGTGGAAGGGTTGGTGGGGTTGGAAAGTGGGAGGAGGGTGGTATTGAGCCGGGGGGGTGGTGACATGATTATTTTCATAATATATAGACTAGTATAACGACAAATAAACTTGGGGTAAATAACTTTAAAATTAAATGGAAACACACACACACACACACAATTTGTCAATTGAGTCTGGCTTGAGCTAAGAGGAAAATTTATTCTCCCTTGGCCGGGTTCCAATCTCATTTTGAAACATGCTTACTCTATGAGTTAAATGTGAACTATTGACCTAGTCTTGAATTCTAAAATCTAGGTTATTGACACCATCCTTGAAATGAGGGGAAGTACCTAGTAACTTTTGTTAAACCAACTTTCTCCTAAACATAACCTGTAATGAGTGAAATATTGAAAGAAAGATAAAAAAAAAATCTCATTTGAAAATAAGTGGATATTGTTCACCTTTGAGGGTATACACAATCCATAGCTTAACCTATGCTTTTATGTTGTAATAAAAACCAAAACAATGAGATTCCTTAAAAAAATGTGTTGTTTTAATTCATTTTGTTGCTACCATAGAAGTTTGACAAATATTAAGTGAGTTTAGATGAGTTTATATAGGGGGTATCTTTCACAATGCATAGTCTAGTATAGAGATAGGTGAATTAAAAAGAAGAAACTCTAAAATTAAATAAAAATACTCAACGAAAAGTAAATAAGGGTAAGGAACTTTAAAATTAGTTGTCTATGTGTGCATGTCTTTGTATGATGGTTGTAGAGAGTGTTAGCGCTTGAAATTTCACCTCAGGCTGAGAAAGGTAAACTTCAAGGCAACATCAAACCACTTAGCCTCGTAGCTAGCCCTACGGGGCAGGAGAGGGCTCTCTCCGGTCTATCTCAGTAAAGATCTTCAATGGGCAAGATGACCAATAGGGAAACACTGATTTTAGGCTAGTAAACTGATCAAGAAGTTTAATTTGGGATTTTTTAAAGTTTTGGTGGAAATTTGGGGAATGGCAATTTTGGGCGCGGGGATGGACACAGTTTCTGCAGGGGGTTCTTTGGGGCGAGGTAGGAAACAGTATTGATGCCTTTGATGGAGGTGAATGGATGAGAATGACCGGTGAGGAGCTAAGGATAGCAAGAAATAACCTTGAATTCCCCTTAAACAGTCGAAAACATTGATATTAAGCAAACTTAAAAGTAGAGCACGACAATCATGAATTCTACTTTAACACTTCATTTGCCTAATTAGCAGAAAGAAAAGTAAGGAAATGATTCACATAACACATTTAAAAGTACAAAGAGAAACACACCATCAATACATGTGACCACAAGAATCCCAAAAAGGACTGCAAAACCCTGGTCTTCCTTTGCCAAAAATTGCAGAGATACAGTGAGTAATACAATAAGAGCTTCTCCCTCAAGAGTCCAACCATGAAAATGACCAAGAAAGTACATAATATAGGCAATCTAACATCTTTCCTTGCCTCTAGGGGTCGAGCTCATCCTTCTAGGAGTTGTTTCAACCAATTCTAAACTGAGCACTAAAATCTAGGCAGTCAAAACAACTTGCCTCTATAAGCTAGGAAACCAATTCATTCATTAAATGTTTTCTATTTCATGAATGAATCTTCTAGAATAGGTAAATAAGTGTCATATCAACATGAAAATACATTAATTACATCAAAGAGGGTGGGAAAATCCCATCCCAAGTCAAAACTGGCCAAAGCTGGGCGAATTCCTGAGCTGTAGGTGAAAAATTATGAAAATTGCCTGATAGGTCGCGCCCTAATCCTGATAGGTCGCGCTTCTTTGGAGCTCCGTTTGAGGCACTTCCAGGTGTCCAAATGAGGCAAAAGTGGTATTGTTGGAAAGGTCTGGATGTCTAATTTCCAAACCAACTGGAATTTCTGAATTTAGTGGCCATTTGCCCCTCCAAAATTGCAATCTCCCAAGACTGCTCCCTGTTCGTCAAAAAGGTGGCAGAAAGTCAATTTTTGCATGTTTTTTGACCTTCTAGAGGCTCAAAACTTGATGAAATCTCTTGGTAATTGCTGAGCAGGTGTATCTTTGCAGGACAAATCCAGAAATGCTGAGTTTTCCCGAAATGAAGTTGCCCATCGAATAGATCGTGCGCGGCGCGCGACCTATCAAGGAGAAAAACCTGTTTTTTGCCCAAAAATTCATAAGTAACAAAAAATGCTCAAATTTTTTTTTGAAATTTGTACTGTAGTGAGGTCATTTAATATCATGCTCCTTCAAGGAAGCCTCAGCCAAGATGTGAAGGGGATCGGGCCTTTTTCGTCGTTTTAGTGCCTTGGCCAACCGCCCTTGAATCTGGCGATTGTAATTTTGACATTTTTAAAGCAAATATATATGAACCTCTCATTTCAACTTGATGGCATTAAAACACATTTCTCATGCCCATTTTTCCTTATCAAGCAAAATACTTTGATGATCAAAGGCCTACCTGCAATCTTGAAGAAATTTGGGGATGTTTGGCAGTTTACTGGCGATTTTTTGTGGATGAATTCCCAACAGGTCGCGCGCGCCCAACAGGTCGCGCCAGTGTATTTTCCCAACTGGTAAGACCCCCCTGACAGGTCGCGCATGCTCAATAGGTCGCGCGCAAGTGTTGACAGGTCGCGCGCGGGCTCAGCTTGCCAATTTTGCTAAATTTCTCTCCAAATCGCCCAAATCGCTCTTCACTATTGCTTTGAGACAAATGATGATGAAATAGAAGGAGAGAAGGGCTTTATAGGCTTGATTCAAATTAATTTCTCCTCAAACCCTCTTTCTAATGTTTTTAACTTGACACTTTTTCAAAATTTAAATGCTGCTGACTTTATGGCTTCCTTTTGTCCTGAAATTGTTTGAACTGATGCTTTGTCTTGAAAATTTCTTGTAGGGATAGCTTCTTAGGATCTTGGCAAAGGGGACCAGGGCTGTATGATGTCCTTTGAAAATTTTTGAATTTTTACAATTTTTTTTTACAAAAATGAGAAAAAGACCTTGTATTTAAAAACAGGGTTTTTAAATCCAAGGTTAAAATTAGCTGTACAAAATGAAATATTTGAAGAAATCTTTGAAGAAAAACTTGGAAAGTCATCCCTCTGGCCTGCTGGGCATTTATTGACCTTTAAAGACATGACCTCAAAGACAAATTGGACCTAAACCCTAGACCTAAGACTTTGACAAGACAAGGAACCTTGAAAGAATTTATAGACTGAAACAACTTGATCCAGCAGTGCCAAGAGGGGAATAAAGACACCAGCTCCTCCATCAGGGTTATGGCATGCCTAATGGAATGCAATGAAATGACACTGATGAGACACCTACTTATGCAAATGCAAAGAGTTTTGATCGCTGATGGAGGGCTACTAGACCGACTCTAACAGAGAGTATTAGTTTTCGTCTTGGATACACGATGATCAAGGAGGACAAAATAATAAACTTGATTGTGTTTGAGTGATGTTTATAGAATAATGACACATATAGACACTAATACATTGTAACAAAAAAAATTTATTTAGGACTCAAGCGTTTATTATTGAATACATTTGTGATTTATTTGTAACCAATAATGCTTCAAAAATGGGTTCTTATTAGGAAGGATGACATAGATTTGAATGTAAAGCAATGGCCATGTGTTTTATACAACTTACAACATTGGCACATAGTTAATGAATTTTTTTTACAAGTTTTTTTTTTTTTTAATTGTTTAATTAACATTCTTTTAATAATTATTCTAAGGTATTAATACTATTCAACCAAGATTTGATTCCATTTAATTGATGGTAATATCTAACACCATTTTTTTTTCAAAACTTCAAATTGAATGGAAAACAATTGTTTTAAAATTTTTGATTGAAAAAATTATGACATTGAGTAATTAAAGTGTACAAGGAAAATAGATATGCTCTGGAATAGAATTTCATCAGTCAAGCACATACATATATTGTTTACAAGGTTAAATCATTAACCAATGTATGACTAAGCATTAAGATGGAAATTTCAAAGAATAGATATGGTGTATTGAAGAGATAAGGAAGATGTACATAACAATGACTAATTGAAAAAATTGAAATGGACAAAAGAAAATTAATAATTAGAGAACAATAATTACTCGAAATGAAAATGAAAAATTATTTTATTTGATTTTAAATATAAAAATAAAAATATATAAAAACAATAGTATATAGGAGACAAGAAGGAAGATGAATTATACCCATAATTCACATATATTCCAAAATATGACCCCAATACCAATAAAGGCTCTTACATCACTTGGTATCTCCTCAATTCCAAAATATGCTAGGATAAAAATACAATGGGAAAGATAATTAAAACTTGTAATATACTCAAATTACATGAATAATATATTAATTATTAAAAACATTATAACTCTCAAATGGGTTATATTTCTTTCCCTATTGCTAAAGTATGATACACTTCATAGACTAAATTACCATTTGTATATTTTTATATATGTAATATATTATAATTATATTTTTGTGTATATCATCTTTTCTACATACATGACGTAGGATTTTGTACAATTATAATGCAAAGACTTGTATCGTGGTGTATTAAAGCTCCACAACCTTCATGTTTCTTATTTCTATCTTTCTTTTTTTGTTTTTTCTTCTTCTTTTCTTGCTTTATTTTCTTCTTTCTTTTTCTTTTCTTTTCTTTCTCCTTTTGTTTTTTGAGGAAATATCCAGGCAAGTCCACCCAAAGGGATCACATCCCATCGACTTATTAGCAGCGCCTGACCCCGAGGGCGTCGAGGAGAATTGACCCTGTGACTTCCCATTAGCAAAGTGCTTTAGCAACGGGAACTCGACTAATTGAGCTAACACTCAGATATTTCCATCTTTCTATGTTATAATAAAGATCTTATCCCCTTGTTAAAATGTTTTACGTTGATAGTTTCCATTTTCCGCTCTTATCATCTTGTTCAATAAACACAACCCCATTTTTTCTTCTACTCTTAGGAATTGTTTCAAATACGTTTTCCATTTACTTTCACATCTAGTCTCTATCTTTCATTGTTCCATAGGATTCATAATATGTGAAATAAATATATACTTTGTGTCTATACACCAAGATGATATTCAAAAAATTCAGATTACAATATTTGGAAAATAATAACATCAAATCAAGATTAATATGAGGAGTCTAGCACTAAGTATTAAGATTGTTGTTGTTATTACTATCAGAGTTGTTTCACATCATTGATATACACCATTGATTCAAGGTATCGCAGTTACTTTTGCCTTTCACTCTCACATCTGGTCTTTATCTATCATTATTACATAAAAATCATCATATGTGAAATAAATATATATTGTGTCTATACAGCAAGATGATATTAAAAAAAGTCATATTACAATATTTGGAAAATAATAACATCAAAGGAAGATTAATATGAGGAGTCCAACACTAAGTATTAACATCATTGTTGTTGTCACTATCAAAATTGTTTCACATCATTGATACAAACCATTGTTTCAAGGTATTGCAAATAAAAATAAGAACATTAACATGAATAATAGAAAAATATAAAGCTCATTGCTTTTTTTCCCGAGAGCTACAATTATAGAAAGCATTACTAAGAGAAACATACAACTGCCACCATTTAACAATGGAAATGTTGCACTAATTGTTATACTTGAATTTTCACCAATAAAAAGGACATCAAAATCAAACCTCGAATATGATCCATTACATTATTGAATTATGAAAAATGAAAACATAGCCCCAAACACCTACAAAAGAAAGGAGAATACACATTGTGCATAAAAAAAAAATCAATAGTAAAGAATAAAAAGTGCAAATATTTTAGTGCCAAATGTTGTAGGAAAATTATACCGAACAAAAATATCCTCATAAAATTGAAACTATAGTGGGAAAATGATTCAACTTGCAATTTCTTAGAAAATAACAATGTGATTGATATCTTCTTTGAGTACATCCAATGTTTTCCTTAGTAGTGTTTGTTATCATATAATATAGCACTTTAGTGAGAAGCTCTCACGAGATGCTAAAACTAGTGGAACATTAAAAGTGTTATTAATGTCTTCTAAGTAACAACTTTCCTCATTTTAGTGAAGGACAAAGTTTGACATAAGGGAGAATTCCCGAATAGGACTTAAGGTTCCTAAGGCAAGACATACTTAACTAATTATGGTCTTCAAAGTAGCTAATCTAATCATCACCAATGAAATATAACAAGCAAAGAGTGGATTAGGTTCAGATTTTAATGGGTTTATCAAGAATTTATCTTATGCAAAATAGTCCCCAAGCAAAGGAAATATGAGAATTACCAATATCTATTACAAAACTCATGTAAAAGAGGCATAATTACAACAATAGACAATTTATAACTACTAGATAATTCACCCCTTTAAATAGTTCATCAAGTAAAAATTTATGGATAAAATAGTGGACAGATCTAGGGTTTATATTTAACTTATAAACTCTTAAAATTGAGACACATGTAGTAGACAATGAAAATGAGATGTCTAGCCAGAAATATGCAATAATACAAATCAACAAGGCTATTTGTATCAATGAGAATGACTTTAAATCAAACATATGCAAGAAAACCCTAGGTTATTAGATAAAAAATATGTTAGAAACCTTAGATGCTAGGATTTTTTATGGTTGAAAATTAAATATAAGCTAAACAAATCCTAGATTTACCCTAAAACATAAATATAAGGTGAAATTTTGAAAATGTGATTTATTAGATGGAGGAAAACTAGTGTCATATCCCCATTTTAATTCTTCTTCATCGTACAACCAAGGTGGATTTCCAGGGCAGGGGATGGCCAGGTCAGTGGAGCAGGTTTGTCATCAGGGGTCCCGATCGAGCTTTGAGGAGTTTTTATGGGATTTGATGGCATTCGCTTGGCATATTCCATCATCCACATGGTTTGCCTTTCGTTCTGTCGTATTCTGACAACTTTCAAAAATCAACATTATTATTGGGCATAACTCAATTAATTATGCTTGAGGTAGCATTCTGGGGAGATTAATTGATGGAACACCTCAGTGTAATAGCTCATTGGAACCGAAATGAGAAGATCTACATGATGGGATGCTGAGAAGAGACTTCCAATGGCCGAAGAGAGTATGGTGGGCGATTTTCCATTTTCCTTAGTTAAAAATGATTTTAATTAGTCATTTAATTAAGGAAAAATAATTAATTGGAGAAAAAGGGACAAAAATGACTTAAGTGAAATAAAATAAAATTAAAAGGTCACTTGATAAAGTCAATGGAGGAGCTTCTAGAATAATAATAAAATAAGATGCTTCTAGAGGCTTGGAGATCTATCCATGAGATCTATAAAAGAGGAGGAGAAGGTCATTTGGAGACATCTTGGATTTGGTATTGTTTCTTGTATGAGAGGTTGAGAACCCGGTTCTCTACTCCAGCAGTAGCCCCAGGATGAAAACCCTCGGGTGATTCAGTGAGAGTGGGCAAGCGCCCATCTCTTCCCTTGGTGAATCCATTCAGGGTTCACAGGTTGCAATTATTTGATTTCCTGTTTTAGTTTGGAGGCCAGTTTCAGTATTATTATCTTGGAGGGTCGTTTCCAGCTATTGTATTGGCATATATATTCTATATAATAAAGCTGGATTTTGTTGTTGCATTTCTCATTGTTCTTCACGTTGTGATTTTTAATGAGATTTTTATACAATTTATGGATTTATGGTTTGGGTTTTACATGGAAATCTTCTATTAAGTAGATGATAATTTTATGTGAAGGGTTTGTTCCAATTTTTTTCATTTGAGACATTACAACTAGTTCCGACTATTTTTTAGGCATATGGGGTCAAATAAGGACACCATTGAGAGAATTTAAGTAGAACAAGAGTGATATCTAGGGTTGTCCACTACAAGCCTTAGAATATCCACCTAGTGCCTTAGAAGCTTCAAGATAGTTCAAGAGAAGATGTCCTACTGGTAAATTTTCAAGGGTTTTGAAGAAGGGACTTGTTAAAGAAAAAATGTGGAGAGAGTGCACTATCATCATTAGAGAAGCACAACTATATTCATAATAATTCATAAACAATATCCATCAAGATTAAGTGAGACCACTTACACAAGAAATAATTTTATCCATAAAATCCTAGCCAAGAAAATCCATGAAGTTTGCAAAGCATCCACCAGGCATTGTCCTCAAGAATTCACTTTAATTATCCATCCATAGCAAAAATATATGTCATATTAGACAAGTAATTATTGACTATAATTTTTAGCAATCATTATAAATGAGAAGTGTTTCTCTTATTTATATGAGAGATCTAACACTCTAACCTTTACAATAACAATATTCTACTAGCATTATCCCTAAGAAAATATAAAGATAACTTTATCTCGCTACAAGCCCTTAAGTTAAGGTCACTTACATAAAATATCCATGATATAAGAGTGGATGAGTCAAAACACCCCTAACATGCTCCCAAAGTGAAGTAATAGTGCTCAAATACCAAGACATCCTCCATAAATGTGTGTTAAGACACATGTGTGGCACATGTGGTCTCCCAAGAGTGGATGTATCATTCAAATGATGTCCCAAAGGCATGTGTAAAGACTCCAATGTGAAACATTCCCTCCAAAATGTGCAACATTTTCCTTCAAGTGCAACATCCACTTTAAAAGGTGCAATGTCCTATCCCAAAGGGTGAAATGACCTTAAAAGACCTAATGTTTTCCAAAAGAAGCGAGATAGCCTAAATAAGAAGTGGTGAGACCTCCATAAAGTGGCCATGTAGTCCTTCAATGCCCTCCTGTTAATTTTTGGTATGTTCTATGCTTAAGAGCAATTTACTTCAATTTTCTTGTTAGCTCAATATCAATGTCTAGTTTAGCAATCACATCAACATGATAGTAAAATGTAGATAGAGCATAAACATAAACAGTAGAAGACAAGCCAAGACAAGAGGACACAAGATGTGGCACCAGCCAGGGACAAGCCCCAATGTGGGGAAATCCTTGATCAAATATTCTTATATTCTTCAATAGTTCAGCAGAGAGAGAGATAGTACAAATATGCAAAACTGAAATTTTATGACAGCGATAGGAAAACCTAACCAGCGAAGTCAACGCTAGTCAAACAGGTCAGATTTGACCTCTAATCAAGCTCGGTCAAAGCTCAGTCAACTCAACCTACAACAGTAAGCTCAATGCATCCAAAACCTACACTTCTGGTTCTGCTCCTAGGAAAATCCTTCAACTCCTCGGAAGATTCTTCACATGGCAACAACGGGCTGCTACAATCACGATCCAATCTGTTCAACACTCTGATCCAACATTCCTACACAAAATGCTGCCGACCTCCACTATTTGCTTGCTTCTCTTGCAATTCTGGTTAGGGCACAATATCCAGCCCTTAACCCTCCACGTTGTCATCAAACTAAGCATTTCTAGAGCTGCGGTCCACCTAGGAGAGTCTCCCCTTATGCCACGCTGCCTCCTGCACGCATTGTTCACCTTAACGTTACTTTGGAACAACCTTAGCTTCTTGTTGTGTCTTGCAGCCTAGCAAAGCAGCTAGTTGTAGCTGTGGTCTCCTCCAACAGGCCCAAACAATTCCTTAACCCATGCCTAGAAACAACCTCTATCACTATGTTGTCACCTACAACAACTCATGCTTCTTTCACGCTATCAATAGGCTTCTTCTTGTTGTGTTAGGGCTCCTTTTGTTGCGGCTTAGGGTCTCTCCTTAGCTGCATATTAGGGCTCCTTAGATCTGCAGCTAGGTCTTCTTTTGATGCAACTTAGGGTCTCTCCTTAGCTGCATATTAGGGCTTGCCCTTTGCTACGAATCAAGCCTCTCTTTGCTGTGGATTAAGCCTACTCCTTGCTGCAGATTATGCATCCTCCTTGCTGTGGATTAGGGCTCCTTTGATTGCAGCTAGATCTCCCTTCAAATGCGGTTAGATTTCTTCTTCTGACTACGGTTAGGGCTCTCCCTTCAACTGCGGCTAGATATCTTCTTGATGACAGCTAGTTGACCTTCCTTTCCACTACGTCCTCCTTGTGAGAGGACAAACCCAAATGAGTGGGGAGAGAGAGATCATGAGTGATGTGTGTCTCAAATGACTTGAGGTCTCCTCTATTTAAATGCAACGTTGAGGTTGAGCTGGGGGTAATTTGCTTGTTGGCCAACCTTGAAAAATTATCAAATAATATAAATAAATTCATATCTCCATAAATACATGTCGTAATAATATGATCTTTAGATCAATCCTACACCTCTCGAAGAGAGGAATCCAAGAAAAATATCAGCTGCCATAAATAAGGTGACCCACATGGAGTTTGGCCCTAGTTTCCAATTTTAACACTCCCTCTCAACTAGGGAGAACTCCATCTGCTAATCCATCTGTCAGTTGGTACTATCTCTGCCATCAATGCACTGCTCTTCTCTGCTGAACTATGAAGAAGAAGAAGTGATCGAGAATGTATCATACCATTCTCTACTGACCCGAAGTCAGTCCCATAAAAAGAGAGTGTCTCATACAACTCTCACTGATCCGGAATCAGTTCCAAATAAAGAGAGTGTCTCATACCACTCTTACTGACCCAAAGTCAGTTCCAATTGATCCCAGATCAATATCATCCTAGCATAGGGAGTACAGTGATACATGATGCGTCCATAGGTAGTACTATGGTCCCTATCCTCATTTCCCTACTCATTGGCCAGATGAGAGGTACTTCCCATGAGTCCCAAACTGCATGGGTAGGATGTCTCAGCAGGAGAAGGATGAACCACTCATCCTACCTACATGTCGTCAGGGGTTTTCCTAGGGGAAGGCTTAACCACTCACCCTGTACACAAAAAATCACCAGGGGAAGGTTGAACCACTCACCCTATGATTGTGTCTTAGTAGGAGAAGGATGAACCACTCATCCTGCCTACATGTTGTCATGGGGTATCCTAGGGGAAGGTTGAACCACTCACCCTGTACAAAACAAATCACCAGGGGAAGGCTGAACCACTCACCCTATGATTGTGTCACAGTAGGAGAAGGATGAACCACTCATCCTGCCTACATAGGAAACCACTAGGGGAAGGCTTAACCACTCAC
Organism: Pinus tabuliformis; assembly: GCA_031772625.1. NCBI lineage: Eukaryota > Viridiplantae > Streptophyta > Pinopsida > Pinales > Pinaceae > Pinus > Pinus tabuliformis. The sequence goes on along the minus strand of CM062817.1, from coordinate 853,331,964 downwards.
CCTATGGTTGCTCATCGATCCAAGAAGTACCCCAAGCTCCCCATGGAGCTCCCAGAGTTCAATATCCATATCATATAGGACCCTCAGGAGAGGGTCTCTCCACAACTCCTAGTCGTTCTTGGAAAGTCAAGAATTTGACCTTTCCCAAGGGCTTCGTCAGAATATTAGCGACCTGCTCATCGGTCCCAATGTGTTGGAGCCCTATTGCTCCTCGTTGTACCATATCCCAGATAAAGTGGTACCTGATGTCTATGTGCTTGGAGTGATCATGAAATACAAGATTCTCTGATAATCGGATCCCACTCTGGTTGTTGCAAAGGATCATGGTGGTATCCAGCACATGTCCAAACAGCTCACTGAAGAGCTTCCTCAACCAGATAGCTTCACAAGAGGCCATACTCAGCTATGTATTCGGCCTCAGCGGTGCTCAAAGCAACCAACTTCTGCTTCCTGCTCATCCAGGATATCAAAGCAGAACCCAAAGAGAAACAACACCTAGAAGTGCTCTTACGATCCATCACACTGCCTGCCCAATCAGCATCAGAATAACCATGCAGCCTCACATCTTCGACAGTGTATCTCAGTCCATGAGTGATTGTGCCCCAAATATATCTTAGAAGATTCTTGGCACCAATCCAATGTGTGTGATGAGGCTCAACCATTCGCTCAATGTTTTAACTACAAAACATATATCCAGACTGGAGTTCACCAAGAACATCAGTGCTCCTATGATTTGACGATACTCAGAAGCATTTCCCAATTCAGGTCCGGCAGCACTACCGCATAACTTCTTAAATTTAAGCTCCATTGGGGTAGTCACGGGCTTGCAATCCACCATCCCAAATCTTTCTGATATCTTCACAATATATTTACCTTGAGATAGGAAAATTTCTCATGCCTTTTGCGAGACCTCCAACCCTAGGAAGTAGTGTATCAGTCCTAGGTCCTTCATCTCAAATTCAGAATCCAACTCCCTCTTACGTTTGTGAATGATAGGGTCTGCACTTGTCAGAAAGAGGTCATCCATATAAAGTACCAGTATGAGAGGTTTATCATCCTCAACCTTAAAGTAAAGGTTTGGATTGGCTTCACTCCTAGTGAATCTCAGCTTCATCAGATAGCTATCAATCCTCTCATACCAAGCCCAGGGTGCTTGCTTCAATCCATAGAGAGCTTTCTTCAACCTGTATATATGAGATTCCTGGTCATGAACCTCAAACCCCTCGAGTTGTTCCACATCTGTGGTCTTGCTATTACTTGAGGGGAATGGTCCCCTTGTAAGCTTTCCCTCAGTACATCCCAGACATATACCTTCATGCTCTTCTTTGAACTCAGGCATCCTTGTCACCATCTATCTCATATCGGGTAGGGCATTGTAATGAATATGGGAAAACCTCTGGTGCCATAGTTTAGATTGTAAATATGTGTCGCAAGACATGGCCCCCAATGGACTTCCTGCAACTTGAAAAAAGTGCCAACCCTAAACCCAAGAGTAAAAGCATCTTTAAAATTCCTTTTCCAAACACGTAGCTTTCCATCAATGAATGCCACCTTGTAACCTTTGTCTTCCATTGCTGAAATGGACACCAGGTTCTTCTTGAGATTAGGTACATATAGAACTTCTTGTAAATGAATCATGTTACCCTGATTCAATTGAAGGGTAACATTCCCTACACCCTTTATGGGATAGGTGGCATCGTCTCCAAGAATAATCTCCAAGTTTGTTTCCTTCTCTATCAGATTAGAGAGAGCTTCCTTGTATCTGGTGAAGTGCCTTGAAGCACCACTATCAATAAGCCAATTCCCCAAAGTGTCCAGAGGAGAGGTAGTGGAGAGGGCCGATATAAGATAGTAATCCTTTTGCTTATTCTTAACAACATTTGATTCTTCATACCTGGAGTTCATTGCTTTCTTGGAGGGTCGACCATTTCCTTGATGTCCCACATTCCTTTTTCCTTTTCCACTGTACCTGTCATTCCTTTGATCATTGTTGTTGAAGTTGCCCCTAGAATGATTGTAATCATCATCATGTGATGTGCCCCTTCTATTTGGACACTCCCTTGCATAGTGGTCAAACTTATTGCAAGTAAAGCATCTTCCTTTTCTTCCTCCCTTAGATCCAAGCTTTCCATGGAAATGACCTTTAGACCCTACATTGTTTCTCCTTTTGGCATGAGCGGAGAATGCAGTAGGGTTTCCTTTAGTAAAAGGCATTTCTTGCTCCACCATTCTTGTTTCTTCTTGAATGCATCTCGACATCAATTCTTCAAACCTAGAATTCGATCATTATTGAGAATAGTGGTTCTAAATATATACCACTTGGATGGGAGACCTCCAAGGGTAGTGATAGTCAGTTCCCTATCAGATATGATTTCTTCAATCGCAAGATCATTCTTGATCTCGGTGATTCTTAAGAAGTAGGATTGAATATCCTCGTCTTTTCCCTTCTTAATATCCTTCGGCTTATTTTTGAGAAATAAAATTTGATTTGCATCACTAACCTTGAACATGCTTACCAATCTGTTGTAGATCTCCTTGGAGGTGTTCAAATCGGAGATGTAGGCCACCAGACGCTTTTCAATGGAATCTTTGATAATCTTCTTCGCTTTGACTTCAACCTTGTTGTACTTGCTCTTTGTAGCAGCTGGTGCATCTAAAGGAGGCTCAAGGATTTTACCCTTCACATAATCCAACAATTCTTGTTCTTCCAATGTCAGATCAAGAGACATATTCCATTCGTGATAGTCAGACTTTTCAGAGAGCTTGTCTTCAGCCAGGAAGTGGGATGAGGAACCCATTGAGATTTTTGTCCTTATCCAACCATCTTCGGTGATTTCCTTTCACCCTTTCTTGGGATTTGTCTTCACCTCACCTCTGATACCATGTTAATTTTTGGTATGTTTTATGCTTAAGAGAAATTTACTTCAATTTTCTTGTTAGCTCAATATCAATGTCCAGTTTAGCAATCACATCAGCATGATAGTAAAATGTAGATAGAACATAAACATAAACAGTAGAAGACAAGCCAAGACAAGAGGACACAAGATGTGGCACCAACCAGGGACAAACCCCAATGTGGGGAACCCTTCATCAAATCTTCTTATATTCTTCAACAGTTCAACAAAGAGAGAGATAGTACAAATATACAAAACTAATATTTTATGACAACGACAACAAAACCTAACCAGCAAATTCAACGCTGGTCAAACAGGTTAGATTTGACCTCTAATCAAGCTCGGTCAAAGCTCAGTCAACTCAACCTCCAACAGTAAGCTCAATGCATCCAAAAACTACACTGTTGGTTCTTCTCCTAAGAAAATACTTCAACTCCTCGGAAGATCCTTCACATGGCAACAACAGGCTGCTACAATCACGATCCAATCCGGTCAACACTTTGACCCAACATTCCTCCACAAAATGCTACTGACCTCCACTATTTGCTTGTTGCTCCTGCAATTCTGGTTAGGGCACAATATGCAGCCCTTAACCCTCCACGTTGTCAGCAAACTAAGCCTTTCTAGAGCTACGGTCCACCTAGGAGAGTCTCCCCTTATGCCACGCTGCCTCCTGCAAGAATTGTTCACCTTAATACTACCTTGGAACAACCTTAGCTACTTGCTATGGCTTGCAGCCTATCAAAGCAGCTAGTTGTAGTTGCAGTCTTCTCCAATAGGCCCAAACAATTCCTTAACCCATGCCTAGAAACAACCTCTATCACTACGTCGTCACCTACATCAACACGTTTTTTTCACGCTGTCAACATGCTTCTTCTTGTTGTGTTAGGGCTCCTTTTACTGCTGCTTAGGGTCTCTCCTTAGCTGCATATTAGGGCTCCTTAGATTTGCGGCTAGTTCTTCTTTTGCTATGTCTTAGGGTCTCTCCTTAGCTGCGCATTAGGGCTTTCTCTTTGCTACGGATCATGCCTCTCTTTGTTGCAGATTAGGCCTCCTCCTTGTTGCAGATTAGGCCTCCTCCTTGCTGTGGATTAGGGCTCCTTTGATTGCAGCTAGATCTCCCTTCAACTGCGGTTAGATTTCTTCTTATGACTATGGCTAGGGCTCTCCCTTCAACTGCGGCTAAACATCTTCTTGACTGCAGCTAGTTGACCTTCCTTTCCACTACGTCCTCCTTGTGAGAGGACAAAACCAAATGAGAGGAGAGAGAGAGATCATGAGTGATGTGTGTCTCAAATGACTTGAGGGCTCCTCTATTTAAATGCAACGTTGAGGTTGAGTTGGGGGTAATTTTCTTGCCGGCCGACCTTGACAAATTGTCAAATAATATAAATAAATTCATATCTCCATAAATACATGTCGGAATCGGATGACCTTTAGATCAATCCTACACCTCTCGAAGAGAGGAATCCAAGAAAAATATCAAATGCCATAAATAAGTGACCCACATGGAGTTTGGCCCTAGTTGCCAATTTTAACACCTCCAAAGGGTAATGACTCAAACCAAATCATATCCATGCCATGTACATCATCCAAAGTAGCTGAAAGTGAACCAAAATAATCATTAATGTGGAGGCGTGTACACAAGTCTAATGCAACATAAAAGTGAGTCATGTCCAATGTAAATGCTATTAGGTGGATCACATTAAGCATCATCTTTAAACTTAAAAATAAATCATATAATTCATATAATTTTCCAATTTTAGGCATGGAAGGGTCATCATTAGCCCCTATTACATGTGCCAGTACCCAAAAAGGTAAGTATTTCCTAATAAACTTATTAAGGAGCATGTGCACTATCATATGGTAAGGTTTGAGATGTAACTTCATGAGTTGCATTTTCATAGCCATGTGAGGTTAAGTAATATGTTCATCCACATGAGCACCTTTCTTGTGTGAGTACTTATGCATTAAGTTTCCATTTCCTCAACACTATGACTTTTGACCCCTTATTTTCCTTTTCTTTGTTCATTTATCTTTTTTTGGATTTTGATGTTTATATTACTTCACTTAATCCCTTTTAGATATTCAGTCACTACATGGGACTTAGAGTGGTGACCTCATAGTCAAGGGGAATTGTTAATACTTTAATGGTGACATCATAGCGAGGGGGAATTGTTAATACTTTAATGGTGACTTCATAGCGAGGGGTATTGTTAATACTTTATTTGATTCCACTTTGAAATTCTTGATTACACTTTGCAATTTGATTTTTTACATTCTTTTTTTTTCTTCTTCATTTTAGTTACATCAACCTTAAACATTCTAGCCCATTATTCTCATGGGATTATGAAGCATGGACCTATATATGTGACATATTACAACCAACTCATGAATGTGGCAATGGAAATGGGGAAGGATAGAATATGTTAAATATATATTGGGGTATGAACATTATACACCTCTCAAAACCACTAGTAGTACAACTCTACCCAATAGTGACAATACTCATCTCAGAGATGATTATGAACACCAAGGTGAAACAAGGTAAAGGGTACATATTTAGAGAATCATGATCCGTTATTAGACTCTAACAATGGTCACTACTTTCATGCCAAATAGATAAGGTATTAACACTTGATATGAAGCAATGAAAAAATGTATCTTATATATGTCAAGCACCATAGTCATCAATTAGAACAAGTTGAGCATAATGTGGAAGCATCTTTGATCAACTATCTATGGAAAACCACAAATGTCATATGTGAAACTATTGTTCATGATCTAGATTATAGGAGAAAAATATCCTCTAGTCACCCTGAGATTGTGAGGGGGTGGTAGTGCTCATTAAAGAAATGTTTCCCTATTAAGATAACCACAATTGAAAAAAAAAATACACAAGAAAAATAGGAAAATAAAAGGGTAAATAGATAATATAAGATTGCAAAATTATTACAGAATAATAAATGCAAGGAAGAAATATAAATCTTATAAATGAGTAAATTTAGAGTCCTAATTTTCCACCAAAAATATTTGAAATTTGAACTTGGATCTCATTTATCAATATACTTAGTTCCATCTTCACCATCATTCCAATATTTTAGTTGGTAAAAATGCTTAAATAAAATTGGTTTCAAATTTTGAAAGGAGAAGCAAAAATAACAACAATTAAAAAAGGACATAAGAGGATTTGAACCAAACTTCCATGATCAAATCAAACTTCAATCATGTAAATATTTTGATTCTCCACCATTTTTGTTATGAACCCTGTCAACCTCCAAAACATATTTAATAAATATGGGGCCTTCTTTCTAATTGGTTAGCCTCCTTTGTGGAGCAAGTGACTAGTACCTCATACCTTGACTCACTGAGTCAGTGCATTTCTCATCTATATTTTACTATAATTTTGAAGAATTTTAGTTTGAAATGTGAGAGTAAAATATATATTGAATGTTATAATAAGATTGAAATTCAACAACTTTTATTAAAAATTCTCATAAATAAGGAGTAAGTACTAACTATGTCAACCATGAGAGATCTTTTACTAGTTTTGGGGGAGAGAGATTTCATTTTACTTGTGTATAAAGCCAAAGCATAGTTTTGTTAAGGTCGAACCCCTTTTTTTGTCTATCATCCAGTAGGTGAGAATACATCATTTTAAAAATATTGTGGTTATTCATACTATTATTATCTTGAATATGACATTGCGAATGGTGGAATAACAATAAAGTCTTATGTTTTCTAACTATAATCTAATTTTATAAATGTGTAATTGAAAAAAATGAAGGTACAAAAGAGACAATTTCTTAACCTAAAAAACTCTAAACAAAAGTAAAGAATCTTGAAAATGTCGATGAATTTTTTTAATATAATCTATGCATATGATACTTTATAGATTGGAAGAAATAAACAAGAAAAATAAAGGGAATAGTTAAACAAAAGCAAGAAAGATATACAATTATTAAATGAACTAAATTCTAAGTTATAAGCCAAAGATGAAGCAATATTTCAACAAGACATTGTAATTAGAAATTACAACAACAAATTAAGGAAAAACAAGATTATGAAGAGAAATTGTAAAGCATCAACAAGACATTATTAGCAAAAATATGGTATCTCCCATTTGAGAAACCACAACCACAAAATATTCAAATGTCAAAATTGAAAAGAAAGAAAATAGGCACATTCAAAAGTTGAAATGCACATTGTCAACAAGAAACATCCATGGATTTGATTCTCTATGAAGATCATTTTATCGATATTAACAAAATCTTATTGATTAACAAATTAGGTAAAGTATTCAACCTCAATATCAATATACAATTTTAGGTGAACAAGAAAAGTGATAAATTGTAATCAGGAAAAAGCATCCTATAATAAATCCTTATCGTAATCCCAATAATGAAAGTGGCAAATTGTCCATTAATTTATCGATAATCATGTCATTTTGTACAAAAATGATTCCTTAATTATTTTCTAATAAAAAATAATTCCAATTCTAATGTGATTTTATTCCAAAGACATTTGGAATCACAATTAGAGAAATTATATTAAAAAATCTCAACACCAAATTATTATTATAAAGATTGAAAATAATTCCAATTTGACTTTCTTACAAAAACATATTTGATGTTACAATAAGAGAAATATTAAAAATTTAATCAACAAATATTATTTTAAAGGTTTTTCTTGGTTGTATTGACGTGGTTGCAATTATTAGTACAAATTTGAGCTTCAACCATCTCTTCTCTCCTCATATGCTTCAAAGACATAACATATTATTTAGGAAAGGATGGCTTGTACTATGCAAGTATGAAAAATAAATATTAATAATATTATAAATTATTTATTAAACTTTAATAACTTTGTAAGGGTTATTCTCTTCTCTATCTCTACATAATTATGGAACTTTTCACAATACAAATCACAACTTGCATGTTATATTTTATTGATTATCTTTTTGTTTATATAATCTTGTCTATAAGCATGATGCAATGGCTTCTACAAATACAAATCAAAATCATACACTTGGATAACACTCCACTAAATCATTGTATGGAGGGGGTTTAATACTTCACAAACAAGGTCTCATATTACAATATGTGACATATACAATATGTAACATATGGCTAAGCTATAGTCATAAATTTGATTACTAATTATATTATCACTAGCACAACTACATTAGTAAATGTGGTTGATATATGTCAAAAGTATCAATTTCCATCCTTTATATGCCAATCAAGTGATATAAATAAGACCAAAAACCATAATTTAATATATTTATTAATATTAATGTTATTTATATTAATATTAGCATATATAAATAATAACACAATTGTTGATATTCCTCCAAGAAGTTTATTGTTTTTTAATTGAAGGTTTTGGATTCAATTAATTGAATTGTTGGTCTTCGCTGCATTTTTTTCCTTGAAATATATTTCAAATTTCAGGCAAACTGAGTTATTATGATGTGTTGGTTTAAATGGCCACCAACTTGTTTTTCGCTACTAAATCATTATTTTTTATATGATTGATGCAGATTGTGGACTGAAATTTTTGGATTTTGAGAAGGCAACCAGATTCGAAAGTGGACTTTAATAATTAGGTGTTTTTTTCGGTAAGATTCAAGCTTAGCATCCACTTTCGAATTCCTCTGCCTTCTCAAAATCCAAGATTTTGAAATCAGAGCTCCAGTATTAAAACTTCAGATAAGAAAAAAAGGGGTCACTTGATTAAAATTACAAACAAAAACAAGATTGCATAAAGAAGATTATGCAGGTTATCCTAGATGTGCATCCATCTCCTCTACGTTTTGGGTGTGAGCACCCTCCTAGAGATTTGCATCCAGCCCCATCTATAAAATCAGATCTGATATTTCTCCATTTTTTGGTTCATTGCACAATTCTCATTGAACACGTGTTAATGTAGAAACCACACCAAACAAGAACATTTATCACTAGAATTACTGGAGCACAAAATGCCACATTCAATTAGCATTAATGTGAAATGATAAAAATCAATACCAGCTTATGCAAAGATACGACGACAAGCTAGATCCTATTTTTGAAACAAATCCCACGAGATCATATAGAATATTTTTCATGATTGAAATACAATGCTTGAGATCAAAGGAAAAACATGGAGTTGAGTGCTTGTACGCTTAGTCTAATTATTCATATACAGATTGTTTGTTTGACTACTGGCAAAAGGGTATTGCAGACACTACTTGCAAAGGGAGTGAAAGGCGAGCGAGTAGGAACATGGAGCGAGCGAGTAGGAACATGGAGCGAGCGAGTCTGGTAAATCTCGACAAATGAATGCACTTTAAATCAAGATCGAGCAAAAGTGAGAGGGTCATGTTTCTTTACAAACACCATTGTTTTATTTACTTTTCTACGCATGCAATCGAGCATTATTACAATTGTGTATAGGGAGGCTGACATTAGATGCGGTCGTATGAACTGTTACTCACCTCTTATGAACTATTACTCGCTTACTGGTCTCGATGTTGTAGATGCCTTGAGCAATGGAACAGACATGCGATGACGACCAGAACGTAATCAATGCACCAATATGCCAAAGGAACAGACATGATAATGATAGCCATCTTTCACAAATGAATTTTTGATAAATTAAAGAGAGGAGCTTTCACAAATGAATTTTTAATAAATTAAAGAGAGGAGCAGACTTAAGAAACTGAAAATTGATTAAATTTTCATATTGTCTATTGGATCATGGGTTAGTCCAAGAATATTCCTTTGACTTGCAATCTCAAGCATTCATTTTATTGAAAATATAAATTCCTCGAGCCCAATTCCAATATAGACCACACCTTCGACATAATTAACAACAAAAGGTGCACTTTAGAACATTCCACCAATCACTCACAAGACCAAATGTTTAACTAAACTAAGAAAATAATAATAATAATAATAATAATAATAATAATATCTTAGAAAGGAAGACCTATTTATATGCATGACAAACATCAAAAAAATATTTCTTTCAAAGAAAATTACACCTATTAACAATCTAACTAATCTCTAATTAATGTGATTTAATGATAATTAAATTCTCTCTCTCACACATATATATATAACAAACTTAATCTTCAAATATATAATTAATATTATTAATTTAAAACAACTCGTATAAATGTTAAAAATAGCTTAATAAAATCAAATATAACGTAAAGAAATTACAATAAATATTAAATGCCCTAACTTATTTGGCCAAATCTTATATTCAAAGTATAGGCACTCAAATTTTTGTTTCTATTTCATATCCCTAAACTTGTGAATATTTGTTCATTGCACTTATTAGCTTCACTTATTTGTGATGATAGGACTATGATCACATCAAAAATTTGTTTCAAGGAAAACTGAAAAAGGTAAAGTTGTCATCTTAAAATGTTGACCTTCATCTTAACTAGCTTCATTTTTGGTTCATTACCCCCGGCTTCTATGACCTTAAATACTAAAATTATCATAGTAAAATGTTGACCTTCATCTTAACTAGTGTCACTTTTGGTTCATTGCCCCAGCTTATCTTAACTAGCTTCACTTTTGGTTCATTACCCCAGCCTCTCTAACCTCAATACTAAGCCCAATTGGTGTTTTCTTGTGCGTAATTTAAATCGTTTAATTTTCTGGACAGCATCATTATGTCTTTGTAAACTGTGTGAAACCTAATGAATTTATCAATGAAAGAGACTACAGATGAGAATTCAATTTTTTAGACCGCTGTAATCAAGATAACAATTGATTTTCTTCTAGAGTGACATAGATGGAAATTTGTCTACCAAATCGAGTCCAACCGTTCGGGTTGAATTTGCATTTCTCATTAGTTTAACCACTCAAGTGAGGAATCATTAAAAATATTGACATAAGATCGGATCTAACAATGATATTCTTTTGGCAGGACCCCATTTGCCTTGATATGCATCATTTCAAATAGCTAGATAATAAGATATATTGCATAGGCAAAAATCACAAGAAAAGAGACTTCTTGGAAACTTTATTTGCATCTCATCTGCTATGAATATGGCCCACATATTAAGTGCACAGAAGAAAATAATTCATTAGCTAAACTATCCTCTTGGGGACTTCCTCCTGTAAATCAGTACCATCATAAAATCCTCTGCGTAAAGGCTACTTACGCCTGAACTGAATTTTGAAACCGCCCTTTCACTATCCACGCCTTGTATAGATGACAGCCGGTCTGATGAAGCAGCATATTGTATCCAGAACTCAACAAGACCGTACAGGGGTACGCTTGGAACAATAGGCTGCCCACAAGTAATTTCAACCTACAGAACAAAACCCACGACAGTAAAATTATAGATGAATGAAAAATAATAGGAAACATAGCCCAGGACCTCAAACAATTAAGATTGAATATAGTATTCAATATTTACAAAGAATAATTATGCTCTAAAGGGCACTTCATTCTGTCATATAACATTTTGAAAATGAAATAAGAAAAGCATGATAACACCTTTTACAGCATCCCATTAAGAGATTCTGTTTAGGATAATCAACATTAAATTAATGAAGATGATCCAAATCTAAGCAATCATTAAAGTAGCTCACCTGGTATTTTGAGACAACCTCAGAGATTTATCTCAAGTTGACAAAAACGTTTAAACCTTTTTTCAAGTCAAATCTTCTACCTGTAAATTCTAAGATTTTTCTGTAATTTGTTCCAAACAAATCCTTGAAAAAAAATTATTTCCATTCAGAGAACGGAACGTCAACGACAATAATATATTTGGAAGAGATGCTTTACTGCCAGCAACGCACATCATGAAAAGTACTGCCAAATGTTCACTGTGTTTGTAACCAGCTTATTTTTAATAAACTTTTAGATAGAAGCATGAAGGAATACTTAAACCTAACCCTAAGATAAAACCCTAAAGTTATGGTATGAAGTAAGGACAAGGCATCCATCAAAATAAATGACCATCAAACCTTCTTTCAATTAAAATTAAATCTAACTACTGCTTGTTTAAGTTGGCATTTTGTTATACACCTCTGTTGATAGGTTTCTGCTTCTCTTTTTTTTTAGCAAAAGGCATCAAATATTTCATTAATAAACAATGTAGCAGTACATCAAGAATGGTACATCACTAAACCAAAGGATGGTCACAGAGGTACCGAGGTCCCACTCCCTATTTTGTTAAGCTAGTAAGGCAAGCATGCCCAATTTGGTTCCAAACTAATGAGAATCTACATCCTTCCTAAAAATGTCCATCCTGGCTGAGAGCTGCATAGCCAATTCTGATCTTAATGCTGTTAGTTCTCCATAATGGATGGGATCAGTTGTCTCATGAAAGGTTGCTTGACACCATCTTTTCCATAAGACCAAAATGCTTGTCAATCCGATCACATGCCACTTTTCTTCCTGTCTGTCATATCATCCATTTACCTCCAAAAGCCCTGTTACCACTCAAACTAGTAGGGGTCCTTGGAGGGGATCGTATAGAGCAGCTACTAGGTCAAGGGGCAACAATGGAGCGATAGCCCACTGTCATCTCAGCTAAGGCTCCCTACTTTTTACAGACTTTCACCGATGGGAGGAGACCCGATAAGGGGAATCACTAGATGAATGGATCAATAAGAGGATAAGGAGTGATTCCAAAGGCCTATTCACAAGAGAGACTCAATTATATGGCTTTCTTGCTTGAAAAGCAAGGTGATATGCTCTCTAGGAAGGGCTAAGAGGATTCTTGAGGCTAGGGTTTGGGAATATATCTTGTCAAAAGGTTTCCTAGACCTGAAAATCCTTATGGAGAATTGGTCTTTATGTGATCTTTGTGAAATTAGAGTTGTAAAGTTGCGGGACCAAGGACTAAGTGGACCCAGAATTGGGTCAAGAGTATGGAGTTGATCAACCAAGCAAGGGCTTGAACTAATTATGGAAGAGGAGGATCAAAGGACAAATTTTCTTTTGAGGATTGAATACAATGATCCAAATGAGGACACTAGCCAAGGGAAACCTAGGGCAAGAAATGGTCTTAGAGCTAGGGCTTGCTATATCTCGGGATCCCACCATCGGAATTGCTTCAAATTTGGAGGGCCTCTAGAGAAAACCCTAGCGTAATTATGGACCAAAAATCGAGGTGTTTTGATGGCTACAATGGAATTTATGTGATGCCCTAGGTGACCTATTAAGGTTAGGCCTAGAAAGAAAAAGAAGCAAGAAAAATAAGTGTTTAGGTGACCACCAGTGGATGGATTAGTGCCTTGCCTTTGGGAGAGATGGAGTCAAGGTGAACTTTTGATTTGGAAAAACTATACCCAGTCAAGGAGGCCTTTAGGCAACTTCGCATGGCAATAAGCACATGAGAGCAGCTATCCAAGGAATTTATACTTCGATGTGCAATGTTTGATGACTTATCAAGATGTATTCAACAAAAATAATCTCTAGGAACATTCACCCATTCATACATGACACATGTAATGATGCAACACTTCAAAAGATTAAAATTTCCATAATTTCGCATAGAATAACAATAAATTTCTGACCTAGATAGCGAAAATCCAACAACATTTATGTGACAAAGTAAATAACAAGAATAAACATGAAAAAAATCACTTACATGTACAAATGAGTATATCCATTCATCAAATTATGCCAATAATGAAGCTCCAAGACCAAGAAGACAGAATCCAAACATCAAAATTCATCCATGAAACCAAACTCGACCTCCAAAAGGGAATGTGAAATTCTCCAAGTAGCTACTAATTCCAAATCCAAGTGACGATGAGAGAAATGAACAACCTCTCATCTATTTTTACCATCTCTAATGAGTTCAATTTTCCTGATTGGCCTGATTAACCCCCAAATAATAAAATAATGTGCAATAATAACATCCCTTGGTGACAAACCCACCAAGATAGCTCAATACATAAAAATAAGCTTCTCCAAAGGGAAAATGATCAATAAAATGAGTCATTGGGCCATTGAGGAGGCCTAATGAAGTCCAAAGTGTTGCATGGTGAGATAATGAACTCCAAACATAGTGGACAATGTTGATTTGGGTTAGCATTGGATGTGCTCTAAGCCTCAAATTTTGCAGGGAGGCTTGGGCACATGTATTCCAAAGAACCCAGAAAGTGTTTTGGGAAATTCCACCCAGAAGTGATTTTATTAAAATAATTAATATTTTTAATGGATTCTCAAGTCTAAACCTAGGAAAATTAAAATATTAATGGTATTAATCTAATCATGGGTGAAACTTCTAGAAAAAGCCACAGATCAAGCCAAAACGATCTGAGCCTTTGATTATGATTTAATCTAGGTCGTTGGTTGTCCAACAGGAAGATATAAGAAGGGGCTTGAGGGTCATTTGGAAAATACACTGAGAGATCAAGAAAATCAATTTTCTGAAGTGAGAAGTTCTCAGGAGGAAAAATCGATTGAGGAGATTTCTTGCAGCAGAGGGGCAGTGAGAATCCAGAAGAAGGAATTTCCAGAGAGTACGAGGCAAAGGGAGAACAGAAAGACGTCCAGAGGAAGGCTGACGCTAGCCCACGCAGTGTTGATGCAGAGGCAATGTAGTCCTTGAGGGGAAGTCAAGTTTCCTGCTAAGGGAAGTCGAAATTCAATTGCCAGAAGCCGGGGTGTGAGTCTGGGAGGCAGAAGTTCGATTTTCTTAGCCAGCAGAGGATCTGGAAGAGGGGCAACGTAATACCCAAGAGGGGTGACACAGAAACTGCCGGGAGAGACGCAGTTTTGCGTAGAGACCACGCAGAGGGTGACGCAGAGCCTCCAATTCAGCAGGATCAGTCACTGATTCTCCAGTGATAGGGTGAGATCATTTCACCAGTCTTTTGTTCAGTATTCTCTCTATATCGGATTGCTAGTTGAGCATCCTAGAATTGTACTCATATTTTCTCCTGCATAATAATAAAACCCTCAGAGTTGCTACACCGGTTTTCCCGCATTGGGTTTTTCCAGGGACATTTGTCCAAAAATAACGGTGTCCTATGTGTTTCTATTTTCCTTGCTCAGTTTCTATGTTTCAGAATCATATTTAATTTGGTGTAGGCTGCTTTAGTAATTTACTTCAATGTTTCAAGAAGAAATTTGAAATAAGCTTGTAATGTAATTTACAATCTAGGTGAAGTAGATTCAGTTGGTTGCAGTAGGATTCCTGAGATTGTTAGATCTAGGAATTTTCACATGGTATCAGAGGTGTTGATGTGAAACAGGAAGAGCAGATCTAGCACTGAAGCAAGGGCCAACTTGCTGCAGCAAGCAGTAGTTCGAATCCCCTTAGGGATTGCGCAATTCTAGCCAGGAGGGCTATAATTTCAAGGTTGTCTCTCTCCGAGTGAGTCGACAGAGAGGGAAGACTTCCGGATCGAGAATTTTCTAAGGCAGAGGGAGCCACGCAGAGCCTCAACGCGGAGCTAGAGGGACACAGTTTTCTGCAAGCCGAGGGCTGGGCAGAAAAGTCGTTGGAAGAAGGAAGCAGATCACATAGTGAGGGAATACTTCCCTAGTGATTTCTTGTCGAGGAAATCCATATTTCTTATTTGCTGAGAAGCAAAGGAGCAATAGCTTACCAACTCCATCAGGGAGTGCGTAAGCCAGCCTAGAAGTTATGCAGTAGGGAGAAAGAGGGAGTTTTTCGACAATTTTCGGAGGATATGGAAACCAGTGGCTTGAGGGATCAGGACAGGTTGGACGAGACTTCCAACTATGTCATCTGGAAGGCTAGAATGTCTTTCCTTTTAGATGAACATGCCCTCAAGACGTATGTTAATAGTGTGGTACTTGTCCCTGCGGATGCAGATCCACTAAAAAAGTACAGAGTTGAGATGGCTAAGGCGAAAAGGATGATCTTGGATGGAGTCAAGGATCACGTGGTGTGCCACGTTGCTAGCAAAGGGACTGTTAAGGAAATGTGTGATGCCTTGGCCACATTGTATCAAGGATCTTCCGAGCAACGGGAGATGTACTTAGAGTAGAAGCTGAGATCTGCTGAGATGCAAAAGGGAGAATGTGTGGATCCATTCCTCACAAAACTGAAGGAGGCCCATGATGAGTTATCAGCTGCGGGGTACACACCTCAGGATTTGGAGTTAGTGAGACTGGGTCTAAATTCCCTCTCGGATGAATGGGAATACTTTGTCTAGAGTATCCTGGGCAGAGCAACATTGCCAAATTGGGACGAGATGTGGGCAGCTTTGAAACAAGAAGAGTTGAGGAGAGACCTGCTCAAGGTCAAACTTGACAGAAGCAGTAGCAGCAGTGGGTCAAAGCCCAAAGTAGAGGAGGAGGATAATACAACCCTTACATCAAAGGGACAACAAGGGCAACAGAGACGAAAGAAGGACGTCTCCAAGGTGAAATGTTTCAGATGTGGCAAGATGGGCCACTATGCATCCCAGTGTCCTTTGAAGAAAAAGGACAAGGATGAGAAGCACGATCCTAAGGTTGCAGCCGCAAAGATTGAACAGGAGGAGGAGTTCGCCATGACAACCAAGATACCTCCAGGAGGGAGGTGGGCTGATATAGAACTGTAGTTCGATAGAGCTATAGATGGGCAGGATCCTTAAGGAGCCCACCTCTTGGATCATCACCTTGCTACGGGAGCCCATGATCAGTGGTAGCAAGATGAAGGATTTCTCAGTTGGTGCCATGGAGTGTTGATTTGATAGATGCAGTAGTTAGTAGCGCCAGAACGTGAGCAACACAGAGCAGAGAGGTAGCAGTGCGTGGAGGCACAGTGTAGAGCTTCAACAACACAGTGGCTTCAGAGGACAACGTGGGACTAGCAGCAGTCAAGATTTCAGCACCAAGGTGTATCCACTTGATACTTGTCCAGTTTTTGGTGTTTTCAGTTGCTTCTCTTAGCAACTGAGTTGCAGTATGGATGCAGTGGTAGCAGTGGTAGTGCTAGCAATATAGCAGATGCAGCATTTGAGAGGGAGCTGCAATACAGATGTAGCATTGGCAGTGGAAGTGTCAAAGGCAGCAATACAATAGCAGCAGCAGTGCGGTAGTTGGTGGACAACATGTCAGACATTAGCAGCACAGAGGACGATGCTTCAGAGTCAAAGCAGTGTGCAGTAGCAGTGTATTGCTAGAGCACATTCCTCGCTAAGAGGGAGTGTTGATTTGGGGTAGCATCGGATGTGCTCTAAGCCTCAAATTTTGCAGGGAGGCTTGGGCACATGTATTCCAAAGAACCCAGAAAGCGTTTTGGGAAATTCCACCCATAAGTGATTTTATTAAAATAATTAATATTTTTAATGGGGTTCCTAAGTCTAAACTTAGGAAAATTAAAATATTAATGGGTATTAATCTAATCATGGGTGAAACTTCTAGAAAAAACCACGGATCAAGCCAAAATGATTTGAGCCTTTGATTATGATTTAATCTAGGTCGTTGGTTGTCCAACAAGAAGATATAAGAAGGGGCTTGAGGGTCATTTGGAAAACACACTGAGAGATCAAGAAAATCAATTTTCTGAAGTGAGAAGTTCTTAGGAGGAAAAATCGATTGAGGAGATTTCTTGCAGCAGAGGGGCAGTGAGAATCTGGAAGAAGGAATTTTTGGAGAGTACGAGGCAGAGGGAGAACAGAAAGACGTCCAGAGGAAGGCTGACGCTGGCCCACGCAGTGCTGACGTAGAGGCAGCGCAGTCCTTGAGGGGAAGTCGAGTTTCCTGCTAAGGGAAGTCGAAATTCAGTTGCCGAAAGCTGGGGTGTGAGTCCGGGAGGCAGAAGTTCGATTTTCTTAGCCAGCAGAGGATCTGGAAGAGGGGCAACGTAATACCCAGCAGGGGTGACGCAGGAACTGTCAGGAGAGACGCAGTTCTATGCAGAGGGTGGCGCAGAGCCTCCAGTTCAACAGGATCAGTCACTGATTCTCCAGTGATAGGGTGAGATCATTTCACCAGTCTTTTGTTCAGTATTCTCTCTGTATCGGATTGTTAGTTGAGCATCCTAAAATTGTACTTAGATTTTCTCCTGCATAATAATAAAACCCTTAGAGCTGCTGCACCAGTTTTCTCGCATTGGGTTTTTCCAGGGACATTTGTCCAAAAATAATGGTGTCCTATGTGTTTCTATTTTCCTTGCTCAGTTTCTATGTTTCAGAATCATATTTAATTTGGTGTAGGCTGCTTCAGTAATTTACTTCAATGTTTCAAGAAGAAATCTGAAATAAGCTTGTAATGTAATTTACAATCTAGGTGAAGTAGATTCAATTGGTTGCAGTAGGATTCCTGAGATTATTAGATCTAGGAATTTTCACAAACAAGGGGTTGGCCCCTTGTTTTGCAAGCAAGTGATTATGGTGCTCCCAAATGGGTGTGAGGGCACAAGGACATCCTCATGGGTTTCCAAGTGGATCGAAAATGCCTAAACACTATTTGTAAAGGCTAGGATGATGACATAAACCCTCCCTTTATGTCCTGCAGTGAGACACATCCTCATTTGGACCCTAGAATATCTTCCAAGTGTGTGGTGAAGTGTGGAGTCGATTGGGCATGGTTAACCAAATGCATCATCCTCATCCAAAAGGTGGAACACAAGCAATCAATGAGCAGTTCTGGGGATCCATGAAGTAATCTCTGCTATGGTGGAGGCCCATGGATCTCAACGCTCACCCTATAAGTGCCAATGTGACCCTTTGTAGGGCTAGGACCCCTTATAGTAAGACCAAGCCCCAAATGGAGACCCGCCTGTAATCTTGCACAAGATCCAATGTGTCCCCTTGCCCTCCAATACAACAAATCATTAGAATAATCAAGTAAAATAGCTTACAAATCATGGAATCAATGGGGCACTTCATGGTGGCATGCCCTTCCATAGTGGGCTTTGGCATGTACAAGTGTCTCCAAGCTCAATAAGGGGGGTTAATCAAAGACCCTATTAGGTGGTTTCAACCTTTAAATGGGGTGACATGTCCATGGTACATCCATCAGGTGGTAGGTGGCAAATGATATAGTGATGGAACAAAGTGGGGGTCAAGGGAATGCTCCAAGCCACATGCCATGGTACAAGGGTAGCTATAATAAGGGAAGCCCACACCTGGGTATATGAGTAGGAGGGAGCAAATCATAGTTCATGAGTCACCCCGACCTTTGTTTTTCCACCCTTCTTCATATGCCTTTTCCTTTGATTGATTTTTCTTCATAATTGCTCGGACCTCCAAGGGATGAGAGCATGATGTGTACGACATAGTAGTAGGTACCCCCTTTTAAGGGGGGACGTTTCATTGCCCACCAGGGGTTGGGACAATCATGGGTTCCTTAATGTGGATGGGGCTCATCTAGGGCCCATAGGAACCAGTGCAATAGTTGTAATTAAGGGGTAGAGATCATGTTTGGCTTTTGCCCATGTGCTAAATTTGTATGTTTCGGCCATCTTTTGCATTTTTTGGTACATTTCCTGTTGAGAGTGGCCCAAATTATGCTATTTCTTTTCTTTTTAGTTGCATCAACCTCCGGGGCATTGTTTGAGGCCCGAAACAAGGTGTGGACAAGGGGAGGGGAAGGTTAACCCTATGTGGACCCAGTGGACACATGTGGTGTGAAACTTCCAAACTGTAATCCTATTGCAGCGACTGGAAATTATTCTCTTGATTGTTAATTTTATTTAACAATTTATTTGTTGTTTGCTACGGAAAATATTGAATAAATCACACTGCAAACTTCACAAATAAAATACTGCGGAAGAAAATAAAACGCTAGAAGCTGAGAAATGCTAGCACACACGCATAAAATTAACACAATTATTTCTGGACAAAAGTCCTCGTAAAAACCCAACTTGGGAAAACCGGTGCAGTAATTGAGGGTTTTATTATTATGCAGCAGTGAGAAAATTTGAGTACAACTGGATGCCAAAATATAGCAATCCTACAGAGAAAAATACTGGCAAAAATATAGTGAGGAATTTTCTTCACCCCACAAGCAAACTCCCAACACGACTTGCCTTCAGAAATTCGGCCCTCTGACCCTCTGTGTCAGCCTCTGCGCAGCCTGCTAGATGTCTAGCCTCAGACTGGTCTCTGATGAAGTCGTTCTGCCTTCTGTTGACTGGAAAGATGCTTCTCTGGCACTTTGGGACTCCTTCCCGACCTCTGGAACTGAAGATGTCTCTCCCTCTCAGCGAATTGATCTTGCCTCTAGAGGCTGATGCGCTACCCCAACGTTAGCCTCTCTGTGGTTCTCTTGCCTCTATGCAAATGCACTCGCTGGATCCCCTCTCTCACTACTTCGATCTCTAGCTCTCTCCGACAACTGACTGCTGCTACTCTGGAAATCGATCTGCTCAGAAATCGAACTGTTGAAGCGTTCTCTCCATCACCAAGTCGAACTCCTCTTATAATCCTCTGTTGGAGCACCAACGGCCAAGATTAAAACATAATCGATGGCTAGGATCATCTCTGAATCAATCTGTGTGAGTTCTAGATGATTCTCACTTTGACTTAATTAATACTGATTAATTAACCATATTCTCTAAGTTTAGACTTAGGAAATATTTAAAAACTGGTTAAGAATCTAATTAAGTCATTTGTAAGCGGAATTTCCAGAAACAATTTCTGGGTTTTGGAGATCTCATGTACTCTAGCCTCTCCACAAAATTCCAAGGCTAGAACACATCCCATACTACAAAAACTAACACTCCCTCTTAGCGAGGAATGTGTTCTAGTGCTGCACTCCCTGTCGCAACACACTGTCTCTGCATTGTGAAAATTCCTATCCTCAAGGAACCCATACTGCAGCAAAAACTGAATTTACTTCTCCTACTTGATTTTAATATATATTATCAAGTTATTCTTTGAATACTGAAGCAAATTACTTCTGCAGCCTACACTACTTTAATATTTGATTACATGAAACGGAAAACTGAGCAAAGAACAAGATACATAGGACACAATTATTTTTGGACAAAATAGTCCCAGAAAAACCCAATGCGGGAAAACCGGTGTAGCAACTCTGAGGGTTTTATTATTATGCAGTAGCAAAATCTGAATACATCACTGAATACCTCACAGGGTTATTCAGTTACAGAGAGAAATATTGGCAGAAGCTTTGTGAGTTTACCTCACACAATCACTGAGAAAAGTCTCGGTTGTTCTGGCTACTGGATGAGATGCCCCTGGCAAGCACTGCACTAGCTTTGTGCTGCCTCTACATTGTCCCAGTGTCAACCCTTTCAGGCACTGCGTCACCCAGCTGGGAATTCAATCAGAAGCCCAGAGTCACTGCTCTCAGCCTCCCGGTCTCACACCCCGGCTTTCGGCTGCTGAAACTGACCCTCTGCTCTGATTTTCAACTTTCTCTCTTTGCCTCTGCGTCACTTCTGCGTGGCCCTTCTGGCCCTACGTCAGCCTCTGCGTCAAGGCTTCTGGATCACTTACTGCCTCTCTCTGTTGATGTATCTCCAGCTGAGAATCTCTCTCTCCAGAAGCTGCTATCCCTGCCCCTCAACTGCAAGAGATTTCCTCAATCGATTTTTCCTCCTAAGAACTTCTCACTTCAGAAAATCGATTTCTCTCTATCTCTCTGTGTGTTTTCCAAATGACCCTCAAGCCCCTTCTTATATCTTCCTGTTAGACAACCAATGACCTAGCTTAAAACATAAACAAAGGCTCAGATCGTTTTGACTTGATCTGTGATTTTTCTAGAAGTTTCACCCCTAATTAGATTAATACCCATTAATAATTTAATTTTCCTAATTTTGGACTTAGGAACCCCATTAAAAATATTAATTATTTTAATAAAATCACTTTTGGGTGGAATTTCCCAAAACACATTTTGGGTTCTTTGGAATACCCGTGTCCAAGCCTCCCTGCAAAATTTGAGGCTTAGAGCACATCCGATGCTACCCCAAATCAACACTCCCTCTTAGCGAGGAATGTGCTCTAACAATATACTGCCTCTCTGCATACTGCTCTAACTCTGAAGCATCATCTCTGCGCTGCTGATGTCTGACGTGTTGTCCACCAACCATTGTGTTGTTGCTGCTACTGTATTGCTGCTGACACTACCTCTGTTAACACTGCATCCGTGCTACAGCTCCTACTGCATCCGTGTTGCTGCTGGTCTTGGCACCCAACACTGCATTTGCACTGCAGCTCCCTCTCAAATGCTGCATCTACTATGCTGCTAGCACTGCCACTGCTAACACTACATTCGCAATGCAACTCAGTTGCTGAGAGAAGCAACTGAAAAACATCCAAAATCACTGAACTTAACTGTGTTCAACATAATACCATGAATGTTGGAATCTGACTGCTACTAGTCTCTGACCCTCTGAATCTTCTGTGCTGCTGCTGACTCCTGCACTGTGCCAACTGCACTGCTGCCAACCTTGCTCTGCGTTGATCAATCTCTGGTCTCAAGCTACTGCATCTGTCTCTCCAAACAATCCACTGCATCATCTGACACTAAGTCCATCTCGCTACTGCTGAATCTTGAGCTCCCGTAGCAAGGATTTGATCCAAGAGGTGGACTCCTCAAGGATCCTGCCCACATGTAGTCCTCCCGACTACAGCTCAATATCGCCCCATTTTCCTCTTGGAAATGCGTGGGCACTCATGGAAAACTCATCTTCGTCAATTTTTGCTGGAGCAGCCTTAGGATCATGTTTCTCATCCTTATGCTTTTGCTTCAAAAGACATTGAGATGCAAAGTGGCCCATCTCGCCACATCTTAAACATTTCACCTTCGAAATGTCCTTCTTTCTTCTGTTGTCCCTTTGATGCTAGAGATGTGTTCTCCTCCTCCTTGTTGGTCTTCGTGCTATTCCCACTGCTGCCATTGAGGTTGACCTTCACTGGGTCCCTTCTTAATTCCTCATGTTGAAGGGTTGCCCACATCTCCTCCCATGAAGGTAGTCTTTCCCTGCCCAATATACTTTGGACGAAGACTTGCCATTCATCCGAGACTCCATTCAGGGTCGTCCTTACCATCGCGGTAGACTGAGTAGACCCCACTGCAGCAAGCTGGTCTCTGGTGTCCTAAAGACGTTGAAGATAGGAGTTAACCCCTTCTCCCTTCTGCATCAATGTCCGCTGCAACTTTTGTTCTAAGTACATCTTCTGTTGTTTGGAAGAGCCTTCATACAGTGAAGACAAAGCTTCCCACATCTCTCGAGCTGTATCTTTGCCCTGCAAGTGTGAGACCACATGATCTCGAACTCCATTGAGTATGAATCTCTTTGCCTTCCCCTACTCAGCCTTGTACTTCTTCTTCTAATCATTGTCCGCAGGAACAGTCACAACACTCTTGACGTAGGCTTTGAGATCGTACTCCTCCAGAACAGCTAAGGGTCTGGTCTCCCATATGACATAGTTGGAAGCTCCTTCCAACCTGTCTTGATCTCTGAGCCCATGTGATACCATCTCACCCAAACTGTCGAACTGACTCCTCTAGTCACTCCTCACCACTATTGTCCGACAAGTGAGAAATTAGAACTTTTCGCGAGAAAAGTTCTCTAAGGAGAAAATTCCCCTTCTATGTGTCTTCGCTCTTTTCCGACGGATTTTTGCCTCGACAGAAACAGTGCCCTTCAATCACTGCGCTGAGGCTCTGCGTCACTCCCTCTGCCTCAGCAAATTCACGAACTGGAAATCATACCTCTCTGTCAACTTTCTCAGAGAGAAATTTCCTCAGAATATCTGCTTCCCGGCAAGGACTGCGCAATCCCTACAAGGGGACTCGAATTGCTGCCAAGTGCATCTTTTGGCCTCTCTGCTCAGCATTGGATCTGCTCTTCCTGTTTCAAAATCAACACTCTAATACCATGTGAAAATTTCTATCCTCAGGGAACCCCTATTGCAGCAAAAACTGGATTTACTTATCCTACTTGATTTTAATATACATTATCAAGTTATTCTCTGAATACTGAAGCAAATTACTTCTGCAGCCTACACAGCTTTAATATTTGATTACATGAAACAGAAAACTGAGAAAAGAACAAGATACATAGGACAAAGTTATTTTTGGACAAAATAGTCCCCAGAAAAACCCAAATCGGGAAAACCGGGTTATTCAGTTACAAAGAGAAATACTAGCAGAAGCTTTGTGAGTTTACCTCACACAATCACTGAGAAAAGTCCCGACTGTTCCGGCTACTGGATGAGATGCCCCTGGCAGGCACTGTGCTAGCTCTGCGCTGCCTCTACGTTGTCCCAGCGTCAACCCTTTCAGGCACTGCGTCACCCAGCTGGGAATTCGATCAGAAGCCCAAAGTCACTTCTCTCAGCCTCTCGATCTCACACCCCAGCTTCCGACTGCTGAAACTGACCCTCTGCTCTGATTTTCGACTTTCTCTCTTTGCCTCTGCATCACTTCTGCGTGGCCCTGCGTCAAGGCTTTTAGATCACTTATTGCCTCTCTCTGTTGATGTATCTTCGATTGAGAATCTCTTTCTCCGGACGCTGCTATCCCTGCCTCTCCACTGCAAGAGATCTCCTCAATCGATTTTTCCTCCTGAGAACTTCTCACTTGATAAAATCATTCTCTCTATCTCTCTGCGTGTTTTCCAAATGACCCTCAAGCCCCTTCTTATATCTTCTTGTTGGACAACCAAAGGCCTAGATTAAAACATAATCAAAGGCTCATATTGTTTTGACTTGATCCATGGCGTTTTCTAGAAGTTTCACCCCTGATTAGTTTAATACCCATTAATATTTTAATTTTCCTAAGTTTACACTTAGGAACCCCATTAAAAATATTAATTATTTTAATAAAATCACTTCTGGGTGGAATTTCCCAAAACGCTTTCTAGTTTCTTTGGAATATCTATGCCCAAGCCTCCCTGCAAAATTTGAGGCTTAGAGCACATCTGATGCTAGCCCAAGTCAACATGCATCATCTCCTGTCACGTTGTTGATGTCTAGTTGTTGTTGCCCACCAACCACTGCGCAACTATGATATATGTTGCATCTGTGCTGCTACCAACACTGCATCTGCACTACAATTCCCTCTCATCTGTTGTAATGACCCACCTACAATTACAAACAGAATGTGAATAGTAGCATGCATACAGGGCATCCATATGATAGCTACATATGCATGACCCGCATGTATTGTAATAGTATACATACCTGCTAATATTGGAAAATATCTAAGCTTAAGTTAATAAATTGATTATCGAAGTAAATTTCTAACTCACCATAATATAATATATATATATCAAATGGGTCCTTTGATATATACCGCTCGTATATACATATAACAAAAAACAAAAATTAATAAAATATAAATTGAACTTCATTGATTTATAATAAATAAAATAATGTAATTAGATAATAAAATAAAATGATTTATTAAATCTATAAATAAAACAATTTAAATTGATTAAAAGTTAACATAGTTATAAAAATGTTATAAAAGTAAATAAGGTGCCAAAGTGAATTGTATAAATTTTATCATAAAATATAAGAAAACAACATATAAAGTCACACTGTCAAAAGGAGCTGGACAGACAAACAGAAAATAATAATAGATATTGTAGGTGGCAAGTAATAAGAAGGGTCGAGAAGACTATATGTATAGGCGGTGGAGGGATAGAGACGGCATAATTGAGTATATAAGGGAGTCGAGGAAACCATAATAGGGGAGGATTTTCTAGAGTTGTTTTCAGGGGATCGAGAAGGAAATTACAATAGAGAGCCACAGACAGAGTGAGGATCACTGAGCCTTGATTGTTCTTGATGATTTTGGGCATGGGGCCAGAGCGCTGCAATTCTGAAGCATTCTGGAGTTGGGTATCAAGGTTGTGCCCAGTTTGGCAGGGAGGTTTTGGTCTTTTGGTAATGGGAACGAATTTGGAGCAACGGTAGACCAGGATCGACTTCAAAAGCAGAAACTAGGTATTCACTGTGAATTAAATTTGACAAATTCTACTTTAAAACATCAATCTCTGAATTTTGGAATTCGATATTGTCAAATTCTTTCAATTTATGAATTTAGGGTTTCATAAATTGGTATCAGAGGATTAATATTATTAAAATTTTTCAATTTCTGAATTTGGGGTTCTAAATCTGTTGTTGTTGCAACTGCAACATCTGTAACTGAAAAGCATCCAAAACACTGAATCAACTGTGTTCAGTATGATGCATCTGTCTCCCAAGTCTCTGACTGCTACTAGCATCTGCACTGTCACTGAAGGATCTCGCTGCTACTGACTCTTCACTGTTGCCAACTCTACACGACACTCCCCAACATCTGACTGCTACTAGTCTGCAACTGTCACTCAGTATCTGACTGCAACAATTGCCACTGATCCATCCTGCTACTAAATATTGTGGGTCTCCGTAGCCAGGTAATGATGTTTATTTTTGGGTAGCATTGGATGTTCTCTAGCTCCGAAATTTCGTGGAGGGGCTAGAACACATGAGATCTCCAAGACCCAAAAACCGTTTGGTGAAATTCCACCCGTATTGTATTCTATTAAAATAATTAATAAGCCTAATGGGTTTCCTAAGTCTAAACTTAAAAAAATTAAAATATTAATGGGTATTAATGAAAATATGGGTGAGAAGCTTCTAAGAGACGAGGATCAAGTCTAATTTAATCTTAGCTGTTGATTAGAGACTTAATCTTGGTCGTTGATTTCTCAACAGGAAAAGTATAAATGGAGGCTTGGGGTCAGTTGGAGAAGACACACAGAGAGATTGAGGAAATCGATTTTTTGAGGTGAGAAGTTCTCAAGAGGGAAATTGATTGGGGAGATCTTGCAGCTGAGGGGCAGTGATAGTTCGGGAATACTGACAAAGAGGCGGAGAGAAGCTTGTGGAGGCAGCACAGTAGCCAGGAAGAGCTGACGTTGGGCCAGTTTGGGCCCATGCAACCTTGACGCAGAGCCAGAAGGGCCAGCACAGGTAGAGTTGTCTTCCACGTAGAAAGCCGGTGAGCTGCCAGAAACTGCCGGAACAACTGGAAAAGCTGACGCAAAGGGCAGAAGTGCTGACACAAAGCCTCAGAGAGCTCCACGCAGGCCCACACAGTTATTGCAAAGGGGCAGCGCGGTTGTATCCGGGGCCAGCGAGTTTTGCTGCCAGATCAGTCGGATTCTGTAGGGTGAAACTGAGGTAAAACTCACTCAGGATCTCCGCCATTGTATTTCTCTATCACTGGTTTGTCGGGAGGGCAACCAACATTTGTATTTAGAACTTCTGCTTAATAATAGAAAACCCTCAGAGTTGCTGCACCGGTTTTCCCGCATTGGGTTTTTCTGGGGACATTTAGTCCAAAAATAAGTGTCCTTTGTGTGATTGTCTCATTTATTTTTCAATGCTTGATCTGTGTATTGGTGTAGGCTGCAGTGTATTTGCATTAATATTTTTTGAATATTTATGAAAATAACTTGTTAAATGAAGAACACAAGTAGGTAATGCAAGTCAGTTCACTGCAGTAGGATTTCTGGTTTTTCTTAAAATAATTAATATTTTTAATGGGGTTCCTAAGTCTAAACTTAGGAAAATTAAAATATTAATGGGTATTAATGAAAATATGGGTGAGAAGCTTCTAAGTGTAATATTCCTAATTAGCCATGGCTAATTGGAATATTCGATTTTGCTCAATTTTGCCTTCTATAGTTAGTTATAAATAAAAAAGTGAGGAAGGGGGACATAACTCACTTTATGGATAAAGTCACTCCCTAGAAGCACAACGTTGTAACTTAAAAGGGGAGCCAAGGGGGCCCAAGGACCAAGTAGAGAAGGGGGCCCGCGCAGACACTTAGAGGGACTGCGCAGATGGAGAAGGAACACGTGGCAAGACAGAGGCTACGTTGGAGGAGGTGGGCCTTAGGGTTTTGAGAGAGGCCAACGCTATAAAGGAGAGAGGAGCCTTCTCATTTTGATCATTCAATTATGTTGCATTTGAGCTAGTCACTTCGACATAGAGCACGCTGGCTGTTTAGCCTATCTACAGCACTGTTTAGTGCATCGAGTGTCTCCATTTGGAGATCTCACCCTTAGCCCCAGGGGACTTCGAGTGTCTGCTCGGGCAAGGTAGTTCCATTAGTATTTTGTAGGAGGAGCGATTTCTGGAGTTGAGGAGGCGCTGAATATTTTGATGACTGCGCAGTCTTGAGAGGGGAGGATGCAGTTCTTTTGGGTAGGAGCTCCGGATTGGGTTTTTGTGGAGGATTTGAGCTGGGAGATTGAGCAAAGGATCAACCCTTGCATATTGGAGGATTTTTCGCAAAGTTTCGGGTAGAGTTTTGGAGGATTCTCTTCAGGAGCAGCGTCGAGCCTTGAGGGATTACGTAGATCCCCAAGGGGGTGATTTTCAGGGGTCGGCTATTTTAGAAAAGCTTTCTGGGCTTTTCTGGGTTTATTGAGCAGAGGCTGATTCTAGAGTTTCAGCATTTTCTGAGGAGGGGAACAGCCCCAAATCCTCATTTGATTTCAGTAGTAACAGCAGCACAACAGTTCTCCGGCAGTTGGACGCAGTTCAGAGAGAGGCCATTTCCTTACCATTCTGAGTGTATTTCTTCACTTGCCTTGTGCAAGTCGAGGTGCCACCTATCTGATCACCTCTTGTACTCTTTCCATTACTCAGTATAATAAAATGGCTTAGCATTTCTCTCTGCATTTCTCGAGTATCTGCTTATATTCCATGTATACATTATTGTATGTTGCACTATTGTTATTTTTGTTTTATCTCTTTGAGCACCCCAACTACTATATTGCTTGTATTTGAGGGATACCCCTGATAGGGGATATTACAGTGGTATCAGAGCATAGATTTGGCTCAGCCTGTAGAGCTAGCAGTCTATGACACCGAGGGAGAAGCCCTACATCTGTTATAGAGGTAGGAAATACAAAGATATTGAGCGTAGGTTGGAGAACACCTACGGAGAGGGAGACTGTGTTCAGGTGGTGGACACAGAACAGGAGGAGCCTGTGGTGAACACAGAACAGGAGGAGCCTGTGGTGGACGCAGAGCAGGAGGATCCGATGGCAGATGATGACGGGAAGAAATTTGCGGACATGCTCCTCAAATCAGTGTAGGATCTGTCGAGGCAGATCGAGGTGATGGGGCAGAGATTCACGGCGGTGGAGGCTAGACAGCGTGAGAGCCCACGGGTTTTCCAGGTTGGAGAGGGATCGGGTGCATCTCACCATTTGCCAGAGCAGGGTGCCACTCAGCGTGATACTACTCAGCAGGTGGCCTCACATGCCCCTATACGCTCTACCATGCCCACTTTCCTAGGAGCAGACACGGGGGCCAGAGCACAGCAGGAGGCAAAGCCCGGTCATATGGGCGATTATTTTGCAGAGTACTAGGCCTATGGGCAGGAGTTCAGGGATGCTCTCTCATTCAGAGACTTTGTTCAGCTCCAGCGGGATAGTAGACCCCGCGACCATCACAGAGGATACCGACATTATCATGATGGAGACACCCACTGCACAACTAGTAGATTTCACTTGCCTACGTTTGATGGCTCATCAAACAATTCGGCAAAGTCTTGGGTGGAGAAGCTGGACATCTATTTCCAGCTTAACCAGATGTCGGAGATAGAGGCCATCAAGGTGGTGACATTACATTTGGACAGTGAGGCCCAGGACTGGTGGTTCCATGGGTTGGTTACACTCGGACACTCCACAGTGACGACATATGCCGAGTTCACCAGGAGACTGATAGAGAGGTTTGACTGGAGGGATCCGGAACAACACTTTGTTGAGTTGACGAGGCTCAAACAGACCGGAAACCCAGAGACCTACATTGCAGACTTCTTGAGGGTTTCAGTGATGGTGCCAGATCTATCCATGGTACAGAGGATCTACATGTATGTTGAGGGGTTAGCAGAGCCACTTCGGGGTCTAGTCAGATCCACTAGACCAGCCACACTCCAGGATGCTATTAGCAAGACCCAGGACTTACAGGATGCCTTACCCAGGACCCGGACACCTTACCCCCAGAGACAGGCTTTCCAGCCTAAGGGGAAGGATGTGAGGATTCCGCCTCCAAAGGGGAATCCAGGACGAGCACAGATTGATGATGATGCCAGGAGGGAGCTGAAGAAGAAGCGGTTGTGCTTTACTTGTCAGGAGCCGTGGGCACCAGGACATAGATGTGTTGCTAGCAAAGCACATTTTATTGAGGTCTTCTCCGAGAGCAGCGGGGAAGAGGATGAGGAGGATGATGTGGAGGTAGGAGATAGTCATGCCGCGCAGGATCCTTTGCCACCTCTACCACCACCAGCAGGTGGTGCAACTTTTGCGCCTACCATAGGGGCCCTTGCAGCATTGCGAGGAGTTCCCAAGTATCTGACGTTGCGCGTATGGGGGACAGTACATGGCCAGCGAATATCAGTTTTGGTTGACAGTGGGGCAACCCACAACTTCATCGATGCACAGATGGTTGAGTGGAGAGGTATACAAACAGAGATCTTCGATGGCTTTTCAGTTTTGGTTCCAGGAGATCAAACCATGGTGTGTGCTCGTTATGTTCCAGAGTTATCAGTGACGATGGGCACCTACACACTCACTAACCACTTTTTCGTGGTCGATATTCCGGACACCAACATGATACTAGGTGTTCAGTGGATTATCACTCTAGGGAAAGTCACGACAGATTGGAAAGCCCTAGAGATGGAGTGGGATGATGAGACAGGGAGGCATGAGAAGATACGGGGACAACACACATATCCGCCTCAGATTGTTTTAGCTCATCGGATGGAGGCAGTCTTCCGGAAGGGAGACGTAGAGTGGGCAGTGGAGCTGCATGCATCAGAGGCAGGGACTACAGGGCAGACGGTGCACCCACAGATACAGTCCATCCTTGACCAGTATGCCACAGTGTTTGGGAAGATTCCGTCGAGACAGCCACCAGACCGGGGGTTTGAGCACACCATTGAGCTTGAGTAGGACATACAGGCAGTGATTACTACCCCCTATAGACATCCCAAGGCCTATCGGGATGAGATTGAGCGGGCCATTCAGGAGTTGCTGGCTCTTGGGCACATTCGGCCGAGCACGAGTCCTTTTGCTTCTTCCGTGGTGTTGGTGAAGAAGAAGGACGGCACATTGAGGATGTGCATTGACTACAGGGCCCTGAACAAGAAGACCCTGAAGAACAGGTACACCATACCCAGGATCGATGAGTTGATGGATGAGTTGAGAGGAGCATGGTTCTTCTCAAAGATTGATTTGAGATCTGGATACCATCAAATTTGCGTGAGGGAGCAGGACATTCCCAAGACCGCCTTCAGGTGTCACTATGGGCACTTTGAGTTTTTGGTGATGCCATTTGGGCTAACCAACGCCCCAACTACATTCCAATCCTGCATGAACCACATCTTCCGCAGTCACTTAAGGAAGTTTGTGTTGGTGTTCTTTGATGACATTCTCATTTACAGCAGGACTTGGGAGGAGCATCTCCAACACATTGAGACAGTGTTTTACATCTTGGAGGAGCAGCAGTTCTATGCCAAGCTCTCCAAGTGTGAGTTTGGGTTGACGGAAATGTTGTACTTGGGACACATCATAGGGGTGAACAGAGTGAGAGTCCACGAGGAGAAGATCAGGGCCATTAGAGATTGGCCGGAGCCGAGGAACGTGACAGAACTTCGGGGATTCATTGGCATTTGTACTTACTACCGGAAGTTCGTCAAGAGTTTCTCACAGCTTGCTGCACCCCTGACAAATCTAACGAGGAAGGGGGCATTCGATTGGTCGGATACAACGCAGCGAGCCTTTAACAGGCTCAAGGAGGTTATGAGCAGCTACCCAATGCTTGTATTGCCAGATTTTTCGCAGCCATTTGTTTTGGAGTGTGATGCGTCGGGAGAGGGGATCGGCGCAGTGTTGATGCAGGGAGGTCACCCTATAGCCTTTGAGAGCCGGAAGCTCTTTCCGCACGAGAGGTTGTATTCTATATACGACAAGGAGATGTTGGCCATTATGCATGCATTGGCCAAATTTCGGCAGTATTTAGTGGGTAACAGGTTCAGGGTGAGGACTGATCACAACAGCGTCAGGTTCTTTTTGAAGCAAAAACAGCTACATGAGAGGCAGCAGAAGTGGATCAGTAAGATCCAAGCGTATGACTTTGACATTGAGTATGTCAAGGGTAAGAACAACGTGGTAGCAGATGCCTTTTCACGTAGACTAGCCACGTTGTCTCTTATGAGCTTGGACATGGACTGGAGGGCTCGACTCTTAGTAGAGTACTCCAAGGACATATTTGCATGTGAGATTCTGGATGGGTAGGTGGCGGATGACAGGTACAGGGTGATCGATGAGATCATCTACTATAGGGATCGGATCTTCTTGACTGAGGGATCTTAGCTCAAGAAGAAGATACTTCAGGCATCACATGATTCACCATTAGCCGACTATCAGGGGTTTACCAAAACCTACAGGGCCATTAGAGAGAGGTTCTCATGGAAGGGCCACAAGGAGGACGTACTCCAGCATATCCGGGAGTGTGAGGATTGCCAGAGGAACAAGGGGGAGATAAGCAATCCCGCAGGATTATTGCAGCCTCTTCCCATTCCAGAGGGGAAATGGGAGAGTATTTCGATGGACTTCATCACAGGGTTGCCCATGGTGCAGGGCAAGGATTGTATCTTTGTCGTCGTTGATCGACTGACAAAGTACGCACATTTTTTCACCATATCCGCACACTACATAGCAACGCAGGTGGCCGAGATGTTCTTCAGAGAGGTCTTTAGGCTACATGGTCTTCCTAAAACCATCATCAGTGACAGGGACAACCGTTTCATGGGCGGGTTTTGGCAAGAGCTTTTCCGGTTGGTGGGGACGGAGTTGACACCAAGTACCAGTTATCACCCATAGACGGACGGGCAGATGGAGATAGTTAACAAGTGGCTGGAGGGCTACTTGCGTAACTATGTCAGTGGGCAGCAGCGAGCATGGCTGAAGTGGCTGCATCTGGGGGAGTACTGCTACAACACTACACATCACATGTCCATTGGTATGTCACCATTCTATGCTTTGTATGGATATCATCCTTTATCTTTTGCTGACGTGATGTTTGGTGCTAGCAAGGCTCCGAAAGCCAAGATTTGGATCCAAGAGAGTCAGTATACCCTCTGAGCTCTTAAGGATAATATGGCTACAGTGCAGAACCAGCAGAAGCTGTATGCTGACAGGGGTCGGGTGGAGAGACAGTTTGAGGTAGGGGACTTGGTCTACCTACGATTACAGCCATACCGACAGTCGTCACTGAAGCAGAAGGGAGCTGATAAGCTCAAGCCCCGCTTTTATGGGCCATACAGGGTGATATGCAAGATTGGATAGGTTGGGTATGAATTGGAGCTGCCCCAAGGCAGCAAGATTCATAGCGTTTTTCATGTATCATGCCTGAAGAATGCATTGGGGCAGCAGGTGACAGTGACAGATGAGCTACCACCCATGGGTGATGAGGGGCATTTGGTGTTGCAGCCAGAGGCTATTATTGATACCAAGGAGAGGCAGCTACGGAGCAGGACGGTTCGAGAATTCTTGGTGAGGTGGAAGAATTTACCGGATGATGATGCCACTTGGGAGAGTGAGAAAACTTTGCAGCATCCATCACTTTAGTTGCTTGAGGACAAGCAACATTTTGCTGGGGGAGACTGTAATATTCCTAATTAGCCATGGCTAATTGGAATATTTGATTTTGCTCAATTTTGCCTTCTATAGTTAGTTATAAATAAAAAAGTGAGGAAGGGGGACATAACTCACTTTATGAATAAAGTCACTCCCTAGTAGCACAACGTTGTAACTTAAAAGGGGAGCCAAGGGGGCCCAAGGACCATGTAGAGAAGGGGGCCCATGCAGACACTTGGAGGGACTGCGCAGATGGAGAAGGAACACGTGGCAAGAGAGAGGCTACATTGGAGGAGGTGGGCCTTAGGGTTTTGAGAGAGGCCAACGCTATAAAGGAGAGAGGAGCCTTCTCATTTTGATCATTCGATTATGTTGCATTTGAGCTAGTCACTTCGACTTAGAGCACGCTGGCTGTTTAGCCTGTCTGCAGCACTGTTTAGTGCATCAAGTGTCTCCATTCGGAGATCTCACCCTTAGCCCCGGGGGACTTCGAGTGCCTGCTCGGGCAAGGTAGTTCCATCAGTATTTTGCAGGAGGAGCGATTTCTGGAGTTGAGGAGGAGCTGAGTATTTTGATGACTGCGCAGTCTTGAGAGGGGAGGATGCAGTTCTTTTGGGTAGGAGCTCCGGATTGGGTTTTTGTGGAGGATTTGAGCTGGGAGATTGAGCAAGGGATCAACCCTTGCATATTGGAGGATTTTGGGCAGAGTTTCGAGTAGAGTTTTGGAGGATTCTCTTCAGGAGCAGCGCAGAGCCTTGAGGGATTGCGTAGATCCCCAAGGGGGTGATTTTCGGGGGTCAGCTATTTTAGAAAATCTTTCTGGGCTTTTCTGGGTTTATTGAGCAGAGGCTGATTCCAGAGTTTCAGCATTTTCTGAGGAGGGGAACAACCCCAAATCCTCATTTGATTTCAGCAGTAGCAGCAACACAACAGTTCTCCAGCAGTTTGGACGCAGTTCAGAGAGAGGCCATTTCCTTACCATTCTGAGTGTATTTCTTCACTTGCCTTGTGCAAGTCAAGGTGCTACTTGTCTGATCACCTCTTGTACTCTTTCCATTACTCAGTATAATAAAATGGCTTAGCATTTCTCTCTGCATTTCTCGAGTATCTGCTTATATTCCATGTATACATTATTGTATGTTGCACTACTGTTATTTTTGTTTTATCTCTTTGAGCACCCCGGCTACTATATTGCTTGTATTTGAGGGATACCCCTGATAGGGGATATTACACTAAGAGACGAGGATCAAGTCTAGTTTAATCTTAGTCATGGATTAGAGACTTAATCTCGGTCGTTGATTTCTCAACAGGAAAAGTATAAATGGAGGCTTGGGGTCAGTTGGAGAAGACACACAGAGAGATTGAGAAAATCGATTTTATGAGATGAGAAGTTCTCAGGAGGGAAATCGATTGGGGAGATCTTGCAGCTGAGGGGCAATGATAGTTCGAGAATACTAATAGAGAGGCGGAGAGAAGCTTGTGAAGGCAACACAGTAGCCAGGGAGAGCTGACGCTGGGCCAGTCTAAGCCCACGCAACCTTGACACAGAGCCAAAAGGGCCAGAGCAGAGGAAGAGCTGCCTTCCACGCAGAAAGTCAAGGAGCTGCCAGAACTGCCGGGAAAGCTGACGCAGAGGGCAGAAGTGCTAACGTAGAGCCTTAAAGAGCTCCACATAGGCCCACGCAGTTATTGCGAAGGGGCAACGCAGTTGTAGCGGGGCCAGCGAGTTTTGTTGCTGAATCAGCGGGATTCTGCTGAGTGAAGTGAGGTAAAACTCACTCAGGTTCTCTGTCACTGTATTTCTCTGTCACTGGTCTGCCGAGAGGACAACCAACATTTGTATTCAGAACTTCTGCTTAATAATAGAAAATCCTCAGAGCTGTTGCACCGGTTTCCCGCATTCGGTTTTTTCGGGGACGTTTAGTCCAAAAATAAGTGTGTCCTTTGCATGATTGTCTCATTTATTTTTCAGTTCTTGATCTATATAGTGGTGTAGACCGCAGTGTATTTACATTAATATTTTCTGAACATTTCTGAAAATAACTTGTTAAATGAAGAATACAAGTAGGTGATGTAAATCAGCTTCTGCAATAGGATTTCTAGTTTGTTAGATTCAGAAAATTTCACAAATGATCCATGAGGTGGACTCCTCAAGGATCCTACCCATCTGTAGCGCTCTGGAGCTACAATACCAAATCACCCCACCTCACTCCTGGAGGTATATCAGCAAACATAGCGAAGTCTACCTCCATCCTAGAGGAAACCTATCAATCTCTGTTGAAGCTTCCTGTTGGTCCCGCTTCTCATCCTTGTCTTTCTTCCTGAGAGGACATTGGGTACTGTAGTGACCGAGCTCACCAATACTAAAGCACTTGACCTCTAATAGGTCCTTCTTCTTCTTCCTCTGCTCCCCCTATGCTGGACTGGGGTCCTTATATGCGAGGGCCAAATTCTCCTCCTCCTTCATCGTCTTCGATCTGCTGCTGCTGCTGCCACTGCCATTGATGGAGCTCTTTAGAAGAGCTCGCCTCGATTCCTCATGCTACAAGTCAACCCACAGCCTTTCCCACTCTGGTAACTTGTCTTTGCCCAATATGCTTTGGACAAAGACCTACCAGTCTTCGGAGACACTATTGAGTGCCAATCTCACTAGCTCTTCTCTCTTCCACCCCGACGTTGGCTCTAGCGAACTGCTGCAAAGACCACTGCGTCCAGTGAGAGATCTGCTCAACGAGAAATTTGAGGTGCTCCCTCTACCTTTGGAATCACTTGATCTGGAAGGATCAAATTTTTCTTTCCTTCTCTTAGAAAAATCGGTCTTCCTCAAGCAACTCGACCTCTCTGGCAAAAGACTGCGCTGCCCTTGGGAATTTCGGCCTGCTTCCCACACTGAGCAGCGAAATTCCTTCTTTTCGCCTTTGAGCTTTCTAGCTGACCAACCTAGCTCTCATACCATGTGAAAATTCCAAACTAGAATCCTATTGCAGCAACTGGAAATTATTCTCCTAATTGTCAATTTTATTTAACAATTTATTTGTTGTTTGCTATGGCAAATACTGAATAAATCACACTGCAACCTTCACAAATAAAATTCCGCGAAAGAAAATAAAACGTTGGAAGCTAAGAAATACTAGCACACACATAAAATTAACACAATTATTTTTGGACAAAAGTCCCCAAAAAAACCCAACTTGGGAAAACTGATGCAGCAGCTAAGGGTTTTATTATTATGCAGCAGTGAGAAAATATGAGTACATTTGGATGCCAAAATCTGGCAATCCTACAGAGAAAAATACTGAAAAAAATCTAGTGATGAATTTTCCTCACCCCACATGCAAACTCTCGACACGACTCGCCTTCAGAAATTCAGCCCTCTAACCCTCTGCATCAACCTCTACGCAGCTTGCTAGACGTATAGCCTCAGATTGGTCTCTAATGAAGTCGTTTATCCTTCTGCTGACTGGAAAGATGCTTCTCCAGCACTCTGGGACTCCTTCCCAGCCTCTGGAATTGAAGACGTCGCTCCCTCTCAGCAAATCGATCTTGCATCTAGAGGTTGTTGCGTTGCCCCAACGTCAGCCTCTCTGTGGCTCTCTTGTCTCTCTGCAAATGCACTCGCTAGATCTGGAATGCCTCCTCTAGCCTCATTGTCTCTGCCCCTCTCACTACTTCGATCTCTATTTCTCTCTCCAGCAACTGACTACTGCTACTCTGGAAATCGATCTGCTCAAAAATCGAACTGCTGAAGTGTTCTCTCCATCACCGCATCGACCTCCTCTTATAATCCTCTGTTGGAGCACCGATGGCCAAGATTAAAACATAATCGATGGCTAGGATCATCTCTGGATCAATCCGTGTGAATTTCTAGATGATTCTTGCCTTGACTTAATTAATACTGATTAATTAACCATATTCCCTAAGTTTACACAGGAAATATTTAAAAACTGGTTAATAATCTAATTAATTCATTTCTATGCAGAATTTCCAGAAACGATTTTTAGGTTTTGGAGATCTCATGTATTCTAGCCTCACCACAAAATTTCAAGGCTAGAACACATCCAATGCTACAAAAACTAACATGTGGAACCAAATGGGAAAAGTGATGAATGGGGTTAGAATGAGCGGAAGGGAGTGATGTATATGGTGTCAGGAAGCGAGACCACACAACCAAAATCAAGATTTCCTATGTAGTGTCAACCCTAAAGCTAATGGCCAGTAAAGGAGATCCCACGGGACTAGGATACAAGGGTAACCACCAAATCGAGCAGAGGAGACAAGAGTACAAACCTAGCCCACTCTTTCTGCCAAATCCCCCCACCAATCCATGCCCCAAAGTGTCCATGATAAGTAAGGAAAATTACTCAACTATACTAATGAAAAGCCATACCTTTGGGGTCGGGAGACCCACCTTCAAACATATGATCATAATAGATGGGCGAAGGATAATGGCACATCAAGCTATTTGGTGGTTGCAAGGGGCTACTGGCTGCTGGCTAAGGACCATCTAGGAGAAAAAATTTCTCCTATGCATACTAACCACAAGTAGTGGGTAAGTTCTGGTTCCAACTAGGACATGAGCTCTCGGAAAGGTGCACAAATCCACTCGAACGGGAGGTCACCAACAATCTCTTGGTACCGCAGACCTGTTACCTGCACATGTCAAAGACCAAACACATGGAACAACATGTTTTTTGTGGTGTCTTATGATCACCCATGCTTGGTGTTAACCCTGTCGCCTACACCTACCTACAAGTCAGTGAGAAAAGCCTTCAACCCCACAAGGTGTGGTTGGTGGCAGGGAACTAAGAGAAGGGGTTGTCATACTAAATCTCTTCTCTCTCCGTTTAAGTTATCTCCTAGGTTAGCTATGGGGGGTGGTCCCTAATATGGAAAACTAAGATAAAAGAAATGTGAGGTTCTAGGAGAGATGTTAAAGTGAAAGTGGATTACTTTTAAGAATTATGAGCAAAATATGATATGAGCAATAAAATCATTAACATATTAAAACCATAAAACCAGTGTCTTAAGATAAATTGCTCAACAGGAATGAAAGATATATTTGCTCAAAACAAAAGTAGAATGCTTAAAAAAATGAAAGCAAAACAATCCTGAAATGGAGACAAAGATGTTAGCACGATAATCGATACAAGATATAAAATGCTTTTAAAATATAATCAATGCCTAAATCAAAGCATATAGAGATATCTTGCAAAAGGAAAATCAATTAGTGTTCTACTTGCAAAAGGAAAATGAAACAATGCTTGCCAACATAAAATATTCAATAATGACAAGTAAAATGGACAATTGCAAGTGAAATCATAAGATGTATTAGCATGAGATGCACCTATACTAGATTTGAATGCAATTAGTCTTGGTTATTTTTAATCTAAAATGTCTAATCTAAATGAGAAGTCCTCCTCTTGAGCTCTTACCAAAGGGTAAAAATTGGGGTGACTGTAAGAAAGAGGGGGTGAGGGCACAGAGGTGTCATTAACGATACCCATCCCCTGAGTCTTACGAGCCAGCATGTGCTTTCGTTCCTACAAGGGGACAAGCCACCTTCATAACTACAGGGTCACACTTTTACCTTACTTCGTACCAGATGGAAGAACTTTCCAAGAAAGTCTTTTTCCCTATACTTTCTATCAACCAAGCTTATGCTTGGAGGTTAATTTTAGTGAGACTTGGGGCCTGGCTTGGAAACCTTCTTATGCTAAAATGCCTAGATGAAATGCATGAGTGAGTACTATTGCTTCCATGAAAGTATTGATATTAGTGCTCAAAATAAAAGACAATGCTCAAATAAACAATACCAATATCTTTCAATGGAAAGGGAAAGTGAAACAATTAGCTCAATGTAGCTCCACAAGCTCCAAATATGTTGCTTTACAAGTAAATGAAATCAATGCAAAATTGTTTCAATGGAGTGACACAAGAAAGACCCAACAATAATGATAATGCCACATAATATAAATTGACAATGATAAAGCAATGTGCTCAAGAGACTTGTGAAACCAAAGTATATGGATAAATTAAACTAGTTTAAGCTTGCCTAGTAAATATAAAATACTTGCTTGTATCAAAAGAAAAATTGCATGTGTTGTAGTAGATTGCTCAATACAAGTATTCAAGAAATGGAAATGGAAAACATAAACCAATCTCAAATGTATGCTAAAATGAGAATGGATGTGAGTGTTATGTTAAAAAACTAATCATGCACGAATGAACTTAGCAATGAGATTAACAAAGAAAATTGGAGTAACTAAACTAAGAGATTAGTCCACCCACAAGCAATGATCCTCCCTCTAAATGGGGAGAAAGGATACCATGGGAAAAATCCCAAGCTCCCTCACAAGAAAAAATAATCTTTTTATTAGAGATTGGTTACAAAGAGAGAAAAGAAAATCCTTTTGAGAAGACTTCCCAAGGAAACCAAAGGAGTTTTTACAACATGCCACTTCCAAGGGCTAGATCTCTTCAAGTAACAACTACAGGAGAGTCTTTGACAAAATCTGAAAATACAAGAAACAAATTTGCAGCAATCAAATCAGCCACAAAGAGAGTTGTATTCAGTGCTAAGGAGAGAGGCTAAGCCTCCTCTAGCCCACAGCCTAGTGAGAGAAGGATGTTGCCCTCAAAGTAGAACTCGGCCTTTCGAGAAATGATGCCTCAAATACTCACAACCTCCTTGAATTTTCGTCTCAAATCTGCTCAAAAGGGGCTGCAAAACAGATCCAAAATGAGTGGAAAGATGACATGAAAGAGTCAAAATGATAATCTACAATTAGTGTACAAGAACTAGATCAAGACATGCAAGTAGAACTCCATACTTGTCTAGTTAAAACCATGCTCTAGGTAGCAAATAAAATCCTTGAAAGCACAAGATATTGATCAAGAAAAATATTGAATTTAAATTTATGTGATCTTAGTAGGCTAGAGGAAAGGAAACTCCCTCTTTCAAAATTGTTTGATGAGATCCTTGAGGCAAACCGATTGGGTCCTTCTATTCTTGATCTTGGGAGTTAGTTCGTCTATTGGAGAGTTACCCCACGCCCAAGTAAATCCTTCAACCAAATCTAAAGATCTCTACACACTTGGAAAAAGATGTCAACAATCATAAAGGGATTAGATTATACAATGGAGGAGAAGACTAGAGATTTCACCAAAAATCTTCTAGTGCTCCTCTTCCTAGAGTATTTCTCTAACCCAAAAACCATACAAGATAGCTTGCATATGTTAATCCAAACAAGTGGCAAAATGATAACTAGCATAATCCAACATACATGTAGAATGTAAAGCACAACAATTGAAATAACATCACCTCAAGAAATGGAAGGAGAACACCAACACAATAGTACCCCAAAGTCTCTTTATTATATGAAAATGAATACAAAATCTAGTAGAGTCTCTGTAAGCCCAATAGCTCGTTCTAAGTTTCAATATGAGAGCCAAACGCTCATTTAAATAGAACTATGGTAGCCAATCCCAAAGTATAAGTGATTAAAGAAGTTTCATGAGGTGACAATCCCAAAGAGAAATTCGAATTTGTTGAATGAAGCTCCAATGCCAAGTGTAAAAATCGAATTCTGGCAAGTGGACATCATTTTCTTCTTCCCTTATGTGCCAAATTCGAATTTTATGATGGAATGACAAGTGTATATGGGTGGTAACCCATGTGGGGACAATTTCCCACAAAAATATCCACCAAATATTCTCCCAAATCCTCCCAAATGTGCATTAACTTCACAAATTCGAATTTCCAAGTAAGCAATTTTCTCATTTAATGCTAGAAATTCGATTTTATTTGAACACGTCCTTTCCTTGATTTTAGGAGTCCACATCACCTTGGGACTTCACTTTAACTCCCCCATAATTTTCCACCTCATTTCCACAACATTTAGCATGTGTGGATATTTATTTTTCTCCATTTATTTAATTTTTGGCTTAATTAATTGCCAGATTTCCCACTAAACTTAGGAAAAGTGGGTTTTGAGGGTTAAAAACACATTTTTAACCTCTCAAAGTGTGTCATAGTAGAAAGTTGAGGGTGAGAGGTGCAAATTTCATTACTCATACCCCATACAACTTCTCTAGACATCACTTATTACATTACAAATACAATTTTATTAGCAATTTCTGCAATGCGGAAAATCTAAAAAATTTTAAAATGACTACCTAGACCTAGCCAAATTCCACGAATTTTTTTGTGATCTAGTATGGTAATATACATCGACTCAAGACACTAATATGTGTTA
Organism: Pinus tabuliformis; assembly: GCA_031772625.1. Lineage (NCBI taxonomy): Eukaryota > Viridiplantae > Streptophyta > Pinopsida > Pinales > Pinaceae > Pinus > Pinus tabuliformis. Next base: position 853,290,270 of record CM062817.1, on the reverse strand, counting down.
GGGGTTCAACCTTCAAACCGTCACCCCGGCTTTGGGGTAAAAAGTGAGTGAAAAAACCCGTAAAATTATTTGCCTTTGAAAAAAAATAGATAATTAACTAGATAAAAAAAAACACTCAAAGATGTACTCGTTTGTTGATCAAGTCCCAACATCCTAGGCCTATTACAGACTCAAAAACTCATCATTACTAGTATCACTTACTACAATTCCCCGTAAGGTGTGGAATCTGGGTACAAGAAAGATGATGAAAAAATAGAAGTAGAGTTTAAAAACTTTGTTGACTGATGATATCTGATGGTACAAGTGTCCATTGGTACATCCTTGGGAATGGAGTCTTCATATAATTATCAGGTGCCACTCTAGTGGTCAACACCTGATAATAGGCCATAAAATCAATAGAAAATTAAAATGCAAATTTAATCTAAATGCAACTACTCTATCATGAAAATATCATATGATGTTAGTTCTAATGAGGAAATGAGTATGCAATGCACCCTACCCTAATATGCATACAATACAATGTCAAGTGTCAAGGAAAGGGGTGATACGTCTCAACTTGACCGGTTGTGACCAAAGTTCATCGTTAGGTTTGGCAATGTAGTAATAATCTTCCCTGACCTTTCCGTGAATCTTGGCAGGAACAAGATTTTTATCTACCAAGATGACATCCCTGACCTTATATTCCTTCTTAGGCTTTCATTTCCTATCTGCTTTGTGATTTGGTCGCTTGAAAGTTGAGAATACGAACTTCTTGTGAAGGGAGTATAGGAGAAGGCTTCTCAACCTCCTATTTCTTATAATATGCGATTGGCCCCAGCTTGGCCACATGAGTAGTGTCATGTCCCTTCTTAAATGTATTAGTCACAGGGTGCAGCTACACATTTTTGGCATCATTTTTGGCTTAGGAGGAGGACCCCACACGCAGACTTAGGAACTATAGGGGAATTCGACTTTACTTTTGTAGCTAGTGGAATGTGGGGACCACCCCCATGAGTAATTCGAACTTGGCCATTGCATGAGGTTGGAGGGAATTGAATTAGTGGAAGGAGGGGCCCACATGAGGCTAAGGGGGCCCAAGATGATAAAAGGAGAATGAGCTCTCATTTTGCAGCATCTTGATCATTTACAAACAAACACACCTTTGTACGCTCTACTGCTTAGCGAGTCTACTGGCTGTTTAGCCACAAATCTTCCAAGCAGGAGATTCAACCTCTTCTTCGGGGGACCATCCGTGCCCGCCCTAGGGAGGCTATTCCATAGGGATTTCAGAGAGTTCAACACAGTCACACTCTTCAGCCAGCAACGCAGAGCAGGGGACTGTGTATTTCCTGGGCAACCAGAAACACGCAGGGGGAGTTAGAGCCAGCAGTGAGGACCATAGCTTGCTAGGAGTTACGGGCGCTGGGAAGGCTATTCATTGAGGGAATTTTCGTTGGGTTTTGCAACCAGCTAGACTGGGGTATCAGCAGTACGAATTTTTGGGCAGAGGGATTGCGCAGAGGCCTCTAGCAGCAAATTTGTGGTGCTTGGGAGAGCAGTCATCTTGGCCAAGAATCATCCGGGGAGCAAGGAGTCAGTCAACACAGGTGAATCCAACATTCTAGTGGTGTTTTTAGAGGGATTTGCAGGTTGTTTCCTGCAAGTCGAATTTGGCAACAGTAGTTGGGGAGAGGCTCCAAGGAGGCCGAAAATCCAAAGTCAAAACCAGAGAAATTCCCTTCTGGGTTTTTCTGGGTTTTGTCCAAGGAGTTCGGGGCTGAAAGGATATAATTTTTTGGGCAGTTTTTGGGCACATTCCAGCAGGTCGAAGTTTAGTAGGGCAGCAGTTTACTGGGACAACGCAGTGCAAAGTGGTGCAACAACTGGGCAGCCTTCAACTCAACTATTTCATCACCTGGGTTTTGTCAAGCTTGTCCTTGAGACAAGCCTAGGTGCACCATTCCATTTTATATTGTACCTAGCTCTCAGATTTTATAATATATGGCTCAGCAGTTCCAGATTTACAATGTTTTCATGGATGTCTAATGCATGTTTTTAATTTTATGTTGTTGCACTATTTATTTGTTTAAATATCACTCATATTCCTACTTAGGAACATTACAGTGGTATCAGAGCCTAGTTCTTGGCTCAGCTGTGGGGTTTGTTTCCTATGAGAGGAGAGGACCAGCAAAACATCACCTCCTGTAGGCAGAGGTACAGGAGCAGAGAACGAGAGTTAGAAATTACAGCAGATACGGAGGAAAGAGGGAAAGCAGAGGCCGGATAGGACGAAATGGTAGAGCCCAAGTGCAGGGAGGAGATGGCTTTCGATAGCCTCCTGAGGGCCTTGAGTGACTTGGCCAAGGGGCAGAAAGACATGCTGGAGGAGATCAAGTCACAGAACAGGGACAGGGCCATGCCTAGAGGGTTTCTATGTGGAGAAACTTCTGGGGCCTCTCAACCTTTCGATCACCCCTCACCAACAGCACAACGCCCTTCAGTTAGTGTGCCGACTCGGGCTACATTACCTTCTTTCGTGCCAATGGCACAAATCGAACCGGCAAGGGAGGAAGACACTCCTCAGATGGGGGATTACTTCAGAGAGTGGCAAGCAATGGACGAAGACTTCAAAGAAGCCCTCTCCTTCAGAGATTACTGCAAGCTCAAACAAAGTGAGAGGAACAAGGGGTACGGAGGATAAGGGACCCAAAACTATGAGCTGCAAAGAACTATAGGGAGGATGTATTTCCCTACATTTGATGGCACTACCAAGTGCACAACCAGGGCTTGGATTGAAAAGATGGACACATACTTCCAACTCAACTAGATGATGGAGCAGGAAGCCATTTAGATGGCAACGCTGCACTTGGAGGGGGAAGCCCATGACTGGTGGTTTCACGGCCTGACCACTTTGGGGCATGCCCAGATAGTTTCTTATGACGACTTCACTCGGAGGGTGGTGGAGCGATTTGATTAGAGGGATCCGAAGGCATCTTTCAGGGAGCTGACACAACTGTGCCAGACAGGCAACCCAAAGCAGTACTTTTCAGATTTTCTGTGTGTGTCAGTGATGGTCCCGGATCTGTCTGAGGCAAGGAGGGTATACACCTTCTTTCAAGGCTTTCTTGAGCCCCTACGTTGACTGGTGAAGTCACGCAGACCCTCCACACTGCAGGAAGCGGTTGTGCGTGCTAGAGATTTACAAGGGACCATCCCCAAGACCAGAGCGCCATTTCCTGCACGGACCCCTTTTCCACAAAAGGGGCATGAGACTAGACCCCCACCACCGAGGACCATGCAAAGGAGGGGACAGTTAGATGAGGAGACATGGAAGGACCTCCGGAGGAGGAAGCTGTGCTTCACATGCAGAGAGCCTTGGGCACCTGGCCATAGGTGCACTGTAGGTAGAGCACATTACATTGAGGTCTTTTCTAACAGTGACCAGGAGGACGAGGTGGAGCAGGATTGTGGTGGGACAGATGGAGAGAGTCCAGCAGACAAAGGGCCACCACCACCACCTCCACAGGGAGGGGCATCTCTTGCCACATCAGGAGGAGTCCTTGCTTCTTTATGCGAGATTCCTAAGTTTTTGACACTCAGGATCAGAGGTACGGTACAGGGACAGAGGGTGTCGGTGTTGGTGGACAGTGGGGCTACCCACAATTTCATAGATGCACAGCTGGTCCAAAGGAGGGGCCTCACCACAGCAGAGTTTGAGGGGTTCTCAGTCCTAGTGCCAGGTGACAGTACTATCCAGTGTACCAGATACGTGTCATCCTTGATAGTAATTATGGCGAACTACTCAATGACAAGCCACTTCTTTGTGGTCGATGTGCTAGACACCAACGTGGTGATGGGTGTCCAGTGGTTGTATTCCCTTGGGCGAGTCACGACGGACTGGAGGAAACCTGAGATGGAGTTCATTGGGCCAGATGGCAAACTGGTGGTCTTGAGAGGCATGCAGTCTTATCCACCTCAGATAGTTTTGGCCCACAGGATGGAGGCAGATCTTCGGCATGGGGACATTGCATGGGCAGTCGAGTTGAGGATCTCAGAGGTTGGGGGACAGGCGCAGCCACCACCAGCAGACATACAAGCTTTACTGGATAGGTATGCGGTAGTGTTCGGGGACATTCCACCAGGGCAGCCACCAGATAGAGGATTTGAGCACACCATTGAGCTGGAGCTGGGTATACAGGCAGTTATCACTACTCCTTACAGGCACCCCAAAGCCTATAAGGACGAGATCGAGAAGGCCATCCAGGAGTTGCTGGCGTTGGGCCATATCAGGCCAAGTTCTAGTCCTTTCGCTTCTTCAGTAGTGCTGGTGAAGAAGAAGGATGGAACCCTCCGGATGTGTATCGACTACCGAGCCCTTAACTGGAAGACTCTTAAGAACTGGTACCCCATTCCCTACATTAATGAGCTTAGAGGAGCCAAGTATTTCTCTAAGATTAATCTACGTTCAGGGTACCACCAGATCAAACTACGTGATCAGGACATCCCGAAGACAGCTTTCCGATGCCACTACGGGCACTTTGAGTTTCTGGTCATGCCATTTGGGCTAACCAATGCTCCAGCCACATTCCAGTCTTGCATGAACCATATCTTTCGGGGACAGCTGAGGAGGTTCATGCTGGTGTTCTTCGATGACAGCCAGATCTATAGCAAACGTGGGAAGAGCACCTCCAGCACCTAGAGGAGGTATTGCGCATTTTGGAGGAGCAGTAGTTCTATGCCAAGCTCTCCAAGTGCAAGTTTGGATTGACAGAGATGCTTTATCTCGAGCATATCATTGGAGCAAATGGGGTGAAAGTGCACGAGGAGAAGATTCGGGCCATCCGGGATTGGTCAGTACCCGAGATGTGACTATGCTGAGAGGCTTCTTGGGTATTTGCACTTACTACAGGAAGTTTTTCAAAGGGTTCTCGCAGCTGGCAACACCTTTGACCGACTTGACCAAGAAGGGGGCCTTCGCATGGACTGATGGAGCACAGGTCGCCTTTGATCGCCTCAAGGAGGTGATGAGCAATTGCCCTGTTTTGGCACTCCCAGACTTTTCCCAGCCATTCACGGTGGAGTGTGATGCATCAGGGGTAGGAGTTGGAGCCGTGTTGTCATAGGAGGGGCATCCCATAGCTTTCGAGAGTCGGAAGCTCCTACCACATGAGCTTTCATATTCCATATATGACAAGGAGATGTTGGCCATTATGCATGCATTGGCCAAGTTCCGCCAGTACTTGGTGGGAAACCGATTCCGAGTGAAGACTGATCACAACAGTCTTCGACATTTCATGGGGCAGCAGGGCCTCAACGACAGGCAACAGAGATGGGTCAGCAAGGTGCAGGCCTATGATTTTGACATTGAGTATGTGCGGGGGAAGCACAATGTGGTGGCCGATGCTCTATCCAGGAGACCAGTAGGGTTATCTCTCATGAGCATCTACCAGGATTGGAAGGCTCAGTTGTTGGTGGAGTACTCCAAGGACAAGAGGGCATGCGAGGTACTGGAGGGGACACATGCAGATGAGCGTTACCATGTGATGGATGAGGTCATCTATTACAAGGGGCGCATTTACTTGGTGCCCAACTCGTAGTTGAGGGAGAGGATACTCCAGGCAGCTCACGATTCACCATTGTCTGGACACTAGGGGTTCCGGAAGACTTACATGGTTGTTCGAGAGAGGTTCACGTGGAAGGGCCTCAAGGAGGACGTGTTGTAGCACGTACGGGAGTGTCACCCTGCAGGGCTACTACAACCACTTCCCATTCCAGAGGGGAAATGGGAAAGTATTTCAATGGATTTCATCACTAGGCTCCCCACGGTACAGGGGAAGGATTGCATATATGTAGTGGTCGACAGGTTGAACAAATTTTCCCATTTCTTCGCCATCCCCACTAGGTACACGACTGCACAGGTTGTCGAGTTGTTCTTCCGGGAGGTTTTCAGGCTCCATGGGCTCCCCAAGAACATTGTGAGCGACAGAGACAACAGATTTATGGGTGGCTTTTGGCAAGAGCTCTTCAGGTTGGTCGAGACGGAGCTCACTCCCAGCACCAGTTACCACCCTCAGACGGACGGCCAGATGGAAAGGGAACACCAATGTTTGGAGGGGTACCTAAGGAACTATATGACAGGTCAGCAAAGGACGTGGATTCGGTGGTTGCACTTGGGTGAGTACTGTTACAACACCACGCACCACATGTCTATTGGTATGACTCCTTTCCGTGCCCTCTATGGATATGATGCACTGACTTTTGCTGATATTGTTTTTGGAGACAGTCGGGCCCCAAAGGCCAAAGACTAGGTCCAAGAGAGCCAAGATATCCTCAAGGCTCTCAAGGATAACTTAGTGACAGCCCTGTTGACCTCTACTGGTCAACTACCCATGCAGTGCATCCCGTTTTTCTTGACAGAAAGAAGCAGCACCTGATCAGCATGTCCGTGCCATCCTGCCATCATCAGCAGCTTGATCATTTTTGTTGTAAACCCAGTCTGCATGTATAAGTTGTAAATAATCTAAGCAGATCAGAGTCATGTATGTAAAGTTTCCTAGGTGGACCTAACTTTCTAATGATGATCTGCGTCCCGGGAGGTTTTTCGTCTCACCGATCTACGATCGGCAGAGTTTTCCTTCAAACCTGACCCCAAAGCCGAGATGGATTTCGTCATGAGAACTTTAGGAGAATCTTATATGTTAATCTGCTAGATTATAGTTGTGTCGCAGAACTGGGTGTTCTATGAGGGTCTGTATTAAGTGGGTTCATCCCTTTGAGATGTAAATTGTAAAAATCATGATGAAATGTGTCTTGAGGGTTGAAAATGTTGTAAATCCCCTCGTGAGTCCTAGGTCCTAGGTCCTAGGTGATGTTTCCAACGGCTTAGTTTGATGATCCATCTTAAAATGAATTAAAAATTTAAAAAATGAATAAAAATAAATAAAAAAAAAAAAAAAATAATAATCAAAAAAAAAAAAAAAACATAAAGCAAAAACCCTAAGCAATAAAATAATAATATTTTTGTGAACACATGCAAAATATCATTTTTTTAATAAAATCGACGGATGAGATCAAGAGATGTCTTGATCCTCATCAGCGGTCGAGATCGCTTCAACATGGATCACCCAAAACTAGCCGTTGGGATCATTTCCTTTATATAGGGTCTTAGGGGGTCATTTTAGATTTTTATCTGATCTGTGAGTCTGTACTGAGAAAGCTCTCTTGTAATCTGATTTTCTGATTAATAAAAAGACTTTGGGGTTCAAAACTGGCTGGTGTTACTCTCCGGAATTGCTGTGAGATGATTGTTTTTTCTGCATATTTCAGTTTTTAGCAGTTAATAATAGCTGGTTTTCAGAGTATTGTGAGTACAGGTATCTTGCTCATGTGCTAGGGTTTGAATGTTATAGGGTTTCTGGAATAATGGCAGGTATCTCCATTATTCCTTGAAATCTAGCAGCATTTCTTGCCCTCTGTACTGATGTTTGCTTGAGGTGTGCAGGAGATCTTTAGGTAAAAGGTACAGGTGGGCGTTTGGGGAAGTTCTGGGCTGAACCAGCCGACTCCCACAGGCTCTTCTGTGCAGAGCCCAACTGATTGTGCCCTGGGTTAATCATTAAGAGTTTCTTTTCTGTTTTACATTGAGAGATTTCTTTTCTGTTCACAGTGAAGTTCAAAATTTCTGATATATTGAAAACAATTACTGCAATTATTGTCAAATCTGGTTGTTAAAGGGGCCAAATCTGTAAATTATTAAGCTGTCTTAGGGTTTCATATTTTGTTTTATGCAGTCTTCACTTAGGGTTTGGTTTTTTTTTTGGGTTTATGTACATATTATCATTTTTTTGGGTGATTTTGTCCATTGCAGATACAGGATTATCATTGTGTTGTTCAGGGTTTTGCAGGCTCAGGCAAACGTGGCCCAGCGTGTTTCAGTGGTCTGCCCTCAGTCTTTGCTTTGGCTGGGGTCACGTATCATCATGTAGCAAAATTCTGTTATTCACTCTCCTCTGTCGGAAACCTCTGATGTTTTCCCTCAAACTGCAAACACAATCAATAGCATAAAAAAAATTGAAAATTTGTTTTGATGCACGCAACTCGATTTTGTTGGAGTAAGGTTATCTGAGAAAGTCCAATATCGATTCCTGCCGTCAAGGCTTTATCAAGATATATGCCAATGTTTTAATGCCAATGTTTTAATGCATTTTTCGGTGTGAAGGCTCCAGACCCGCATGCACCATGCCAGTTAATAAACAAGGGGATCCAAAGAAAGCTATTCAGAAAATCGAATTTATCCTGTAAAATTTCAGAAGCAAGCTGGGCCATCGGACCAGTGAATTCATGCGTTTGGCATGAGGCGGCATCAAGAAGAATTTTTATTTTTTGTTTCATCGTGAATACAACTTCGCTGTTGGCAATCTCCAGGTCACAGTTTTTACTGCACTCTGCCGTTGACCTGCGTGCATCCTTCTCCTCCTTCTGCAAACCCTCAGGTATCCACCACAGTTTCAGCCATCAAACTGCACATACCACGTACAGGATACCCTTCGGCTTGCTGGACATTCAAACAAATCAACGTGGGCTTCAGCAAATTCGCATTTCTGACTCACGCCAAGGAGGTTTCACGTTTCATCATCACAGCTAGCCATTGATGGTTTGCAGACTCGGTATTCACCCTCGGCCCAGGTAAGAGTCTCTCATAAAATTAACTGTCGTCTGTCATCGTGCTCCAATCCTCGCCGGCAGCAGGGTTCCTCGTCTGCGTTTCCTCAGGTAAACGTATGTATCCGCAGGCAAATGGACTTCATTAGTAATGCAACATTTTTTTTTATAGTTTGCGTACGACTTTTTTTTTAATGTTCATGAGGTTACGTTAGATTAGGGTTCCGATTTATATCACTTTAGTTTCGTTTCATTAGTTTTTTTTTATTTTAAAATTTTGTTTTGTATTTTAATTAATGTTTAGTGTAGTTCCTTTTTTCACGTTTTATAGTTAGATTTATAAAAAATAAAAAATTAAAAAGATTTTTTGTTTTAGTTCAAATTTTTATTTGTAGAATAGATTTTAAGTTTTAAATTGTAGTTTTTAATTTAGTCTTTTTTTTGGTATTTAAAAATAAAAATAAAAATAAAATCGGAAAAATATAAAAATATTGTGGAATGTCTTTTTGTCAAAATTCAGTCATTTGAAGAAATTTTTATGCTGAGATTTTAAGTTTTTGATGTGGAATGAAAGCCTTACATGAATGAATATCTTGATGTGGTATCTGGTTAACAATTGATGGTTTATAACTGAATTATCTTTCTCCTAATTACCTGATATCGTTATTGATTTCCTTGATCTTTGTGGTTTTATTGAATATTTAAGCGTTGTTCAGGCTATTTGATGGTAAGTGATTGTTGTTCATGGTTTTACATTCTATATCATCTAACAAGTAATCGCTTTAAAGGCACTGGTCCGCTAAATCAAATCATTTTAGCGCTTATCTCAATCGTGCATCTCGTCTCCCAGCCCAACTGTTTGGCAGTTGGCCTTCATCACCCCGTAGGGTCTACCCCCCTTAGCCGCGGGAGACAGGCTTAAACGGAGGGATCGGGGATCAGAGTGACAGCCCCCGATCTGAGCGTTGTCGTGTCAATCTGCGCGACAACATTTTTTGGCGCCATTGCCGGGGACAGAGTTTTTCTGTTCTTGGGGTTTCATCGACATTCAGCTTCTCATCTTCTCATCTCTCATTTGAGCTGGCAGATTCAAATATTTTGGCATCTTTTCATCACATATCAGCAGCATCTCTTCGGTTTTGTTTCTTGTTTGGGTGGCGACTCCATTTTTCTCATTTTTCCCAGACAAGAAGCTTTCCTCATATCTGCTTGTGTTTACTTTTTGGATCCTAGAATCAGATTCGTTGTTCAAGTGGCGACTCCACTTCTCTCATCTCTTAATTTTCTTGAGCAGAAATCTCTTTCTATCATCCATTTGATCCCTTACTGTTCATCATGGATTATTCATGTAAGCCATGTCATTTTACTAATAATCTCCATGATCTTCCGAAAGAGGCCATTTCTAAATTGTTTAAGTTCTCGGGTGATGATCCGGTCACTGTTAAACATCATTTAAACATGTTTACTTGTGTAAAGATCTTATATTGTAGATTTCCTCAATATAATCATGAAGACTTCAAGATGCGTCTATTTGTCCATTCTTTAGAGGGTGATGCCTTGAATTGGTTTAATAATTTTCCTAATGATTTTTTCACTTCTTTACAAGACATTCTCGATGCTTTTAAAGATAGATATGATAGTCCAAGCAGCTTGCCTTCTACCTCTAAAACTGTGCAAAAAGAAGAAAGTAATCATATTAAAGGTCAAGCTGTTGAAGAAAGTTCTCAGGATCAGAATGTGTCATCCACCGGAAATATTGTAGATCAAGTTCATGATAGTGAAAAATCAGGGACAAATAATAGTGAAAGGGAAGAACAAAAGCAAATTATACAAGATCTAATGATGCTGGTAAGAAACATGGAAAGCAATCAAACTAGTCTTATCAATGATGTTAAAACTTTAGGCACCCACCTGGAAAAACGTAATAGGGAGTTGGAGGTCACACAAAATCAGCATGCTAAGGAAATTGAGGCCATGAAAATTAGATATGAAACAGAAATTAGAAGCATGCAAAGCAAGATGTCAGTCTTAGAGGAAAATATGGTGACCATGAAAGCTGATCATGATAGGGAAATTGACTCTATGACATTCAATCATAACAATCAGTTGGCTGACATGCAAGCGAATCATAAAGAAGAAATAAATTTCATGCAACATTGCTTGATGGACATAGAGGAGAAGAATGATAAAGTAATAAAGCACATGCAAGAACACCATGCCATGCAAATCAGCGCTATAAGGGATGAATGCTCTAGTCAGATGGATGCCATTAGAATACAAATTCAAAAGATTCAACAATGGTCAGATGATAAGAGAAACCAGGAGCCTTCTCATTTGCCGCAACAAGTTCCATCTTACTATGAGGAGGTCATTAGGTGGATAACTGAAGGTGATCCAGATAAGCTAAAAAACGATAAAAATCAGATGCAAGACACAAAAGGACTTAGCATGCATATCTTACACACTTCATCTGATAGTTTCGAAACATAAAGTTCCAGATCATCAGTAATTCATCCTGCCAGAAAGAAGAAGCGCAAGAGGAAGAAGATTAGACGAAGATTTGATGCATCAGACGGCCGTGAGCAGCTTGATTTTCGGATAGGAAGGAGTCCTACCATATGCAAAATTGGACATGGCACATCCGACAAGCAGCCGACAGATTTGCCTGAAAGTAGGCAAATGCTCAGTATGCACTATATTGAACACATCTGATGCCGTGAGGCATTTTTTGTATTGTATTTCTAACTCTACTCCTTGTCTTTTCAGCATTTCATTTCTGTTTTAGGATTAGATTTACTTTTCATGTTATTAGATAGTTAATAAATGAAGAGCTTTTATCTTTCCTGTGCTTAATGTATATGCTGATTTTTTGGGATGGACGCTACTTATTTTTGTGTTGTATGGATGCAGATTCTGGATTCTCACATTCCTGCAAGCAGCAACGTGTCCCCAAGTAGAGCCAGATGTTGACCTCTACTGGTCAACTACCCATGCAGTGCATCCCGTTTTTCTTGACAGAAAGAAGCAGCACCTGATCAGCATGTCCGTGCCATCCTGCCATCATCAGCAGCTTGATCATTTTTGTTGTAAACCCAGTCTGCATGTATAAGTTGTAAATAATCTAAGCAGATCAGAGTCATGTATGTAAAGTTGCCTAGGTGGACCTAACTTTCTAACGATGATCTGCGTCCCGGGAGGTTTTTCGTCTCACCGATCTACGATCGGCAGAGTTTTCCTTCAAACCTGACCCCAAAGCCGGGATGGATTTCGTCATCAGAACTTTAGGAGAATCTTATATGTTAATCTGCTAGATTATAGTTGTGTCGCAGAACTGGGTGTTCTATGAGGGTCTGTATTAAGTGGGTTCATCCCTTTGAGATGTAAATTGTAAAAATCATGATGAAATGTGTCTTGAGGGTTGAAAATGTTGTAAATCCCCTCGTGAGTCCTAGGTCCTAGGTCCTAGGTGATGTTTCCAACGGCTTAGTTTGATGATCCATCTTAAAATGAATTAAAAATTTAAAAAATGAATAAAAATAATAAAATTAAAAAATAAATAAAAAATAATAGATAATAAAAAAATAAAAAAACATAAAGCAAAAACCCTAAGCAATAAAATAATAATATTTTTGTGAACAAATGCAAAATATCATTTTTTAAATAAAATCGACGGATGAGATCAAGAGATGTCTTGATCCTCATCAGCGGTCGAGATCGCTTCAACATGGATCACCCAAAACTAGCCGTTGGGATCATTTCCTTTATATAGGGTCTTAGGGGGTCATTTTAGATTTTTATCTGATCTGTGAGTCTGTACTGAGAAAGCTCTCTTGTAATCTGATTTTCTGATTAATAAAAAGACTTTGGGGTTCAAAACTGGCTGGTGTTACTCTCCGGAATTGCTGTGAGATGATTGTTTTTTCTGCATATTTCAGTTTTCAGCAGTTAATAATAGCTGGTTTTCAGAGTATTGTGAGTACAGGTATCTTGCTCATGTGCTAGGGTTTGAATGTTGTAGGGTTTCTGGAATAATGGCAGGTATCTCCATTATTCCTTGAAATCTAGCAGCATTTCTTGCCCTCTTTACTGATGTTTGCTTGAGGTGTGCAGGAGATCTTTAGGTAAAAGGTACAGGTGGGCGTTTGGGGAAGTTCTGGGCTGAACCAGCCGACTCCCACAGGCTCTTCTGTGCAGAGCCCAGCTGATTGTGCCCTGGGTTAATCATTAAGAGTTTCTTTTCTGTTTTACATTGAGAGATTTCTTTTTTGTTCACAGTGAAGTTCAAAATTTCTGATATATTGAAAACAATTACTGCAATTATTGTCAAATTTGGCTGTTAAAGGGGCCAAATCTGTAAATTATTAAGTTGTCTTAGGGTTTCATATTTTGTTTTATGCAGTCTTCACTTAGGGTTTGGTTTTTTTTTTGGGTTTATGTACATATTATCATTTTTTTGGGTGATTTTGTCCATTGCAGATACAGGATTATCATTGTGTTGTTCAGGGTTTTGCAGGCTCAGGCAAACGTGGCCCAGCGTGTTTCAGTGGTCTGCCCTCAGTCTTTGCTTTGGCTGGGGTCACGTATCATCATGTAGCAAAATTCTGTTATTCACTCTCCTCTGTCGGAAACCTCTGCCGTTTTCCCTCAAACTGCAAACACAATCAATAGCATAAAAAAATTGAAAATTTGTTTTGATGCACGCAACTCGATTTTGCTGGAGTAAGGTTATCTGAGAAAGTCCAATATCGATTCCTGCCGTCAAGGCTTTATCAAGATATATGCCAATGTTTTAATGCATTTTTCGGTGTGAAGGCTCCAGACCCGCATGCACCATGCCAGTTAATAAACAAGGGGATCCAAAGAAAGCTATTCAGAAAATCGAATTTATCCTGTGAAATTTCAGAAGCAAGCTGGGCCATCGGACCAGTGAATTCATGCGTTTGGCATGAGGCGGCATCAAGAAGCATTTTTATTTTTTGTTTCATCGTGAATACAACTGCGCTGTTGGCAATCTCCAGGTCACAGTTTTTACTGCACTCTGCCGTTGACCTGCGTGCATCCTTCTCCTCCTTCTGCAAACCCTCAGGTATCCGCCACAGTTTCAGCCATCAAACTGCACATACCACGTACAGGATACCCTTCGGCTTGCTGGACATTCAAACAAATCAACGTGGGCTTCAGCAAATTCGCATTTCTGACTCACGCCAAGGAGGTTTCACGTTTCATCATCACAGCTAGCCATTGATGGTTTGCAGACTCGGTATTCACCCTCGGCCCAGGTAAGAGTCTCTCATAAAATTAACTGCCGTCTGTCATCGTGCTCCAATCCTCGCCGGCAGCAGGGTTCCTCGTCTGCGTTTCCTCAGGTAAACGTATGTATCCGCAGGCAAATCGACTTCATTAGTCATACAGCATTTTTTTTTATAGTTTGCGTAGGATTTTTTAATGTTCATGAGGTTACGTTAGATTAGGGTTCCGATTTATATCATTTTAGTTTCGTTTCATTAGTTTTTGATTTTAAAATTTTGTTTTGTATTTTAATTAATGTTTAGTGTAGTTCCTTTTTTCACGTTTTATAGTTAGATTTATAAAAAATTAAAAATTAAAAAGATTTTTTGTTTTAGTTCAAATTTTTATTTGTAGAATAGATTTTAAGTTTTAAATTGTAGTTTTTAATTTAGTCTTTTTTTTGGTATTTAAAAAAAAAAAAAAATCGGAAAAATATAAAAATATTGTGGAATGTCTTTTTGTCAAAATTCAGTCATTTGAAGAAATTTTTATGCTGAGATTTTAAGTTTTTGATGTGGAATGAAAGCTTTACATGAATGAATATCTTGATGTGGTATCTGGTTAACAATTGATGGTTTATAACTGAGTTATCTTTCTCCTAATTACCTGATATCGTTATTGATTTCCTTGATCTTTGTGGTTTTACTGAATATTTAAGCGTTGTTCAGGCTATTTGATGGTAAGTGATTGTTGTTCATGGTTTTACATTCTATATCATCTAACAAGTAATCGCTTTAAAGGCACTGGTCCGCTAAATCAAATCATTTTAGTGCTTATCTCAATCGTGCATCTCGTCTCCCAGCCCAACTGTTTGGCAGTTGGCCTTCATCACCTCGCAGGGTCTACCCCCCTTAGCCGCGGGAGACAGGCTTAAACGGAGGGATCGGGGATCAGAGTGACAGCCCCCGATCTGAGCGTTGTCGTGTCAATCTGCGCGACAACAAGCCCAAAATCAACAAAAACTGTATGCGGACCGACACTGGATAGAGAGGCAATTTGAGGAGGGGGACTTAGTATACCTCCGATTGCAGCCATATAGACAGTCTACGCTGAAACAGAAGGGGGCCGAGAAGCTACAACCACACTTCTATGGGCCCTACCGGGTGACTAGGTGGGTTGGGGAGGTGGCTTATGAGCTGGAGCTGCCTCCGGGGAGTAGAATCCATAACGTGTTTCATGTCTCATGCCTGAATAAGGTGCTGGGACAACAGGTAATGACAATAGCTGATCTACCCCTGTTGGATGATGAGGGCCATTTGGTGTTGGAACCAAAGGCCATTTTGGAGAGCAGGGAGAGGAGACTAAGGATTAGTACCATCAGGGAGTTCTTGGTACGCTAGAAGAACTTGCCGGATGAGGATGCCACTTGGGAAGATGAGCACACACTGGAGCACCCAGCTTTGAGGTTGCTTGAGGGCAAGCAACATTTGGGAGGGGAGGACTGTCATGTCCCTTCTCAAATGTATTAGTCACGAGGTGCAGCTACACATTTTTGGCTTAGGAGGAGGACCCCACATGCAGACTTAGGAACTATAGGGGAATTCGACTTTATTTTTGCAGCTAGTGGAATGTGGGGGCCACCCACATGAGTAATTCGAACTTGGCCATTGCATGAGCTTGGAGGGAATCGAATTAGTGGAAGGAGGGGCCCACATGAGGCTAAGGGGGCCCAAGGTGATAAAAGGAGAAGGAGCTCTCATTTTGCAGCATCTTGATCATTTGCAAACAAACACACCTTTGTACGCTCTGCTGCTTAGCGAGTCTACCGGTTGTTTAGCCACGAATCTTCCAAGCGGGAGATTCAACCTCTTCTTCGGGGGACCATCCGTGCCCGCCCTAGGGAGGCTATTCCACAGGGATTTTAGAGAGTTCAGCACAGTCACACTCTTCAACCAACAACGCAGAGCAGGGGACTGCGTATTTCCTGGGCAGCCAGAAACACGCAGGGGGAGTTAGAGCCAGCAGTGAGGACCATAGCTTGTTGGGAGTTACGGGAGCTGGGAAGGCTATTCATTGAGGGCATTTTCGCTGGGTTTGCAGCCAACTAGATTGGGCATCAACAGTATAAATTTCTGGGCAGAGGGATTGCGTAGAGGCCTTTGGCAGCAAATTCGTGGTGCTTGGGAGAGCAGTCATCTTGGCCAAGAATCATCTGGGGAGCAAGGAGTCAGTTAGCACAGGTGAATCTAGCATTCTAGTGGTGTTTTCAGAGGGATTTGCAGGTTGTTTCCTGCAAGTAGAATTTCGCAGCAGCAACTGGGCAGAGGCTCCAAAGAGGCCGAAAATCCAAAATCAAAACCAGAGAAATTCCCTTCTGGGTTTTTCTGGGTTTTGTCCAAGGAGTCCGAGGTTGAAAGGATATAATTTTATGGGCAGTTTTTGGGCACATTCCAGCAAGTCGAAGTTCAGTAGGGTAGCAATTTACTGGGACAACGCAGTGCAGAGTGGTGCAGCAACTAGGCAGCCTTCAGCTCAGCTATTTCATCACCTAGGTTTTGTCAAGCTTGTCCTTGAGACAAGCCCAGGTGCACCATTCCATTTTATATTGTACCTAGCTCTCAGATTTTATAATATATGGCTCAACAGTTCCAGATTTACAGTGTTTTCATGGATGTCTAATGCATGTTTTTAATTTTATGTTGTTGCACTATTTATTTGTTTAAATATCACTCATATTCCTACTTAGGAACATTACAAGTAGGGTAGGCAGGCTCTCTATAGAGAATGAAATGGGTACCATTAGACCCCGGAATGGTGACGTATGATAAGTCCATTTAAAGTTGACCACCAACAGTGGCTCCCCATTTCCTTGATAACAACATCCCCCAAACATCAGGGATATCTATGACCACAACATCCATAAGCAATGATATATCGGGTTTCATAGCCAAATAAACCTTAAGATCTTTTATGAGGCCCTCTACTTCAATGGGTTGGGAGTTGAAACCACACACACTTTTATACCTTCGAGTGATGTTAAGACCCAATTGCTTCATGACCTTTAGTGGCATGATGTTTGTGGAAGCCCTTGAGTCTAACATGCAATTATGTAATAGAAGGTCATTGATAGCTAAGGTGAGTAGGAATTGCTCATGTCCTGGGTTTAAATCGGGAAGGTGGATGTTTTGCAATGCTACAGGTAATTCCTCCTCTTCAAACCCCAGGGATTTCTTAACTTGCCATTGTTGTCAAGGAAGCTTCATAATCTCCTTTAATGGAACTTGTATGGTCATCTTCCCTATGTCTCTAATTTGATATCAAGCTCAACCTCTTTACCCTTATCCCTTTACAGTCATCTTGAGGCTAGGGTTTGTGAATATATCTTGTCAAAAGGTTTCCTATGTTAGATGGTGTTGTCATTGATGTCAACCCATGGAGTTGACTGGGTTTGACTTTGACTAGAAACACCAATCAATAATGTCAAATGGTTATTGAACGTTTCCTAGTAATTGGCGGATTACATCAATATGGCAACTATACTATTGGTGGTTGAAAACCCAAGGTCCTAGGGTTTGGGTTCCTTAGAATAAGGATGTACCCTGACTTTGTCGAGGGTTTTTTGTAGGTCAAATCATTGAGTTTGGGTCGGAGATCTATGTCATTAGATTCTTCTCGAAAATATGTTTCTGTTGATATGTGGTATGCCCTGAGAGGCCTCCTAGTTTGAGAGATTCACAATTGAAGTTAGTGACCACAGTTTCTAGGCTAAAACCCCAAGGGGTAGTGACATGACACCTCCTCCTACAGTTGTCAACATATGACATTGTTTATCACGGTAATCTTACCCGGTTTAAGTTACATAACTTAAAGAAAATAAGACAATAATTCAATCATTGACTTAATGCACTGATGTGTCACCTACAAAACACACCAAAGAGGGTTAGTGTACAAGTACTCAAAGTTTAATAAACAAGTTATTAACAACTACTAAATTAAATTAAATTTATTAAACATCTAACTTAAGGTTTGAAAAGAACAATTATATTAAGAAATGGCATCAAACTACCTTCACTCACAAGGAGTGTCCCTTCCTTGATTTACAAGTCTGATCTAATCATTTTAATGGCAGCGTCTCTCTTGATTAAGTTACAAGGCATATTTTATTTAAAATTTTAATTCCCTAAAGTTCCTATGGAACCCCTCTCTCTATCTAATGTTCACATAATAAATCCCTCTCTAAAACACTATAAAACAAAGACATATCCTGCAAAACAAAACATTCTCACATGTTTTTAGCTCTGAAGTTCCTTCAACTTCCCTGAGGAAATATTCAGCCTTCCGAAGTAGAGATAGCATACAACAGCTTGAAATTTTCGGCCTACCTGAGGACAAAACTATTAGTTTTTGGTAGCATCAGATATGCTTAAGCCATGAAAATTGGTGGAGAGGCTAAGGCACATGAGTTCTAAAGAACCCAGAAACTGTTTGGTGAAATTCCACGCGAATTGTATTTTATTAAAATAATTAATATTTTTAGTGGGGTTCCTAAGTCTAAACTTAGGAAAATTAAAATATTAATGGGTATTAATCAAAATATGTGTGAGAATGATCTAGAAGGCAGATAAAGTCAAGTTTTAATCTTAGCCGTTGATTAGAGACTTAATCTCGGCCGTTGAAGTCTCAACGAGAAAAGTATAAGAAGAAGGCTTGGGGTTCATTTGCAAGACAGAGAGTTGATCAATGAGTTCAATATTCCTAGGGCAGGGTTTGCTAAGGAATTCGAACAAGTGATCAAGCAATGAGGATCAGAGGTAGTACTGGAAGGAAGTGGTTTCCAGTTCCAGTGAATATACTTAAAAGAAGACTGTGAAGGATCAAAGAGCTAGCACAATGCCAAGGAGGGACAACGCAACAACTGAAGGAGGTTGACACAGAGGTTGATGCAGATCAGCTAGGGGATAGCAGAGATCCGTGTTAGGAATCACTGTGTATGATTGGCAGGAGAAATTTCAATTTCTCAGCAACAGAACCAACAACAACTAGGGTGACGCAGTCAGATGGAGTCTCCACACAAAAGCCACGCAGTGACTGCGTAGGCTCACGCAAAGACTGCGTAGTGGGTCATCTAGGCGCTGAGGCCAGTGTAAAATCTCCAGATTCAGTGTGAGAAAATCTCACTATTTATCTATCAATTATCTTCTCTGAGTGGATTTCCATTTTCTCTGGGGCATCCAGATTGTATTTAGAAATTTACTGCCAATAATAAAAACCCTCAGATCTGTTGCACCAGTTTTCCCACATTAGGTTTTTTCAGGGACAATTGTCCAAAAACAAGTGTGTCAATGCGATTGTTCATATGCTGGTGTTTCTCTTTCCTATTTAATTTTCAGTTCTTAATTTGTGAAGTCTGCAGCTGAATTTATTTTGATATCCACTGAAGAATTGGTAAATAACTTATTATTGTAATTAAGTAGGAGAAATGAATCAATCACTGAAGTGAAATTTTCACATGGTATTAGAGGAAGGTTCAGGCAAGATGGTAGCAGAGAAGAAGAGCATGGAGAATAGTAGGTATCAGAATATTTCCAGATTAGCTTCCAGGTTGGAAGAGGAATTTGCTTGCTTATCGAGTTCTGCATTAGCCGAGGATTGGTACATTGATAGCGGGGCTTCAGCTCATATGACTAGAGAACGGGAATATTTCTCGAGCTATCAGGAGGAACATATGAACTTCCAAATCACAATGGGTAACAGGACGAAATGCACCCCAGTAGGAAAAGGAACCGTTACATTCCAGACAACGCCAGGAGATAGTCTTCGGGTCACTAACGTACTACATGGGCCAGGTATGGGAATGAATTTGATTTTTGTATCTCAATTACAAGATAAAGGGTATGTTGTGTACTTCATTGGGAACAGAGTATATCTCAAGCATCCGAAGTGGAAAAATAGGGCCCAAATTGGAACTCAAAGCAACAGGTTATACAAGTTATAGCTAGAGTCTCCTATGGCACTGATAAGCAATAATGTTAGTGGAGAAAAAGACTTACATGAACTGTGGCCTAGAAGGATGGGGCACTTACATCATGGGGCATTAAGGATTCTCAAGGAAACTGTTACGAGGGTTCCAGTGCTTACTACCAAGCATGATGGTACATGCAGAGGCTACGTAATAGGCAAGTATGCGAAAGCAACTTATTCCAGAAGCAACAATATAGCTAAGAGTGTATTGGATTTAATACACTCAGACATCTGCGGTCCAATGTCTACAAGAGCCATGAGCGGTGCTGAGTATTTTGTCACCTTCATAGATGACCATTCCCGGAAAACTTGGATTTATTTCTTAAGAACCAAGGATGAGGTCTTTGATCGGTTTAAGGAATTTAAGGCTCTAGTGGAAAACCCGACAGGAAGGAAGATCAAAATATTTCGCTTAGACAATGGTGGAGAATACACGGATAAAGACTTCATAAATTTCTGTGCAAGGGAAGGGATCAGAAGAGAATGGACAACACCTTATAATCCAGAGCATAATGGAGTCATAGAAAGGAAGAACAGAACTATTGTTGGAGCAACGAAGGCGATGTTATATGATCAGAATCTACCCAAGTTTTTATGGGCAAAAGCATGCAGCACGGTTGTATACATTCAGAACAGGACTCCTCACAAGGCTTTAGGAAAGAAGATGCCAGAGGGTGTTTTCACGGAAAAGAAGCCAGAAGTGAGTCACCTCAAGATATTCGGAAGTGTGGCTTATTGTCATATTCCAGAAGAGAAGCGGAGCAAGTTAGAGTAGACTGCCAAAGTTGGATATCTCGTGGGTTACAGCGAGACTTCAAAGGCATACCGAATCTACATTCCGAGCAGTAGGAAGATTGTAGTGAGGCGGGATGTAAATTTCATGGAAGACAGAGCTTTCAGGAAATCTCGAGAGATGCCTTTTGAAGAACAAGCTGAGGATGTTCCTCTGGTCCAGCAACAGGGATCAGATCTAGCAGGAAGACAAGTATTTGGTTCAAGTACTGTAACTTGTACTAGCATCTCCTTAAGAGAAGAGGAGCCAGGGCCTAGGAGTGTCACAACAGGTACCACAACAAGAAGAGGAATAGATGGAACCTCCGACCACTAGTGGAATAACAAGCCGAGAGATACGACAGACTTTGAGGGACGCAGAGGAATCCATTGGAGCTCCTAGAGCCGAGAAAAGGCAGCGTAGACAACCTGACAAGTAACAAGAATTGGTAGCTCAGGTCGAAGAACCTTCTAGTTTTCATGAAGCCGTACAACACCAGGTATGGGTGGATGCCATGGTAGAAGAGTACAGATCTATTATGACAAATGATGTCAAGGAAATTGTACCAAGACCAGAGAACAAATCAGTTGTGGGTTCGAGATGGATCTACAAGATCAAGTATGTTGCAGATGGCAATGTAGACAAGTATAAGGCTAGGTTCGTAGCAAAAGGATATTCTCAAAAGAAAGGAATAGGCTATGAAGAGACCTTTGCCCCAGTAGCTCGGTATACCTCTATTAGATCCATTATATCCCTTGTAGCACAGATGGGATGGGAGAGTCACCAAATGGATGTCAAGACCAGTGAAGCACCACTCTTATTAAACCCGCGGGTAAGAACGGGTCAGAAGGGAGGACGGGTGACCCTCATTAAACCCGCGTTCTTTACCCTTACTCGGCGGGTTTTGTACAAGACCCGGCTACCCTCATTAGACCCGCGGGTAGCCTATAAGACTCTCATCGGACCCCTATAAGACCCTTCGGGCAGCAAAACCCCCAAACTGTCCAAAAATTCGATTTTGTTTTTTTCTTTTTTTTTCTTTTTTGGAAATGAGGTGGAGGAAAAGGGAAATTGGAGGGAAAAAAAACTTTATAAGCACCTCTCTCCCTTCTATTTCTCATTCACTTGTCATTTGAGTGTTTGGCTAATTTGTGTGAGTGTTGAAACTTGAGAGTGAAGCTAAAGGAGCATGAAGGAGCTGTTGGAGGAGGCTAAAGGAGGCTTCATCGAATCAAACTAAGCTTCAAGTAGGCTTCATGAACCTAGTTAGAATGTTTTCCATGTATTTATTTTAGTTTTTTTTGTTTTTCTTTTTTTTTATGTTTGCAATTTTTTTTGAATGGGAATGTCTGTGGGTGAATTTATCAGCCACAACCAAAAAAATTTGCAAAGTAAAAGAAAATTCAAAACCAAAAAAAAAAATTAAAACCAAAAAAAAAAGTTAAATTTATTGTTTTTTCTTCCAGATTTTGTTACCATGCCACCAAAGGGTTTCAGACAGTCTTGTGATTCGGTATGGACACATGGTCAACGAATCATTCCCGATAAAGACCACAATATCAAGTGCAATTATTGCAATGCCATGATGCATGCAGGCATAAACAGGCTGAAATACCACCTAGCCAGAATTCCTGGGCATGGTGTGGGATGTTTTCAAAGTTTCCCTGATGAAGTCACTACTGAAATGGTAGATGCTTTGGAATCCATTAAAGAAGTAAGTTCTAAAAGGGCAAGAAGGAAGGATGAGATTGTTGGGATAGGTAGATCTTCATCTGAGAGTGAAACATAGTTTCAAAGTCCAGGTATTGGTAACTCCTCTTCAACTACTATGGAAAACAAGAGTATAACCTC
The DNA here is from genome assembly GCA_031772625.1 of Pinus tabuliformis. Taxonomy (NCBI): domain Eukaryota; kingdom Viridiplantae; phylum Streptophyta; class Pinopsida; order Pinales; family Pinaceae; genus Pinus; species Pinus tabuliformis. The sequence continues at coordinate 853,267,757 of CM062817.1, read as the reverse complement.
TTCTTTCTTCAGTCCTCATACAACTCCAGGATCTCAACCAACCTTGGACAGTTTCAATGATAAGAAGAGGAAGGAGGCAGATATGGTAGTGAGGAGGTTTTGGTACCATAACAGTCTTTCATTCAACAATCCAAAGTCTTATTTTTATCAGCCCATGGTGGATACCATTGCATGTGCTGGCCCTGGATACAAAGCCCCAACTTATAATGCACTTAGGGGGAAAGAGCTAGATGAGGAGCTTGAGTGTGTCAAGGAACAATTGGAGAGCATTAAAAGCTCATGGAAATTTATAGGTTGTACACTTATGTCTGATCGGTGGACAGATCAGAGGGGTAGAACAATAATAAATTTTGTTGTAGCTTTCCCTAAAGGAACCATGTTCCTAAAATCCATTGATGCATCTGCAAATGTAAAATATGCACATTTGATTTTTTCATTGTTGGCTGATGTGGTGGAGGAAGTTGGGGTTGCAAATGTTGTCCAAGTAATCACGGACAATGCAGAAAAATATGTGGCAGTTGGAAGGTTGCTTTGTGCTAAATATCCCACCATTTTTTGGACTCCATGCGCTGCCCATTGCATAGACTTGATGCTAGAGGACATTGGGAAGTTGGAGTGGGTGCAACACATTGTGCAAGAATGCAAGCATATTACCAAGTATATTTATAATCAAGCTTGGGTGTTGAACCTTGTGAGGGAATTCACACAGGGTGATCTTAGTCGCCCAACTGTCACACGGTTTGCTACAAAGTTTCTTTCCCTCCAAAGCCTTTTGTATGAGTACCAAGCTTTGAGAAGAATGTTTTGTAGCCAGCAATGGGTATTCTGGAAAGATAGCACAAAACCGGAAGCAATGTCTATGAAAACATCTGTCTTTGCTGATAGTTTGTGGGACAAAGTGACTGAGATTGTCAGCTTCACTGAGCCCCTTGTGAAAGTCTTGAGATTGATGGATGGAGAGAAACCTGCAATGGGATATATTTATGAGGGCATGGACAGGGCCAAAGAGGCCATCAAGACTTTTTATAAGGGAAATGAATCTAAATATATCCCTATATGGCAAATTATTGATTCTAGGTGGGACAGGCAACTATATTCACCATTTCATGCAGCAGGAGCATATCTCAATCCAAGATTATTCTATAATGAGGGTCTAGAATTCAAAGAGATCCCGAGGTGTTGAGAGGTGTCATGATATGCATTGAGAATATGTTCCCGGATGTAGATATTCGGGACAAAATCAACTTACAACGAGATATGTGCAAGGAAAAATCTGGCATGTTTGGATTCAGCTCAAGCCAACGTCTCAAGGACAAGAAAATGCCTTGTAAGTGCAAATTGTTAGAACTTAGCTTGTAATTTTGCTAGTTCTCTTTTATATGTTTGGCATTGCAAACTGATAATCTTTGTTGTTATTTTTTACAGCTCATTGGTGGATAGATTGTGGCACTAAGGCACCACAATTACAAGAATTCGCCATCAGAGTTCTGAGTCAACCCTGCAGTGCTTCTTCTTGTGAGCGCAATTGGTCAATGTTTGAGCACATCCACAGCAAAAAGAGAAACAGGTTGGAGCATGAGAGGTTGGAGAAGTTGGTTTTCATCTACTACAACCTTCGAATGCTCACAAAACAAGTGCAACCAAAGAATACAGATCCAATTTTATTGGATACTATTGATTTAGAGTCTGATTAGGTTGTGGAGAAGGAGGTCCCTGATTTGAGTTGACTTGATGAAGACACTGAGGATCTCTCTAGTTTTCCATCTCAAATGGAGACTCCAAATACACCTGCCTCACAGTGGCTTCAATCTTTTGATGTTACCACTAGCTCCATGAGGACTAGCTCCATGAGGCTTATTTTAGGCGTGGTTGTCCATGAGTGATGAGACTCAAGATTGTTATGAGAAAATCATTTATCATTTATGACATATGTATTTGAATTTCACTTGCTGACATTTTTTATTTTAATTATGGAATCATGAGTCCTTTTCTTATTCAGTGTCTAAATGTTTTTCTTAAAAAAATTGAATATGTTATGTTGTACTTTTATAGATATGAGATGATATTATGAATTATTGCATATATTGTGGTTTTTATAACTTATAAGGATTGGAATTGTCATTAGTTTCTTTTTTGTTCTTAAAATTTACCACATTTTAAGTTTTTTTTTTGGTACTTTGACGAGTCTTATACGAGTAGACGAGTCAATGCCTCGCCAAGTCTTATACGAGTACAAGTCGTGCAACATTGGTCAAGGCAACATTCTTGAATGGGGTGATAGAAGAGGAGGTATATATCGAACAACCAGAAGGTTTCGAAACACATGAAAAGAGAATTCATGTGTGTAGATTGAAGAAAGCCTTGTATAGGCTGAAACAAGCACCCAGAGCTTGGTATGGTCGAATCGACAACTACTTACAGCAGTTGGGATTCATCAAGAGCGACGCCGATCCCAATCTTTATTATCTATTGGTAGAAGGTGAGCCGTTAATTCTGGTGTTATATGTGGATGATCTATTTTTCACAGGATCATCCAGACTCAGAGGATTGCAAGAAGAACCTGGAAACAGAATTTGATGTGAAGGATTTGGGGCTAATGCACTTCTTTCTGGGATTGGAAGTTTGGCAGCAGGATGGTGAGATCTTCCTTGGCTAAGGTAGATATGTTAAAATTGGCAACTAGGGCCAAACTCCATGTGGGCCATCTTATTTATGGCAGCTGATATTTTTCTTCGATCCCTCTCATCGAGAGGTGTAGGATTGATCTAAAGATCATCCGATTCCAATAAGTATTCATGGAGATACGAATTTATTTGTGTTATGAGACAATTCGTCAAGGTCGACCAGCAACCAAATAACCCCCACATGTGCTCAACGTTTTAGTATACAAGGAGGTGACTTGATAGTCATTTGAATTTTGTGCACACACTTCACTCTTGATTTCTCTCCACTTGTTTTGGGTTTTAGTGGAAGAGAAGTCTAAGAGGAGGAAGCCCTAAATGCAGGTCTAGAAGGAGACCCTATTTGCTGTAAAAGAAGGATGCCCTAGCCGCAGGTCTTGTGAAGGTTTGGCCGTAGTTCAAAGGGAGATCTAGCACAGTGAAGGAGGCCTAACAGCTGACCCTAAACGCAGTCTTATCATACCCTAGATGCCCTAATCTATACGCTGTTTGAGACAGCCCTTAGACGTTGGAAAAGAGGCAGTAAAGAGGCTCCCTAACTCGCTGCCCTAACCAGCAAAGAAGGTAGGGACAGCGTGGGTGTTTTAGGGCTGTTAGAGCCTCTTGGTGACTGTGTGGAGGGTTGTTCCATGCTACAGAGAGGCCGAGTTAGGTAAGGAGAATTGCGGACTGTTTGTGGGCAGCTTCAAGGTAAGGGTGACACTGTTTTGGTTGGCTATAGGTGACAGCAATCCCTATGGTAGGCCGCAGGCCTTGCCTAACTAAAATAGGGATAGTGTGGAGGCTTCTTGGGCTGAAAAGTGCCCAAAACAGCGACACGAATGGAGGAGACCCTTCCTTGATAAGGTCGCAGTCTTTGAGGGATGTTTTAGGTGACTGTTTGAGGGTTGTTGTAGCACATGGGTGCCCTAACTAGTCACAGTAAGGAACATCAACAAACACAGTGTTCTACACCTCCTATCTGCTGTAAGAAAGAGACATTGTTGTGTTTTAGGTGCACATCTTGTCCGCTGTCCTAAAGACCAGCCACGTTGAAGGGAGAGGTCTCTTCAGATGAGGATATCCTATGCAGTGTTGTTAAAAGCGCGATTTAATCGCGCTTTTTTTAAAAACGCGCGCTTTTTTCCCTCTGGCGATTTAATCGCGCCTTTTATGGGTAAAAAGCGGCACTTTTTTTTTGGCGATTTTTTCGCAAAAAAGCGTGGGGGGGCAGCGGCAGCGGATTTTATAATGAGAATTTCATTTTTTTTTGTTCATTTGCACTGTGGGCGCGTGTAGGAGGAGGAGAAGGTGTTGGAGAGAGGAGTTGGAGGGTTTGTGAAGAAATCTAAGGGATTGTAGGACAAATTCAAGAGGAGACCAATAATTTCTCCATAAAAACGGTATGTAGATTAATTTTTTTTTTTTTTCCTTGTTTAAAAACATTGTTTTTCATTGTTTTTGGTTGGAAAACTTCATATGGGCACCATTTTCCTTTTGTTTTCATTGTTTTTAAAGAATTTTTTGTATTTTTTCATTGATTTGGGATGGGTAAATTGGTATGACTATGGGAACCAATTTTTTATTTTTTTTTTCATTTTTTTTAAACATTGTTTATGTTTTTTCATTGTTTTTGGCATTTGCCATTTGGTTGGGTAACTTGGGTTTGGAACTTTGGATTCTGGAAATTTGTAACTTGTAATTTTGTAAATGCTAAATTGTAATCCTAAATTCCTATTTCCTAATCCTTGTTTTCCCATAGGTTTGCAAATTCAAAATTCAAAAACAAACATGCCAAGGAAATTGGATCCCTCTTGGGAATATGGTGAACCTAAAGCTCCGAATGATAGACAAAACTTGAATTACAAGTTGTGTGGAAAGGACATACGCGGGGGGGTGTACAGGTTGAAGTTTCACCTTGCACAAATCCCTGGACATGATGTGGGGCCCTGTATAAATACAAATCCTGAACTTATCCAAAGAGCCATGAGAGCATTGGGAGAATTAGAGCACACTAGAGAGGCCAAAGAAGAACTCAAAAGGAAACTAAAAAGGTCAGCTGAAGGAAGTGGGCCAAGTGGCACTGGTTCTACTGCAGCATCAGTCAATCCGGTAGCTGCATCATCATTTTTTGTTCCTCGAACCACACCTGGTTCACAACCATCTATCGGTTCAATGCTAAAAAGAACTGAAAAAGAACACGCTGACAGGTTGATGGCAAAATTTCTCCTCTGGAGTGATATTCCTTTCAACATTGTAAGGAATAATCCATTTTTCCAACCTAATGTTGATGCTATTGCCAGTGTTGGCCCGGGGTACAAAATCCCTTCTTATCATGATTTCAGAGGCCGGCTTCTTCAAGATGAAAAGCGTGACTGCACCCAAAGATTGGAGGATTTTAGGGCATCATGGGCACAAACAGGATGCACTGTTATGTCAGATGGTTGCACTGACCAAAAGGGGAGAACCCTTATAAAATTCTTGGTTAGTTGTCCCAAGGGGACTATGTTTATCAAATCTGTTGATGCATCTCATCAAATCAAAGATGCAAAAATTTTATGTGATTTGTTGGATGTGTTTATTTTGGAGGTGGGTGAACAACATGTTGTCCAAGTCATAACGGACAATGCTGCAAATTATGTTGCTGCTGGTAGAATGCTGATGGACAAGCATCCTACTTTATTTTGGACACCTTGTGCTGCCCATGTATTGATTTGATGTTAGAGGACATAGGGAAAATTCCCTTTGTCAAAGATATTGTTGACTCATCAAAAAGCATCACAAAATTTATATATAATCATACATCTGTGCTTAGCTTGATGAGAAAATGCACCAACAACAAAGAGTTGGTGCGCCCCGCCATTACACGGTTTGCCACGAGTTTCATATCTCTTCAATCCCTCTTGAATTCTATGTGGGATGTGAAGAGAATGTTTCTTTCAGAGGAGTGACGTGCTTTGCCAATGAGCCGCAAACCAGAAGGAGAGGCCGCATGCAGACTAGTTTCATACCAGGAAGACTTCTGGGCGGGAGTGCAGGAGGTGTGCGCGGTTACTGAACCTTTGGTAAAGGTTCTTCGGTTGGTTGATGGTGAGAAGCCCGCAATGGGCTATTTGTATGAAGCCATGGACAGGGCCAAAGAAGCCATTCGGGCCTACTATGATGATAAGGGAGATGATGGGTTTCAGAAACAACTCCTTCTATGGGGAGTGATTGATGAGCGATGGAACAACACACTCCATCGTCCCATTCATGCTGCTGGGCTTTCCTTGAACCCTGCATTTTCTTATGCATGTGGGTTTGATTTTGATGGTGAGATCATGGATGGATTCTTATCCTGTGTCCAGAAGATGGTGCGATCTCCAGAACAATGTATAGAGATCTCTAAACAAATTGAGACATATAAGATGGCAGGTGGCACATTTGGCTTTGAGATGGCTGTCACTGATAGGACGATCAAAATGCCAGGTATTTTTTAGTTTGTAGCTTTGTTTCAAATTTCATTGTCTCTTCAAATTCCATTTTTTTCTTATGTTTATTTAAAATTTTATTTGTAATTTTGTTGTAGATGCATGGTGGAAGATGTATGGTGGCAGAGTACCCCTTTTGCAAAAGCTTGTCGTACGCATCCTTAGCCAAACATGCAGCTCCTCAGGATGTGAGCGCAACTGGAGTGTATTTGAAAAAATACACAACAAGAAGCGCAACAGGTTAACACTTAAACATTTAAAATATTGCAAATTTCCAAATAAATTTTTGAATTCATTAAACAATATTTTTTTTATAATATTAATTATTAATTATTATTTCATGATCTTTGTACAGGTTGGAGACCCAGCGACTTAATGACATGGTCTACGTCTACGACAATCTTCTATTGTGGGTGAGGCAACTTGAGAGGACACCTGATGTGGATGCCATCTCATTGGATGGGATTGACACCACTGCTGCATGGAGGGTTGAGGCCGAGAGGCCTCTCATGGATTCTACTGATGATTGGTTAGTGCAGGATGAGGGGGAGGAGGAGGAGGAGCAGGAGCAGGAGGAGAAGCAGGTGGAGGAGGAGGAGCAGGAGGAGGAGCAGGAGGAGGAGGTGACACCGCCTACCCGGGCTACCACTAGGACCAATAGAGGACGTGGTCTACCTCCTGTAGCTCATACTTCTAGTTCTTCAGCTTCTAGAGCACATCAGACTCCATTGCCATTTCCACCAGCACAGGCACCAGCATCTACATCTAGAGGGAAAGAGAAAGCTGTGACATTTTCTCGCAAGAGGGGCAGAGGAAATCAATAGGATTAGAATTTCATTTTATTGTATATGAGTCCATGACATTATGACATGATGAGATACATTATCATATTTTTTGTTGATATTTTGAGGCTGAGCTGGGACTCAGGAGTCAGGACTTACTATTCAGGACATGATTCAATGTTATGTGTGATTTTAGCGCTAGAAATGATATTAAACATCTTATATATTAGTTTTCTTATCATATTTATGTGTCAATGTATTTATTTTATGTTGTAGATGGTTTAGATATTAAAAAAATTGAAAAAAAATGAAAAAAAAATGAATATTTTTGTACCAAACGCTTTTTTCCCGCTTTTTTCCGCTTTTTCCGATTTTTTCCGCTTCATTCCCGGCGCCGATTTAATCCCGCTCGCGCTTTTCACAACATTGATCCTATGTGCTGTCACAAAAGGTTCTTATCAGCAATTTAGATAAAGGAACTCCTACCCATACCTTTGATGAGTAGAAGCTCCTATAACACACAGATCAGCAGTGTACATATTGATGACAGCATTGTGTGTTTCCTAGGACTATGGGATCATAGTTTATCTAGCTGCTAGGCTAGGCCACAGGCCATAGCTAGCAACTAAGGCAGTGTGGCAGCATGACAGAAGTTTTGGAGTAGCATGGTGGTCAATGGTACATGGTGCAGCATTGCTACAACAATGGGAGCTGCAAGTACAGTACATCATAGTGAAATGAAGAGCTCAACAGTACAGTGATGGGTACAATCATGTTTAGTGAAGCATGATGAGATGCAGCGTAGTGATGATGAGGTGCAGCATGGTGCAACACAATGAGGTGCATCATGATGATGAGGAGCAACACAATGATATGTGCAGCATGGTGATAGAGTCACCTTGGAGAATCAGTTGAAGCAACATGTCTTCAACTGAGTTCAGCTACCTCATGTATCATCTTCTTAGAGACGATATATGCTCTTATATAGATAAGTCAGTGTTGGCTTATGTTGTAAATGTACTATCTCTCTCTCTCTCTCTGCTGAACTATTGAAGAACATATAATATGAATTGATCAAGGGTTTCCCCACATTGGGGTTTGTCCCTGGCTAGCGCCACATCTTGTGTCCTATTGTCTTGGCTTGTCTTCTGCGATTTATGTTTATGTTCTATCTGCAATTTACTATTATGCTGATGTGATTGCTAATCTGGAAAAGATATTGAGCTAACTGTGAAAATTGAAATAAATTGCTCTAAGCATAGAACATACCTAAAATTAACATGGTATCGGAGCTAAGGTGAAGACAAAGCCCAAGCAAGAGTGAAAGAGCAATCACCGAAGACAGTTGAGAAAGGACAAAAGGCTCAATGGGTTCCTCATCCCTCTTCAAATTCACCAAGGGTGAAGTCGAAGCAGAGAATATTATCTGAGTGGCGTAGCGGAAGCATCTAATGGCCTACCTAAAGATCACTTCAATGGGAAGTTCAGATCTAAGGGTGGAAGGAAAGGCAGATGCCTTGCTTGCAATAAGTTCGGCCATTATGCGAAGGAGTGTCCAAATGGTAGGGACACATCACTTGATGATGATAACAATCATTCCAGGGACATCTTCAATGATCGGAGGAATGACAGGTAATGCAGGTCATCAAGGAAACGACCGACTCTTCAAAGAAAGAAAGGAACTCCAGGTATGAAGAATCAAATGTTATTTCTGACAAGATAAAGAAGCATTATCTTATATTGGCCCTCTCCTCCAAACTCTTTGGGAATTTGGCTTATTGATTGTAGTGCTTCAAGGCACTTCATTGGATAGAAGGGTGCTCTCTCTAATTTGGTAGAGATGGAAACAATCGTGGGATTATACTTGGAGTCAATGCCACCTATCTCAGAAAGGGTGTAGGGAATGTTACCCCTCAATTGAATGAGGGTAACTCGATTCATTTACAAGAATCTCTTTTATGTACATGATCGCAAGAAGAACTTGGTGTCCATTTCGGCAATGGAAGTCAAAGGTTTCAGGGTGGCATTCATCGATGGGAAGGTACGTGTTTGAAAATAGAATTTTCAGAGAAGCTTTTACTCATGGGTTCAGGATTGGAAATTTGTATCAAGTTGCAGGATGGTCCATTAGAGACCATGTCAGTTGAGACATATCATCTATAGCACCGGAGGTCTGCTTATTACGAGGCATCACCCGATGTGAGTCAGATGGTGACAGGGATGCCTGAATTCAAGAAGAGCACGAAGGTACATGTCCGAGATGTACCGAAGGAAAATCTTACAAGGGGACCATTCCCCTCATGTAGCAGGTCCACAAGTTTCGAACAACCCAAGGGGTTTGAGATTCATGATCGGGAATCTCATGTATGCAGGTGGAAGAAAGCCCTCTATGGCTTGAAGAAAAACACCACAGGGCTTAATATGAGAGGATTGATAGCTGTCTGATGAAGATGAGATTCACTAGCAGTGAAGCTGATCCAAACCATTACGTGAAGGTTGTGGATGATAGACCTCTCATACGGGCACCTTCTGAGGACGACCTCTTTTTGACAGGTGCAGACCCTCTCATTTGCAGAAGTAAGAGGGAGTTGGATTCCAAATTTGGAATGGTGAACTGCAAGCCCGTGACTACCTCGATGGATCTTAACTTTCAGAAGTTATGTGGTAGGGATGTCGGACCTGATTTGGGAAATGCCTCTGAGTTTCATAAACTCATTCTAGCATTGATGTTCTTGGTGAACTCCCGTTTGGATATATGTTTTGCAGTTAGCATGTTGAGCTCATATATGGTTGAGCCTCACTGGATTGGTGACAAGAATCTTCTGAGATATCTTCGGGGCACAATCTCTCATGGATTGAGATACACTGCCGGAAATGTGAAGCTGCATGATCATTCGAACATTGACTGGGCAGGCAGTGTGGAGGATCGCAAGAGCACTTCTGAGTGCTGGTTCTCTTTGGGTTCTACTTCGATATCCTGGATGAGCAAGAAGCAGAAGACGGTTGCTTTGAGCACCGCTGAGACCAAATACATAGCTACGAGTATGACCTCGTGTGAAGCTGCCTGGTTGAGGAAGCTCTTCAGTGAGTTGTTTGACACATGATGGATACCACCGTGATCTTCTGTGACAACCAGAGGGGGATTCGACTGTTGAGGAATCCCATGTGTTATGATCGCTCCAAGCATATAGACATCAGGTACCACTTTATCTGGGATATGGTACATCGATGAGCAAGAAGGCTCCATCGCATTGGGACTGATGTGCAGGTCGCAAACATTCTGTCGAAGCCCTGAGGAAAGGTCAAATTTGTGACTTTCCAGAACGACTTGGAGTCGTTGAGAGACCCTCTTATGAGGGTCTTGTATGATGCATGCATTGAGCTCTGGGAGCTCTGGGGGGCTTGGGGTACTTCTTGGAGCGACAAGCGACCATAGGGCGACTCACCCTCCCCTAGTGGTGCGTTGTGTATAGGGTGAATGGTTCAGCCTTCCCCTATGATACCCCGTGGCAACTTATGGATAGGATGAGTGGTTCTCCTGTCGAGGCATCCTACCCATGCAGTCTGGGACTCATGGGAAGTACCTCTCATTTGGCCAATGAGTAGGGAAAAGGGGTTAGGGACCATAGTAGTACTGATGGACGCATCGTGTATCTACTGTACTCCCTATGCTAGGATGACCTACATTGATCTGGGATCAATTGGAACTGACTTCAGGTCAGTAAGAGTGATATAGCTCACTCTCTCTTGGAACTGATCTGGGATCAGTATGAGTGGTTTGAGACACTCTCTTGATATTGATCTGGGATCAATGAAACTGACTTCGGGTCAGTAAGAGTGATATAACTCACTCTCTTGGCACTGATCTGGGATTAGTAAGAGTGGTATGACACACTCTCTTCATATGGGACTGACTTCGGGTCAGTAGAGAATGGTATGAGACATTCTCAATCAATTTTTCTTCTTCATGGTTCAGCAGAGCAGAGCAGTGCAGGGCATTGATGGCAGAGATAGTACAGTCTGGCAGATGGATCAGTGGATGGAGTTCTCCCTAGTTGAGAGGGAGTGTTAAAATTGGCAACTAGGGCCAAACTCCATGTGGGTCATCTTATTTATGGCAGCTGATATTTTTCTTGGATCCCTCTCATCGAGAGGTGTAGGATTGATCTAAAGATCATCCGATTCCGATAAGTATTCATGGAGATATGAATTTATTTGTGTTATGAGACAATTCGTCAAGGTTGGCCAACAACCAAATAACCCCCACATGTGCTCAACGTTTTAGTATAAAAGGAGATGACTTGATAGTCATTTGTACACACACTTCACTCTTGATTTCTCTCCACTTGTTTTGGGTTTTAGTGGAAGAGAATTCTAAGAGGAGGAAGCCCTAAACGCAGGTCTAGAAGGAGACCCTATTCGCTATAAAAGAAGGATGCCCTAGCCACAGGTCTTGTGAAGGTTTGGCCGCAATTCAAAGTTAGATCTAGCACGGTGAAGGAGGCCTAACAACTGAACCTAAATGCAGTGTTATCATACCCTATATGCCCTAATCTATATGATGTTTGAGACAGCCCTTAGACGCTGGAAAAGAGGTAGTGAAGAGGCTCCCTAACTTGCTGCCCTAACCAGCAAAGAAGGTAGGGACAACTTGGGTGTTTTAGGGCTGTTACAACCTCTTGGTGACTGCGTGGAGGGTTGCTCCATGCTACAGAGAGGCCGAGTTAGGTAAGGAGTGTTAGCTCTGCTATCAATTTTCAGCGTTTAAAGGTCAATTCGGGTCTAATGGTGGGTTTTTGGCCGAAATGAAAGCTTGCAGTGGGCTTTGCTACCTTCTCCACCTTCATTCTCCTCATATTCTCCCAGCCCCGCCATTTTTATTGTTTCCTGAAGCCTTTCTGTTCTCGATTTAAACACTCTGCTTCACCTCCTTTCCGCCTATAAAACCCTATTTAAACTCTGCATAACCTGTTTGCTTTAGCTCCCGGGCGCTTAACACATGAACCCGCGCCAAAATAGCCCTCTGTCGTTTTTAAACCTCCACCGTTGATCGTTCCAATCTAACGGTCTTCATTGTTTCATCGCATCCGTTAAACATCGATCTCGTCTCCGCCGTTGATTGCGCCCATCGCCAGATCCGACGGCTGATGCATCCCTCGATCGCGCGACTTGCGCGCGTGTTAACCCACAGGGGCGGCGGTTTTGGGCTGCCACACGTCGCAAATCTGTTGGATCGCGCCCGCTCTGTACGAATACCACTGCACCCGATAAGTGGTGCGGGGAAACCGCCCGCCCGCTATTCCACTGTCTCCCCTCCGACTATCTGTCGTGCATCTTCCTCGTGCGATGGCCGTCCGATCATCCCCGAGGGTGATCCAACGGCTCTCGTTAACCCCGATCGTCCATCTCCCGATAGCCTTCATAATCCATCTCCGCCGTTGATTTGTGGATCTAACAGCTAATGTTTGTTCTCCTCCCGTGCCCACTTCCGCCATTCTGTCCATACCTTTAACCTGTTTTATGCTCCCAAAGGAGGAAGAAGGCTTCCACTGTTGCAGTTTCTAGCACAATAAATCCTCACCAACTGCATTTAAAGAAGAAGATGGCCGAAGGACAAAAAGGACTGCCTCGAGCAGTGAAGAGCATTTATCAGGCATGGAATTTAATCCATAATTCACTCCAGCTACCAGAGAAGGACATTAGACTATCTAAAAAGGCCGATTTTGTCCATTTAAATCAGCAGACTATATCAGAGACCATATCTAATTGTAAATGCGGTTGGTGGTCCATTAAGACACCTCCACGCATAGCCTAGCAGAGCAATTTTGTAAACAGACTCTATATATACCCAGAAACAGAATGTAATGGGTTGATGAATGTTATTTTGATGTAAGGCTCAACTTCTGGAGACTGTAACCACTGTGATACCTGCAGCGTCTGGTCTTCATTTCTAGCTAATGCAAGCTTCTTTCGCTGTTAATTGCTCACTTTCCACTTCTTCTTCTTGTTCCAGGTTGTGCCTGTTTTGCATTTATTCATGTGCTGTTAATGTTTAGCATTAGAGGGGCTGTCATCCCACCTTTGTGTTAGGATTTAGCATCTATCATTGAATTTGTTTGCAGGCTTCTGTTATTTTGATGCCAGAGAGCTGTCATCCTGTCTGTGTTAGAAAACAGATTTACAGACCTTTTAACTGGTTGCAGCCGGCCATCACAAGGTTCTGTGTATCTGCTGGTGTGGTCAGTCTTCTCCATCATCACATTTTTCTTAAAATGTGAGTAATTGGTGGTCTAAAGCCTTGTAGTTTGGGGGTGTTCACCCATGTCTAGGGTTAAGCATAGTAGAAGTGGTTATCTGGCTTGAATATGCAGCATTTCTTTCATTCATCCACCATTTTTCCAACATTTTTGTTGAGTTTGTAATGTTCCCGAGCATCTCCGATATACAACCTAGGAGAGTTTCTTGGGGTGATAACATTAATTGGCGCCGTTGCCGAGGAGAGGAGAATCGAAGCTCAGCTTCCCTGGGAGAACGACACAACTTCAAGCTTTGATGATAGACAAGGTTTGAACACAGTTTCTGGTTGTAATCATCTATCTGGCGACTCCACTGGAGGAAGACCGTCTTTTGGCGACTCCACATTGAAGTTCTGGCACAGTTGGTGAGGCGTGCTCAAAGAAATCTTCAGAAATCTCCAGCTGAACCATTGCCTGATCCTGAGAAGATCATTCTGCAGAAGAAAATATCGCAGTAAGGAGCATCAGGATCAGGTAAGCCTTGGAATTTTTATGTATCTCTGCTAGTGTAGAAATACCTTCAGAGATTCATTCAGCTCCTTGTTATTCATTTCCCTTTCGGACCTCAGTTCAAAAAAGCATCCATGTTGTCCATCATATTCCTCTGTTTCGGTCATTCTTTTCATTGATCCATTCCACTCAGTCCACCAGTATCCCTTTCGTATACCTCAGTCATGGCAGCCCAGCAAGCCCTCACAAAGATAGAAAGAATAGTTGCTGCTAGGTATGGGCCCTTATTTTACTGGTAAAGAAGGAATATCAGCTGAAGAGCACCTCGAATCTTTTTATAGCTATGCTGATAACTTGGATATCAATGAAGAGGATGTCTGGATGAGGGTTTTTGTTCAAAGCCTAGATGGGGACGCTAGAAAATGGTTCAGAAATTTACCCCCTAGGTCTATTGCAGACATTGAGGCCCTAGATGATGTTTTCCTAAAGCACTGGGGAAATAATAGAGATCTGCTCTTTTATCATGATGAATTTGGGAACTTGCAGAGAGAAGATGGTGAGCTACTGTCTGATTTCAACATCAGATTCAACCATATGTACAACAGCATGCCAGTTGAAGTAAAGCCTACCCCTGCTTCTGCCATGATAACTTATGCTAATGCCTTCGATTCTCGGTTCTGCCTGCTATTGAGACAAAGAAGATGTGCTTCTTTGGCTGATATGCAAGATGCAGCCTTTGAAATAGAAGCAAATATCATTGCTGCAGACAGACTCGAAGGTGAAGATGAAACGAGAAGTCAGGGAGGTGAATCCTCATCATCCTCAGAGCCTGAGATAGATGGATTAGCTAGGATGATTGAGTTTTTGGCCTTCGAAGTTTCCAAATTAAAAGCCGAGCAATATTCTGAAGAAGTAGGAGCTCCTTGTGCCTTTTCTTTTTCAACTCCAAATCCATATAGAGGAGCACAGGAGCAGTTGCAGATTTTGCAGAATACCAGAGATACAAACGAAGACAAAAGGGTGAAGACCCTTTTTCAAACTATAGTCATGGAAGAAGAGAAATACGAGGAGGAGGAGGTTCATGGTTTGGAAGATAAGGGCAGCGCCCCTTTCCTAACCAGAGCTGCATATGAAGAAGCAGTATCCAAGAGCACTGCTTATCAGTTTGTTGTACCTGCAAAACAACAAACTTATCAGTAGTGGCAGCCAGCAGCAGATCCCTTCCTCCAAGAATTTGTGCCCGAAGCCAGCTCATCTTCCCATGGCTATGCAGATCTGCAAATTTGCCAGCCTGCTTTTTTCCCCAGTCCAGTGATTAAAAAGGGAGAGGAAAGCTCTCCATCATCTTTTGTTTCTCTGTCTGCTCAAAAGAAAATCCCTCACAGTTGCCCCTTGAACACTGAGGCAGAACAAAATTTAATGCTCAAGGCTGAAACTGATCACCTCAGTTTTGATTTTCTGAAATCTGCTCAGATGGCCTCCACACAGAATGAAAGGGCAGCTTATCAGATGACAAAGGATGAGGATGTACAATTTTGGGATTCCTCCTTGGATGAGGATTGTTCAAACAAAGAGTCAGGAGAAGATGATGTTTTTGTGTTCCCTGCACAAGAATACATTGGTTCATCATTCATTTTAGTTGTGCAGAGCACAGAGGACACAAAAAGGTACACAGCATTCATGGTTATCCAGCAGGTGTACAAAAGCTCCCATGAAGAACATCCAAGGAGGAAAATACACAAAAAGGGGATGAAATTTGATCCATTTCTACCTGGCAAGGTCAAATGTCCTAAACTCTTTGAGGTAGAGGATCAAATAAATCCTGTCTTGCTGATCTATGATGAACTGGATGACAGGCAACAATTTTGATGGCCTAGCTGATGGGCAGTTTTTGAAGTTTTAAGTTTTTAGGCCTTAATGATTGTAAGCAGTTTCCTTTTCAGTTTTTAGTGAAGACCTGGTCTGACTCCATGCCCAATGGATTCTAGGCATAGTTTTTAAAGCTGGTTTTGTATGAAGGCATTGGTCTGCAGGTTCTTGAGACCTCACAGGGAGGATCTCATCCCCAGAAGGAGCCAATGTTAGCTCTGCTATCAATTTTCAGCGTTTAAAGGTCAATTCGGGTCTAATGGTGGGTTTTTGGCCGAAATGAAAGCTTGCAGTGGGCTTTTCTACCTTCTCCTCCTTCATTCTCCTCATATTCTCCCAGCCCCGCCATTTTTATTGTTTCCTGAAGCCTTTCTGTTCTCGATTTAAACACTCTGCTTCACCTCCTTTCCGCCTATAAAACCCTATTTAAACTCTGCATAACCTGTTTGCTTTAGCTCTCGGGCGCTTAACACATGAACCCGCGCCAAAATAGCCCTCTGTCGTTTTTAAACCTCCACCGTTGATCGTTCCGATCTAACTGTCTTCATTGTTTCATCGCATCCGTTAAAC
This sequence comes from Pinus tabuliformis, assembly GCA_031772625.1. Lineage (NCBI taxonomy): Eukaryota > Viridiplantae > Streptophyta > Pinopsida > Pinales > Pinaceae > Pinus > Pinus tabuliformis. The sequence goes on along the minus strand of CM062817.1, from coordinate 853,251,660 downwards.
ATCGATCTCGTCTCCGCCGTTGATTGCGCCCATCGCCAGATCCGACGACTGACGCATCCCCCAATCGCGCGACTTGCGCGTGCGTTAACCCGCGGGGGCGGCGGTTTTGGGCTGCCACGCGTCGCAAATCTGTTGGATCGCGCCCGCCCTGTACGAATACCGCTGCACCCGATAAGCGGTGCAGGGAAACCGCCCGCCCGCTATTCCGTTGTCTCCCCTCCGACTATCTGTCGTGCATCTTCCTCGTGCGATGGCCGTCCGATCATCCCCGAGGGTGATCCAACGGCTCTCGTTAACCCCGATCGTCCATCTCCCGATAGCCTTCATAATCCATCTCCGCCGTTGATTTGTGGATCTAACGGCTAATGTTTGTTCTCCTCCCATGCCCGCTTCTGCCATTCTGTCCATACCTTTAACCTGTTTCATGCTCCCGAAGGAGGAAGAAGGCTTCCACTGTTGCAGTTTCTAGCACAATAAATCCTCACCAACTACATTTAAAGAAGAAGATGGCCGAAGGACAAAAAGGACTGCCTCGAGCAGTGAAGAGCATTTATCAGGCATGGAATTCAATCCATAATTCACTCCAGCTGCCAGAGAAGGACATCAGACTATCTAAAAAGGCCGATTTTGTCCATTAAAATCAGCAGACTATATCAGAGACCATATCTAATTGTAAATGCGGTTGGTGGTCCATTAAGACACCTCCACGCATAGCCTAGCAGAGCAATTTTGTAAACAGACTCTATATATACCCAAAAACAGAATGTAATGGGTTGATGAATGTTATTTTGATGTAAGGTTCAACTTCTGGAGACTGTAACTACTGTTATACCTGCAGCGTCTGGTCTTCATTTCCATCTAATGCAAGCGTCTTTTGCTGTTAATTGCTCACTTTCCACTTCTTCTTCTTGTTCCAGGCTATGCCTGTTTTGCATTTATTCATGTGTTGTTAATGTTTAGCATTAGAGGGGCTGTCATCCCACCTTTGTGTTAGGATTTAGCATCTATCATTGAATTTGTTTGCAGGGTTCTGTTATTTTGATGCCACAGAGCTATCATCATGTCTGTGTGTTAGAAAACAGATTTACAGACCTTTTAACTGGTCGCAGCCGGCCATCACAGGGTCCTGTGTATCTGCTGGTGTGGTCAGTCTTCTCTATCATCACATGTTTCTTAAACTGTGAGTAATTGGTGGTCTAAAGCCTTGTAGTCTGGGGGTGTTCACCCATGTCTGGGGTTAAGCATAGTAGAAGTGGTTATCTGGCTTGAATATTCAGCGTTTCTTTCATTCATCCACTATTTTTCCAACATTTTTGTTGAGTTTGTAATGTTCTCAAGCATCTCCGATATACAACCTAGGAGAGTTTCTTGGGGTGATAACAAGGAGAATTGCAGACTATTTGTGGGCAGCTTCAAGGTAAGGGTGACATTGTTTTGGTTGGCTATAGGTGACAGCAATCCTGTGGTAGGCCGTAGGCCTTTCCTAACTAAAATATGGATAGCGTGGAGGCTTCTTGGGCTAAAAAGTGCCCAGAACAGCGACACGAATGGAGGAGACCCTTCCTTGATAAGGCCACAGTCTTTGAGGGATGTTTTAGGTGACTGTTTGAGGGTTGTTGTAGCACATGGGTGCCCTAACCAGTCACAGTAAGGAACAGCAGCAAACGCAGTCTTCTACACCTCCTATCTGCTGTAAGAAAGAGACATTGTTGTGTTTTAGGTGCACATCTTGTCTGTTGTCCTAAAGACCAGCCACATTGAAGGGAGAGGTCTCTTCAGATGAGGAGATCCTATGTGCTGTCACAAAAGGTTCTTATCAACAGTTTAGATAAAGGAACTCCTACCCATACCTTTGATGAGTAGAAGCTCCTATAACACACAGAGCAGCAGTGTACATATGGATGACAGCATTGTGTGTATCCTAGGATTGTGGGATCATAGTTTATCTAGTTGCTGGGCTAGGCCATAGGCCATAGCCAACAGCTAAGGTAGTGTGGCAGCATAACAAAAGTTTTAGAGTAGCATGGTGGTCAATGGTACATGGTGCAGCATTGGTACAACAACGGGAGCTGCAAGTATAGTACAACATAGTGCAATGAAGAGCTCAGCAGTACAGTGATGGGTACAGTCATGTTTAGTGAAGCATGATGAGATGCAACATAGTGATGATGAGGTGCAGCATGGTGCAACACAGTGAGGTGCAGCATGATGATGAGGAGCAGCACAATGATAGGTGCAGCATGGTGATAGAGTCACCTTGGAGAATCAGTTGAAGTAGCATGTCTTCAACTGAATTCTGCTACCTCATGTGTCATCTTCTTAGAGATGATCTATGCTCTTATTTAGATAAGTCAAAGTGTTGACTTCTGTTGTAAATGTACTATCTATCTCTCTCTTTGTTGAACTATTGAAGAACATATAAGAAGAATTGATCAAGGGTTTCCCCACATTGGGGTTTGTCCCTGGCTAGTGCCACATCTTGTGTCCTCTTGTCTTGGCTTGTCTTCTGTGATTTATGTTTATGTTCTATTTGCGATTTACTATTATGTTGATGTGATTGCTAATCTGGAAAAGATATTGAGCTAACTGTGAAAATTGAAATAAATTGCTCTAAGCATAGAACATACCTAAAATTAACAAGATAATGCGCCAGGAATTCTAAAAAGATTCAAAATGTAGGATTGTCGATCTATGGCTACGCCTATGATTACCAATTGGAAGAAAATAGATGCTTCCGGAGACAAAGAAGTGGACCCCACCTTATACAGATAGCTCGTTGGGTTGCTAATGTATCTGGTCAACACCAAGCGAGACATATGTTATGCTGTCAACACCCTTAGTCAGTTCATGGTGGAACCAAAAAGGGTGCACTGGGCAGCAGCAAAGCACATTCTCAGGTATGTGCAAGGAACAATCAATTTTGGATTGAGATACACCAAGGGAAATGATATCGAATTGAGTGGATTCACTGATACAGATTGGGCAGGAAGTTGAGTAGACAGGAAAAGTACCATCGGGTATTGCTTCGGTATTGGATCTGGGATGACCTCCTGGTGCAATAAGAAGCAAAAGTCTGTCGCACTAAGCACGACTGAAACTGAGTATATGGTAGCTAGCAAAGTAACATGTGAAGTTATATGGCTCAGGAAACTGCTCGTAAATCTATTCAAGAAAAGGATGGAAGTGACAAAAATCTTCTGTGATAATCAGAGTTGAATCAAGCTCTCTAAAAATCCAGTGTTTCATGGTCGCTCCAAACACATTGATATTTGGTGTCACTTTATCAGGGACTGTGTTCAGCGTGGGGCGGTACAGTTGGAGTATACTCCCATAGGAAATCAGGTAGTAGATGTAATTACCAAGGCTCTAGGAAGAACAAAGTTTGTTCAATTTCGGGAGCAGATGGATATGATGGAAAATCCCTTTCAATAGCGTGATGCAACATTTGAGAGGGCGCTGTAGTACAGATGCAGTAGTGGCAGTGGCAGTGTCATGCGTAGCAGTATAGTGCCAGCAGTAGCACAATGTTGGTGGCAACAACAGTGCAGAAAAAGGAGATGCTTCATAAATAGAGCAGCGTGCAGTTGGATATTGTTGCTAGAGTACATTCCTCGCTAAGAGGGAGTGTTAGTTTTTGGTAGCATAAGATGTGCTCTAGCCATGAAAATTGGTCAAGAGGCTAAGGCACATGAGTTCTAAAGAACACAAAAGACGTTTGGTGAAATTCCACTCGGATTGTAAATTATTAAAATAATTAATATTTTTAATGGGATTCCTAAGTCTAAACTTAAGAAAAATAAAATATTAATGGGTATTAATCAAAATATGGGTGAGAATGATCTAGAAGGCAGATCAAGTCAAGTTTTAATCTTAGTCGTTGATTAAAGACTTAATCTCGGTCGTTGAAGTCTCAATGAGAAAAGTATAAGAAGAAGGCTTGGGGTTCATTTGCAAGACATAGAGTTGATCAGTCAATTCGATATTCCTAGGGCAGAGTTTGCTAAGGAATTCGAACAAGTGATCAAGCAGTGAGGATCAGAGGCAGTACTGGAAGGAAGTGATTTCCAATTCCAGTGAATATAGTTTAGAGAAGACAGTGAAGGATCAAAGAGCCAGCGTAGTGCCAAGGAGGGGCAGCGCAACACCTGGATGAGGTTGACGCAGATCAACTGGGGGATAGCAAAGATCAGTGCCAAGAATCATTGTGGGTGATTGGCAGGAGAAATTTTGATTTCTTAGCAGCAGAACCAACAGCAGCTAGGGTGACGCAGTCAGAGGGAGTCTCCACGTAGAAGCCACGCAGGTACTGCGTAGGTTCACACAGAGACTGCGCAGTGGGTCATCCAAGCGCTGAGGCCAGTGTAAAATCTCCAAATTCAGTGTGAAAAAATCTCACTATTTATCTATCAATTATCTTGTCTGAGTGGATTGCCATTTTCTCTGGGGCATCCAGATTGTATTCAGAAATTTACTGCCAATAATAAAAACCCTCAAATCTGCTGCACCGGTTTTCCCACATTGGGTTTTTCCAGGGACAATTATCCAAAAACAAGTGTGTCAATGTGATTGTTCATATGCTGGTGTTTCTCTTGCCTATTTAATTTTCAGTTCTTAATTTGTGAAGTCTGCAGCTGAACTTATTTTGATATTTACTGAAGCATTAGTAAATAACTTATTATTGTAAATAAGTAGGAGAAATGAATCAATCACTGCAGCGAAATTTTCACAAGAACCTCTTCGGCCTCCTAAGGATAGCAAGGTACCTTGAGAAAAGTGTCATTGTCTTTGATTTTTTTTTGGGCACAAGATTCTGAATTAACTCGGGATTCTTTGGACTGTGATTTATACTGTACTTGCAAACTTCTTATAGCTCTAGATTTATGGTTCCTTTGCATTTGGCTTGGCATCTTAGGTTTTTAGCCTCGTCCCAAGATCTTGTTCTTCAGTCTTCTGTTTGGAGTAATTTGGTTGACTTTGGCCCTCTTCTAGGGCACAATTTCCATTATAGCAAGTTCAGAACTTGAAAGTTTGGCCTTGAGGCAAGTCACTTCTGTTGATCTGTTTTGGTTAAAGCTTTGCACTTTAGGTCTGCACATTAGGCCTTGCTTGAACTGTGTTATTAGCCTTGCGTAGAAGTTCGTTCTCCTAGTCATAGGTCTGTCTCTGTTAGGTCTCTTAGGTTTGTGAAATTGGTTGTGTACAGGTCTGCAATTGGAGAATATTTATTTATCTATCCAAAAGTCAATCCAACGTAGTAACCAAGCCACATTCTTAGATCTGTTAGAAACACCTTTGTCAGTTATATGGTTATCACTATTTGACATCGTTTGTAAGGGCTTCATCGTTTGAGTGTCAGTATCGTGTGCTAAGCCAATAATTGACTTCAAGTTTTGTTAAAGTAACCAGTAATGTGCATCTTGTTGATAAACCTCTCATTGCAGATCTAGTACAGTGACGGATACTTACCTTATGTGACTAAACTTTTGTTGACTGACCTAGGAAAATCAGTGACAAGGGTAGTAACATGTACATTAACTGTGTGTGAGACAGCTTGACGTATTGAGAGTTGACCTGACATATTGACCTTGTAAGACAAAGCAAAGTAGTTCCTTGAGTATAGATGTGCACAGTTGATGTAAACAGTTGTTGAACATTTAAGCAGTAGAACTATGCCTATGACAATCATTATATATATCTAATGAATTATGCAGTAACCTAGAACTGAAGTAATGTGACAGACTTAAGTCTGAACCTTGACTTGATGATCTATGCCATGAGACTGTATAATATATTATAACAGTGATAACAAATCTTTGGTGAATTGATACACATTTAGTGACTTGATACATTGAATAGTGAAATGAAAATGACTGTGACAATGACAATAACATCATATGAGCTGATTGACTTGACACACATTGACACATCGATATATTAACTTGACTCATAGATTTGATATGTATAGACACTTGGCATAATGAAGTTGACCTTTGACTTTGACTTGATATCAATAGAACTATGATGAATGTAATTTGACATATTGACATACAACCTTGACATACTTGATATAGATTTGTATTATGTATCTTATAGTGATGACCTAGAGGGTGTACCATCATAATGACATGACTTTACATGGTAGCAGGTCTTTAAGGAAAATCTCATTTTGTTATACAACCTATTGGAGAAGGATGGATAACAGGGCTTGACCAGTCAAACAATGATGTTTACTTATATGTTAGTAGATCTCTGGGGACAGAGTTTGAAAGCACCAATTGCAGGTCATCGGGATGACTTGAGGCACCTTGGTTTGTGCCATCATTTGATAGCAGTGCCAGATGGTTGCAACATCATGTGCAGCCTAATGATAGCAGTATTTGAGCCTTGATGACTATTCATTCGTGAAGTGACATTTAGTGGTTTATGCAGTGATTTGTAGTGATAGTGATTTGCAGTAACAATAATGACATGTGTGCAGTGACAGTGATATGCAGTGTGTAGTGACAGTGATGTGCAGTTGTACAATGATAGCTTGATGTGTAGCATCGTGCAGTGACTAGTTTGTGGGAACAGTGATCAGTGGCTACCAGGATTCGATATCTATTCTACATTTTCCTTACAACTATTCTACATTGATTCAGAGTACAGGGGATCCAGTGTGAAAATTGTGAAACGTGATCTACCGACTCTTCTGGGTGATTGGAGTCACCTTCAGGTTGTGGCTTGAGAACACTTCAGGGTGGCAGGGTGGTGCTACAACAATTTGTGGCTTACACAGGGCGTCGTGGTGTTCGTTCAGTTGTGGTTGATAAACTAACAAAGTAATGAAGCATCCTTTCCGACATCAGATAGTAAACAGAGTGTTGGGGCACTCATAAGGTTGTGGCCTGATCTACAGGGCGTTGGGGCGTCCTTCTAGTTGCAGCGAGATATTAGGGTTTAGTAGCGTCCTACAGGTTGTGGCTTGTGAATTAGGGAGTTGAAACATCCCTTAGTTGTAGTTGAAATCTTGATGTAATTAATATTTCTTTTAAAGAGAGAAGAAGACAATTACTAGAGAAGCGATTGGCGGTTTTTGACCCAGAGGAGGTTTTCCACCTAAAAATCTGTGTCCATTGTTTTACCTTTCTGCATTGTTGTATGGTGTTGTATATTGTAGATTATTGTTTATAATTGTTGAAGAAGAACATTAATAATAACTGAAGAATAACTAATGCTTTGAAAAAGGATTAAAAAGTGCTAATTGCTAAGAAATACTAATTCACCCCCCCTCTTAGTATTTCCAACATCCTAGAACCGAAAATCCTTATGGAGAATTGGCCTTTATGTGATCTTTGTGAAATTAGAGTTGTAAAGTTGCGGGACCACAAAGGACCAAGTGGACCCAGAATTAGGTCAAGGGTATGGAGTTGATCAACTAAGGAGGGGCTTGACCTAATTATGGAAGAGAAGAGGATCAAAGGACAAATTTTCTTTTGAGGATTGAATACAATGATCCAAATGAGGACACTAGCTAAGGGAAACCTAGGGCAAGAAATGGTCCTAGAGCTAGGGCTTGCTATATCTCAGGATCCCACCGTCGAAATTGCTTCAAATTTGGAGGGCCTCTAGAGGAAACCCTAGCACAGTTATGGACCAAAAATCGAGGTGTTTTGATGGCTACAATGGAATTTATGTGATGCCCTAGGTGACCTATTAAGGCTAGGCCTAGAAAGAGAAAGAGGAGGCAAGAAAAATAAGTGTTTAGGTGACCACCAGTGGATGGATTAGTGCCTTGCCTTTGGGAGAGATGGAGTCAAGGTGAACTTGTGATTTGGAGAAACTATACCCAATCAAGGAGGCCTTTAGGCAACTTCGCATGGCAATTAGGGCATGAGAGCAGCTACCCAAGGACTTTATACTTCGATGTGCAATGTTTGATGACTTATCAAGATGTATTCAACAAAAATAATCTCTAGGAACATTCACCCATTCATACATGACACATGCAATGATGCAACACTTCAAAAGATCAAAATTTCCACAATTTCGCATAGAATAACAGTAAATTTTAGACCTAGATAGTGAAAATCCCAGCAACATTCATGTGACAAAGTAAATAACAAGAATAAACATGAAAAAGATCACTTACATGTACAAATGAGTATATCCAATCATCAAATTATGCCAATAATGAAGCTCCAAGACCAAGAAGATAGAATCCAAACATCAAAATTCATCCATGAAACCAAACTCGTCCTCTAAAAGGGAATGTGAAATTCTCAAAGTAGCTACTAATTCCAAATCTAAGTGATGATGAGAGAAATGAATCATCTCTCAGCTATTTATACCATCTCTAATATGTTCAATTTGCCTAATTGGCCTAATTAACCCCCAAACAATAAAATAATGTGCAACAATAACATCCCTTGGTGACAATCCCACCAAGATAGCTCAATACGTAAAAATAAGCCTCTCAATAGGGGAAAATGATCAATAAAATGAGTCATTGGGTCTTTGAGGAGGCCTAATGAAGTCCAAAGTGTGCCACGGTGAAAGAATGGACTCCAAACATAGTGGACAAGGGGTTGGCCCCTTGTTTTCCAAGCAAGTTACTATGGTGCTCCCAAAAGGGTGTGACTGTGGGGGCACAAGGACATCCTCATGGCTCTCCAAGTGGATCGAAAATGCCTGAAAACCATCTGTAAGGGCTAGGATGATGACATAAGCCCTCCCTTTGTCTCCTGCAGTGAGACACATCCTCATCTAGACCCTGGAACATCTGTCAAGTGTGTGGTGCAAGTGTGGAGCTAGCTAGGCAAGGTGAACCGGGTGCATCATCCTCATCCAAAAGGTGGAACATGAGCAATCAATGAGCGGCGTTGTAATGTCCCAAATGCAGAAAATTTGGAACAGGCACTTCACATAAAACTAATCATGTATTTAACAGAAGATTGCCGTGTAAAATTAAGCAAAGAAAGCACTGCAATCCATAACACCATGAATAGAAAAATACTCAACTTTATTATATTAGATAAACCAGGGTTTTACATGCACATACAACCCGTATAGTTGAGATAGTTGGCCTCAAATAGATCTACAACAATGCCACAAATCAGCCTCCAAACAACTGAAAAACCATACGCTGCAACCTGTGAACCCTGAATGGATTCACCAAGGGAAGAGATGGGTGCTCGCCCACTCTCACTGAATCACTCGAGGGTTTCCATCCTGGGGCTACTGTTGGAGTAGAGAACCGGGTTCTCAACCTCACATACAAGAAACAATATCAAAACCAAGATGTCCTCCAATGGTCTCCTCCTCCTCTTTTATAGATCTGATGGACCCCTTTAGAATCTTCTATTTTATTATTATTTTAATCATGGAGCACTTTTCCCTCTTTTATTTTAATTAAAATATTCTTTTTAATGCGGGAAAAGGGTAAATTGGCCACCATGTCTCCTCAGGTCACTGAAACTCCCATCCAAAAGTCCCATCATGTAGATCTTCTCATTCTGGTTCCAACGAGCTATTACACTGAGGTGTTCCATCAATTAATCTCCCCAGAATGCCACCTCGAGCATAATTAATTAAGTTATGCCCAATAATAATGTTGATTTTTGAAAGTTGTCAGAATGCAACGAAACGAAAGGAAAATTGTGCTGATGATGGAATATGCCAAGCGAATGCCATCAAATCCCATAAAAACTCCTCAAAACTCCATTGAGACCCCTGATGACATAAACCTGCTCCATTGACCTGGCCATCCCCTGTCCTGGAAATCCACCCTGGCTGTACTATGAAGAAGAATAAAAATGGGGACATGACAGTCCTCTCGCCCCAAGATTGCTTGCCCTCAAGCAATCCAAATCTGTGGACCAATCTGGTGGCCCAATGCCACTGAGACCCAATGTCTGGATCCCATACGAACCACTGGTCCACGTCACGTCTCCAAGCTATCGAAACATGACTGGATCCTCCAATACCTGGATCCCATGTCCATCTCTGACTCAACCTGCTACCAGTAGATCCACGAGGATCCCAATGCCACCAAGAAGGAGCATTAATCCTACATGTTTCCTGATGTACTGTAGCTCCGACTGCGAATGATGCCCTACTAGCTGTGTACCAGCTCATCACCTCTCTCCAATCCAATCATTGGCATACCCCAAGGTCAGTCTCACGATACTGATGTTGCGCTGAGATATTGATGAGTGGCCAACCCACATTCTGCTGTTGACTGGAGCATGTAATATCCCCCACCTCTAATGGCTTCTGCAATAGACTGCTCCTAACTATGAATGATAATCCATCAATAGGATCCCAACTCATGATCTCTCGCCAATCTAATGCATGGACACCTATGCAAGGGATATGCCCGCTATGCTGAAATTGGTCCATGTTTAGCTCCTGATGCTCTACTTGGACAATCCAAACATGTCCAAGAAATCCTGCCTCTCCCTCTAATGGGAAAAAGTGGGCAAACCGTGCTGCAAGCCCACTCTATGTACTCTTGGAGAGGGCTGCTACCTAAAAATGTTGCAGCTCGTCTGGCTACCACTACCTCTGTTTGTACCTCATCAATGGTTAGTCCCAAAGATGGATGCACTGCCATCTCCCTTGCGTGGTATGAAACTCCACGCTCCTCCAGTTCACCAATCTCCTGTCAAACTGTCATATCATACTCCAGCATCTCCTGAGGGCAAGTGTCAGTGAATAATGTCACCGTGCCAGTTGTCTTTACATCTGTCTGATCCTCATCAATCGCTGACCCCAAGGGTGGTTGCTCATCCTCCACCATCATGGGTTGAATATGAACCTCCAACTAGCTCTCCCAAAAAGGGTTATCATGCATACTATGCACCTCATCCTCCTCAGCGGACTCAGGCTCCATCATATGCTGCTCATGCTGACTCATCACTAGCAACACAATATCCTGAATTTCCCTCCTAGTGTTGATTTTTGGTAGCATCGGATGTGCTCTAGCCATGAAATTTGGTGGAGAGGCTAAGGCACATGAGATCTCCAAGACCCAGAAATCGTTTGGAGAAATTCCACCCGGATGAAGAGATATTAAAATAATTAATATTTTTAATGAGTCTCTAAGTCTAAACTTAGGAAAATTAAAATATTAATGTGTATTAATATAAAATGGGTGAGAAAGTTCTACGGGACAAGGATCAAGCCAGATCTAATCTTAGCTGTTGATTAGGGACTCAATCTCGGACGTTGAATCGTCAACAGGAAAAGTATAAGAGGAGGCTTGAGGGTCAATTGGAGACACACCAAGTTGATTAGTCAATTCGATTTTCTGGGGCAGGGTTCGATGAGAGATCGAGTTAGTGATCTGTTGCAGCGAGGGGCAGTTCGGCAAAAGGTCGAGAATACATAGCAGAGAGGCAGAGATAGTGTCGGAGAGAGAGCGCAGAGGCAGCCTGGGTTGACGCAGAGGCAGCTAGAGCTGACGCAAAGGTTTGAAGGGCCAGCATTGGTAATGCAAGAGGCCGAGAAACTGACACAGAGCTGACGCAGAGGCTAGCAGAGTTGGTGTTGGGAAGAAAGAGCTACGATGCGGTGTTTTTGTGGGGCAGACTGAGAGCTGAGAGGCAGATGCATAGCCATAGAGGGTGACGCAGTTCCAGAAGATAGCTTGGAGCAACTTTCATTGTCCAGCTAAGGAACAGTCGAAGTTGTTGTGGGACCAATCATCCGGTTGCTGATTAGTTGGAATATCTGTCTCCGAAGAAAGGTACTTCTGCCAAGGAAAATCTTTGAAGGGTGAGCCATTTCTGGCACCCTAGTTGTATTAAGAAAACTACATAATAATAAAACCCTCATATCTGCTGCACCGGTTTTCCTGCATTGGGTTTTTCCGGGGACGATTGTCCAAAAATAACGGTGTCCCTTGTGTTGTCTCAGTTTATTTCAGTTGTTGATCTGTATGTTTGTGAAGGCTGCAATTGTGTTTATTTTGATATTTATGCATATAAATAACTTGTTAATGTAAAGAACAAGTAGGAGATAATAAACCAAATATTGTAGTAGGAGTTTCTGATGTGTTAGATTCAAAAATTTTCACATGGTATCAGAGCGATTGTAGATCACAAGAACACTGAAGACACCAGCAGAAGATTTCTGAAAATTTGCAGCAGAAGCAGCTGTCTCGAGAGACAACGATGTTCCAGAGCTGAAGCAGCAAGAGAAGAAGTGATGCAGTGCTTACAGGGTGATGCAGAGGCTCACGAAAAGCCTGCGTCAGCGTTTCGAGCCAAGGGAAGGGCCAGCACAGAGACAAGAGGCAAATCAGGGTTACGCAATGCCCGATCATCTTTCTCAGCTAGGAAGGATTGATGTTGAGGCCAGGAGGAACTGATTCAACTCTCACTGTGATTGCGCAAAGCTAGAAGGGCTCAGATTCTTCAGTTACCGGGGCTAAGGGAGTTGTGCAGATTCTGATTTGAGGAGCTGGTGGGACGTTGTTTTTGTCAATGCAGAACAATGTCTAAGGAGACGGAACCAAGGTAGAGGGAAGCACTACCTCGACGGATTTCTAGCCAAGAAATCCAGATCCGAGTTGCAGCAACAAAGGAGGATTGGAGAGGAGTGATTTGGCAGTTGGCATATTCCCAGGAGGGAAGTCGAGACTCAAAGGGAGTCTAGAAGAGGAGCAGATACGGCAGTAAATGGATTGAGGGATCAGGACAGATTGAACGGGGCTTCCAATTTTGTCATCTGGAAGGCCAGGATCCTGGCAATCCTGGATAAACCTCACATCAAGGACCATGCATTGAAAGTAGTAGTTGTCTCAGTTGACGCTAATGCAACTGAGAAGTATGAGGAGGCCCAGGCGAAGACGAGATGCATGATCCTAGATGGGGTCAAGGATCATGGCATACCACATATTGCTGAGAAGAACACAACAAATGAGATGTGGCAGACGATGACTATCTTATCCCAGGGCTCTTCCGTGCAGCGGAAGATGCTATTGGAGAATCAGATGAAGTCATATCAGATGCAGAAGGGAGAGGAGATAGATCCCTTCCTCCTCAGGTTGCAAGAAATTCGAGACCAACTTACTTCCGTGGGGTCTACACCGAATCCAGAGTTTATGGTCAAGACTGCTTTGAATGCAGTCTTCGAGAACTATGAGACATTTGTTCAAAGCATCTTGGGCAGAGCAACTCTACGCAGTTGGGAGGAGATGTGGGCAGCCCTTTGAGAAGAATAAATCAAGAGGATGACCAAGGCGAGGAGTAGTGGTAAGGGAGTTCGAGTCAAGAAAGAGGAGGAGGAGGATGCAACTCTAGCATCTGTGGGACAACAAAGGAAGAGGAAGAAGAAGGACATCTCCAAGGTCAAGTGCTTCAATTGTGGGGAGTTGGGACATTATGCATCTCAGTTCCCCAGGAAGAAAGGCAAGGGAGAAGCTTCCAATTCAAAGGCAGCTCCAGCTAAGGTAGAGAAAGAGGTTGAGACTGATGACGATTGTGCCATGAGTGCTCATGCACCTCTAGAGAAGAGGTGGGGAGACATTGAGTTGTAGTCAGGAGGACTACATGCTAGGGGCAGGATCCTTGAGGTGCCCAAACTCTTGGATCACATCTGGCTATGGGAGCCCTTAACGACAATAGCATGATGACAGGTGTCGGGTGGAGCAAGGTGTGATGGAGCAGCAAGGCAGTGCTAGAGTGCAGAAGTCTGTAGCAGCGCAGTAGAGGTTGTAGCAGTGCGAGAGGCACAGAGGTGTTTGCAGCAGCAGAGGGAGCACAGGATAGAAACAGAGGTAGCTTCAACATCACGAGGCTTCCAGACTGACCGAGATGTCAGTGTTTGGGTGAAGTCAGTTACTTACTTCTCGGTAACTGAGTTGCAGTGCAACAGTTAGCAGTGGCAGTGCTATGGGCAGCATGATGCAGCATGTTGAGAGGGAGCTACAATACAAATGTAGCAGTGACAGTGGCAGTGTCATGGGCAGCAGTACAGGAAGGTACAATGCAGTGGATGTAGGGCAGCAGGCCTGGCATCAGCACAGAGGACCGATGCGGAGGATCAGTGTGATGCTTCTATGGTGAAGCATTGCTATAGCACATTCCTCGCTAAGAAGGAGTGTTGATTTTTGGTAGCATCAGATGCACTCTAGCCATGAAATTTGGTGGAGAGGCTAAGGCACATGTGATCTCCAAGACCCAAAAATCGTTTGGAGAAATTCCACCCGGATGAAGAGATATTAAAAGAATTAATATTTTTAATGAGTCTCTAAGTCTAAACTTAGGAAAATTAAAATATTAATGTGTATTAATATAAAATGGGTAAGAAAGTTCTACGAGACGAGGATCAAGCCAGATCTAATCTTAGCTGTTGATTAGGGACTCAATCTCGGACGTTGAATCGTCAACAGGAAAAGTATAAGAGGAGGCTTGAGGGTCAGTTGGAGACACACCAAGTTGATTAGTCAATTCGATTTTCTGGGGCAGGGTTTGATGAGAAATCGAGTTAGTGATATGTTGCAGCGAGCGGCAGTTCGGCAAAAGGCCGAGAATGCATAGCAAAGAGGTAGAGATAGTGCTAGAGAGACAGCGCAGAGGCATCTAGAGTTGACGCTGGAAAAGCCGAAACTGTCGGAAAAGACGGAATTGTCGGAAAAGCCGGAAAAGCCAGAAATGCCGAAAAAACCGGAACTACCAAAAAAGCCAGAAAAGCCAGAAATGTCGGAACTGCCGGAAAAGCCGGAACTGCCGGGACTGCCAGAACTGCCGGAAACAACCGAAACTGTCGGAACTGCCAGGAACAGCCGGAACTGCCAGAACTGCCAAGAACTGCCGAAACAGCTAGAGCATTTGTCTCCAAAGGAGAGCAGCATGCAAGGGACAACTAACTAACATTGGGACAGTTGTATGGTACTTAGCAGCAAATACACCAAGCATGCAATGTTACAGCTAGCATGCAAGGGACAACTAGCATGCAACAACAAGCATGCTAAGGACAACAAGCAAGCAAGGGACAACAAGCAAGCAAGGTGCAACCAACACATAGGTCAGGATGGCAACATGGTGCAGCAATGGCACATAATGTAGTACAGTGATGGGTACAATCATGATTAATGAAGCGTGATGAGATGCAGCATAGTGATGATGGGTGCAGCATGGTGCAACGCGGTGAGGTGCAACATGATGACGAAATGCAGCACAACGATAGGTGAAGGAGTCACCTTGGAGAATTAGTTGAAGCAGCATGTCTTCAACTGATCTCATGTATCATCTTCTTAGAGATGATCTATGCTCTTATCTAGATAAGTCAAAGTGTTGACATCTGTTGTAAACGTACTTTCTCTCTCTCTCTGTGCTGAACTATTGAAGAACATATAAGAAGAATTGATCAAGGGTTTCCCCACATTGGGGTTTGTCCCTGGCTAGCGCCACATCTTGTGTCCTCTTGTCTTGGCTTGTCTTCTGCAATTTATGTTTATGTTCTATCTGCAATTTACTTTAATGCTGATGTGATTGCTAATCTGGAAAAGATATTGAGCTAACTGGGAAAATTGAAATAAATTTCTCTAAGCATAGAACA
Organism: Pinus tabuliformis; assembly: GCA_031772625.1. Taxonomy (NCBI): domain Eukaryota; kingdom Viridiplantae; phylum Streptophyta; class Pinopsida; order Pinales; family Pinaceae; genus Pinus; species Pinus tabuliformis. Next base: position 853,236,114 of record CM062817.1, on the reverse strand, counting down.
TACCGTAAGTTAACATGGTATCAGAGCTGAGGTGAAGACAATGCCCAAGCAAGAGTGAAAGAGCAATCATCGAAGATAGTTGAGAAAGGACAAAAGGATCAGTGGATTCCTCATCCCTCTTCAAATTCACCAAGGCTAAATTCGAAGCAGAGAATATTATCATAATGGCGCAGCGGAATATGGCCTACCTAAAGATCACTTCATTGGAAGACCGGATCTCAGGGTGGAAGGAAAGGCAGATAACTAGTTCGGCCATTATGCGAAGGAGTGTCCGAATGGCAAGGACACATCACTTGATGATGATAACAATCATTCCAGGGACATCTTCAATGATCAAAGGAATGACAGGTAATGTAGGTCATCAAGGAAATGGCCGACTCTTCATAGAAAGCAAGGAACCCCAGGTATGAAGAATCAAATATTATTTCTGATAAGATAAAGAAGCGTTATCTTGTATTGGCCCTCTCCTTCAGATTCTTTGGGAATCTGGCTTATAGATTGTAGTGCTTCAAGGCACTTCATCGGATAGATGGGTGCACTCTCTAATTTGGTAGAGATGGAAACAATCATGGGATTATACTTGGAGCTGATGCCACCTATCCCGGAAAGGGTGTAGGGAATGTTAACTCTCAATTGAATAAGGGTAACTCGATTCATTTACAGAATCTATTTTATGTACCTGATCGCAAGAAGAACCTGGTGTCCATCTCGGAAATGGAAGTCAAAGGTTTCAGGGTGGCATTCATCGATGGAAAGGTACGTGTTAAAAAATATAATTTTCAAAGATGCTTTTTCTCATGGGTTCAGGGTTGGCAATTTGTATCAAGTTGCAGGATGGTCCATTGGGGATCATGTCAATTGACATATCGCATCTATAACACTGGAGGTCTACCTATGGGGCCCTACTTGATGTGAGTCAAATGGTGATAGGGATGTCTGAATTCAAGTAGAGCATGAAGGTACATGTCTGAGATGTACCGAAGGAAAATCTTATAAGGGGACCATTCCCCTCATGCAGCAGGTCCACAAGTTTGGAACAACCCGAGGAGTTTGAGATTCATGATCGGGAATCTCATGTATACAGGTGGAAGAAAGCCCTCTATGGCTTGAAGCAAAACACCCCGGGCGTAGTATGAGAGGATTGATAGTTGTCTGATGAAGTTGAGATTCACTAGGAGTGAAACCGATCCAAACCATTACCCGAAGGTTGTGGATGATAGACCTCTCATACCGACACCTTATGAGGACGACTTATTTCTAACAGGTGCAGACCTTCTCATTTGCAGAAGTAAGAGGAAGTTGGATTCCGGATGTGGAATGATAAACTGCAAGCCTGTGACTACCTCGAGGATATTAACTTTCAGAAGTTATATGGTAGTGATGTCGGACCAGATTTGGGAAATGCCTCTGAGTTTCATAAACTCATTCGCGTTGATGTTCCTGGTGAACTTCCGTCCGAACATATGTATTGCAGTTAGCATGGTGAGCTCATACTTGGTTGAGCCTCACTGGATTGGTGCCAGGAATCTTCTGAGATATCTTCGGGGCACAATCTCTCATGGATTGAGATACACTGCCGAAAATATGAAACTGCATGATTATTCGAATGCTGACTGGGCAGGCAGTGTGGAGGATCACTAGAGCACTTCTCAGTGTTGGTTTTCTTTGGATTCTGCTTCGATATCATGGATGAGCAGGAAGTAGAAGTCGGTTGCTATAAGCACTACCGAGACCGAATACATAGCTATGAGTATGATCTCGTGTGAAGCTGCATGGTTGCAGAAGCTCTTAAGTGAGTTGTTTGTACACATGATGAATACCATTGTGATCCTCTGTGACAACCAGAGGGGAGATTCGATTATTGAGGAATCCCATATTCGATGATTGCTTCAGCAGATAGACATCACATACTGCCTTATCTGGGATATGGTAAGTCGATGAGCAAGGAGGCTCCATCGCATTGAGACTGATGTACAGGTCGCAGACATTTTGTCAAAGCCCTGGGGAAAGGTCAAATCTATGACTTTCCCGAACGACTTGGAGTCGTTGAGAGACCTTCTTATAAGGGTCCTGCATGTTGCATGCATTGAGCTCTAGGGGCTCTACGGGGCTTGGGGTACTTACTGGAGCAACATACGACCACAGGGCGACTCACCCTCCCCTGGTGGTGCACTATGAACAGGATGATTAGTTCTTCTGTGGGCTGGGATGATTAGTTCTCCCGTGGCAACTGTGGAACAGGATGATTAGTTCTCCTGTGGGCCGAGATGATTAGTTCTCCCGTGGCAACTGTGGAACAGGATGATTAGTTCTCCTGTGGGCCAGGATGATTTGTTCTCCATGGCAACTATGGAACAGGATGATTAGTTCTCCTGTGGGCCAAGATGATTTGTTCTCCGTGGCGACTGTGGAACAGGATGATTAGTTCTCCTGTGGGCCAGGATGATTAGTTCTCCGTGGCATCCACTAACAGGATGATTCGTTCTCCTGTGGACAGGATGATTAGTTCTCCTGTCGAGGCATCCTACCCATGCAGTCTGGGACTCATGGGAAGTACCTCTCATCTGATCAATGAGCAGGGAAATGAGGATAGGGACCATAGTAGTACTATCAATGGACGCATCGTTGTATCTACCGTACTCCCTATGCTAGGATGACCTCCATTGATCTGGGATCAATGAAACTGATCTGGGATCAGTATGAGTGGTTTGAGACACTCTCTTATGACATTGATCTGGGATCAATGAAACTGATCTGGGATCAGTATGAGTGGTTTGAGACACTCTCTTATGACATTGATCTGGGATCAATGAAACTGATCTGGGATCAATGAAACTGATCTGGGATCAGTATGAGTGGTTTGAGACACTCTTTTGTGACATTGATCTGGGATCAATGAAACTAATCTGGGATCAGTATGAGTGGTTTGAGACACTCTCTTCTGATATTGATCTGGGATCAATAAAACTGACTTCGGGTCAGTAAGAGTGATGTGACACACTCTCTTCAGATGAAACTGACTTCGGGTCAATAGAGAATGGTATGAGACATTCTCGATCAATTCTTCTTCTTCATGGTTCAGCAGAGCAAAGCAGAGCTCAACAGATCAAAGAAGAGAAGAGCAGAGCTCAGCAGATCAGTGCAGGGCACTGATGGCAAAGATAGTACAATCGGACATATGGATCAACAGATGGAGTTCTCCCTAGTTGAGAAGGAGTGTTAAAATTGGCAACTAGGACCAAACTCCATGTGGGTCATCTTATTTATGGCAACTGATATTTTTCTTAGATCCCTCTCATCGAGAGGTGTAGGATTGATCTAAAGATCATCCGATTCCGATAAGTATTCATGGAGTTATGAATTTATTTGCGTTATAAGACAATTCGTCAAGGTCAGCCTGCAACCAAATAAACCCCACACGTGCTCAATGTTTTAGTATAAATAGAGGTGGCCTTCAAGTCATTTCAACACACTTAGGATTTCTTCCTCTCTCTACTTGTCTTTAGGTTTTAGTAGGAGGAGAGATCCTAAGGAATAACGTTGCCCTGATCTAGAGGGCAGAAAGTCGAAACTACAGGAAAAGCCGAAACTGTCGGAAAAGCTAGAACTGTCGGAAAAGCCGGAACTACCGGAAAAGCTGGAAATTCCGAAAATGCCGGAAAAGCCGAAAAAGTCGGAACTGCCGGAAAAGCCGGAAATGCCGAAAAAACCGGAACTACCAGAAAAGCCGGAAAAGCCAGACCTACCGGAAAAGCCGGAACTGTCGGAACTGCCGGGACTGCTGGGAACAACCGGAACTGCCAGAACTACCGAGAACAGCTGGAACTGCCAGAACTGCCGGGAACTGCCGAAACAACCGGAGCATCTGTCTCCGAAGGAGAGCAGCATGCAAGGGACAACTAACTAACATTGGGACAGTTGTATGGTACTTAGCAGCGAATACACCAAGCATGCAATGTTACAGCTAGCATGCAAGGGACAACTAGCATGCAACAACAAGCATGCTAAGGACAACAAGCATGCTAGGGACAACAAGCAAGCAAGGGACAACAAGCAAGCAAGGTGCAGCCAACACATAGGTCAGGATGGCAACATGGTGCAGCAATGGCACATAATGCAGTACAGTGATGGGTACAATCATGATTAATGAAGCGTGATGAGATGCAACATAGTGATGATGGGTGCAGCATGGTGCAGCACAGTGAGGTGCAGCATGATGACGAAATGCAGCACAACGATAGGTGAAGGAGTCACCTTGGAGAATTAGTTGAAGCAGCATGTCTTCAACTGATCTCATGTATCATCTTCTTAGAGATGATCTATGCTCTTATCTAGATAAGTCAAAGTGTTGACTTCTGTTGTAAACGTACTATCTCTCTCTCTCTCTGTTGAATTATTGAAGAACATATAAGAAGAATTGATCAAGGGTTTCCCCACATTGGGGTTTGTCCTTGGCTAGCGCCACATATTGTGTCCTCTTGTCTTGGCTTGTCTTCTGCGATTTATGTTTATGTTCTATCTATAGTTTACTTTAATGCTGATGTGATTGCTAATCTGGAAAAGATATTGAGCTAACTATGAAAATTGAAATAAATTGCTCTAAGCATAGAACATACCTAAAATTAGCAAATTCCATTGGCTAAGTCCTTATCAAATGGTACGAGTCTCATTATAGTGGTTATCCAACTTTCTCAAACTGAAGTGAACCACGTAGAAAATGGGTGTTATAACTGATTTTAGGATATGATATCTCCATTAGATATAATTAAAAAATTCTCCATTAGTGCCTAAAATTATTTTGACACAAACTCAATATTTAATCACTGAACAATAAGACAAACTTAACATCACATATACGTTTATCTTATTCTTCCTAGGTATAATCATGTCAGGAAACCAAGTATGTACTTCACTTCTAATTTAAATCACACTTCTAATGGTTCAAAGCTCAAAATAATTAATTTGATACGTATAACAATGCTACAAAACAGAGCTATAAGTTGTTTGACCTTCAAATTTTAACTCCAAAAAACTCTAAACAAAAACGATATATATATATATATATATATATATATATATATATATATATATATATATATATATATATATATATATATCGACTATAATGAACATGATTTCTAAAATCGATATCATGAACAAACCAAGTAAAAAGGTGAGCTACATGACTTTATAAAAGCAGTGTCTCAACATCATATATTACCAACTCAAACACCATACTTTGTAACATGTAAATGATGTCATGGATAGCCTCACCTCAGTCATTCTTAAGTTCGAGCTTCTTTACAAGATATCTCTTGACATATGAAACTGGTACATTTCCATCTCTGTGCCAATGCAAGATATACAATGCAACGTTAGGTTAGATGGGATTTCCTTCACTCATGTGTACACAGGAAACATGAAATTTCAAAAAAGCATACTGAATGCAAACTAGCTATAAACTCCTTGGAGGGATCACAAAAAGTAATGGGTTTGAACTTATCTTTTTCAGTCAACAACACTGCATCATCATACTCATGCAAATTACTAGGAAAAACCATACTTGACACAAGGCACATATTAACTGAAATCTAAATTATACCATTTGTAAAGGTGCAGGTCAGATATACATCCAGATTCCTGACCATGGCAATAGGATTCACACATTTCTTGTTATCTGTCATAGACTAGAATGTTGCTATGCTTGATATCCAAAAAGAAGCAACGTGGAAAACACCATGGACTTGAATGAATTTATCTGTGCTGTAACAAGCAGGTAGTAAGCAGAAATGTTGCACCAGGAGGTCCTGTGCTCATGATGTAGTAACGACAAGAACCATTCAATTGATTGAAACATGCTTCGAAATCATTTCAAATGATGCAACCTTAAAAACACTTTAGACCTGATCTTGTATTGACCCGACATTAATAAATTGATATAACTTTAAACTAATATTAATACTCAACCCAAGAGCAATACTAGTAAGAGTTATTCAACCTAGATAATAATAATATTAAACAACAGCCCAATCTAAGCTACATTAAACCACTTTAATTTTAAAAATGGTCTAACTTTCATTCCATTCATCAACTTATAAGTTTTAATCCTGATTTCCGATAGTTTGAAAAAATAAGATATGCTACAAAATTGAATTGGCCCAGGATTGAATATCAGTCATTGCTAGATAAAATTGACCCTGTGGTGGAGTTGACGTTGTGTCGACAATTATGGTTAACAGTTGCGGTTTTTGGCACCTGGTATTGGTGACTCATGGTATTGAGTTCATGTTATTACATGTAGTTAAAACCGTTAAAAGTCTTGGGAATTCTCCATTGTATTGAGCCCTAGTTGAGTGGTGAAAGCTCAGGTTGTTGGTCGGTTTGGCTGTATTTTAGCCAAGGACAATAATAGATCTATTGTTGGTTGGTTTTTCTACAGTTGGGGTTTTCCAAGTAAATCATGGTGTATATGATTTGAATGTGTTGTTGCTATTTGTGTTATTATTATATTTATTTCTCTCTTGTTTAATTAATTACGGGCTCAAATATCAACAAGTGGTATCAGAGCTCTGGTTGGCAAGAGGGGCCTGGGTAAAGTTAAAACCCATCACCTATAGAGAGAGGATCTGTGAATGATCTATATTCAAGCTAAATATGTGAGTTTTCTTCTTGTAGAGAGAGCTTGTACACCACCAGATCATGGAATTGCATAGATCGTGTGTTTTTTGTGGACACGACGGTAGTTAGTGGCAAGCAAAGCATGAAAGCGCTGACTGTTCGTTCTCATGGAATTGTTCCCATCAATGAAGTGTCCCCAAGAATGGACTTCGTTGCACAAACTAGCAGCATTGGTTGAAGCAATGGCTCATTGCACAAACTAGCAGGGTCGGTTAAGCAATGGTTCAATGATGAGCAAGAAGAAAATGATGCCTGTTGCTGTAGTTGCTGAGTGCGCGTTGTGCCTCAAGGTTTTCCAAAGCAGGAACTAGTGTCGCACAATCCTGACATGTAGTCATGACTTCCATGTGCACTATGTGGATGAATGGCTCTCAAAGTACTCTGCGTGTCCCATGTGCAAGAGGAGCATCACTTGAAAGAATGAGGGCAAGAAGGATGTCTGATATTTGTAAAAGAGTGAGAAGAATGTAATGTCCCAAATGGAGAAAAATTGGAACAAGCACTCCACATAAAATTATCATGCATTTAACAGAAGATTACCAAGTAAAATTAAGCAAATAAAGCACTGCAATCCCATAACACAATAAACAGGAAAATACTCAGCTTTATTATATTAGATGAACTGGGGCGTACATGCACTACAACCCATTTAGCTGAGGTAATCTGGCCTCAAACAGATCTATAATAATGCCACAATCGGCCTCCAAAACAAACCGAAAACAATAAACTGCAACCTTTGAACCCTGAATGGATCCACCAAGGGAAAGGATGGGTGCTCACCCACTCTCACTGAATCACCCGAGGGTTTCCGTCCTGGGGCTACTGCTGAAGTAGAGAACCACGTTCTCAAACCTCTTCACAAGAAAGAAAACTCAACTCCAAGATGTCTCCAAATGACCTTCTCCTCCTCTTTTATAGATCTCCAAGCCTCTAGAAGCATCTTATTTTATTATTTTATTATTATTCTAGAAGCTCCTCCATTGACTTTATCAAGTGACCTTTTAATTTTATTTTATTTCACTTAAGTTACTTTTGGCCCTTTTTCTCCAATTAATTATTTTTCCTTAATTAAATGACTAATTAAAGTCATTTTTAACTAAGGAAAATGGAAAATCGTCCACTAGACTCTCTCCGGCCACTAGAAGTCTCTTCTCAGCATCCCATCCTATAGATATTCTCGTTCCAGTTCCAACGAGCTATTACACTGAGGTTTTCCATCAATCAATCTCCCGAGAATGCAACCTCGAGCATAATTAATTAAGTCATGCCCAATAATAACGTTGATTTTTGAAAGTTGTCGGAATGCGATGGAACAAAAGGCAAACTGTTCGGATGATGGAATATGCTAAGCGAATGTCATCAAATCGCATAAAAACTCCTCAAAATTTCATCGAGACCCCTTATGACAGAAACCTACTCCACTGACTTGGCCGTCCCCTCCCCTGGAAATTCACCTTGGTTGTACTATGAAGAAGAATAAAAACGGGGACATGACAAAGAATGTAAATGGGTGTGTTGACCACTACGTGTCAACTACCCATAGCAGTACCCCCCCTTTTTCGCAAAATGGATAGCGCTTGATCGATGTGTCCGTGCCATTCGACTGTCATCATCAGCCTGATCATGTTATGTTGTAAACCTAGTCTGCATGTGTAAATTGTAAATGATCTTAGCAGATCTGAGTCATGTATGTAAATTGCCTAGGCAAACCTAATTTTCTAGTGATAATCTATGTTCCAGAAGGTTTTTTGTCTCACCGATCCATGATCGGCAGAGTTTTCCTTCAGCCTAACCCCAAAGCCGGAATGGATTTTGTCATTAGAATCTTAGGGGAATCCTAGTGTGCTAGGTCGAGTTTATGTAAAAGTAATTTGGAAATAATTTTAACTATTTGGTTAGGTTATTACAAATTGCTTGATCTGCTAGATTATATTTGTGTCGCAAGACTGGGTGGTATATGAGGGTCTATGTCAAATGGGTTTTCCCCCTTGAGATGTAAAATTGTAAAAGTGATGATGTAAGTGCTAAGTTGCACGAAACGGGGAAACGCGGAAGCGAAACGAAACGGGGAAGCGAAACGAAACGCGACCTCCCCAAATTTTGGAAACGGGGAAACGCGAATATATATAATAATATATATATATATATATATATATATATATATTAAAAATATTTAAAAATTATTATTATATATATGTGCAATCATAAAGCATGAATGATACATTTACTTACATAAACATTTAAACATTAAGATTAAATTTACATCACATTTACTACCTGGAAACCCTACCTAGAAACCCTAAAAAAAATTAAAAACAAATTAAAAAAAAAAAAAAAAAAAAAAACAAGTGTTTTTTTTGGGGAAACGTGGCACGTACGGCCTGGAAACGCGTTTCCGGCCGTACGGCCAAGTTTCCGTTTCGGGAAACGTGGCTGTACGGCTGGAAACGCGTTTCCAGGCCGTACGGTACGGGGAAACGAGTTTCGTTTCGTTTCCCCTGGGGAAACGGACCCCCTGCCCATGTTTCCTGCAACTTAGTGTAAGTGTCTTGAGGGTTAGAAAATAATTAATCCCCTCATAGGTCCTAGGTCCTAGGTAAAATTCCCCAAAGGCTAGGTTCGAGGATCCAAAAATAAAAAATAAAAATAATAAAAAAATAAAAAATTATATAATAAAAAATTATAAAAATAATAAAAATTAAAAAATAACTAAAAAATAAAAAATAAAATAAAATGTTAAAAATAAATAAAAATTTTAAAAATAAAATAAAATAATAATTAGTCAAAATTTTGAGAAAATAAATGCAAAATTGTTATTTTTAATTATATTAAAATGCATTTAAAATTTCGACGGATGAGATTAAAAGGGATTTTGATCCTCATCGACGGTCAAGATCATTTTGACATGGATCACTCGAACTAGACGTTGGGAAATTTTTCCTTTAAATAGGGTGTCAAGGGTCATTTGAGATGAGATTTGATCTTAAAGTCGTGTGCTAAACAAAGCTCTCTTGTAGTCATTTTTTTTTTGTGCAATAAAGAAAGACTTTGGGGTTGAAAATCTTGCTGGTGTTACTCTTCTGGAAATGTTGTAAGATGTTTTATTTTTCTGCATAATTTTATTTTCAGTCATTGATGATAGCTTGATGAAGATTGATTTAGGCACAAGTATCTTGTCTAATCTCTGGGGTTTGAATGATAGTTTAATTTCTGAAATATAATGGCAGGTATCTCCATTTGATTTGAATTTCACTGTTGTTTTCTCCCTCTATGTTAATGGTTGATTTAAGCTGTGCAGGATATCTTTAATTTTGAGTTTACCAGGCGTTAGGGGAAGTTCTCGACTGAACCAGCCAACTCCCGGATTGCGTTTTCTGAAAGAGCCCAGCCAGTTTTAATCCTGGGCTTATCATTAGAAATTTTTGCAGATGCATGAAGGGTTTTCTGAAGCACCTTATCTAAAATTTAAAATTCTGAAAATATTTCTGTGGCATAACGATAAATCTGGCTATCTCGAGCCTTCAGTTTGTAAATACTGTAATTATTTAGCTGGTTCTTAGGGTTTTTAGGGTTTTATTTATTTTTGCATTTTCAGGTTCTGGCTGTTTGTTTTCATTGTTTTCAGGTTGCAGGTCACAAGTTGAAGATTTGAAGGTGAGCTTCAAACTTGAAGCCAAATCTAGGCCCTGGAGGGTAAGATCTGGTCTCAGAGCCAGTTCAGTTTTTACAGGTGTATTGTTTTGATGTTCGAGGGTTTCAATTTCAGTTGCTTTCAGATCTGGAAGTCTTGGAGAGGGTTTTCCAATCCATTTGTCTGCTGTCTGAGGTTTCATTATTCGTAGGAAATTCTTTTTCGAAATTTTTTTATGTGCTGCCCTGGGCCTGCAAACAAACCTCAATCCTCTCCAGCGCTGCCTCTTTCTCCCTCATCGTGCTGCTTCCTCCACGTCAACCTGCACTTCTCTAGATTCACGTTGATTGCCTTACGCTGCCCACACAGCAGCCACCACTCTACGCAACTCTCTCTCAGCGTGTTTTTTCCCTCCGCATACCCTACGCAGCCTAACTCCAAACCTTCCATCACTGCCTGTTCCTCAAACGCAGCTTTGCCCTCACGTCTACCTTCAGAAATCCGTCGCTGCCATTCGATTTTTTTCCCTACGCTGCTCCTCACGCTATCGCTGTCTCTTCCTTCTACCATCCGGACCTGCACACACACAACCTCAAACCTCTCCTCGCTGCTCTTCCCTTTCCCATCGATCACCTGCAAAAAACACACATCTGCATTCCTCACGCAGCTCCTTCTCCACACGCAGCTGCCTCACACCTCCCACGTAGCAAAAGCTCTTCCTATTTTCACGCAGCACCAGTTTTCTCATCCGCTGCCCCTGCGTGCAAAATCCTATCCATCCTCGCTGTGTACTCATCCCTCTCTCTACTTGCGTCGAGCACCCCGCCACAAACCTGCAATTGCAAACAATAACCTTCAATTTTGAATTGCTGCGTTATGATTTATGGTTAATGTAAGTCGAGATAGCATATTTTTTTTGTTATATAGTTCGTTTCAGTTCACTCACGTTTCAATTAGATTAGATTTTAAATAGTTAGGTTCTAAGTTTTAGACGTATTTCAATTTTCATTTTATTTTTTAGCTTAGGTTTAGTTTCGATTTTTCTCTTTTAGTTAGGCTTTAGTTTTGACATTTAGAAATTTTTTTTAAAAAAAGTTTAGTTTTATTTTGATAAATTAAAAAAATCTCATAAAAAATAAAATAATAAAAAATAGGAAATAATAAAATCATAAAAGAAGGTTTCTTTTTTCAGGTCTTAGATTTAAGTTTTATTTAGAATTTAGATTTTATATTGTGTATATAGATTAGAAGTTAGATCTTAGTTTTAGATTTAGATTTTATTTTATAATATTTAGTTTTAAATTTCATTTTTCATTTAGTTTAAATTTAGATATTTTGGTTTATTTTGATATAAAAATAAATAAAAAATAAAATATATATATATATATATATATAAATTTTTTATTTTTTTTTGAAAAAGACTGATTAAAAATTGACAATTTATTTTAAAGTCTTTTTCTTTTTCTTTTGTGGTATCTATGTTCCACTTCTCTATCGTTAAATGCACTTAAATGTTTATTTAAAGTTAGCTATATGAAAGTGGTAACTGGTCAGCATTTAAATTTTATGATCATTTAAAGCATTTGATTTTTTCTTGAAGTTTAATTGCTGGAACATTATTAAAGCATTGTGCATTTATTGAACATCTTGCATTGCTTGGGTTATTTGATGATAAATGATTCTTAATCATGGAATTATAAAGTTCATATTTCTGCAGCTTTTGATAAACAATTATTTAATCATTAACTCCATAAGGCACTGGTACATTAATTTCCAAAAAATCAATCAGGTGCTAAATTGCCTCGCTGTGTCTCCCAACCCAACTGGTCCATAGTTGGTCTTCCTTTGTCTCATAGGGTCTACCCCCCTTAGCCTTGGGAGACGGCTTAAACGGAGAGATCGGGGATCAGGGTGACAGCCCCCGGTCTGAGCGTTGTCGCGCTGCCTAGACAATCTATGCGACAACATTTTTTGGCACCGTTGCCGGGGATAGAGTTTTTTCTGTCCTTGGTTTATTCGACATTCATCATTCTTTCATCTTTCTCATCTCTCATTTGAGCTGGCAGAGTCAACATTTTTTGGCATCATTTGGATCTTTTCATCGCCTTATTTTTCGTCATATCAGCAACTACTCTTCAGTTCATTTCTTGTTTGGGTGGCGACTCCATTTCTTTTATTTTTCCCAGGCAAGAAGCCTCCCTCATATCTGCTTGTTTGTTGCTTTTTGGATCCTAGAATTAGATTCATTGCTCAAGTGGCAACTTCACTTCTTTCATCTCTTGATTTTCTTGAGCAGAGATCTCTTTCTATCATCCATTTGGTCCCTCATTATTCATCATGGATTATTTGTTTAAACCATGTCATTTTACTAATGATCTCCATGATATTCCGGAAGTGGCCATTTCTAGATTACCTTTGTTCTCGGGTGGTGATTCAGTCGCTGTTAGAAGGCATTTATGGAGTTTTTATCGTATAACATTCATGTATTGTAGAGTTCCTCAATATAATCATGAAGATGTCAAAATGCGTCTATTTGTCCTTTCTTTAGAGGGTGATGCTTTGAATTGGTTTAATAATTGTCCTGAAGACTCTTTCACTTCTTTACAAGACATTTTCAATGCTTTTCAAGATAGATATGGTTATCCAGATAGCTCGCCTTGTGCCCCTAAAATTGTGCAACAGAATGAAAGTAATCTTATAAAAGGTCCAGTTGTCGATGAAAGATTTCAAGACAATTCTTCATATCAGAATGTGCCATCCACCTGTACCATTGCAGATCAAATCCATGATAGTGGAAAAGCAGGGACAAATTGTAAAAACAATGTTGACAATGAAAAGGAAGATCAAAAGCAAATTATACAAGAACTAATGCGGCTGGTAAAAAATATGGAGATCAATCAAACTAATTACGCCAATGATGTGAGAACTTTATGCACCCACCTAGAAAAACGTAATAAGGAGATGGAGATCATGAAAATTAAACACTTTGATTACATAACCGACATGCAAAATCAACATGCTAAGGAAATTGAGGCCATGAAAACTAATCATGACACAGAAATTAGTTTTATGCAAAGCAAGTTATCAGGCTTAGAGGAAAATATGACGACCATGCAAGCAAATCATAAGAAAGAGATAAACTCTATGCAGCATTGCTTAATGACCATAAAGGAAAAAGACGATAAAGTAATAAAAGATATGGAAGCTAATCAGATATGTCTTCAGAATAAGTTATTGACCATGGAAGAAGACCATGCCAGGGAAATCAGTGCTATGAAGGTTGAACACTCTAGTCAGATAGATGCCATTAAAATACAGGTTCAGAAATTTCAACAATGGTCAGAGGATGAAAGAAACCAGGGAAAGTCAATAGATCAGGAGCCTCCTTATCTATTGCAACAAGCTCCATCATATTATGAGGTCCTTTGTTCCATTGAAAAGTGGATAATTGAAGGTGACCTGGATAAAATGGAAATTAATAATAAGGTTGATGCTCACACGGTTAATCCACCAGTGATAGAAGATCATGGCACCTGTGAGATTGATCCATCATCCTTGGCAGGGCAGATGCAGAATGAAGAAAGACATGTCACACATATCTTACATACTTCATCTGAGAGCTTTGAAGCAGAAAGTTCCACGTCATCAATGATACAGCCTGCCACGAAGAAAAAGCGCAAGAAAAAGAAAATGAGAAAAAGATTTGATGCATCAGACGGCCGCGAGTAGCTTGATTTTCGGATAGGAAAAAGTCCTACCGTATGCAGAATTGGACATGGCACATCCGACAAGCAGCCGACAGATTTGCCTGAAAGCAGGCAAATGCTCAGTATACACTATATTGAACACATCTAATGCCATGGGGCATCCTTTGTATTTCTAACCCTACTCCTTGTTTTTTCAGCATTTTCATTTATGTTTTAGGATTAGATTTACTTTTCATGTTACTAGATAGTTAATAAATGAAGAGCTTATATCTTTCCCGTGCTTAATGTTATATGATGATTTTTAGATGGACGCTACTTATGTTTTATTGTGTGTTGCGTGGATGCAGATTCTGGATTCTCACATTCCTACAGTGCAGCAACGTGTCCCCAAGTAGAGCCATATGTTGACCACTACGTGTCAACTACCCATAGCAGTACCCCCCCTTTTCGCAAAAGGGATAGCGCTTGATCGACATGTCCATGCCATTCAACTGTCATCATCAGCCCGATCATGTTATGTTGTAAACCCAGTCTGCATGTGTAAATTGTAAATGATCTTAGCAGATCTGAGTCATGTATGTAAATTGCCTAGGCAAACCTAATTTTCTAGTGATAATCTACGTTCCGGAAGGTTTTTTGTCTCACCGATCCATGATCGGCAGAGTTTTCCTTCAGCCTAACCCCAAAGCCAGAATGGATTTTGTCATTAGAATCTTAGGGGAATCCTAGTGTGCTAGGTCGAGTTTATGTAAAAGTAATTTGGAAATAATTCTAACTATTTGGTTAGGTTATTACAAATTGCTTGATCTGCTAGATTATATTTGTGTCGCAAGACTGGGTGGTCTATGAGGGTCTATGTCAAATGGGTTTTCCCCCTTGAGATGTAAAATTGTAAAAGTCATGATGTAAAGTGTCTTGAGGGTTAGAAAATAATTAATCCCCTCATAGGTCCTAGGTCCTAGGTAAAATTCCAAAAAGGCTAGGTTCGAGGATCCAAAAATAAAAAATTAAAATAATAAAAAATTAAAAAATTAAAAAATAATATAATAAAAATTAAAAAATTAAAAAATAACTAAAAAATAAAAAATAAAAAATAAAATAAAATAAAATTTAAAAAATAAATTAAAATAAATTAAAAATAAATAAAAATTTGAAAAATAAAATAAAATAATAATAAGTCAAAATTTTGAGAAAATAAATGCAAAATTTTAATTTTTAATTATAATAAAATGCATTTAAAATTTCGACAGATGAGATTAAAAGGGATTTTGATCCTCATTGACGGTCAAGATCATTTTGACATGGATCACTCGAACTAGCCGTTGGCAAATTTTTCCTTTACATAGGGTGTCAGGGGTCATTTGAGATGAGATTCGATCTTAGAGTCGTGTGCTAAAGAAAGCTCTCTTGTAGTCATTTTTATTTTGTGCAATAAAGAAAGACTTTAGGGTCGAAAATCTCGCTGGTGTTACTCTTCTGGAAATGCTGTAAGATGTTTTATTTTTCTGCATAATTTTATTTTCAGCCATTGATGATAGCTTGATGAAGATTGATTTAGGCATAGGTATCTTGTCTGATCTCTGGGGTTTGAATGATAGTTTAATTTCTGAAATATAATGGCAGGTATCTCCATTTGATCTGAATTTCACTGTTGTTTTCTCCCTCTATGTTAATGGTTGATTTAAGTTGTGCAGGATATCTTTAATTTTGAGTTTACCGGGCGTTAGGGGAAGTTCTCGGCTGAACCAGCCAACTCCCGAATTGCGTTTTCTGAAAGAGCCCAGCGAGTTTTAATCCTGGGCTTATCATTAGAAATTTTTGCAGATGCATGAAGGGTTTTCTGAAGCACCTTATCTAAAATTTAAAATTCTGAAAATATTTATGTGGCATAACAATAAATCTGGCTATCTCGAGCCTTCAGTGTGTAAATACTATAATTATTTAGCTGGTTCTTAGGGTTTTATTTATTTTTGCATTTTTAGGTTCTCGCTGTTTGTTTTCATTGTTTTCAGGTTGCAGGTCACGGGTTGCAGATTTGAAGGTGAGCTTCAAACTTGAAGCCAGATCTAGGCCCTGGAGGGTAAGATCTGGCCTCAGAGCCAGTTCAGTTTTTACAGGTGTACTGTTTTGATGTCCGAGGGTTTCAATTTCAGTCGCTTTCAGATCTGGAAGTCTTGGAGAGGGTTTTCCAATCCATTTGTCTGCTATTTGAGGTTTCATTATTCGCAGGAAATTCTTTTTCGAAATTTTTTTATGTGTTGCCCTGGGCCTGCAAACAAACCTCAATCCTCTCTAGCGTTGCCTCTTTCTCCCTCATCGTGTTGCTTCCTCCACATCAACCTGCACTTCTCCAGATTCACGCTGATTACCTTACGCTGCCCAAGCAGCAGCCACCACTCCACGCAGCTCTCTTTCAGCGTGTTTTTTCCCTCCGCATACCCTACGCAGCCTAACTCCAAACCTTCCATCGCTGCTTGTTCCTCAAACGCAGCTTTGCCCTCACGTCTGCCTTCAGAAATCCGCAGCTGCCATTCGATTTTTTTTTCCCTATGCTGCTCCTCACGCTGCCGCTGTCTCTTCCTTCTACCATCCAGACCTGCACACGCACAACCTCAAACCTCTCCTCGCTGCTCTTCCCTTTCCCATCGATCACCTGCAAAAAACACACATCTGCATTCCTCACGCAGCTGCCTCACACCTCCCACGCAGCAAAAGCTCTTCCTATTTTCTTCACACAGCACTAGTTTCTCATCCGCTGCCCTTGCGTGCAAAATCTTGTCCATCCTCGCTGCGTACTCATCCCTCTCTCTGCCTGGGTCGAGCACCCCGCCACAAACCTGCAATTGCAAACAATAACCTTCAATTTTGATTTGCTGCGTTTTGATTTATGGTTAATGTAAGTCGAGATAGCATATTTTTTTTGTTATATGGTTCGTTTCAGTTCACTCACATTTCAATTAGATTAGATTTTAAATAGTTAGGTTCCAAGTTTTAGACGTATTTCAATTTTCATTTTATTTTTTAGCTTAGGTTTAGTTTCGATTTTTCTCTTTTGGTTAGGCTTTAGTTTTGACATTTAGAATTTTTTTTTAAAAAAGGTTTAGTTTTATTTTGATAAATTAAAAAAATCTCATAAAAAATAAAATAATAAAAAAAAAGGAAATAACAAAATCATAAAAAAAGGTTTCTTTTTTCAGGTCTTAGATTTAAGTTTTATTTAGAATTTAGATTTTATATTGTGTATATAGATTAGAATTTAGAACTTAGTTTTAGATTTAGATTTTATTTAGTAATATTTAGTTTTAAATTTCATTTTTCATTTAGTTTAAATTTAGATATTTTGGTTTATTTTGATATAAAAAAATTAAAAAAAAAAAATATCTATATATATATAAATTTAAATTTAATTTTTTTTTTTGAAAAACACTGATTAAAAATTAACAATTCATTTTAATGTCTTTTTCTTTTTCTTTTGTGGTATCTATGTTCCACTTCTCTATAGTTAAATGCACTTAAATGTTTATTTAAAGTTAGCTATATGAAAGTGGTAACTGGTCAGCATTTAAATTTTATGATCATTGAAAGCATTTGATTTTTTCTTGAAGTTTAATTGTTGGAACATTATTAAAGCATTGTGCATTTATTGAACATCTTGCATCGCTTGGGCTATTTGATAATAAATGATTGTTAATCATGGAATTATAAAGTTCATATTTCTGCAGCTTTTGATAAACAATTATTTAATCATTAACTCCATAAGGCACTGGTACATTAATTTCCAAAATCAATCAGGTGCTAAATTGCCTGGCTGTGTCTCCCAACCCAACTGGTCCACAGTTGGTCTTCCTTTGTCCCATAGGGTCTACCCCCCTTAGCCTCGGGAGACGGCTTAAATGGAGAGATCGGGGATCAGGGTGACAGCTCCCGGTCTGAGCGTTGTCGCGCTGCCTAGACAGTCTATGCGACAACAGGGTGAATAGCTTGCCCCATGTCATATGCATTCACTGATAAACCGGTGTAGATGTATTTGTGTATGAGCGAGAAAAGCTAGAGATAAATATGATGGAAAATGCACCAAAGAAACCCTTGCAGCCGCCTGGATGGTCGAAGAAGACAGATGCAATCCAATGCAACCCAACGGTGCACATAAAATCCACTGACCTGTAAAACTAGTGTCTTCGGCACAAACGTCAAGTGAATGGGAGAGGCGTTATACATTGATCAAAGGCTTCTAAACCTGTCCTGATAGAGGGTCCCATGCAAAAAAGAGTTGGAATGCGATGTGGGTGAGTGGTCCACCATCCACAAAGTCACGTTGGAAGTTTGGTAAAGCTGGTAGCAGTTCTGGTTATGTTGCAGTTGGTGGTTGGTTTCATCTCAAAGGATAGAAACCGCTTTAAATTCCCAACCACCCAACTATTTGCAATAATACTATGCGCTCCTCGATGGCAAACTAGAGGCAAGGATATTCAAACGGAAAACCTCACGCGCTAGTGTGAGTGATTTCGTTGAATTGAGCAACAAGTTGTACGCCCGTCTCTATCTTGGTGAAGAAAATCCTTATAAATATTTTGATATTTGTTTTAATAAAACAAATAACACTACGAGGGTTCCATAGATGGGAACAACAAAACCAATGACTGCCTTAGATAAATCCATTTTCACTATAGGTATATTTGCACGGTTACTGGGGTCAAATTGGTTAGACTAATGGCGATAGGAGGTTTTGGAGAGGTAGCGTGTATCATGCACAGTTGAAGCTATCGTTGAATGGCCATAGTACGAAGCTCAAGCAACTTCCCTAAGTAGTGTGAGCTTGTGTTAAAGGGAGAAGTTGCGAGGTTGGGCATGGGCTCAAAGTGTGGTGTGGAAAAGGAGAGAAAGTTGCGTGGAAGAAAGTTCCATGTGGCGAAATGAGAGAATAGTGGCTTGAGGCCAAGACAACAACAACAACAAAAATAAAAATAAAATAATAAAAATTATTATTAATGGAGTTCAAAATTTTCATGTAAATGGGCATACAACTATAAGACTTGGTAAGGCACATGTAATTCTGGTTGTTGAAAATTGGGCAACTTTGGTTCGAATTTCACCATCAAAACAATGGAGAAATCTCAAAATTTCTTATTTGACGAAGTCGGCCTCCTAGTTAACAAGTTTGGCCCACCAAAGGAAATGACCCCTCCTAAGATGCATATAAATAGACCTTCATTGAGGATCATTTTGGCATCCATTAATGAAAATGTAGTTATGGTTTGTCTTCATGAAATATTTATTTTCATTATAACTTGAAAAATAAATTATTATTACCTTATAACATGTTCTACATGGTCAAAATAAATTTTGTAAGCCATATTTCACATGGCATTTAAAGGAGGAAAATTATAGTTGTATTTTGCAAAGGCTCCACAATTTATGAAGTCTCCACAAGTTATGAAGGCTCCACAATTTACGAAGGCTCCACGAGTTTCAAAGGATCATCTTGATGAATATAAAAAGAGGCTACTCGCTCTCCTTGGTATGCAATTCACCTCTCAAGCATATTCATTCGATTCTGAAGGAGCAATATCTTCTCTCCATTCTCGTTGAAGTCTACATCATATTGTTATCTCTGTGGTATCTATCCGAGCACCTATCCAAAGTCTGACATATAGTTCCAAGTTCAATGAAGGCCTGATTCAAATTTTGTAGCATCTATATGTATTCTACAACAAATGTCTGAGATCATCAGTGATTAGACAAGTCAATGGTATGTTTATCTCAGATCTGAATTCTGTAGCAACATATCTGAGTTCCTTGTTGGCAGATCAAAGATTTGTGGTGACAGATCTAAACTTTGTGACCTAGATCAAGTTCCTTATTGGCAGATCCAAACTTTGTGGTGTCAGATCTAAATTCTATTACATAGATCTGAGTTCTTTGGTAGCAGATCCTATCTCTTATTGAAAACACTGAGAGGGGGGGTGAATTAGTATTTCTCTTCAATTAGTATATTTTTAACTTCACGGAGCATTAAATAACATTATCATCATATGTAACATAAATCAACAATAAACATCATTCAACAATGTGAAAATATCAAGATAGTGGACAGCAAATTTTTAGGTGGAAACCCTTCTGGGAGAAAAACCACCAAACGCTCTTAATATTTGTCTCCAATTAGATTTACATCAATATTCTTAGCTCCATTCGAGGGAGGCTCCAACCCCCTGGTTTACAAGCTCCAACCTGAAGGACGCTCCTATGCCCTGTTTACCAGCTGCAATCAGAAGGACGCTCCAACGCCCTGGTTTACAAGTCCAACTTGAAGGATGCTCCAACACCTTGTTTACTAGCTGCAACAGGAAGGATGCTCCAATGCTCTATGTCGGCTCCAACTTACCCTAGCACCACCATGCTGCCCTGAAGTGTTCTCAGGGTCCAACCTGAAGGAGACTCCACTCTCCTGCCTTGCACCAACCTTCCACCTTGATCAGTTGGCGGGCCACATTTCACAATTTTTAGACTAGATCCACCTGTGCTCAATATCAATACAAAAGAAATTGTAATACAGAAACCCGTAATACACTCTTTGTCAACAAATTATACCTCTACCCAATCTGCACATCAAACCCTAGCTATCAATATCAACTGTCATACACAATTCTACCTCTACTCAATTTGCACATCAAACCCTAGCTAGACAACCTCAATGCCTCTGTATTCTCTACAAACCCTGCATAATTAATTCTTCCAAAACCCTGTCTCAACATGAATGTGTCTATGTCAAAATAGCCGCATCATACATCACTAACAAACCATCTAAATACAAGTGTCAAATCCAGGTTTATAGTCTTTTTGACACTAATAGTCAATAGCCAGTCTAATCTTAGTGACATAAACCCTGATCAATGTTGATTTCTGTAGCATTGGATGTGCTCTTGCCTCGAGATTTTGCAGAGAGGCTAAGACACACGCATTCTCCAATACCCAGAAATCGTTTGGGAAAATTCCACCTAGAGATGATTTAATTAAAATAATTAACTTTTTTAAATGGTTCCCTGAGTCTAAACTTAGGAAGTCTGGTTAATTAAAGGGTATTAATTAAATCAGGTCTGAATCTTCTAGAAGAAGACGAAGATCAACTCCTAGTTAATCTTTGCCCTTGATTATGTTTTAATCTTGTTTGTTGGTGCTCCAACGAGAGACTATAAGAAGGATTTCGATGGCTACTTCAAGAACACACTTGAGCAGTTCGATTTTGCTAGAGAATCAATTTCCCGAGTAGCAGTGGTGAGTTGCCGGAAGTGACTCAGTAAAGTCAAAGCAGTGAGAGAGGGGCAGGGATAGTAGACCGGAGGAAGTTTTCCAGATCTAGGGAGTGCAACATAGAGAAGCAGAGAGCAGTTCAATGAGGTAGTGCAGTGCCACGCAGAGGCAGTGCAGAGCTTCAGAGGGAGTTTGAAATCTATCTGGGAAAGACAAGATTCAGTGTCAGAAGCCAGGGTGTGAGACCGAGGGGTCAGGAGGTCGAATTTCCAAAAACCAGGAGGTCAACAGAGGAGGTGACGCAGAGCCCAGCCAATGTGACACAGATCTGCGTAGGATTGACGCCAAAGCTGCGCAAAGGCTGCGTGGGGCTAGCCAGCTAGCCCATGATCAGTGTCAGATCTCTCGGATCAGTGTGAGATTTTTCTCGCTAACAATTTTCCAACATTTCTATATCGGATAGAAAGTTTGGGCATCCAACGATTTGTACTCATATTTACTACTGCATAATAATTAAAACCCTCAACTGTTGCACCGGTTTTCCCAAGTTGAGTTTTTCCGAGAACATTGTCCAAAAACAACTGTGTTGATGTATTTCTCTCCAGTGTAGTATTTAATTTCCGCAGTATTTTTATTTTGTGTAGGCTGCAGTGTATGTATTTCAGTGTTTGCTGTAGAAAACTGCAAGTAACTTGTTCAAGTAATTTAACAAGTAGGCGAAATATTATCAGTTTTCTATAGTAGGAATTGGGTATCCGATTTTTCACATGGTATCAGAGCACAAATCGTGAGCAGGAGAGCTCAGTGCAGAAAGGAAGAGGGAGTTCGAAATTACTGCAGAGGCAGCAATTCAAAACCCCAGAAGGCAGTGCAGTCCTTGGGTCAAAGAGGTCAAAGTTTTGAGTGAGATCAATTTCTCTGAGTGAGTCGACAGAGAAATTTGATTCTCCAGATCAAAGCTTTCTAGAGGCAGAAGCGAGCAACATTGTTTCCTTGCAAAAAAGATCTTCAGCTGGGACACAGAATTTTTGCAATAATCGCTGGCAGAATAGTGTTAGAGGGAGAGAATAGCACATATTGAGGGAATTTCTTCCTCAGAGGACTTCCAGCCAAGAAGTCTGAATTTTTCTAACAGAGCAGCAGTAGTTGTGTGTGAGATTTCTCACTCCAGAAGGGAGTGCGAATAGCTGGGCAACAATTGCGCAGAGAAGAAGAGGGAGCAATTTGACTTTTTTCAGAGAGATGGCATCAGCTAGGTTGAGAGATCAAGATCAGTTGGATGGAGCCTCCAACTATGTGATCTGGAAGGCTAGGATCTCCTGCCTTCTAGATGAGCATGATCTCAAAACTTATGTCAATAGTGTGGTAGTTGTACCTGCCGATGCAGATCCACTCAAGAAGTACAAGGCTGAGATGGCAAAGACTAAGAGGATCATTCTCGATGGGGTTCGAGATCATGTAGTATCCCATATAGCCGGCAAGGACACTGCCCAATAGATGTGGGAAGCCTTAGCTACGCTATACAAAGGATCTTCCGAGCAGCGGAAGATGTACTTAGAAGAGAATTTGAGATGCACGAGGATGCAGAAAGGGGAACGTATAGACGCCTTCCTAAAGAGGCTTTAGGAAGTCCGAGATTAGCTGACTTCAATAGGGTCAGGGCCCTAAACTACAAAGTTTGTTCGATTAGCACTGAATAGCGTTTCTGAAGATTGGCAAGTTTTCTTCTAGAGCATCCTGGGTAGAGAAAACCTGCCAGATTGGGAACGTGTGTGGGCTGACCTGCAACAGGAGGAGATGAGGCATGATCTGGTGAAGGCCACCATCAGTGGCAGTAGCAGCAGTGGGATGAAAGCCGTGAAGGAAGAGGAGGACATGACCCTTGCATCAAAGGGGCAACAGGAGCAATGTGGGAGGAAGAAGGACATTTCCAAGGTCAAATGCTTTAGATGTGGTGAGCTTAGCAACTACAACACTCAATGTCCTCTCTGAAAGAAGGACAAGGAGGAGAAGCAAGATTAGCAGGCTCCATCTACAGAGATCGACAAGTTGTCCTCCAGGTTGGAGGAAGAGTTTGCCATGATCTTCGAGATGCCTCCAAGGGTGAGGTGAGGTGATCTAGAGTTGTAGCCCTAGAGAGCTACAGGATGGGCATGATCCTTGAGAAGTCCACCTCTTGGATCAAGGCCTTGCTACGGGAGCCCATTGTCAATAGTAGCAGGATGGACCAGTGGCGGTTGGTGCAATCAACTGCCAGAGTGAAAGATGCAGTAGCTGTGAAAATTTCTGGATCGAACAAGCCAGAAATCCTACTGCAGTAAACTGATTTGCATTACCTACTTGTTCTTCAGATTAACAAGTTATTTTTAGAACAATTCAGAAAAATATTAATGCAAACACACTGCAGCCTACACCAATATATAGATCAAGTATTGAAAAATAAATGAGACAACCATACAAAGGAAACTTATTTTTGGATTAAACATCCCCGGAAAAACCTAATGCGGGAAAACCGGTGCAACAACTCTGAGGCTTTTTATTATTAAGCAGAAGTTTTGAATACAAATGCTCGTTGCCCTCCCGGCAAACCAGTGACAAAGAAATACAATGGCGGAAAACCTGAGTGAGTTTTACCTCGCTTCACCCAGTAGATTTCGGCTGATCTGGCAGCAAAACTAGCTGGCCCCACCTACAACTGCACTGCCCCCTTCGCAGAAACTGTGTAAGCCTACGTGGAGCTCTTTGAGGCTCTGCGCCATCTCTTCTGCCCACTTCGTCAGCTTTCCTCGACTGTTCCGGCAGTTCCGGCACTCTGCGTGGAACACAACTCTCTCCCTCTGCGCTAGCCCTTCTGGCTCTACGTCAAGGCTGCGTGGGCCCAGATTGGACCAACATCAACTCTCCTGGCTACTACGTGTTGAAGTTTCTAAGTCTACTTAGTTAGAAACCCTCCATGCACTTTATCTGATTTATTCCTACCTACTTGTTATGGTACTTAACAAGTTATTTACAATGTAAATACTGAAAATAAACACTAGTGCTGCTCAACATATTACAGATCAACAACTAAAGGAAACAGAAACAATCACACCATATGACACCATTATTTTTGGACCAATGTCCCCAAAGAAACCCAATGTGGGAAAATCGGTGCAGCTATCTGAGGGTTTTCTTATTAAGCAATATCAAAGTACAATCTTGGTGCCGAAACTGGCCTACCCAACAGAGAATTTCCTTGGCAGTAATACCTCTCAGTTTGAGACAAATCTATTGGCTGAAACCTCGAATAATCCTTCTGGCAGCTCCTCAGCACCAATCTGCCCCAGAAACCCCACCATCAGCCTCTCTCTGGGCTGCGTCAGCCCCTCTCTGCCCAGCGCTGGCCCTGCGTTAGCCCGAATGGGTCTGCATCAGCCTTAGGAGGCCCTGCGTCAGCCCTCTGGCCCTCTGCGTCAGCAACGCTGGCCTCTATGAGGCTCTGCGTAGTGCGTAGTGTGTAAGTATTTTCTCAGTTTCCAGTTTATCTTACGCATAATTTAATTTGGTGAAAATTGCAGTTGTGAATTATTCGTTGTTTGCCATAAAAAATAAACTGTGAATTAATTTATAGTTAGAAGAATAATTTCCAGTTGCTGCAATAGAGTTGAAATTTTCAGATGTTATCAGAGTGTTTTTTATCAGACAGGGAAGCTCAGAAGCGGAAGAAGAAATCCGTTGTTCAAGAGGAGTAACAAGACGAATTTCTGGAGGTTGCGCAGAGCCTAAGCCAGGCAGTGCGAGTTGCTCAAAGAAGTTTGATATTTCAGTGCAGGTTAGCAGAAAAAATCGTCTTGCCAATTGAGTGATTCCAATAGGCAGAGGGAGCAGAAGCTTAGGTATTCGGTGGGTGAATTCCTTCTTTGGGCGCAAAAGGGTTTTGCAGCAGTTTGCAATAGCAGAATCAACACTGGGTGGAAGAGAGACACACACAAAGAAAATTTCTCTCAGGGGGTTTTGAGTTCTAGAAATATGATTTTCCAATTGCAAATTGGCAGAAGTTGTGAGCAAAGTTTCTCATTCCAGAAGGGAGTGCATGTAGTAGACTCAACGGCCAAGCAACGAGAAAGAGGGAGGATTTTTACCAAATTCAGAGATGGCCACAGCTGGGCTTAGAGATTAGGACAGGTTGGCGGGAGCCTCCAACTTTATCATCTGGAAGGCTAGGATGTCCTTCCTTTTGGATGAACATGGCTTGAAAGCCTATGCAGATAATGTGGTGGAAGTTCCTCAAGATGCAGATCAGCTGAAGGAGTACAGGAAGGAGATGGTGAAGACGAAGCAGTTGATCCTGGATGGAGTCTAGGACCATGTAGTTTCACATATATCTGGCAAAGGTACTGCCAAGGAGATGTGGGATGCTCTCGTCCAGCTATATCAGAACACTTTCGAGCAGCAAAAGATGTTCATGCAGGAGAAGTTGAGGAGCATCAGGATGTAGAAGGGTGAAGGCATAGATTCCTTACTCACCCGGATCCAGGAGGTCCGTGATCAGCTTGCAACTCTTGGGGAGGCACCTCAACCAAAAGAGCTTGTACGGTTGGCACTTAACAGTGTCTCAGAGGAGTGGCAAGTATTTGTCCAAAGTATCTTGAGCAGAGACACATTGCCTAGATGAGTCCGGATGTGGTCAGATCTACAAGAGCAGAAGTTAAGGCAAGCTATGTTAAAGAGCACCATCAGCAGGAGCAACATCAAGGCTGTGAAGGGTGAGAAGGAGGAGGAGAATGTGGCCCTTGCATCAAAGGTCCCAGTCACGGTTAGGGGGAGAAGAAGAAGAAGGATCTATCTAAGGTCAATTGCTTCAGGTGTGGTGAGTTTTGCCACTACAATAAGCAGTGTCCTCTCAGGAAGAAGGACAAGCTGGAGAAGCAAGACCAAGCGACAGTGTCCGCAGAGATAGACAAATTGTCCTCCAGGTTGGAGGAAGATTTTGCTATGTTTACAACTATACCTCTATGAGAGAGGTGGGGCGATATGGAGCTATAGTCCCAGAGCAGTGTAGAGGATGGGCAGGGTCTATTGAGGTGTCCTCCTCATGGATCATTACCTTGCTATGGCGGTCCACAATATTCAGTAGGAGGATGATCAGTGTCAGTGATGCAGTCAAATTACCCGAGTGACAGTTACAGACTGGTGGCAGTTAGGTGCTAAGGAGCACAGAGCAATGTTGAAAGCAGAGCTGGAGGATTTGTAGTTGAGTCAACAGCGGTGCAGATTCTTCAGTGCACAGTGCATGGCTAGTAGTAGTCAAATGCTCAGGAGACAGATGCAACATGAGATACAGTTGATTCAGTATTTAGGATGCTTCTCAGTTGCAGTAGTTACAATTGCAGCAACAACAGATGAGAGGGAGTTGCAGTGCAGATGTAGAGTTGGCAGCAGTATGGCAGTGTCAACAGCAGCACAAATGCAACATCAGAGTTGCGCAGTGGTTGGTGGTCAGTGGCCACACATCAACAATGTGACAAAGGGTTATACAGAGACAGGGTGTGGTAGCAATAGTGCAGCACTAGAACACCTTCCTCGCTAAGAAGGAGTGATAGTTTTTGTAGCATCGGAGGTGTTATAGTCTCAAAACATTGTGGAGAAGCTAAAACACAGGGGTTCTCCATAACCCATAAATCGTTTCTGGAAATTCCACCTAGAAGTGTCTCAATTAGATTATTAGCCTATTTTTAAATATTTCCTAAGTCTAAACTTAGGAAAAGGGGTTAATTAATTAGTATTAATTGAGAAAGGTGTGAATCATCTAGAAACTCACACGGATCGATCCAGAAATAATCTCAGCCATCGATTATGTTTTAATCTTGGTTGTTGGAGTCCCAACTGGAGATTATAAGAGGAGGTCGATGGGTAGATGGAGAACACACACTAGAGATCGATTTCCTTGGGAAGTTCAATCCTCCAAAGAGCAACAACAGTTGTCGAAAGAGTTCAAGCCAAAGAAGGGAAGCAGAGACAAAGAGGGGTAGGGACAACGAGTCTGGAGGAAGAGTTTCCAGTTCTGGAGAGTACGTTGTAGAAAGGCAAAGATAGCCACATAGAGACTGTACAAGGGATGCGCAGAAGCCTCTAAGCGACAGTTCAATTTTGCTGAAGAGATGGGTTTCAGTTCTAGAGGTCGAGAAAGTGTTCCAGGGGGCCGAAGAGACAATTTCTCAATCAATAGTAGACATGACGACTTGAGGAGTAGTTGTTTCATTCAGTGCGTGTAAGGGACTGCGCTAGGGTGGTGAAGGCCATGCAGAGGCTATTTGGACAGCTCACTTGGAGTTGGCAATCAGAGCCTAGATTGCTTGCTGGGTGAGGAAAATTCCTCACTAGATTTTTGCGAGTAGTTTTTCTATAGGATTTCTAGATTTCGGTATCCATATGTACTCAAAATTTCTCACTGCTGCTTAATAATATAAAACCCTCAGTTGCTACACCGGTTTTCCCAAGTTAGGTTTTTCCGGGGACTTTTGTCCAAACTATCAACTATGTTAAATTTTTGTGTGTGTGTGCCAGTATTTCTCAATTTCCAGTTTATCTTTCGCAAAATTTAATTTGGTGAAAATTGCAATTGTGAATTATTCGTTGTTTGCCTTAGCAAATAAACTGCTAATTAATTTACAATTAGAAGAATAATTTCCAGTTGCTGCAATAGATTTGAAATTTTCACACTTCAGATCTTAGGTGAACGAATATATCCCATACACTTTGTAACGCTGGCAATTCTTATATCTAATGTCAACACATTGGCAAGCTTCATGCCAGATGCGAAACAACTATGACTTTGTTTTTCGTATATCCTATGATTTGTTTTTATATGATTAGCGTGGCTACGTGGGGATTTCACTACGTATCTCTCAACATGTCTGTGTATAGCATATAGTCACAACTCAGTGCTACGACCAAATATTAGTCCAACGAAGGTGTGCCAGATTTAATCACTGAAGTCGCCGAAGTTTATATGCTGCAAATATCACCGAGTGTTGGAATATTTGAACCGTCCATAATCACAGAGAGCCTCATAGAAGTATCCATTGTTGTGTTGTTTATAAGTCACGCCACCACTCATCAATTTTGCCACAGACTTCGGTGTTTATTGTGCCACAAATCTATTCGCACTGCCACAAATCAGATGTGCGAGAATGTATGTTTACTACAGATGCGAGAGTATATATGTTCACCGCAGAGAGCCAAAGAATATATATATATATATACCAAAAGGACTGTCATAGGTGTTCCAATCAAGCCACTACTATTCATTGATCATGGAGTATATTCAAGCCTCATAATTCTTACTGCAAATCTAGAAGCAATGGTTATATCTCAAATTCCTTGCACATAGAGGATCAAACTTGGAAGATTAGGATGCAACCTTCAGGATGCCTCACAAAACATGGCTAGGGTTCTTCTTGAATTTGAGTGCTTGTAGATTAGGGTTGCATAGCTTAGAAACAAGGTCCTTCATCTTCAAACAAGCATAACACCCAAACTGTGAGGCCTCTCGTGGCATGCAACATACCACCTGTTGATTTCTAGTAGACCGTAGCATCCGATGTGCTCTAAGTCTCAAAATTTGCAAGGAGGCTTAGACACATGCATTCTCCAATACCCAGAAATCGTTTTGGGAAATTCCACTCAGAGACAGTTTTATTAAAATAATTAATTCTTTTAATGTGACCCTAAGTCTAAACTTAGGAAATTAAAACAATTAATGGGTATTAATCTAAACTGTGGGTGTAACTTCTAGAAGAAGTTGAGGATCAAGCCAAAATGATCTAAGCGATTGATTAGAAGTTAATCTAAGCCGTTGGTTGTCCAACAGAAAGATATAAGAAGATGCTTAAGGGGCACTTGGACAACACACAGAGGGGAGATCAAAAGTTCGCTTTTCTGAAGTAGAGCAGCTGCCAGAGAGATTTTCGATAGTGATCTTTTGCAGTGAGGGGCAGGGATAGTATCCGAAGGGAAATCTTTCCCAATCGGAGAATACTCAGCAGAGAAGAGAGAGAGAGATCCAACAAAGGCAGCGCAGAGCCAAAGAGGTTGACGTAGAGCCACGCAGAGGCAGCGTAGGCTGACACAGAGGCAGCGCAGAGCCTTGAGGAAGTCTGAAAATTTGTTGAGGAGATCGATTTCTGTAGCTGGAAGCCGGGGTGTGAGACCGGGAGAGCAGAAGTCAGAATCTCAGAGGCAAATCGATCAGCCGAGAGGAGTGATGTAGTCCCCAAAAGGTGTGATGCTGGGCTGATGCAGTGACTGCGAAGAGGCAGTTCATTCAATGGTTGGATCAACCAGGATTTCCAGTGATAGTGTGAAGTAACCTCACTTATCTTGTTGATTTGGGGTAGCATCGAATGTGCTCTAGCCACGAAAATTGGTGGAGAGGCTAAGGCACATGAGATCTCCAATACCTAGAAAAGGTTTGGGAATATTCTAAACAGTTTGGGAGATATTAAAATAATTAATATTTTTAATGGAGTCCCTAAGTCTAAACTTAGGGAAAATAAAATATCAATGTGAATTAATATAAAATTGTGTTAGAATGGTCCAAAAGTCATGGATCAAGCCAAATCTAATCTTAGCTGTCAATTAGGGACTTAATCTCGGCCGTTGAATTGTCAACGAGAAAAGTATAAGAGGAGGCTTGAGGGTCACTTGGAGAACACACCAAGAGATCAAGATTTTGACTTTCTGGGGCTAGGTTTGCTGAGAAAGTTGAGAGAGTGATCAGAGTTGCAGCTGAGGGGCAGTGAATATAGAAGCAGAGAGGCAAAGATAGCACCGGGAGGATCAGCGCAGTAGCCGGAGAGAGGGACGCAGAACCAGCCAAGGGTTCACGCAGAGCCATCCAGGGCTCATGCAGAGGCAGCCAGGAGCTGCGCAGTGCCTCAGAGGGCCAGCGTGAGTGACGCAGAGGGCCAGAGGACTGACGCAGTGCCTCCAGAGGCTGATGCAGGCCAAGCCAGAGTGACGTTGGGCTAACGCTAGGCCAGAGAGAGCTGACGCAGTCCCTAGAGGCTGACGCTGGGGTTTTGTGGGCAGATTGGAGCTGTGGAGTTGCCAGAGTGTTTATCTGGGGTTTCAGCCGGAATATCTGCTTCCGAGTAGAGAGGTACTACTGTCGAGATTTTTCTCTGTTGGGTGAGCCGAATTTGGCACCTAGATTGTATTCTGAAACTGCTTAATAAATCAAACCCTCATATAGCTGCACCGGTTTTCCCGCATTGGGTTTTTCCGGGGACATTGGTCCAAAAACAACGGTGTCACTTGAGTGCTTGTGTTGTTGCCTTCAGTTGCTGATCTGTAATGTGTTGAGCATGTACTTGTATTTATTTCCAGTATTTACACGGTAAATAACTAGTTAATTAGCAGAACAAGTAGGTAGGAATAAATCAGTAAAGTACATGAAGGGTTTCTAACATTTAGACTTAGAAACTTCAACATGGTATCAGAGCGTGGTTGCAGATCACAGGAGAACTAAGGACATCAGTCGAGCAAAGAAGCAACAGCAGAAAAAAGCTATCCCGAGTGACAAAAGTTGTTCCTAGCAGAGAAGCAG
Organism: Pinus tabuliformis; assembly: GCA_031772625.1. NCBI lineage: Eukaryota > Viridiplantae > Streptophyta > Pinopsida > Pinales > Pinaceae > Pinus > Pinus tabuliformis. The sequence continues at coordinate 853,205,261 of CM062817.1, read as the reverse complement.
CAAGGAAGCGCTGATTCAGGCAAAGCATGGAAGGGACCGCGCTAAGGTGAGACAGGCCTACGCAAAGCTGGTTGCATGACTAGATATTCAGTAGTAGTCAGAGCCCAGATTGCTTGTGGGGTGAGGAAAAATTCCTCACTATATTTTTTGCCAATGTTTTTCTTTTGTAAGATCGCCAAATTTCAGCGTCCAGTTGTACTCAGATTATCTCACAGCTGCTTAATAATAAAAACTCTCATCTGCTGCACCAATTTTCGCAAGTTGGATTTTTTCGGGAACTTTAGTCCAAAAATAAGTGTGTCAAATTTTGATATATGTGCACCATGTTGATTTATGGTAGCATCGGATGTTCTCTAAGTCTCAAAAATTGCAGGGAAGCTTAGACACATGCATTCTCCAATACCCAGAAATTTTTTTGGGAAATTCAACCCACAGAAAATTTTATTAAAATAATTAATTATTTTTAATAAGACCTGTTGACCCTATTAGGATATTCCGACACATAGGATATAGTTAAGATCAACTTGGTCTAGTTTAGAGTTAGGTATAGAGTTAGGTAAAGTGTCTTTCTTTACCGTTGTACATATTGTAACTTCAATCCGACGGTCACGATATGTAGTGATCCGACGGTTCACTCTCACCTCGGTATTATCGACACTTGATCCGTGGCTTGACACCCGATTGGTCCATGAGTTCTATTTAAAGCGCATGGAGGGTCATTGTTCGGGTAATCCGTGCATGAGAGAAGCTTATGTAAATTTTCATTCTTTGATTAATAAATTGTCTGTACCCACGTTGGGACAGGCCGTGGACTGTTTCCCTCCTTGCACTCTGAGGGTTTTAACCACGTCAAAAATACTGGTGTATTGATTTGAGATCTGGTTGTGAGCGGTGTCCTTTTGGTATTCTTTCTGAGGAACTTACCCTGTAAATTCCTACATGGTATCAGAGCTATTTGAGGGCCGCGTCCGTTGGTGATCCAAATCTGAAGCCGGTAGAACTGCATGCGGCTGTCGTTTCCTAGATCTGCTGTTTCTGACTGCTTTCGGGCCGAGAGGACTGCTCTGTTGCGTTCGGAGCATCTGTTTCAGTGAGGAACCCCTTTCGTTTCACGCGAAAAGGTTTCCGGTAGCCCTAGCTGCGTCATTTTTCAGATCGGGAGGTATACAGTGTTTTTTGCAGTTTACTGTCATTTTCTCTCTGCTTATTTCGGTTTCGGTTTATTTAGCCTTTTTTTTTCCCGGATCTATACCTTTCATTTCTGCGTATGCTCTTTGCCCTGCGACTCTGTGCGATCTGGGCAAATCAGAAACAGAAAGAAAGGATTTTTTCTCATGCGTATGCTCTTTTCCCTGCACCTTAGTGTGATCTTGGAAAATCAGAAACATTGAGAAAAATATTTAGTTTTTCGGTTAAAAACTAACTTTGAGATTTTTTTTAAAATTCTAGTTTTTTGGCTAAAGCTAACTTCGAGCCGTAAGGTTCGTTTTTCTTTGCATATTCGTGTTGGGTTTTGTGTTTTGTAGGGAAAAGAGCCTTCCCAAGGCAAGCACGCAAATCGAGGCCCCCCCCCCCCTCTCTCTCTCTCTCTCTCTCTCTCAAATATTTTGTATAGATCAATTGGTTCAAAGACTTTTTAAGAGAGTAGAGGTCTTGGGTTCAAGTCTCCATTTTGTGGGGGCGGATTTTTTCATTCCCGCACATTCGCGCACTTTGCCGGCAACGTCAACAATTTTTTTTTCAAAAAGCCATAACTTCTTCATCCGGAAGCCTTTTTCAGAGCTGTTTTTTTTAAAACCGCCTATTTTTTCGAGATCTATCCATTGGACCACTTCCTTTCAGCATCTTCAGCTTCAGTTTTTTTTCAAAAAATGGAAAGTCCATGCCAAGTCATTCTTGACAGCACTAACTACTTCCAATGGGTAGCCTACATGGGAGATTTACTTAGAAGTAAAGGTCTCTTCAGAATAGCCACAGACCAAGAGAAGAAACCCAAAGATGAAGACAAGGCCGAAAAATGGGAAAATAGACAAGATCAAGCACGTGGTTTGATAGGAATGTCTGTTTCTCCTGATCTTAGATTCCACATTGCAGAAATTGAAACTCCTCATGAAGCATTAGAAAAACTTGCTAAAGTTTTTGGGATTAAAAATGAAATTAGAGCCCATCAACTTGAGAATGAGTTGCTTACTTTGGATCCTAATAATTTTTCTTGCATTGAAGATTTCTTGTCCAAATTCAAGACCCTTAGATATCTCTTGGAAGGTGTTAAAGTTAAGAAAGAAGATGGTAACCTTATTTATTCCATCCTTACTAAGTTGGGACCAGCCTACTCTGTATTTGTTTCCACTTTCCATTCTACAAGGGAAGCTTTCATTTGTCAAGGCAAAGACTACAAACCCCCTTCCTTTGACTCCTTTTGTGATTCCTTAATAAGAGAACAAGAAAAACTCTTACACCTTGGTCTTCTTAATCTTGGAAACTCTTCCTCGAAAGCGTTAGCCGCCCAGCAGCAACCAAATTCAAAGAATCCTAAGAAGTCTTATCCTCAAAGGAATGGTCCTAAACCAACTCAGCCTCAAGATGAAAGATCATTTCAGCAAAATGACAAGACCAATAAAAACAAATGGAAGAGGACTGACAGACATTGTAACTTTTGTAATCGAGATGGCCACTTAGAATCTAAATGCTTTAAGAAGATGGAAGCCTTGGAAGCCGCAATGAAGAAACATAACATCCATGTGGAGCCTACTTCAACTTCAACTTCCGGAATGGCACTTTCTGCATGTCGTTATCAATCATCTCAGTCTGGTTATGCTTTAAATGTATCTTCTTCTTCTTCTCATTCTCATGAGTGGCTCATTGATTCTGGAGCCTCTTATCACATGGCCAAAAACCAAGCCATGTTTTCTTCTTTAAAAGATTGTAACACCAAAAATATATATGTTGGTGATGATAGATCTCTTAGTGTTGTAGGGACTGGAACTGTTCATCTAGACAATGGTCAGTTTAATGATGTATTATGTGTTCCAACATTATCCTCCAACCTTCTATCTGTCTATCAGATAACTCATTCAGGTGAAGGCAAAATTGTTGAATTTTCACCTCATGATGTTGTAATCAAGGATCTAAAAGATCCTAAACAGATTCTAGCTACTGGTCTTGCTGATGATTCCACAAGGTTGTATAAGTTTCACAACTTTGGGTCATCAAATCTTCCCTCAGCATTTGTTGCTCATAATGATGAAGTGAGCAAACTTTGGCATGAGCGATTTGGTCACTTAAACTATCGCTCCCTTCAGCATCTATGTAAAGAAAATATGGTGACAGGTCTTCCTATGATATCTTGCAGAGATGGTGTTTGTTCCGGATGTGTACTCGGAAAACATCATTGGGACAGTTTTGACAAACGTGCCTCTTGGCACGCCTCAGCCCTTTTACAGCTTGTGCACAGTGATTTATGTGGTCCTCTTCCTGTTGCTTCATTCTCTGGTTGCAAGTACTTCTTAACCTTCATTGATGATTTCTCCAGACGCACTTGGGTATACTTCTTAAAACTCAAGAGCGAAGTATTTAACACTTTTTTGGCCTTCAAAGCCTTTGTTGAAAAACAATCTGGACATCAAATTCTTAAGCTACGAACTGATAATGGTGGAGAATATGTTAAAAACACATTCATCAACTTTTGCACTGAAAATGGAATTCAAATGCAACATACTGTTCCATACACTCCACAACAAAATGGTGTAGCTGAAAGGAAAAATCGCACCTTAAAGGAAATGGCTAATTGTATGCTGCAATCTAAAGGACTCAGTCTTCGTTTTTGGGCCGAAGCAATTAATTGTGCAAATTATATAATCAATCGCACTCCTACTAAGGTTCTAGAGAATATCACTCCAGAAGAAGCTTGGAGTTCCATTAAACCAGATGTAAGTCACTTTCGTGTGTTTGGAAGTGAAGCATGGGCCCATATTCCAGATGAAAAGCATAAAGCTTTAGAACCTAAGAGTGAGAAATGCACTTTTGTTGGATATTCTGAAGATGTAAAAGGTTACAGACTTATTCCATTTAAGTCCAAAAATGTTATCATTAGAAGAGATGTAAAATTTGATGAAAATAAATCGGTCTGCGAGCCTAGTCCGGCGGATGTGCCACCTCTTCCTATCTCTTCTACTTTTGAAAACATTTCTTCTTCAGATGATGAAAGTGAGGATGACAATCCTCCCCCACCTTCTCAGGATCCTCAACTTCCAAGATGGGTCCGTGCTACTCGAGATGCAGCAGGTGATCTTGCCGGTGATCCTACAGATCAGCGACGTACACGTTCTCAGTTTGAAAGAGCCTCTTCTTTACTGGCTCAAGCTCCAGTAAATCATGATCCTGACACTTTTGCAGAAGCTTCAGGCCATCCACATTGGGAAGCAGCTATGAATGAAGAATATCAGTCATTGATGACAAATGATACATGGGATCTTGTTCCTCTACCAACGGGACGAAAACTTGTAAGATGTAAATGGGTTTACAGAACCAAGTATGGACCAGATGGCAAAATTGATAAACATAAAGCTCGTCTTGTTGCTAAGGGCTTTTCACAGGTTGAAGGAATTGACTACACTGAAACCTTCGCCCCTGTTGCCAAAATGAACTCTATCCGCCTTGTTCTTTCCCTTGCTGCCTCTTTAAAATGGGAAGTCCATCAAATGGATGTTAAATCTGCCTTCTTGCATGGGGACTTGCAGGAAGAAATCTATATGGAACAACCCATTGGCTTCATACAAACAGACTCAAGCCTTGTGTGTCGACTTAAGAAATCCCTTTATGGTCTCAAGCAGGCTCCTCGGGCTTGGTATGCCAAAATGGATAGCTTTCTTTTAGAATCTGGCTTTTCTAGGTGTCATTCTGACAATACTGTCTACACCAAGAAAGTGGGTGACTCTCTTATCATCCTTGTTCTTTATGTTGATGATCTTATCCTTACTGGTAGTGATCCCAACCTTATAAACCATGTGAAGTCTATCCTTAAAAAGAAATTTGAAATGACAGACTTAGGACACTTACACTATTTTCTCGGTCTTCAAGTCTTGCAATCCAAGGAGGGTATTTCCCTTTCCCAGTCCAAGTATGCTTGTGATATTCTTCGTCATTTTCACATGGAAGACTGTAAGCCAGCCCCTTCTCCCTTTCAGTCTGGAGTCAAACTTTCAGTCTCTTGTTCTTCTCCTGAAGTTGATGCTACCTTATACCGTCAACTTGTAGGAAAACTCTTGTACTTAACCCATACTCGTCCTGATCTTTCCTTTGCTGTTGGCCTTGTTGCTCGTTTTATGCAAAACCCCCGTGAAAGTCACTGGAAAGCAGCCAAAAGAATACTTCGTTATGTTCGAGGTACAGTACAGTTTGGGATTCATTACAGTGCCAAAGCAGCTCCTCTGTTAGTTGGTTTCACTGATTCTGATTGGGCTGGTGACCCTGATGATCGGAAGTCTACTGCCGGTTATGTCTTCACTCTTGGTTCAGGACCTATTACATGGGCTTGTAAGAAACAGGCTGCCATTTCTCTTTCGTCAGCAGAAGCAGAGTATCGTGGTGCCGTGGAAGCTAGTAAGGAAGCCTTGTGGCTTCGTCAGATCCTATCAGAGTTTGGATTTGAGCAGCAGCATCCAACCTCCCTTTGGTGTGATAATCAAAGTGCCATTCAGCTATGCAAAGATCCAGTCCAGCATCAGCGCAGCAAACACATCGAACTACACATGCACTTCATCAGAAAACTCATTCATGACCATGCTCTTGAAGTACAATATTGTCCAACAGATGATCAGATTGCAGACATCTTCACAAAGGCTCTCACAGAGGCGAAGTTCACTAAACTTCGATATATGCTTAGAGTTCAGGAAGTTGTCACTAAGGGGGATAGGCTCTAGTGCCTCCTTCCTTCTCCTATTATGTCATATTTGTAAATCCTTCAATCCTATCCCAAGTTGTTCTTAAGGGGGGATGTTAGGATATTCCGACACATAGGATATAGTTAAGATCAACTTGGTCTAGTTTAGAGTTAGGTATAGAGTTAGGTAAAGTGTCTTTCTTTACCGTTGTACATATTGTAACTTCAATCCGACGGTCACGATATGTAGTGATCCGACGGTTCACTCTCACCTCGGTATTATCGACACTTGATCCGTGGCTTGACACCCGATTGGTCCATGAGTTCTATTTAAAGCGCATGGAAGGTCATTGTTCGGGTAATCCGTGCATGAGAGAAGCTTATGTAAATTTTCATTCTTTGATTAATAAATTGTCTGTACCCACGTTGGGACAGGCCGTGGACTGTTTCCCTCCTTGCACTCTGAGGGTTTTAACCACGTCAAAAATACTGGTGTATTGATTTGAGATCTGGTTGTGAGCGGTGTCCTTTTGGTATTCTTTCTGAGGAACTTACCCTGTAAATTCCTACAGACCCTGCCACCTACACCTACCTACAAGTTAGTGAGAAAAGCCTTCAACCCCACAAGGTGTGGTTGGTGGCAGGGAACTCAGAGAAGGGGTTGTCAAACTAATCTCGACTCTCTTTGTTTGAGCTATCTCCCGGGTTAGCTAAAGGGGGTGGTCCCTAATGAAAAGTTAAGTTAAAAAAATATGTGAGTTTCTAGGAGAATTGTTAGAGTTAAATAGATTATCTCTTTAAGATTTATAAGCAAAAACTGATATGAGCAATAACCATCATAAGATAAGCATGAAATACATAAACAACCAGTGCCTTCCAAGTATTTGCTCTTTAAGAAATGAAATTGTATTTTGCTTAAAATGAAGTGAAATGTTTTCAAATGGAAAGCCAAAATAACCCTAAAAAGTGAAACAATAAATTGTTAGCACAAGATATTATAAATGCTTTCAAGATTAATAAGTCTACAAATCAAAGCATGGAAACTATCTTGCTCAAAAGGATACAAAAAGAACTCAAATGTTAGACCAAGATGACAACATGCAATTAAGTTTGCAACCCAAAATAATAGTACTTGAAAGTGAAATCAACCATTCATGACAATATGCAATTAAACCAAAAGATAAGTCAATTTCCAAGTACAAGAAAATTAAACTTGTTGCAAAATTAAAAGAGATTACAATGCTTGCATCCAAAGTGCCTCTTGAAATAATATTTGCATGTGAGACTTTAAACCAAAACAAATGTGATGGAATGTTGTTCTTGGTTCATTTTATTTGAATAGTGCTAAGGCAAATTTGCAATTGAACTCTAGTCCTCATACCTCATCCTCACCCAAATATTTGGATCTCACAATGAGGAGTCAATAGAGGTAGAGGGTCCCTAAAAGTCTATTCAACCAACTTAAGTTGGAGGTAAGTTTTAGTGAGGCTTGGGGCCTTCCTATACTAAAATGCCTAGATGAAGTGCAAATTGTGTTAATTCCCCAAATTAAACTAATGCTTCATGCAAATGCTTCAAAGAGAAATAGTTTGCAAAACTTGAGAGCATATGCATGTGGGAATTTAAATACAAGATTAGTAAAATTTGCATGTGGAGTGAAATGTGTTGATTTTAAGCATGCACAATATGAAATTAAAAGCTAGAAAGCTAAGAAAAACTAAAAGCAAGATTAGGCCACCCACAAGAATCCCTCCTCTAAATGAGGAAGGGGGATGCCATGGGAAAAATCCCAAGCTCCCTCCAACAATTTTTTTTTATCTTTTATTAGTGCTTAAAGCAGGTAAAAATGCCTCTAAGAGGGCAGCCCACAATACGAGAGAGATCTTTACAAAGATGGGACTCTAACAAAGCTAGACTCTCTCTCCAAAAAATATAACAACAAAAAACTTGAAGATGGAAAAAACTCTCCAAAAGAGATTCACAAGGCTCAAAAGGCCCACGACCTAGATGAGTTTGCAAGTCTCTCCCAAGTGCTTATGGCCTCCCTAGAAATCAGTCTTTGGATAGCGTGAGGGGGTCCTACATACACATAAGTGAGTAGTTTTCCAAAGCTTCTCCTCAAGCTCCTTGCTGCCAAATGCTCAAACCTGTGGGCTGCAAAACACAAAAAAAAAAAAAAAAAAACAATTGTCAGTGTGAAATTAGGAAAAAGAAACCAAAACTAAACTTAGAATTTAATTTACAAAGTACTGGCTCAAGTAATGGGAGTGAATCCCCATACTTGCCTAGCTTTAGAAATGACTCTTGAATAGGAGATATAACTTTGAAAGAACTAGAATCAAAGAAGTATTTTTGAATTTAAAAGGATGACCAAATAGCTATAGACTAAGAAAACTCTCTTTTGCTCTTCGATAGAGGGAAAACTTGAAGCGAAAAAATGCTGAAGTCTTGGATTGCTGTGACTCTAGGAGTGAGTTGATCTAATTGAGATTTCTCCCATTTCCAGATGGATTCCTGCACACAATACAAAAGATATTTCCTACACACTTGAACACGTATTAGTTTGCACAAGATTAGAGCAATATAATGAATAAGATAAATCAAGCATTCCTCCTAAAATGAATTGGCAAGCTTATCCCTAGAATATTACTCTAAATCAATGATATGTGTAAGATAGCTTGCACACATCAATCCAAGCAAGATGGCAAGCATAAACTAATATTAATTCAACATGTGAAAAAAATTAAACACAATAGAAGTAGTATGAAAGACATCACCTCATAATGCCAAGAGAACACCAACCATATAGCCCCAAAGTCTTGATTGTAGTAAGAAAGTATGAAAGTACAAAATGGCAGAGTTTCCTCAAGCCCAATAGCTTATTACATGATACAAAGATGAGAGCCAAAGCTCATTTAAATAGGCAAATGGGAGCCAATCCCAATGGAGAAACCAAGTGATAAGTGTAGCTTGATGACAATTCCAAAGACCAAGTCAAGTTTCAAGTGGCAATGTCACTGTGAAGTGTGGAAATCAAACAACTGTGAATACCCTCTGTTGGCTAGTGGAATGGGGGGATAACTCCTTAGTTAACTGTTGTAAACTCCAATGCAATCCCCACAAAATATGGTGTCAAGTTGCCTCTACATATGAACTTAGCAACATGTATCTCTTCACTGATTTTGTGGGGGGACAAACTCTGACACATGTCCCCCACTAACTGAAATAACACAGCCCCTTCCAAATCTGCGTGTAGTTTGAACTAGATGTTACGCAGAGCCTAAGGTAGGTATTGTGCGTACAAGTGTAAAGGATGTGAAGTTGTGTGGAGATATACTCCCAAAATAATAGCAATCAAATCTGCCATTACAAAATCTAAACCATGCCTTGATTTCCCTTGATGTAGCGTTGATCTTTGACTGCCAACGTGTACCTAATTTGCCCATGCGTGGAGTTGTCTCCTTGATTGGAAGCGTAAATATCTTCTCAAAAATATGTTGTGTAATATCATGTTGCTGCATTGGAGTTTCCCTTGCTGCATGGAACCTTCTTTTCACTTTGCGTTGAATTCTTTAATGGCATGTGCATAAATCTGTTTTGATTGCCTCCTACGTAGACTATATGATTGAGGTGGGGTCCAATCCCCACCCACTTTATTAAAGTTTAAACTTTAGACTTATACTCCATCACATTTAATCCATAACATTTGAATTATATCAAGGTGAACTTTTGGCCATAGGTATGAACTCAAGGTGGGCCCAGTTTGACTTTGACTTGAGTTGTAATTGAGCTAGCACCTTTTTGTGGGCCCCATGTAACTTCCACATCACCTTTGACTTCCCCTCAATTTTCTAAAGCCACTTATTTACATCATTACATAGAAAGTAATTAAAAAATCCCGTTTTGCGAGAAATTATTAATTATTAAAAAATCCTACTTAGACCTAACCAAATTCCACAAATTTTTTTGTGTGATCTAGTATGGTTATATACATCAACTCTAGACACTAAGATGTGTTAAGGGCTCAACCTTCAAACCGTCACCCTGGCTTTGAGGTAAAAAGTGAGTGAAAAAACCCATAAAATTATCCGCCTTTGAAAAAGAAGGGATACTTAACTAGATAAAAAAAACACTCCAAGGTGTACTCGTTTGTTGATTGAGTCCCAACATCTTAGGCCTGTTACAAACTAAAAAACTCATCATTATTAGTATCACTTATTACAATTCCCTACAGCATGTGGAATCTAGGTACAAGAAAGATTATGAGAAGATAGAAGTAGAGTTAAAAAACTTTGTTGACTGATGATATATGATGGTACAACTGTCCTCTGGATCATCCTTGGGCGTGGAGTCTTCATATAATCATCAGGTGCCACTCCAGTGGTCAACAGGACCCTAAGTCTAAACTTAGGAAATTAAAATAATTAATGGGTATTAATCTAAACTGTGGGTGAAACTTCTAGAAGAAGGCGGAAATCAAGTCAATATGATCCTAGCCACTGATTAGAATCTAATATGGGTCGTTGATTGATCAACGAGAGGATTATAAAAGGAGGCTTGATGGGAACTTGGAGAACACACCAGACGCAAATACTCAATTACCCGAGTAAAATCGATTTTCTCACTGGTCGAAGTTCGGCAAGAGAAAATCGAATCAGAGAGAGAGTTGAAGATAAGAAAGGAAGAGAGGGCATCAACATCTTTTGAGAGTGCAAGGTAGCAAGACACAGAGCAGGAACATGGTGACGTAGAAAGAGGCAGCGCAGGGGTAGATTGAAGCAGAGCCTGCATGGGCAACTAAACGCTGGGACAGTGTGAGAAGTTTGACGCAGAGGGATGCAGAAGGAATTCAGGAAAGAGGAGTACTTCGCCTAGATCATAAATTTGTCAGGAAGCGCCTGTAAAATTTCTCACTCTTGTTTTGCTGGTTGTAATTTGTACATGAGAATTTGTTGAAGAATAATAAAGAAACCCTCATCTGCTGCACCGGTTTTCCCACATTGGGTTTTTCCGGGGATGATTGTCCAAAACTCAATGTGTCATTGTGATTGTATTTGTGCCAGTATTTTTCCTTACATTTACTTTCTGCAAAATTTTAATTGTTGAGTCTACAGTAGAATATATTTCAATATTTGTTGTAAGAACAATGTGAATAACTTATTTATGAAATAATAAGTAGAAGAAATAATATTAATCACTGCAGTAGGATTTCTATTTAGATTTTTTCACATGGTATCAGAGCTAAGAGAAAGCAAAAGGAAGAAGTCGGAAGACCCAACATTGAAGGAAGAAAGAAATTCAAAATTCCTGTAGGGGCAGTGATTCGAATCTCCAAAGGGGCTTGCGCGGTTCAAAGCCAAGAGGATTAGATTTCGTGGGAAAACTCTCTCTGAGTGAGTCGACAAAGAGGTAAGTCTTTCGGATCAAAATTTGTTAGTGGCACAGCGCAACAGAAGATTCAGCGAGAAGGGTTGTCCCAGGTGGGAAGCAGTTTTTCCTGCAACAGTTGCTAGGACAGGTTAGCGTCGGAAATTGGCACACTATGGATACTCAAAGTGTCTCAGAGTTATCTAATAGATTAGATGAATAATTTGCATGCCAAGCAAATTCAGCGTCAGCAGATGTTTAGTACATTGATGGCGGGGCTTCAGCTTATATGACTAGAGTATGAGAACATTTCTCGAGCTATCAAGAAGAAAAAATAGACTTCCAAATCACTATAGGAAACAGAACGAAATGCACTCCAATAGGGAGAGGCACCATAGCATTTCAGACGGAAGCATGGACCAACATTCGAGCCACCAATGTTCTGCATGTTCCAGGATTAGGAATGAACTTGATTTCAGTGTCCCAGTTACAGGACAAGGGATATGATGTATACTTCATGGGAGAGAAAGTATACGTCAAGCATCCAAGCTGGAAGAAAAAAAGGCAAATTGGGATTTGAAGCAACAAGTTGTATAGATTGCAGCTTGAGTCACCAATGGCACTGATAGGCAACAACTATAATGGTGAGAAGGAGCGAAATGAATCATGGCATAGGTGAATGCGGCATTTACACCATGGAGCATTGAGGATCCTCAGAGAGACTGTTACAGGATTACCAGTCCTTAGTAGTGAACATGATGACTTATGCAAAGGCTGTGTACTAGGGAAGTACGCTAAAGTAGTTTCTTCCAAAAGTAACAATAGAGCAGAATGTCTATTAGGATTGACACACTCAGATATCTGCAGTCCTATGTCTACAAGAGCTATTAGTGGTGGTGAATGCTTCGTCACCTTCATCGATGATCACTCTAGAAAAACCTGGATCTGTTTCTTAAAGACCAAGGATAGGTCTTTGATCATTTCCGAGAGTTTAAAGCTCTTGTTGAAAATATGACAAGAAAAAGATAAAGGTATTGCGTTCAGATAATGGTGTAGAATATACGGACAAAGACTTCACAGAGTTCTGCGCAAAGGAGGGCATCAAAAGAGAGCAGACAACTCCATATAATGCGGAGAAAAATGGAGTAGCAAAACGAAAAAATAGAACTATTGTTGGGGCAGCCAAAGCTATGTTGTATGATCAAGATCTACCTAGGTATCTATGGGAAGAAGCTTTGAAACACAAAAGTATATATCTAGAATAGAACTCCTCATAGACCATTGGGGAAGAAAACGCCCGAAGGAGTCTTCACAGGGAAAAAGCCGGAAGTCAGTCATCTCAGGATATTCAGAAGCATGGCTTATTGTCACATTCCAGACGAGAAGCGTAGTAAACTGGATTAGACTGCAGAAAAGGGGTATCTCGTAGGATACAACGAGACCTCAAAGGCATATAGAATCTACATTCCTAGCAGCAGGAAGATTGTAGTGAGACAGGATGCAAATTTCATGGAGGACAGAGCTTTTAGGAAATCTCGTGAGATGCCTGTAGAAGATCAGTCAGGAGATGTTCCATTAGTCCAAGAGAAGCAGGGGTAGAAAGGAGGACAAGAAGGAAAACAGACACCTGGATCGAGTACAATGACCAGTTCCTGTATCTCCTCAGAAGGAGGAAATGCAGATAGTTCTCAGCAGATGGAACGACAGGATCAGGAGGAGGAGTTGGTTGAGCCTCCCACCACCAGTGGTAGAACCAGCAAAGAAGTATGGCAGACACTGAGGGACGCAGAGGAGTTTGTTGGATCTCCTAGAACCAAGAAAAGGCAACATAGACAACCTGACAGATACGAGGCATTGGTAGCTCAGGTTGAAGAACCCTTTAGCTTTCAGGAAGTGGTTCAACACCAAGTATGGGTGGATGCCATGGTAGAAGAATACGACTCTAGCATGACGAATGATGTCTAGGAAATAGTACCTATACCAGAAGATAGATCAATTGTAGGATCACGATGGATCTACAAGATCAAGTATGCTGCAGATGGCAGTATAGAGAAGTACAAGACAAGGTTCGTGGCAAAGGGGTATGCTCAGAAAGAAGGAATAGACTATGAAGAGACCTCTACCCCAGTTGCTCGATACAACTCTATCAGATCCGTTATATCCCTAGCAGCTCAAATGGGATGGAAGATTCACCAAATGGATGTCAAAACATCATTCTTGAATGGGGTGATAGAAGAGGAGGTGTATATAGAACATCCCAAAGGCTTCGAAACTCATGAGAAGAGAACTCATTTTTGCAGATTAAAGAAATCCCTTTATGGGCTCAAGCAAACACCCAGAGCATGGTATGGTCAGATAGATAGTTACTTGCATCAATTGGGATTTGTCAAGAGTGATCCTGATCCCAATCTATACTATTTGATTGTAGAGAATGAGCCACTTATTCTGGTATTATATGTAGATGACCTATTCCTAACTGGGTCATCCAGGCTCATACAAGATTGTAAGAAGAATCTTGAAGCTGAATTCGACATGAAGGACATGGGGTTGATGCATTATTTTCTAGGGTTGGAAGTTTGGCAGAAGAATGGGGAGATCTTCCTTGGACAAGGAAGATATGCTACAGAAATTCTGAAGAGATTCAGAATGCAGGATTGTCGACCCATGGCTACTCCCATGATCACCAACTGGAAGAAAATAGATGCATCAGGAGACAAGGAAGTAGACCCCACCTTGTACAGGCAACTCATTGGGTCGCTCATGTATCTAGTCAACACTAGGTCGAACATTTGCTTTGTTGTCAACACTCTTAGTCAATTCATGGTAGAACCGAAAAGGGTGCATTAGGTAGTAGCTAGGCACATTCTTAGGTATGTGCGTGGAACTGTCACATATGGATTGAAATAATCCCAAGGGGAGGACGTCAGATTGAATGGGTTCACAGAAGCAGATTGGGCAGGTAGTTCAGTAGACCGAAAAAGTACCGCGGGGTACTACTTCAATTTTGGATCAGGGATGATATCTTGGTGCAACAGGAAGTAGAAACCGGTAGCTCTGAGCTCAACAGAAGCAGAATATATGGCAACCAGCACAACTACGTGCGAAGCTACATGGCTCAGAAAATTTCTTGTGAGCTTGTTCAGAAAAAGGATGGAGGCGACCAGGGTTTACTGTGATAATCAGAGTTATATCAAACACTCTGAGAATCCAGTGTTTCATGATCGGTCAAAACACATAGATATCTGATGTCACTTTATCATAGACTATGTTCAGCGTGGGGCAATACAGCTACAATATGTCCCCACAGGAGAGCAAGTAGCCGATATACTCACAAAGGCTCTCAGAAGAGCTAAGTTCACTCAGTTCAGAGAGCATATGGGTATGGTAGAAAATTCGTTTTAGTAGCAGCAGTAGTTTTTAGTGCAAGGACAGTTGACAGTGGTAGTGTGAGCAGCAGCGCAGATGCAGACATTCAGAAGGAGTTGCAGTGTGGATAGTGGCAGGGTTAGCTGCAATACAGATGCAACATTTGCGCAGAGGTTGGTGGACAGCATGTAGACATCAACAACGCAGAGGGAGATGTTACAAAACAGAGTGATGCTTCAGCAGGTTGCATTGTTATAACACATTCCTCGCGAAGAGGGAGTGCTGATTTCTAGTAGCATAGGATGTGCTCTAAGTCTCAAAATTTGCAGGGACACTTAGACACATGCATTCTCCAATACCCAGAAATCGTTTTGGGAAATTCCACCCGGAGACAGTTTTATTAAAATAATTAATTATCTTTAATGGGACCCTAAGTCTAAACTTAGGAAATTAAAATAATTAATGGGTATTAATCTAAACTATGTGTGAAACTTCTAGAAGAAGATGGAGATCAAGTCAATATGATCCTAGCCATTGATTAGAATCTAATTTGGGTCGTTGATTGATCAACGAGAATATTATAAGAGGAGGCTTGATGGGCACTTCGAGAACACACTGAGAGATCAAGTGATCGAATTTCTGAAGTGAGAAGTTCTCTGGAGGAAATTCTGATCGAGTAGATTTCTTGCAGTTGAGGGGTAGGGATAGTTGGGTTGGAGTATCTTCTCCATAGCCCAAGATACGCAACAGAGAGAGGCAGAGAGACACCAGAGGGGTTGACGCTGAGCTAGAAGGGCCCACGCAAAGCTTGACGCTAAGCCAGAAGGGCTCACACAGAGGCAGCTTAGTCACCCATGCAGAAGCCGAGTTTTGCCGAGGAGCTGACATTTCTGAACCAGGAGGGATAGAAACTGCTCCAGAAGGCAAGACGTTTCCCAGTTGAGCTGACGCAGAGCCTCAGAGAGCTCCACGCATGCCCACGCAGTTACTGCGCAGGGGCAGCGTAATTGTAGCTGGGGACAATTGATTCAACTGCCGAAACAGCTGGGATTAACCAGGTAGAGTGGCTAATCTCATAATTCTTCTCTGCCAGTTGTATTTCTCTGTCACTGGATTTTCGGGAGGGCATTCAGAGTTGTATTTAGAAACCACTACTTAAAAATATAAAACCCTCAGAGCTGTTGCACTGGTTTTCCTGCATTGGGTTTTTCCGGGGACATTTGTCCAAAAATAACGGTGTCATTTGTGTTGTATTTTCTTTCTTGCTTAGTCTCTTGTTTCCGCATAATATTTAATAAAGTGAAGGCCACAGTGTATGTATTAGGATCCTTGCCATAGGAAACTGCAAATAATTTGTTTAAAGGAATTTAGCAAATAGGAGTAATATCATCAGTTGCTGCAGTAGGAATTCCGGTTGTGGAATTTTCACATGGTATCAGAGCTAAGGGAAAGAAAAAGCCAAAAGACCTAGCCTTGAAGGAAGAAAAGGAATTCGAAATTCCTGCAAGGGTAGTAATTCGATTCTCCAAGGGGCTTGCGTAGTTCAAAGCCAAGAGATTTAGATTTCGTGGGAAAAATCTCTCTGAGTGAGTCGAAAGAGAGGGAAGCCTTTCAGATCAAAATTTGTCAGTGGTAGAAGGAACAACATAGCAGAAGATTCAACGAGAGGGGTTGTCTCAAGTGGGACAATTTTTCCTGCAGTAGTTGTTGGGACAGGTTAGCGTCGGAAATTGGCACAATATGGATACTCAAAGTGTCTCAGAGTTATCTACCAGATTAGATGAAGAATTCGCATGCCTAGCAAATTCAGCATCAGCAGATGTTTGGTACATTGATAGCAGGGCTTCAGCTCATATGACTGGAGTACGAGAACATTTCTCGAGCTATCAAGAAGAACAAATGGACTTCCAAATCACTATGGGAAACAGAACGAAATGTACTCCAGTAGGGAGAGGCACCATAGCATTTCAGATGGAAGCAGGGACCAACATCCAAGCCACCAATGTTCTGCATGTGCCAGGATTAGGAATGAACTTGATTTCAGTGTCCCAGTTACAGGACAAGGGATACGATGTATACTTCATGGGAAAGAAAGTATACGTCAAGCATCCAAGCTGGAAGAAGAAAAGGCAAATTGGGATTCGAAGCAACAAGTTGTATAGATTGCAGCTTGAGTCACCAATGGCACTGATAGGCAGCAACTATAATGGTGAGAAGTGAAATGAATTATGGCACATGCGAATGGGGCATTTACACCATGGAGCACTGAGGATGCTCATAGAGACTATTATAGGAGTACGAGTCCTTAGCAATGAACATGATGACTTATGCAGAGGATGTGTACTAGGGAAGTACGCTAAAGCAACTTTTTCCAGAAGTAACAATAGAGCAGAATGTGTATTAGGATTGATACACTCAGATATCTGTGGTCCTATGTCCACAAGAGAGCTTAGTGGTAGCAAATGCTTTATCACCTTTATCAATGATCACTCCAGAAAAACCTGGATCTATTTCTTAAAGACCAAGGATGAGGTCTTTGATCGTTTCCGAGAATTGAAATCTCTTGTTGAAAATATGACAAGAAAAAGGTTAAAGGTATTGCGTTCAGATAATGGTGGAGAATATACAGACAAAGACTTCACAAATTTCTGCGCAAAGGAGGGCATCGAAAGAGAGTGGACAACTCCATATAATCTGGAGCAAAATGGAGTAGCAGAATGGAAAAATAGAACTATTATTGGGGCAGCCAAATCTATGTTGTATGATCAGGATCTACCTAGGTATCTATGGGTAGAAGCTTGCAACATAGCAATATATATCCAGAATAGAACTCCTCATAGAGCATTGGGGAAGAAAACACCCGAAGGAGTCTTCATAGGGAAGAAGCTGGAAGTCAGTCATCTCAGGATATTCGAAAGAGTGGCTTATTGTCACATTTCGAACGAGATGCACAGTAAAATGGATCACACTACAGAAATGGAGTATCTTGTAGGATACAGCAAGACCTCAAAGGCATACAGAATCTACATTCCTAGCAGTAGGAAGATTGTAGTGAGACGGGATGCAAAGTTCATGGAGGATAGAGCTTTCAGGAAATCTCGTGAGATGCCTGTAGAAGATCAGTCAGGAGATGTTCCATTAGTCCAAGAGCAGCAGGGGCAGCAAGGAGGACAGGCAAGAGGACAGACACCTGGATCGAGTACAGTGACCAATACCAGTATCTCCTCAGAAGGAGGAAATGCAGATAGTTCTCAGCAGATGGAACAACAGGATCAGGAGGAGGAGTTGGTTGAGCCTCCCACCACCAGTGGTAGAACCAGCAGAGAAGTACGGCAGACACTGAGGGACGCAGAGGAGTTTGTTGGAGCTCCTAGAACTGAGAAAAGGCAGCGTAGACAACCTGACAGATACCAGGCATTGGTAGCTCAGGTTGAAGAACCCTCTAGCTTTCAGGAAGTTGTTCAACACCAAGTATGGGTGGATGCCATGGTAGAAGAATACAACTCTATCATGACGAATGATGTTTGGGAAGTAGTACCTAGACCAGAAGATAGATCAGTTGTAGGATCACGATGGATCTACAAGATCAAGTATGCTGCAGATGGCAGTGTAGAGAAGTACAAGGCAAGGTTCATGGCAAAGGGGTAGGATCAGAAAGAAGGAATAGACTATGAAGAGACCTTTGCCCCAGTTGCACGATACACCTCTATCAGATCTGTTATATCCCTAACAGCGCAAATGGGATGGGAGATTCACCATATGGATGTCAAGACAACATTCTTGAGGGGAGTGATAGAAGAGGAGGTGTGTATAGAACAACCCGAAGCCTTCGAAACTCATGAGAAGAGAACTCATGTTTGCAGATTAAAGAAAGCCCTGTATGGCCTCAAGAAGGCACCCAAAGCAAGGTATGGTCGGATTGATAGTTACTTAGAGCAGTTGGGATTTGTCAAGAGTGATGCTAATCCCAATCTCTACTATTTGATGGTAGAGAATGATCCACTTATTCTGGTATTATATGTAGATGACTTGTTCCTAACTAGGTCATCCAGGCTCATACAGGATTACAAGAAGAATCTTGAAGCTGAATTCGACATGAAGGACATGGGGTTGATGCATTATTTTCTAGGGTTGGAAGTTTGGCAGAAGAATGGGGAGATCTTCCTTGGACAATGAAGATATGCTACAGAAATTCTGAAGAGATTCAGAATACAGGATTGTCGACCCATGGCTACTCCCATGATCACCAACTAGAAGAAAATAGATGCATCAGGAGACAAGGAAGTAGACCCCACCTTGTATAGGCAGCTCATTGGATCGCTCATGTATCTGATCAACATTAGGCCATACATTTGCTTTGTTGTCAACACTCTTAGTCAGTGCATGGTAGAACCGAAAATGGTGCATTGGGCAGCAGCTAAGCACATTCTTAGGTATGTGCACAGAACAGTCGGATATGAGTTGAAATACTCCCGAGGGGAGGACGTCAGATTGAAAGGGTTCACAGATGCAGATTGGACAGGTAGTTCAGTAGACAAAAAAAGTACCTCGGGGTACTGCTTCAGTGTTGGATCAGGGATGATATCTTGGTGCAGCAAGAAGCAGAAATCGGTAGCTCTAAGCTCAACAAAAGAAAAATATATGGCAGCCAGCACAACTACGCGCAAAGCTATTGGGTCAGAAAATTGCTTGTGAGCTTGGTCAAAAAAAGGATGGATCCGACCAGGGTTCACTGTGATAATTAGAGTTGTATCAAACTCTCTGAGAATCTAGTATTTCATGATCGATCAAAACACATAGATATCCGATGTCACTTTATCAGAGACTGTGTTCAGCGTGGGGCAGTACAACTACAGTATGTCCCCACAGGAGAGCAAGTAGTCGATATACTCAAAAAGGCTCTCAGAAGAGCTAAGTTCACTCAGTTCAAAGAGTAGATGGGTATGGTAGAAAATCCGTTTCAGTGGCAGCAGTAGTGTTAAAATTGGCAACTAGGGAAAAACTTCATGCGGGTCATCTTATTCATGGCTGATAATATTTTAATTAGATTCCTCTCGTCAAGAGGTGTAGGATTGATATAAAGATCATCCGATTCCGATAAGTATTCATGGAGATATGAATTTATTTTGATTATGGAATTATTATCAAGCCGACCTACAACTCATGTAGGCTCAGAAGCCCAACAGTCGCATCTATTCAAACACCAACATTGTGTATAAATACAGGAGGACTTTTCCTCATTTGGACTCACTCATCTCATCACATCTCTCTCTCTCTACTGTGTAGAAAAGAGTCTCTTCTCTACTGTGCAGAAAAGGGTCTCTCCCTCACACATGTGAAGCCAGAAGCTGCTAAAACTGAAGCTACAACTGCAGAAGTAAATATTGACATGCATGGACTAGAAGATCTCCTCATCTAAATTGCATTGTAGGTTCATCTGAACCTCCTCTGAAAGCCGCAACTTTTGGTGGTGGAATCAAGTCAATCCGACGGACGGTTTGCAAGATATCGACTACCCTAGTTTGAAGCCGGAAGCTGCTGAAACTGAAGCTACAACTGCAGAAGTAAAGATTGACCTGCGTGGACTAAAAGATCTCCTCATCTGAACTATGTTGTAGGTTCATCTGAACCTCCTCTGAAAGCCGCAATTTTTGGTGGTGGAATCAAGTCAATCCGACGGACGGTTTGCAAGATATCGACTGCCCTAATTTGAAGCCGGAAGCTGCCGAAACTGACGCTGCAACTGCAGTAGTAAAGTTTGACCTGCGTGGACTAGAAGATCTCCTCATCTGAACTACGTTGTAGGTTCATCTGAGCCTCCTCTGGAAGCCGCAACTTTTGGTGGTGGAATCAAGGCGATGCAACGATCGGTTTGTGAGATATCGTCTACCCTAGTTTGATGATGAAGCCGCTAATGCTAATGTTGTTGATCTACGGTTTGCTACTGCTGATATGAATCATATTTATTGTACTATTTCTCTTTGCTGAATTATTGAAGATAAAAGAATATTTGATCAAAGGGTTTCCCCACACATTGTGGGGTTTGTCCCTGGCTAGCCGCCACATCTTGTGTCTCTTTCCTTGGCTTGTTTTCTGTCGATTGTTTAATGTTCTATCTGCACTTTACTTTATGTACATGTGATGGCTAATCTGTGGAATATAATAAGCAAAATAAGTAAATTGTTATAAGCATAGAACATACCATAACTTAACATGGTATCAGAGCTGAGGTGAAAACAAACCCCGAGCAAGAGCAAGAGCAATCACTGAAGAGAAGATTGGCAAGGCTATCCTAAAAAGAACGATGGGGTCCTCAACACTCTTTCCTGCCAAAGACAAGCCCCGTGAGAATGTTAAGTTATGGTATGTTCTATGCTTATAACAGTTTACTTCTTTTTCTTATTATATTCCACAGATTAGCAATCACATGTACACAAAGTAAAGTGCAGATAGAACATTAAACAATCGACAGAAAACAAGCCAAGACAAGAGACACAAGATGTGGCGGCTAGCCAGGGACAAACCCCACAATGTGTGGGGAAACCCTTTGATCAAATATTCTTTTATCTTCAATAATTCAGCAGAGAGAAATAGTACAATAAATATGATTTATATCAGCAGTAGCAAACCCTAGGTCAGCATCATCAGCATTAGCGGCTTCATCATCAAACTAGCGCAGACGATATCTCACAAACCGACCGTCGGATCGGCTTGATCCCACCACCAAAAGTTGCGGCTTCCAGAGGAGGTTCAGATGAACCTACAACGTAGTTCTGATGAGGAGATCTTCTAGTCCACGCAGGTCAATCTTTACTTCTACAGTTGCAGCGTCAGTTTCAGCAGCTTCCTTCAAACTAGGGCAGTCGATATCTTGCAAACCGTCTGTCGGATTGACTTGATTCCACCACCAAAAGTTGAGGCTTTCAGAGGAGGTTTAGATGAACCTACAACGTAGTTCAGCTGAAGAGATCTTCTAGTCCACGCAGGTCAATCTTTACTTCTGCAGTTGCAGCTTCAGTTTCAACAGCTTCCTTCAAACTAGGGCAGTCGATATCTTGCAAACCGTCCGTCGGATTGACTTGATTCCACCACCAAAAGTTGCGGCTTTCAGAGGAGGTTCAGATGAACCTACAACGCAGTTTAGATGAGGATATCTTCTAGTCCACGCAGGTCAATCTTTACTTCTGCAGTTGCAGCTTCAGTTTCAACAGCTTCCGACTTCACATGTGTGAGGGAGAGACCCTTTTCTGCGCAGTAGAGAAGAGACTCTTTTCTGCGCAGTAGAGAGAGAGAGAGATGTGATGAGATGAGTGAGTCCAAATGAGGAAAAGTCCTCCTGTATTTATACACAACGTTGGTGTTTGAATAGATGCGACTGTTGGGCTTCTGAGCCTACATGAGTTGTAGGTCGGCTTGATAATAATTCCATAATCAAAATAAATTCATATCTCCATAAATACTTATCGGAATCGGATGATCTTTATATCAATCCTACACCTCTCGACGAGAGGAATTTAATAAAAATATTATCAGCCATGAATAAGATGACCCACATGAAGTTTTGCCCTAGTTGCCAATTTTAACACTCCCTCTCAACTAGGGAGAACTTCATCTGCAATCTGTCTATCGGTCGTTACTATTCATCCATCAAATGCACTGCCCTATACAGCCTGACCCTTGTCCTGCTCTGCTCTATTCTACCTATTCTGCTTTGTCTTGATCTGCCCTGTACTGATCTGTGTTGCTTTGCTCTATTCTGCTCTACTCTTGCATTGTTCTGTTCTGCTCTGCTTTTGTCCGAATTATGAAGAAGAAGAAATGATTGAGGATGTATCATACTGACTCAAAGTCAATCTCAGAGTATGTACCACTGGTCCCAGACCAGTCTCAACCGACCCGAAGTCAGCATCATAGTGAGTACAACTCCACTGGTCCCAGACCAGTATCATCCTCCACTGACTCAAAGTCAGTCTCAGAGTGCGTACCACTAGTCCCAGACCAGTCTCAACCGACCCGAAGTCAACTTCATAGTAGGTACCACTCCTACCACTGGTCCCATACCAGTATCGCAGTCTCAGAGAGTGTACCACTGGTCCCAGACCAGTCTCAACCGACCTGAAGTCAGCGTCATAATATGTACCACTCTCACTGGTCCCAGACCAGTACTGCACTGACACGAAGTCAGTCTCAGAGTATGTACCACTGGTCCCAGACCAGTCTCAACCGACCCGAAGTCAGTGTCATAGTATGGTACAACTCCTACCACTGGTCCCAGACCAGTATCATTGATCCCAGATCAATGGAGGTCATCCTAGCGTAGGGAGTACGGTAGATACAACGATGCGTCCATCGATACTACTATGGTCCCTAACTTCATTTCCCTGCTCATTGATCAGATGAGAGGTACTTTCCATGAGTCCCAGACTGCATGGGTAGGATGCCTCGACAGGAGAACTAATCAATCCTGTCCTCATAGGAGAACACATCAATCCTGCTACAATCGCCATGGAGAACACATCAATCCAGGCCGCCATGGAGAACACATCAATCCAGGCCTCACAGGAGAACACATCAATCCTATTACAGTTGCCATGGAGAACACATCAATCCAGGCCTCACAGGAGAACACATCAATCCTGCTACAGTCGCCATGGAGAACACATCAATCCAGCTACAGTCGCCATGGAGAACACATCAATCCAGGCCACCATGGAGAACACATCAATCCAGGCCTCACAGGAGAACACATCAATCCTGCTACAGTCGCCATGGAGAACACATCAATCCAGGCCTCACAGGAGAACACATCAATCCTGCTACAATCGCCATGGAGAACACATCAATCCAGGCCTCACAGGAGAACACATCATCCTGCTACAGAGGAGAGCGAATCATCCTGTTCCACAAGAGAGCAAATCATCTTGTCCCACCAGAGAGCGAATCATCTTGTTCAAGTGCGCACCACCAGGGGAAGGTGACTCAACCTGTGGTCGTATGTTGCTCAAGTAAGAACCGCAAGCCCTCAGAGCTCCCAAAGCTCAATGTATGCAACATGCAAACCCTTGTACAAGGGTTTCTTGACGACTCCAAGTCATTTGGGAAAATCACAGATTAGATCTTTCCTCGAGGCTTTGACAAGGTGTATCGACCTATACATCATCTTATTGCGATGGAGCCTCCTTTCTCATCGACTTACCATATCCCAGATGATGTCTATCTGCTGGAGCAATCGACGAATATGGGATTCCTCAATAATCGAATCCCACCTCTAGTTGTTACAGAGAATCACAGTGGTATCCAATGTAAATCCAAACAACTCACTGAAGAGCTTTCGCAACCAGACTGCCTCACAGGAGGCCATGCTAGCAGCAATATATTCTGCTTCGGCGGTGCTTAAAGCCACCGACTTTTGCTTCTTGCTCATCCAGGATATCGAAGCAGATCCCAAGGTGAAACAGCACCCGGAAGTGCTCTTACGGTCCACCACACTGCCTGCCCAATCAGCATCAGTATATCCAAGTAGTCTCACATCTCCGGCAGTGTATCTTAACCCATTAGTAATTGTGCCACGAAGATATCTTAGAAGATTCTTGGCATCAATCCAGTGAGGCTCAACCAAATATGAGCTCACAATGCTAACTGCAAAACATATGTTTGGACGGAGGTTCACTAAGAACATCAATGCGAATGAGTTTATGAAACTCAAAGGCATTTCCCAAATCTGGTCCGACATCACTACCATATAACTTCTAAAAGTTAAGATCCTCAAGGTAGTCACAGGCTTGCAGTCCATCATACCGAATCTTTCCAATATCTTTACCACATATTTTCCTTGGGATAGGAAAATTTCCCTTGGCTCCTGCCACACTTCAAGTCCTTGGTCCTTCATTTCAAATTCAGAAGCCAACTCCCTCTTAGATTTGTGAATGAGAGGGTCTGCACCTGTTAGAAAGAGTTCATCCACATACAACACTAGTATGAAAGGCTTGTCATCTTCAACCTTAAAGTAAAGGTTAGGATCAGCTTCACTCCTAGTGAATCCCAGCTTCATCAAGTAGCTATCGATCCTCCCATACCATGCTCGGGGTGCTTGCTCCAGCCCATAGAGAGCCTTCTTCAACCTGCATACATAAGATTTTCGATCATAAATCTCAAATCCTTCGGGTTGCTCCACATAGACCTCTTCTTTGATTGAACCGTGCAAGAACGCAGTCTTGACATCCATCTGATGTAGGTTCCATCCTTGTGAAGCCACAAGGGCTATGATCAAGCAGATGGTCGTATATCTGGCAGCAGGTGCAAATATCATAGTCTATACCTTCCTTCTGGGAGAAACCACGAGCAACAAAACGAGCCTTATACTTTTCCGTACTTCCATCTGCTGCATGCTTTATCTTGTAAAGCCATTTGGAAGTAACAACTGTCTTATCCTCGGGTCTGGGAACTACTTCCCAGACATAATTCTTCATAATAGACTCATATTCTTTGGTCATAGCATCCTTCCATACTTGATAATTGACGGCATCTGAGAATGATGAAGGCTCATTTTGTATGATCGTGCTCATGATGGTTAGGTATCCCTAATACCTGTTAGGTTTCTTACTTTCACGAAAGGTTCCTTGGGGTGCAGCATGTCCTTCAACATCATCAAGTATCCCCCTAAGCCATGAAGGCCTCTTCCTAGAAGAGGAAGGCTCAGGTGGATAAATAGGATCCATGGGTTCTTCCACATCAAGCATTGTTACATCATCTGCCCATAGAGACAACTTCCACAATCATATGGTGCCGCACCATTCTGCTTTGGAGTATGTGGTGTAGTAGTCTCCCTCTTAATGCCAACCTCATGTATGCCTAAGTGAACCAACTGTAATATATCGACTGCCCTAGTTTGAAGGAAGCTGCTGAAACTGACACTGCAACTGCAGAAGTAAAGATTGACCTTCGTGGACTAGAAGATCTCCTCATCTGAACTGCGTTGTAGGTTCATCTGAACCTCCTCTGGAAGCCGCAACTTTTGGTGGTGGAATCAAGCCGATCCGACGATCGGTTTGTGAGATATCGTCTGCCCTAGTTTGATGATGAAGCCGCTAATGCTAATGTTGCTGATCTACGGTTTGCTACTGCTGATATAAATCAGATTTATTGTACTATTTCTCTCTGCTGAATTATTGAAGATAAAAGAAGATTTGATCAAAGGGTTTCCCCACACATTGTGGGGTTTGTCCCTGGCTAGCCGCCACATCTTGTGTCTCTTGTCTTGACTTGTTTTCTGTCAATCGTTTAATGTTCTATCTGCACTTTACTCTATGTACATGTGATTGCTAATCTGTGGAATATAATAAGAAAAAGAAGTAAATTGCTATAAGCATAGAACATACCATAACTTAACATGGTATCAGAGCTGAGGTGAAGACAAAGCCCGAGCAAGAGCAAGAGCAATCACCGAAGAGAAGATTGGCGAGGCTATCCTAAAAGAACTATGGGGTCCTCAACACTCTGCCAAAGGCAAGCTTCGTGAGAAAGCTGACTATCACGGATGGAAGATGTCTATCGATCTAACCCTAGAAGATCAAGGAGTGCTGGACCATGTAAAAGGCAATATTGTTGAGCCTCCATCAAATGCATCCGCTGCTGCATGGAACAAATGGAAAACCGGAGAAGTCAAAACAGAAGATCATCCGGGACTCTATCAACAAGCGCTTGGTGGCCTACATCTCTGAACTAGACACCTCCAAGGAAATCTACGATAGACTGGTGAGTTTATTTAAAGTTAATGATGCAAATCAAGTTTTGTTTCTTAGAAATAAGCTGAAGGAAATTCATAAGGGTAAAGATGAGAGTATGCAAGCATACTTCTTAAGAATCACCGAGATCAAGAACGATCTCCTATCTATTGGGGAGACTATTACTGACAGAGAAATGGCACTCATGACTCTTGGAGGATTACCATCCGAATGGTACGTGTTCAGGACTACTCTTCTGAACAATAATGTAATTCCTGGTTTCGAGGAATTAATGGCTAGATGCATTCAAGAAGAAACAAGGGTAGAAGAGCAAGAAATGCCCATGCCTAAAGGTCCTCCTGCTGCCTTTTCTTCTCATGCTAAGAAAAGAAATAATTCCGGGACTAAATCAAAAGGAAAGGTTGGACCTAAGGGTGGAAGAAAAGGATGATGTTACATCTGCGATAAAGCAGGTCACTATGCAAGGGAGTGCCCTGATAGAAAGGACTCACACCGGGACGATGATCAAAATCCCTCTGATGGCAATCAAAGGAATGACAAATTCAATAGCAAAGGTAAGAGGAGAGTTGGGAATCAAGGAAGAGGACAACCATTCAAGAAGGCTAGAAATTCCAGGATGTATTAAATGCACCTGACCTCAAAAAGAACCTGGTGTCCATCTCGGCAATGGAAGACAAAGGCTACAAGGTAACCTTCAGCGATGGCAAGGTACGTATATGGAAAAATAATGTTAAAGATGCCTTTACTCTTGGGTTTCGTGTTGATTCATTATATCAGGTCGATGGATGTCTGCTAGGTGTCATGTCTTATGACACATCTCTTCAGTCCAAACTTTGGCATCGGAGGTTTGCCCCCCTTCATTATAAAGCTCTACTCGGTGTAAGACAAATGGTGACAGGGATGCCCGAATTCCGAGTAGAGAAAGAAGGTGTATGTCCAGGATGTGCCGAAGGAAAGCTCAAAAGGGGACCATTCCCCTCAAGCCTAAGCAAGACCTCCGATATATTACAGTTGGTTCACTCAGGCATACCTGAGGTTGGCATTAAGAGGGAGACTACTACACCACATACTCCAGAGCAGAATGGTGTGGCACCGTACAATTGTAGAAGCTGTCTCTATGGGTAGATGATGTAACAATGCCTGATGTGGAAGAACCAATGGATCCTATTTATCCACCTGAGCCTTCCTCTTCCAGGAAGAGGCCTTCATGGCTTAGGGGGATACTTGATGATGCTGAAGGACATGCTGCACCCCAAGGAACCTTTCGTGAAAGTAAGAAACCTAATAGGTATCAGGGATACCTGACCATCATGAGCACGATCATACAAAATGAGCCTTCATCATTCTCAGATGCCGTCAAGCATCAAGTATGGAAGGATGCTACGACCGAAGAATATGAGTCTATCATGAAGAATGATGTCTGGGAAGTAGTTCCCAGACCCCAGGAAAAGATAGTTGTTACTTCCAAATGGCTTTACAAGATAAAGCATGCAGCAGCTGGAAGTACGGAAAAGTATAAGGCTCGTTTTGTTACTCGTGATTTCTCCTAGAAGGAAGGTATAGACTATGATGAGACATTTGCACCTGTTGCCAGATATACGACCATCCGCTCGATCATAGCCCTTGCCGCTTCACAAGGATGGAACCTACATCAGATGGATGTAAAGACCACGTTCTTGCACGGCTCGATCAAAGAAGAGGTCTATGTGGAGCAACCCGAAGGATTTGAGATTTATGATTGAAAATCTCATGTATGCAGGTTGAAGAAGGCTCTCTATCGGCTGAAGCAAGCACCCCGAGCATGGTATGAGAGGATCGATAGCCACTTGATGAAACTGGGATTCACTAGGAGTGAAGCTGATCCTAACCTTTACTTTAAGTTTGAAGATGACAAGCCTCTCATACTGGTGTTGTATGTGGATGACCTCTTTCTAACAGGGGCATACCCTCTCATTCACAAATGTAAGAGGGAGTTGGCTTCTGAATTTGAAATGAAGAATCAAGGACTTGAAGTGTGGCAGAAGCCAAGGAAAATTTTCCTATCTCAAGGAAAATATGTGGTGAAGATTCTGAAA
This sequence comes from Pinus tabuliformis, assembly GCA_031772625.1. Lineage (NCBI taxonomy): Eukaryota > Viridiplantae > Streptophyta > Pinopsida > Pinales > Pinaceae > Pinus > Pinus tabuliformis. Next base: position 853,176,828 of record CM062817.1, on the reverse strand, counting down.
AAATTTGGTATGGTGGACTACAAGCCTGTGACTACCTCAAGGATCTTAACTTTCAGAAGTTATATGGTAGTGATGTCGGACCAGATTTGGGAAATGCCTCTGAGTTTCAAAAACTCATTCGCGTTGATGTTCTTGGTGAACCTCCGTCCGAACATATGTTTTGCAGTTAGCATTGTGAGCTCATATTTGGTTGAGCCTCACTAGATTGGTGCCAAGAATCTTCTGAGATGTCTTTAGGACACAATCTCTCATGGATTGAGATAAACTGTTGGAAATATGAAACTGCATGATGCTGATTAGGCAGGTAGTGTGGAGGATCACTGGAGCACCTTTAGTGTTGTTTTTCTTTGGATTCTGCTTCGATATAATGGATGAGAAAGAAGCAGAAGTCGGTTGCCATAAGCACCGCCGAGACCGGATACATATCTACGAGTATGATCTCGTATGAAGCTGCCTGGTTGGGGAAGCTCTTCAGTGAGCTGTTTGAACACATACCACTGTGATTCTCTGTAACAACCAGAGGTGGGATTCAATTATTGAGGAATCCCGTATTCGTTGATTACTCCAGCAGATAGACATCATCTGGGATATGGTAAGTCGATGAGCAAGGAGGCTCCATTGCATTAAGATGATGTACAGGTCGATACACCTTGTCGAAGCCCCAAGGAAAGATCTAATCTGTGATTTTACCAAACGACTTGGAGTCGTCAAGAAACCCTTGTACAAGGGTCCTGCATGTTGCATACATTGAGCTCTGGGAGCTCTGAGGGCTTGTGGTTCTTACTGGAGCAACATACAACCACAGGGTGACTCACCCTCCCCTGGTGGTGCGCACTGGAACAAGATGATTCGCTCTCTTGTGGGACAAGATGATTTGTTCTCTTGTGGAACAGGATGATTCGCTCTCCTGTGTAGCAGGATGATTAGTTCTCCTATGAGGCCTGGATTGATGTGTTCTCCATGGCGATTGTAGCAGGATTGATGTGTTCTCCTGTGAGGCCTGGATTGATGTGTTCTCCTGCAAGGCCTGGATTGATGTGTTCTCCATGGCGGCCTGGATTGATGTGTTCTCCATGGCGATTGTAGCAGGATTGATGTGTTCTCCTGTGAGGACAGGATTGTTTAGTTCTCCTGTCGAGGCATCCTACCCATGCAGTCTGGGACTCATGGGAAGTACCTCTCATCTGATCAATGAGCAGGGAAATGAAGTTAGGGACCATAGTAATACCGATGGACGCATCGTTGTATCTACTGTACTCCCTACGCTAGGATGACCTCCATTGATCTGGGATCAATGACACTGGTCTGGGACCAGTGGTAGGAGTTGTACCATACTATGACACTGACTTCAGGTCGGTTGAGACTGGTCTGGGACAAATGGTACATACTCTGAGACTGACTTCGTGTCAGTGCAGTACTGGTCTGGGACCAACGAGAGTGGTACATACTATGACGCTGACTTCGGGTCGGTTGAGACTGGTCTGGGACCAGTGGTACACTCTCTGAGACTGTGATACTGGTCTGGGACCAGTGGTAGGAGTGGTACTTACTATGAAGCTGACTTCGGGTCAGTTCAGACTGGTCTGGGACCAATGGTACGCACTCTGAGACTGATTTTGAGTCAGTGGAGGATGATACTGGTCTGGGATCAGTGGAGTTGTACTCACTATGACACTGACTTCAGGTTGGTTGAGACTGGTCTGGGACCAGTGGTACATACTCTAAGACTGACTTTGAGTCAATATGATAGATCCTCGATCATTTCGTCTTCTTCATAATTCAGACAAAAGCAGAGCAGAACAGAACAATGCAAGAGCAGAGCAGAGCAGAGCAGAACAATACAGATCAGTACAGGGCAGAACAAGACAAAGCAGAACAGGCAGAATAGAGCAGAGCAGGGCAAGGGACACACTGTACAGGGCAGTGCATTTGATGGATGAACAATAATGACTGATAGACAGATTGCAGATGAAGTTCTCCCTAGTTGAGAGGGAGAGTTAAAATTGGCAACTAGGGAAAAACTTCATGTGTGTCATATTATTTATGGCTGATAATATTTTTATTAGATTCCTCTCATCAAGAGGTGTAGGATTGATATAACGATCATCCGATTCCGATGAGTATTCATGGAGATATGAATTTATTTTGATTATGGAATTATTAACAAGCCGACCTACAACTCATGTAGGCTCAGAAGCCCAACAGTCGCATCTATTCAAACACCAACATTGTGTATAAATATAGGACTTTTCCTCATTTGGACTCACTCATCTCATCACATCTCTCTCTCTCTACTGCGCAGAAAAGAGTCTCTTCTCTACTACGCAGAAAAGGGTCTCTCTCTCACACATGTGAAGCTGGAAGCTACTGAAACTGAAGCTGCAACTGCAGAAGTAAAGATTGACCTGCGTGGACTAGAAGATCTCCTCATCTGAACTGCGCTGTAGGTTCATCTGAACCTCCTCTGAAAGCCGCAACTTTTGGTGGTGGAATCAAGTCAATCCGACGGACGGTTTGCAAGATATCGACTGCCCTAGTTTGAAGCCGGATGTTGTTGAAACTGAAGCTGCAACTGAAGAAGTAAAGATTGACCTGCGTGGACTAAAAGATCTCCTCATTTGAACTGCGTTGTAGGTTCAACTGAACCTCCTCTGAAAGCCACAACTTTTTGTGGTGGAATCAATTCGATCCGACGGACGGTTTGCAAGATATCGACTGCCCTAGTTTGAAGCCGGAAGCTACCGACACTGAAGCTGCAACTGCAGAAGTAAAGTTTGACCTGCGTGGACTAGAAGATCTCCTCATCTGAACTATGCTGTAGGTTCATCTGAACCTCCTCTGGAAGCTGCAACTTTTGGTGGTGGAATCAAGCCAATCCGACGGTCGGTTTGTGAGATATCGTCTGCCCTAGTTTGATGATGAAGCCGCTAATGCTGATGCTGCTGATCTAGGGTTTGCTACTGCTGATATGAATCAGATTTATTGTACTATTTCTCTCTGCTGAATTATTGAAGATAAAAGAAGATTTGATCAAAGGGTTTCCCCAGACATTGTGGGGTTTGTCCTTGGCTAGCCGCCACATCTTGTGTCTCTTGTCTTGGCTTGTTTTCTGTCGATCGTTTAATGTTCTATCTACACTTTACTTTATGTAAATGTGATTGTTAATCTGTGGAATATAATAAGGAAAAGAAGTAAACTGTTATAAGCATAAAACATACCATAACTTAACAAGTAGTTTGCAGTGCAGGGACAGTTGGCAGTGGTAGTGCCAGCAGCAGCACAGATGCAGACACTCAGAGGGAGTTGCAGTATGGATGCAGTGTTGACAGTGGCAGGGTCAGCAGCAGTACAGATGCAGCATTTGTGCAGAGGTTGGTGGACAGCATGCAGACATCAGCAGCGCAGAAGGAGATGTTACAATACAGAGTGATGCTTCAACAGGTTGCATTGCTAGAGCACATTCCTCGCTAAGAGGGAGTATTTATTTTTTGGTAGCATCAAATGTGCTCTAAGTCTCAAAATTTGTAGGGAAGCTTAGACACGTGCATTCTCTTATACCCATAAATCGTTTTGGGAAATTCCACCCGGAGACAGTTTTATTAAAATAATTAATTGTTTTTAATGGGACCCTATGTATAATTAAATTAAAATAATTAATGGGTATTAATCTAAACTGTGGGTGAAACTTCTAGAAAAAGGCGGAGATCAAGTCAATATGATCCTAGCCATTGATTAGAATCTAATCTAGGTCGTTGATTGATCAACGAGAAGATTATAAGAGGAGGCTTGATGGGCACTTGGAGAACACACCGAGAGATCAAGAGATCCAATTTCTGACATGAGAAGTTCTGAGGAAATTTTGATCGAGTAGATTTCTTGCAGTTGAGGGGCAGGGATAGTTGGGTTGGAGTATCTTCTCCAGAGTCTAGGATACGCAGCAGAGAGATGTAGAGAGACACCAGATGGGTTGACGCTGAGCCAGAAGGGCCCACGCAGAGCTTGACGCTGAGCTAGAATGGCTCACGCAGAGGCAGCTCAGTCACCCACATAGAAGTCCAAGTTTTGCAGAGGAGCTGACATTTCTGAGCCAAGAGGGCTGGAAACTGCTCCAGAAGGCAAGACATTTCCCAGTTGAGCTGACACAGAGCCTTAGAGAGATCCACGCAGTTACTGCGCAAGGGCAACGTAGTTGTAGCCGGGGACAGTTAATTTAGTTGCCAAAACAACCAGGATTAGCCAGGTAGAGTGGGTAATCTCATAATTCTTCTCTGCCAATTGTATTTCTCTGTAACTGGATTGCCGGGAGGACATCCAGAGTTCTATTCAGAAACTACTGCTTAATAATATAAAACCCTCAGAGTTGTTGCACCGGTTTTCCGGCATTGGGTTTTTCTGGGGACATTTGTCCAAGAATAACGGTGTCATTTGTGTTGTATTTTCTTTCTTGCTCAGTGTCTTGTTTCCACATAATATTTAATTAAGTGAAGGTTGCAATGTATGTATTACGATCCTTGCAATAGGAAACTACAAGTAATTTGTTTACAGGAATTTAACAAATAGGAGTAATATCATCAGTTGCTACAGTAGAGATTTCGGTTGTGGAATTTTCATAGACCCCACCTTGTATAGGCAACTCATTGGGTTGCTCATGTATCTGGTCAACACTAGGCCGGACATTTGCTTTGTTGTCAACACTCTTAGTCAGTTCATGGTAGAACCAAAAAGGGTGCATTCGGAAGCTGTTAGGCACATTCTTCGGTATATGCACGGAACAGTGGATATGGCTTGAAATACTCCTAAGGGGAGGACGTCAGATTGAATGGGTTCACAGAAGCAGATTGGGCAGGGAGTTAAGTAGACCGAAAAAGTATCTCGGGCTACTGCTTTAGTGTTGGATCAGGGATGATATCTTGGTGCAGTAGGAAGCAGAAATTGATAGCTCTGAGCTCGGTAGAGCAAAATATATGGCATCCAGCACAGCTACGTGCGAAGCTATATGGCTCAGAAAATTTCTTGTGAGCTTGTCCAAAAAAAGGATGGAGGCAACCAGGGTTTACTGTGATAATCAAATTGTATCAAACTCTCTGAGAATCCAGTATTTCATGATCGATCGAAACACATAGATATCCGATGTCACTTTATCAGATTGTGTTCAACGTGGGGCAGTACAGCGACAATATGTCCCCACAAGAGAGCAAGTAGCTGATATACTCACAAAAACCCTCGAAAGAGCTAAGTTCACTATGTTCAGAGAGCAAATGGATATGGTAAAAAATCCGTTTCAGTAGTAGCATTAGTTTGCAGTGCAGGGACAGTTGGTAGTGGTAGTGCCAGCAGCATCACAGACGCAGAAATTCAAAGGGAGTTGCAGTACGTACTACAGATGCAATGTTGACAGTGGCAAGGTCAGCAGCAGTACAGATGCATCACTTGCGTAGTGGTTGGTGGACAACATGACAAACATTAACAACGCAGAGGCAGATGTTACAGAATAGAGATATGCTTCAGCAGGTTGCATTGCTAAAGCACATTCCTCTCTAAGAGGGAGTGTTAATTTCTGGTAGCATCTGATTTGCTCCAAGTCTCAAAGTTTGCAGGGAGGCTTAGACACATGCATTCTCCAATACCCAGAAATTGTTTTGGGAAATTCCACCTGTAGACATTTTTATTAAAATAATTAATTATTTTTAATCAGACCCTAACTCTAAACTTAGGAAATTAAAATAATTAATGGGTATTAATCTAAACTGTGGGTGAAACTTCTAGAAGAAGGCGGAGATCAAGTCAATATGATTCTAGCCATTGATTAGAATCTAATTTGGGTCGTTGATTGATCAACGAGAGGATTATAAGAGGAGGCTTATTGAGCACTTGGAGAACACACCAAAGGCAGATACTCAGTTACTCAAGTAAGATCGATTTTTTCACTGGTCGAAGTTCGGCAAGAGAAAATCAAATCAGAGGGAGAGTTGCAGGTGAGAAAGGAAGAGAGGGCATCAACATCTTTTGAGAGTGCAAGGCAGCAAGACGCAAAGCAGGAACAGGGTGACGCAGAAAGAGGCAACGCAGAGGCAGATTGACGCAGAGCCTGCGTGGGCAGCTAGACGTTGGGCCAGTGTGAGAAGTTTGACGCAGAGGGACGCAAAAGGATTCCGGGGAAGAGGAGTACTTCACCTGGATCAGAAATTTGTCAGGAAGCGTCTGTAAAATTTCTCACTCCTGTTTTGTTGGTTGTAATTTGTACATGAGAATTTGCTGAAGAATAATAAAGAAACCCTCATCTGCTGCACCGGTTTTCCCACATTGGGTTTTTCCAGGGACGATTGTCCAAAAATAATTATCATTGTGATTGTATTTGTGCCAGTATTTTTCCTTACATTTACTTTCTGCAATATTTTAATTGTGAAGGTTGTAGTAGAATATATTTTGATATTTGTTGTAAGAACATTGTGAATAACTTATTTATGAAATAATAAGTAGAAGAAATAATATTAATCGTTGCAGTAGGATTTCTATTTATAAATTTTCACACACCAGAGTTTTCTCAGTTTCTAGCGATATTATTTTCTGCAGTATTTTTGTGGAGATTGCAGTGTGATTATTCCGTTATTGTCATAGCAATAAACTGCTTATTTAATTAACAAATAGAAGAAATAATTATAGTTGTTGCAATAGGATTGCAGTAGTGAATTTTTCACAGGGTTTGGGTTGAATCCATCGACCCCCGGGGACCCCCAATAAGTGGAAATCGCCCAATTTGGCTAAAAAATGCCCCACAGTATTGATATTGCTGAATTATGCCCAAATCCACCACTAGAAATCTATCCCAACTCTAGCTAAATTCTCTGTTGAGGAATACCTCCAATCTCCGGCCCTTATCTCTCCTCAACCTCTATTCCTCCAGCCTTTGCGTAAGCCTGCCTGGAGACCCCTGCGCACTTCCAGAAATGTAGAATTTTGACCCCAAGAATTCCCTCAAACTCAACCCTACTAATCACCACAAAAATATCCGGCTAAAATAAGGGAAAAAACCTGCAAATCCTCCAATGTTTTGCTCCTCTGTAATTGATCTCCCCACAAGCAATTCAAGCCACCTCTATGCCCTAGAAGGAACATGTACCAGTTGAAGTAACCTGCAATTATGCCCAATGGAAACTCTGAGTTGAGCTCCCCAAATTGCCTCAATAGGGAGACACTCGAAGTTCTCCAAAATGAGGGTGGAATTCCCGCTCGGAAATTCCTTGTGCTGAACAACATGGTTGTCTTGGCTAAGCACCTCAAGAAAAATAATGTTATATTGTCAAATGATCAAAGATACCAAATGGAAGCCTCCAAACTCTATTTATAATTGTTGGCCCTCTCTCCCTTTGTGGTCCCCACCTTCCACTAATTCGCACCCCTTCCTTTCTCTCTCTTCCTCATCATGTTTCTTTCAGGAATTTCCATCTACCACACGAATGCTAGTTGTACTTGTGCTTACAACTCTTGTTCCAGTAGTCCCGCATGAACTTATCTAGATATTATTCAAGAAATCATAACATTAAATCAAATAGTACCTTTCGAGATGGCTCTTCATCATGACATCTTCCTGTAGGTATCAACAACCTGCATACATGTTGACACATTTCCCAAGGATATCCATTGTCAAGTGTCTTCATCTTTTTCAGACTTTCATCAGAGTCTTCGTATCTTTCAGGGAGATTTCCTAGTCAAATATTCTTGGCCTTTTGGATGTTGATTGCTTTCATCATGGTTGCATATCTCACTATCTCTTCCTTCCTCACACATTCCATTCCCAGGAGCTTTCAATTAGAGTTTCTTAATTGTAGTCAACCTCTTGATACTTCATATGAGGACACATTATGTTGAATTCATCTTAGTGTGACTTTATGCCTTCCTAAAACCTTTCAGAGGAGGAGATCCCTTTCCCTTGATGATGCTTCTCAAGATATAAGTAATGATCCATGTTACCTGCAACCATATGACATGAAATTACAAATTTAAATACAAGCATATGTTGATTTGGGGTAGCATCGGATGTGCTCTGGCCATGAAAATTGGTGGAGAGGCTAAAGCACATGAGATCTCCAAGACCAAGAAATGGTTTGGGCAGATTCTAACCAGTTTGGCAGATATTAAAATAATTAATATTTTTAATGGAGTTCCTAAGTCTAAAATTAGGAAAAATAAAATATTAATGGGTATTATTATAAAACTGGGTTAGAAGGTTCCAAAAGTCATGGATCAAGCCAAATCTAATCTTAGCCATTGATTAGAGATTTAATCTCAGTCGTTGAAGGACCAACAGGAAAAGTATAAGAAGAGGCTTGAGGGTCAGTTGGAGAACATACTGAGGGAGACCAGTTAGTTCGATTTCTAGAGCGGGGTTAGCTAAGAAATTTGAACTAGTGGTCTGGAGAGTAGCAAGAGGCAGCGAGTACAGAACAGAGAGTCAGGAACAACACCAGAAGACTAGCGCAGAGGTTGGAGAGGCAGATGCAGAGCCTCTCAAGCAGACGCAGAGGCAGCAGACTGCGTAGTCATTGGAGGGCCTGCGTGGGTGATGCAGAGAGGCCTAGTGCTGATGCAGAGAGGCAGGAGCTGACGCAGAGGGTCTGGGAGCTGCGCAAAGGCCAGCAAGCCTGACGCTAAGACTGGGAGAAGTGCTGGAGATTTTTTCTCTATTGGGTAAGCCAGTTTGGCACCCAGTTGTACTGAAGAATTGCTGAATAATAAAATCCTCCTTTGTTGCACCGGTTTTCCCACATTGGGTTTTTTTGGGGACAATTGTCCAAAATATAGGTGCTGATGTGTTGATTCTTGTGCATGTGTTTGTTTCTGTATTATGGTATGATATCTACAGCGGAATTTATTTTAATACTTACTGAAGGGTTTTCATAAATAACTTATTGAGAAATAAGTAGGTAAAATAAATCAGTTGTTGCAGTGATAGAATTTTCACATCATACATACCCCATTTCACCTTTAGGTCATCTAGGCTTCTTTCAACAGCTTCCTTGATTGAAGTGTCTTCAACCCCTTGATCTGCTTCTTCTCTTATGTCACCATAACATCATCCATGAATTCCACAAGTTGGAGTTTTTGATGAAACACTTGCTTCCTCTCTAGATTAGTGAACCCTCCGATGAGGATTCCATCAAAGAATCTTGAGGATCTTGTATATCCCCATCTGGAAAATGTTTCCTTTCTGACTTGATGTATGATGAGTCTTGTCTTGGATGACTTATTTCTTTCCTTCAATGTTCAATGAGGTTCCCAAGAGCTATATCCTTCATGTTTGACTGCCATAGATTTTGTCCTTCATGATTCCCATGGTGATGTCACGAGCTCTTGTTTCTAATGCTTCCATGATGCCATGATGCATCTTATTATCTTGGTCATATCTATAACACAAGATTTAGGAGCTTATGATAGGACCCTTTTATGAGGGATATCATCTAGATCATAGTAGAGATCTGTTACTCCCTCTTTCCTTGGTCCTTTTCTTCAGCTTCCTCCATCTTTCTGGTGATATGAGCTTCTTTCTATAATCTCTTCATAGCATTGAATGTTAGCTATACTATTCTTTCTTGTTTGAGGACCAAACTTTCCTTTTCTTTCTGCACATGTTTGAGTCCTTTAACCTTCAACACTTTTGCCCTCAACTTGTCTTTTCTATCCAACATAGAGACCACAAGTTGTTGAATGAGGTAACTTTCTTGTCATTTGTTACCTTGCTTATCAATTAGTGTATTTCAGAACAATGATGATCATCTTCTTATCATCTCTCCCAGATCTCCCAATTGAGATCTTATGAAGATATTCCTTCATTCTTTGATACCTTCAATCAGGTCTAAGTGATATGACATTTCTTCACTGCATTTCAGAGAGTATATCTTCTAGTATTTCATATATCTCTTTTATGTCTTCTCTCTTGCTACATAGGGATGAGAGGACCTTTTCACTGATTTCATAAGAATCCTATGAGTCTTTTGATGCATTCAAACAATGCTTGACCTTCAGAGACTTTTCCATAGATACCAATGACTTCTCTTCCGGGGACTATATCTATCCTCCTTTCTTATGCAAGGAATTTTGATGACCCAACCGATTTATAGATCTCCTTGCAAACACAAAGTCATTTAACCAAACTTGATTATAAAATGAAAGATACTTACTTGACATGTGAAGATGAAATCTTCACCTTGATTGCTTTGATGATGGTTGAAGAAGATGTATGAGGGCTTCTTCTTGGATGATCTTCTTTCAAGTGAGAAAGCCTTTCCTTAATAGAAAAGTTTTCTCCTTTTGATAGGGATGATTTGCTGCTTCCTTGGATGATCTTCTTCTTGGATAAGGAAATGATCCTTGCTTGATTATAACCTTGAAGATGACAATGCCTTCTCGCCTTCAATCTGCTCTGCCTTCTTTTGTAGAGTAGGTCAGGACTGCTTCAATCGTTTCCAAGATGATGAGATCTTTATTTTGAGGCCCTTTGAGTTTCATAGCTTTGTAGATATCTTGATGATGTTAGTTTTTGGTAGCATCAGAAGTGCTCTAGCCTTTAAAATTGGTGGAGAGGCTAAGGCACATGAGTTCTAAAGAACCCAGAAACCGTTTGATGAAATTCCACCCAGATTGTATTTTATTAAAATAATTAATATTTTTAATGGAGTTCCTAAGTCTAAACTTAGGGAAATTAAAATATTAATGGGTATTAATCAAAATATGGGTGAGAATGATGTAGAAGGCGGATCAAGTCATGTTTTAATCTTAGTCATTGATTAGAGACTTAATCTTGGCCATTGAAGACTCAAACAGGAAAAGTATAAAATGGAGGCTTGGGGTTCATTTGAAAATACACACAAAGAGATTGCGGAAATCGATTTTCTGAGGTGAGAAGTTCTCAGGAGGAAAATCGATTGGAGAGATCTTGCAGCAGAGGGGCAGTGAGAATTCGAGAGGACTTTCCGGAGAATACTGATAGAGAGGCGGAGAGAGCTTGCAGAGAGGCAGCGCAGTATCCGGGAGAGCTAACGCCGAAAAGCTGCATGTCACGCAAAATACAGAATTGTCGGAATAGCTGAAACTGTCAGGAACTGCCAGAACAGTTGGCAGAGCTGACGCAGAGGCAGCGCAGTAGCCGGGAGAGCTGATGCAGAAAAGTTGTCTGTCACGCAGAATCTAGAACTGTCGGAATAGCCAAAACTGTCGGGAACTGCCAGAACAGCCGAGAGAGCTGATGCAGAGGGCAGAGAAGGTGACGCAGGGCTAACGCAGAGCCAACGCAGAAATAGTCAAGGTTAGCCACTCTTGTGTTGGATCAACCGAAATTCTGCGGGGTGAAGTGAGGTAAAACTCACTCAGATTTTCCGCCAGTATTTGCTCTGTAAGGGATTGCTAGATGAGCATCCTTGAGTTGTATTAAGATATTTCTCCTACATAATAATAAACCCTCTGAACCAATGTTACACGAAGCGCCCCCCCCCCGGTTCCAAGCCACGAAGCGCACCCCGTACGGAAGCGCCTAGGAAGCTTGGCCGGAAGCGCGCTTCCGAAGCTTCCTAATTTTTTGCCGCTTCTTAGAAATTCGGAAGCGTGGTACGGAAGTGCCGCTTCCAGGCCTCCAAAGCGCGCTTCGTACGGCGCTTCGGAGGAGGAAGCGTACGCTTCTGGAAGAGGCCGCGCGCAAGGCAAAAAATCATTTTTTTTTTTTAATTTATGTTAACTTAGCATAAAGGGGGTGGGTTAGGGTGAGGTTAGAGTGAGGTTAAGGTCTGGAATGAAGAGAATAAAGCCCCCATTCATTCCCCATTTTCTCACTTTGAGTTTATGAGAGTTGGAGAAGAGAAGAGAGGAGAGGAGAAGAGAAGAGAAGAGAGGAAAGGAGAGGAGAAGAGAGGAGAGCTTGGAGGAGTGAAGGAGGAGGAGCTAGGAGAAGGAGGAGGAGCTTGGAGCAAGAGCTTGGAGGACTTCATCTACAAGAGCTAAAGAGGTAACTTCAAACCCCAAACTCCCTTATTTTTTGACAATTTTTTTGTATTTTTCTCCTCCCTCTCCTACTCTTTCCCATTGTTTCTACTTGCTCCTTTACTTACAGGTTGTCCACCACCTATATCCATATTCCAAGATGGTGTTCTTTTGGCTTCTATGTATCATTCCACTCTTGGTTTTAATGATGGCAAAGGGGAATAGGAATAGAAGGGAAGAAACACAAGAGGACAGTGGTCCCAATATGAGTGACCCAATGTATGATGAGGAGGAAGGGTTTGAAGAGGAAGGGGATGAACCTGAAGGGGACACTGAAACACAAGATGGGAAAGCTACATCAACACCCTTGTGGAACTATGTGACCAAACTTGATGGGGGAAAGGGTGGTGGATCTTACAAATTTGTGTGCCCTCATGGTTGTCATGGAGGAAAACCATATTGTGGTTCATATACCCGTTTGAGGAGGCATCTTTGTGGGGTGCTGGACAGTGATGAAAAAAAGGGTCCTGTGGGGGTACAAATTTGCCCAAACATTTCAACTGAAGAAAGAAGAAAATACATCCAAATAGAGATGGCTGCACAACAAAAAACCAAGAAACAAAGAACTCATTCTGAATCAAGTGCAACCTCTAAATTTGGTAGCTGCTCATCTCCTCATGGTACTTCTGCAAGCTCTGGAGGTAGAAGAACAATAGGGGATTTCCTTAATGTTGTTGGGAGGGATGATGTGGATGGAAAGATAGTCCGTTTTCTTTGTGCTTGCGGTGTACCATTCAATGTGGTTCGCTCTCCCTATTGGCATGAAATGGTAAAGGCCATCAATGAAGCCCCAAAAGGATACAAGGCCCCCAACTATGAGAAAGCTAGAACAATGTTATTAGAAAGAGAAAAAGCTAAGGTTCAAAGAGCTTTGACACGTTTTACAAATGAGTGGGTAGATTCTGGGGTATCCATTGTATCAAATGGGTGGACAAATATTAGAAACCAACATTTGATAAATGTTCTTGGTGTTTCTTCTAGTGGTGCAGTATTTATTACATGTCATGACTCCTCCTCCATCAGTGCATCTGCACAAAACATTGCAGATCTCCTATTGCAATCAATCAAAGATGTTGGTCCGAATAATGTGGTTCAAGTGATCACAGATAATGCAGCAAATTGTAAGGCAGCAGGAAAAATTATTGAGCGTACTCATCCACACATCTTTTGGTCTGGGTGCCTGGTTCACACATTGAACCTTTTGATGCATGATATTGTGAAGCACAAAGAATGTGGGTGGATTACTGAGCTTTACAGGAGAGGGAAGCAACTCATTAAATTCATCACAGGGCATACAAGGGTAAACTACTTCTATGGCACTTACTCCAAGTTGCAGTTGCTTAAAATTGCAAAGACAAGATTTGCTAGTTATTACCTCACCTTTAGGCGGCTAGTGAAGGTGAGACAAGCTTTAACTAATCTGGTGTGTGCTAAAACATGGGATGAAATTAACACTGACATAGATGGTGCTAATGCAGTCAAGGACACTGTTCTTGACAGTTACTTTTGGGCACAGGTTAAATATGTTTTGCAATTCACCAAACCAATTTATTACATGATCAAGTTTGCAGATTCAGATCGACCAGTAATTGGGGAGGTGTATGAGCAAATGGATAGCATGTTGGGGCAGATTAAAGACATTGTTGAGCCTAGAGATACCACCTTGTACAATTATATTCGTGTAGAGGTGGAAAACCGATGGGAAATGCTAAATGTTCCATTGCATGCATTAGCATATGTTTTGACACCTAAATACTATCATCCATCATGGCTTTCAACATCAGCACCTAGGGGGGGAAGCAGGAGAAAACCACACCAAGATCAAGAGGTTCACAGAAAATATATGGCTGCATTGAGTAAATTAATCCTTGATGAGGAGGAGGCTACATTGGTACGGAGACAGGTGAGCAACTATACGCTTAACACTGGTCCATTTGGGAGCATGCATGCAATTAAAGATCGAGAGACTTTTTCTTCTCTTGAGTGGTGGAACATGCATGGAGGGGGTACTCCACTTCTACAGGCTTTGGCATTGCGGGTGCTATCACAGGTGGTAAACACTTCTTCTGCAGAGAGGTGTTGGAGCTCTTATTCTTTCATCCATAGTGTTAAAAGGAACAGGTTGAGTTTAGACCGGGCAGAGAGCTTGGTTTATGTTCATTACAACTTGCGATTGTTGTCCCATTACTGTGAAGATGCAAAGTCTAATAAAGACCTGTTGATTTGGGACAAGAATCCAGAGGAGCCCAATTTGGAGGATGGAGTGTTGCGATTAGAGCAATTAGAGGATGCTCTTATCCAGGTATGTCCATTGTGGTATGAATTTTCCAATTTTTCCTTATAAAGCATTTCTCTAATTCATGTTTTTAATTTTTTTGTTAACTAGTGTTTTTTTTTTGCATGAATTTTTTGAGCGATTCCAGGATGATGATGATTGTGTTGATATGCCACCCCCACCCCCATCTGGTCCCTTGGTTCCTAGGTTCCATGGTTCAACACCAACAGCAGGGGGTTCTTCTTCATCAGTTTCAGTGCCACAACTTCCACAGGCACCATCTTCTTCATTGCCACCACGTGGAGGCCCGCCGCCATGTTCTCTTCGTGGTGGAAGGAGGAGAGATTAGTAGATATATTCACAATCTACTACTTTTTGTCATAGATTACTCATTAGACTTGTAGGCTTGTGAATTTGAATTTTGAACCTTTTTTGTCTTGGCGGTGACCAAGTGACATATTTTGTAAACATTATTATTTGAATTTTGGACATGACAAATGTTGACAGTTGCTCACTTGCTAGATAAATCATAATATGCTCTATGTTTTATGTTTTATAATATGCTTAAATGTTTTATGTTTTATAATATGCTTAAAAATTTGATGTATGTTTGTAATAGCTAGAATATAGATGATTGTTGTACATACTAGTAACTACAATGGAATCATGGATGCCATATCTATCTTGATTTATGCAAAAATATGCATGTTTTCATGTCTTCTACAATTAATTTGGTATTTGGGATGTTTGTTTTGAGTATAAATGCAAAAAAATATAATATATATATATATATAGCAGACGCTTCCGCGGACGCTTCGCTTCCTAGATTTTTGGAAAATGATGCTTCCGTGTCCCCGCTTCCAAAAAACGCTTATGCTTCGCCCCCGCTTCGTGCAACATTGCTCTGAACTGCTGCACCAGTTTTCTCGCATTGGGTTTTTTTGGGGACTATTGTTTCCAAAAATAAGTGTGTCCTAAGTATCTTGTTCTTTGCTTTGTTTTCTGTTTCATGAGATCAAATATTTAATTAGTGTAGGCTACATAAGTAATTTGCTTTAGTATTCAGAAGAATAACTTGGTTAATGTATATTAAAAATCAAGTAGGTGAAGTAGATTCAGATTTGCTGCAGTAGGGGTTCCTAGAGTCTAGGAATTTTCACATGGTATCGGAGCGTTGATTTTGAAACAGGAAGAGCAAATCTAGTATTGAGCAATGAGGCTGAAAGCTGCACTTGGCAGCGATTCGAATCCCCTTGAAGTGATTGTGCAATCCTTGTCGGGAAGCAGATCCAAGGAAATCTCTCCCTGAGTGAGACGACAGAGAGGTATGATTTCTAGTTCCTGAGTTTGCAGAGGCAGAGGGAGTAACGCAGAGCCTCAGCGCAGTGCTTGAAGGGCGCATTTTTTGCCAATCCGCTAGAAAAGAATGAAGACACGTAGAAGGGGAATTTTCTCCTCGGAGAACTTTCCGCCAGAAAGCTCGAATTTCTCACTTGCTGAGAAGTTGAGCAGTGCTAAGTAGTGACTAGAGGAGTCAGTTTGACATGGGTGAAATGGCATCGCATGGGCTCAGAGATTAGGACAGGTTAGAAGGAGCTCCAAACTATGGAAGACCAGAATCTTAGCTGTTCTGGAGGAACATGATCTCGAGACCTACGTCAATAGTGTTGTAGTTGTTCCTACTGACAGCGATCAAAAGAAGAAATACAAG